>OV702291.1:227833803-229083803 GCA_916181665.1 Avena sativa
TGATGCTTTATTTGGGTTGACTTGGCGCCTGCTCACACCATGTTATGACTATCTCAAGTCACCATAAGCCTTTATGATCCTTTAGTTTTCAAGTTGTAGTATCACTTTATGTTTTGATCAATGATGTTTTGTCGCTTTGCATGATTATGGCCATTATTGCTCTCTTAGTTTGTCGCTCCCAGTCTTTTGCTAGCCTCCGCAACAAAGTATGAGTTCCACTCATGCATCCAACTCCCTAAACCAAGTTATTCCAAAGAGTCCACCATACCTACCTATTAGCTTATGCTATTCCAAGTATATTCATGTTTTTGTTTACCTTCCAAATTAAACTTGTTATGAGAAAACTAGTGATTAAAGGTCTCACGAACTTGACGGCACACTTTACTTTTCTTGCCCTTAATAAACTTGAACCATTGTATTGTCTGTGTTGTATATGCTTGCACTTATTTGTTGGGGATTAGCATAACCATGCTGTCATGGGGAACGCTTTCAACATTGCACTGGTACTTTGTACCTAGTTGATATCATGCTCTTTTGTCTATGGATGTCGTCGGTGTGAAATGAAAGGGGAGATTGTAAGTCCATGGAGTTATGTATATGTGTTAGAGAAACGCCTGGGCCGCTGGTTTAATCCATGCGGACATGGTGGAAACCTGCAGCGTAACCATAATGAGCTGTCTATGAAGCATTCTTCTTATAAAAAAAGAGTCCTATATGGAGAAAAAAGAGAAAAAGAAAAAAAGATTATGAAAAGAGGAAAGAGAGAAAAAGCACCATATTACCATGGTAAATAAGAAGATTGCTGAGATGCTCGTTGTCTGCTTGCCTTGTCATTTTGATATGGGGATTCTTCCGTATCATCGGGCAAGGGGTACCCCGTTGGCGGTTCTCTATGATACACATGTACTTACTATGACAAGAACTTACCGGTAACTAAACTTGAGTAGCATGGGGAGCGGCCTTCGTATTCAAGGGACATGAGATTTCCAACTTATAATTTGTCAAGCATGTACACCATAGTTTGTTCACTTTAACCTTAATCACTTCAAGATGCTTATGATAGGGGCAATGAGAGCTGAAAGCTATTAAGTACCATAATTTTTGGAAGCTCTTTATGAGACTTGAATCCCTACTTCCTTTTACAAAAGGTCTTTCTTCCACCATTATATTGAGTCTCCACCTTCTATCTTTATGCACCTACTTTGAGAGCATAGTGGCCATTCTTAGTTCTATGTGCATTGTCCCAAGACTAGTTGATTGATGCATACCTTGATATTGCTTGTTTTAAACTATTTGTATCTAGTCACTCTTATGAACTTTGAAGGTGTCCTATGCAATTTTATTTGCTACTCTATGAGGGACAAGCTGAATACTATTATGCTATGTTTTCTTTATGTGAAACAAACAAACGTCTTGCAAAGCATTGTTATTCATGAATCTTTTGTTTGTGCCTTTTCATGTTGCATCATAGTTTCTTTGTCTTATTGCTAGAACTTTGTCTTTCATGTTATGATTGAAGTACTATGGTCCCAGCTTTGAATGTTTTATAAGTATTTTGATCAAGTTTATGATGGTGCATGTCACCTCAAAAATTATTCTTTCTTTTTATCACTTTTTTGCTCGAGGACGAGCAGGTGTTAATCTTGGGGATGTTGATACATTGCAAATGTATCTATAATTTTTGATGTGCCATGCTTGGTTTTATCTACTTTCTTGTGTTTTGTCCACCCTTTGGAGTACTTTTCTTATGATTTATTGGACTAACCTATTAACAAGAGCCACAGTGCCAGCTGCCTGTTTTCTGCTGTTTTTGGTTCCAGGAAGTCAGAAAATGAATATTCTCGGAATTGGACTAGACAAAAGCCAAAGTTGCTATTTTACCGGAAGACATCTGGAGCCAAAATACGAGACGGAGAGGGGCTGGGGACTGGCCACACCACCTGGCCGCGCGGCTAGGCCTGACCCGTGCTAGGGGGTGGTCTGGCCGACCCCAGCACCCCCTCGGCCTCTCCTTCCGCCTATATATTGCCTCTAATACGGAAACCCTAAGTACCCGATCAAAAATCCACGAAAGAGTTTGTAGCCGCCATCATCTCCATCCCTAGATCGGGAGGGATCTGAAGCTCTTCCTGGCACCCTACCGGAGAGGGGAATTCACCCTGGAGGCCTTCTTCATCACCATGCAAGCCTCTGGTGTGATGCGTGAGTAGTTCATCTCTGGACTCCATGTAGTAGCTAGATAGCTGGTTCTCCTCCTTTGTGCTTTCATGTTTAGATCTTGTGAGCTCCGTTCATGATCAAGATCATCTATTTGTAATCTATATATGTTGTGTTTGCGGGGATCCAATGAATATTGAGATGCTATTTCAGATTGATTATTGATTCTTTCATATCTTTGTTATTTTTGATCTTGCATGCTTTCCGTTGTTAGTAGCTATCTTGGCCAAGTAGATGCTAGCAACTCCAAGAGTTAGTATTTATGCTCGATAGTGGGTTCATGCCTCTAGTAATCTGGGGAAGTGACAGAAATCTCTAAGGTACTAGATGTGTTGTTGCTACTAGGGAGAAAACAACAATCCTTTGTTCATAGAACAATCATATTGTTTACTTTACACGCAATTCATAAAGCAATAATTTGTTGCTTGCAACTTAATACTGGAGGGGGGTCGGATGATAACCTGAAGGTGGATTATTAGTCATAGATGCAGTTGGATGACGGTCTATGTATAATGTTGTAATGCCCAATCAAGTCTCAAAGGAGTCAAGATGATTAGTATATGCTTGTATGCTTTCTCGATGTTTGTCAATTGCCCCGCTATAATTTGTTCACCCAGCATGTTATCTATCTTAAGGAGAGCCACCTCTAGTGAACTGTGGACCCCGGTCCTTTCTTTTACATACAATCTACAAACTGTTTACTGCTTTGTGTTTACTTTCTGCAAACTATTACTTCCTTCCATTTGATATGTTTAATCCTTTGTTTTCAGCAAAACTAGTGAGATTGACAACCTCATCGCAAGTTGGGGATATAGTTCTGTGGTTGTGTTGTGCAGGTCTTCATGTTGCTGCTGGCACCGGTAGTGCGCCCTGCCAACGTTCAGCTAGCTACACCTTTGGGGTGTTTCCTTGCTCCTACTTGATTGATAACCTTGGTTTCATAACTGAGGGAAACTTACTGCTGTGCTCATCATACCTTCCTCTTGGGGTTCCCCAACAAGCTCGACATCAACCATGAGCCAGCAAGTATTTTTCTGGCACCGTTGCTGGGGAGTCAAGGACATCTTCACAAAGGGAGTCCCTCATAACCAATCTCTTTACTTTGTTGTTTTTGTTTTGCTTAGTTTCTTTTTGCTTTGTTTGCTTGTTTAGTTATCAAAAACACACAAAAAAATAGTTTTACTAGTTTATTTTCTTTATCAAAAACACAAAAAAATGACTACTCTTGAAAACACCAAGTTGTGTGACTTCACTAGCACCAACAACAATGATTTTATGAGCACACTTATTGCTCCACATGTTCCTGAAGCTACTTTCTTTGAGATAAAACTAGCTTTACTCAATCTTGTTATGAGAGAACAATTTTCTGGTATTGCTAATGAAGATGCCGCTGCCCATCTAAATAACTTTGTTGAACTTTGTGAGATGCAACCTATTCAGCTTTGGTGGTGGAGAGAGAGATACAATTCTGATTTTTAGATGACCAACACACTAGAGATCTTCCCAAGAATTGACAAGCTCCAGAAGTGGATTTTCGATCATCCTTATCACTAGCCCAATCTGAAATGGATCGTATGGGCACCTAGAGGGGGTGAATAGGTGCTACTTCAAATTTTAATGCTTTTTCAATTTTAGGCTTAGCACAAAGGGTAAATTCTCTAGATAAACTATTAGGTGGAATTTCCCTATATGCAAACCTATCTACTAGCGAGTAAAGAGCGAGTGGAAGAGGAACGGGTGAACCGTAGTGATGCACGCGGAGACACGGGATTTCTTGTACCGCAGTTCCTTCCTTGTTAAGGGAAGTACGTCTGCGTTGGAGGGGTGGTCGGTACTAAGACCACCACGCCACAATAGGCCTCACCCTGTTCTCTGATGGATCCCGCCACCAAAGGTTTGATCCACCTTTCCACTATAGGAACCCTTTGAGGAGGGTACCGATGCCTTTACACAACTAGCAGGGCACAACTCCACAATCAACTTGGAGGCTCCCGTAATGACAACAAGCTACCACAAGAACAAGTTATAAATAACAAAGAACAATATCTAGATATTGACGAGAATACTAGATCAGGGATTTCTCCAAATGAATGGAGAGGAGTTGATGCGCTTGATTCGTGATGACGATAACAATTCTCTCCTCCTTCAATTCCCCCAAAGATCGAAGCCTTCGGGTGGTTGAAGTGGGAGATCTAGAATGGAAGCTCTTGCAGAGTGTCTGAATAATTTCGAGTGAATCAAGAGTTCTGAATGTTGGGGAAGAAGGGATATTTATACCCCCTTCCAAAACCAAGCTGTTGGAGTCTTTGGGGGCCGGATTATCCGGCCTGGGGAAAACTCCGTCCCAGCCTCGGATTATCCGGCAGATAATCCGCCCCCACTCTGAGTGTCGCGCCGAGCCTGCCCTTGATCGCCTTCTGGGGGCCGGATTATCCGGCCCCATGTGATGGCCGGATTATCCGGCCTGGGGAGGAAAAACCGCCCCAGTTCAGATTTTCCGGGAGAAAATCCGACCGGACTCCGAGCGACGTGCCTTGGCGGCCTTTGGTCGATTTCTGGGGGCCGGATTATCCGGCCCATGCGAATGCCGGATTATCCGGCCTGGGAAAGAAAAAACCGCCCCAGTTCGGATTTTCTGGGAGATAGTCCGACTGGACTCTGAGCGACGTTCCTTGGCATCCTTTGATCGATGAGGTAGGCCGAATTATCCGGCCCTTGGTGGGGCGGATAATCCGGCCCCCCCAAAACACCTCCACACTTAGCGCACATGAGAAAACTCCACAGTATTGTTATCTAACACACAAAACATAGGAAAACATAAAATGTTCTTTCAACCGTGTATTACTTGAATATGGAGTGTTTAAAGAATTGTTAAAAGTAAATACATATTCGGTGTATTGTGTTTTTAACGAAAATGGTAATTATTGATTTTTTAAATGTGTAAAGAAGTTTACCAAAGGAAACATGAATATGAAACTATTTGATTTGATCAAAGAGTTTCATCAACAAAGGGTATAAATATAAAAGAGAATCCAATTACTATGATTTGATCAATAGTAATGAAACTCGAATTTATAAGAATGGCATAAAAGTAATTGTGAAATGAAAAACGTTTTGAAACGTCAAAGTGAAAAGCATCACAATGTGATATTAGATATCAAAGGGGGTGAGTAGAAGGCACCACGTTGTAGTGTAGATGTAGAGACCATTAGTTAGAAATAGTTAGCACTCAATTAGAATGTAGTGAAAGTTTTGGGGTTATTCGATATAACCAAAACAATAGCGAATAAGTCCTTGTAGAGTATTCATTAGAAACTTTGAATACAAAATCCATAGCTGAAACCAAAAGGAAAGCAAGATTCATACTGCTTGGATTTTGGTGCATTCTTGAGAAAGCTCACTTTTAGTGATGTTTCTCAATTATGGAGCAAATGGAAAATAGTGTAAAACACGATGAGGATTCAAAACCCTCCATCAGAGTGTTGAGAAGCGCAACGGACAATGTTCCTGAATGATTCTCTGCACAAAAGGAAAGAATCAATGATATTGATCATTGTGTTTTCCCCACTAGTGTTTTCACTACATGAAGTAGGATTCAAAATGTAATCCATATCTTGTATGGAGACATTTGTGAATCATTTGTCATGATTATTGGAATATGACATACCTACGAACTACTAAGGAAATAATGGTAAACTAGAATTATGAGAAATCCTAAAAGCAAAATTCACTTGAGATTAGAAAGCAATTTGTTGCTGAATCTTACAAGTAAAGGGGTTACTTGGAATTTTCCCAAATGACTGCAAAGCCATAGTGGAAAAAGGGGTGAATGACAAAAGCACAAATTGTCAAGTATTGGACAAATTCAAATGAATTTGATTCATGTGTGCTAAATTTCTAGTGGATTTAAAACTAGTAATAGTACTAGTATCTCATAGTAAATCTCCAAGTTTGATATTTGATCAAAGTATTTTGAAGTTATATGCAATTTGCATAAAATTGAGTGGGAGCTATGAAAGTCTTCCTGAAACAATATGTGATTGACATATTTTTAAGTGGGAGCAATATAAGTCTCAAATTCAAATATGTAGGAACATATTTTGAGTGGGAGCTTATAGGAGTAATTCTTAAGTATGTTAAGAATGAAAGCGCAAATACTTATGAATAATGATTTATAAGATGTAGAAGTTGATAATAGGTGTATTATGATATTATGTAGTATTCCTTAAGGGATTCTGAAAGGGGTTCCAGAATAGAAGTTAATTAAGGAACTGGTCCTTAATAACTCAAATTAGGAATAGTATTAAGTTTAACATCAATGGTTGATAGGAAGAAAAGGATGATCGTCATCCACTATGTTGAGACATAGGTTCTTTCTTAGAAAACCATGATGATAACTTAGCATAATATATGATCCAATATGGAACGTTTAAAAGTGATTAAGTTTGAATCACGAAACGTTGAGCTGAGTTTGTCCGAAGTGTCTAGTAGAGAACTGTAGACATGTTTTCCAAATCCATAAAGGATGACATATCTTAAAACATAAAGAGTTATGTTATAAGGGAATATGTTGGAAACTCCTGTATATACCGATTAAAGTCAAGTAGGAAGCAAGGTGAACAAAAACATCGAAAGTTGCACAGAGTGCACTAGTGTTTCGATGAATACATTTATAATAATAGATAAGGGTACCATCTAAAGTGTTGTATAATGTGATGGCGGGGCTAGTTCGCTTTTAATGTAGAATGATGTGTCCCAGGGCGTAGTGCCCATGAGAAAGCCCTCGAGGTTGATCTAACATCATTGTAGGCTCCTGGAATCAGGCCTCGTTCTGCTGCCATAACGATGATCCATACACACAGATGCAATCATGTGATGATAAAGTATTAATGTCAATCAAGGTGACATTAGTAAGTTGCAAAGGATTTGGGAAGGTAAAGTACAGACCCAAGACTCAACCTCTTCCATGGGAAAGCATGTTCAGGGTACCAGATATATGGTGCCAAAGATTGAGAACAAATGCAGCTAGTGTATTTGTACTCTAGTGCAAGTGGGAGAATGTTGGAAATATGCCCTAGAGTCAAATAGTAGTAAGGACTATTATCATATTTCATATAGTTTATGATTAAGTTTTATATCATGCTATAACTGTATTGAGTGGAAACATAAATACATGTGTGGTATATAAACAACCAGGGGTTCCTAGTGAAACTCTAGTCACTGGTTCATTGGTCAATAAATGATCATGTTTCCTGATCATGTGGCATTTATGCCAGTTGGAAATGGAGTCATCTCATTCCGAGAATGAGATGATGAACCAATACCCAACCTAAACATCGTGACCCGATCATGTCACGAAGTTCAAGTTATGATGATTAGAAATGGATCCTCATAGACTATTCCTTAGACCGTGAGGCTACATCAATCACTGTCTCCTGAGAGTGCTTAGATAGCATCAAACGCCACTCGGTAATACAATGGTTATAAAGGTGTGTTCCGGTACTCGGAGGAAACCGTAGAGGCAATATATGTCAAGAGCGGGATTTGTCCATCCATGTGACGGGAAGATACTCAAGGGCCCACTCGGAGAAGTTATATCCAATAGCTGCGCAGCGTGTGATTTGATCACAGGGATATCACTTGTCGGAACGAGTCAAGTAGCGTTGTTCGGTAATGAGATTGAACGCGACATGGTGATGTCATTGATCAGATCTCGGGCAATGCAAGTATCGAGTGACAAAGGGAATAAGACATGACTATCCCAGTTCAAACGACGAAAGATCTTCGTGGAACACATAGGGGTCACATGGCCATCCAGGTCCCTATATTGATCATTGGTGCGGGAGTGTCCCGACCATGTCTGGAGTGTTCCCGAACCGTGGGGTATCACGCTTAAGGGCTTGATGATGCTTAGAGAGTGTTTATAGGATCAGTGGAATTCCCGAAGAATAGTAGAGAGAAAACCGGAAGGGTTTCGGTAAGTCCGGAGGATGTCCTGAGTGGAGGTGGAAGGTGTTCCATAGCCATAGAGGTTGAATAATATGTGAATGAATGTTAAATGTTGATTTAATCATTTATTCATAATTATTTAATAAATAGAAAATCAATTAAAATGGTCAAAGGCTTAATGGGCCAATTTCCGGAGGGAGAGGGCCCATTAGGGGAAAGGAGAGAGGGAGAAGGGGCAAGGGGGCTGGCCGGCTAGGCCTAGACCCCCGTGCAAGGCCCACTAGGTGGCCGGCGGCCTCCCCTCCCCCTCCTCTCCTTTAGTCCCACCCCGGGACTTTGAGGGAGGTAGTACCTCCCCTCCCCCTATATATAGTGGGGGTATTCGGCCAAATTAAATACACCAATAATCAATAAAGGTCTTCTCACTTTTGGGAGGACCTCTAGTTGATATTTTCTCTCTCCCCCTCTCTCTCACGTGACCGTGGTCCCAAGTCTAGACTGCGCGAACGAGAGACATCTTCATCGCGGAGCGCCGTCGCGCTACGGGATTCGGATCCGGGAGCTCTACTTCCGCAACTGCTGCTGGATCGGGGAAGCGGGAGTCATCGTCAGGCACCGGACGTGTGTAAATCCCCGTGAGGTGTCGCACTTGAGGCACTCAAGTCATTGGAGCCAAGGAGCGCAAGGACTTCATCACGACCTTGAGGTCGGCTTCGGCTCATCTACATCAACCACGCTCTCCTGAGCATTAACAATGCTTTTCGGTCTTCAAGGGTAAGTTCGGGAAAAGTCCCTCCCGTTACTGTATTACTAATAGATAGGTCCTGGCAGCTTCAGGGGTTCAGGGGCGTAGAGTAAAATTTATTGTTTTCATACGCGGAACCCCAACATCCGCGGTGTCCTCTTCGTGGAAGATTGTGAAGAGACCCAGGCTTCTCCTTCGTGGATCTTGTGAAGTGGTTGTGGAGCTTGCCATGTCTGCAGTGGAGGAAAAACTATCCATAAGGAAAGGGCCTATTCCTTCGTGGGATAGACTCGGAGAAGAAGGTGAGCTTTCGTGGTGTTGGGAAATCCTTTGTGGAATCCCACACCTCTCCAACGTGACGTACCTTACTTGCAAGGGAACACGGGAATACATCTTCGTCTCCGCATGCCTCGGTTATCTCTATACCCGATCTTACTTTCCTTGTGATAGCCATCGAGCTTGAAGTACTTATATCTTGCTTATCACTTGTGTTATATTTATCTTGTGCTATCTTGATTAGCTTAACTTGTTGTTGGTGCACTTAGTTGAGCCTAGTGTATTTAGGTTTTGTGCTTGTAAAATAAACGTTAGTTTAATTCCGCATTCTATCAAGCCAAAACTGTAATAGTGTTAAAATTGCCTATTCACCCCCTCTAGGCGACATCTCTATCCTTTCATATGGTACCAATCCCATGTGAGTATGAGAGCCACTTAGCCCACTTGAGTGAAAACAAGAGTGATATGAGTGACTCCACTATATGTGAGATTGAGTGCTTCCACTTAGAGGGAATGAGTGATACACCTAGTGAGTTTAGAGTGGTAGTTGATAGGTCATGTGAGACCACTTTGATTTCTAACGACTTACCCTCTACCTCTAGTGTGTTTTCTTATGATGTGCTAGGTTCCATGGATCAAGAAGCGTCAAGCTTGGAGATGATGATGCCTCTGACCGAGAAGATGAACATGGTGGATGAAGACAATGCCATCCCCATACATGATGAAGAAGTCGCCCACATGGAGGCCACTACTACCACAAACACCCACATCATATGAGAGGTATGAACAAGGTAAAAATAAGGGTGTTGATGATGCCATGATCCCACTAGTGGACATGATGAATTGTGATGATTTGCATGGTATGGATGATACTTGTGACATGACATATGTTCCACTCTTATTCCCATGTGTTGATATTGCTATGCATCATGATGACCATGTTGAATCCTTTTATTGTCATGATATTGCCATAGACATGATATGCTCTAAATGTTACGTTGATGACATCATTGCTTGCACCTTGTTGAACAATTGCTATTTACAATGTTTTGCTTGCAATGATGATGACAACGGTACACCTAGGACCATGCTTTGCCATGAGTGTTTTACAATTTCTCCCATTGCTTGCAATAAGTTGAATAATTGCTCTTTCACTTGTTTTGCTTGCAACAATAATGATAATATGTTTTCTATTGAGATGGCCCCCATAGCTTTCTCAAATTTTGGAGATTTTGGTAAATGCCATGATAAGTATGTGCCCCATTTATATACTCACCATACACCTAGTCTAGTGGCTGGATGATGTATTTCTCTACCATGCACACACGTTCTTCCTTTTGTGTTTGATGTGTGTAGGTACCCGCATGATCATGTCAACCTCGGTTGAGCACGAGTTAACAAAAAGAGCTCTAGAGAGCATCCCCCATGTGAGTTCAAGATCGAACCCAGCTCTAATACCTTTTGAATGCTTTGCATCTTTCATGTTGACAAATTGCTTTTTCCTATGGTTTGCTTGCAAGCATGTTAATGGTATTCTTTCACCTCGTGACAATCATGTTGCGTTGCTATTGGATATTGATGCTTTGTGTGTTGCAAATAAAATATATAACAATTTCTCTTTCCAATGTTTTGTGTGCAACCATAATGCCATTTTGAGCATGTATTGTCATGAGAGATTCCAAGTCTCTCATATTGTTGTTGCAACAAACATAAGGACCACTTGCTCTTACATATGGTTTGTTTGCAAACATGTTGTTTTTGCTTCCGCTTGTGATATTCATATTCCCATGATATTTTCTTTTGATGATATGCGTGTGGCATCCAGCATATCGAACAATTTCTCTTTCCAATGGTTGGTTTGCACACATAATGATGTTGTTTTGGATATTCTTCCTCATGTGTTTTTTTCGAATTCTCCTATTCTTGCATCAAAGATGTTGATCAATATTTTAGTCTGCGTTGAGTGCCACACTAAGATGTTTTATGGAGTTTTTGAGTTCCCACATTTGGATGATGTTCAAACAATTTCCATGAACTTTGACCTTGTGTATGCATCTGGTTTGCTATACTTAAGTTGTGCTAATAGTGTTGTGAATAAGAATGTACATGCCACAAATGACATGCTCATCTATCACACGCGAACATTTGTTGCTTGGTCTTTGTTGTGTGAAGGTACAAGAATATACACGTCAACCTCTATGGACAAAGAGTTGGCAAGACGAAATGAAGAAAGTTACCTATGGCTGCCCTTCAACGAGCCATCTCTACACCCTAAGGTGACTTCCTTCTACTTGAGAACTCATGCTATAGTCTTCATGAATTGGCTATGCTTTGAGTGTTGCTTCGCTTTTTTGGTGAGCTTTGTAGGCTTCATAGAAGGTGAAGGAACATTGAAGTGTTGTCAATTCAATCTTCCCGAGGACGACTATATGGTGAACCCTAGGATCAAGAAGGTCTCTCGACATCTTCTACTTTGTGATGAGCGTGTAGATTCGAGGACGAATCTTTTTCAAGGGGGGAGATGATGTAGCCCGACCTTCGGTCATTACCACATCATGGTCTCCAACTTATGCCAAGTCATCATGGACTCCAAAGGTGAATCCGTTCCTCTATGCGAGCCCACTTCCTACCCTTTTGAATGGTATACTACTTCATACTCCATCCCATATACATAATAGGTTCACACCAACAAGTACGGAAGCATGGGAGGAAGCCTGGAGCACCAAGCCCGACAAGACGGAGGCCTGGAAGAGAAGACGGAAGAAGCAGTAGCTGGAGCACCGAAGTCCCCAGCCTGTGCACACCGGAGTCTCCGGCCTGTGTACCCCGAAGTCTCTAGCCCATCTCCGGACCGGCCCCCAAATCGAGCTCGAGGTCAGTTTGGCTGCCACTCCGGAGACGGCCGGAGACCGACCGGAATCTCCGGCCCAGACTAGAGTCTCCGGACCCCCACACCAGAGTCTCCGGCCTGAGCGTATGGGCCTGAGCGCCGCCAGGTGTGCCCTTGTCCCATGTACCCCTTATTCCGCACCAAACCCTAGTTTTATGCCCAAACTACCCCTATTCTAGTGGCTGGCCTATAAATAGAGCCCCCACCCCTCATTGTATCCCGGAGGCATAGATGATAGACTAAAGATAACCCCCTTTGTGAAATATCTAGTTTTGCCTCATCCCCTTCTATCAAAAGGGGATCGACTATCGTCACCACCTTGTTGGAGTTTGCATCGCGCCTCCCTCGTTGTACAAGGCCTACGTTTGCGAGTGCATGAGCATAGTTGTCAAGACCCTCTCCAAGGTGTTCTTCCCCCTCCGCTTGGGATTGAGGGAGCACGTTGACCGATCTTTCCTTGCGAGGATTCTATCGGACCGGTGGCCACCGGTGAGAGCAATGGGCCTTGTATCGTGTTTGTTTTGCGTGTGTTCATCATGTTCTTCACGAGGTGTGCGTCCGCTTCCGCTACCTTATCCCTTTCCCCTTGCTTTCCCATCTATTTGACCATGAGATCCGTGAAGATCGGGCCACCCACGAGGTTACCCCTCAACAGCGGAGGTGGACCAACCGTGGGCTCCGTCCCCTGCCGTCGCTCACCACCTACGTCGACTTCCCCGACAATGCCGCCCCCGCTCCGCCGACGACCCTAGCACGCATCAATGACGATGAGGAGCACGATACGCTTGTCAACGACATCCGCCTCTCTGAGGCTGCACTGCAAGAGGAGCTTCGCCGCGAGCGTGAGGAGATGGAGGACGTCATTGCCGCAGTGGAGTGATACGTCCAAAACGTATCTACTTTCCCAAACACTTTTGCTATTGTTTCTCCTCTATACTTGTGTGGTTTGGATGCAACTAATGCGGACTGACGCTGTTTTCAGCAGAATTGCCTTGGTGTCTACTTTTTTTGCAGAAAACCAACTATCAGGAAAAATCCTGGAAAATATGCCAAAAATCCTATTTCACCCGAAGACTCCAGGAGCCAGAATACGAGACGGAGAATAGCCAGGGGGTGGCCACACCACCTGGTGGCGCGGGCCAGGCCAGGCCGCGCCAGGGGGTGGTGTGGGCCCCCCAGGCACCCCCTCGGCCTCTCTCTTCGCCTATAAGGAGTCTTCTGACCTAAAAACTTTGGGGGGTTCGACGTTTTTTCAAAAAGAGTTCCGCTCCGCCGCCACCACCAGATTCCACGAAACAGCACCAGAAACTCTGTTCTGGCACCCTGCCGGGACGGGGAATTGGAGGAGATCATCGCCATCATCATCACCATCCATCGACCATCCATGTTTCCCCCATCTATGGGTGAGTAATCCCCCGCTATAGGCTATGGGGATGGTAGGGATTGGATGAGATCGTTCATGTAATGGCATCAGATTGTTAGGGCATGGTGCCTAGTATCTTTTATTAGTGCTTTATGACTTTGTTGCGACTTGTTGTGCTTAATGCTTGTCACTAGGGCCTGAGTGCCATGATTTCAGATCTGAACATGTTATTGATTCATTATGATAGTATTGTTTTTGGTCTTATCTGCAAGTTGTATACACATGTTGTTGTCCGGAACCTATGGCCCCGAAGTGACAGAAATCGGGATAACCGGAAGGGAATGGCTTTGATGTGAGGATCACATGTGTTCATGGAGTGTTAATGTTTTGCTCCGGTGCTCTATTAAAAGGAGCACCTTAATTGCCAGTAGTTCCCTAGAGGCCCCGCTGCAAACGGGTTGGCAGGACAAAAGATGTTGTGCAAGTTCTCATTGCGACCACGTATGACTATATATGGAACACATCCCTAAGATTGTCTAGTACTTGGATGCTTTATCTTATTTATCTGCAATTGCCCTATGTTCTGATTGCTATGTGAATTGTCTTGTCCATGCAACGCCCGTCCATCCATCCCTATGCGTACCGCACTCAAATCCCACTGTTTACTGTTATTGTCACTGCTGTCTTTATTTTACTACTGTTGTTACTTTGCTATTCCTACTACAAAACTGTTGCTAGTGATAAACTCCTGTGAGCAAGATTGTTTCCAGGTGTAGCTGAATTGACAACTCAGTTGTTAAGGCTTATAAATATTCTTTGGCTCCCCTTGTGTCGAATCAATAAATTGGGTTTCACTTCCCTCGAAAATACTGCGATACACCCCTATACTTGTGGGTCATCATGGAGGCGGGCGAGTATGCAGAGAGAGAGGCCTCCATTGCCGCGACGGAAGCGGCCGAGCACGCGGACGCAGCCGACGGATCCGAGGGCGTCGACCCCGACGTGGACATCATCGTCCTCGATGACTAGGCGGCGGCGCCACGGCCATCACATGCCAGCAAGCTCCATTTTTGGTCCATCGGGTAGCGCCACCATGCATCTTCCCCTGGAGAGCTCATCCACTAACTATTTGCTTTTTTGTTGTAATTTTGATTTGCCACAGCTATGTATGTATGTACTGATCAAAGCCTCAGCTATGAATAGCGGCCTAAATTTTCAAGGAGTTTTTAAATTTCAAATTTACAGTTTATCAGTTCGGTTACTAATCTACGCTGCACATTTACGAACTGAATAATGCGAGTTCAGTAGCCTGAAACTAAACTCACATTTTTCAGTTTGAAAATTTACAGGAACCGTTAGAGATGCTTGATATGTTGCAAACGTATCTATAATTTTTGATGTTCCATGTTTGGTTTATATCTACTTTCTTATGTTTTGCCCACACTTTGGAGTACTTTTTATACACTTTCCTGGCCTAACCTATTAACAAGATGCCACAGTGCCAGCTGCCTGTTTTCTGCTGTTTTTGGTTCCAGGAAAGTCAGAAAATGAATATTCTCGGAATTGGACGGGACAAAAGCCAAAGTCAATATTTCATCGGGGGGGACAAGGAGCCAGAATACGAGATGGAGAGGGGCCAGGGCTGCCCACACCACCTGGCCGTGTGGCTAGGCCTGGCCCACGCCAGGGGGTGGTGTGGCTGCCTAGGGCACCCCCTCGGCCTCCCCTTTCGCCTATATATTGCCTCCGATACAGAAACCCTAAGTACCCGATCAAAAATCCATGAAAGAATCTGTAGCCGCCGTCATCTCCATCCCTAGATTGGGAGGGATCTGAAGCTCTTCCCGGCACCTTGCCGAAGGGGAGAATTCACCCTAGAGGCCTTCTTCATCACCATGCAAGCCTTCGGTGTGATGTGTGAGTAGTTCATCCTTGGACTACGGGTCCATGTAGTAACTAGATGGTTGGTTCTTCTCCTTTGTGCTACCATGTTTAGATCTTGTGAGCTCCGTTCATGATCAAGATCATCTATTTGTAATCCTACATGTTGTGTTTTCGGGGATCCGATGGATATTGAGATGCTATTTTAGATTGATTATTGATTCTATCATGTGTTTGTTATTTGTGATCTTGCATGCTCTCCGTTGTTAGTAGATATCTTGGCTGAGTAGATGCTAGCAACTCCAAGAGGGAGTATTTATGCTCGATAGTGGGTTCATGCCTCTAGTAATCTGGGGAAGTGACAGAAATCTCTAAGGTACTAGATGTGCTATTGCTACTAGGGAGAAAACAACAATCATTTGTTCATAGAACAATCGTATTGTTTACTTTACACGCAATGCGTAATGCAATTATTTGTTGCTTGCAACTTAATACTGGAGGGGGGTCGGATGATAACCTAAAGGTGGATTATTACTCATAGATGCAGTTGGATTACGGTCTATGTATAATGTTGTAATGCCCAATCAAATCTCATAGGAGTCAAGATGATTAGTATATGCATGTATGATTTCTCGATGTTTGTCAATTGCCCCGCTATAATTTGTTCACCCAACATGTCATCTATCTTAAGGAGAACCACCACTAGTGAACTATGGACCCCGGTCCTTTCTTTTACCATCAATCTACAATTGTTTACTATTTTCTGTTTACTTTTGACAAGCTATTACTTTCTTCCACGCAATACGTTTAATCCTTTGTTTTCAGCAAAACCAGTGAGATTGACAACCTCACTGTAAGTTGGGGGCAAAGTCATGTGGTTGTGTTGTGCAGGATTCCAAGTTGGAAACAACACCTTGGAGGTGTTTCCTTGCTCCTACTGGTTCGATAACCTTAGTTTCATAACTGAGGGAAACTTACTACTGTGCTCATCATACCTTCCTCTTGGGGTTCCCCAACGAGCTCGATATCAATCATGAGTCAGCAAGTACTTTTCTGGCGCCGTTGTCGGGGAGTCAAGGACATCTTCACAAGGGGAGTCCCTCATAACCAATCTCTTTACTTTGTTTTATTTGTTTTGCTTAATTTATTTTTGCTTTCTTGCTTGTTTCTTTATCAAAAACACAAAAAAATAGTTGTACTAGTTTGCTTTCTTTATTAAAAACACACAAAAAATGACTACTCTTGAAAACACTAAGTTATGTGACTTCACTAGCAGCAACAACAATGATTTCATGTGCACACCTATTGCTCCACCTGTTCCTGAAGCTACTTTCTTTGAAATTAAACCTGCTTTACTCAATCTTGTTATGAGAGAACAATTTTCTGGTATTGGTACTGAAGATGTTGCTGCTCATCTTAATAACTTTGTTGAACTTTGTGATATGCAAAAGCATAGGGATATAGATGGGGATATTATTAAGCTTAAATTGTTTCCTTTCTCTTTGAGAGGAAAAGCTAAAGAATGGTTGCAATCCCTAACTAGAAATAGTATTGATTCCTGGACTAAATGCAAAGATGCTTTCATTAGAAAATACTATCCTCCTGCTAAGATTATATCTATGAGAAGTGAAATAATGAAATTTAAACAATCTTATAATGAACATGTTGCTCAAGCTTGGGAAAGAATGAAATCTTTGGTAAAGAATTGTCCCACTCATGGACTGATTGCTTGGATGATTATCCAAACCTTTTATGCAGGATTGAATTATTCTTCAAGAAATCTACTGGATTCTACTGCTACAGGTACCTTTATGACCATTACTTTGGGTGCTGCAACAAAGCTTCTGGATAATATGATGGTTAACTATTCTGAATGGCACACTGAGAGAGCTCCACAAGGTAAGAAGGTAAATTCTGTTGAAGAAACCTCCTCCTTGAGTGATAAGATTGATGTTATTATGTCTATGCTTGTTAATTGGAAAGCTCATATTGATCCAAATCATGTTCCCTTAGCCTCTTTGGTTGCTCAAGAAGAGCAAGTTGATGTGAACTTTATAAGAAATAATAATTTTAGTAGCAATGCCTACATGAATAATTTTGGTAATAATAACTATAGGCCATATCCTCCCAATAATGGTAATGCTTATGGAAATTCCTACAACAATAATAGAAGTGCACCCTCTGAACTTGAAGTTATGCTTAAAGATTTTATTAGCAAACAAATTGCTTTCAATAAAACTATTGAGGAAAAACTCTCTAATGATGAAAGAAATATAGCATCATTGGCTGAAACACAATCTTCTTTTAATAAAATGGCTGCTAAACCTGAAACTATTGATAATCCCTTTGCTACTACTAATGCCATACAAGTTAGAATTGATGAAAATGTTAGACTATTAGCTAAATAGCATGCTAAATGGGAAAGAGAAGATGAAATTGCTAGAAATATTAGTGTTTCTACTATCACTACCACTAATGTTGAAGCTAGTAAACCCAATGGAACCTTTTCTAATAAAAATGCTGAAACTCTTCGAAATATGGGAAACAATAGCTCTACTACTTTAGATGAATTATGATTTTGATCTTGATGGTTGCAATATCTCGGAAGTTATTAAGTTCCTACAAAAGCTTACTAAAAGTCCTAATGCTAGTGATATGAATAGGGCCTTTACAAAACACATTATTGATGCTCTCATAAAAATTAAAGAAGAAAATATGAAACATAAAGCTTCTATTCCTATGAAACTAGAAGATGGTTGGGAACCCATCATTAATATGAAAGTGAATGATTTTGATTTCAAAGCTTTATGTGATCTTTATAGTAGTGTTTCTATTATGCCTAGAAGGATTTATGATATGCTTGCTTTGCCACCATTGGAAGATTGTTATTTAAATGTCCCACTTGATGATATTGCTAAAAAGAAACTCATGGGGAGTATTAATGATGTTCTTATTATGGTTAAAAATGCCTATGTCCCCATTGATTTTTATGTTTTGGATGTTGAATGCAATGCTTCTTGTCCTATTACTTTGGGAAGACCTTTTTCTTAGAACTATTGGTGCCATTATTGATATGAAAGAAGGCACCATTAAATATCAACTCCCACTCAAGAAAGGTATAGAACACTTTCCTAAGAAGAGAGAGAAGGTTCCTTTTGCCTCTCCTATGAAAACAAAATTTGCTCTTAATGCTTCTTCATTTGAGAACACTTGATCCTTTTCTTGCTTCTTATGTATAACTTAAAGGCGTTAAAGAAAAGTACTTATTGGGAAATAACCCAAAACTTTTAGATGAGTCTTGGAAGTTATTACCTCTGTAATAACCGCTCCTTATCTTTTTATTTGCTTTTTGTGCCAAGAGTAACCTCTAATGAGAGAGAAGTAATGCTTAGGAAAGTTTCTGTCCCGAAACAGATTTTTGTGCTTCACTGTAAACATTCGTGTAAAATCTATGTACGTCGTTTTGAGGCGTGAATTTTTGTGCTTCTGCCCTAGGTTGTTATCTAACTTTCGTTAGTTCAATACTTTTCGATTTGAGCAACAGAAGGCCTTCGAAAAAATTGGTTTCTACCTGCTGGTCTGTTTTGATAGATTTCTGCCATTATTTGCATTTGCTTCTTGTTGATTCCTTTTTGAGTTCT
Source organism: Avena sativa (assembly GCA_916181665.1). NCBI lineage: Eukaryota > Viridiplantae > Streptophyta > Magnoliopsida > Poales > Poaceae > Avena > Avena sativa. The sequence goes on from OV702291.1 coordinate 227,852,766, forward strand.
CTTTGGGGAATTGAGCTTTTTGAGGGAAGTGCTACAGTAGCTTGTGTTTTAATGGATGTTTTTATTGGTGTTGAAACTGAACCCGAAGACTTATTAGGCTAGTCATAGTGGGAGTAACTTGGGTAGTAACATAATCCTACATGTATTGCCAACTAAGCATTTAGATTACATGGCATGCAATTAAATGATGAGAGACAGAGCCTTGTGGTAACTAGCTATCTTACCATAACATCACACATTTCAAGACAAAATGAGTTTAAATTGCAATAAATGACGCTTTGCATGATACCACACCTATGTTATTTTCCACTATGGAGGTAGTAACTTAGACTAGTAACATATGCATGTTACTACTCTAAGTTACTCCCCACTATGACCAGCCTTATCTTGAGTACACTAATGTTACTAATAAAGATTGTGTGAAGTTTTGTATGAAGGAAAAATTTCAGGTATATGGAGAGAATGATGTAATGAGATGAAGAATTGACTAAAGCTCAAGCTTGGGGATGCCACGCGTGTCACCCCAAGAAATATCCAAGAAGTCCAAGTGTCAAAGCTTGGGTATGCCCAAGGCATCCCCTTCTTCATCCATAAAAATCTCATGTTTCTTCCAAACACTTCATTTTTATTGTTTCATGCACAGTTGTGTTGTTCTTGGAGCGTCTTAATTTTTGTTTTTAGTTTTAGTTTGCTTGGTTTGCCTAGTTTGCTTGAGTAAATTGGTTGGACTCCCTCTTTCATACATTAGTTTTCAAATAGTTTGGCTTGGATTGGAAAAGAGTAGGAAAATTTCATGCTTAAGTGGTAAAAGGAGCTTGTTTTTTACTCTGGCCTATGCTTTGCCATGTCTTGCTTGATATTGTTTTGGCTTTATGCTTAGTGATTTATTGTTGTAACATGACATGTTATAAACAATTGAGATTGCTTAATGTGCCTTGAAAGAATCATGCGTTTGTTTAGCATATTAAAGCATAGTATTGTGATATTCTCCTTTGATGCTTTATTTGGGTTTACTTGGCGCATGCTCACACCATGTTATGACTATCCCAAGTCACCGTAGCCTCTATGATCCTTTAGTATGCGACCTGTAATATCACTTTATGCTTTAATTAATGATGTTTTGTCGCTCTCCATGATTATGGCCATTATTGCTCTCTTAGTTGGTCGCCCCCAGTCTTTTGCTAGCCTCCATAACCAAGTATGAGTTCCACTCATGCATCCAAATCAAAATAAAACCAAGTTATTCCAAAGAGTCCACCATACCTACCTATTAGCATTTGCTATTCCAAGTATATTCATGTTTTTATCTACCTTTCGAATTAAACTTGTTATGAGAAAACTAGTGATTAAAGCTCTCACGAACTTGATGGCACACTTTAATTTTCTTGCCCCTAATAAACTTGAACCATTGTGTCATCTATGTTGTATATGCTTGCACTTATATGTTGGGGATTAGCAGAACCATGCTGTCATGGGGAACGCTTTCAACATTGCACTTGTACTTTGTACCTAGTTGATATCATGCTCTTTTGTCTATGGATGTCGTCAGTGTGAAATGAAAGGGGAGCTTGTAAGTGCATGGAGTTATGTATGTGTGTTAGAGAAACGCATAGGCCGCCGGTCTAATCCATGCCTAATCATGGTGGAAACCTGCAGTGTAACCATAATGAGCAATCTATGAAGCATTCTTCTTATAAAAAAAGAGATAGATATTGAGAAAAAAGAGAAAAAGAAAAAAATGAGAAAAGAGGAAAGAGAGAAAAAAACACCATTTTCCCATGGTAAATAAGAAGATTGCTGAGATGCTCGTTGTCTGCTTGCCTTGTCATTTTGATATGGGGATTCTTCCATATCATCGGGCAAGGGGTACCCCGTTGGCGGTTCTCTATGATACACATGTACTTACTATGACAACAACTTACCGGTAACTAAACTTGAGTAGCATGGGGAGCGACCCTCGTATTCAAGGGACATGAGATTTCCAACTTATACTTTGTCAAGCATATACTCCATAGTTTGTTCACTTTAACCTTAATCACTTCAAGATGCTTATGATAGGGGCAATGAGAGCTGAAAGCTAATAAGTACCATAATTTTTGGAAGCTCTTTATGAAACTTGAATCCCTGCTTCCTTCTATGAAGGCCTTTCTTTTACTTTTATGTTGAGTCTCCACCTTCTATCTTTATGCACCTATTGAGTCTCCACCTTCTATCTTTATGCACCCCGATCCTTTCTTTTACCATCAATATACAACTGTTTACTATTTTCTATTTACTTTCTACAAGCTATTACTTTCTTCCACACAATACGTTTAATCCTTTGTTTTCAGCAAAACCGGTGAGATTGACAACCTCACTGTAAGTTGGGGTAAAGTTCTGTGGTTGTGTTGTGCAGGATTCCAAGTTGGAAACAACACCTTGGAGGTGTTTCCTTGCTCCTACTGGTTCGATAACCTTGGTTTCATAACTGAGGGAAACTTACTGTTGTGCTCATCATACCTTCTCTTGGGGTTCCCCAACGAGCCCGATATCAATCACGAGTCAGCAATGCTCTTATGATGCAGCCCATCCTACGGACGTCACTACATCTCCACCACCAAGTCCCCCAAGTGGACCAATGACGCGTGCACGAGCTAAACTCCAACAAGCTAAGGTGAACTCGTTCCTTTCCTCGTGTGACTTTGATACAAGTTTGAATGGCTTGCTACTTCATGCAACTACACTGTGTGTTATCAGCTATGAACCCCCTACGAATGAAGTGCAAGGATCAGGACGAGAAGAATGAGGGACTGGAGCTGAAGCCCCGGAGTCTCCAACCCTGAAGCCTAGAGTCTCCGGCTCTCATCCTCGGAGTCCCCGGCCCGGACTCCGGACCTGTCTCCGGACCCCCGCCAGGAGTGTTCAGTACACCCCCGTGGAGTCTTCACCGGAGAGCAACGCCACCCCCGGAGTTTCTGCACACCCCGGATTCTCTGGCCCTGCTACCCTAGAGTCTATGACCTTCAACCCCGGAGTCTCCGCCCCCAGGACTCCGGCCACGACTCCGGACCCTTCGCGGGAAGTCTCTGTATGCCACCTCGGAGACTACCCCGGAGTCTGAGCGCAACCCCGGAGTCCTCGGCCATCCCAGAGTCTCCGGCCCCTTGACCTCGGAGTCTCTGGTGTAAGTCAACCAGGCATGTGAAAAGCCTTTTGGGCATGCGGACCATGTACCCCTTAGTCCGTCCAGACTTTACCCTTTATTGCCTAAACTACCCTTGAACTAGTGGCTGGCCTATATATAGTACCCCACATCTATTGTAAACCCTAGGCTTGATATTTGGAATTAGTGGAAACTCTTGTGGATCTATCTAATTCTTGCCTCATGCTCCTTTGATAGAGGAGCACCAAATATCACAAAACTTGTTGGAGTTTGCATCGTGACTCTGCATTATACAAGGCCTTGGCAACGGAGATCCATTGCCAAGACATCAAGGTCTCATCGAGACTCCCTTCTCGCCGTGCCGGTTCGAGAGAGATCCCCGACCGACGCTGATCCTAGGGATTGCGCTGGACCAGTAGCCGTCAGAGTGAGCAATTGGCTTGTATCGTGTCTTTGTGGTGTGCGTGTTCATCGTGTTCATGCGCGAGTTCGTGGTTTTCGCTCTCTTCCTCATCCCACACTCACTCCGCCTCGATTTGCAAGGGATTTGTGAAAGATCGGGCCATCCCCGAGGTTGCCCCTCAACATATTGGTATCAAGAGCTTCGTTGTTCATGAATTCCCCCCACAAAATTTTCTTCTATCCACCAAAAATTCGAAAATCCCCAAAAATAGCCCCAAATTTTCCTTTGGATCGAGCTCTTGATTTGGAGTGTTATTTGTGGTTTTGATCCGACCAAATCTTTATCCTGTGTTTTCCCAGCCCAGTTTGGCCAGTTTTTTCACGGATTTGAGGCCCGAAGGCGTGGATTTCCGCTCAAGAACACAAGCAAGTGAAGCATATTCCCCGACCCTAGAGTCTCCGGCTTGACGCCTGTTTTTGCCTAGTTTTGCCTCTTTGACCGTTTTGGCTAAAAAATCCTCTTGTTTGTTTGCGTCTCGTGTGCGTGTTGTCAACTAACAACAAGCTTCCGAATCAACAACTTCCATGCTCATTGACACCACGGCACCGAACATCATCCCGCAACACCGACCACAAGTTCATCATCAACAACGAAGGTATAACTTGTGTCACTTTGTTAACCCTATCTTCCTTTGTGTGTACCTATCCCACGAGAGTGGATCATCTTGTGTTTGCTTGAGCATTGTGCATTTGCCCTTGGATAGTGAGAATGCAAAAGCAATAGCAAGAGTGACTTGGTAGCATCAAGGGAGAGCAAAAAAAGATACAAATAAAAATAAAAATAGTCTCCCATAGCCAAAGAGAGTCTCAAAGCTTGTAAGCAAGAGAGAAAGAAAGAGCACCCAAGGCAAGTGCACAAATTCGTTGCTCATTTTTCTTCTTTGCAAACGAGCCACGATATCTCCTTGTATTGGCACGATACCGAGCATAGTCTTCGTTAGGACATTTTGTTTGCTCATTTTCATAGTCATGTCAATCCCAACAATCTCCACATGTGTGTATATAGTCGTAGGTTCCCGTCACCCTTTTGAGTTGTTGACCTTTGCCTTTGACTTGAGTTTTGTTGGATTTGACCCACTTTTGACTACCCCTTTTATTTTGGTTGGTTCTTTGGCATTCCACAATCCTAACCTACCACCAACAAGCTTTTGAGAGTTAGTTCTTTCTTTAGTGTGAGTTTCCTTTGTGTTTTCACTTTGCAAGCTAATAGCTCTCACTTGTGGTTTCTAGTTCGGTGCAATCCCCAAGGTGAGTTTGAAGGTTCCCCTCACCACATATTGCTCTCCATATACAACCCTTTGTGTTTTGCATTATGGATAGGCATAATAAGTCGAGCCAACCACCTCCCAAAGAAGAAGAACATGGACCATGACGCCCGCAAGCCACTACATCGTCCGACAAGAGTTCCGTGAATGTTGCCATGCTCTCGAGACACGTCAAGACGAACAATTTGGTGAGACTCAAGCCGAGTTCAAGAGCATCGACAACCACTTCGATGGCCTCGAAAGATAAATGCAGGCAATGCATCACAACTTTGGCCATCAAAATGAAGCGCTCCAATGCTCCATCGCTGAAACAAATGACAAGCTTCGTGTTCTCATCGACAGAATGGCAAGACCGCGTTCACGTGCATCAAGCTCTTCAGGATCTTCGCGTCATCATCCTCCTCTTCAACAAGATCTTCATCCAAGTGCTCCAAGACGCAATGACACCCCCGTGGTTGAAGATGGAAGCTCTTCGAACTATGTACCTTCCCCACGGCACGCCGCAACATCAAGCTATGATGGTGATTTCTCTTCAAGGCCACAAGCAAGGCAAGAAGCACACTGCCATAACGCAATGGCACTAGTGATCCAACAAGCACAACCATAAGAAGAACTACAAGTGGAACCTCGAGTACAACCGCAACTACATCGCCATCATCACCGCGGCGTTCTTGCAACAACAAGTGGTGATTCCAACTTGGAGGATCAAGCTCGCTCTTGATATGAAGCTCTCTGAGATCCTCATCTTCGTCACCACCGTCATGAACGTCCACACCAACACCATGGTCACCATGATGATCCTCCTCCACGATACCAAGACTTGGAGCATCAAGTGGTACGTATTGAGCGACGCCCACCATGTTATGAGGCTCAAGACCATGATCTTCACTGTGAGGCCCGTGTGCCTAATCCACAACACCAACAAAGGAACGAGCCTCCTCTTCGTCATCAACCGCGTCACGAGGCTCCACATCCTCAACACCCTCATGAGGCCCAAGCGCCTCAACCTTGTCAACAACCACACCAAGAGCAAGAGTAAGCTCCTCAACAAGGACGCGAGAACCATGTTCCACATCCCCAACCGCAAGTGCATCAACAAGGTCAACAAGCTCGTCACAATGGTTGCATGGAAGATGAAGACCATCAACATCATGGCAACAACCTCTGCCGTGACCGCAATGATGAAGAAACTTTCGGCAAGCTCAAGTTCACAATGCCCAAGTTTACCGGATCCAATGACCCCGAAGAATACCTCTCATGGGCACTCAAAGTCGACAAGATCTTCCGCATGCACAATTATAGCAACGACAAGATGGTCGCCATGGCTTCGCTTGAGTTTGATGATTACGCCAACCTTTGGTGGGAACAAGTTCAAGTTGCTCGTGATGCAAGACAAGAGCCACCAATCACAACTTGGCATGACATGAAGGCTCATATGAGATCCCGCTTTGTTCCTTCGCACTACACGCGTGACCTCTTCAACAACCTTCAATCGCTTCGTCAAGGAACAAAGACCATGGAAGAGTACTTCAAGGAAATGGAGCTCAACATGATCCGCGCCAACATTGAAAAACGTAAGGAGCAAACAATGGCACGTTTCCTCATTGGCTTGAACCACCCAATCAAGTGCATCGTCGAGTTCTAAAAATACAACGACATGGTTGAGCTTGTGCACATCACAATAAAATCCGCACGTCAAGTGCAAGAGGACATCAAGTACAACAATCCCAAGACGTACTTCACCTACAAGCAAGCTTCAACCGCTACACCAACAACCTTAAATGGACGCTCCTCAAGTACCTCCAAGCCTTCCTTCAAGCCCACACTTCCTCAAGGAAAACTACCCCCAAGTGGCAAACAAGCAAAGAATGATACACCTTTCAACGGTGAATGCTACAAGTGTGGAGGCAAAGGACACAAGTCAGCCGAATGTGGAAACAAGAAAGTTTTGTCCATCCATGACAATGGTGACAAAGAGTACTTGAGTGAAGGTGAATTTTATGCTCATGTCAAGGAAGCAATGGCAAGGCAACATGTGGAAGATGACCAAGAACTTCTCATGTGTGAACATGACGCAAGTCCATCGCTTGTCATCACAAGGATCTTGACCGCTCAAGCCCAAGAACATGAAGATCAAAGATCCAACAGCTTTCAAAAACGTGCCGGCATCAATGGAAAATCTATCAAGGTGATCATCGATGGAGGGAGTTGCCACAACCTTTCTAGCACCGAGTTGTGTGAGAGGCTCAACCTCACCCTCCATCCGCACAAGCACCCCTACCACGTGCAATGGCTAAGTGACCAAGGGTCCATGATGATCAAGCATACCATATCGATAACCTTCGCCATTGGTCCTTACAAAGACACCGTGGAGTGCGATGTTGTTCCCATGACAGTTTGCCATATGCTACTTGGTTGATCATGGCAATTCGACAAGGCTGCTCTACATGATGGTCGTACCAATTTGTACACCTTCAAATGGCTAAACAAGACATGCGTTTTGCAACCGATGACTCCTAGCCAAATAATTACGGACAATGCAAAGGCTTTAGCGAGGGCGCAAAGTACAACACCTCCTTGTGAGAAGAGTGGTGAGTGAGAGAACCACCTCATAGTGAGTGAGAGCCACAAGCCAAACTCGAGTGGAAAAACTAAGAGTGTTCTACTTGCCACCAAAAGTGAGATGAGAGAAGTGCGCAATAACCCATCCATTTTGAACTACATCCTCATTTGCAAGGGCATAGCGCAAGGAACTAATGACTTGACAAATATTCCTCCTTCTTTGATGATTGTCTTGCAGGAATTCAAGGATGTGTTTCCCGAAGATCTCCCACATGGACTACCTCCTCTTCGTAGCATCGAACATCGCATTGATCTCATTCCTGGCGCACCGCTACCAAATCGTGCCGCCTACCGCATGAACCTAGAGGAGATAAAGGAGATCGAATGTCAAATCAACCAAATCGTCTCCAAAGGTTTGATCCAAGTTAGCAATAGTCCAAGTGTCGTACCCGTGATTCTTGTTCCAAAATCGGATGATATGTTGCGGTTATGCATGGACTGCCATCCAATCAATGCTATCACCGTGCGTTATCGATATCCCATACCACGTCTCGATGACATGCTCGATGAGTTGTGTGGAGCCACTATTTTTTCGAAAATTGATCTTCATAGTGGTTACCATCAAACGCGCATGGCAGAAGGTGATGAGTGGAAAACCGCCTTCAAGACCAAGCTGGGTCTCTATGAATGGTTGGTCATGCCCTTTGGCTTATCTAATGTCCCATCTAACTTCATGCGCCATATGAACCATATCTTGCGTGTTCTCATTGGAAAAAGTGTTGTTATCTATTTCGATGATATACTTGTGTATAGCAACTCACTTGAGGACCATGTTACACATGTCAAGGAAGTTTTGCAAATCCTTCGACATGAAAAGCTTTATGCTAATCTTACCAAGTGCACTTTTGCTAAGGACAAGTTGATTTTTCTTGGATTTGTCATTTCTTCGAAGGGCATTGAAGTTGATGTTTCCAAGGTAAAGGACATACGAGATTGGCCCATCCCCACAAATGTGAGTGAACTCCAAAGTTTTCATGGGTTGGCCGGTTTCTATCGTCGCTTTGTCAAAGACTTTTCTACCATTGCTTGTCCTCTCAATGAGTTGACCAAACAGAATGTCACCTTCGTGTGGGGGCAAGGCACAGCAAAAAGCTTTTGATGAACTTAAAAAGAGGCTCACCGAAGCACCTCTTCTTGCATTACCGTATTTCACCAAAACTTTTGAGATAGAGTGTGACACTAGTGGTATTGGCATTGGAGGAGTCCTTATGCAAAATGGACGTCCTATAGCGTAGCATAGCGAGAAATTTGATGGTGCTCGCCTTAACTATGCGATTTATGACAAAGAGCTTTTTTCCTTAGTTCGTGTTCTTCAAGTTTGGCAACACTACCTATGGCGCAAAGAATTTATCATACATTCCGACCATGAGTCGTTGAAATATCTCAAAGGCCAAGCCAACTTGAGTAAGAGACACGCTAAGTGGGTTGAGTTTATGGAGTCTTTTCCATACATTGTCAAGTATAAGAAGGGCAAAGATAATGTAGCGCGAATGCTTTGTCTCGCAAGCACACAAGCCTACTTACTCGACTTGAAATCAACATGTTGTGTCTTGATGAAATCAAAACTTTGTATTCTTCTGACCCATTCTTTGAACCAATTTTCGCAAAGTGCTCCATTGATAAAGGAGCTGATGATTTCTATTTGCATAAGGGTTTTATCTTTAAACAAAACAAGCTTTGCATTCCGAAGTCGTCTCTCCGACTTTTGCTTCTCCAAGAATCTCATGGTGGAGGCCTCATGGGTCACTTTGGCCGTGACAATACATTGGACATGCTCTCCACTCACTACTTTTGGCCCAAGATGAAGCGCGACGTTCAACGATGCACACCTTGTGTTCAAGCTAAGTTGCAGCTAACCCTTATGGTCTTTATATGCCATTGCCTATTCCTTATGCACCTTGGTCCGACATTAGCATGTATTTTGTGTTAGGATTACCTAGATCTAAGCATGGTCATGATTCTATTTCTGTTGTCATGGATCGCTTTTCAAAAATGGCACATTTCATACCGTGCCATAAGATCGACGATGCTTCACATGTTGCAAATTTGTTTTTCAGGGAAATTGTCCGTCTTCATGGTGTGCCAAGAACAATCATCTCCGACCGCGACATCAAATTCATGAGCTACTTATGGAATACCCTCATGGCCAAGCTTGGCATTAAGTTACTCTTTTCATCCGCTTCGCACCCTCAAACCGATGGCCAAACCAAGGTTGTCAACCGAAACCTTGGAACTCTCCTACGTGTGTTGATCAAGAAGAACTTGAAGGATTGGGAGGAATGCATTCCCCGTGCTGAGTTCACCTACAACCGAGCCAAGCACTCAACAACCAAGATGAGTCTCTTCATGATCGTCTATGGATTCGAGCCCCTCACCGTGCTCGATATCCTACCACTACCTCTGCATGAGCGCACCAACATGGACATCGACAAGCGTGCACAAGCTATGAAGAAGCTCCATGAAGAAACAAGAGCTACAATTTAACAACAAGTCCTTCGTCAAGCGTCAAGGCTCAACAAGGACAAGACAGAGTTGATCTTTGAGGAAGATGATCTTGTATGGATACACTTGAGCAAGGACCGCTTCCCCAAAGAACGTGATTCCAAGCTCAAACCGAGAGGAGATGGTCCCTTCAAGGTCCTCAAAAGAATCAACAACAACGCCTACATCATGGACATCTCGACCTCCAAGTACCTTGCGAGCAATACATTCAATGTCAAAGACCTTTCACCCTACCATGGAGATGTTCTAGATGATAACCATGAAGAGTCGGGGACGACTCTTTCCCAAGGTAGCCGCCGGAGTGAGCAATTGGCTTGTATTGTGTCTTGTGGTGTGTGTGTTCATCGTGTTCGTCGTGCGTGAGTTCGCGGTTTTCGCTCTCTCCCTCATCCACACACTCACTACGCCTCAATTTACAAGGGATTCATAAAAGATCGGGCCATCCCCGAGGTTGCCCCTTAACATCTTATACTCGCGAATACCGGGGCTATATGGCTTCCGCAACTGAATCTATGGGGCACCAATTTTTCTTTTTACGATTTTGTCATTTCGGGTACCTTCTCGAGTCCATTATCGCCACGAAGCCATTATATCGGATCAGTTAGAGCTGCTCGTAATCTCCAAAAAAATAAGAGAGTTAGAGGTGGTACTCCCGTGACAAAACAGTGCCACACCTGTTGAAGTGTAATATCTGTATATTGTGTGTGACCATTGTATCAGTGTAACATTGCCCATGTAACCACTTAGTCCTAGTCTAGCGGCAGTGATCCAAATGGATCCGGCATCGTCGCCCACTCCTGCATGTTCGGCACATCCGGCTGCAACCCTTGTATAAATGTGTAATAGCAGACAAGCAATACAGAGCGTGAGTTATAGTATTCAGTTTGGTATCAGAGCCTGCTATCCCTCTCTCTGCCTCTCTTCCTCCCATGGCTACCGACGCCGCTTCTTCCACCCAGCTCATGCCAAGTTCTTCTCAGATCCAGCTCCTTGCCTCTCCCCCAACCACGAACTGCGTGGACATCTCTCGCTACATCAAGTTCAAGCTCGACGCAGCCGCCGGGAACTATCACAAGTGGCGCAACCTCTTCCTCTTCGTCCTCTCCAAGTACAATGCCCGCGATCATGTCGAGGAGGAGACCTCGCCGCACCTCGCCACCGAGGAGTGGCGCTCCGCGGACGTTGACATCGTGCTCTGGATCTACTCCACCATCTCCGACGAGCTCCAGGATGTGATCCTGGTGGAGGACAGCACGACCTTCACGGCGTGGCAGGCGCTCCAGCACTCATTCACCGAGAATTCCGAAGGGCGCGAGATCCACCTCGACAAGGAGTTCTCCAGCGCCACCCAAGGCGATCTGTCCATCGTGGCATACTACCGCAAACTAAAGGGACTTGCCGATCAGCTGAGCGACGTTGGCGCTCCCGTCTCCAACAAGAAGCTCGTGATGCGCCTCATCGCGTGGCTTGACGCGCGTTTCAAGATGCAGCAGGAGGTACTCGAATCCTTGAAGCCGTTTCCCTCCTTTATGCAGGCGAAATCTCGGCTACAACTTGCCGAGATCAAGCTCGCGAACACCGCCAAGACGCCTCGGATCCTCCACACCGGCAACCAGCGGGGACAGGGCGGCCCCGCCGGTTTTCACTTCTTCGGCAACTGCTACGCGTGTGGTGAGGCGGGCCACCCCGTCAGACTCTTCCCCGTCAATGGCGATCGGGGCGCCCGTGGTGGCGGTCACCAGCACGGTCGCGGTAGCGGCCAGTACGGCTATGGTCAGCACGGGCAGAACAACCGTGGGGGCTACAACGATCGCGGACGCTGCCGTGGATGCGGCTACAGCGACAACGGTGGACGAGGCGGCTACAGCGGCAACTATGGCGGCAACCAGCAAGGGCACGATGGCGGCTACAGCAGGGGTTACGGCGGTGGTTATGGCGGTGGCTACAACCCCGGGTACCAGATCCCCCGCCTGATGGCTCAATGCACGGCGCCCAGAAAAGTGTTGATGGCTCGTGGTTGATGTAGAGCTCGTTGGGAACCCCAAGAGGAAGGTATGATGAGAACAGTAGCAAGTTTCCCTTAGTTATGAAACCAAGGTTTAATCGAACCAGTAGGAGCAAGGAAACACCCCAAAGGTGTTACTAGCTGAGCTTTGGCAGGGCGCACTACCGGTGCTAGTAGCAACGTGGAGACCTGCACAACACAACCACAGAACTTTGTCCCCAACTTGCGATGAGGTTGTCAATCTCACCGTGTTTTGTGGAAAACAAAGGATTAAACGTATCGAATGGAAAGAAGTAAAAGTTTGCAGAAAGTAAACACAAAGCAGTAAAAGATTGTAGATTGTATGTAAAAGACAAGGACCGGGATCCATAGTTCACTAGAGGTGGCTCTCCTTAGATAGATAACATGCTGGGTGAACAAATTACAGTGGGGCAATTGACAAACACCGAGAAAGCAATACATGCATATACTAATCATCTTGACTCCTTTGAGACTTGATCGGGCATTACAACATAATACATAGACCGCCATCCAACTGCATCTATGACTAATAATCCACCTTCAGGTTAACATCCGAACCCCCTCCAGTATTAAGTTGCAAGCAACAGATTATTGCTCTACGAACTGCGTGTAAGGTAAACAATACGATTGTTCTATGAACAAAGGATTGTTGTTTTCTCCCTAGTAGCAACAACACATCTAGTACCTTAGAGATTTCTGTCACTTCCCCAGATTACCAGAGGCATGAACCCATTATCGAGCATAAATACTAACTCTTGGAGTTGCTAGCATCTACTTGGGCAAGATAGCTACTAACAACAGAAAGCATGCAAGATCTCAAATAACAAAGACATGATAGAATCAATAATCAATCTGAAATAGCATCTCAATATCCATCGGATCCCCGCAAACACAACATGTATGAATTACAAATAGATGATCTTGATCATGAACGGAGCTCACAAGATCTAAACATGAAAGCACAAAGGAGGAGAAACCATCCATCTAGCTACTACATGGATCCGTAGTCCAATTATGAACTACTCACGCATCACACCGGAGGCTTGCATGGTGATGAAGAAGGCCTCCAGGGTGAATTCCCCTCTCCGGCAGGGTGCCGGGAAGAGCTTCAGATCCCTCCCGATCTAGGGATGGAGATGACGGCGGCTATAGACTCTTTCGTGGTTTTTTTATCGGGTACTTAGGGTTTTCCTCCCGAGGGAAACTTATAGGCGGAAGGAGAGGCCGAGGGGGTGTCGGGGCTGGCCTCACCACCCCCTGGCGTGGGCCAGGCTGGGCCACGCAGCCAGGTGCTGTGGTGGGCCCCTGGTCCCTCTCCGTCTCGTATTTTGGCACTTGATCCCTTCCAGAAAATAGGCACTTTGGCTTTTGTCCCGTCCAATTTCGAGAATATTCATTTTCTGACTTTCCTGGAACCAAAAATAGCAGAAAACAGGTAGCTAGCACTGTGGCTCTTGTTAATAGGTTAGTCCAAGAAATCATATGAAAAGTACTCCAAAGTTGGAACAAAACACAAGAAAGTGGATAAAACCAAGCATGGAACATAAAAAATTATAGATACATTTGCAATGTATCAACATCCCCAAGCTTAACTCCTGCTCGTCCTCGAGTAGGTAAGTGATAAAAAGAAAGAATTTTGAGGTGACATGCACCATCAAAGACTTGATCAAAGTATTTGCAAAACATTCAAAGCTGGGATCATAGTACTTCAATCATAACATGAAAGACAAAGTTCTAGCAATAAGCAAAGAAACTATGATGCAACATGAAAAGGCACAAACAAAAGATTCATGAATAACAATGCTTTGCAAGACGTTTGTTTGTTTCACATAAAGAAAACATAGCATAATAGTATTCAGCTTGTCCCTGAATAGAGTGGCAAATATAAATGCATAGGACACCTTCAAAGTTCATAAGAGTGACTAGATACAATAGTTTAAAACAAGCAATATCAAAGTATGCATCAATCAACTAGTCTTGGGACAATGCACGTAGAACTAAGAATGGCCACTATGCTATCAAAGTAGGTGCATAAAGATAGAAGGTGGAGACTCAATATAATGGTGGAAGAAAGACCTTTTGTAAAAGGAAGTAGGGATTCAAGTCTCATAAAGAGCTTCCAAAAATTATGGTACTTAATAGCTTTCAGCTCTCATTGCCCCTATCATAAGCATCTTGAAGTGATTAAGGTTAAAGTGAACAAACTATGGTGTACATGCTTGACGAAGTAGTAGTGAGAAATCTCATATCCCTTGTATACGAGGGCCGCTCCTCATGCTACTCAAGTTTAGTCACCGGTAAGTTCTTGTCATCGTAAGTACATGTGTATCATTGAGAACCACCAACGGGGTACCCCTTGCCCGATGATACGGAAGAATCCCCATATCAAAATGACAAGGCAAGCAGACAACGAGCATCTCAACATTCTTCTTATTTACCATGGGAATATGGTGCTTTTTTTCTCGCTTTCCTCTTTTCATAGTATCTCTTTTTTTCTCATTTTTTTCTCAATATAGGACTATTTTTTTATAAGAAGAATGCTTCATAGACATCTCATTATGGTTACGCTGTAGGTTTCCACCATGTCAGCATGGATTAGACCAACGGCCTAGGCATTTCTCTAACACATATAACTAACTCCATGGACTTACAAGCTCCCCTTTCATTTCACACCGACGACATCCATATACAAAAGAGCATGATATCAACTAGGTACAAGTACCAAGTGCAATGTTGAAAGCGTTCCCCATGAAAGCATGGTTCTGCTAATTCCCAACAAATAAGTGCAAGCATATACAACATAGAAGACACAATGGTTCGAGTTTATTAAGGGCAAGTAAAGTAAGGTGTGCCTTCAAGTTCGTGAGAGCTTTAATCACTAATTTTCTCATAACAAGAGGAAGGTAAACAAAAGCATGAATATACTTGGAATAGCATAAGCTAGTAGGTAGGTATGGTGGACTCTTTGGAATAACTTGGTTTAGGGAGTTGGATGCATGAGTGGAACTCATACTTGGTTGTGGAGGCTAGCAAAAGACTGGGAGCGACAAACTAAGAGAGCAATAATGGCCATAATCATGCAGAGCGATAAAACATCATTGATCAAAGCATAAAGTGATACTACAAGTTGAAAACTAAAGGATCATAAAGGCTTATGGTGACTTGAGATAGTCATAACATGGTGTGAGCATGTGCCAAGTCAACCCAAATAAAGCATCAAAGGAGAATACCACTATACTATGCTTTAATATGCTAAAACAACGCATGATTCATCCAAGGCACATTAAGCAATCTCAATTGTTTATAACAAGTCATGCTACAACAAAGAATACTAAGCATAAATCCAAAACAATATCAAATATGGCATGACAAAGCATAGGCCACAGTAAAAAACAAGCTCTTTTTACCACATAAGTATGAACTTTCCTACTCTTTTCCAAACCAAACCAAACTATTCGCAAACCAAAGTGTGAAAGAGGGGGTCCAACCAACTTATTCAGAAAACTAAGCAAACCAAGCAAACTAAAAACCAAAGCAAAAACGAAAAAGAAGACGCTCCAAGAAAAACACAACTGTGCATGAAACAATAAAAATGAAGCGTTTGGAAGAAACCTGGAATTTTTATTGATGAAGAAGGGGAATGCCTTGGGCATCCCCAAGCTTTGACGCTTGTGCTTCTTGGATATTTCTTGGGGTGACACGCATGGCATCCCCAAGCTTGAGCTTTAGTCCATCCTTCATCTCATTACTCATTCCTTCCATACACCTGAATTTTTTTTTCCTTCATACAAAACTTTACACAATCTCATTAGCAACACTAGTGCACTTAAGATAAATAAGTCTGAAGGTTCAGTTCTAACACCAAATAAACTTCCATTAGAACACTAGCTACTGTAGCACTTCCCTCAAAAAGCTCAATTCCCCAAAGGAACTCAAGAAGGAACTAACAAGAAGCAAATGCAGAAAATGGCAGAAATCTGTCAAAACAGACCAACAGGTAAAGACGAATTTTTTCGAAGACCTTCTGTTACTCAAATCAATAAGTGTTGAACTAAAGAAAGTTAGATAACAACCTGGGGCAGAAGCAAAGAAAATTACCGCTCAATCCAACATACATAGCTCTCTCAGGAATTTTTACGGTGAAGCACAAAAATCTGTTTCGGGGCAACAACTTTCCCAATCATTACTTCTCTCTCATTAGAGGTTACTCTTGGCACAAAAAGCAAATAAAAAGGATAAGGAGAGGTTATTACAGAGGTAATAACTTCCAATACTCATCTAAAACTCTTGGGTTATCTCCCAACAAGTACTTTTCTTTAACGCCTTTAAGTTAGGCATAAGAAGCAAAGAAAGAATCAAGTGTTCTCAAATGAAGAAGCATTAAAACCAACTTTCTTGCCCTTACCTCTCTTATTTTTATTCTTATCCTTTGGGAAAATGTGATTGTTTGGTGGAGAAGAAAGGTGCATGGTCCCCTTTCCCACAGCTATTATTGCTCTAAGGAGTTCTAATAGGGACCTTCCAAGTGTAATTTGTCCTTTTCCTGCACATTCAATAACAAGATAATCAATAGAAATCATTTTCCCAAGGATCTTTGTAAACACTCCTTCAGCTATTCCAAGAGGTAATATGGTAGTATTATTAGCAAGAGATATTTCTTTTCCTCCTTCTGTAAGCCCCAAAGATTCAAAGATTCATAAATATCCTTGGGCTTAAGGCAAAATTCAGACATGATATCACAGCGGGCTTGAAAAGTTTTAGTGTTTATCTCAATATTTACTGTAGGGAGCCACTTTGATGGTTCAGAATTTATTGGAACATAATTGTGATGCTCCCTAAGCGTATTATAGCAACTTTCTAAGCTAGTAGTGCTAGCCTCAAGAGTGTTCAACCTAGCAAATATTTTTGCGAAAAAATATCAGTTTGGCTAGGCATAGTGTAAGTGAGGATCAATTTCTTTATAGAATTAATGGCATCATCCTCATTACATTGGAGGAAATATCCTCCCACAATAGAATCTAAAGCATATCTATAGCAAAGAGCAATCCCAAGGTAAAAACTGCTAAGGAACAAGCTTTGAGTCATTTTAGGCTCAGTCTTTTCATGTAGATCAGAGATTCTAGACCAAGCTTCCTTAAAACTTTCCTCAATTCCTTGTTTAAAAGTGAAAATCATTTCCTCGGGTGACATAGTGATTGGAACAAGGCTAGACATAGTGGCAACTCAAGGTAGGAACTAATTTTTTTGTGTTTTTGAAATAAGAAAACAAACTAGTAAAACTAAATTTTTTGTGTTTTTGAAGAACAAAACAAGCAAACAAGGCAAAAAGAAACTAAGCAAAACAAAAACAACAAAGTAAAGAGATTGGTTGTGAGGGACTCCCCTTGTGAAGATGTCCTTGACTCCCCGGCAACGACGCCAGAAAAATGCTTGATGGCTCAATGCACGGCGCCCAGAAAAGTGTTGATGGCTCGTGGTTGATGTAGAGCTCGTTGGGAACCCCAAGAGGAAGGTATGATGAGCACAACAGCAAGTTTCCCTCAATTATGAAACCAAGGTTTAATCGAACCAGTAGGAGCAAGGAAACACCCCAAAGGTGTTACTAGCTGAGCTTTGGCAGGGCGCACTACCGGTGCTAGTAGCAACGTGGAGACCTACACAACACAACCGCAGAACTTTGTCCCCAACTTGCGATGATGTTGTCAATCTCACCGTGTTTTGCGGAAAACAAAGGATTAAACGTATCAAATGGAAAGAAGTAACAGTTTGCAGAAAGTAAACACAAAGCAGTAAAAGATTGTAGATTGTATGTAAAAGACAAGGACCGGGGTCCATAGTTCACTAGAGGTGGCTCTCCTTAGATAGATAACATGCTGGGTGAACAAATTATAGTGGGGCAATTGACAAACACCGAGAAAGCAATACATGCATATACTAATCATCTTGACTCCTTTGAGACTTGATCGGGCATTACAACATAATACATAGACCGCCATCCAACTGTATCTATGACTAATAATCCACCTTCAGGTTATCATCCGAACCCCCTCCAGTATTAAGTTGCAAGCAACAGATTATTGCTTTACGAACTGCGTGTAAGGTAAACGATACGATTGTTCTATGAACAAAGGATTGTTGTTTTCTCCCTAGTAGCAACAGCACATCTAGTACCTTAGAGATTTCTGTCACTTCCCCAGATTACCAGAGGCATGAACCCACTATCGAGCATAAATACTAACTCTTGGAGTTGCTAGCATCTACTTGGCCAAGATAGCTACTAACAACGGAAAGCATGCAAGTCTCAAATAACAAAGACATGATAGAATCAATAATCAATCTGAAATAGCATCTCAATATCCATCGGATCCCCGCAAACACAACATGTATGAATTACAAATAGATGATCTTGATCATGAATGGAGCTCACAAGATCTAAACATGAAAGCACAAAGGAGGAGAAACCAGCCATCTAGCTACTACATGGATCCGTAGTCCAAGGATGAACTACTCACGCATCACACCGGAGGCTTGCATGGTGATGAAGAAGTCCTCCAGGGTGAATTCCCCTCTCCGGCAGGGTGCCGGGAAGAGCTTCAGATCCCTCCCGATCTAGGGATGGAGATGACGGTGGCTACAGACTCTTTCATGGATTTTTGATCGGGTACTTAGGGTTTTCGTCCTGAGGGCAACTTATAGGCGGAAGGAGAGGCCGAGGGGGTGCCGGGGCTGGCCTCACCACCCCCTGGCGCGGGCCAGGATGGGCTGTGCGGCCAGGTGGTGTGGTGGCCCCTGGTCCCTCTCCGTCTCGTATTCTGGCACTTGATCCCTTCCGGAAAAATAGGCACTTTGGCTTTTGTCCCGTCCAATTCCGAGAATATTCATTTTCTGACTTTCCTGGAACCAAAAACAGCAGAAAACAGGTAGTTAGCACTATGACTCTTGTTAATAGGTTAGTCCAGGAAATCATATGAAAAGTACTCCAAAGTTGGAACAAAACACAAGAAAGTGGATAAAACCAAGCATGGAACATCAAAAATTATAGATACATTTGCAATGTATCACCGCCCTTAGTGGGCGGCGCCCAACTCTGCAGGTGTGCTCGGCCCACGGCCTGGGGTGCAAACCCAGGCGTACCCGGTGATGCTTTCCACCGCCCCGCCGCAATCCATGCAGCCGATCTACACGCCATCGCCACCGAACTGCTTCGACTATTCTGCCATGTTCAACGCTGCACCAAGCAACAATCACGGCTTCAACCCCGAGTGGGTCATGGATTCTGGCGCGTCATCGCATGTCACCAATAATCAAGGTAATCTCACCTTGTTTCATTCCCCAACTGGTATTGATTCCCGTAACATCATTGTTGGCAATGGGTCTACAATGCCTATCTACTCTGTTGGTTCTACTACTCTCACTCCCCGTCCCTTCTATCTCGAAAATGTGCTTTTCTCTCCCTCAATCATCAAGAGTTTAACTTTCGTGCGTCAATTTACAAAAGATAATTCGTGTATTGTTGCTTTTGACCCATATGGTTTCTCTGTGAAGGATCTAGCCACGCAACAACTTCTTCTGAGGTCCAGTAGCAGCGGCGAACTCTACCCCTTTTTCGGCGATCTCAAGTCTTCCCCGGCGACACTGACCATCTCCACCACCCGTGACCCCTGGCATCGTCGACTAGGCCATCCTAGCCATGCTAGTCTTTCTCGAATTTCCCCCTCTTTACCTTCACCCTGTAATAATTTTAGTCACAAATCTCCTCTATGTGAGGCTTGTCAACTAGGACGACAACCTAGACTTCCTTTTTCTCTCTCGTTGAATAATACAAATGCTCCCTTCCAGCTTGTTTATTGTGACCTGTGGACGTCCCCCATACCGAGTTTCTGTGGCTACACATACTACCTCGTTGTTCTCGACGATTACACACACTACTCATGGACTTTCCCCCTACAAAACAAATCTGACACTGCCACCACATTACAACGCTTTTTCTCCTTCATCAAAACCCAATTCCACACCATTATTCAATGCGTCCAAAGTGACAATGGAGGGGAATTCCTCAACACCGATCTTCGCTCCTTCTTCTCAACCAATGGAGTCTCCTTCCGTCTCTCCTGCCCCCACAAGCCAAAATGCCTCCCCAATTCTGGGTCGAAGCCCTTCACATTGCTACACACATGTTAAACATTCGTCCCTTGCGTGTAATTCACCATGATACCCCCCACTTCTGCTTGTTTGGCCAGCATCCTACCTACACCCATCTTTGCATGTTTGGCACCCTTTGTTACCCAAATCTTTACGCCACCACACAAAACAAGCTCAGTCCACGATCCACACGATGTGTTTTCATCGGGTATCCCCGCGAACACAAGGGCTACCGCTACCTCGACCTGACCTCACGACGCGTCATAATTTCTCGCCACGTAACTTTCGACGAATCCATTTTTCCATACGTTTCTCCGGAGTTGACCACACCGCCTACCACACCCGTCCCCGCCACATACGATCCCAGCCACCTGGCCCCGATCCCCTCCGGGATCCGCATCCAATCAGCTCCCCACCAACCGCATCAGCCGCGGGATCGCCGACCGCATCTTCCTCTCTTTCTGCGCCGTCCCCACCTGCCACTCCACCAGAAACCGCGTCGCCCCCCAGCGAATCCACCTCGGTTCCCATGCCGGGACCTCACCTGAGCCCACCACCCACCACTCCCGTGCCTCCACGTCAGCCCGCACTCCCGCCTCATGCAATACCGGTAGAACCACCCAACAACGCACACAAAATGACCACACACGCTAAAACCGGATATTTTATGCCCCAGAAATTATTCAATCTTTCTGCCATCACTTCAAACATTTCCCCCATTCCTTCCTCGTACAAACAAGCACTAAAGGAGCCTAATTGGCATGCAACGATGTTAGAGTAATTTAATGCATTGTTGCGGAATGACACTTGGTCGTTGATTCCTTGTCCCACAGGTGCAAATGTCGTCACGGGGAAATGGATCTTCCGCCACAAATTTCACTCGGATGGGACGTTCTCTCGGTACAAAGCCAGGTGGGTCGTGCGAGGATTCACGCAGCAAGAGGGCGTGGACTATGGCGAGACATTCAGTCCCGTTGTGAAGCCAGCTACAATTCGGGTGGTGCCTGCTCTCGCCACCCCCCAAAATTGGCCCATTCATCAGCTCGATGTGAAAAACGCATTCCTCCACGGTAATCTTCAAGAAACAGTCTATTGCCAACAACCATCTGGTTTTGCCGATTCCTCCTTCCCACACCATGTTTGCCGCCTCAAAAAGTCCCTCTACGGCCTTAAACAAGCTCCCAGAACTTGGTTTCACCGCTTCACTTTGCATCTTCTCACGCTTGGCTTTGTTGCTTCTCGTTGTGATTCCTCACTTTTTATACTTCGTCGAGGTGTGGACATGGCCTATTTGCTCTTATATGTCGACGACATTATCCTCACCGCCAACACGAGCTCCCTTCTTCGCTCCATCATCACCTCCCTGTCCACTGAATTTTCGATGACTGATTTAGGAGAATTACATCACTTCCTTGGGATCAACGTGCACACCAACGCCTCTGGCCTCTTCCTCTCGCAGCAGCAATACACACTTGAGCTTCTTGAACGAGCCAACATGCTCAACTGCCACCCTATTTTCACCCCAATTGACACACACGTGCCAAACTTTCTGCTCATGACGACACTCCCTTCACTGACTAGTCTCTTTACCGTAGCCTTGCCGGCGGACTCCAATACCTCACACTAACTCGCCCTGATATATCGTACGCCGTCCAGCAAGTCTGCTTGTTCATGCATGCTCCCATGTCATCCCACTTTCAACTCATCAAACGCATTTTGTTCTACCTCCGAGGCACGTCCCATCTTGGGCTGCAATTCTATCGGTCCTCTTCCCATGACATTGTCTCCTACAGTGATGCTGATTGGGTGGGCTGCCCCGACACTCGCAAATCGACATCTGGCTTCTGTGTGTTTCTCAGGGACAATCTCGTCTCCTGGTCCTCCAAACGGCAACCCACGGTATCGCGCTCGAGCGCGGAGGCTGAGTACCACGCGGTGGCGAACTATGTCGCTGAATCCTGCTGGCTGCGCCAACTATTGCATGAGATCCATCGGCCACCTCGCCGTGCAACTGTCGTCTACTGTGACAATGTCAGCGCCATGTACCTCTCCTCTAACCCGGTTCAGCATCAGAGGACGAAACACGTTGAGATCGATCTCCATTTCGTTCGCGATCGTGTTGTATTCGGTGAGGCTCGGGTGATGCACATTCCAACCACGTCGCAGTTTGCAGATGTGTTCACGAAAGGGCTTCCGTCAGTGGTCTTCCTGGACTTCAGATCCAGCCTGAACATCTTACCCGACGTTCAGTCTGAGGGGGGGGTGTTAAAGTGTAATATCTGTATATTGTGTGTGTGACCGTTGTATCAGTGTGATGTTGCCCATGTAACCACTTAGTCCTAGTCTAGCGGTAGTGATCCAAATGGATCCGGCATCGTCGCCCACTCCTGCACGTTCGGCACATCCGGCTGCAGCCCTCGTATAAATGTGTAATAGCAGACAAGCAATACAGAGCGTGAGTTACAGTATTCAGTTACACCATGCAGTGCATGCACGTATTTGAAACTTAACGTGTTCGATCAGCCGGCGAAGTCAAGATCCTTCCTCCTGAGCATACTGATTCTGCGATACTGGAGCACATGAAAAAATGCATCGACGATGGGCTTTTCCTCCAGGTCGTCCTTGTTTGATTGCCGAGTCAATGTAAGTTTGCCGACTATTTTTTTTATGGAGTAACCTTTTTTTCTCGACAGTCGAATAATAATGTTTTGGGTAATAGCGAGCATTACAGCTACACACGGCGTGCCATTTCCTGTTCGCACCACTGTGCACACGAACACGCCGGAGCGGAACCGAGTTCGCACAAACACCGCGGGAGCGGGCAAAGAGTTTGGAGCTGGCGCTGCACGCGACGAAATTTCAGACCCACCCCCGCCAAGTCTCCCGCCACGTCATCGATGCGAGGCACCCCTCCGCGGATCGCCATCTTATCCGTCTATTCCGTCCGCATCGAACGGCAGGCACCACCCACCTCCCACCTCGCGTCCTTTTTAAACCCGTCCGCCCTGTCCCCCAAATCATCCACTCCAGACCTCAACCCGCCGCCGCTCCTCGAGTTCCATCCGCTCGCAGCAACCAGCAAGAGAGATCGTCAGCCATGTCGGGCCGTGGCAAGGGAGGCAAGGGGCTCGGCAAGGGCGGCGCCAAGAGGCACAGGAAGGTGCTGCGCGACAACATCCAGGGCATCACCAAGCCGGCGATCCGGCGCCTGGCGAGGAGGGGCGGCGTGAAGCGAATCTCAGGCCTCATCTACGAGGAGACCCGCGGCGTGCTCAAGATCTTCCTCGAGAACGTCATCCGCGACGCCGTCACCTACACCGAGCACGCCTGCCGCAAGACCGTCACCGCCATGGACGTCGTCTACGCGCTCAAGCGCCAGGGTCGCACCCTCTACGGCTTCGGAGGCTAGATTCCTGCGCAGTTCTCTTTAGCTGTGTCGGTCTGTGCCTAGAGCTGTTAGGGTTTCGATTCGCTGCGTGCTTGTAGTCTGTAATGGAATCTGTTGCATATGGATGGATGAATGAATGAAAGGATTTCGTGTTGCTGGATAATTGATTTGGTCTCTTTGCATTCTGGTGATCCAGAAATGTCTGTTCGTCAATTGTGTTTCTGTGAACTATGATGCTTGTTTGCAGCCCTCATGAGCTGTAGATCACTACACTCTCGATTGTTATCTGAATATTGTCAAACTGTTTGTCACCATCTGTAAGTTTTCAATCACTACACTGTCGATTGGTTGCGTGCTTGTAATCTGTAAAGGAATCTGTTGCCTATGGATGAGTGTCTGTTTACAGAATTAAATGATTTGGGTCTTGCTTATGCAGAAATGTCTGTTTGTTATTGTGTTTTTGTGAGTCTTATTCTTGTTTTTAGTCCTTATATGATCTTTAGATCATTACTTTGTTGATTGTTATTTGAATCATAGTGAACTTTGTTCGTCCTAATCTGTAATTGTGCAATCTCTTTACAGTCATCTGCCTTGGTCAGTGTTAAAACTGTCCGTGCTTAACAGATTCAGTTCTATTGCTATGCCACTAGTGTCATGCTTTCAAACTGAATATGTTCTGAAATCGTAACTTGAGCTTTGTTTAACATGTGGTATTGCATCTTACAGGTTTATAGTTTGTAAAAACTATTTTAATTATGTTTGATGTGTTATTCAACTTGATATCTCACATCTTCTACAGCAGGACGAACAATGCTACCTATCTCAAAGTTCTGAAACATGGGAATCCAAAATACAGTCTAGAGCCCTGTGCATATTGTGATGCTGTATCCCTCTTACAACTGCAACGACAGCTCTTTTTTTTAACATGAACAGCAAAGCTCGTCAGCGCAGCAACATGACCATCAAAGTTCACCAGTTGTTTCGGAAGGTTGCAGCATATTATTCACTTCACCGTGCACAAGGTTATGAGATAAGACAGTTATCGTTGACTAGGCGCAGGTTCCCTCACTGTAACCTCTACTGTTGCCGTTTTCATACATTTCTATTACTAGTATATCAAAGTGTTTTTTGCCCTTTTTTTCTTGAACTTGCAGTGAGTTGCAGTTGTGAAGACATACATTCTCCAGGGAGCAGAAATGATATCTAGGAGCTGTATTGAAGTATCTACAGCTAACGTCATCTCAAGGTGAGAAATTCATCTCAGGGTGATGATCTAAGAAGAGTGGTGCTATACGTACGATAAGTTGCGTCCGATACCAGTATGATTCTGTGTGGGATGAGTCTGTACGTGCGATGCAAATGATTTGGAGCTCGTGTTGTGAACTGGAGAAATGTACAGATTTAGTTTGCAAGAAGCTAACTCAGATGCAAAGAATTTGGAGCTCTACCGCATTCAGCAATGGAGTATAGAGAACTGAAAGGGAGAAGATATCGGGATATTTTATCTCATTGTTTGAACTGGATGTGGAGTAGGAAAAAATCTTATTAGTAATATTAGGAAAAGGTGGAAGGCGAGATACGATTTTGTTTAAATAATATAAGTACTGAGGCCCACTGGTCATGGCAGGGGCCGGACTTGGCACACGCACAACGCAGATGCGGATGAAGCGTCGTACACAATTCGTAAGATAAACATCGTACGCAGAGCAATTTATTTGTAGCTCGAAGAAGAGGGAATGCTCGCATTTATAGAAGGTGTGGCCAAGACAGCATGATAGAAACAGTACTACTGAACTGCTCGCATTTATTTGTAGGAAAAAAAAGCCGGAGCAAAAGGTCTTACGGATCTCAAACCCCTAGCTAGGTACAATTCCTAATGTGAAAACATCTCGCCCAGAAAAGAACCGAGCTCCTTGGGCCAAAAAAAAAAGAACTGACCTCTATTCTCCCAGCCACCCCAAGTACAATATTTCAGCAAAAGGAAACCTATATCAGAGTCCTGAATCCTTGCCTCAGACTTGCACAAAAAGAGAATAAAATGAGAGAAAATTGGATGGATGTTGTTTAAGGGATCTAGAAAAAGAACTGTTACCCTAAACACCCAGATCTATTTTAGGTATGGGGGATATGTTGCTCGAAGAAGAGGGAATTTCAAGAATCTAAGAGCTGTCTCCACCGGCGACCCCAATAGTGGCCCATATAGCCCCATTGGGATTACGTCCACAGTCTGGGATCCCACCAGCGTTCTCAATATGGTGCCAGCCATTTCCCAGGCCTAGTAGAACAACCGGCAACTCTTAGCCGGCCTCGACCCACAGGGACCGCCGCGGGGGGAGCCAACACCTCGCTCCATGTCGGATTTTGCTCCCGGGACCTGGTTGGCACCACACAAACCCAAACCCTATGCCTTTATCAATTTCCAACCACTCCCCCCTCTCCCAATTCCATTCCCACATGGCGCCTACAGTTGGCGCCAAAGACCACACCCTCTCCTCGCCGCAGCGCCGCGATGCCTATCGACAGGAAGCAGCCATGCAAGACGAGGGTCATCGAGAAGATGGACATGAGTTAGACGCCGCTTGGGTGGAGGAGCTTGCCTGCCACAAGTACGTGACCGCTGACCGACACACAAAGTTGGAGCCGTCACCACAATGAGGAAGGCGGCCTTGCAGTGGTGGAGTTGGTTGCTGGCCAATCCAGTGGAGTTGGATGCGCCTACGGCTATATAGGGAAAGCACCAATGACACCAGAGGAAGTCAAGGGAGTACCACCGCTGGATCTTCAAAAAGCACCTCCTCGTCGTCGTCGACTTTCTTCAACGAGAGCTACAAGGCGATGTTGGGCTTGCAGTCATGGTTCTCTCCTGAGATCAACGAGAGCAAGGCAACCATCGACTGTAATGCAGTCTTCTCCCTATCACGGCCGAAGGGAAAGGCGGCAACGACCTCGACGTCGACCTCAACGCCGCCATTTGTGACGTGCCGCCTCTCTTGAGGTGAGAGCCACTCAATCTCAATGTTCTCCACGTGATCGATGGTGTTCCAGGCGGACTATGCAGGCCGCCTGGCCGCACGATGTTTGGTGTCAGCGAGGCCCACCATGTGTTCGGCAATATGGCCGACATGCGCGACGACGCTAATGAGGTGCACATTTGCTATCGTGTTCTTTGCATATGTTTTTGATTAGCGCACATTACAGGATTTACATTTCTATGGTAGGCCATGGGCGCTGAAGTCATGTCGAGCATAATAAATGGCGGTGGCCATGGCGCCGAGGATGTCGTCGCTCGTGAAGATGATGAGGAGGATGAAGCGGAAGGGGAGGAGACCATTAATGTGGTTGGCATTGACACCGACGCCACCACCAACAAGAAGAAGAGGGAGAAGAGTGGTAACCAATGGCTGAAATGGAAGTCATTGGACGACAAGTGTCTCATCGATGCTTGGAAGTGTGTGATCCTTGACCCCATTACCGGAGCCAACCAAAACAACAGAAGTACTACAAGAGGATCTTTGAACAATTCAATGAACGAAAGCACTTCGGAGAGTATACGACGATACACATGATCGGGAACAAGAGCGCTATGTTGCATAGGTGGAGCATCATGAAAGCGGCTTGTAGCGACCATCTTGAGACCATTAAGCGGATAAAGCCAAGTGGCATGAACATGGAAGATTATGTAAGTTACTCACCTCCAACTTTGATCTATACAAGATATGTCATGTCAATTTTATGTATGTTCTTCTTTGGTACTCCCTCCGACCCAAATTAGTTGACTTAGATTTTTCTAGATTCGATTGTATCTAAACATGATTTAGTATTAGATACATTCATATCTTGATAAATTTGAGTCAACTAATTTGGGTCAGAGGGAGTAGTTATTTCATGCACTCCGGTTGTACATGACCAACAATGATGACAAGGACTTCGCCTTCATGCATTTCTTCAAAAAGGTCTAAGGTTGCAAGAAGTGGGATCATGTACTATTGGCGGTTACCAACAAAATCGGTATCGATAGAACCATATATGTGAAGGGGTTCGTAACAGAAAACAATATTTTTTTAACTAGCGCAACACCGTATGCCAGGATCTATCTAGGAGTAATGATGTAACGAAGAAGGTTTTAGTGAAATACCCTTGTAGACCAAAAGTGTTTAACATTCATGGGAACGTGGATGATGTAGTCGAGCTCGGCCGACCTCAAGGTCGCGTTGCTCCTCGCATGACAATCCAGGTGCACAAGTGACAGCACTCCCGTGGTCTCACACACGTCCGGTGTTCGACGACGACCTCCGTTTTCCCTGATCCAGCTGGGATGCAGAAGTAGACCTTCTGGAACCAGGGATCTATCAGCGTGACGACGTGCTAAAGTTTTGTCGTCTCCCAGGTGCGCAGTTCTTCTTGGAACCGCACACACGAGAGCTAATGAGAGAGAGGAAGTCTCTAAGGAAAATTTCCTTAGAGAATATTGTGTGTCTTTTTCCCTCCCATAAGGACCTTGGGAAAAAGGGGAGATCCTTTCTCCTCAAGTCCTGGGGTGGGAATAAAGGAGAGGGAGGGGAGGAGGCGTCGTGGAGGAGGCTGGCCGGCCGGGTGGGACCCACCCCGCACCATGCCCTAGGTGGCAGCAGTGGCTCCCCATGGGACAACTTGCCTCTTGGGCCTTTTCCCTCCGGGTATTTGGTCCATTAGGGAAGTTTACCCTTTAAATTTAATTTTAAATATTTATTTAATATTAATCCTAATAATTAATATAAAATAGATATTATTAAATTTCTTTTGATCTGAAACACCTTTTGGTTCACTCTGAACTACTTCGGATCTTCCCGGAACAATTTCGATTCTCTCAAGAAACATATCCTGCATTCTCATATCTATCTTCTGGTAATCTAAAACGACCTCCAAGCGTCGTAGAATCCTTAAGTGTGTTACCCTATGGTTCGGGAACACTACATATATGATCGAGATGACTCTCAGATCAATGATCATTAGCTGGATCTAGATACCGATAATGACCCCTGTGCATTCCATGATATCAATGTTGTTTGAACATAACTGCCGAGTCCAATCCCCTTTGTTACTCGGGTGATAGTGATTAGATATGATCTCGTGGTATAAGGAGTAGGATAGAACGTTTCTAATTATTGTAACGATAAACTATGTGACTTGATCGTGTCGCAATACTTATATTGGGTATATGTCCATCTCATTATTCACTAATGATATGATTTCATTGTCAATTGGCATAAATGCTCCATGATCAGGAAACCTTGATCATCGGTTGGCCAATTAACTAGTTAAATAGATGCTACTAGGGACTTTAGTTTGTTTACATACCACACGTGTATCAATATTTCCTATTGACACAATTATAACATGGTATAAAACTATTATAAACTATTAAAATATGATAATAAACATCTTTATTAGTTGACTCTAGGACATATTTCCAACAAGATGCACCGTCGCCCTCCACGGGGCCTCGACCGAGCGTCCAACCGGAAACAAGAAGGCCAAGGCCAATAGAAAACATGCGGGAGCCTCAACCGAGGTGGACAGAACCATCGAAAAGATTATGGCAGAGGTCACATCCAACACAAAAGAGAGGGAGGAGAACATTGAAGCAAGGTGGAAGGCGGTCATGCACAATATTTGAAGTATGAGCTTGAGAAGCAAAATACTGAATCCGTCAAGGCTCAAGCCAATGCCACATGATCAAGGCGATGAATGACGCAACACACATTGCATTGGAAGAAATGAAAGAGAAAGCCAAGATCTTGACCAATGACTTGACAAGCATGGATGATTTGGCAAGGAGGTGGTACTTGATGAAGAGAGAAGAGATCAGCCGCGAGATGATGGCAGCCCAAACATGGATGCGTACTTGACGAAGAGAGAAGAGATCAGCTGACACCAACACCACCGGTGACCTAGGAGCCAAATATGTCTAAGGACGCCAAGGTTGTGACCCAGGAGCCGTCAGAGATGATGGAGGAGCAGGAGGTCACCAGATAGGTGATCGACGAGCCATCGGTGGTGGAGGTGCCGTTTCCCTTCATTTGTTCTCTATCTTCATTGGTGTCTCATGTTATAGTATCCACACTTCATTGGCTATGACCGGAGTGGCCAGGAACTCATTTGGTAGCCGGAAGTGGTGGCTAAGACTTTAATTCTTATGTGTGGATACTCTAATTTCAATTCCTATGTGCGATGAATTTTAAATTTCTATTCCTATGTGTGATGATTTAGAATTTCTATTCATATGAATTTGATTTTTTTGACAAACATTATTGGGTTTCCCTATTGGGATCGTCGGTGTGGGCAACCGCTCTCAATACGGCAACAACCCATATCAACGCCCCCAATAGCTCCTTGATGGCAACATTGCCAGCTACATTTTAGGGGCTGCCGATGGAGATGCTCCAAAACTTGGTCCCTTTTTGGCCAAACACCTCCGATGTCCCATCTCTACTGTTGGTGACAAAGAAGATAGTAGTCTTATTCCCATCTTTTCCTGCTATGTTGGTGGGGAATCGGGCAGCTGGTCCCGTGGGGAGTCGGCGGGCGGTGGTGTGGGGACCGCCGATATGCCTAATAAAGGCGGTGGTCCTAAAATCCCTCTCAAGCCATGATGATGTTCTGCTTGTTGTTGGAAATATGCCCTAGAGACTGATACATTGCAAATGTATCTATAATTTTTGATGTTCCATGCTTGGTTTTATTTACTTTCTTGTGTTTTGTTCCAACTTTGGAGTACTTTTCATATGATTTCTTGGACTAACCTATTAACAAGAGCCACAGTGTCAGTTGCCTGTTTTCTGCTGTTTTTTGGTTCCAGGAAGTCAGAAAATGAATATTCTCGGAATTAGACGGGACAAAAGCCAAAGTTACTATTTTCCCGGAAGACTCACGGAGCCAGAAGGAGAGTCGGAGAGGGGCCACAGGGTGGCCATACCACCCCTAGGCGCGGGCAACCCTAGGCCGCGCCAGGGCATGGTGTGGGCCCCCTGGCCGGCCACCGACCTTGCCTCCTTCGCCTATAAGAGCCTACCGATACCAAAACCCTAGATAGTCAATCAGAAATCCACAAAAAGTTCCACAGCGCCGCCGCCACCGAAGGGGAGATTCGGGGGACAAAATGTCTCTGTTTCGGCACCCTGCCGGGACGGGGAAGTGCCCCCGGAGCCATCTCCATCGATCTCCATCACCATCTCCATCACCATTGCTGATTCCCATGATGAGGAGGGAGTAGTTCTCTCTCGAGGCTAAGGGTTCTACCGGTAGCTATGTGTTCATATCTCTCTCTATGCATGATCTTATTGAGATCATGAGCTTGTAATCTATAGATCTACCTTGCTACTCAAGTGATTTAATAGATCTCTGCTCTCCCCATGTGTGTGAAAGTGACAGCGTGCACACCATGGTGACACTTAGGCTAGAGATTACAAATACTTGTTATGAGTTAATATTTGGAGTTGGATGTCTTTATAAAATTGTGGTGTTTGTTGGACTCATCTAGTACTCAAGGTGACAATGTGGGGTTTTCTAGATGGGAAAGGCTTACTTTGAGGTGTGCTGTTATAGCCCTACCATCGATTAGAGTGTCCAACCGGAGAGTAGTTAAGAGTAGTATCATGAAGAGAATATATTTATATGAGAGTGTTCACTAGTGAAAGTATGATCCCTAGGCCTTGTTTCTTGGCATTGAAACACCGTTTGCAATTAGATCTGTTACATGTTTGCTTGCTTCCATCTTTATTTCAGTTTGCCTTTAGTCTCTTCCACGCCATCAAGCTATTTTCTATCTTCGTTGTCTTATATCTATACCACTTGTATTTCACTATCTCTTCACCGAACTAGTGCACCTATACACCTGACAAGTGTATTGGGTGTGTTGGGGACACAAGAGACTTCTTGTATCTTGATTGCACGGTTGCTTGAGAGGGAATACCTTTGACCACTTCCTCCCTGAGTTCGATAAACCTTGGGTGATCCACTTAAGGGAAAACTTGCTACTGTTCTACAAACCTCTGCACTTGGAGGCCCAACAACTGTCTACAAGAATAGAAGTGCGTAGAAATCAAGCTATTTTCTGGCGCCGTTGCCGGGGAGGTAAGGTAAAAGGTATTCACACCGGAGGATTAAAGAAGAAGAACCTTCCACGGCAAACGCCTATTTTCTGGTGTGAGTACTCGAAGTTTTCCTTTAGATTCTGCAATTTTGTCTTTTTGTTTCTTGTTTTTGCTAGTTAGGCTTAATGGAAAACAACAAAAAAATTAGAGAGCTTTATAGTATTTATCTTGAGTTAGGACATGAAGTGTTTGAAGAGAAAACTAAAAAACCCATGGAACTTTATTTGCATGCTAATACCAATGTTGTTAGTATGAATTCTTTGGACACCATTATTGCTAATGCTTTGGAAAAGTCTAAGCTTGGGGAAGCTAGTTTTTATGAAAATGATCTTTTTCGTTCCCCATCTTTGGAAGATAGCTATTCTATTGCTTATGATGATACTATGCCTCCAATATATGATGATTACAATGATGAATATCATATTTTTAGTCCACCTACTATTGAGGAGAAAATTAATTATGATTACAATATGCCTCCTATATTTGATGATTATGGTGATGAGAATAGGAATGATAGCTATTTTGTTGAATTTGCTCCCACCATAATTAATAAGAATGACTATGCTTATGTGGTGAGTAATAATGATTATATGCATGTGGCTCATGGTAAGAATGTTTTATGTGATAGTTATATTGTTAATTTTATTCATGATGCTACTGAAAGTTATTATGAGAGAGGTAAACATGGTTTTATGCATCTCAATAATATTAAGTTTCCCCTCTTTATGTTGAAAATTTTGAAGTTGCACTTGTTTTGATTTTCTATGCTTGTTGCTTTGTGCTTTCATGACTTGTTTCTTTACAAGATTCCTATGCATAGGAAGTGGGTTAGACTTAAATGTGTTTTTGAACTTGCTTCTTGATGCTCTCTTTTACTTAAATTCATATTTCTTATGTGAGCATCTTCTCAAACTATCATGCCTAACTTAAAGGTGTTAAAGAAAAGTACTTATTGGGAGATAACCCAAAAGTTTTAGATGAGTCTTGGAAGTTATTACCTCTGTAATAACCGCTCCTTATCCTTTTTATTTGCTTTTTGTGCCAAGAGTAACCTCTAATGAGAGAGAAGTGATGCTTGGGAAAGTTGCTGTCCTGAAACAGATTTATGTGCTTCACCGCAAATATTTGTGTAAAATCTCTAAACGTCCTTTTGAGGCGTGAATTTTTGTGCTTCTGCCCCAGGTTGTTATCTAACTTTAGTTAGTTCAACAATTTTTGATTTGAGCAACATAAGGTCTTCTAAAAAATTCGTTTTTACCTGCTGGTCTGTTTTGACAGATTTCTGCCATTTTCTGCATTTGCTTCTTGTTGGTTCCTTTTTGAGTTCTTTTGGGAATTGAGATTTTTGAGGGAAGTGCTACAGTAGCTAGTGTTATAATGGAAGTTTATTTGGTGTTAGAACTGAACCTTAAGACTTATTTATCTTGAGTGCACTAATGTTGCTAATAAAGATTGTGTGAAGTTTTGTATGAAGGAAAAATTTCAGGTGTATGGAAGGAATGAGTAATGAGATGAAGGATGGACTAAAGCTCAAGCTTGGGGATGCCACACATGTCACCCCAAGAAATATCCAAGAAGTACAAGCGTCAAAGCTTGGGGATGCCCAAGGCATCCCCTTCTTCATCAATAAAAATCCCAGGTTTCTTCCAAACGCTTCATTTTTATTGTTTCATGCACAGTTGTGTTGTTCTTGGAGTGTCTTATTTTTCGTTTTCGTTTTGGTATTTAGTTTTATTGGTTTGCTTAGTTTTATGAATAAATTGGTTGGACCCCCTCTTTCATACATTGGTTTGCAAATAGTTTGGTTTGGTTTGGAAAAGAGTAGGAAAGTTCATGCTTTTGTGGTAAAAAGAGCTCGTTTTGACTGTGGCCTATGCTTTGTCATGCCATGCTTGATATTGTTTTGGATTTAGGCTTACTATTCTTTGCTTTAGCATGACTTGTTATAAACAATTGAGATTGGTTAATGTGCCTTGGATGAATCATGCGTTGTTTTAGCATATTAAAGCATAGTATAGTGGTATTCTCCTTTGATGCTTTATTTGGGTTGACTTGGCACATGCTCACACCATGTTATGACTATCTCAAGTCACCATAGCCTTTATGATCCTTTAGTTTTCAACTTGTAGTATAACTTTATGCTTTTATCAATGATTTTTTGTCACTCTACATGATTATGGCCATTATTGCTCTCTTAGTTTGTCGCTCCCAGTCTTTTGCTAGCCTCCACAACCAAGTATGAGTTCCACTCATGCATCCAACTCCCTAAACCAAGTTATTCCAAAGAGTCCACCATACCTACCTACTAGCTTATGCTATTCCAAGTATATTCATGCTTTTGTTTACCTTCCAAATTAAACTTGTTATGAGAAAACTAGTGATTAAAGCTCTCACGAACTTGATGGCACACTTTAATTTACTTGCCCTTAATAAACTTGAACCATTGTGTCATCTATGTTGTATATGCTTGCACTTATTTGTTGGGAATTAGCAGAACCATGCTTTCATGGGGAACGCTTTCAACATTGCACTTGGTACTTGTACCTAGTTGATATCATGCTCTTTTGTATATGGATGTCGTCTGTGTGAAATGAAAGGGGAGCTTGTAAGTCCATGGAGTTATGTATATGTGTTAGAGAAACGCCTTGGCCGCTGGTCTAATCCATGCTGACATGGTGGAAACCTACAGCGTAACCATAATGAGCTGTCTATGAAGCATTCTTCTTATAAAAAAAAGAGAGTCCTATATTGAGAAAAAAGATAAAAAAGTAAAAAAAGAGATACTATGAAAAGAGGAAAGAGAGAAAAAAGCACCATATTCCCATGGTAAATAAGAAGAATGCTGAGATGCTCGTTGTCTGCTTGCCTTGTCATTTTGATATGGGGATTCTTCCGTATCATCGGGCAAAGGGTACCCTGTTGGCAGTTCTCTATGATACACATGTACTTACGATGACAAGAACTTACCGGTGACTAAACTTGAGTAGCATGAGGAGCGGCCCTCGTATACAAGGGACATGAGATTTCTGACTTATACTTCGTCAGGCATGTACACCATAGTTTGTTCACTTTAACCTTAATCACTTCAAGATGCTTATGATAGGGGCAATGAGAGCTGAAAGCTATAAGTACCATAATTTTTGGAAGCTCTTTATGAGACTTGATTCCCTACTTCCTTTTATAAAGGCCTTTCTTCCACCATTATATTGAGTCTCCACCTTCTACCTTTATGCACTTATTTTGAGAGCATAGTTACCATTCTTAGTTCTATGTGCATTGTCCCAAGACTACTTGATTGATGCATACTTTGATATTGCTTGTTTTAAACTATTGTATCTAGTCACTCTTATGAACTTTGAAGGTGTCCTATGCATTTATATTTGCTACTCTATTGAGGGACAAGCTGAATACTATTATGCTATGTTTTCTTTATGTGAAACAAACAAACGTCTTGCAAAGCATTGTTATTCATGAATCTTTTGTTTGTGCCTTTTCATGTTGCATCATAGTATTCTTTGTCTTATTGCTAGAACTTTGTCATTAATGTTATGATTGAAGTACTATGATCCCAGCTTTGAATGTTTTACAAATACTTTGATCAAGTCTTTGATGGTGCATGTCACCTCAAAAATTATTCTTTCTTTTTATCACTTACCTACTCGAAGACGAGCAGGAGTTAAGCTTGGGGATGTTGATATATTGCAAATGTATCTATAATTTTTGATGTTCCATGCTTGGATTTATCTACTTTCTTGTGTTTTGTTCCAACTTTGGAGTACTTTTCATATGATTTCTTGGACTAACCTATTAACAAGAGCCATAGTGCCAGTTGCCTGTTTTCTGTTGTTTTTGGTTCCAGGAAGTCAGAAAATGAATATTCTCGGAATTGGACAGGACAAAAGCCAAAGTTACTATTTTCCCGGAAGACTCACAGAGCCAGAAGGAGAGTTGGAGAGGGGCCACAGGGTGGCCACACCACCCCTAGGGTCGGGCAACCCTAGGCCACGCCAGGGCATGGTGTGGGCCCCCTGGACGGCCACCGACCTTGCCTCCTTCGGCTATAAGAGCCTCCCGATACCAAAACCCTAGATAGTCAATCAGAAATCCACGAAAAGTTCCACAGCGTCGCCGCCACCGAAGGGGAGATTCGGGGGACAAAATGTCTCTGTTCCGGCACCCTGCCGGGACGGGGAAGTGCCCCCGGAGCCATCTCGATCGATCTCCATCACCATCTCCATCACCATTGCTGATTCCCATGATGAGGAGGGAGTAGTTCTCTCTCGAGGCTAAGGGTTCTACCGGTAGCTATGTGTTTATATCTCTCTCTATGCATGATCTTATTGAGATCATGAGCTTGTAATCTATAGATCTACCTTGCTACTCAAGTGCTTTAATAGATCTCTGCTCTCCCCATGTGTGTGAAAGTGACATCGTGCACACCATGGTGTCACTTAGGCTAGAGATTACAAATACTTGTTATGAGTTATATTTGGAGTTGGATGTCTTTATGAAATTGTGGTGTTTGTTGGACTCATCTAGTACTCAAGGTGACAGTGTGGGGTTTTCTAGATGGGAAAGGCTTACTTTGAGGTGTGCTGTTATAGCCCTACCATCTATTAGAGTGTCCAACCGGAGAGTAGTTAAGAGTAGTATCATGAAGAGAATATATTTATATGAGAGTGTTTACTAGTGAAAGTATGATCCCTAGGCCTTGTTTCTTGGCATTGAAACACCGTTTGCAATTAGATATGTTACATGTTTGCTTGCTTCCATCTTTATTTCAGTTTTCCTTTAGTCTCTTCCACGCCATCAAGCTATTTTATATCATTGTTGTCTTATATCTATACCACTTGTATTTCATTATCTCTTCGCCGAACTAGTGCACCTATACACCTGACAAGTGTATTGGGTGTGTTGGGGACACAAAAGACTTCTTGTATCTTGATTGCAGGGTTGCTTGAGAGGGAATACCTTTGACCACTTCCTCCCTGAGTTCGATAAACCTTGGGTGATCCACTTAAGGGAAAACTTGCTGCTGTTCTACAAACCTCTGCACTTGGAGGCCCAACAACTGTCTACAAGAATAGAAGTGCGTAGACATCAGAGATAAATAATAATAAGGATTATTATCATATTTCATAAAGTTTATGATTAAGTTTTATATCATGCTATAACTATATTGAAAGGAAACATCAATACACTATGATATATAAACAACCAGGGGTTCCCGGTGAAACTCTAGTCACTCGTTCATTGGTCAACAGATGATCAAGGTTTCCTGATCATGTGGCATTTATGCCAGTTGTAAATGGAGTCAACTCATTCTGAGAATGAGGTGATGAACCAATACCCAACCTAAACATCATGACTCGATCATGTCATGAAGTTCAAGTTACGATGATTAGAATAGACCTCGTAGACTATTCCTTAGACCGTGAGACTATATCAATCACTGTCTCCCGAGAATGCTTAGATAGCATCAAACGTCACTTGGTAATACAGTGACAATAAAGGTGTGTTCAGGTA
Source organism: Avena sativa (assembly GCA_916181665.1). Classification (NCBI taxonomy): domain Eukaryota; kingdom Viridiplantae; phylum Streptophyta; class Magnoliopsida; order Poales; family Poaceae; genus Avena; species Avena sativa. Next base: position 227,889,973 of record OV702291.1, read on the forward strand.
TTCAGAGGAACCGTAGAGGCAATATTTTAGGGGTTCCACGTATGAAAACAATAAATTTTACCCTACGCCCCTGAACGCCTAATGTTGCCAGGACCTATCTATTAGTAATGCAGTAACAGGAGGGGCTTTTCGTGAAATTACCCTGGAAGACCGAAAAGCGTCGTTAATGCTCGGGGGTTACATGCATCCGGTGCCTGACGATGACTCTCGCTTCCCTGATCCAGCAGCAGTTGCGGAAGTAGAGCTCCTGGATCCGAATCCCGTAGCGCGACGGCGCTCCGCGGTGAAGATGTCTCTCGTTCACGCAGTCCGAACTTGGGACCACAGTCACGGGATAGAGAGAGAGAATATCAATTGGAGGTCACCCCAAAAGAGAGGAAACCTTTATTGAATATTGTGTGTATTTATCTGGCCAAATACCCCCACTATATATAGGGGGAGGGGAGGTACTCCCTCCCTCAAAGTCCCAGGGTGGGACTAAAGGAGGGGGAGAGGTGGGGAGGCACGCCGGCCAGCCCCCACCATGGGCCCCACATGGGCCAGGCCCACTAGGGCCGCCGTCCACCCCCTAGGCCTCTCCTAGGGCTGTGGTCCCCTCTTGGGCCCTTACCCCTCCGAGAATTGGCCCATTAAGCCCTTTGACCATTTAATTGATTTTATCTTTTATTAAATAATTATAAATAAATGATTAAATCAATATTTAACATTCATTCACATATTATTCAATCTCCGTGGCTATGGAACACCTTCCACCTCCACTCCGGACATCCTCCGGACTTACCGAAACCCTTCTAGTTTTCTCTCTTCTCTTCTTCGGTGATTCTTCTGATCCTATAAACACTCTCTAAGCATCATCAAGCCCTTAAACGTGATACCCCACAGTCTGGGAACACTCCATACATGGTCGAGACACTCCCATACCAATGATCGATAGAGGGGACCTAGATGGCCATGTGACCCTTGTGCATTCCACGAAGATCTTTCGTCGTTTGAACCGGGATAGTCGTGTCTTATTACTTTTGTCTCTTGATACTTGCATTGCCCGAGATCTGATCAATGAAATCACCATGTCGTGTTCAATCTCGTTACCGAACAATGCTACTTGACTCGTTTTGACAAGTGATATCCGTGTGATCAAATCACATGCTGCACAGCTATTGGATATAACTTCTCCGAGTGGACCCTCGAGTATCTTTCCATCACACGGATGGACAAATCTCGCTCTTGACATATATTGCCTCTAAGGTTCCTCCAAATACCTGAGCACACCTTTATTGTCACTGTATTACCAAGTGACATTTGATGCTATCTAAGCATTCTTAGGAGACAGTGATTGATATAGCCTCACGGTCTAAGGAATAATCTACGAGGGTCTATTCTAATCATCGTAACTTCAACTTCGTGACATGATCGGGTCATGATGTTTAGGTTGGGTATTGGTTCATCATCTCATTCCCAGAATGAGTTGACTCCATTTCCAACTGGCATAAATGCCACATGATCAGGAAACCTTGATCATCTGTTGACCAATGAACCAGTGACTAGAGTTTCACTGGGAACCCCTGGTTGTTTATATATCACACGTGTATTGATGTTTCCTTTCAATACAGTTATAGCATGATATAAAACTTAATCATAAACTTTATGAAATATGATAATAATCCTTATTATTATTTGTCTCTAGGGCATATTTCCAATAGTCTCTCACTTGCACTAGAGTACAAATAAACTAGGTGCATTTGTTCTTTAATCATTGGCACCATATATCCTGACACCCTAAACATGCTTGCTCATGGAAGAGGTTGAGTCTTGGGCCTGTACTTTACAGTCCCAAATCCTTTGCAACTTACTAATGTCACCTTGATTGACATTAATACTTTATCATCACATGATAACATCATTGTGTATGCATCGTCGCTATGGCAGCAGAACAAGGCCAGATTCCAGGAGCCTACAATGACTTTAGATCAACCTCGAGGGCTTTCTCATGGGCACTGTTCCCTGGGACACATCATTCTACGTTAAAAAGGAACTAGCCCCGCCATAACATTATACAAAACTTTAGATGGTACCCTTATCTATTATTATAAATGTAATCATCTAAACACGAGTGCACCCTGTGCAACTTTCGATGTTTTGTTCACCTTGCTTCCTACTTGACTTTAGTCGATATTTACAGGAGTTTCCAACATATTCCCTTATAACATAACCCTTTATGCTTTAAGACATGTCATCCTTTATGAATTTGGAAAACATGTCTACAGTTTTCTATTAGACACTACGGACAAACTTAGCTCAATATTCTGTGATTCAAACTTAATCACTTTTCAAACATTTCTTCTTGGATCATATATTATGTTAAGTTACTATCATGGTTTTCTAAGATAGAACCTATGTCTCAACATAGTGGATGATGATCATCCTTTTCTTTCTTTCAACCATTGATGTTAAACTTAATACTATTCCTAACTTGAGTTATTAAGGAACAATTCCTTAATTAACTCCTATTCTGAAACCCTTTTTAGGATCCTTTTAAGGAATACTACATGATATAATATACTTATTATCAACTTCTACCCCTTATAAATCATTATTTATTGGTACTTGCGCTTTTATTCTTAATGTGTCGTATACACACTTAAGAATCACTCCTTTAAGATCCCACTCAAAATATGTTCCCAAAATATTTGGGTATGAGTCACAACTCTTACTCAAACTATGTTCCTACATATTTGAATTTGAGACTTATATTGCTCCCACTCAAAAATATGTCATTCACATATTGTTTTAGGAAGACTTTTATAGTTCCCACTCAATTTCATGCAAATTGCACATCCACTCACTATTTTGAACGATTTCAAAATCCTTTGATTAAATATCAAACTTGGAGATTTACTATGAGATACTAGTACTTTTACTAGTTTTAAATCCACTAGACATTCAACACACTTGAATCAAATTCATTGAATTTGTCCAATACTTGACAAATTGTGCTTTTGTCATTCACCCCTCTTTTTCCACTATGGCTTTGTAGTCATTTGGAAAAATCCAAGTAACTCCTTTACTTGTAAGATTCAACAACGAATTGCTTTCTAATCTCAAGTGAATTTTGCTTTGGGATTTCTCATATCCTTTGCTTACCATTATTTCCTTAGTAGTTGGTATGTCATATTCTGGTAATCATGAAAAATGATTCACAAATTTCTCCATACAAGATATGGGATGCATTTTGAATCCTACTTTATGTAGTGAAAACACTAGTGGGGAAAACACAATGATCATTATCATTGATTTTTCCTTTGTGAAGAGTATCATTCAGGAACACTTTCCGTTGAGCATCTCATCACTCTGATGTAGGGTTTTGAATCCTCATCGTGTTTCACACTATCTTCCAAAAGCTTCATAATCGAGAAATATCACTGAATGTGAACTTTCTCGACAATGCACCAAAATCCAAGCAATACTAGTTTTGCTTCTCTTTTGGTTCTAGCTATGGCTATTGTATTCATAATTTCCAATGAATACTCTACAAGGACTTATTCACTATTGTTTTGGTTATATCGAATAACCCCAAAACTTCCATGACGATCCATATTAGATATGGAGCCGATCTCACGAATCCAAATGGTTCACTATCTATTCTAATTGAGTGCTAACTATTTCTAACTAATGGTCTTTTACATCTATACTACAATAATTTATTTGGTGCCATCTATTCACCCACTTTGATATCAAATATCATATTGTGATGCTTTGCATTTTGACGTTTCAAAACGATTTGCATTCCAAAATTATCTTTATGCCATTCTTATAAAGTCGAATTTCATTACTATTGATCAAATCGTAGTAATTAGATTCTATTTTATCTTTAATACCCTTTGTTGATGAAACACTTTGATCATATCAAATAGTTTCATACTTATGTTTCCTATGGTAAACTATCATATAATGATAATTACCATTTTGTTAAACTACAATACATCGAATATGTATTCTCTTTAACAATTCATCAAACACTTTGTATTCAAGTAATACACAGTGTTCAAATTATTTTTCCGAACTTTGACATGATTTATATGTGACACGCAATCGAATGTCTTTCACATATTATCAACATAACTTTGAATTCAAATAATGGTTTCATTCATTAATGAACATATCATTAAGTTGGATAATTTAAGGCATTCCAATATTTTACAAATGTTCATGTATTATCAATTAGTTTCAAAAACAAGGATAATTCACATATAATCGAACAAGATATGAACACGAATAGAGATCATTCATAAAAGTGGAACAACAGTTTGTTACAAACTCATATGAATAACCGTCTCACAAATTGTGAGACACACTAAAGAAGTTCACAATCTATCGATTATAATAACTATCCAAAAACATAAACTAAGTGATAAATGTTGAGGGAGAGTGTCGTTGGCCATCATCATCATGCTCGCCATCAACACGCAACGTCATATCCTCTCCAGCAAGCACCTCTCATGTAGAAGGACCCGTTTTCAGCAAAATAGAACAAGATCAAATATACTTAACACTACAACATGTGTTTGCAAGATTATAACATTTATAAAATTGTATATCAAATATATACCATTGTCATTGATGACCTCTCCGACAACGGGTTCAACCATCACATTCTTAAGATGTGATATAAACCTGTGGTAATCCTGTGTTTCCGCGTCGCCTCTCATAATGCAAGTCCCGACTTGTGCTTGGTAGCTTGGTGACAGCAACCGCAGCACAACGCCATTTGCAAAAGAGCTCGCCATACAGCTATCCAGGAAGTATGAAGGCCTCATGTATGCATCATGCATGCGCTCCAAGTGGTCATCAAGTGATGAGTTCTCCTCATCTTAATGGAGAGGAAATCTCCCATCAGCTCATGCTCCCATACACGTGCTTGTTCCACAAAATGTGTCCTAAGTTGTACCATAGTCGCACAAGGGTCCAGATTACCCACGACTGTCCACATCTCATCCACTATCTCGTAGCACATTGTAACTAATATGAAGGTGGATATCTCACGACGATAATAGCGGTCCTCCCGCTGCTTTGGGGTCTCATAGAAACATGGCTGGTCCAAATCCATCTCATTGAGTATATAGTCAACCATGTAATTCTCGCTAAGGAGAACGTGGAGATGCACAACCCATATAGAGAAGTTTGATCCGTCTAGCCTGAGCTTCTCTCCTTCTGACCAATCGTCAAAAGGAAAGGTAGCATCAGGGAGAACCATTTTCTACATTTATAATTGCAAAAGGAATTTAGACTAAGTTTATAATTAAATGAGTTAATAATAACTCCAGTAAGAAACACCTATCCCCTGAAGGGTTCTAGTGATAACACGACCCCTTTTCCCCACATCTCCCCCGATCATCACGGCCATCAATGTGGGTTCTAGGGTGGACGCTAAACGTCGGTCACATCTTTCATGCGACTCGTGCTCGATCTTTCGACCATCCTTGTTCCGAGGACATGTCTGCTACATGCTAGGCTCGCCAACTCAACCTTTGTGTATTCGATGTGCAACATGGCTTACACCCAATGTATGCGAACGTAGATATGTTTGACACCCGATCATCATGGCCCGTCGAATACCGAAGAACTTTCTTGGTGGTGCACTGATGTCTACGCACTTCTATTCTTGTAGACAGTTGTTGGGCCTCCAATTGCAGAGGTTTGTAGAACAGCAGCAAGTTTTCCCTTAAGTGGATCACCCAAGGTTTATCGAACTCAGGGAGGAAGTGCTCAAAGGTATCCCCTCTCAAGCAACCCTGCAATCAAGATATAAGAAGTCTCTTGTGTCCCCAACACATCCAATACACTTGTCAGGTGTATAGGTGCACTAGTTCGGCGAATAGATAGTGAAATACAAGTGGTATATATAATTATAAGTGGTAACGGTGATAGAAAATAGCTTGTTGGCATGTGGTTGACGTGGGAAAAGACTAAAGGCAAACTGAAATAAAGAAGGACGCAAGCAAACATGTAACAAATCTAGTTGCAAACGGTGTTTCAATGTTTAGAAACAAGGCCTAGGGATCATACTTTCACTAGTGAACACTCTCATATAGATATATTCTTCTTTATGATACTACGCTGAACTACTCTCCGGTTGGACACTCTAATCGTTGGTAGGGCTATAACAGCACACCTCAAAGTTCATCTTTCCCATCTAGATAACCCCACACAGTCACCTTGAGTACTAGATGGTTCAAACAAACACCACAATTTCATAAACACATCCAACTCCAAATATAACTCATAACAAGTATTTGTAATCTCTAGCCTAAGTGCCACCATGGTGTGCACGCTGTCACTTTCACACACATGGGGAGAGCAGAGATCTATTAAAGCACTTGAGTAGTAAGGTAGATCTATAGATTACAAGCTCATGATCTCAATAAGATCATGCATAGAGAGACATGAACACATAGCTACCGGTATAACCCTTAGCCTCGAGAGAGAACTACTCCCTCCTCATCATTGGAATTGATACGTCCAAAACGTATCTACTTCCCCGAACACTTTTGCTATTGTTTCTCCTCTAAACTTGTGTGATTTGGATGCAACAAACGCGGACTGACGCTGTTTTCAGCAGAATTGCCCTGGTGTCTACTTTTTGTGCAGAAAATCAACTATCAGGAAAAATCCCGGAAAATATGCCAAAATCCTATTTCACCAGAAGTCTCTAGGAGCCAGAATACGAGACGGAGGGGGGCTGGGCCCAGGCTACACCACCTGGCCGCGCAGGCAAGCCCAGGCTGCGCCAGGGGGTGGTCTGGCCGCCCTAGGCATCCCCTCGGTCTCCCTCTTCGCCTATAAGTTGCCTTCTGACCTAAAAACTCAGGAGGGTTTGACGTTTTTCCAGAAGGAGTTCCGCTCCACCGCCACCACCAGATTCCACGAAACAGCACCAGAAACTCCGTTCTGGCACCCTGCCAGGACGGGGAATTGGAGTAGATCATCGCCATCATCATCACCATCGCTTCTCCATCGACCATCCATGTTTCCCCCATCTATGAGTGAGTAATCCCCCGTTGTAGGCTATGGGGATGGTAGGGATCGGATGAGATCATTCATGTAATGGCATCGGATTGTTAGGGCATGGTGCCTAGTATCTTCTATTAGTGCTTTATGACTTTGTTGCGACTTGTTATGCTTAATGCTTGTCAGTAGGGCTCGAGTGCCATGATTTCAGATCTGAACATGTTATTGATTCATTATGATAGTATTGTTTATGGTCTTATCTACAAACACACGTTGTTGTCCGGAACCAATGGCCCCAAAGTGACAGAAATCGGGATAACCGGAGGGAATGGCTTTGATGTGAGGATCACATGTGTTCATGGAGTGTTAATGCTTTGCTCTGGTGCTCTATTAAAAGGAGCACCTTAATTGCCAGTAGTTCCCTTGAGGCCCCACTACAAACGGGCTGGCAGGACAAAAGATGTTGTGCAAGTTCTCATTGTGAGCACATATGACTATATATGGAATACATGCCTAGGATTATCTAGTACTTGGATGCTTTATCTTATTTATCTGCAATTGCCCTATGTTCTGATTGCTATGTGAATTGTCTTGTCCATGCAACACCTGTCCATCCATCCCTATGCCTACCGCACTCGAATCCTACTGTTTACTGCTATTGTTACTGCTGTCTTTACTTTACTACTGCTGCTACTTTACTATTCCTACTACAAAACTGTTGCTACTGATAAACTGCTGTGAGCAAGATTGTTTCTAGGTGCAGCTGAATTGACAACTTAGTTGTTAAGACTTATAAATATTCTTTGGCTCCCCTTGTGTCAAATCAATAAATTGGGTTTCACTTCCCTCGAAAATACTGCGATACACCCCCTATACTTGTGGGTCATCAAGACTATTTTCTGGCACCGTTGCCGGGGAGCATAGCTTTATTTATCAAGTTCACTTGGTTTCTCTATTGTTCGCTGCTATCCATCCATCATGGGTAAGTCTCGTGATGGCAAGGTTCCTATTTTACCATCCACTACAAGAAGAGGTACGGTTCTGAACACCTCTGTTGCTCTTGATTCACCATCTGTTATGAGTAAGATCGTTACACCACCACATACACATGCTACACACGCTGCTACTACTACTGAATCTGAAACGTCTGATGCTTATGATGCTGCTTCTACTGTGCTTGATAAGAGTGGTTTATTAGGTCCTTTCCTAGATGCTACAATTGCTAGAACTATAGCTGGAAATACTAAAACTCCTAATGAAGACACTACTACACCTGTTAGTTCACCTGAGTCTAGTGAAAGCTATGATATTGAAGATGGTTATGTTGAGATGACCGATGAATTTATTAAAGAATGTAAAAACACCCATGATAGGAGCGCTGCTAAGAGTCTCCTTGAGAGGCGTACTATTAGAACCAAATTGTCTCCTATTGCTCAGTTTGCTGCTTCTCCCATAAACATTATAGATGAAGATTATGATTTCTCTCTCGATCTATCTTACATAGTTATTGTTGAGAAAGAACCTTTTTGTGGGACTAAGAATGGAAGTGCGATAGCACATATGAATGAACTTTCTACCATGAGTGGCTTGTTTTCTGATGATATTAAGATGCGTACTTACTTTGTTGCTAAGATTTCCCCCTTTTCACTGAAAGGAGAAGCTAAAACTTGGTTTAATTTACCTCCTGGATCTATTGATAGCCCTGATTGCTTGATTAGTACTTTCCTGCAGAAATATTTTCCTCCTAGTGCTAGACATGCTATTTTGCAGGAACTTTTTGATTTTAAACAGGGAGAAAAAGAGATATTGCCCGAATCTTGGGCATGGTTTTGTGCTTTGATTCATGCACAGGCTGGAAGTCCATTATCTAAGAATGAGCTTCTTGATATATTTTATAATGGACTAACTAAAGAATCTAGGACATACCTAGATAGTTGTGCTGATTGTGTTTTCAGGAATAGGACTCCTAAGGAAGCCGAGGAATTAATGGCTAAAATAAGCAAGAACTATGAAGATTGGACTCCTCCTGAACAAGCTATACCTGAAATAATTATACCTGAACCTACTATACCAGTGCCTATTCCAACATCAAAGAAGAGGGGAGTTATTGAATTAAATGATGAAGTGATGAAGGAAGCTAAGAAATGTCTTAAGGAGAAGGGAATTAAAGCTGCAGATGTCAATAATTTACCTCCTATAGAAGAATTATGTAAGCCTATCCCCTACTCATCCACTATTGAGGTACACTCTCTCCAACACTTTGATGAAGGTGATATCCCTTACTCTAAACCTCCTAACCAATGCTTAGAAGAATTCGATATCTTTATTGTTAAGCAAGATAATTTTAATATAAGGGTGCAAAATCATCTAATGGAAAACACTAGAGCTATTGTTGAGTTGAAAGATATTGTGGAAAGAACCTCTAATGATGTTAAAATGATTGTTAAACACTTTCAAATGGTTCAAACTCAAATAGATCAAATCATTAAAGTGCAAAAAGACTTGCTAGTTAATGCTGCTAAAGAAAAACATGCTTATGAAATCAGAACTAGAAGTGGTGCTGCTACCCAGGATCCTCTTTATCCTGAGGGGCATCCCAAAAGAATTGAGCAGGATTCTCAACAAGCTGAAAATAGTGGTTCTACTCGTAAGAAAAGGAAAAAGAAACATAAAACTGTTGTAGAACCCTCTGAACCCGCTATAAATCCTAATAGTATATCTATCTCTGATGCTGAAACTGAAAGTGGTAATGAAGAAAATGAAGCTCCTAATGAAGAAAAAGTTGAAGAAGAACCTAAAAAGCACACTAAGAATACTAAATACACTAAAGAAGATTTTGTTGCTAAGAAACATGGTAGTGAAAGAGAGCCTTGGGTCCAAAAACCTATGCCTTTCCCTGATAAGAAACACAAGTCAAAGGAAGATGAACACTATAATAAGTTTTGTGAGTGGATGAAACCTTTATTCTTGCAAATTCCTTTGAATGATGCTATTAAATTGCCTCCTTACTCAAAGTATATGAAGGATATTGTCTCGAATAAAAGGAAGATCCCTAATGAAGAAATCTCTACTTTGCTTGCTAATTATTCCTTTAATGGTAAGGTTTGAAAGAAACTTGGAGACCCAGGGATTCCAACTATCCCTTGATCTATTAAGAACAGTTATGTTAGAACTGCTTTGTGTGATTTGGGAGCTAGAGTTAGTGTTATGCCTTTCTCTCTCTATAAGAGGCTTCAACTAGAAAAACTAATACCAACTGATATATCTTTGCAAATGGCTGATAAATCTACCACTATTCCTGTTGGTATATGTGAGGATGTACCTGTTCGAGTGGCTCATAATTGCTTGATATTAACTAATTTTGTTGTGCTTGAAATGCCCGAAGATGATAATATGTCTATTATTCTTGGGATACCTTTTCTTAATACTGCAGGGGCTGTTATTAATTGTAATCAAGGAAAGGTGACCTTTAATGTTAATGACAAGGAACATACTGTCTATTTCTCCAAGAAGATTGAAAGGACTTATGGTTTGAATTCAATTGAACATGTTGAGGGCATTCAAGTTGGAGAAATATATTGTCCCATACCAAGAGAAAATTTTGAAACTATTATGATTGGGACCATTGCAATCAAGGTTGAAGGTAACATAATCATTAGTGGAATACAAAGTTTTGTATCATATGGAATTTTTTTGGTAACAAGACCTGATCAACCTTGTTAACAAAAGGATTTCATTGAACAAAACAATGTTTTCACTATGATTATTTCCGTGTACTTCTATTCTATCCATTTTAGTTTTTGTTTAGTTTTCCTTTTTGTTGTTAGTTGCTTGCATGTTAGAGTGTCTTAGAACTTCTGTACTTCTAGCTTTGTTTTGTCCTTGCATCATTTTCCAAAAAAATCTGTCTGTCAGAAAATCATTCTTCTATACCTGAAAAATGCCCAAAAATAAAGTGTCTCGAAAAATTCCAGAAAATCCATATTAATTTTTTACGTGAAAAAAGGGGCAGAGGAGTGCCTGGGAGGTACCAGGGGGACCCACCAGGCAGGCTCACCACCTGGTGGCGCGGCCTGCCCTGGGTGGCGCCATGCCATGGTGTGGGCCACCCCTGGCCCTCCACTAACTCTCTCACCTGCCACTTTCTTCTCTCTCCCGAGTAAGCTCCAGTTCATTGCTCAAAATTGCGTTCTTGCTGTGCTTGCTCTCGATTTTTTCGATCTCCTTGCTCAGCCCATCTTTGTTAGTGAAATTTGAAGCACTTGTTCTCTGAATACCAAGCATGAACAACCATACCTTTGGAGAGATATTTGAGAGGGATGCACCTAGGAGGTCGAGGCCCTCAAGATCAGCTTCTCAGTTTAGGCCATCATACAACAAAGATCTCATTGCAACTCATATTGGTAATGAAAGGGACGATGGGGATGCTCAACCATCTACTTTTCCTTGTTTTACTTTCTTACAAGCTACAGGGATTCTTGATGATTTCTTACTACTGATTGAGAGGGTTGGTTTGACCTCATATATGCAAGATGAGAGTGAGAAATACGCTATGGTCACCAAAACCTTTGTTGAGAGCTTCATGTTTACTAACACGCCCTATCAGTCAACTGTCTCTTTCAAAATTTATAATCTGCCCTTTACCATGCCATTGGAAAGATTTTGCAGTATTGTAGGTGTAAGCATGACATGGACCGTGAAGAAAATTCAAGGGAGACCCGCTGATTTGCTGGAGCTTTACCGAGGGGTGACCAATGATGATGACCGCGTGGCGCAACGCGGAAAGATAAGAAACATCCAACTCCCTGCTCTTAGATACTTTGCATACTATCTTGATACTAGCATACTTGTTAGGGAGAACACAAGTAATATCTCCAACTATCATTTAGCTTTCCTTGCTGCTGCGCTCAACAATGACACTCGGTACAATCTTGGCTCGCTTATTGCTCGCCGCCTAGCTACTAGGGGGCCTATCTATGGGGGCATCATTGCCTCACGTATGGTCAATGCATTAGGACTTATAGTGGACCCCAATGATACTGTATTGACACCACAAAGGCTTGACCTTGTTGCTATGAAAACTCATCACTTTGTCACTATTGCTTCTGATTTGGACAGTCTAGTATATAGGATGCTGTTTACTAACAGGGATGAGAGGGAAATCCCATTGCCACAGTCTTCCTTGTTTAGTGTTCACAGGAGACCATGGTCACGCTCTAAGGAGGAGGTGGATGAGCAGCTTCGCTTGCTGGGGTTCCACGAGAAGCATCAGGAGGATGTGCCCTCATACGATTACTCCGTGCACTACGGGGGGACGTACTCGAGATTGCACTAGGACGAGGGTACCTCCTCCTCGTACCATGGTGACACTTCATCCTGGCCGGCTTGGGATTGATACCCACTTAGGCCAAAAGCCTAAGCTTGGGGGGAGGTACGCCAACATCGCACTCATCTCCTTATCATGTTGTGTCGGTACTTTGTATATTCATGTTTCGTTCTCTTTTTAGTTTTCGTTCTTTCTTTGCTTTTGCTTTCTAAAACACAAAAAGACCAAAAATATTTCTGTTGTTTCTCTTTGGTTTGCTTCTTCTTCTTTTCACCTTGGTTTGTTTTTCCCTTTTTGCTTTGTTTGAACTATTCGAAAAACCCAATTTTTTTTGCTTTGCTTGTTTTTTCCTTTTTGGTTCTTGTTTTAAAAATCAAAAACAACAAAAATATTTGTCATTTTTCTTTGGTTTTGTGAGTTTGCTACAGGGTTCAGCAGTCCTCAGTGAATATTGGTTTCATATTATTATTCAAGCCACACAAGTGAAGAGCAATAATGAGGATTAATGACAACTTGAGGCGTGGTAAGAGGCTGGTAACGAACTCTACTTGTTTTCATTTTTGTACATATACTCATCATTGTGGGCATGCTTAGCCTGTTAGTGTAGGGTGTATGTTATCTTTGGATGCTTAGTAGTTCTTGCTTTCGTATGATTAGTTCCAGCTTGCTAATAGTTTGTAGCATGTCATATGAATGTTTGCTTGCATTACTCTATTCATAACTTGGTATGACACCGTGGTATCCTCCTCTGAATGTTTCATTTGAATTGACTTGGCACATGCTCACGCATGCATATGACTGAAATAATCAGTTAAGCCTCGATGAATTATTTTGCCTTGAGGATCTTGAATCACTTTCATGCCATGTTTAGTCCTGTTTTGTTGCAAGCATGATTATGATAGCTATTGCTCTGTCATTTGTCGCTCCCTTATTGTTGCTAGCCTTCACTTACCCTGAGTATGTTTCACTCAAGTTTCCAACTCCCTAAACCAAATATTTCCAAAGTGTCCACCATACCTACCTATTAGCATCATTTGCTACTTCCGTGCATATTCAATATGCCTTGTTTTCTTCCGAATAAAATGTTTGCTTGTTCTGAGAAAGTTAGTCAGAAAAGCTCTCACAAACTTGATGGCACACTTTATTTTCTGCACTTAATAAACCTGAACCATTGTGACTGTCCATGAAAGTTATATGCTTGCAAATTATAGGCTAGGGATTAGCAAAACTGTGCTGTCACGGGGAACACTTTCAACACTTGTAAATATATACCTAGTTGATACCATGCTCTTTTGTTTGCGGATGTCGTCGGTGTGAAATAAAATGGGAGCTTGTAAGTCCATGGAGTTATGTATGTGTGCTAGAGAAACGCCTGGGTCGCTGGTCCAATCCATGCTGACATGGTGGAAACCTGCAACGTAACCATAATGATATCTATGAAGCATTCTTCTTATTAAAAAGAGAGATAGCTATTGAGAAAAAGGAAAAAAAGAGATTTATGAAAAGAGGAAAGAGAGAAAAAAGCACCATTTTCCCATGGTAAATAAGAAGATTGCTGAGATACTCATTATCTGCTTGCCTTGTCATTTTGATATGGGGATTCTTCCGTATCATCGGGCAAGGGGTACCCCGTTGGCGGTTCTCTATGATACGCACATATTTACGATGACAAGAACTTACCGGTAACTAAAGTTGAGTAGCATGAGGAGCGGCCCACGTACTCAAGGGACATGGGATTTTCAGTTTATAGTATGCCAAGCATATAACTCAGATTGGACCTCACTTTCACCTTAACCACATTAAAGATGCTTATAATAGGGGCAATGAGAGCTCAAAGCTAATGAGTACCATACTTTCAGCATTTGGAAGCTTTTCAAACTATTCAAAACCTTTTCTTTTACTTGTTGAGTCTCCACATATTCTTTGAGAACCTTCTTGAGAGCATAGTTGTCATTCTTTGTGCTTGTCTCATTACTTGATTATTTGTGTTATGACTTTGATGCTTGTATCTTTGACATCTTCACTTCTAGTCTTCACTTGAACTTCAGAGGTGCTTTGGCATTCATAATCAAAGGCAAGCGAGATACCACTCTATCATACCTTGTTATGAGCATTGTAATGTTGCTTATGTTTATGCTTCATGCTACTTATTATTTTTGAGTTGGAATCTCTTCATAGCTTGCAATGCCTATTAAGTAAACTTAGTTGCATACTCCTTATTATGAATTGTCTAAGTAGTTGATCACATGCTGAGAATATATACATCATATGAAGCAATTGTGTTCGTGAAAGTTCTTTTATCGCACTCAGTTTTCAACTGAATTGCTTGAGGACAAGCAATAAGCTAAGCTTGGGGGGAGTTGATACGTCCAAAACGTATCTACTTTCCCGAACACTTTTGCTATTGTTTCTCCTCTAAACTTGTGTGATTTGGATGCAACTAACGAGGACTGACGCTGTTTTCAACAGAATTGCCCTGGTGTCTACTTTTTGTGCAGAAAATCAACTATCAGGAAAAATCCCAGAAAATATGCCGAAAATCCTATTTCACCAGAAGTCTCCAGGAGCCAGAATACGAGACAGAGGGGGGATGGGCCCAGGCCACACCACCTGGCCGCGCGGGCAAGCCCAGGCCACGCCAGGGGGTGGTCTGGCCGCCCTAGGCATCCCCTCGGTCTCCCTCTTCGCCTATAAGTTGCCTTCTGACCTAAAAACTCAGGGGGGTTCAACGGCGGTTCGACGTTTTTCCAGAAGGAGTTCCGCTCTGCCACCACCACCAGATTCCATGAAACAACACCAGAAACTCCGTTCTGGCACCTTGCCGGGACGGGGAATTGGAGGAGATCATCGCCATCATCATCACCATCGCTTCTCCATGGACCATCCATGTTTCCCCCATCTACGAGTGAGTAATCCCCCGCTGTAGGCTATGGGGATGGTAGGGATTGGATGAGATCGTTCATGTAATGGCATCGGATTGTTAGGGCATGGTGCCTCGTATCTTCTATTAGTGCTTTATGACTTTGTTGCGACTTGTTATGCTCAATGCTTGTCACTAGGGCCCTAGTGCCATGATTTCAGATCTGAACATATTATTGATTCATTATGATAGTATTGTTTATGGTCTTATCTACAAGTTGTATACACACGTTGTTGTCCGGAACCAATGGCCCCGAAGTGACAGAAATCAGGATAACCGGAGGGAATGGCTTTGATGTGAGGATCACATGTGTTCACGAAGTGTTAATGCTTTGCTCCGGTGCTCTATTAAAAGGAGCACCTTAATTGCCAGTAGTTCCCTTGAGGCCCCGCTGCAAACGGGCTGGCAGTACAAAAGATGTTGTGCAAGTTCTCATTGCGAGCACGTATGACTATATATAGAACACATGCCTAGGATTATCTAGTACTTGGATGCTTTATCTTATTTATCTGCAATTGCCCTATGTACTTGAAAACTAAGAAATCCAAGCAAACAAAAAACGAAAACAAAAAAGAAGACGCTCCCAGAACAACACAACTGTGCATGAAACAATAAAAATGAAGCGTTTGGAAGAAACCTAGGATTTTTATTGATGAAGAAGGGGATGCCTTGGGCACCCCCAAGCTTTGACACTTTTACTTCTTGGATATTTCTTGGGGTGACTCACGTGGCATCCCCAAGCTTGAGCTTTGTTCCATCCTTCATCTCATTACTCATTCCTTCCATACACCTGAAATTTTTCCTTCATACAAAACTTCACACAATCTTTATTAGCAACATTAGTGCACTCAAGATAATAAGTCTTTAGGTTTAGTTCCAACACCAATAAAACTTCCATTAAAACACAAGCTACTGTAGCACTTACCTCAAAAATCTCAATTCCCCAAAAGAACTCAAAAAGGAACCAACAAGAAGCAAATACAGAAAATGGCAGAAATTTGTCAGAACAGACCAGCAGGTAAAGACGATTTTTTTCAAAGACCTTATGTTGCTCAAATCAAAAAGTGTTGAACTAAATAAAGTTAGATAACAACCTGGGGCAGAAGCACCAAAATTAACGCCTCAAAAAGACGTTCAGAGATTTTAGATGAATTTTTATGGTGAAGCACAGAAATCTGTTTCGGGACAGCAACTTTCCCAATCATTACTTCTCTCTCATTGGAGGTTACTTTTGGCACAAAACGCAAATAAAAAGGATAAGGAGCGGTTATTACTGAAGTAATAACTTCCAAGACTTATCTAAAACTTTTGGGTTATCTCCCAATAAGTACTTTTCTTTAACGCCTTTAAGTTAGGCTTGATAGTTTGAGAAGATGCTCACATAAGAAATATGAATTGAAGTAAAAGAGAGCATCAAGAAGCAAATTCAAAGCACATTTAAGTCTAACCCACTTCCTATGCATAGGAATCTTGTAAAGAAACAAGTCATGAAAGCACAAAGCCACAAGCATAGGAAAGCAAAACAAGTGCAACTTCAAGACTTTCAACATAAAGAGGGGAAACTTAATATTGTTGAGATACATAAAACCATGTTTCCCTCTCTCATAATAACTTTCAGTAGCATCATGAATAAAATTAACAATATAACTATCACATAAAACATTCTTATCATGAGCCACATGCATATAATAATTATTACTCTCCACATAAGCATAGTCATTCTTATTAATTATAGTGGGAGCAAATTCAACAAAATAGCTATTATTATTCTCATCACCATAATCATCAAATATAGGAGGCATATTGTAATCATAATTAATTTTCTCCTCAATAGTAGGTGGACTGAAAATATCATATTCATCATTGCAATCATCATATATTGGAGGTTTGGTATCATCATAAGCAATAGAATAGCTATCTTCCAAAGCTGGGGAACTAAAAAGATCATTTTCATAAAAACTAGCTTCCCCAAGCTTAGAATTTTCCATAGCATTAGCAATAATGGTGTCCAAAAAATTCATAATAACAACATTTCTATTAGCATGCAAATAAAGTTCCATAGGTTTTTTAATTTTCTCTTCAAACACTTCATGTCCTAACTCAAGATAAATACTATAAAGTTCTCTAATTTTGTTGTTGTTTTCCATTAAGCCTAACTAGTGAAAACAAGAAACAAAAAGACAAAATTGCAGAATCTAAAGGAAATAACTTCGAGCACTCACACCGGAGGATGTGAGTACCTTTTACCTTACCTCCCCGGCAACGGCGCCAGAAAATAGCTTGATGTCTACGCACTTCTATTGTTGTAGATAGTTGTTGGGCCTCCAAGTGCAGAGGTTTGTAGAACAGCAGCAAGTTTTCCCTAAAGTGGATCACCCAAGGTTTATCGAACTCAGGGAGGAAGTGTTCAAAGGTATCCCTCTCAAGCAACCCTGCAATCAAGATAAAAGAAGTCTTTTGTGTCCCCAACACACCGAATACACTTTTCAGGTGTATAGGTGCACTAGTTCGGCGAAGAGATAGTGAAATACAAGTGGTATAGATAATTATAAGTGGTAACAGTGATAGAAAATAGCTTGCTGGCATGTGGTTGACGTGGGAAAAGACTAAAGGCAAACTGAAATAAAGAAGCAAGCAAGCAAATATGTAACAGACCTAGTTGCAAACGGTGTTTCAATGTTTAGAAACAAGGCCTGGGGATCATACTTTCACTAGTGAACACTCTCATATAGATATATTCTTCTTTATGATACTACGCTGAACTATTCTCTGGTTGGACACTCTAATCGTTGGTAGGGCTATAACAGCACACCTCAAAGTTCATCTTTCCCATCTAGATAACCCCACACTGTCACCTTGAGTACTAGATGGTTCAAACAAACACCACAATTTCACAAAGACATCTAACTCCAAATATAACTCATAACAAGTATTTGTAATCTCTAGCCTAAGTGCCACCATGGTGTGCACGTTGTCACTTTCACACACATGGGGAGAGCAGAGATCTATTAAAGCACTTGAGTAGCAAGGTAGATCTATAGATTACAAGCTCATGATCTCAATAAGATCATGCATAGAGAGAGATGAACACATAGCTACCGCTAGAGCCCTTAGCCTCGAGAGAGAACTACTCCCTCCTCATCATGATAATCAGCAACGGTGATGGAGATGGTGGTGGAGATCAATGGAGATGGCTCCGGGGGCACTTCCCTGTCCCAGCAGGGTGCCAGAACAGAGACTTTCTGTCCCTCGAATCTCCCCTTCGGTGGCGGCGATGCTGCGGAACTTTTCATGGCTGGAGGCTTGACTATTTAGGGCTTATGCATCGGGAGGCTCTTATAGGCGAGAGGGGAGACCGAGGGGGTGCCGGAGGGGCCCACACCACCCCCTGGCACGGCCTGGCCTGGCCTGCGCCACCAGGTGGTGTGGCCACCCTCTGGCCCTTCTCCGTCTCGTATTCTAGCTCCAAGTGTCCCCCGGTAAAATAATAACGTTGGCTTTTGTCCCGTCCAATTCCGAGAATATTCATTTTCTCACTTCCTGGAACCAAAAACAGTAGAAAACAGGTAGCTGGCACTGTGGCTCTTGTTAATAGGTTAGTCCAAGAAATCATATGAAAAGTACTCCAAAGTGTGGACAAAACATAAGAAATTAGATAAAACCAAGCATGGAACATCAAAAATTATAGATACATTTGCAATGTATCATGCACACTAAGGGGGAACACAATCATTGGTAATTTTTAACAGGGATCATCTTATTAGGCTACCGTCAAGTATCTAATACTAGCACACAATAAGATATTGTAAGATCTCACCACAATAAGGTAAGATCCCTGTGATTTCAATGCTAGTCCCTGGATCGAAAATGCTAGCACCCACAGTTTAAGATGAAGTACACAGAAACAAATGTCATTATTACATCGCATATCCAGGAATATAATGGTTCTTACAACTCACTTATCCCAAGGCTAAGGCACTTCAAGTTCACATTACATAGCATAATAATAATAGAGTCTTTAGTCTTCATGTGCCACAGGCAAGCATGTCGAGTGTAGACCCGTAACCCTACTCATCATCAGAGTATCCTGCAACATAATAAGTTACAGCCACAAGGGTCAATACATTTGGAATTGTATTGGCAAGTGATACCAGAGATACTTAGTCTAATCCAACAACTACATGAATATATGGCTAAGTGGGGTTATGGCTGGCTTTGCTAAAAGCTGGTTTAACTTATAGTTTTTGAGGAGTAAGTTTTTCTCATTCTACACTAAGGTACCAATGATAGACATCACTGAACCTCTACCCTTGTTCACCCACAAGTTTTAACTTAGAGAAATTTGGATGAGGAGATTATTGAACTACTTCACTGTCTTGAGGCTCAGGAATATCCATAACCGGGGACACGGCTAAGTACTTAGTTTTACCCTCTCGAGAGGTGGTGCACTTTCCCCACAAGACTCGACATGCATCGAGACAAGACTTTTCAGAAGCAATCCCTCAGACCACCACGGACGCGTTCCATCCTATCATATCTACCACCTTTTGTCCGTCTGGCTAAGTTCTTGCAACTTAGTTGGTCAAGGCAGAGCCCATATGCCATGTGGTTGCACTGGAAGCTTCATGACAAGAATGTCTCCAATCTCTTTGTTCCTGGGTGGCCATCCACAAGTGTGATACACCAGCTGACCATAGACATGGCCCCTGGGTAACCACTCAACATAATCCAAGCAAGCCCCATTCCACCCAGGTGTTTCATTAACATTAGTTGTTTTCTTAGTTAAACAAAATAATATCTTTCCATACTATCTTATGTGTATATTCCACCCACGAATTCTAATAGCATGGCTAAGCACTCTAGCATACGAAGTCTTTCAACTAGGAGATGCTACCAAGATATAATCTATAGGGTAGTATAGCATAATATAGAACATGTAAATAATCCTATCATGCTAAGATCTACCAAAATAACACTAGTGCAATAGTGAAAAATAATAGGACATGACATGAAATATCACTTTCCTTGGTAGCTAGGGGAATAGGTACAATCCTCATAGCAACAAACTTCATAATCCACACAATCTACACAAGATCAAACAACAACAATAATTCAATCAATAAAACATTACAAAAACATGAATGCATGCAAAATGCAATGATATGAACATAATTCTATAATTTACAGAGTACAGTACTAAGGATAGAATACCTCATCTAAATGCATAAGAAATACCCAAAAATAATTTATTGAACAATTTTCATGAGCAAAATACTCCTAAAAAGGTTCTGCCTATAATTCCAATTTTTCAGAGGCAAAAGTGTGAAACAAGGCCTCCATAATAAAGGTCTCATTTTTCTGAATCCATAGACACCAAATTTGTATTTTTCTGATTTGTGGATCAAAAGTTATTGAATTTCTAAGTTAAATACTAAATTTGTCTATTTTTCTATTTAAACGAAATAGCCTGGCGACGTGGCGTTTTCCTATTGGCTGGTACCGATTTGGCCGGATCGATCGCTATGGGCCGTCAGATCTTAAGTAACTATGGACGGATCGTATTAGCCCGTACCCTTTCGTTTAGTGATCTAATCCTAGCCGCTAAAACTTGATCGAACGATGCTCAGCGCGCAGCCATGAACTGGCGGCGCTGGCTCTCTGTGCACGGCAGAGGTTCGTCGGACGATGGTGTTCTGGTGGTCCTAAAGGGGTAGGGGGTCCGTGGACTCTCACCAGAGGTCGAGGCGGTCATGGAGGTCTTGATGGAGGTCACAGTGGAGGGTGGGGTGCTCTGCCTCGATCCCGATTCCTCGCCGGAGCTCTGTCGACTGCGGAGCTCGTGTCCCCGCGTCGGTGACGATGATCTGGGGCTCGAACAGGCAAGGAGAGGGGTTAGTGAGGGGCGCCCGGGTTAGCATGATCTAGCAGAGGCTAAAAAGGGGTGGCGGGAACCTTAACCTCACCGGAGAACTCGACGGACGGCGGTGGCAGAGGGAGTTTCGCCGGAGTAGACTGTGTCATCGACCTGGGGCAAGAGAAGGCACGCGGCCGGAATTAAAAGATGCGCCAGGACATTGCAAGGGTGATAGGGCAGAGAGGAGGGCACGGTGCGGCCGGAGCTCACCGGAATCGTCGCCGGAGTAGCGTCGGACAGTGGCGGTTCGAGCTCGTAATTGGGGAGCCTGGGGCTCTCCGAGGGAAGTGGCTGAGGGGAAATGGTCGGGGAGAAGGAGGGGATTAAGAAGGGGTGATCACAGTGAGGTTTAATGCAGGTAACGCTCGAATTCGAGCCGATTTCGAAACGGTAGAGAAGGGGAGGGGTGTTCGTCGCCTGGGATTGAAGACGACGAGGTGGCGATGACGTGGCACAAGGCCCAGTGGTAAGTGGGAGGGGGTGGGTTGAGGGGGTGTGTGCAGAAAAATAGAGAGGGGAGAGTTGGCCCGGGTGGGCTTAGTGGGCTGGGTAGCTGTCTGCTGCTTTATTTTTTTCTCTCTTTTTCTTTTTCTAATTCTGTTTTCTCCAAAACTTTTGATTTAAGGATTCAATTTGATTCAAACCAATTTGTGAACATTTGTAAAAACTCAAATTAGGTTTTTAGGGTATTATAAAACATATTAATCTTCTATTTTAATCCAAAGTATTTACTTGGACTTAATAGGTAATATAGCATTTTCTTTGATTCTATTTTCAAAATAAATCATATCTTTTTATTCATGGCTCAAAATTGCACCAAATTTTTGGAGGACATTCTAAATGCAATGCAATTACATGCTATGATGATATGAGTGCAATGATGATGATTTCAGATGAAATTTTGGGATGTTATAGATATACAAACAATAACATTGAATGTAAATGCGAAGTGATATGGTCCTTCACGTCGTGATCTCCATCCGTCGTCACCGGATTTTGGCGCCAGGGTTCCGGTGCCGCAGACACCAGGGTACCTGTGTCTTTCTAGCATGGTAGTTCGTCACCTCCGTGACTATCTACTACTTCATAACATAAGGTAATCACTTTAACTTTGCCACAACCATATCAAAAAGCAACGCCCCCTGCAAAACAAAGTTAGATGCCTCTACTTTATCTTTGCATGTTTTACGTGGCTGAATGGGCTTTCGCACAAGAACCGTTCTTACCTACGAACTTGCACCACAACGCTGATCAAGTAGTTATCTATACTATACCCCTTTCGGGGTGCTCCGTTGCAAATGGCATACCAACTAATGCGATAGAGACTGACACCCCCCAAAGCCACTTTATACGGTATAAGCCGTATGTCAAGCGTGGACCAGTCTCGCGAATGAACGCGTAAAGTAGGTTGGGGGCTGCTTCATCAAGCATTACTGTGGTATACACAAGTACACGTGGGAGGCTAACAACTAAAAGATCAACGCCCACACACTACATCTCATGTGTTCGACCCGTACTAGCATTACTGCGCATAGATCTAGCTCTGATACCACTGTAGGGGTTCCGCGTATGAAAACAATAAATTTTACCCTACGCCCCTGAACCCTTGATGTTGCCAGGACCTATCTATTAGTAATGCAGTAATGGGAGGGGCTTTTCGTGAACTTACCCTTGAAGACCGAAAAGTGTTGTCAACGCTCGGGAGAGCATGGTTGATGTAGATGAGCCGAAGCCGACCTCAAGGTCGTGATCAAGTCCTTCGCCCCTGTGGCTCTAATGACTTGAGTGCCTCAAGTGTGACACCTCGCGGGGAGTTACATGCATCCGGTGCCTGATGATGACTCCCGCTTCCCCGATCCAGCAGCAGTTGCGGATGTAGAGCTCCTGGATCCGAATCCTGCAACGCGACGACACTCCGCGATGAAGATGTCTCTCGTTCGCGCAGTCCAAACTTGGGGCCACGGTCATGGGAGAGAGAGAGAATATCAATTGGAGGTCTCCCCAAAAGAGAGGAAACCTTTTATTGAATATTGTGTGTATTTATCTGGCCAAATACCCCCACTATATATAGGGGGAGGGGAGGCACTACCTCTCTCAAAGTCCTGGGGTGGGACTAAAGGAGGAGGAGGAGAGGTAGGGAGGCGTGACGGCCAGCCCCCACCATGGGCCCACGTGGGGTAGGCCCACTAGGGCCGCCGGCCACCCCTAGGCCTCTCCTACGGGTATGATCCCCTCTTGGGCCCTTTCCCCTCCGAGAATTGGCCCATTAAGCCCTTTGACCATTTAATTGATTTTCTCTTTTATTAAGTAATTATGAATAAATGATTAAATCAATATTTAATATTCATTCACATATTATTCAATCTTCGTGGCTATGGAACACCTTCCACCTCCACTCCGGACATCCTCCAAACTTACCGAAACCCTTCCGGTTTTCTCTCTTCTCTTCTTCGGTGGTTCTTCCGATCCTATAAACACTCTCTAAGCATCATCAAGCCCTTAAGCATGATACCCCACGGTTCGGGAACACTCCATACATGGTTGGGACACTCCCGAACCAATGATCGACAGAGGGACCTGGATGGCCATGTGACCCCTGTGCATTCCACAAAGATCTTTCGTCGTTTGAACTGGGACAACCGTGTCTTATTCCTTTTGTCTCTCGATACTTGCATTGCCCGAGATCTGATCAATGACATCACCATGTCGTGTTCAATCTCATTACCAAACAATGCTACTTGACTCGTTTCGACAAGTGATATCCCTGTGATCAAATCACACGCTGCTTGCAACTATTGGATATAACTTCTCCGAGTGGGCCCTCGAGTATCTTTTCGTCACACGGATGGAAAAATCCTGCTCTTGAAATATATTGCCTCTACGGTTCCTCCGAATACCTAAACACACCTTTATTGTCACTGTATTACCAAGTGACGTTTGATGCTATCTAAGCATTCTCGGGAGACAGTGATTGATATAGCCTCACGGTCTAAGGAATAGTCTACGAGGGTCTATTGTAATCATCATAACTTGAACTTCATGACATGATCGGGTCACGATGTTTATGTTGGGTATTGGTTCATCATCTCATTCTCAGAATGAGTTGACTCCATTTCCAACTGGTATAAATGCCACATGATCAGGAAACCTTGATCATCTATTGACCAATGAACCAGTGACTAGAGTTTCACCGAGAACCACTGGTTGTTTTTATATCACACGTGTATTGATGTTTCCTTTCAATATAGTTATACCATGATATAAAACTTAATCATAAACTTTATGAAATATGATAATAATCCTTATTTTTATTTGTCTCTAGGGCATATTTCCAACAAATATATGTTAAGAGCAGGATTTGTCCATCCGCGTGATGGAAAGATACTCAAGGGCCCAATCGGAGAAGTTATATCCAATAGCTGCGCAACGTGTGATTCGATCACAAGGATATCACTTGTCGAAATGAGTCAAGTAACATTGTTTGGTAACGAGATTGAACATGACATGGTGATGTCATTGATCAGATCTCTGGCAATGCAAGTATCAAGAGAAGGAATAAGACGCGACTATCCCGGTTCAAACGACGAAAGATCTTCGTGGAATGCATAGGGGTCACGTGGCCATCCAGGTCCCTCTGTCGATCATTGGTCTGGGTGTGTCCCGACCATGTATGGAGTGTTCCCGAACCGTGGGGTATCATGCTTAAGGGCTTGATGATGCTTAGAGAGTGTTTATAGGATCGGTGGAATCACCGAAGAATAGTAGAGAAAACCGGAAGGGTTTCGGTAAGTCCGGAGGATGTCCGTAGTGGAGGTGGAAGGTGCTCCATAGCCACGGAGGTTGAATAATATGTGAATGAATGTTAAATATTGATTTAATCATTTATTCATAATTATTTAATAAAATAGAAATCAATTTAAAAGGTTAAAAATGCTTAATGGGCCAATTCCGGAGGGAGAAGGGCCCATGAGGGAAAGGCAAGAGGAGAGAGGAGGCAAGGAGGTGGCCGGCTGGGCCAAACCCCCCCACGCAGGACCCACTAGGGCCGGCCGGCGGCTGCCCCCCTCTCCCCCTCCTTTAGTCCCACCCGGGAATTTGAGGGAGGTAGTACCTCCCCTCCCCCTATATATAGTGGGGTATTTTGACGAGAAAATACACAACCAATATTCAATAAAGGTTTCCTCACTTTTGGGGAGACCTCCAATTGATACTCTCTCTCTCTCTCTCTCTCTCTTGTGACCGTGGTCCCAAGTTCGGACTACGCAAACGAGAGACATCTTCACCGCGGAGCACCGTCGCGCCGCGGGATTCAGATCTAGGAGCTCTACTTCCGCAACTACTGCTGAATCGAGGAAGTGGGAGTCATCGTCAGGCACCAGATGCATGTAACTCCCCGCGAGGTGTCACACTTGAGGCACTCAAGTCGTTGGAGCCGCAGAAGCGCAAGGACTTCATCACGACCTTGAGGTCGGCTTCGGCTCGTCTACATCAACCACACTCTCCTGAGCATTGACAATGTTTTTCGGTCTTCAAGGGTAAGTTCGCGAAAAGCCCCTCCCGTTACTGCATTACTAATAGATAGGTCCTAGCAACATCAGGGGTTCAGGGGCGTAGGGTAAAATTTTATTGTTTTCATATGCGGAACCCCTACAGTGGTATCAGAGCTAGATTTATGCATAGTAATGCTAGTACGGGTAGAACACATGAGATGTAGTGTGTGGGCGTTGATCTTTTAGTTGTTACCCTCCCATGTGTACTTGTGTATACCGCAGTAATGCTTGATGAAGCGCCCCCAACCGACTTTACACGTTCATTCGCGAGACCGGTCCATGCTTGACATATGGCTTGTACTGTATAAACTGGCTTTGGGGGGTGTCTGTCTCTCTCGCATTAGTTGGTATGCCATTTGCAACGGAGGACCCCAAAAGGGGTATAGTATAGACAACTACTTGATCAGTGTTGTGGTGCAAGTTCATAGGTAAGAACGGTTCTTGTGCAAAAGCCCATTCAGCCACGTAAAACATGCAAACAAAAGTAGAGGCGTCTAACTTTGTTTTGCAGGGGGCGTTGCTTTGTGATATGGTTGTGGCAAAGGTAAAGTGATTACCTTATGTTACGAAGTAGTAGTAGATAGTCACGGAGGTGACGGACTACCACGCTGGAAAGACACCGGTACCCTAGTGTCTACGGCGCTGGAACCGTGGCGCCAAAATCAGGTGACGACGGATGGAGATCACGACATGAAGGACCATATCACATCGCATTTACATTCAATGTTATTGTTTGTATATCTTATTGTGTGCTAGTATTAGATACTCGATGGTAGCCTAATAAGATGATCCCTATTAAAAATTACCAATGATTGTGTGCCCCTTAGTGTACACCACCAAGAAATTTCTTTGGTATGAGGCAGGCTGTGATGATCGGGTGTCAGACATATCTACGTTCGCATACAGTGGGTCTAAGCCATGTTGCACATCAAATACACTAAGGTTGAGTTGGCAAGCCTAGCATGTACAGACATGGCGTCGGAACATGTATGGTCGAAAGATCAAGCATGAGTCGCACGAATGATGTGAACGACGTTTAGCGTCCACCCTAGAACCCACATTGATGGCCATGATGATCGGGGGAGATGTGGGGAAAAGGGGTCGTGTTATCACTAGAACCCTTCAGGGGATAGGTGTTTCTGAGTGGAGTTATTATTAACTCATTTAATTATAAACTTAGTCTAAATTCCTTTTGCAATTATAAATGTAGAATATGGTTCTCCTCGAGATTACCTTCCCTATTGACAATTGGTTAAAAGGAGAAAAGCTCAAGTTAGATGGATCCAACTTTTCTGTATGGGTCATGCGCCTTCATGGTCTCCTTAGCGAGAACAAAGTGGCCGACTACATGATCTGCGAGATGTACTTGGAGCCGCTCTATCTTAATGAGACCAAGGAGCAGCGGGATCACCGCTGCTGTCGTCGTGTGATGGACACATTCATATCAGTAACGATGCGCCTCGGGATGGAAGATGGGCTATGGTCGATTGTGGGAAGTTTTAATCCCCAAACGGTTATGGCACATCTGAGATCACATTTCGTGGAACAAGTGCGTATATGGTAGTATGAGCTGATGGGGGATTTCCTCTCCATAAAGATGGAGGAGAACTCCTCACTGGATGATCACTTGTTATGCATATATGATGCATACATGAGTCTTGCATACTTCCTGGACAACTGGTTCGCAAGCTCCTTTGCAATAGGCGTGTTGCTGCGGTCGCTGCCACCAAGCTACCAAGCACTTGCCAGGATTTGCATTATGAGAGGCGACGCGGAAACACGGGATTTCCACGAGTTCATATCACATTTCAGAGATGTGATGGTTGAACCCATTGTCGCTGAGGTCATCAATGACAAAGGTATATATTTGATATACAATTTTATAAATGTTATAATCTTGCAAACACATGTTGCAGTATTAAGTATATTTGTACTTGTTCTGTTTTGCTGAAAACAAGTCCTTATGCATAGAGGTGCTTGCTGGAGAGGAGGTGACGTTGCATGTTGATGGCGAGAATGATGATGATGGCCAACGACACTCTCCCTCGACATTTATCACTTAGTTTATATTTTTGGATAGTTATTGTAGTCAAAATATTTTGAACTTCTTTAGTGTGTCTCACACTTTGTGAGACGGTTATTCATATGAGCTTGTAACAAACAGTTGTTCCACTTTTATGAATGATTTCTATCTGTGTTCATATCTTGTTTGATTATGTGTCAATTGTCCTGGTTTTGAAACTAATTGATAATACATAAACATTTGTAAAATATTGAAATGCCTTGAAATTACCCAACTTAATGATATGTTCATTAATGAATGAAACCATTGTTTGAATTCAAAGTTATATTGATAATATGTGAAAGTCATTTGATTACTTGTCATATATGAATCATTCCTAAGTTCGGTAGAAATAACTTGAACACCGTGTATTACATGAATACAAAGTGTTTGATGAATTGAT
Source organism: Avena sativa (assembly GCA_916181665.1). NCBI lineage: Eukaryota > Viridiplantae > Streptophyta > Magnoliopsida > Poales > Poaceae > Avena > Avena sativa. The sequence goes on from OV702291.1 coordinate 227,918,153, forward strand.
ACAGAGAATACATATTCGATGTATTGTAGTTTAAAAAATGGTGATTATCATTATATGATTGTTTAAAATGTGTAAAGAAGTTTACCAAAGGAAACATTAGTATGAAACTATTTGATATGATCAAATTATCTCATCAACAAAGGGTATGAATATAAAAGAGAATCTAATTACTACGATTTGATCAATAGTAATGGAATTCAATATTATAAGAATGGCATAAAGAAAATTGTGGAATGTAATGAGTTTGAAATGTCAAAATGCAACGCATCACAATGTGATATTTGATATCAAAGTGGGCGAATAGATGGCACAAAATAAATCGTTGTAGTGTAGATGTAGAGGCCATTAGTTAGAAATAGTTAGCCCTCAATTAGAATACATAGTGAACCATGTTAATTCGTGAAAGCGGCTCCATATCTGGTATGGATCATCGTAAAAGTTTTGGGGTTATTCGATATAACCAAAACTATGGCGAATAAGTCCTTGTAGAGTATTCATTGGAAATTGTGAATACAATAGGCATAACTAGAACCAAAAGGAGAGCAAAACTTGTATTGCTTGGATTTTGGTGCATTCTCGAGAAAGTTCACATTCAGTGATATTTCTCGATTATGGAGCAAATGGAAGATAGTGAAAAACATGATGAGGATTCAAAATCCTGCATCAGAGTGTTGAGAAGCGCAACAGAAAGCGTTCCTAAATGATACTCTTCACAAAGGAAAGAATCAATGATAGTGATCATTGTGTTTTCCCCACTAGTGTTTTTACTACATGAAGTAGGATTCAAGATGTATCCCATATCTTGTATGGAGACATTTGTGAATCATTTATCATGATTACCAGAATATGACATACCTACGAACTACTAAGGAAATAATGGTAAGCTAAAGATATGAGAAATCCCAAAGCAAAATTCACTTGAGATTAGAAAGCGATTCGTTGCTGAATCTTACAAGTAAAGGGGTTACTTAAATTTTCCCAAATGACTGCAAAGCCATAGTGGAAAAGGGGGTGAATGACAAAAGCATAATTTGTCAAGTATTGGACAAATTAAAATGAATTTGATTCAAGTGTGCTGAATGTCTGGTGGATTTAATACTAGTAAAGTACTAGTATCTCATAGTAAATCACCGAGTTTGATATTTGATCAAAGGATTTTGAAATCGTTCAAAATAGTGAGTGGATATGCGATTTGCATGAAATTGAGTGGGAGCTATGAACGTCTTCCTAAAACAATATGTGAATGACATATTTTTGAGTGGGAGAAATATAAGTCTCAAATTCAAATATGTAGGGACATATGTTGAGTAAGAGTAGTGACTCATACCCAAATATGTTGGAAACATGTTTTGAGTGGGAGCTTAAAGGAGTGATTCTTAAGTGTGTATATGACACATTAAGAATAAAAGCACAAGTACCAATAAATAATGATTTATAAGGAGTAGAAGTTGATAATAAGAATATTACAATATTATGTAGTATTCCTTAAAGGATTCTGAAAAGGATTTTAGAATAGAAGTTAGTTAAGCAACTGGTCCTTAATAACTCAAGTTAGGAATAGTATTAAGTTTAACATCGATGGTTGAAAGAAAGAAAAGGATAATCATCATCCACTATGTTGAGACATAGGTTCTATCTTAGAAAACCATGATGATAACTTAACATAATATATGATCCAATAAGAAATGTTTGAAAAGTTATTACGTTCGAATCATGAAATGTTGAGCTAAGTTTGTCCACAATGTCTAATAGAGAACTGTAGAATGTTTTCCAAATCCATAAAGGATGACATATCTTAAAGCATAAAGGGTTATGTTATAAGGGAATATGTTGGAAAACCTAGTAAATACCGACTAAACTCAAGTAGGAAGCGAGGTGAACAAAATATCAAAAGTTGCACATGGTGCACTCGTGTTTCGATGATTACATTTATAATATATAAGGGTACCATATAAAGTGTTGTATAATGTTATGGCGAGGCAAGTTCGCTTTTAACATAGAATGATGTGTCCCAAGGCACAATGCCCATGAGAAAGCCCTTGAGGTTAATCTACAGTCACCGTAGGCTCCTGGAATTCAGCCTCGTTCTGCTGCCATAGCGACGATGCATACACAAAGATGTTATCATGTGATGATAAAGTATTAATGTCAATCAAGGTGACATCAATAAGTTGCAAAGGATTTGGGACTGCAAAGTGCAGGCCCAAGACTCAACCTCTTCCATGAGCAAGCATGTTCAGGGTACCGGAATATATGGTGCCAATGATTAAGAACAAATGCAGCTAGTTTATTTGTACTCTAGTGCAAGTGGGAGACTGTTGGAAATATGCCCTAGAGACAAATAATAAGGATTATTATCATATTTCATAAATTTATGATTAAGTTTTATATCATGCTATAACTATATTGAAAGGAAACGTCAATACACGTGTGATATATAAACAACTAGTGGTTCCCGGTGAAACTCTAGTCATTGGTTCATTGGTCAACAGATGATCAAGGTTTCCTGATCATGTGGCATTTATGCTAGTTGGAAATGGAGTCAACTCATTCTGAGAATGAGATGATGAACCAATACCCAACCTAAACATCGTGACCTGATCATGTCACGAAGTTCAAGTTACGATGATTAGAATAGACCTTGTAGACTATTCCTTAGACCGTGAGACTATATCAATCACTTATCCCGAGAATGCTTAGATAGCATCAAACGTCACTTGGTAATACAGTGACAATAAAGGTATGTTCAGGTATTCGAAGGAACTGTAGAGGCAATATATGTCAAGAGCGGGATTTGTCCATCCGCGTGACGAAAAGATACTCAAGGGCCCACTCAGAGAAGTTATATCCAATAGCTACGCAACGTGTGATTCGATCATAGGGATATCACTTGTCGAAACGAGACAAGTAGCATTGTTTGGTAACGAGATTGAACACCACATGATGATGTCATTGATCAGATCTCGGGCAATGCAAGTATCGAGAGACAAAAGGGATAAGACACGACTGTCCCGGTTCAAACAACAAAAGATCTTCGTGGAATGCATAGGGGTCACATGGCCATCTAGGTCCCTCTATCGATCATTGGTCCAGGAGTGTCCCAACCATGTATGGAGTGTTCCCGAACCGTGGGGTATCACGCTTAAGGGCTTGATGATGCTTAGAGAGTGTTTATAGGATCGGTAGAATCACCGAAGAAGGGAAGAGAGAAAACCAGAAGGGTTTCAGTAAGTCCGGAGGATGTCCGGAGTGGAGGTGGAAGGTGTTCCATAGCCACGGAGATTGAATAATATGTGAATGAATGTTAAATATTGATTTAATCATTTATTCATAATTATTTAATAAAAGAGAAATCAATTTTAAAGGTCAAAAGGCTTAATGGGCCAATTCTGGAGGGAGAAGGGCCCATGAGGGAAAGACAAGAGGAGAGAGGAGGCAAGGTGGTGGCTGGCTGGGCCAAGCCCCCCCCCCCCCCCGCGCGGGGCCCACTAGGGCTGGCCGGCGACTGCCTCCTCTCCCCTCCTTTAGTCCCACCCCGGGACTTTGAGGGAGGTAGTACCCCCCTATATATTGTGGGGTATTTTGACCAGAAAATACACAACCAATATTCAATAAAGGTTTCCTCACTTTTGGGGAGACCTCCAATTGATATTCTCTCTCTCTCCCGTGACCTAGGTCCCAAGTTCGGACTGCGCGAACGAGAGGCATCTTCACCGCGGAGCGCCGTCGCGATGCAGGATTCGGATCCAGGAGCTCTACTTTCACAACTGCTGCTGGATCGGGGAAGCGGGAGTCATCGTCAGGCACCGGATGCATGTAACTCCCCGCGAGGTGTCACACTTGAGGCACTCAAGCCTTTGGAGCCGCAGGAGCGCAATGACTTCATCACGATCTTGAGGTCGGCTTCAGCTCGTCTACATCAACCACACTGTCCTGAGCATTGACAATGCTTTTCGGTCTTCAAGGGTAAGTTCGCAAAAATCTCCTCCCGTTACTGCATTACTAATAGATAGGTCCTGGCAACATCAGGGGTTCAGGGGCGTAGGGTAAAATTTTATTGTTTTCATACACGGAACCCCTTCACTTGTCGCCTGTCGTCAGTGATCTGGCCAAAGTGCCGAGTTTCAGAGTGCTCCTTTGACGAACTCAAAATGGATGACATGCCTGCATTTTGCTGGATCAGATGGATTTCGGTCGTACGCATCCATGTTTTTTCTGACCGTTTGGTTTCAGAGGAAGTGTTGCGAAGCTCTGCAGTCGGTTGCCATCATGGGATATGTCTTTAGTCTCACGGTGAAATCAGTTGTGGAGAAGTGCATGAAAGCCGAGATCTGAGGACGAGTAAGGGTGGTTTGAGTCCTAGTGATGACGAGGTTTCAGATAGGTTATTTGTGACTTGGAGCAGCGACATCGGCAAGTGGGGGTGACAACACATGATGAATTTATGGTCTAATCTTACATGGTGAAAGTCCAAGGTATGGCCTTAGTTGGTTGTGCCTGACTGTTGGGAATATTGCCCTAGAGGCAATCATGTATGATGTTATTTCCGATGTATTTATAAAGTTATTATATTGTCCTTGTATGAATTACTGATATGTATCATTGAATATGTGATTCGATTGTGGCACTATATATTCATGTTGTTCATACTAGATGTCCTTGGTCGTTGAGGTTGTGCTGGACACATAACTTAGACTAATGTGAAAGTCGGCTGATGACTCAGTTCCACTTGTCATGGGCATGCATGGTGATGCTATTCTAATTACACGGGTTCGGCTAAAGAGCTTAGCGAGTCGGACTGTCCCATATTGAGATACAGCGAACAAGTCGTCATTTGTATGTCTCAATCAATGTAATCCTTAGACTTGAGGTTATTACACAATCCGAGTTGTGGATCATCGACTTAGATTCTGTCAAACGTTGTTCTGTCAAAGGGCAGTTATAAAGATAGAGTTCGGACCGGCTGAGAATCAAGCTGCGTGATGTGGATGACCAAGATGGGATTTGGCCCCTCCAACTAGAGATATATTCTCTGGACCCTCTCGGATGATATGATTCGTAAAACATGGCCATGCACGACTTGGTTAAGTGTTAATCGAGGCGTCTGACTAAGAGCTAGTCAGATGAATCACTTATCTCGGATCGAGAAGAGAGTTGAGCTATTTAAAGGATGACGATTATTCGTCTATAGCTTGACAAGGTGTACTATGAGGCAAAAAGGACTCGGACGCAAGTCACATTGAAAGGTATGTCGTCATGACTCTTTGGTACTTGGGAGTCGGCACGTTCTGCTAGGAGCCATTGCCGACTCATCGATTACGAGTAAGACTCGAATCGTGTCTGAGTCACCATGAGTCGGTCGGGTCACACACTTAAGAGCGGGAGCAAGTTTGGGTTGGATCTGAACCGAAAATCTGTTTGGGTTGGACCCGAATCGGACACAACCTGAGTTAGTGAGTTGGACTCATAGTGACTAATATAGGGTTAGTGAATGAGTCACAAGTGAGTGAAGGCCACTTTAACTTCCTATATATGCTGGGATGCAGAAGCGCAAGGGGCACGGTTTGGTTATTCCATGCGTTGGAAACCCTATCTCCATTTCAATCCAGTCGCCCGACCGGACTTAGCAGTGCACCGCCGACGCTCCTTCTCGTACGTGTGGATACTGGCCGATGTGTTATACGTTCAGCACTTCGACGATCGTGGATCGGATCGGATCGTGAGGACTTCACTGCATCAAGTGACGCGCTTCATCAGTAATCCGCAACCACGCGTCTAGTGGTAATCCTCGTGGCCTTCTACCTTGGCTAAGATCTTGGGTGTACTGCGTAGGGAAAATTTTGTTTTATCTCTACGTAGCCCAACACTGACAATGACCTTGTTGGAGGCATTGTTTTCTGGGTTCGGACTTTCTGCTGGGTGAAAACCTATGATCCATGATTAAGGCGATGACAACTCTTGTGCGCTGTTTTCTTTTTGGAGGCGTCGTTTTTTAAGAAGTTGGATTTCTGATGTTGTCTTGGTGGTGTTTAGGTCCGCTGCAACAAGGAGTAAATCACTTTAGCGGGACTTTTCTTCTTACTGATTTTTTTGTTGGATTTCACTCCACCCGCGGTTGGAAACTACTCAAAGTATAGCCCTGGTGCTGGTGTATGAGATATTGCATTTCCAGTGAACGGTTTTTGTAATTTCTTCTTCTTTTTCTCTATGTTGTATGCATCCGTAAGGCTGTTAGGACATGCATTGGTGCAGAGGTCGGGTGAAAAAAATGCCAAAACAAAGTCCTTGTTTTACACCTTTTCTAGTAATCCTGTGCAAGAAGTGGATTAATGGTCGCGTGTACACGTGATCGTCCACGTTTGCACGGTGTTTCCAAAAATATGCTGAAAACTCACTTCGAAAGAACTCGGCAAGACAACGAGGCGACATTAAAGAGTGGTCGAAGTTTCAAAGTGTTGATCATCGCGCGACGTTCTATAGTACACTACCAGCATGTCCTAGCTAGTACAGTATGCACTAGATGACCATCCCACGACCCACGATGAAGACGTCGACGGCGGCAACAGCGTCGCGTCAGGCTCGGAACGGGCGGGTGGTCTGCCGTTAGGAATGCGAGCTCGTACGGCAACTACTCGTAGCCGCCGTTGGGACGACGATGGTCCTCGTCCGTGGTTGTCACGATCTCCTCCAGGTCGTCATTCCGCTGCGGGGGCGCGGTGGGCATGCCGGAGGTCTCGGCGTGGTGCTGCGCTGCTGCCCGGGCCTCGGCCGCAGCCTCCTCGGCGTCGGCGCCACGCGCGCTGTGCCTCTTCTTGCTGAGGAACGGGATCCGCAGGTGCTGGTGTGGATGCTGATGCTGGTGAGCGTGCGTGTGCGAGTGCGAGTGCGCCGGCATCGACGTCGACTTCTTCTTCACGTCCGTCGCCCAGCTGTGCACGGACACGTGCACGTGCTCGCCGAACGCCTGCAGCTTGATGTCGCCGCCCATCTGATATGATCCACCATCCAAAACAATTTTACGATCAGGTTCGAGCAAAGCTGTCAAGCATTGTTCCTGGTGAGTTCATGGCGATGGAGTGAGGTGAGGTCTTACGTGGGTGACAATGGCGTAAAGCGGCAGGGTGCTGTAGCTGCAGAGCACCTGGACGATGATACTGCAAGGTCAACACAGAAACATACCTGTCACTTCTGTATCATACTAGTAGCTAATTAGAAATGGACCAAGGAAGAATTGGAGATTTTGTACTAACCCAATGGCAAGTCTTGGGAGGGCATAGGATTTGTTCTCCATGATGCATGAATCGAACCCATACGTTGCCTGTAATGTTTCACCAATTGGTTAGCCCCATGGTTCTCATACCTGCATGAATTTAGTAGAAGACAAAGACACGTATAATACTTAAAAAAAAGCATACCAAGACCCAGAAGAAAAATGCCATCTCAAAGGAGTTCTGGAAGAGGATGAAATGGATTAGATGGAGCACAGCCCTGGGGTTGCTAAACCAGAAGTGCTCCTTGCATGGCTTGTTCCAGGGGTTTCCTGCTGCTTCGTCTGAACACTCTGCTGCTTCTTGAGCCAAGTGAGTGCTGATGTACTCCAGCTTTGTGCCAACGATAAGCAGAAGCTGCAAGTTTATTTACCCCAAGCAGTAAAAATCACTTCCTCGTGGTAACTAAGAATGTATTTACTGGAATGATAGCTGTTCAGATACTTACAATTAAGGGCAAGAAAGACAGCCAGAAGTATGTGTGCCACCCTGCATTGACAGTAAATCAGAAGACATCAGTTGACAAAAAACAAGCTAGTTCATACAGCTCCAAACCCAGATAACTTGATTAATGAATTGCTGTAAGCGAGTAGGATAACTTGCACTGCTGGAAACGATAATCTACATCATGGTTAAAAGTCTAAAATGTATCTTTTTAGGATCAGTACAGCTTGGCAGGTAATTAATGTGGTGTAAACTGCGTGATCCAAACACGAAAATGGGGACACCTGTTTTCATAGGTTTATGAGAATTACCATTTATATTCAGCAGCAGGAAGAGGATAACGAAAAGCCATAAGTACCAGCTGCATGCATGTGATCATAATTAGATAGATGTTTTTCTGAAGCAAACAAACTTGGAAATTTACCGAATACTAACCTGATTCCAACAACTTCTTTGAAGTCATGCTCGAGAGCACGAACCATGTACTTGTGGAAATCAAAGTCCGGACAATTTGGATAGTGTCGCTGGGAGAGGGGGAAATGGCAAGTGTCCTATTAGCTTCACTAAGAAAACCGGGACACTTATGATTTAGCACAAGTTACTGAACAGTAAATCTTACCTGAACAAAAGCTGCTCTAAGTACTTGATAATCTGATTTACCAACAGAATTATAAAACTGCTTGAAGAACGCAATCTGAAATCATATAGGAATGATGCCTTTGGAATCAGCATATAGATAACGTACCTAGTATATAATTTGAAGTTGGGAAAAAAACAAACATAAAGAATGCTAACATAGAATTAGCTATGAAGAAACCACGATACTCGGTCAAAACAGATGTTTTACTGTCATCAGTTCATTGCAGCAGATGCTACATGAGTATTTGGTTATGATGTTGCCTTCTTGCAAAGGAACACCTTAAATAACAAAAAAAAGTGCAGCGCTGCACTTTGTGCTTATGCAATTGATACCTTGATGCCATAATTTGTTTTTGAATATAATAATTTTGCAGACCACAATAAACCTTAGCTGATAGTGGACAACCTTCAACTGTACTCTTTTTTCACAAATGACAGTTTTGTTAGAGTATAGTTGTGTTTGACCACACAATGGACCATAGTTATTTTTCACAAACAACTTAGTTACAATGCTCCCCTATTTAGTTGCATATGCAACCGTGTATTTTGATATGTAAAATATGATGGCATTAAGGAAATGACAACTCCCAAAAAACAGTTTAATTTTACTTTGGTGAACCAAAATAATTCATTGGTTGGGAACATGGATGGTAGAACAAGAGCAAACTGAAATCCATTTTATTTTCATGCCATCTGCATATGTATTACGAATTAAAGATTTACCACTGACTTTACAACAATTGTGAAGCATAATAAGAGGGCCAAGTTACTTACAATCCATCTTATAGAAGATGGTTTCATCCAGCCCGGCCTGTTTTCGCGGTCCTTGAGTCTTCCTTGGTGAATATCTTTCTCCCATTTATTCCATTTTCTCATCTACAAGAACTTACCCTAAATATGTTACCTTGACTACCATGTGAGGTGAAACGCATATTCATCCACAGTAATAAATAGTCATACCTTGGCTCCACCAAGTACCAGTGTTGTAACACAGAAGAGAACATGGACCACACCAAGTACAAAGATAAAGATGTGCAGTTGATGCAAAGCCTCTTCAGATAGCATGGGCACTTCACCCTGCATAATTACAAGAATGATGTTTAAGAATGACCAACCTGGGAAATATTCCTGGCAATATCTATCAATTACCATTAAACAGAAGCAATTAAGTTTTGCTACTCAGATACATCAACGCTAACTACTCCCTCTGTTTCAAAATATAATATGTTTTAGCTTTCTGAAAGGAGTGTATCTACACCACTTTTAGTTTGTAGATTCTTCTAGATTTGGAGTGAACCTAGACACTAAAAAGAGTCTAGATACACTTCTTTCACAAAGCTAAAATGTCTTATATTTTGAAACGGAGGGAGTAGTTATCAACGAACACCAGTGAACAATGAAATATCCACTACAACCAAATCTTTTGGGTATAATGAACAGCACTAAACTCAACTAAAGTAATATTATCTTGATTTTTTTAAAATATATTTCATGCATGATCTACCTTTCTCCTGCAGAGTTTGGCAGCATCCTCTCTGGCTTTGGAGGAATCTGCAATGCATGGGAGCATGATACGTGCAGCCTTCTCCGGTATACAGATGTGATTGATTAGATTCTGGCAGACGCTTAGTAGGAAGGAAATGAAACCCAGAATCATCAACTCTGCACAAGTAATCAGATTAGGTAGTTGAACAAACTGTACTACGCAGCGAGAATAAACTGGAACAAAGTATTCTGTGTGTTGGTCATGGAAATGTTTGTCGGTTGGTATCTGATGTTACTTTTCATATTGGCTGAATTCAGTTCAGGTATGCAGTTTACATCAGGAAATAAAGAACTAGCAGATATACAGGTCATGATAGGATCTGTATCTTCAGGTCGTGCTAACTAAGATGTAGTACGAGATAAGTGAGGCGATAACTCGCTGTGATACCGGACAGACAAAAAAAAGTCTTGCAGCATGTTTAAGCAAGAACAAGGACAATCCTAGTACCTTCCTTGACTCTCTGCAGGGCTGAAAAGAGTGCTTCTTGGCCATTGAATTTGAGCACCTGCGCAAGGACAAAAAAAGGGTGAGGAAACGCAAACCAGACTTCCAGCTAGTATTGCTGTCTGTAAATGGGAATTATGACTTAATAGGTAAGGTCCTTGTACAATTGTCTCGCTTTTCATTGGTCGCTAATCTTTGGAAACAAGTAGTAAATCATCATTCCTTGGCACTCTCTTATGATATCACTAGACAAGGTTGATACAGGAGTACTTATTAGAAATGTGCATGCCCAGCAACAGGGGGAAAATAGATTGGTACTAGCATTAGAGCAGAGCAGTTAGGGAGGGAGGGAGGGAGCAGCAAGCAATGGGAGATAGGTAGCGGTGCGTGCCTTGCCGAGGCGGTGGAGCAGGCGCTCAGCGGCGAGGGAGATGGCGACGATGACGAGGCAGACGGAGGCGACGACCCACGTCGGCGTGAGCGCCAGCGACTGCACCTCCTCCTCCTCCCCCATGTTCTGGAATCCTCCTCCTCCTTCCTCCCGCCTGGCGAGTGAGTCGTAGCCGCTACCCGCATCATGTGTGTGGATGTTATAAGCGGCGCGGCGCGCGGTGGTGGGGGCAGCAGCGACCGGTGCCACGAGCCGGGTGTGCGGCGGGTACAGCGACCCGCGATGAGGGTGACCCCCCTTGTCCGCTGGCGGGAGGGCTGCACGTGACGCCAGGCTCCCCTCACTTTCGAATTTTGTTCCGCTCGCGGAACTCGTGTGGAGGTTTTTTCCCCCGCGAGAGAGGACGAAGAGGCCGCGGCGTCATTGTGCAGGTGCGCTGGGGCCCGCCCGGTGGGCCCGGCGACGTGGATCTATCGTGGGCAGAAAAAATACTCTAAATGAAACGAGGCTGCACGCGTCCCGTCGGAGTCTCCGAGTCGACATAAGTATTTCGGATGGGATCTGATCTCCCTGCCGGTGGCGGGTGGTGGAGTAGAGCGCAAGAGAGATACGCGGACGGCGATGGACAGATCATACAAGAGGTTGCGCATGTGGGAACGTTTGGGTTTGGCTGGTTCATGTGACATGTCGTGTGCACGTCAGGCCGTCCAACCTCTTCTGGAGCTGGTGGATAAATGCTGCGTTGAATGATAGTATTTGATCCAATTTCTCTATTCTCGGCTGGAATTCGATCTGGTGATGATCGGCTACATGTTGAAATGATTTTATTCGTCCGAGATATATTCATGAGGTACTGTCAACGTGTTGCACATATACAAGCTAAGGTATTTCAAAAATGAACTAGAAATGAGGCATCGGTGGGATCCCACCTCACACCTAGGTTGCGAAGCGGCAATCCGCGAGAGCCCGCGAAAACAAAATTTAGTTTAAACTAGAAAAAATTTGATAGAAAAATTTAAACTAGACTAACAAATTTTGCCTACGAAGCACGGCGGCTCGGGTGCCACTTCACAACCCTACTCACACCCTAATACAAGCAATGCGATGTCAAAAATTCTCGCGCAAAAGCTAGATGCAAAATGGTCGGGGGAGATTGTTAACAGTTCACCCAATGAAAAGGATGTGTCACAAACAAGATCGGTCCGTTTGGGACCTATATATTAGAGGCATATTTTGCCGAACAAACCCAGAAACATACCTGCTCCGCACCCTCTCATATGCGTCATCTTTGTGTCATTATCAACGTGTGCAACTTGGTCACTCCGGCTTTCGCTCTCCACAGTCCACAAGCTACGGGGTGTCGCATCTTTGCTTCTACAATCTCGACCGATTACCTCTATAGGACTTCGGGTAAACTACACAGTCGTGCATCTTGGTATATTGTAGTGATTCTTCCAAATGAAAAACTATCGTGTAAACCGCAAAAACAGTTTAATAATTTTAATTTTCAATTTAAGCAATTAGTACTTGAAAACACTTGAAGTGGAAGCAACTTTCTAGAAAGTTTTGAATTTCAAAAATTGTGTTTGAAGCAACTTTAGGAAACATCATATCTGAAATATAGCTAAGTGTCAAACACCGGCTCCTCCTGCTCACTCTCAATGAGCATGTGTATCTCACCGGAAACTTCGTATGCAAACATCCTTAAAGCAGTCGTGCACTTTTGGATTGAGAAAAATCCTAATGTGCTGGTGCAGTCCTTCTTATATTTGAAGTAGGTGTCGAACTCCCGGATGATATGCACAATCTTGACAAAGAGTTTCACACTACAGGAACGTCTCACTACGCCGATGGCCGAAAGCCGTCGGCATAGGCCAAATTGCCGTCGGTGTAGCACGGTGTCGGCCTAGACTGAACTGCCATCGGCGTAGAAGGCTACACCGACGGCTAAGCCATCGGTATAGCTCAGATGGTTCCCACCTAAACGGCTAACGGCCATTTAGCTACGCCAACGGCTTAGCTTTTTTCAGATTTTTTTCTTTCAATTTTTGTAAAATTTATTTTTAAAATCGGTTGACTCGTCAATCTCACAAGCTTTTTTTAAACTCTAAGTACGCTTAATCTCCGGTTAAATTACAATTATGATCAAACTTTCTGATCGGTCACCAATCCTAACATTACTCTAGCCCAACACGCTTAACTTCTATGTTTCTTCCGGATGAGCTTCTGATATAGAAATTAGACATTGTTGATAATACTGCTGTATCAATCCTATTAATCTTTGGACCATGGTGTCACATGCCTTTTTTTAAATTTCAAATAATTATTTAAGTAAACAAAAATGAATAAGTAATAGTAATCTTGATTTTAAATAAAAATATTTTTTTGCCTTTTTTTATTTAATATGAAAAATTTCATATTTTAAATTCGTAAATTAGAATTCAACAAATAATATTTCTAAATTGATCAGAAAAATAAGAAGAATCCACACATGATATCCCTATCATCTTTTTAATCATGCATCATGTATTTTTAATAGTGTACTACAAAGTTTTCCAAATAAAATTTATTTAATAGTGTTCAAATCTTCAAAAATCATAGAAAAAATCCCTTTTGAATTTGAGGATTAATGTCAACACCCGGTTTTTTAATCCCAGATGCCTGTTATGTCATTTATCGCAATCTCAGGATTACCATTTTTGCGAGACATAACAAATTGGATATCACAGTACATCATCCATTACAAACCATACATAAGGTCTTACACAAATAAGGATCTCATGATCCAGTCTTAATATAACAAGCAGCGGAATAAAAGATAAGCGTAGTGGTGGAGTCCTTCAGGGGCACAGGAAATACTGACGAAGGCAGATAGTCCTAGTTATCATAGCCGTCCTGCTGGCCATCATCTTGGTAGTCTCCTTCATAGCCATAAGAATAGCCAGGGACAAAAGCCATGAGTACTCTTTAAGTACTCGCAAACTACCACTAACAAGTAGTATAATTCTAAGTTAAAGTGCTAACTCTATGTTTAACTATAAAGTTAAGTTTGAAACCTAAGCTGAGTTCTGAAATAAAGAAAGATAAAGTAAAGTTCTAGAATCACTTAAGTTGGGAAGCTAGTGTCATAAACACAACCCTGTTGTGGTCAAGTCAAGATTCATCATTCCTTTCATAAGTTATTTTGAAAACATCTGACAACGAAACAGTATAGCCATTCAGACTGTCCATAACCGCGAACGCGGCTATTCGAATAGTTTGACACTCTGCAGAGGTGGTACACTTTCACCACAAGATTCGATACATCTGTCAGGGATAACCCTGAATCATCATACTTAGTATGCAGATAATCAAACATAACCTTTCCTTTACACACCCTAGTATAAGCACCCCTCCTATGAGCATGGCCTCCCAACCATGACCATCTGTCATCTTGGGCACTACATAGGTGGACAACATTGAGAGGTAGCCTCAGCTCAAACCTCTCCCGCGAGGGAACTAATACTAATGCATATAAACTTCCGGCTAAGCCTTACCCAATTCAGGTATTGTGGTTGTACAGTAAATTTAGAATGGTATCGCATCCGAATCCAACCATCAGTTTTGTAAAAGGGTCAAGGCTCATGCCTCAACATTTTCATCATCATAAACCATTTGTGTTTCTCAACACATGTCAAAACATCTCAATATAATGACTCATCATTCCAAGGTTTTCATAATTCATTTTCACCAAGTATTCCCATCTAAAGTGACTCAAGTTTTTATCTACTCTAAACTACTAAGTTAAGAGTGTTCACTAAGGTGGAAAGATGGGATCAATCTCATGCCATAGAATGACATCTAAAGTTATCTAAATAGGTCAAGTTTTATACTTTTTATGCTACCTTCAAAACAAGTAAGAACTTTGGGTAAAGTAAAGGAAGTAAAGCTTGAAATTAATACTTGGGGTAACTAATAGTCAAGGTAGTATAACCAAAGCATGCCTAAAGCATCTTTGCTAAACCATCTAGTTTAATCCTAGCTTGCTAAGCATTATACTTGCAAGTGTTAGCTTGCCAATAGTAGCTTGCCTTGATTGGTGCAGTGGTTGAAGTTTTCTTCCTCCTCTTGGTAGAACTCCCCCTCCTCGTAAGTCTGGTCGGTACTATCGTCTATAAATACATACGGAGTACACAATCACCAAACAATACTTAACTAGTCTAATTATCACTCTAAGGCACACATTTAATGATCTATTATCATCACAAGCATCACAAGTTTTATTAACTAGTTTCATTCTTTTTATTTAAGAAAAGTAATTTCTACTCATTGAAAAATAACTAAGATTTAATATTTACCACTTAAAATATGGGATCATGTGGACACATGTCATCATAACATATTCTAACATATGGGAATATGATTTAAGGGTTGGATTACAATTACTTTGGTTTAAGTTCATTATTTAATGATTTAAAGTGACTAGAAATGACTATATAGCATTATTTTGGTACTAGTCCAAAGTCACTGCATGTAAACCTTAATATTATTATATATTCAGATAGGTATGGTGAAATGTGATTTTTGAGAGTTAGAATCAACTAAAAAGCTATCATGGTTGATTTTATAAAAATGTTGCAAGTTGCAAATGCTTCTGTCTTGTTATTTTTATTGGGAGAGATCTCTAACTCCAATTGAATTAAATCCAACGGGTTTGGGTAGATCTTTTCAGTAGCTTTCTAACAAAATTGGAATCACTCCATTTGGATATGGAAATCTCTCTGAATTGATTTTCAAACTAAGGGACAAAACTAAGTTCAAACTAAAATAAAAAAATCCTAATTCAAACTAAATGGGTCGCGCGAGAAAGCTAATGGGCTGGCCCAGTGACACTACGTGGCACGGGGCACAGCTGACGGGGGGTCCACCGGTCAGAGGCTCATAACACGCGAAGCGGTACGGGGCGATGTGGGCAGTTAGATTAGAACTAAGATCGACGGCTGGGGCTCGTCGTCGACGACAGATAGGTCGCCGGCGAGGTCTAACCCTAGCGGTTTGGTGGGGGTGCTCAGGGGGCGTACCAGGGCTCCAGCAACGACGGCGATGGGGGCAAACAAACTGGTGGGCGACAGCGAGCTCAGGGGTGGTCGAGGCAGCTCCGGGGGTGGACGAATTCGACGTCGCCTTCTCCTCCTCTGCCGCGGGCTCCTCTGGCCAAATTCTGGCGAACAAGTGCTCGTGCTGCTCCGGCTAGAGGTGGGGAAGGACCAGTGAGGTGAGGGGAGTGGAATGGTGTGAGTGGATTGTGCTGGGGTGGCCTCTATTTATAGCTCGACGACGCGACCGAGAGTGATGGGCAGGCAGCTCAGGCGAGGGCTGCACAACGTGCTAGCGGCATGGCTCGAGGTAGGGGACGGTGGCTGGTCTCCTGGTGGTGCGCTACGGCTTAAATGCGGGCTTAGGGACGGTGACAATTGGTCGGGCGGTGCTCACGCTCTGAGCGGCAGAGGCGGTGGTCTTCACGACGGGCAGTGGCTGTGGTGCACTTGGCGGTGAACAGGCATGTCTGGGGTGTTCCCTGGGTCATGGCGACGCGGTGGACGCGGGCTGCGGTCGAGGGGCGGCGTGTGCACGCGTGTCGGGCGCGGCGCTCTGGCGCGTGCTCAGCATGGCGTAGACACTCTGGGCGCAGCGCGCTGCGGGTGGTCCATGGTGTGGCTGTGCTCGGGGAGGGGACAGAGGGTGGCGGTGAGGTCTGGGCTAGCTCCTAGACATGGTGAGAGAGAGGGGCGGTCTGCTGCGATGAGGGCAAGTTAGGCTGGCGAGCATGTCCTCGCGGTGGCATGGCATTGCAGCTAGGGGGGTAGGGGATGGGTGTTTCTGGCCTGGTTGGATCAAGTGGAGACAGAGGAATTAAATGGAGATCAATTGAGGGCAAAACCCTGTAGAAAACAGTGAGCTAGTTTTAGAGTTTGATTCCTGCCTGCCATGTGTTTGTAAAAATGGTCGCAAGAAATTTACTTTTGAATTTTGAAAAGATTTTTGGTGGGTGTGCTGGTTATAATCTTGAGACTCTGTGGGTGCTTGGATTTTGAAAATGGAGCTCATTTGAGTGGTTTTTGAAAGTGGGATCTTCCCATATGAACTAGATTCAATTTTCAAATGCCATTTAAAAATAGTGTTTGAAAGTTTTTGGCAGATCATAAAGTGGGCCTTGGTACATCATTATGTGTACTAGCAAGGGGTGCAAAGATCCATATTTGTTTCTGTTAGGTTTTGAGTACTAGGAATAGCCAAAGTAGGCATGCTGATTAAAATGGCACAAATGACCATTCTCTTCTTTTATTCATTTTGATTCGTTTTTCTTTGGGATTTGTTTGGGAATGATTTAGATGATGTTTATTTCACCTAAGAATCATTTTACAAGCAATGGATCACTTAATCATGGCAATTCAAATCAACTCCTATTTAAATGCACACACATATGAATGCTTTAGTAATTTTAATTGGAAAAGTTTTTGTTAATCCTAATTTTGATGATTTGGATCTTAATAACCTTGGATTAAAGTTTTAGGATGTTACAATTAAATTTTTTTTAGCTCGGGGCTGAGCCTCGCTAAACTTGCATTGGATCTCTGATAAATAGCATATTGTGAGTGTACTCATGATTTTTGCAAAAAATCATGAGCATCATATAATTTACATGTATTTCAAATCTAACCCATTTCCTACCGATTATGCAGGAATTTGCCTTTTTCACCAGGGGTGGACGGAAAGGTTTGGGATCTCCCAGTTGGGACATTATCCATGTAAGTTGGTCTAGTATTTTTGAAAAATGGGGTGGTAGTATTTTGAATTAGCTCTTTCCTGGTTGCTTCAAAAAACACCCCATTTTTAGCACTCGGAAAATGGGAAATGGCTTTTCCGTACGATGAAAAAGAAAACTTCCTCCTACATCATTGTTCGTCATCTCAAGATGCACATGAGTGCACAATATGGACACATTATTACAAACTATGCCACAATTTGGGCCATAACATTGGTCGTTTTGCTTGAAAGCCATGAAACCTCGAACACGATAGGTCATTTTCGAGAAGGTTTTTTTGAGATGCAATCAATATAGAAAGTTTGGTATTTTTTCTTAAAACTATGTCACATAATATGACACCCCGCGAAGATTTTACATTGTTGTGACTATTTTTCAATTTATTATGCCTGTTTTAAACTATGGTTAAAATGGCGGGATGAAGCTTCTTAGCCAGGGATGAGCCTCGCTAAACTTGCATTGCATCTCTAATAAAATAGTTTATTGTGAGTCTAAAAACTATTTTTGGAAAAAATCATGACCATCAGATAATGTACTTGTAGTTCAAATCTGAGCCAATTTCTACCGATTTGGTAGAAATTGTCTTTTTCACCAGGGGTAGACGAAAAGGTTTAAGATCCCCCGATTAGGACATTGTCCATGTAAGATGTTCTAGTATTTTTGAAAAATGGGGTGGTAGTATTCATTTGGTGGTTGCTTCACAAACACCCCATTTTTAGCACTCGGAAAATGAGAAATAGCTTTTTCGTGCGACGAAAAAGAAATCTTCCTCCTACAACATTGTTCGTCATCCCAAGATACACATGAGTGCATAATATGGGCATATTATCACAAACTATGCCATAATTTTAGGCATAACATTGGTCGTTTTGCTTGAAAGCCATGAAACCTCGAACACGATAGGTCATTTATGAGAAAGTTTTTTTGAGATGCAATAAATATAACAAGTTTGGTATTTTTCCTTAAAACTATGTCACATAATATGACACTCCACGAAGATTTTACATTGTTGTGACCGTTTTTCAATTTCTTATGCCCGTTTCAAACTATGGTTAAAATGGCGGGATGAAGGTTCTTAGCCAGGGGATGAGCCTCGCTAAACTTGCATTTGATCTCTGATAAAATAGTATATTGTGAGTCTAAAAACTATTTTTGCAAAAAATCATGACCATCAGATAATGTACCTCTAGTTCAAATCTGAGCCAATTCCTACCGATTTGGTAGGAATTGTCTTTTTCACCAGGGGTGGACGAAAAGGTTTGAGATCCCCCGATTAGGACATTTTCCATGTAAGGTGTTCTAGTATTTTTGAAAAATGGGGTGGTAATATTTTGAAACTTTCATTTGGTGGTTGCTTCACAAAACACCCCGTTTTTAGCACTCGGAAAATAAAAATGTGTTATATGAAAGTATTTGTAATGTTTTTATATTTTAGTCAACAAAAATATGTAATATTTGAGTTTAGATAGATAGATCTCATTTTCTGCAAATTTTGATATATTATATGTATTTTTATACATTAGAAATATTTAGTTTTGATTTTTCTTGGATTAATGTGGCAAAAAGGAAAAATAGCTATGCCGACGGCTTTTCCATCGGCGTAGCTGTGAAACCTACGCCACGGTAAAGCCGTCGATGTAGTCTTGACACCGTCGCATCGCCGTTACGGCCAATCAACTATGCCGATGGCCCGGTCTACAGCGACGGCTGCCATCGGCCTATCCTATCCTATGCCGACTGCCGGTTTGCTCGGCTGCCCGCCTTGGGGGCTACGCCGACGACCCCGACAAATAGCCATCAGCGTAGCTTCTGGCCGTAGACATCTTGACTTATTCCTATAGTGTCATGCCCATCCTGAAACGGCGCCGAAATACCATCTCGCTAAGTAGTCGGCATACATCATGTAGTGGCTATCCAACCGCCTCAACTTGCTCTTATGGCACCCTGGTGTCGAGCCACCGAGTTGGAGCTTTGCATTCCGTGCGTACAGGATGGACAAATAGATGAGGATCTTCAAGTGTTCCTCATTGTCGGCCGCGGCAGCCATTTCCTCTTTGATTAGGAAGGCGAACAACTCCTCATCGTCGGAGTCCATCATCGAGTAGGCGAAAGGCTGAACACCTCGCGGGCATGGTGGGCAACAAGCTGCTCGCGATGCTGTCCACGGTGCTAAATCACCGCGAAAACTTGGTGAACATGAAGATGGAGGGTGGTGCGGTGAAGGGCGCCCTAGCTAGCTGCGAGCTTTGGGCGGAGTAGGTAGGGGTGGTACCGGCAGCGTCATGGCGGTGAGAGAGAAGTGGGGAGGTGGGGCGAAAAGGCGAATCCGGGTGGGGAGTATGCATTGTCTCGCCAACAGAGCTGGTACACTTTCCCTTTTCCTTCTGCCGCTGCCCCTAATAGCCCCCCAACGTGTTGGGTTCGGCCTGGGTTCGCCGGATGAAAATTTGGCCCAATCCGGCATTTTTTGGTTCCTGGGGGCGACTAGGAGGAAAACGCTTCGCCGACACAAAAAAATGCCTCTTAGGAGGCTGGCTAGAAATGCTCTAATTAGCACCGGATAGGTTTTATTTCCAAAAGGGGTAAAAGAATCATCGTGTCCGAGAGTTTCTGAGTTAATTATGAAAAAAACATGGCTAAAACGTTACAACTCCAAGCTACAACTTAACCGGGTGTAAACCCCAACTGATATGTTAGGGACATATGTCGATATAACTCGATGGTGGTTCGCCCCTACCACGGAGTTGTAGCGGTGCGTGAAACATATCCTGAAGGTATGTGTCCCTCGTACACAAGTAGGCGTGTATGAGGTATGACCATACAAAAGTACATTAGAACACATTCATCTATGAAGAAATATAAATATATTGTAAAGCAGATAGAAAAGATCCAAAACACATATCATATCATAGGAAAGATGTCGGTATACACCAATCATCAAGCGGAAGCGACATAGAATAAATCCAGGTACATATCAAGATACAAATATGGCATAAGATGCCTAGAATAGAGCAAATAGCCCTTCTAGCAGATCTCAAGCCCTGAAATCTCTACACGAGCGGGTCAACATCATCATCAGCTTCATCAACATAGTAATCTCCAAACGTATAGGCTTGACAGTCTAACAAAATCGGATGCGATACCCAAGATACTTAACAAGCATTTATGCAACTAAAGGGGCAACTCAGGTTTGACGCGATTGTGGCAAAACATGATAACAACTAAACAGTTCTATAGAAACATGCTATAACAAACGTCTAACCATAGATAGACGAGAGAGTGCATAAGATGGTAGCCAACATATATAGATAACATAATCAAAAAACATACCCATTATCACCAACTCGCTTTCCAAACGAGAGAGTAGTTAGGATAACCAGTTGTTGGCAATTTTATTAATTGTTAGAACCTTGGGATGCTAAACCGGGCAAGCGGACAACTCCCATACCCCCACAACAGACTGAAATACCAACCCAACACATGACTCCTACAAACTCACAATACCATAGTCCCTACGGATCAACTAAGAGACTGAAAAATAACCATCAAGCAGTCGTGTCCGTCTTCCCTCTAGCACCGCTCATTTTGGATTTTATATTCAATGATTTATCTTTTAATATGTTGGGTTTCACCTTCTTGCTTTTACCATCATCGAATTCGCCTTCAATAGGCAATCAATCGTCTTGCCCAATCCAAAGTTAGTGGCCTTCTAGATGGCGATGAAGTCGGAATATTTTTGGCAAAGAGAGCCGCGGGAATAGGAGAAAACTTGTCACCCACAGAAACCACCTGCCCATGGACTCAGGCGAGTGACAAACAACATGTCCAAACCTCCCCTCCATGAATGCGAGCGGTTGGCTAGGCTCGAGCAGTGACATCAAGGTCTAAAATGAGTCCACCTTAAAATGCACCATCGACATAGGCAAAGTAGGATTCCCATGCAGCTCGTGAAGCCCCGACATGATCTACAACATTGGAGCCACGACCCTGACAATGTCCTCTCTCATAGAGGCATCTGGCATAATAGGCAATGACGACTTGCTTGGCCTAGCACGAGAAGAGAAACAACCATAGAGGTCAGCCCCCCTCTCGTCGGTGTAATCAACACGGAGCTCGTACAATTGAGTGACATTAGGCACACCAGGTATCTTGCAAACAGTAGTTTTTGTCCTTGCCAAGATACTTCTAACTCACGCCAAGCAACCATGTAGCCCTATAGCTAAGCACAAAGCAACTTGGCCTACTCGGCAAGGATGGACTGCAACCTCACATCTGTTAGGGATGGTTCTTGGACAAGTGAAGGTAGTGAGGGGGGAGGAGGGACAACATGTTGGAGCGGCAAAGATTGATTTAAGATGTTTTTGGCACGACATAATCGAGCGATGTGGTTGAACTACATGGAATTCATTCACCGAATTGGCTCCCTATAAGAGTTGTCATGATGAGCTCAAGATAGGCATCGAAAGCACCGACCCCTCAACCAAGTCGGAGGGTACAGTATGTTGCAAGCAGGACAATGGAGGGCCGCAGGCGACAACGAGTGGTATCTTGCCCTGACGAAGTACCAGTCCACAATGAGTCCCCACGAGGTGTGGACTCGGAGCACATCGGTACAACATGCTCCTCATCACAGTTGAAGCATCCATGCAAGTCTCCACCACCTTGACACACATGAGGAGGTACTAGAATGAGTGTGTTGTCAACATCAACAATATTACGCATCTGATCTGCAGGGGAAACTGATGATATAAGCGAGCAATAGGCATTAGGGCCTGATTTAGAGGCATCTCCAGAACTAATTTTGTATTTAGAATAATGGGGACCTCGTCCCCGGTTCCATTCATAGAAATGAAACCCAGCGAGAACCATGTTTTAGTACAAAGTTCTAGGATAACCCCCTCGGGGCTAGACAAACAAAAGAGTAACCTTTAGCAAAAGAGCGTCTCCAGCTACTAAGCTAATGAACGATCAAGTAGCTAAAGAGAGCAGGAAAGGTTCAACAAGAAATATAGAGAAAACAACTTTTTACAAGAGCTAAGGGTGCATACACCAGCTGAGGGGAACACGTCTAAGCTTCAGCATGTTGATAGATCATAGGATCCTCCATCACCGATGTGGGTGTCTTCCAAGTATTTGGGACCGCTTTATTTTTTGCCACCCGCGACTTAGGAGCATGACTCATTGACTCGGGAACCAAATCATGATCAGTAGCTTGCGCGGCCGAAGGCCCTAGTAGGATTGAGGCCGAGGATGATGGCCACATGTCGAAGGTGGCACCAAAGTGCAACGGTGTTACTGAGTGTCGAGCTGGTGTGAATATTTACTGGATTCATGAGTTAGGCCAATGTATCTACTATATCACTTCTGCCAAATCACTTTGTGTTTCACACTTTTTTGTTCCTTTTTGGCTAGGTCATCTAGTTCTTCTTCCTTGTCCCATGGATTATTTAAGAGCGACTCTAGTAGACTCTTGAAATCATTGTAGCTTTTAAACTGTCATTTTAGGGGGAAACTCACTCTAGCAGACTCCCTAAAAGAAAACTATCCCTAAAATCGTTAAAGGGACATGCAAAACCTCTCCATATCTTAGTGTGAGAAGGTGTTTTGTAGAGAGTCATGCACATTTCTTTCTCTTTGGGGCTATTGAAAATTACTTATCGCTGCTCACTTGTCCTCCTTGGTGTCATCGTCACGCCATCTCTCGTCGCTGCACCATCGCCACATTCCCAGCACCATCGATCAGAAGGGGGGGGGGGGGGGGGGTTCCTAATACCCCATCCTGGGTTTTACTCCCCTCCCTTGTGCCTCTCGTCAGTCAGTTGCAGATTTTCCCTTCTGGTCATGGCATGCATGGTGACCGGGCTAGCTCTGATTGACCATCGACCTCCTCTGATGTGGTGAAGGCCTCCACAACTTCTAGGACCGCGAAGCCATCAACCTTGGACCCTCCCGTGTTCCCCTGTGGTGAAAAAACATGGACGCATCATCATGGTACATGTGCGTTGGGGCGACATGGATTTATCGTGTGCAGAACTCTATGTGCCCGTCAAACATCAACATATTTTTACGATATTGCCAGTTATCATCTAAATAGAGAATCAAGTTAGAGCCTGGTCAAGTCCTCAAATGTTGGATGCGTGCTGGTGAGCAAGTTGCACATGAGCTGCAATTGGGTGCTTTTTAGTTGCACATGAGTGTTTTTAGGTTTTTAGAGTCGTCAATCAAGTCCCAGGTCATTAGATTTGCGTTGTTGGTGATTGGTGTGGTACTAGACCACAAGAGATAACAGATCATAGAAGAAGTTGCCCATGTGGAAATGTCCATATCTTTTGGATCATGTGACATATCTTGTGTACATCAGGCCTGAAACCTCCTTTTGTTTTTAGACGTGGTAGTTCCGTTGTTAAATGTAGTATGATTTAATAAATAACCTGATATGATTGACTTTGAGTGGAATAGCACACCACATATTGGCCAGCCATTGCTCCTTATTATATAATACAAAATACAGAAGATAACTATCGTATATCAATCTACATCTGCAATGACCGTATCAATAGAGGATATGATATCAATAAACTAACAAACCGTGATAAACGTGTATAGTATTGAATGATATGTGACTGAATTTCTCTGCTTTGTAGATATAACTATGCTTATATTTAGCTACATGTCGAACTGCCCAAGATATGTGAAATACTAACGAGATGTTACCCATATGCAAGCAAAACGATGCCGAAAATCTCACTGCAAAGCTAGAATCAGATGGTCTTTTTAACTACGTTCTTTTCGCTGTTAACGGTCAATCGACCAAAAGGCCATGCGATCGAAGAAGAGCAATTCTTTTGGAACATATTGTTATCACTATTCCACTCGGACAACTATCGCTTTAACTGCAAGAAACCACTTCGGAAATTTCAGGTATTGAGTTTTAAGTCAACATCCTTTCGAAAGCACTTGAATTGGAGAGGCAACTTTCTACTCCCTCCATCTCAAAATAGAAGTCGGAAGTTTCTATAAATTTGGATGTATCTGCGATTTAGTATATAGATACATCTAAATTTAGACAAATTTGTGACATCTATTTTGGAATGAAGGGTGTAGAAAATTTCAAATTTCAAAACCGAGTTCGAAGAACACTTGAGGGAATCATCAAGTTTTGAATGCCGAGATTCCAATTCCTTGCGAGCTCACATCCTAGCTAAGGTGGGAAGCATCTATCTCTGTGCTGCCATTCACTTCATGATGCAGGCGAACGACTATTGTTGTGGCTTTGGCCAAATCACTTTGGTTTCCACTTTCATTCTTTATCTTCGGGAGAGATCATTTTCCTCTTCTTGACCTATGCAAATATATGGTTACTTAAATAATTCTCTAATGTGTCTTTGGATGTAGCCAAATTCCAAGCTAAATATATGTGATGTTTTGGTCTAGTTCCACACTATAGATCGATACAATCACAGTGTCATGCCGAGTCTAGACACGGATCTGACGATCTGTTCTAGAGAATTGGAAGGAAGAAAGGAAGGAGTAGAGAGAGAGGTTTAGCAATAAGCTATTCCAATTTGATGATTCCGCTGACCGCTTCAATGACTACTTAAGAGCTGCTGGTCACCAACAATGTTGTCCCGATCTCGTCCTCCTTCATGGGCTTGTCGTTGGAGATGGCAGCCCACTGAGCTCGCGCCAGCTTGGCCTTGGCCTGTCTGGCCCACTTCTCTCATTCTGTTTGCTTACGGTTGTCCTCGTCGAGCGGGAACTTCATCACAATATATTGTTTGTTAATTAATTTTTTATTTCACCAAGATTGCATGTATATTATGTGTATATCTCAAAGTCAAAAATCTCATGTTTATGTAAAAAATGTGTGACATGCATGGAATTAATTCAATCTTGCTTCCAACCGTAAAGAAAGTATAATTTAGAAGAATCCTTTTTGGGTTCAGTTTCCTCCTCTAGGTTTTGCAGCCTAAAGGTTTCATCCAAAGATGGAGAAATATGATTACCTATTGCTGACAGCCTCAATGAGAATTCTAGTTAACGCTGAACTCAAAGTATATCTCGCACATAATATTGTTTTTGATGGCTCCAAAAATAGCCATATTCCAACGCGTTTAAATATTGTTTTTGATGAAGCAATTGACAATAAACTCTCAATCTTTGCCACTAATGACTAATAATTGCAAAGATATAAAAAACCTTGCTTTGAATTGTGTTGTGCAGGAAATCACGTTTTTAATGCGAAATCAGGAGTCATAATGAAGGTTTTTGAGGAAGTCCACACGGCCAAGTAATTGGGGAGTCATTCCTAGGCGTCAGCAAGCTTAACAACCACTGGTACGATCAGAGCCCGCCCGTACCATGTGGCGACAACTTCATCTCGTCAAATCCTACAACTTTCGTGAAGACGCCTATATATTTTGAGGCTCCAGCCGCCGGTCAAAAAGCCACCATTCTCAGATTACATCACAACACCACCAAATGAGATCCACGCCATTATTCATCACTTCCATCATCCATCCCCTCTATTAGTCATAGCTATTGCTTTGTATTTTAGATCTCCTTGTGATTTGGCGACCATTGTAAAAATATTTGTTTTTAATCTAAGTATTTTGCACAATGTTTTCTATTCTTGATCTATTTGTTATGAGTGAGTAGTCCTCATGGGCTACGGGTTGGAGAGAAACCTCGCAGCAATTATGTGCATCTAATTCATGAGATTATTGTATTTTGTTTGCAATAGAGATTTGTATTCTTTGTTTCTTTTTCTTTTGCCTCGATCTATGGACTTGTAGGCACCCAAGATCCCATAGATTGATAAAGGCTTGAGGTGAGATACTTAGCTAGCGGCGATCTAATAGAACCCCAGTGACAAAAAGGGTAGTACGGTCTTTGTTTAGCGACCCATTCGGGATAATAACAAAATCACCACTTAATTCTTTGATTTGTGTTTTATACTTAATAATCATTTGTAGTCCGTTGCTTCGTAGTGCACTCGGTTGGATTACAAGACTATTGCTATGCCCGCTGCATCACGGGGGATCTAGCATATTAGGATATGTTGCCCACAAGAGATTATCCCTATTCAACCATTACACATGACTATGCTTATTATTATTATTATTATCTTTTTTCTCATATGATGTGCAACTATAGGTGGATTTTCAACCCTGGTCTATCTCCATCCGTTGATTCAACCCATTATAAAAGTAAACTAGACTGGTCCGATAAACTAAGGTAAAACAAACAAACAAAGTCTTATAGACATGTCCTTTTTCTTTTCTTTTAACATTGCTTTCTAAGGTTCGATTAAACCTAGGTCTTATAGGGAAAAAGCTATTGTACTATATCCGTGAATTCAGATTAAAGGTATCAGCCCTTTTTCTAGCGCCATTGCCGAGGAAGCAATTTTGCTATCTTGGTGAGGTCTAGAGACCTTGTTTTTAGTTTTATTATTAGTTTGTGGTTTATTTCTTGTTATTATTTTACTTTCTTGTTATCTATTTGAAGACCGCAAAAAATTAGTTACTTGTTATTTGTTTTCTTTATTTAAAAATTTACCAAAAATATAAGAGCCATGGCTCGAAAGAGACTTGTGGAGTATGCTACTCCCACTGATGATTTTATTCGTGCACCTATCACTTAGCTCGCTATTGATGCGGAAACATATGAAATAAAGCCTAACTTTTTAAATTTGGTTCAGCAAAACCAATTTGGGGGCTCATCTTGTGAGGATTCTAGTTTGCACTTAAACACTTTTACTGAAATTTGCGACATGATGCATATTAAGGATGTAGATCCAAATGCTGTTAAATTAAGATTGTTTCCTTTCTCTCTTAGAGGAAAGGCTAAGGATTGGTTGCTAGCTCTACCAAAGGACACTATTAAATATTGGGAGGAATGTAATAATTTGTTTGTGACTAAAACTTCCCCCCAGCTAACACTATGCATCTAAGATCCGACATTACAAGCTTTAGACAATAAGACCATGAGCCACTAGCGCTTTCGTGGGTGATGGCTCCCAAGTGCAGGAGATCAGTTGTAGTACTTTTCAATAAAGAAAGTTTGTCGAACCCATGAGGAGCTGAAGGTATTAGTTAGCAAATTTGACTAAGGAAATAATAGTAAATGCAGTAGATTTGGTGTGTTGGGTTTGTAGTTTAGCAAAAATATAAAATGCTGAAAGTAAATAGAAATAAGTAAATGCTCTCAATGAGAGAAAGCCCAATCCTCTGTGCAGCAAAAGGACAAGCTTAAGTGTGTGTGAACTTATATGTGACAAGCGTTCCCAAGAGCATTATGGATTTACTTATCATAAAGATTTCTACACAATATGGTGAATATGTTGTCAAGTTTTATTCCCTTAAGACGGAGCCTAAATAGGTGCAGCCATACTTATGGAGTAAATACACCACTTATGATGGGTCCGATATCCATTTACATGAACATCTAGGAATCAATAAGACATAAATGTCCCACCATAGCAATAGGTTCATTGGTCCCTGACATATAATCCCTCTAATGCTACTCAAAGAATTGGAAAATGGTTTTTGTCAATTCTGTCCCTTCCAACCCCTATCATTGCATCAAAGTATTCTCCTATGAGCCCATATAGGTGAAGTAATATGCATTTGATGTTCGCATAAAACCATCATAGAACAATATAAAAGATAAAAACTAGACCACACACTCATTGCATATGAAGGGGATATGCCCTGAGAGGCAATAATAAAGTTGTTGTTATCGTATTCCAAGCATATGATAGATGTTTATTTTGCATGCTATAATTGTATTGATTGGAAACGTTAATAAATGTGTGTTTAATAAACAAATAAACGGTTCCTAGTTATGCCTCTCTTATAAACTAGCTCATTGATTAACAAGATGATCAAGGTTTCCTGATCATGGATATTGGATGTTGTTAATAACAAAGTCACAACATTGGTGGAGTGATGTGATGAACATTCATCTAAAGTATAGCATTACGATCAAAGTCATTATGTTTAAATTGCTATAACATCATACAAAGTAATCCTAGTCGTTAGACTGATATCATGTCAATCACTAACACTAGAAGAGTAACTTGATAACATCAAACATCACACCGAAACAGGGTGACTATAAAGGTGGGTTCAGATACTCCGAAGGTGTTATGTAGAGGCTCATGGATCAAGAGTGGGATTTGTCCATCCCAAAGACAGATAAGTATACTCTAGGCCCTCTCCGTGATATCACATTGAGATAGCTTGCAAGCAAGTGATGTGATCACTAGAATGTTATATCACGAGAACGAGAAAAGAGTGCATGTAGGTGATGAGTGCATAATTGCATCATGTTTTATATTATTATTTTGCATTATAGTTGTAGGATCTTGGAATTTTACGGCACTCGCACACACATTTTATGTCTATTTTCACCAGGATCAGGACAGATGATGGATACAATGGATACAATTCTTGGAGCAGTTGTATTGGGGAGAAAAGGAGTCAAAAACAACGTAAATCGCTTATTTGGGAAATATCAATAACACCATAAGAAAACCCGAAGTGATCGAGTCATACAGATGGTTTAACGACCAACTATATGGTGGGAATAAATTTCCGGCCGTATAGTTCCCGCCGTATAGTTGGCGCCGCCACCGCCTCCTCAAATAGTTTCACCCCGTGCAACTGGATCGGAGAGACGACATACAGAACAACCAGAAATCGCCGAAACCTCACCTCTGAAAGGCATCTGGAGGGGGAACTCGTCCACCAGGATCCATCTTCACCCTGCGCAGATCCGGGAGGCTAAGGCATCGATCTTCATCATCAACCACTGCATCACCACCATCTCGATCCATCCCATCTACATCTTGTCTAGCTCTTGTTGTAATTTCCGTACTCGTTGTGGATTTATACAAGTACTATTCATCTATGATAGATTCCATTGTTATTGCTATGATGTTGATTGCCTCCATGTATGAGTAGATCATTAGTTCTTAGGGAGATGGAGAAACCCTAGTATGAGATTGAAATAAGAAAAAGTTTATTATGATATTCATCGCTGTGACCATGTGTTAGATTGTCTTCATCTTGATGTTGGGAGAAGTCGACCTCTCAATATTTGCCTCTTATGGGGACTTGATGGAGGGAACTACTTGTTGGGAGACGGAGGTGTGTTAGCACTTACAGTGACTATAAAGTTATTGGCACCCCTTACGTATCAACTTGGAAACCGAGGAGACTCACGGAACACTATCCATGCCATGGAATACGTCCTACGGGATTAAGTCCCTTAATAGCGCAGTAATTCGATTGGTGTCGATTGCTTCCTGCTGTGGTTATGAGGATGATGTGAGCAGTGGTTGCTACCTATTTGTCCAAATACGGAGTTCCTCCCACACATACGCAGTTGAGAATGTTCATGATAATAATCATTACCTTAGTCCTTTATAATGCTAGAGGTGTATCCGCTACTCCCTGAGAACACCTTTTCCCTATTGCCGTTCCAATCTCTTTTACATACGCGATACTTTCTGTGTTCAGTTGTTTTACTTTACTCATTGTTCTCTTATACCAAAAACCCAAAAACACTTTTTTACACAATACTCGTATTTTATATTGTTACTTAAAACTTTATTTAACATTTCTATTGTAGTATTTAATTCAAGAGTTATTAGACTTCAGACTCCTGCTCCCTGTGGGGTCGATATCTTTATTTTGAAACTAGCTACAAACGATCTGTGCACTTGCAGTCATCAAGCTATTTTTTGGCGCTGTTGCCGGGGAGCTAAGCGATGTAGGTCTTTTAGTTTTTGCTTATTTATTTTTGTCTTGCTAAGTTTTGTTTTGAGTTACAGGTTTTCACCAACATGATGGAGTTTGAGCATATGGCTAGTGCTAACCCACTCAACCACTTTGGGAAGCCTTATAATATTAAAAGAGACAACTCTGATAAGAAGACAAGGGGGTTTGAAATAAATCCTCTACTACTTGGTATTCTACACAAGAAGCAATTTACTGGAGATGAAGAAGATCCTGATCCATATGAGCATATTGCATGTTTCAAAGATATATGTGGCACTTTCCAATCACCGGGATATACCGCTAATGAGGTAAGGGTAAAACTTTTTAGTCAGACTTTGACTAGTACATCTCTCTCATGGTATAGATCTCTACCCCCAGAAGAAACTACTACTTGGGATGATTTAGCAAGTGAGTTTCTAGCAAAATATTATCCATTATCAAAATCTTTTGGGATCAGGCCTCTTATAATGACTTGGAGGAACCGTCCTAATGAAGCACTAGTAAGAGCTTATATCAGATTTAAAGATTTACTTAATCAATGTCCTCATCATGATTTGCCTGAATGGTATTTATTGCATATCTTTTATGGCGGTTTAATTGAACCTAATAAAATTGAACTAGACTCTTACGCGAGAGGAGCCTTTATGATTGTATTCATGACTATAATAAAAAGGCCCATGTTAACGGATTATCTAAAGAACTTTATTTGGATTCAGATCTTGTGTTGCATGTTGTTAAAGCTTTTACAGAACACATCAAAGCTCCAAAATAGGGTTTGGTCAAGTATGATCCACCACCCAAACCTAAGAAGAAAAGAGAAGTTAAAGCAACACTGGCCTCCCTAGAACCAATATATGAGATACCTTTCCCTAAAACTGCACAAAAGCATATTTTTGAATATGAACAGGTCAAAGCAGTACATGAGGAGAAGGAAGAGGAAAATATGCCAGAAGTTGAGGAACTGGAATAAACCAAAGATGAAGAGGTAACCAAGGAAGCAATTATGGCTATGTATGCACATTGTAACATAGTTGAACTTGATAAAGAGACTTCCGTATTGGTTGAAGGTAAGATAAAGGTAAAATATGTGGGTAAGCCTATTCTTCCCTGCATATTTAAAGAAACCTCGCATTATGGTTTATGCGATTTTGGCACCGAAGTTAATGTTATATCTTATGATTTTTATTTAGAAATAAAAGAAGAAATAGAACTAGCTACAATTGAAAATACTGATATGACAATCATGTTAGCCAATAAAACTCTTAGAATTCTAATGGGAGTAGTTGAAGATGCAACTGTCACAATTGGCAATAAAAACTTTCCTATCGATTTTGTAGTTGTTGATATGCCAGTTGACACTCTTTGCCCAATTATATTTGGAAGAAACTTTTTGAGTGATGTAGGTGCCAAAGTTGATTTCAAAAAGGAGATTGTGTCTCTTAAGCTTGGGGAAGCGGAAAAAGAATTCCACTTTTCTAAATTTAAAGACAGACCTCTACAAATACAAGAAGAAGAGAAAGAGAAAACTATTGAGGGAATGACAACTCTCTTCTTTAGTGATCAAAAAGAAGAAATAAATGAAGACTTACATTATGAAGAAATGGTTATGGAGGACAAGTCCCTAGAAGAACTAGAAGGTGAATTCGATTCACTTCCCATTATAGGGCCTCCAACTAATGAGGCTTTCAAAGAGCTAGAAAAGAGAGGGGACGAGGAATTACCACCCATAGAATTGAAGACTCTACCAGATAAACTTAAATACCGAATTTTAGATGATATAAATAAATTTCCTGTTATTATTAGTGGTAAACTTTCAGGGGATGAAGAAGAAGAACTCATGAAAATAATTAAGGAGCATCGCCAGGCCTTTGGGTACTCAATGGATGATTTGAAAGGCATTAGTCCCATGATAACCGTCCATCGAATATTCATGGAGAAAGGTGCTAAACCAGTTGCAGAGTTTAATAGACGACTGAAGACCGAAATGAAGGAAGTGGTAAGAAAAGAAATAGTATGCCTATTGGACGCAGGTATAATCTATCCTGTAAAAGAAAGTGAATGGGTAAGTCATGTTCATTGTGTCCCTAAGAAGGGCGGTTTTACTGTTGTTCCTATGAAAACCAATGAATTGATACCTACTAGAACTATTGTTGTACATAGGATGTGTATAGATTTCAGGAAATTGAATATAGGAATATAGGAAATATCACTATCCTTTACCATTCATAGATCAAACTTTAGAGAGGTTAGCAAACCACACTCATTTTTTCTACTTGGACGGATACTCTTGTTTTTCTCAAATAGTTGTTCATCCTGATGACCAACTTAAAACAACTTTCATTAGTCCTTATGGTTTACATGCTTACCGTCGTATTCCTTTTGGTTTATGTAATGCTCCAGCTACTTTTCAAAGATGCATGACTGCTATTTTTGCAGATTTTATAGAACTGAAAATGGAAGTATTTATGGATGACTTTTCTGACTATGGAACTTCTTTTACTAGTTGCTTGGATAATCTTAAAAGAGTTTTACAGCGTTGCGAAGAAACCAATCTTGTTCAAAACTAGGAGAAGTGTCATTTTATGGTCAAAGAAGGTATAGTCCTTGGACATAAGGTATCAGGTAAGGGAATTGAAGTGGATAGAGCTAAGGTTGAGGCCATAGAGAGAATCCCACAACCTGGTATAAGAAGTTCATAGCTGTGAGATTCGACACATTTTTGATGACTTTTATTGATGGTTTTCTCCTAGATTTGATTGTTTTCTAGCTTTTTACCTAACGCTAATACTCCGGTAGCAAAGAAAACTTGGTTTTTAATGTGTGTTTCAGGTTGTGAATGTCAGTAGAAGGTTTTAACTAGAGAAACACAATATTTAGGCGAAAACAAGCAAGTCTCTCTTTGGAAGCACTCGAGGCGAGCATACAGAGGCTTTAACGAGCATCTATACGGTGGGAATATTTTTCTGGCCGTATAGTTCCCGCCGTATAGCTGCCGCCGCCTTTGTCTTGTCAAAAGGGACAAATTCCGTGAAGAGACCAGAGGCCAAAACACAACACATCAGCCGTCGTCCCATCCAGAAGGGAGAAAGAAGAAATCCGGTGAAGAAGGGGAAGACGTTCTTCATCTCGCTCCACGATCTTTGACCTTCTAGCCAATACACCACCATAGCCACTACTTGTACTTGAGAGAGAGAGAGAGATGGATCTTCACCTTGCAAGACTAGGGTTTGAGATTGTTTCTTCCCATCCTGAATTGTGTTGGATATTTTTCTATTCATATTGTGGATCTCCACGGTAATATAGAGTCGAATTCCCTTCATTTAAATATATCGATGATCCATTCTTCTCTCATGTGTGAGTAAGTTCCTTAGGCGTGGGAGATGTAGGGGATTGGTGAGATGTGATGTGCCTTCATATATTTTCCATTAGTTTGTGATTGATTCTAATTATAATATTATGTGTGCTTGACTATCCGTGGGATGCCTAATGATTGATGTCCAATTAAGGGCCCAGAGAACATGATGCTTTGTTCTACATAGATAGGATCTTGTTCGCTAGCAGACCGGCGACCCCCGAGTGACACGGGGATATCAATGGAAAACTAGTAGACTCGAGGATAACGAGGAACCACTGTGCTTATTGCATTATTCTGATCCAAGGAGCTTAATCGCTAAGCGATCTGAAGGGTCTTAATCGTCTAGTGTCTAACCAAGGTTTTGGTAACAGGCTAGTAGGATTATTGAAGTTGGGATGAAATCTACCAAGAGGAGTTCCGGCTAATTATGGGTTGCTCGCCTACACATATACTTATAAGATTATAATTGTTACATTTATCATTCGTCCACCTGGCACGGTCACTATCACCATGAACTAAATCTCCCCGCGCCTTCTTTTGCCATCTGCAGAAAACAACAAACAACCAAGTCGTTATTTACTTTTATGCTTTATATTTCTGAAGTTTACATTTTAATTCTATTTAAATACATATCATTTAATCAAAACCCCATTCTTATTTCAACACTTGTAGTCAATTCACTTGAAGACCCGTGACAACTTCGGGTGTGACAGAGACTTCACTCATAAACACTTACCTTTGGGCTCCATGTGGGATCGATATATATACTTCGAAACTAGCTACAAACAATCTGTGCACTTGCAGACATCGAGCTATTTTCTGGTGCCGTTGCTGGGGAGCTAAGCTCTAAGTGTTTGTCTTTTTACATTTCAGGTGTTGCTACTACAAAATGTTCTCCCTAGGAGACAAAGGGTCTACACACTCTAGTAGGACCTATCCACCGGATTATATTGAGCGTGTGCCTGCTCAAAGGCACAAAGAAATTATTGAAAAACTTTTAAGATCGAATAAAGTTGAAGTTGAAAACCTGAGTGATATTATGGAAATCATGTCTATTTACAGGACAACTCCCATGAAACCTGAGAAAACTCTCAGAGAGTATAGTGCTCCAAGTTCTGAATTTCTTAAACAACCAATGGAATTCCCTAATCCTAGAGTTAGCGAATATCGATATGATGGTGGAATTATTAAAATTTTGCAGGAAAAAGCTTTCAGTGGAAGGGAAGATGAAGACCCAGGAAGACATATTAGAGAGTTCTACGATGTGATGACATCGCTTGGACCAAAAGGTTTGCCAAGAGACTTCTCTCATCTAAAATTATTTCGTTGGTCTCTTAAAGGTAAAGCTCTAGACTAGTTATATTCTCTCCCTCGCCATTACATTAAATGTTGGGAAAACTGCATTGTTAAATTCATAAACAGGCTTAATCCTTTTAAGAAGGTAACTGAACTAAGAAAGAGTATAGGAAACTTTAGTCAGAACATGGGAGAAAACTACCCACAAGCCTAGGATAGATTCTTTGGAATGATCAATAGCATTCCCAATCATGGCTATTCTGAATCAACTATTTGCCATTTATTTTACCACGGTCTCAATACTTAATGTAGATAGTTGCTTGACTTCTTAGCAGGAGGATCGATAAATACTTTAACTGTTAAAGAATGTTTGGAATTGATGTCTACTAGGGCAAAGAATGATTCTTTATATAATCCTGATTTTGGCACTAAGATGGAAAAAGGAATACTCCAGATAACTCTTGATCTTATGCCTGAAGTACGCAAAACAATGAATTAAAAAGGTATAACTTCTGAACTTGTTAACAAAAACAAAGTAGATTTGTTACAAGTTTTAACTGAAGAAGATGAAACTAGAAAAGTTTTTCAAGAATTAAAACAACGATAAGCAAAATCTCATAATAACCTTCATAAGCACTTTAAAAAACACAAAAATATTTTGGTGGAACTCATGGAAAATTATGCTGAGATTGGCCAAGAAATAAATTTATTTCACAAGTATCTTAGTATGATTGAAACCCAGTGTGAACAAATAGTATCTGGTTATCAATTTTTTTGGAGATGATAAAGATACTCGTGTTTCTACTAATGTTGTCACAAGAAGAGGTGTAGTTGTTACAGTACCATTAGGACCACCGGAATATGAAGCTGAAAAAGAGCGAAAGGAAAAAGCCTTGCTCGAAGCAACTCAAGAAGATGATACATTAGTGGATCCTCAAGATGAAACTTCTCAAGAAACACAAGATCAAACCAAGAAGGACCAAAATGATGTATAGGATGACCGTTATGACTCTAATGCAGAGATGATTGGTCCAAGAGAAGAAAAAGAGATAGGTAAGGAAGATGAAGTTGTTGTAGTAGAAAAGAAGAAAATCGATAAGCAACAACAAAATAAAGCAACAAAAGAGCCTGACCCCCACAAAAGGTAAAAGACAAGAATAAGTCAGGTGAGAAAAAGATTCCTTATCCAGACCAAAAAAAGAAAGCACTAGATCAATTAATTTATAATTCTTTTACAAAGGCACTTAGTGACCTTCATGTGGAAATTCCTTTTGTGGATGCAATCAAAGTTCCTACCTATTCTAAATTCCTCCGTGATATTCTTAGTAGAAATAAAGAAATAACTGAAACTGTTGCCATGGTAACTAGTTATCCTGCTAATGGCAAGCTGTTGTCTAAGTCTAGAGATCCCGAAATACCAACTATTTCATGCTCAAAAGGTAAAACTGATATTCACAATGCCTTGTGTGATCTAGGAGCATGAGTTAGTGTAATTCCATACTCCCTCTATAAAAGGTTAGGATTAGGGGAGTATTCTCCTACTACTATCACTTTACATATGGCTGACAAGTCCACTAAACAACCCATTGGTATGATTGAGGATGTTCTGCTTAGAATAGATGAACATGTTATTCCCACTGATTTTATTATTCTTGAGATGCCAGAAGATGAAAAATTATCCATAATACTTGGAAGACCTTTCCTTAGTACTGCAGGGGCATTAGTTGATTGTGCTAAGGGAAAGATAATCTTCAATGTTTATGATGGTAAAATCATCCGGTATTTTCCAAAGAAGCTAGAAGCAGGAGAAAGATATATTCCACTGGCAAAACAAGTTCATGTGGTAAGTTCCTTTGATAAGGGGCAACCCAAGGTAATAATTCGAGAACAAAGAAGGGGTTGAGTTACTCAAATATTCTTAATAAAATGCTTAATGGGAGTCAACCCATCTCTTTAATAAAATAAACTAGAGAATAAAAAGTTCATCGCATTCCTACCACTTTTTCACAGACATTCTTGCGGAAGCGCGCTAGTGAAGATGCAGCTGTCAAAAAGTAGTAGAAACATCGATTGAATGAATATAGAATAAGAATAAAAATAAAAGTTTGAGTTTTATCTACGAAGACTAAATTTTTTCTCTTAATACGCTAATGTTGGTCGATAGTTTATACTGTCAATTTTCTATAAAAAATAAGGTATTTCGCTAAGTTTCGGGATAAGAAGGTATTCTCGAAGAAATAGAAATTTTTTGATGACTACTGATGGTTTAACGACAAACTATACGGCAGGAATAAAATTTTTGGCCGTATAGTTCCAGTCATATAGATATCTTTGCCATCAATAAATTTTCTTCGAAGACACAA
The DNA here is from genome assembly GCA_916181665.1 of Avena sativa. Taxonomy (NCBI): domain Eukaryota; kingdom Viridiplantae; phylum Streptophyta; class Magnoliopsida; order Poales; family Poaceae; genus Avena; species Avena sativa. The sequence goes on from OV702291.1 coordinate 227,955,492, forward strand.
AGAATTTAACGACCAACTATACGGCGGGAATAAAAATTCCGGCCGTATAGTTCCAGTCGTATAGATATCGATGCCTTCGTACAATATCTTCTCAAAGGTACTGAGAGTTTAACGACGAACTATATGGTGGGAATAAAAATTCTGGCCGTATAGTTCTGGTCATATAGATATTGATGCCTGGCTTAGAAATTTATCCCAAAGGTACTGAGAGTTTAACGACCAACTATACAGAGGGAATAAAAATTCTAGCCATATAGTTCTGATCGTATAGATATCGATGCCTGTTTTAGAAATTTATCATGTATAACGACGGTTTAACGACCAATTATACGACTAGATCATTGCGATCCGGCTGTATAGTTGCATCTGTATAGCTGTTTTCTGCGAAAAGAAACCCTAGTTGGTGGCGCCGCCGCAACTATACGGGCGAAACAACATATCTCGCCCGTATAGTTCCGGCCATATTGTTTGGTGCGACCACAAAATCGCACCGGGGCGGCTAGGTCTCTCCTCCCTCCTCATTATTTCTCTCATATTCTCTCTCTAAACCTCTCAAAATCCACCTATAACTCTTGAATCTTCGCGGATTTCGTTTGTTTGAGTGGGGGAATCAACAGATCGGTATGTTTCTCTCCCTATCCATGCTTTATTTTTATATTTCCATGGTTGAAACTCTCACATTGATCTAGTGGATAAACTCAAGATTATTTTGTTTTTCCTATTGATTTCTCACATTAGGATTGAATTTTTCCACGTAGGATCATTCACATATCATGTATAAACTATATGCTTAAGGTTTTATGGTGAAATTTTTCAGTGCATCATGATGAACAAAATTGGTAACATCTTTAGCAAGAGCAAGTGCCAACATGGTGAGGGCTCAGGCTCGGGGTCCCGAGCTGAGCGCAACCCCAAGTTGGCCTTGGTCTCATCAAGGAGGATGTTGCCCACATGTTGGGCCAACCATAGCTTTCTCACCATGGCGGGGTTGAAGGTGGACTTCGACCTCATTTGTAACAAGGCTGGGCTAACGGTACTTGGCTTCACAAGCCACGACACCTACGCCGAGCTTACCTACGAGTTCCTTGCCTCCTTATACGATGACCACAAGGAGAAATGTAATATGTGCACGGTAAGCTTCACCATGAACCGACAACACTATGAGATAACTTTTGAACAATTTTGTGATGCTTTCGGTTTCCCTCATGTTGGGGAGCCTATTGTTACTAACCTCTATAGAGTCACAAGTGGAGAAACTTGGGAGGCTATTTCTATTAATGGTGGCACCAACTTCTACCAGAAGAAGATGTCCACCATTCAGAACCCAACAATTTGTTACTATGCCTTGTTCCTTGCCAACACTCTATTGGGGAGAGGTGATACCGGTTCCATGGCTAATGCGGACATGGTAATGATCACCAAGGCTCTCTTTCCCACTATGCCGCAAAGCCCCAATCCTGCAGCTCTACTCATCCAGCACTTTCGCCACCAAAGAAACACGACCAAAGGTGATATTCGCATTGGTGGATTGGTAACCCATCTTGCCCATGCATTAAATATTACATTACCTGTTATGCAATCTGTTGACGGTTCCAAGCTTATGGACATCAAGTATTTAACTACTTGTGGCTTCCTTGGTGTTTACCAAGCTAACTGGAGGCTCCGAGCCTATAAATTTAGTTATCTTGATAATGCATAGGGTGATCAGGTTCCATTGCCTGCCCCAAGTCTTCTCAATTGTGGAGGAGGACACTTGGATCCTCACCAAGGACCAAGTGATGGAGATCATGGCCAAACTTCAGCCTGATGAAGATGAAGATGAAGAAGGAGGGCAGCAAGATGAGGATGAGCAGGAGCATGAGGACAAGCAAGGACACAACCCTGCTTGGGAGGGACAGGAGAAACAACATCTAGGGGGAGCTTGGGACCCGTGGCCCAACCAACCACAATAGGGGTACGACTACGTCCCCTATCAGGAATTCCAGCAGCTCAACCGGCGCGTTGGGGAGATCGACCACACTCTTCAAGGAGTGAATGAATATGTGAGTGCTTTGACTCACAACTTCAATCACTTCATGACCCACTTCCCTGACTACTGCCAGCAGTATCCGCACCAGCCGCCAAATGACGGCAACAACTAAGCCTGGCAATAGCCTAAGCTTGGGGGGGGGGGGTTGAAAACCTCTAAACCTTGCATTCATGTTTTATTTCTTCTTTTGATTTATTTTATTTCTTTAAATTTGCATGTTTATTTTCAGTTTGTATTCCTAAACCAAAAATACAAAAAAATTAGTTGTAATTTTATTTGCAAGTTCGTTTCTTTGTTTCTCTCGGAGATTGCTCAATTTCAGGTGACTTGGCAATATGGAAATACAGAGGGGGTTAGACTCAAATACGAGAACGAAGAAAGCAAGAGGAGGTATCACATTCCTTCATCACCCTTTCTGCAACCTTAAATTGGTCCTACAATTATTTACTTGCACTGGAGTCACTCCCTGCTTAGCTTGTTATCCTATAAGTTCTATTCCTTTGCTAGTGTCTCATTTTTTAGCTTTGAAATAATGATCAATGAACTTGGTTAAAAATACTTCCTACATGTTTACAACAAGAAAAAGCATCCGAAAGATGACTTGAGTCCATGTTTAGCCCAAAGAATTTGATTTTAGAGCTACTCCATCCCATTTGAGCTTAATATAGACAGACTTGATAGTACCCTTAAATGAAATTGTTTGATAAAATGGATGCTTCGAAGTAGTAGAGATTATGCCACTACTTTCTCTAATAATTACCGTAAGATATTGCTTTACATGTGTCATTACAACACTATCATGCTTCGTGGGGATATTAACTCTGCTAGCCAACGAACGATCTAAATGTGGGAAACCACTTGATTTCGGCTATTAAGTTATGTAAATGTCTGTAGTAGCAATGCTATGACAGTTAGTCTCCTCATGGTTTGACGTTCCAAGTGAAATTGTAGTACTCATCTGACCCATTATTGCTCAACAATTATTTATTGTCATGGTCACGAGTGCACAACACAGTCCCAATTAACATGTTAAAAATAGTGGCATGGTTTCTCTATGAAAGAGCTAAAGTTTTTGAAAGACAAAAGAAAGGAAAAAGGTGCTTCGAGAGTCTTGAAATTTTTACATGGGAGTAGATGAGTTGTTCTTAAATTAAATGGTTTGGTGCCAACTTGAGTACTCTTAATTGATTAAACAAACAAGAACAAAAAGTTTTCATCTCTCAACGAAGAGAGACACCAAAATAATTTGTCTCACTTTCCTAGCTAAACTTTTGACACTTGCCTAGGCATATGATTTATTTGCTAACAAGATATACGTGGTTAGGAAGTGGACTCTGTGCAATCTTGTGAATACTTGTATGATCATATTTAGGATTGCAGGGATTGTGAAGAAAAGAATTTGACACCAATTCAAACTTGTAAATTCTTTTATTTCCAGTCTCGAATCTCCACTATTCTTCCTTATTTCCTTGTCACTCAAGGGCGAGCAACATCTAAGCTTGGGGGAGTTGATAGCTGTGAGATTTGACACATTTTTGATGACTTTTATTGATGGTTTTCTCCCGGATTTGATCGTTTTCTAGCTTTACCTAACGCTAATACTTCGGTAGCAAAGAAAACTTGGTTTTTAATGTGTGTTTCAAGTTCTGAATGTTAACAGAAGGTTTTAACTAGAGAAACACAATATTCAGGCAAAAACAAGCAAGTGTCTCTTTGGAAGCACTCGAGGCGAGCATATAGAGGCTTTAACGAGCAACTATACATCAGAAATATTTTTTAGGCCGTATAGTTCCTGCCGTATAGCTGCTGTCGCCTCTGTCTTGTCAAAAGGGACAACTTCCATGAAGAGACTAGAGGCGAAAACACAACACAACAGCCGCCATCCCATCTAGAAGGGAGAAAGAAGAAATCCGGAGAAGAAGGGGAAGGCGTTCTTCATCTTGCTCCACGATCTTTGACGTCCTAGCCAATACACCCCCATAGCCACTACTTGTACTTGAGAGAGAGAGGGATCTTCACCTTGCAAGACTAGGGTTTGAGATTGTTTCTTCCCATATTGAATTGTGTTGGATATTTTTCTATTCATATTGTGGATCTCCATGGTAATATAGAGACAAATTCCCTTTATTTAAATATATCGATGATCCGTTCTTCTCTCATGTGTGAGTAAGTTCCTTAGGCGTGGGAGATGTAGGGGATTGGTGAGATGTGATGTGCCTTCATATATTTTCCATTAGTTTGTGATTGATTCTAATTATTATATTATGTGTGCTTGACTATCTGTGGGATGCCTAATGATTGATGTCCAATTAAGGGCCCAGACAACATCACGCTTTGTTCTACATAGATAGGATCTTGTTCGCTAGCAGACCGGCGACCCCGAGTGACATGGGGATATCAATGGAAAACTAGTAGAATCGAGGATAACGAGGAACCACTGTGCTTATTGTATTAGTCTGATCCAAGGAGCTTAATCGCTAAGCGATCTGAAGGGTCTTAATCGTCTAGTGTTTGACCATGGTTTTGGTAATATACTAGTAGGATTATTGAAGTTGGGATGAAATCTACCAAGAGGAGTTACGGCTAATCATAGGTTGCTCGCCTACACATATACTTATAAGATTATAATTGTTACATTTATCATTCGTCCACCTAGCACAGTCACTATCACCATGAACTGAATCTCCCAGCACCTTCTTTTGTCATCTGCAGAAAACAACAAACAACCAAGTCGTTATTTACTTTTATGCTTTATATTTCTAAAGTTTACATTTTAGTTCTATTTAAATACATCTCATTTAATCAAAACTCCATTCTTATTTCAACACTTGCAGTCAATTCACTTGAAGACCTGTGACAACTTCGGGTGTGACATAGACTTCACTCATAAACACTTACCTTTGGGCTCCTTGTGGGATCAATATCTATACTTCGAAAGTAGCTACAAACGATATGTGCACTTGCAGACATCAGAAGTTTGCTTGGTCATGTGGTTTTTTATAGAAGGTTCATTTGGAATTTCTCTGGAATATCTAAACCTTTGACTAACCTTCTGCAAAAGGGAGTAATATTTAATTTCGATGACAAATGTCTTGTAGCCTTTCATAAACTTAAATATGCTTTATCCCATGCTCCTATCATTAAACCACCTATTTGGGATATGACTTTTGACTTAATATGTGAAGCTAGTGATGATGTTGTAGGAGTAACTCTAGGACAACATATAGGTCACATATTTAATATTATGCATCATGCTAGTAGAACTCTCAATAGTGCTCAAAAGAATTATCCTAAGGAAGAGAGGGAACTTTTTGCTGTATTTTTCTCTTGCGATAAATTTTGTTCTTATATTGTTGATGCAAAAGTAAGAGTTCATACGGATTGTGATGGTTTAAAAGAACTCCTCAAGAGGAAAAATCATAAGCCAAGACTGATCCGTTGGATCCTTTTACTTCAAGAATTTGAGTTGCAGATTATGTAGAGGCAAGAAATAAAGATGTTGGATGTAGTGTCCATACTCGCCCAGCGAGACACCAATCTTATTGAGAGGAACTTTAGTCCTGGTGATTTTCATTTACGAGAATTATTAAATGAACTAAGGTCAATTCCTACAAAAGAGAATAAGTCTTTGTTATTGGAGGAGCTTGTCATCCCCAAATAAGTAACGGTAAGTGTTCTTACTCAAATAAGTGATTTATTTTCACAAATTTTACTCTTAATTTTTTCCCTTTGAATTCCTCGTGTTTTTCTGAAGTTTCTGAAGGTTTTTACTAACTATACGGTCGCAACTATACAACCGGAGAAAAATATCCAGCCGTATAGTTGGTCGTTAAACCTTTTGTACTCTCTTTGCGAAATTGTCTGGAAACTGTACGGGCGCAACTATACGGCCGGAGAAAATTCTCCTGCCATATAGTTGGTCGTTAAACACTCAGACATTTTCTATTTTGATGTTTGGATCTATACGGTCACAACTATACGGCCGGAGAAAATCCTCCCACCGTATAGTTGGTCGATAAACTCGCAGACATTTTTTGTTTTTGATATAAAAAATGTTTTTTTCGGTTCCGAGTCGGTAACTTAATCGACCTAGACTCGAGATATTTCGAAATATCTGCCCGGAACCAACTATATGGCCAGAGCTATACGGGCCGCGCCCGTATAGTTGGACGTTACGTGGCAGGACTCCTCCAAATCCGTGTTTTCTTTCCCTGTTTCGTTAAGATTCTTTTCTTGGGCGTGAATTTGGTGTTTCTCGCAAGTTTTACCGACCTCTGACCCCCCTTATATACCGCCATTGTCTCTCTCTCTCTAATCATAATCTCCAGAAACCAATCTACCTCTTCATACGAGAGGACACGCAAACCAAGGGACTGAAGCCAAGGAGAGAAGTTCCTATGGAGATCAGCAGCAATAACGAGCAAGTCAAGGAGATCAAGATCGTCCCTATGGAGTTCCTCGACACCGACAATGAACGTCGGAAGAGGGAGTTGAAATCCCTCGAGCTGAAGATTGAAGAGATGGATAAGGAGATGCCAGGGACACCCAAACATCTTCAGTTTTTACGACTTTATCTTGCTAAACTTGATGAAGATATTAAGCAGGCAACCGAATTAGGTTTTTCTATGAGTCTTAAGGCAATACAAACCCTTCAAGAGAACAATGAGCTCATTAAGGAACAAGTGAAAGTGCTAGAGAGGAATAATCTTTTCTACAAGGTGCGTGTTAAAGAATTAGAGGCTCTCAATCAATCCCTCCGCCTCAGGCTGCCCCGTGAAGAGAAGATACTGCATGCCATGGCGCCACAGTGATCTACAATAATCACGGTATCAAATAATCACAAGGGATTATTTGATCCCGCCTGGCTTGATTCCAAGCATGGGGAGATCTTTAAGACCTTGTAATCTATCTTATAAGTTTTACATTACTATTTTAGTTTTGCATTAGTTCAAACTAGAAATAAGGTTTGCATCATTAGAATTCTCTTCAAGAATAGTTGATCCCTTTTATGAAATTCCGAGTTTATTATCATATATGGAGCAATATTGAGTTTGTGTTTGTCCTATTGGATATATGAATGGCTTGAGTATAATTTTACTTGCATTTGATAATAACAATAGAAGTCTTCCACACCATTGGTATTAATGGAACATACGAAGATAATTTGGTTAATATGTTGTAAGTACATGGTTTTATTTACAAAGAAACAAAAATTATCTAATAAGTTAAGTTGAAAACGAAACCTTGAACAAAGGAAAATTAAAAGTGCTATCAAATTAGAGTGAGAACAAGACGAGGTAGAATATTCAAACTATAAAGATTGCTTCATATACAATTGGAATTTGGTAATTGAGATCGTTAAACTTTGAATTCCTACATGAAGTGGAATGTATGGCTATCTCCTTTGCACAACACTTAAACAAAAGTGTGAGAATATATATAAGAGAATAAAAGAAGAAAAGAGAAAAGACAAAGGGCGAATCTGCAAAGAGCAAATAGGCATACACCACTATATTGTAGCAAGACAAAGAGAAGTTTTGAGATTTTGAATCCCAAGTGAATATGTTAATCCTAAAACACTTGGGACTACCTCGCTAACTCATTCGGTCGAATCAAATACCTTTACATCATGTTGAGATTCATAATTTGTGAACTATTGATCACTAAGGTGTGGAAGCCTTCTAATATTATTCGGATGGTTCGAGTAAGGTACTATTCATGAACTTATTCCTATGTATCATATATGGTAAACACATGCTGCAACTGCCTTATTTATTTTATCGACTCAGCTTCATGAATATGAGGATCACATCCATTAAGCTAAACTTGCTCGGGACGATCAGGAGTCTAAGCATGGGGAAGTTGATGAGTGCATATTTGCATCATGTTTTATATTATTATTTTGCACTATAGTTGTAGAATCTTGGAATTTTACGGTGTTCGCGCACACATTTTATGTCTATTTTCACTAGGATCAGGACAGATGATGGATACAATGGACACAATTCTTGAAGCAGTTGTATTGGGGAGAAAAGGAGTCAAAAACAATGTAAATCGCTTATTTGGGAAATATCTATAACACTAGAAGAAAACCCGAAGTGACCAAGGCATACATATGGTTTAACGACCAACTATACGGCAGGAATAAATTTTCGGCCGTATAGTTCCTGCCGTATAGTTGGCTGATGGCCCAAAATATATCGAGCTCGTTGGTGAACCCCAAGAGGAAGGTATGATGGGCACAACAACAAGTTTCCCCTCAGTACGAAACCAAGGTTATCAATCCAGTAGGAGCAAGGAAACACCCCAAAGGTGTTGCTAGCTGAACATTGGCAGGGCACACTACCGGTGCCAGCAGCAACGTGGAGACCTGCACAACACAACCATAGAACTCTATCCCCAACTTGCGATGAGGTTGTCAATCTCACCGGTTTTGCTAAAAACAAAGGATTAAATGTATAGAATGGAAGAAAGTAATAGTTTGTAGAAAGTAAACACAAAGTAGTAAACAGTTTGTAGATTGAAAGTAAAAGAAAGGATCGGGGTCCATAGTTCACTAGAGGTGGCCCTCCTTAAGATAGATAACATGCTGGGTGAACAAATTACAGCGGGGAAATTGACAAACATCGAGAAAGCATACAAGCATATACTAATCATCTTGACTCCTTTGAGATTCGATTGGGCAGTACAACATTATACATAGACCGCCATCCAACTGCATCTATGACTAATAATCCACCTTCAGGCTATCATTCGAACCCCCTCCAGTATTAAGTTCCAAGCAACGGATAATTGCATTACGAATTGCGTGTAAAGTAAACAATATGATTGTTCTATGAACATAGGATTGTTGTTTTCTCCCTAGTAGCAACAGCACATCTAGTACCTTAGAGATTTCTACTTCCCCAGATTACCAGAGGCATGAACCCACTATCGAGCATAAATATTAACTCTTGGAGTTGCTAGCATCTACTTGGCCAAGATAGCTACTAACAACGGAAAGCATGCAAGATCACAAATAACAAAGACATGATAGAATCAATAATCAATCTGAAATAGCATCTAAATATCCATCGGATCCCCGCAAACACAACATGCAGAATTACAAATAGATTATCTTGGTCATGAACAAAGCTCACAAGATATAAACATGAAAGCACAAAGGAGGAGAACCATCCATCTAGCTACTACATGGACCCATAGTCCAGAGATGAACTACTCACGCATCACACCGGAGGCTTGCATGATGATGAAGAAGGCCTCTAGGGTGAATTCCCCTCTCCGGCAGGGTGCCGGGAAGAGATTCATATCCCTCCGGATCTAGGGATGGAGATGACGGCGGCTACAGACTCTTTCGTGGATTTTTGATCGGGTACCTAGGGTTTCCGTATCAGGGGCAATATATAGGCGGAAGGAGAGGCCGAGGGGGTGCCTAGGCTGGCCACACCACCCCCTAGCGCGGGCCAAGCCTGGCCGCGCGGCCAGGTGGTGTGGCCGCCCTCTGGCCCTTCTCCGTATCGTATTCTGGCTCCAAGTGTCCCCCGGTAAAATAATAACTTTGTCTTTTGTCCCGTCCAATTCCGAGAATATTCATTTTCTGACTTGCTGGAACCAAAAACAGCACAAAACAGGCAGCTGGCACTGTGGCTCTTGTTAATAGGTTAGTCCAAGAAATCATATGAAAAGTACTCCAAAGTGTGGACAAAACACAAGAAAGTAGATAAAACCAAGCATGGAACATCAAAAATTATAGATACATTTGCAATGTATCAACATCCCCAAGCTTAACTCCTGCTCGTCCTCGAGTAGGTAAGTGATAAAAAGAAAGAATAATTTTTGAGGTTACATGCACCATCATAAACTTGATCAAAGTATCTGTAAAACATTCGAAGCTGGGATCATAGTACTTCAATCATAACATGAAAGACAAAGTTCTAGCAATAAGAGAAAGAAAGCAACATGAAAAGGGACAAACAAAAGATTCATGAATAACAATTCTTTGTAAGCCGTTTGTTTGTTTCACATAAAGAAAACATAGCATAGTAGAATTCAGCTTGTCCCTCATAGAGTAGCAAAACATAAATGCATAGGACACCTTCAAAGTTTAAAAGAGTGACTAGATACAAATAGTTTAAAACAAGCAATATCAAATTATGCATCAATCAACAAGTCTTGGGACAATGCACATAGAACTAAGAATGGCCACTATGCTCTCAAAGTAGGTGCATAAATATAGAAGGTGGAGACTCAACATAAAAGTAAAAGAAAGGGACTTCATATAAGGAAGTAGGGATTCAAGTCTCATAAAGAGCTTCCAAAAATTATGGTACTTATTAGCTTTCAGCTCTCATTGCCCCTATCATAAGCATCTTGAAGGTGATTAAGGTTAAAGTGACACAACTAAGAGGATATGCTTGACAAGTTATAAACCAAAATCTCATGCCCCTTACTTACGAAGACCGAACCTCATGCTACTCAACTTTAGTCACGACTAAGCTCTTGTCATTGTAAGTACATATGTATCATAAAGAACCGCCAACGGGATACCCCTTACACATGATACATGAGCTATCTCATAATCAAAATGACAAGGCAAACAAACAATGAGCATCTCAGCAATCTTTTTATTTGCTATTTGCATAGGTTTTTATTGAGGATGCTTCATAGAGTGCTCATTATGGTGATGCTGCAAGTTTCCACCATGATTAGGCATGGCTTAGGCTAGCGGCCCAGGAATTTCTCTAACACACATACAAACTCCATGATCTTACAAGTTCCACTTTTATTTCACATCGTCGGGATCCATAAGCAAAAGAACATGATATCAACGGGGTACAAAGTATCTGTGCAATGTTGAAAGCGTTCCCCATGATACATGGTTCTGCTAATTTCAACTTATAAAGCGCAAGCATATACGCAACAAAGAAGGACCCAATGGTTCAAGTTTATTAAATGCAAAAAGTAAAGTGTGCCATCAAGTTCGTGAGAGCTTTAATCACTAGTTTTATCATAACAAGTTTAATTTGGAAGATAAACAAAAGCATGAATATACTTGGAATAGCATATGCTAGTAGGTAGGTATGGTGGACTCTTTGGAATAACTTGGTTTAAGGAGTTGGATGCATGAGTGGAACTCATACTTGGTTGCGGAGGCTAGCAAAAGATTGAGAGCGACAAACTAAGTGAGCAATAATGGCCATAATCATGCAGAGCGACAAAACATCATTGATCAAAGCATAAAGTGATACTACAAGTTGAAAACTAAATGATCATAAAGGCTTATGGTGACTTGAGATAGTCATAACATGGTGTGAGAATGCGCCAAGTCAACCCAAATAAAGCATCAAAGGAGAATACCACAATACTATGCTTTAATATGCTAAAACAACACATGATTCATCCAAGGCACATTAGGCAATATTAATTGTTTATAACAAGTCATGGTACAGCAAAGAATACTAAGCATAAAGCCAAAACAAAATCAAGCATGGCATGACAAAGCATAGGCCACAGTCAAAAACAAACTCTCTTTAACACTTAAGCATGAACTTTCCTACTTTTTTCCAATCCAAACCAAACTATTTGAAAACCAATGCATGAAAGAGGGGGTCCAACCAATTTATTCAGAAAACTAAGAAAACTAAGCAAACAAAAAACCAAAACGAAAACGAAAAAGAAGACGCTCTAGGAACAACACAACTGTGCATGAAACAATAAAAATAAAGTGTTTGGAAGAAATCAGGGATTTTTATTGATTAAGAAGGGGATGCCTTGGGCATCCCCAAGTTTTGGCGCTTGTAACTCTTGAACATTTCTTGGGGTGATATGGGGTGGCATCCCCAAGCTTGATCTTTAGTCCATCCTTCATCTCATTACTCATTCCTTCCATACACCTGAAATTTTTCCTTCATACAAAACTTCACACAATCTTTATTAGCAACATTAGTGCACTCAAGATAATAGGTATTTAGGTTCAGTTCTAACCCCAATAAACTTCCATTAAAACACAAGCTACTGCAGCACTTCCCTCAAAAAGCTCAATTCTCCAAAAGAACTCAAAAAGGAACTAACAAGAAGCAAATGCAGAAAATGGCAGAAATCTGTCAAAACAGACCAGCAGGTAAAGACGAATTTTTTCGAAGACCTTCTATTGCTCAAATCAAAAAGTGTTGAACTAACGAAAGTTAGATAACAACCTGGGGCATAAGAACACAAATTCACGCCTCAAAAGGACATACAGAGATTTTACACGAAATTTTATGGTGAAGCACAGAAATCTGTTTCGGGACAGCAACTTTCCCAATCATTACTTCTCTCTCATTAGAGGTTACTCTTGGCACAAAAAGCAAATAAAAAGGATAAGGAGCGGTTATTACTGAATTAATAACTTCCAAGGCTCATCTAAAACTTTTGGGTTATCTCCCAATAAGTACTTTTCTTTAACCCCTTTAAGTTAGGCATAAGAAGCAAGAAAGAATCAAATATTCTCAAATGAAGAAGCATTAAGATTAATACCAGAAATATCTTCAACAAGGCAAGGTATCTCATCCAAATAATTTCTAGAGGATCCTCTCTCAATACTCTTGGGTTCACTATTTTCATCAAACGGGTTTTCAGGAACAATCCAATCAAGATTTTTTTCTATGGCTTCATGCATTGCTACAAGTTTAAAGGGTATTGGTATCTTAGTTTCCTCCCCATTAGGTTCAGTTTTGTTCATCTTTTCTCACATCCAACAACATCTACACATGAGCCTAGCATATTGAAATGTTCAAAGACTTTTCTAGCTTCCTTGGCAACATCATAGAATTCTTTAAGCAAAGTTTCTAGAATAAAATCTCTCTTCTCAGGGTCATCAATTTCTTTAAGTTTAAGAAACATTACTTGCATTAAGGGGTTAACGTTAACAAACCTAGCTTCCAACATGTGAACTAAAGAAGCTGCAGAAATCTCATAGTTTGGAGCAAGTTCTGCAAGGGATCTATCCTCAATATCCTCATGTTTACTAACATGATTAAAGAATTCTTCAATATTATCTTTTCCAATTAAAGAACCACTACCTATTGAAAGGTCTTTCAGGGTGAATTTAGGGATCAACATGGTGAGCTAAGGAAGAGGTAACCACTAAAGGAGACTTAATTTTTTTGTGTTTTTAATAAAGAAAGCAAACTAGTAAAACTGATTTTTTTGTGTTTTTGATAAAGAAACAAGCAAACAAAACAAAAGTAAACTAAGCAAAACAAAAATAACAAAGTAAAGAGATTGGTTATGAGGGACTCCCCTTGTGAAGATATCCTTTACTCCCCGGCAACGGAGCTAGAAAAAGTGGTGGCCCAAAATATATCGAGCTCGTTGGGGAAACCCAAGAGGAAGGTATGATGAGCACAGCAGCAAGTTTTCCCTCAGTACGAAACCAAGGTTATAAATCCATTAGGAGCAAGGAAACACCCCAAAGGTGTTGCTAGCTGCATGTTGGCAGGGCGCACTATCAGTGCCAGCATCAACGTGGAGACCTACACAACACAACCACAGAACTCTGTCCCCAACTTGCGATGAGGTTGTCAATCTCACCGGTTTTGCTAAAAACAAAGGATTAAACGTATCGAATGGAAGAAAGTAATAGTTTACAGAAAGTAAACACAAAGAGGTAAACAATTTAAAGATTGAAAGTAAAAGAAAGGACCGGGGTCCATAGTTCACTAGAGGTGGCTCTCCTTAAGATAGATAACATGCTGGGTGAACAAATTACATCGGGGCAATTTACAAACATCGAGAAAGCATACAAGCATATACTAATCATCTTAACTCCTTTGAGATTCGATTGGGCATTACAACATTATACATAGACCGCCATCCAACTACATCTATGACTAATAATCCACCTTCAGGTTATCATCCGAACCCCCTCCAGTATTAAGTTGCAAGCAACGTATAATTGCATTACAAATTCCATGTAAAGTAAACAATATGATTGTTCTATGAACAAAGGATTGTTGTTTTCTCCCTAGTAGCAACAACACATATAGTACCTTAGAGATTTCTATCACTTCCCCAGATTACTAGAGGCATGAACCCACTATCGAGCATAAATACTAACTCTTGGAGTTGCTAGCATCTACTTGGCCAAGATAGCTACTAACAACGGAAAGCATGCAAGATCACAAATAACAAAGACATGATAGAATCAATAATCAATCTGAAATAGCATCTCAATATCCATCGGATCCCCGCAAACACAACATGCAGAATTACAAATAGATGATCTTGATCATGAACAGAGCTCACAAGATCTAAACATGAAAGCACAAAGGAGGAGAACCAGCCATCTAGCTACTACATGGACCCGTAGTCCAGAGATGAACTACTCACACATCACACCGGAGGCTTGCATGATGATGAAGAAGGCCTCCAGGGTGAATTCCCCTCTTCGGCAGGGTGCCGGGAAGAGCTTTAGACCCCTCCCGATCTAGGGATGGAGATGACAGCGGCTACAGACTCTTTCGAGGATTCTTGATCGGGTACCTAGGGTTTCCGTATCAAAGGCAATATATAGGCGGATGGAGAGGCCGAGGGGGTGTCTAGGCTGACGACACCACCCCCTGGCGTGGGCCAAGCCTCGCCGCGTGGCCAGGTGGTGTGGCTGCCCTCTGGCCCTTCTCCATCTTGTATTCTGGCTCCAAGTGTTCCCCAGTAAAATAATAAATTTGGCTTTTGTCCCGTCCAATTCCGAGAATATTCATTTTCTGACTTCCTGGAACCAAAAACAGCAGAAAACAGGCAGCTGGCACTGTGGCTCTTGTTAATATGTTAGTCTAAGAAATCATATGAAAATTACTCCAAAGTGTGGACAAAACACAAGAAAGTAGATAAAACCAAGCATGGAACATCAAAAATTATAGATACATTTGCAATGTATCATTGGCGCCACCACCGCCTCCTCAAATAGTTTCACCCCGTGCAACTAGATCGGAGAGACGACATACAGACAACTATAAATCACCAAAATCTCACCTCCGGAAGGCATCTAGAGGGGGAATCATCCAACGGGGATCCATCTTTGCCCTGCACAGATCCGGGAGGCTAAGGCATCGATCTTCATCATCAACCGCTGCATCACCACCATCTCCAGCCATCCCATATACATCTTGTCTAGATCTTGTTGTAATTTCTGTACTCATTGTGGATTTATACAAGTACTATTCATCTTTGATAGATTCCATTGTTATTGCTATGATGTTGATTTCCTCCATGTCTGAGTAGATCATTAGTTCTTGGGGAGATGGAGAGACCCTAGTATGAGATTGAAATAAGATAAAGTTTATTATGATATTCATTGCTGTGACCATGTATTGGATTGTCTTCATCTTGATGTTGGGAGAAGTCGACTTCTCAATATTTGCCTCTTATGGGGACTTGATGGAGGGAACTACTTGTTGGTAGACGGAGGTGTGTTAGCACTTACAATGACTATAAAGCTGTTGGCACCCCTTACGTATCAACTTGGGAACAGAGTAAACTCACGGAACACTATCCATGCCATGGGATACGTCCTACGGGATTAAGTCCCTTAATAGCGCAGTAATTCGATTAATGTCGATTGCCGACTGCTCTGGTTATGAGGATGATGTGCGCAGTGGCTGCTACCTGTTTGTCCAAATACGGAGTTCCTCCCACACATACACAGTTGAGAATGTTCATGATAATAATCTTTACCTTAGTCCTTGATGGCTCAGTGCACGGCGCCCAGAAAAGTGCTCTTTTAATCATTTGTCTTGCGGCATTTTAGCAATAATGTTTATGGATGTGATTTCTCCCACTAGACTTGTAAAAGTTCATCCATCCTTTATGGAATACAGTAATTATTTGAATAACCATTGTTCTCATAATACCAGAACAAAATAACAATTATTAAAACAAATCTTGAAGGCTAGGTTTAACGACAACGAAAAACACACTAACACTTTATTTGTTTTCGATGAACATCATCACTTATTCTCTTGCTAGTTACTTAGGCCATTGTAGTTCATGAATTGCGTTGTCCTGTATGACACTTCATACCAACCAATTCGGTATCCAATACCGGTATTCAATACATAAGAACCACATTGTTTAACAGGCAAGGAATACAACCATAACATGTATATCTTCTATATACCTAAGTTGGACATCTCCAACCTTTTCTTTTTCTGCCAAATATTTTATAGATTCTCTTTCAGCAATTCCTTTTCCTTTTAAAAGAATCTATCAACATCAATTGTGGTGTCATTCAAATGACACATAGTACAAAGCGTATATAGTCAAATACTAATACCTTTGGACTTGCACTTTGAAGTGGATCACCATCATCAAATGTTTGGCATTCTTTCAAAAAACCATTCTTTAGTAATCTTTTAGTGTAGTAAACATTTTACTTACATCTTCTATTCATCCTTATCATGAAAAATTTCATGATCAAGCTACTATAGCCTATAAGGAAGAATGACGAGTATAATTTCAGTTCCCAAAACCTTTTGGGAGATTCGGATGCCTAGAATCTCCATCCTTCACAAATTCTCATACAATATGAAAACATGTATTTTGCTAAATTATACTTTATCATAATGCAACCAAAAACACTGTTTCAGATATCCCAATAACTTTCACACATGATGGTTTCTGAAACAATTTTCAGCTCCAATATAATCTTGATATTAAAACAACTTTTGACTATCAATAATCATGGAGGCAAACATGATACTTTAGATACTAACATTGGAATTCTTACTCTTGATTTAATACTACTTATTAAACTTCATGGAGTAAATAGAGTTTGCTGAAAGTTTGCAATAGGACTTATAAACTTTAAATTGACATTCAAAACAATATGATACCAGTTCGTAAAGTAAATATCCAGAATTCTATAGTTCTATTATCTCAATTAAAACTAAGCATAAGGTAGTGAACATACGCCAATGACTACAACAAATTATGCAAATTCACTTCGATTTAGTTTATGACAAATTTAGTTCGACTAATCCAAATTAGAAATGAAATCCCACTCAAAAACGACATCCCTTGTGCCTTTTTGGTGATTACATGAACCAAATCCACTACAACAAGTCCGATCATCACGTGAGTTGGTGTAGCTTCAAAGGCGAGCATCAATATGGGCATCATATCAACTATATGACTCATTCTTAACCTTTCGGTCCGTGTTCCGAGGCCATGTCTGTACATGCTAGGCTCGCCAAGTAAGAACCTTAGTACTCGCATGTGTAAAACTGTCTTACACCCATTTGTATGAAAGTGTAGAGTCGAGTACACCCGATCATCAGGTCATGTCTCGAAACACGATCCATAGAATGGTGCATACTTAAGGAAGAGCACATTTTTATCTTGATATCTAAGTGAGGGATCATCTTACAATGCTATAGAAAGCGCCAAACTAGCAGTATAAGATGCTAACATCTAATGTGTAAAGTGAGATGATATGGTCCATGCATTTGATCTCTATCATTTGCATCGTGGTATGATCTCTATCATTCCTTTGTGTGTAAGGCCAAGGTCTATGGAACTTACACGTTGAGTGAGTTGTAAGAGTATCTATCATACATCTACTTACAAAAATACCATATCAATACACTAGCCCAGCAACGATCTAAACTAGACGCCTCTAATTTATCAATTGCAAGTTTTACGTGGCTTAGGGATTTCGGAGATAGAACCGTTCTCACCTACGAACATGAACCACAATGAGGATAACCAAGTTATTAGCAACTCGTTGTAAATCAGATATTGACTATAGTAGGAGAGATAGACACCCACCAGCCACTTATGCAAAACAAGTTGCATGTCAGTCGTGGAACCGGTCTCATGTACGATGACATGTAAGGTTGGTCCGGGCCGCTTCATCCCACTATGCCACCAATATCAAAATACATAGAAGATGCAATAACATGATCATCATCGCCCACATATAAACATATGTGTACTACCCGTGCAAAGCACCTACGCATAGATCAGGCTCTGATACCACTGTTGGGTCCGCAGCATAGAAAACAAAAATTTTCCTACGGTGAGAACTACACGCCAAGATCTATCTACTAGGTACAAAGCAATGGGTGGACATACATCCATCGAGAACTTACCCTCGAAGACAACGAGTTTTGTTAACAGGTAGGAACTCGTGGTTGATGTAGTCGTACACTTGCCGATCTCAAGATCGTGATGAAGTCCAGCAGGTCCGGATCCAACACGTCCATCAGATCCAGCTCCAGCACCACCAAGTCAAGCACCACAAAGCAGCGGTGCATCCGTGATCGCACACACATCCGGTACCCCGACAACCTCCACCCCTCGCTCCAGCAAAGCAGCGGAAGCAGCAACTCCTTTCCAGATAAAGCCACCGGGAACAAGGAGGTGTGTAGAAGAAGGAGGAAGAGGGTGGCCTTTTATAGGAGGAGGGGGGTGCCCCTCCTTCATGGCCGGCGCATGGGGGGTGACTCCTCACCTCCCCCATTCATGTGGTGGTAACCCCTCCACATTAAAATGCCTCTTCACATTCCCCTTTAAAGTCCCTACTTTAAATGCATTAAAATTCTCCAAGTTTAATGCTCTCTCATTTAATAAAACTCTTTCATTAAATTTATTCAGAATTTTGTTAATTACTTTAATTAACAAACATTCACATAAAACCCCCTACAACATTTCAATATTACATGCAGAACCAATTTCAGCAATTTCACCCGAAACAGTTTCGGTGTCTATTGAAATAATTCCAGCGCTTTCTTAAATCTTTATCTGAAACATATTTTCTCCAAATGGTGTCGGTATCCCTTAAGTGTGTCACCCTATGGTTCGCGAATAATGCAGACATGATTGAGACCCCTCTCAGATCAATAATCAGAAGCGGGACCTAGAGATCCATACTGACTCCTACACATTCAACGATGACTTCTATGATCGTGAGAACCTTTAATGCTAGTAACTAAATCCCTTTGTCTCGCGATATATTACATGTCCAAGATTCGATCATCGGTATCTCCATACCTAGTTTGATCTCGTTACCAACATGCACTCTTTTCTTGTTCCCGTGATATAACATTCTAGTGATCACATCAGTTGCTTGCAAGCTATCTTAATGTGATTTCACCGAGAGGGCCCAGAGTATATCTATCCGTCATCGGGATGGACAAATCCCACTCTTGATCCATGAGCCTCAACATAACACCTTTGTAGCACTGAACCCACCTTTATAGTCACCCTGTTACGGTGTGACGTTTGATGTTATCAAGATACTCTTTCAGTGTCAGCAATTAACATGATCTCATGGTCTAAGAACTAGGATTACTTCGTATGATGTTATAGCAATATAAACATAACGACTTTGATCGTAATGCTATATTTTGGATGAATGTTCATCACATCATTCAACTAATGTTGTGACCTCGTTATTAACAACATCCAATGTCCATGATCAGGAAACCTTGATCATCTTGTGAATCAACGAGCTAGCTTATATGAGAGGCATAACTAGGAACCCTTTTTGTTTATTAAACACACATGTATTAACGTTTCCAATCAATACAATTATAGCATGCAAAATAAACATTTATCATAAACATGGAATAAGATAATAACCACTTTATTATTGCCTCTCGGGCATATTCCCTTCAATTGTTTCATGCATAGTTGTGTTGTTCTTGGAGCGTCTTCTTTTTCGTTTTCATTTTGTTTTTCGTTTGCTTTTGTTTGCTTAGTTTTCTGAATAAATTGGTTGGACCCCCTCTTTCATACATTGGTTTGCAAATAGTTTGGTTTGGTTTGGAAAAGAGTAGGAAAGTTCATGCTTATGTGGTAAAAGGAGCTCGTTTTTTACTGTGGCCTATGCTTTGTTATGCCATGCTTGATATTGTTTTGGCTTTATGCTTAGTATTCTTTGTTGTAGCATGACTTGTTATAAACAATTGAGATTGCTTAATGTGCCTTGGATGAATCATGCGTTGTTTTAGCATATTAAAGCATAGTATAGTGGTATTCTCCTTTGATGCTTTATTTGGGCTGACTTGGCGCATGCTCACACCATGTTATGACTATCTCAAGTGACCATAGCCTTTATGATCCTTTAGTTTTCAACTTGTAGTATCACTTTATGCTTTGATCAATGATGTTTTGTCGCTCGGCATGATTATGGACATTATTGCTCTCTTAGTTTGTCGCTCCTAGTCTTTTGCTAGCCTCCACAACAAAGTATGAGTTCTACTCATGCATCCAACTCCCTAAACCAAGTTATTCCAAAGAGTACACCATACCTACCTATTAGCTTATGCTATTCCAAGTATATTCATGCTTTTGTTTACCTTCCAAATTAAACTTGTTATGAGAAAACTAGTGATTAAAGCTCTCACGAACTTGATGGCACACTTTACTTTTCTTGCCCTTAATAAACTTGAACCATTATGTCTTCTATTTTGTATATGCTTGCACTTATTTGTTGGGAATTAGCAGAACCATGCTTTCATGGGGAACGCTTTCAACATTGCACTTGGTACTTGTACCTAGTTGATATCATGCTCTTTTGTATATGGATGTCGTCGGTGTGAAATGAAAGGGGAGCTTGTAAGTCCAAGGAGTTATGTATATGTGTTAGAGAAACATCTGGGCCGCTGGTCTAATCCATGCTGACATGGTGGAAACCTACAGCGTAACCATAATGAGTTGTCTATGAAGCATTCTTCTTATAAAAAAGGAGCCCTATATTGAGAAAAAAGAGAAAAGAGAAAAAAAGAGATACTATGAAAAGAGAAAAGAGAAAAAAAGAGAGATTATGAAAAGAGGAAAGAGAGAAAAAAGCACCATATTCCCATGGTAAATAAGAAGAATGCTGAGATGCTCGTTGTCTGCTTGCCTTGTCATTTTGATATGGGGATTCTTCCGTATCATTGGGCAAGGGGTACCCCGTTGGCGGTTCTCTATGATACACATGTACTTACAATGACAAGAACTTACTGGTGACTAAACTTGAGTAGCATGAGGAGTGGCCCTCGTATACAAGGGACATGAGATTTCTGACTTATACTTCATCAAGCATGTACACCATAGTTTGTTCACTTTAACCTTAATCACTTCAAGATGCTTATGATAGGGGCAATGAGAGCTAAAAGCTATAAGTACCATAATTTTTGGAAGCTCTTTATGAGACTTGAATCCCTACTTCCTTTTACAAAGGCCTTTCTTCCACCATTATATTGAGTCTCCACCTTCTATCTTTATACACCTACTTTGAGAGCATAGTGGCCATTCTTAGTTCTATGTGCATTGTCCCAAGACTAGTTGATTGATGCATACTTTGATATTGCTTGTTTTAAACTATTGTATCTAGTCACTCTTATGAACTTTGAAGGTGTCCTATGCATTTATATTTGCTACTCTATTGAGGGACAAGCTGAATACTATTATGCTATGTTTTCTTTAGGTTATCATCCGAACCCCCTCTAGTATTAAGTTGCAAGCAACATATTATTTCTTTACGAACTGCGTGTAAAGTAAACAATACGATTGTTCTATGAACAAAGGATTGTTGTTTTCTCCCTAGTAGCAACAGCACATCTAGTACCTTAGAGATTTCTGTCACTTCCCCAGATTACCAGAGGCATGAACCCACTATCGAGCATAAATACTAACTCTTGGAGTTGCTAGCATCTACTTGGCCAAGATAGCTACTAACAACAGAAAGCATGCAAGATCACAAATAACAAAGACATGATAGAATCAATAATCAATCTGAAATAGTATCTCAATATCCATCGGATCCCCGCAAACACAACATGTAGAATTACAAATAGATGATCTTGATCATGAACGGAGATCACAAGATTTAGACATGAAAGCACAACGGAGGAGAACCAGCCATCTAGCTACTACATGGATCCGTAGTCCAAGGATGAACTACTCACGCATCACACCGGAGGCTTGCATGGTGATGAAGAAGGCCTCCAGGGTGAATTCCCCTCTCTGGCAGGGTGCTGGGAAGAGCTTTAGATCCCTCCCGATCTAGGGATGGAGATGACGGCGGCTATAGACTCTTTCGTGGATTTTTGATCGGGTCCTTAGGGTTTTTGTCACGAGGGCATCTTATAGGCGGAAGGGGAGGCCGAGGGGGTGCCAGGGCCACCACACCACCCCCTGGCGCGGGCCAAGCCTGACCGCGTGGCCAGGTGGTGTGGCCGGCCTCTGGCCCCTCTCCATCTCGTATTCTGGCATCTGATGGCTTCCGGAAAATAGGCACTTTGGCTTTTGTCCCGTCCAATTCTGAGAATATTCATTTTCTGACTTTCCTGGAACCAAAAACAGCAGAAAAAGGCAGCTGGCACTGTGGCTCTTGTTAATAGGTTAGTCAAAGAAATCATATGAAAGGTACTCCAAAGTGTGGAAAAAACACAAGAAAGTGGATAAAACCAAGCATGGAACATCAAAAATTATAGATACATTTGCAATGTATCAACATCCCCAAGCTTAACTCCTGCTCGTCCTCGAGTTGGTAAGTGATAAAAAGAAAGAATAATTTTTGAGGTGACATGCACCATCAAAGACTTGATCAAAGTATTTGTAAAACATTCAAAGCTAGGATCATAGTACTTCAATCATAACATGAAAGACAAAGTTCTAGAAATAAGACAAAGAAACTATGATGCAACATGAAAAGGACAAACAAAAGATTCATGAATAACAATGCTTTGCAAGACGTTTGTTTGTTTCACATAAAGAAAACATAGCATAATAGTATTCAGCTTGTCCCTCAATAGAGTAGCAAATATAAATGCATAGGACACCTTCAAAGTTCATAAGAGTGACTAGATACAAATAGTTTAAAACAAGCAATATCAAAGTATGCATCAATCAACTAGTCTTGGGACAATGCACATAGAACTAAGAATGGCCACTATGCTCTCAAAGTAGGTGCATAAAGGTAGAAGGTGGAGACTCAATGTAATGGTGGAAGAAAGGCCTTTTTATAAAAGGAAGTAGGGATTCAAGTCTCATAAAGAGCTTCCAAAAATTATGGTACTTATAGCTTTCAGCTCTCATTGCCCCTATCATAAGCATCTTGAAGTGATTAAGGTTAAAGTGAACAAACTATGGTGTACATGCTTGACGAAGTATAAGTTAGAAATTTCATGTACCTTGTATACGAGGGCCGCTCCTCATGCTACTCAAGTTTAGTCACCGGTAAGTTCTTGTCATTGTAAGTATATGTGTATCATAGAGAACCGCCAACAAGGTACCCCTTGCCCGATGATACGGAAGAATCCCCATATCAAAATGACAAGGCAAGAAGACAACGAGCATCTCAGCAATCTTCTTATTTACCATGGGAATATGGTGCTTTTTTTATCTCTTTCCTCTTTTCATAATATCTCTTTTTTTTCTTTTTCTCTTTTTTCTCAATATAGGACTCTTTTTTATAAGAAGAATGCTTCATAGACAACTCATTATGGTTACGCTGGAGATTTCCACCATGTCAGCATGGATTAGACCAGTGGCCTAGGTGTTTCTCTAACACATATACATAACTCCATGGACTTACAAGCTCCCCTTTCATTTCACACCGACGACATCCATATACAAAAGAGCATGATATCAACTAGGTACAAGTACCAAGTGCAATGTTGAAAGTGTTCCCCATGAAAGCATGGTTCTGGTAATTCCCAACAAATAAGTGCAAGCATATAGAACATAGACGACACAATGGTTCGAGTTTATTAAGGGCGAGAAAAGTAAAGCGTGCCATCAAGTTCGTGAGAGCTTTAATCACTAGTTTTCTCATAACAAGTTTAATTTGGAAGGTAAACAAAAGCATGAATATACTTGGAATAGCATAAGCTAGTAGGTAGGTATGGTGGACTCTTTGGAATAACTTGGTTTAGGGATTTGGATGCATGAGTGGAACTCATACTTTGTTGTGGAGGCTAGCAAAAGACTGGGAGCGACAAACTAAGAGAGCAATAATGGCCATAATCATGCAGAGCGACAAAACATCATTGATCAAAGCATAAAGTGATACTACAAGTTGAAAACTAAAGGATCATAAAGGCTATGGTGACTTGAGATAGTCATAACATGGTGTGAGCATGCGCCAAGTCAACCCTAATAAAGCATCAAAGGAGAATACCACTATACTATGCTTTAATATGCTAAAACAACGCATGATTCATCCAAGGCACATTAAGCAATCTCAATTGTTTATAACAAGTCATGCTACAGCAAAGAATACTAAGCATAAAGCCAAAACAATGTCAAGCATGGCATGAAAAAGCATAGGCCATAGTCAAAAACGAGCTCTTTTTACCACATGAGAATGAACTTTCCTACTCTTTTCCAAACCAAACCAAACTATTTGCAAACCAATGTATGAAAGAGGGGGTCCAATCAATTTATTCAGAAAACTAAGCAAATCAAGCGAACGAAAACGAAGAAGAAGACGCTCCAAGAACAACACAATTGTGCATGAAACAATAAAAATGAAGCGTTTGGAAGAAACCTGGGATTTTTATTGATGAAGAAAGGTATGCCTTGGGCATCCCCAAGCTTTGACGCTTGTACTTCTTGGATATTTCTTGGGGTGACACGCGTGGCATCCCCAAGCTTGAGCTTTAGTCCATCCTTCATCTCGTTACTCATTCCTTCCATACACATTCCTACCTTGTGGAGCTCTCTCAGTATGCCATTCAGAATAATTAACCATCATATTGTCCAGAAGTTTTGTTGCAGCACCCAAAGTGATGGTCATAAAGGTACCTCTAGCAGCAGAATCCAATAGGTTCCTTGAAGAATAGTTCAATCCTGCATAAAAAGTTTGGATGATCATCCAAGCAGTCAGTCCATAAGTGGGACAATTCTTTACCAAAGATTTCATTCTTTACCAAGCTTGAGCAACATGCTCATTATCAAGTTGTTTAAACTTTATTATTTCACTTCTCATAGATATAATCTTAGCAGAAGGATAGTATTTTCCAATAAAAGCATCTTTGCACTTAGTCCGAGAATCAATACTATTCCTAGTTAAGGAATTCAACCATTCTTTAGATTTTCCTCTCAAAGAGAAAGAAAACAATTTCAGCTTAATAATATCTCCATCTATATCCCTATGCTTTTGCATCTCACAAAGTTCAACAAAGTTATTTAGATGGGAAGCAGCATCTTCATTACCAATACGAGAAATTTTTTCTCACATAACAAGATTGAGCAAAGCAGGTTTTATCTCAAAGGAAGTATCTTTAGGCACAGGTGGAGCAATAGGTGTGCTCATAAAATCATTGTTGTTGGTGCTAGTGAAGTCACACAAGTTAGTGTTTTCAAGAGTAGTCATTTTTTTGTGTTTTCAAATAAGAAAGCAAACTAGTAAAACTATTTTTTTTTGTGTTTTTGATAACAAAACAAGCAAACAAAGCAAAAGGAAACTAAGCAAAACAAAAATAAACAAGTAAAGAGATTGGTTACGAGGGACTCCCCTTGTGAAGATGTCCTTGACTCCCCGGCAACGGCGCCAGAAAAATGCTTGATGGCTCGGTGCACGGCGCCCAGAAAAGTGCTGGTGCGGTGTTGATGTAGAGCTCGTTGGGAACCCCAAGAGGAAGGTATGATGAGCATAGTAGAAAGTTTCCCTCAGAATGAAACCAAGGTTTAATCGAACCAGTAGGAGCAA
Organism: Avena sativa; assembly: GCA_916181665.1. Lineage (NCBI taxonomy): Eukaryota > Viridiplantae > Streptophyta > Magnoliopsida > Poales > Poaceae > Avena > Avena sativa. The sequence continues at coordinate 227,981,204 of OV702291.1, forward strand.
GGAAACACCCCAAATGTGTTACTAGTTGAGCTTTGGCAGGGCACACTACCGGTGCTAGTAGCAACATGGAGACCTGCACAACACAACCACAGAACTTTGTCCCCAACTTGCGATGAGGTTGTCAATCTCACCGTGTTTTGCGGAAAACAAAGGATTAAACGTATCGAATAGAAAGAAGTAAAAGTTTGCTGAAAGTAAACACAAAACAGTAAACAGTTTATAGATTGTATGTAAAAGAAAAGGACCGAGATCCATAGTTCACTAGAGGTGGCTCTCCTTAAGACAGATAACATGCTGGGTGAACAAATTACAGCAGGGCAATTGACAAACATTGAGAACGCATGACATGCATATACTAATCATCTTGACTCCTTTGGAACTTGATTGGGCATTACACCATTATACATAGACTGCCATCCAACTGCATCTATGACCAATAATCAACCTTCAGGTTATCATCCGAACCCCCTCCAGTATTAAGTTGCAAGCAACAGATTATTGCTTTACGAACTGCATGTAAAGTAAACAATACGATTGTTTACTAAACAAAGGATTTTTTTTCTCCCTATTAGCAACAGCACATCTAGTACCTTAGAGATTTCTGTCACTTCCCCAGATTACCAGAGGCATGAACCCACTATCGAGCATAAATACTAACTCTTGGAGTTGCTAGCATCTACTTGGCCAAGATAGCTACTAACAACGAAAAACATGCAAGATCACAAATAACAAAGACATGATAGAATCAATAATCAATCTGAAATAGTATCTCAATATCCATCGAATCCCCACAAAAACAACATGTAGAATTACAAATAGATGATCTTGATCATGAACAGAGCTCACAAGATCTAGACATGAAAGCACACAGGAGGAGAACCAGCCATCTAGCTACTACATGGATTCGTAGTCCAAGGATGAACTACTCACGCATCACACCGGAGGCTTGCATGGTGATGAAGAAGGCCTCCAGGGTGAATTCCCCTCTCTAGCAGGGTGCCGGGAAGAGCTTCAGATCCCTCCCGATCTAGGGATGGAGATGACGGCGGCTACAGACTCTTTCATGGATTTTTGATCGGGTCCTTAGGGTTTTCGTCCCGAGGGCATCTTATAGGCAGAAGGGGAGGCCGAGGGGGTGCCAGGGGCCACCACACCACCCTCTGGCGCGGGCCAAGCCTAGCCGCGCGGCCAGGTGGTGTGGCCGGCCTCTGGCCCCTCTCCGTCTCGTATTCTGGCATCTGATGACTTCCGGAAAAATAGGCACTTTGGCTTTTGTCCCGTCCAATTCTGAGAATATTCATTTTCTAACTTTCCTAGAACCAAAAACAGCAGAAAACAGGCAGCTGACACTATGGCTCTTGTTAATAGGTTAGTCCAAGAAATCATATGAAAAGTACTCCAAAGTGTGGACAAAACACAAGAAAGTGGATAAAATCAAGCATGGAACATAAAAAATTGTAGATACATCTGCAATGCATCAGTCATTTATAATGCTAGAGGTGTATCCTCTACTCCCTGAGAACGCCTTTTCCCTATTGCAGTTCCAATCTCTTTTACATACGCGATACTTACTTTCTGTGTTCAGTTGTTTTACTTTACTTATTGGTCTCTTATACCAAAAACCCCAAAACACTTTTTTACACAATACTCACATTTTATCTTGTTACTTAGAACTTTATTTAGCATTTCTATTGTAGTATTTAATTCAAGAGTTACTAGACTTCAACTCCTGCTCCCTGTGGGATCAATATCTTTATTTCGAAACTAGCTACAAACGATCTGTGCACTTGCAGTCATCAGTAGGTAACAAGGTCAAACTAGGTATTGAGATACCGATGATCGAATCTCGGACATGTAATATATCATGAGACAAAGGGATTTAGTTACTAGCGTTAAAGGTTCTCACGATCACAGAAGTCATGGTTGAATGTGTGGGAGTTTGTATGGATCTCCAGGTCCCGCTACTGATTATTGATCGGAGAAGGGTATCGATCATGTCTGCATTATTCGTGAACCGTAGGGTGAAACACTTAAGGGATACCGACTCCATTTGGAGCAAATGTGTTCTAGACAAAAGAATTACAATGCGCTAGAATTATTTCAATGGACACCGGAATTGTTTCTGGTGAAATTGCTAAAATTGGTTCTACATGTGATATTGAAATATTGCAGGGGGTTTTATGTGAATGTTTGTTAATTAAAGTAATTAACAAAATTCTGAATAAAATAAATAAAACAGTTTTCTTAAATGAGAGTTGCATTAAATTTGGTGGAAATTTAATGCATGTGAGTGGAAGTGTGAGTGGAGGCATGTTTATGTGAGTGGAGCATCCACCACATGAATGATGGAAGAGGTGGGGGCACCACCTTGGCCTCCGGCCATGGGAGGGGCTTCCCCTCTCCCCTATAAAAGGCCCCCTCTCCTCCTCACAAAGTACATCTCCTCGTGAAGTATCTCTCTCCCCCTCTAGAATTATTCCCCCATGGTCTGGGATTAGCGAGATACATGTTCCCGATGGCTTTTTTGTCTAGAAGGAGTTGTTGCTTCTGCTACATTGCTGGAGCGAGGAGTTGGAGGTTGTTCGGTGGACCGGACGTTTGTGTGAGAACTGATGCACTCCTGATTTGCGGTGCTAGGACTTCCTCTCGATTTTGAGATTGGCAAGCGATCAACTACATCATTCACGAGTCTAATCTTGTTACACTTTGTCGGTCTTCAAGGGTATGTTCTCTATGGATTATATCCAGCCATTGCTTGTATCTAGGTGGATAGATCTTGGTGCTTAGTAGTTCCCATCGTAGGTTTTTTTGTTTTCTATGCTGCGAACCCAACGGTGGTATCAGAGCCTGATCTATGCGTAGATGCTTTGCACGGGTAGTACACATAAGAGTATGTGGGCGATGATGATCATGTTATTGCATCTTATATGTATTTTGGATATTGGTGGCATAGTGGGATGAAGTGGCCCAGACTAACTTTACATGTCCTCGCACATGAGACATGTTCCATGCTTGACTTGCAACTAGTTTTGCATAAGTGGCTAGTGGGTGTCTGTATCTCCTACTATAGTCAATATCTGATTTACAACGAGTTACTAATGATTTGGTTATCATCGTTGTGGTTCCATGTTTGTAGGTAAGACCGGTTCTATCTTCGAAAGCCCTAAGCCATGTAAAAACATGCAATTGATAAATTATAAGCGTCTAGTTTAGATTGTTGCTGGGCTGGTGTCATGATATGGTAATGTTGTAATTTGAGGTATAGTTGATACTCTTATAACACACCTAACGTGTAAGCTCCATAGACCTTGGCCTTACACACAAAGGAATGATAAATATCATACCACGATGCACATGATAGTGATCAAGTGCAAGAACCATATCATTTTCACTTTATGCATATGATGTTTGCATCTCATATTGCTTGTTTGGCATTTTAGTAGCATTATAATATGATCCCTTATTTAGATATCAAGATAAAATGTGTTCTTCCTTAATTATGCGCCGTTAAGGAAGGCCGTCGTTTCAAGACATCACGTGATGATCGGGTGTTTTTTACTCTATGCTTTCATACAACGGGTGTACGACAATTTTACACATGCGAGTACTAAGGTTCTTACTTGGAGATCCTAGCATGTACAAACATGGCCTCAGAACACCGACCGAAAGGTTATGCGTGAGTCATATAGTTGATATGATGCCCATATAGATGCTCGCCTTTATAGCTACACCGACTCACATGATGATCGGACTTGGTGTAGTGGATTTGGTTCATGTAATCACCAGGATGTTGTTTTTGAGTGGGAGTTCATTCATAATTTGGATTAGTTGAACTCGATCTCTCATAAACTTAGTCTAAACTTTACAAATTCTATTGTAGATGACACCACCTGCTTTTAATTTCAATGTGTTCATGGAGAAAGAGAAAATTGCGACAAATGGTAGCAACTTTACCAACTGGGCCCTGAATATGAGGATTCTCCTCACTGCTGCACAAAATCAATATGTGCTAGAAGCTCCACTAGGCCCCCCACTAGCTCCTGATGCTCCTGATGAGGAAAAGAATGTATTTTTGACTCGTCAAGAGGACCACAACTTAGTCCATTGCGGCATACTGTATGGGCTAGAGCCGGAACTCCGAAAGCATTTCGAGAATGGAAATGCCTTTGATACCATTGGTGAATTGAAAATGATTTTCGATACCTATGCTGCCGTACAAAGTTATGATGCTTCTGAAAAGTTCTTTAGTTGCATGATGGAGGAGAACAACTCTTTTAGTGAGCACGTACTCAAAATGTCTAGGTACACCGATAAGCTTGTGTCCTTGGGAATAATGATTCCCATTGACTTAGGCATACATCATGTTCTACAATCTCTGCCACCTAGCTACAAGAGCTTTGTGATGAACTATAACATGCAGGGCATGTAGAAATCTCTCCCCGATCTTCTGTCAGTTCTTAAGACTGTAGAAGTGGAGATCAAGAAAGAACATCAAGTGTTGATGATCAATAAGACCACTGGTTTCAATAAAGACAAGAAGGGTAAATAGAAGGGAAAGAAGGGCGGCAAATCTGCTGCTATGCCTGAAAAGAAATCCTGAACTGGCCCTAAGTCTGATAACGAGTGCTATTATTGCAAGGGACTGGCCATTGGAAGTGCAACTGCCCAAAGTATTTGGCGTACAAGAAGGCCGACAAGGCATACAAAGGTATATGTGATATACATGGTATTGATGTGTACTTGACTAGTACTCATAGTAGCACCTGGGTATTTGATACTGGACCGGTTGCTAATATATGTAACTCGAATCAGGGGTTGTGGAACAAGCGACAGCTAGCAAGGGATGAGGTCACAATGTGTGTCGGCAATGGATCAAGAGTTGATGCGATCGCCTTCAGAACGCTGCCTCTCCATATTTCGTTGGGATTAGTGATAAATCTAAATAATTTTTATTTGGTCCCTGCGCTAAGCATGAACATTGTATCCGGAACAAGTTCATTGAGAACTGGTTATTCATTTAAATCCGAAAACAATGGTTGTTCGATTTATATGCATAATATATTTTATGGTCATGTACATGTGATGAATGGTTTATTTCTGTTGAATCTCGATAGTAGTGATACACATATTCATAATGTTGATGCTAAAAGGATTAAACTTGATAATGATATATCTTCATATATGTGGCACTGCCATCTAGGTCATATTGGCGTAAAATGCATGAAGAAACTCCATTCTGATGGAATTTTGGAATCACTTGATTTTGAATCATTTGATACATGTGAGCCATGCCTTATGGGCAAGATGACTAGAACCCCGTTTTCCGGTACAATGGAGCGGGCGACAGATTTATTGGAAATCATACATACTGATGTATGTGGTCTAATGAGTGTGTCGGCGCAAGGTGGATATCGTTGTTTTGTTACTTTCATGGATGATTTGAGTAGATATAGGTATATCTATTTGATGAAACACAAGTCTAAAACCTTTGAAAAGTTCTGGGAATTTCAGAGTGAAGTGGAAAATCATCGTAATAGAAAGATCAAATTTTTGCGGTCCGACCGTGGAGGTGAGTATCTAAGTTACGAGTTTAGCACACAAATGAGAGAGTGTGGAATAGTTTCACAACTCACGCCTGCCGGAACACCACAACATAATGGTGTGTTGGAGTGTCGTAATCGTACTTTATTGGATATGGTTCGATCTATGATGTCTCTGACTGACTTGCCACTATCATGTTGGGGTTATGCAGTAGAAATCGCTACATTCACTTTAAATCGGGCACCATCTAAATCCGTTGAAAAGACACCATATGAATTGTGGTTTGGAAACAAACCTAAGCTGTCATTTCTTAAAGTTTGGGGATGTGATGTTTATGTGAAGAAACTTCAGCCTGATAAACTTGAACCCAAAGCGGAAAAATGCGTCTTCATAGGATACCCTAAACAAACAATTGGGTATTCCTTCTATCACAGATCCGAGGGCAAGGTTTTAGTTGCCAAGAATGGATTCTTTATAGAGAAAGAGTTTCTCACGAAAGGTGTGTGTAGTCGGAAGGTAGAACTCAAAGAGGTTATTGAACCTTCTCTTCATGAAACGGCAAGTGGTGCAGCGTCGAAAATTGTTCCGAAGTTTACTTCCCGAATGAAGAAGGAACTAATAATAATGATCATTAAACTCCGAAAGAGGACACTACCGAACCTCGCAGGTCAAGCAGGAAACGTGCAACTCTTGAACTGTACAGGAATCTTGTCATGAATTTCATGGTGGATGAAATAGATGACCGTGCGATGTATGAAGAAACAATGATGAGCCCGGATTCCAACAAATGGCTAGAAGCCATGAAATCTGAGATGGAATCCATGTACGAAAACCAGGTTTGGACCTTGGTGGACCTACCTCACGACCGAAAGGCCGCTGAGAATAAATGGATTTTCAAGAAGAAAACTGATGCTGATGGTAATGTGACCATCCATAAAGCTTGACTTGTCACAAAGGGATTCGACAAATTCAAGGAGTTAACTATGATGAGACATTCTCTCCCATAGCGATGCTAAAGTCGATTAGGATTATGTTAGCAATTGCTGCATATTTCGATTATGAGATATGCCAGATGGATGTCAAAACTGCGTTCCTCAATGGTAATATTGAAGAAGATTTGTATATGATACAACCAAAAGGGTTTTGTCGATCCTAAGGATGCTGACAAGGTATGCAAGCTTCAGCGATCCATCTATGGACTGAAACAAGCATCCCGGAGTTGGAATCTCCGCTTTGATGAGGTGATCAAAGAGTTTGGATTTGTTGAACTTATGGAGAGGCTTGTATTTACAAGAAAGTGAGTGGGAGCAATGTGGCGTTTCTAATATTATATGTGGATGACATATTATTGATTGGAAATGATATAGATCTTTTGAACAGTGTTAAAAGTTATCTAAACATCAAATTTCAATGAAGGACCTTTGTGAAGCATCATATATATTAGGCTCTATAGAGATAGATCAAGACACCTAACTGGGCTATCACAGAGTACATACCTTGATAAGATTTTAAAGAAGTTTAAAATGGACGGAAGTAAGAAGGGGTTCTTACCTATGTTGCAAGGCAAGACAATGAGTAAGACTCAAAGTCCGGCTATGGTGGAAGAAAGAGAGATAATGAATAAAATCCCCTATGCTTTAGCCATTGGCTCTGTAATGTACGCCATGCTATGTACAAGACCAGATGTGGAAGATGTTATTAGTTTGACTAGTAGGCACCAATCTGATCCAAGTTCAGAACACTGGATAGCGGTCAAGAATAACCTTAAGTACTTACGAAGAACTAAGGAAATGTTTCTTGCATACTGATACATTGCAAATGTATCTATAATTTTTGATGTTCCATGCTTGGTTTTATCTACTTTCTTGTGTTTTGTTCCAACTTTGGAGTACTTTTCATATGATTTCTTGGACTAACCTATTAACAAGATGCCACAGTGCCAGTTGCCTGTTTTCTGCTATTTTTGGTTCCAAGAAAGTCAGAAAATGAATATTCTCATAATTGGACGGGACAAAGGCCAAAGTTCCTATTTTACCGGAAGACTCACGGAGCCAGAATATGAGACGGAGGAGTGTCAGGGCCTGGCCACACCATGTGGTGGCACGGGCTAGCCCTGGCCACGCCACCAGGTTGTGTGGGCCCCCTGGCACTCCATCGACCTTGCCTCTTCGCCTATAAGAAGCCTCCTGATGCATAAACCCTAGATCGTCAAGCCTCCAGCCACGAAAAGTTCCGCAGCACCGCCGCCACCGAAGGGGAGATTCGGGGGACAGAAAGTCTCTGTTCCGGCACCCTGCCAGGACGGGGAGGTGCCCCCGGAGCCATCTCCATCGATCTCCACCACCATCTCCATCACCGTTGCTGATTCCCATGATGAGAAGGGAGTAGTTCTCTCTCGAGGCTAAGGGTTCTACCGGTAGCTATGTGTTCATCTTTCTCTCTGTGCATGATCTTATTGAGATCATGAGCTTGTAATCTATAGATCTACCTTGCTACTCAAGTGCTTTAATAGATCTCTGCTCTCCCCATGTGTGTGAAAGTGACAGCGTGCACACCATGGTGGCACTTAGGCTAGAGATTACATATACTTGTTATGAGTTATATTTGGAGTTGGATGTCTTTATGAAATTGTGGTGTTTGTTGGAACCATCTAGTGCTCAAGGTGACAGTGTGGGGTTTTCTAGATGGGAAAGTCTTACTTTGAGGTGTGCTGTTATAGCCCTACCATGGATTAGAGTGTTTAACCGGAGAGTAGTTCAGCGTAGTATCATAAGAAGAATATATTTATATGAGAGTGTTCACTAGTGAAAGTATGATCCCTAGGCCTTGTTTCTTAGCATTGATACACCGTTTGCTACTAGATCTATTACATGTTTGCTTGCTTCCATCTTTATTTCAGTTTTCCTTTAGTCTTTTCCATGCCATCAAGCTATTTTCTATCACCGTTACCACTTATAATTATCTATACCACTTGTATTTCACTATATCTTCGCCGAACTAGTGCACCTATACACCTGACAAGTCTATTGGGTGTGTTGGGGACACAAGAGACTTCTTGTATCTTGATTGCAGGGTTGCTTGAGAGGGGATACCTTTTGACCACTTCCTCCCTGAGTTCGATAAACCTTGGGTGATGCACTTAAGGGAAAACTTGCTGTTGTTCTACAAACCTCTGCACTTGGAGGCCCAACAACTGTCTACAAGAATAGAAGTGCGTAGACATCAAGCTATTTTCTGGCGCCATTGCCGGGGAGGTAAGGTAAAAGGTATTCACACCGGAGGATTAAAGAAGAAGATTCCTCCCACGGCAAACGCCTATTTTCTGGCGCCGTTGACGGGGAGGTAAGGTAAAAGGTACTCACATCCTCTGGTGTGAGTGCTCGAAGTTATTTCCTTTAGATTCTGCAATTTTGTCTTTTTGTTTCTTGTTTTCACTAGTTAGGCTTAATGGAAAACAACAAAAAAATTAGAGAGCTTTTTAGTATTTTTCCTAAGTTAGAACTTGAATTATCTGAAAAGAAAATTAAAAAACCCATGGAACTTTCTTTGCATGCTAATAGCAATGTTATTAGTATGAATCTTTTGAACACCTTTGTGACTAATGCTATGGAAACGTCTAAGCTTGGGGAAGTTGGTTTTTATGAAAATGATCTTTTTAGTTCCCCAACTTTAAAGAAGAAAATTTGCTCTGATGATACTTTATCTCCCCATATGTGGTAATTCTAATGATACTTGTGATATTTTAAATCCACATACTGAAAGCATCCCTTTTAAAATACCTATAAAAATTGTTGAACGTGTTACGAATAACTGCTATTTTGGAGATGGAACTGTCCATCCTGGTGATCATTTACTCTTTATACATGAATTATGCGAGTTGTTCAAATGTGCAGGTATTTCAATGAACCAAGTTAAGAGGAAGCTATTCCCTATTTTACTTAAGGGCAAAGCAAGGGAGTGGTATGAGCTACTAGATGATCCTCATCATTTGGAGTGGAAGGAACTTGAATCTCTCTTTTACTCTAAATTTTATCCTCCTCATGAAATTCATAAAGATAGGAGTTATATTTATAATTTTCATCCACATGATGGAGAAAGTATTGCCCAAGCATGGGGGAGATTGAAGTCACTAATGCTCAAATGTCCCATTCATGAGCTCTCTAGTAATATTGTTATTAATAATTTATATGCAAGGCTTTCAGGACACTACAAGGACTATCTAGATACTTGTTTAGAGGGATCCTTCACAAGTAAGGAGGTCAAAGCTAAGTGGGATCTTCTTGAAACAATTCAAAGGAATACTGAAGATTGGGATAACAACAAAGGTAAAGAACTAGGTATAAACTATGAGTATGATTGCATTAAGTCTTTCGCTGAAACTGCTGATTTTCAAGAGCTTAGTGCTAAATATGGTCTTGATCCTCAAATCCTTATTGATTGTTTAAGATCCTTTGTTTCTCATATTAATGCTCCTAAAGAAAAATGGGACATGTATCATGAGCCTTTTAAAGACACTTGCATGGAAAATGAAATTGTTATTAATGATAGCAATAAACATGCTCAAACCTCTGAAAGTACTACTTCTTATAAGCATGTTAATTTTTGTGGAATACATAAACCTTGTGAGAATAATCAAATTGAAGAAGAATATTGTATCACCCACAATAATGAAAAAACTAGAATGTGGTATAGGGCTCTAAATGATCTTGGTAAAAAAAGTTTGTGCCCTCTATCCTTTTATTTGTGAACTTTGCTTTGAAGTGGGTCATTTCAATTTTCAATGCTCAGGCCATAATAATAGCCCTTCTAATCCAATGAGTACTGCAAGTTTGTATTGTGATGACATGATCACTCCTAATCAGCATGATGAACTTACATTATTTTTGGGGTGTGAAGAGTTATCAAGAAAAACCTCTTTGGTAGATATGGGTGCTTTTGATATGAATAGTGTCATGCATGGTTGTCATCTTTATTGTGTTGATAATTGCCACACAAATACTTACATAAAAAATATTATAAAAGATGAGATCTTACCAAAATATGACATGACTAATATGTGTTTTGGTCTTATTAATGAAAAGGAGGAATCCTCCAAAGTTTCTTCTATTGTCTCTAGCAATGAACCAGGGTATATGGAGAAGCTTCCTTTCAAGCCTCTCCCTCATAAAGAGAAGAAGAAAAAGAAGAAGAGGAGGAGTAAAAGAAGAGAGGAAACAATATTTTCCCCTAAGCATGTTGCTCCTATTATAGTTTTTGATGAGTCTGAACTCGATGATGTTCCAATGCCTATTACCTATAGTAGTGATCATGATTGGGAAAAGCATACTACTTTTGATATTGAAAATCTCTTCGGTACCAATTCTGAAAATGATGAAAATTGTTGTACTATTAGTGCTATCCATGTTCCTTCCAATGATGATACGTTTACAAATGAACACACTTTGGAAGATAACTATTCTATTGCTTATGATGATACTATACCCCCAATATATGATGATTGCGATGATGAATATATTATTTTCAGTCCACCTACTATTGAGGAGAAAATTAATTATGATTACAATATGCCTCCTATATTTGATGATTATGGTGATGAGAATAATAATGATAACTATTTTGTTGAATTTGCTCCCAGTATGATTGATAAGAATGACTATGCTTATATGGGGAGTATTAATTGTTTTATGCATGTGGCTCATGATAAGAATGTTTTATGTGATAGTTATATTGTTAATTTTATTCATGATGCTACTGAAAGTTATTATGAGAGAGGGAAACATGGTTTTATGCATCTCAATAATATTAAGTTTCCCCTCTTTATGTTGAAAATTTTGAAGTTGCACTTGTTTTGCTTTCCTATGCTTGTTGCTTTGTGCTTTCATGACTTGTTTCTTTACAAGATTCCTAAGCATAGGAAGTGGGTTAGACTTAAATGTGTTTTGAATTTGCTTCTTGATGCTCTCTTTTACTTCAATTCATATTTCTTATGTGAGCATCTTCTCAAACTATCAGGCCTAACTTAAAGGCGTTAAAGAAAAGTACTTATTGGGAGACAACCCAAAAGTTTTAGATGAGTCTTGGAAGTTATTACTTCAGTAATAACCGCTCCTTATCCTTTTTATTTGCTTTTTGTGCCAAGAGTAACCTCTAATGAGAGAGAAGTAATGATTGGGAAAGTTGTTATCCCGAAACAGATTTCTGTGCTTCACCGTAAAAATTCGTGTAAAATCTCTGAACGTCTTTTTGAGGCGTGAATTTTTGTTCTTCTGCCCCAGGTTGTTATCTAACTTTCGTTAGTTCAACACTTTTCGATTTGAGCAACAGAAGGTCTACAAAAAAATTCGTCTTTACCTGCTGGTCTGTTTTGACAGATTTCTGCCATTATTTGCATTTGCTTCTTGTTGGTTCCTTTTTGAGTTCTTTTGGGGAATTGAGCTTTTTGAGGGAAGTGCTACAGTAGCTAGTGTTTTAATGGAAGTTGATATGGGGTGGCCCGATCTTCTCAGTAAGCGGATGGCGGTGATAATGGTGGATGATAGATAACTAGCCTGTAGCTATGAACTCTCCCGCTCGATCCCTGACGCCAATGCAACAGCTCTCGAACCTTGTAGGATATTCACAACACAACGCTCTTGCGCATGCAGCCATGACCACGAACGGTATTATGCAATCTACTAATTCCCAATGGAAGAACGGATCACACTCAATTATAGTTGGTATATTCGAACACAGGGTAATTCTAGAGGTTCTATGAAAGAAACAACTCCAAAATATTTTAACATGGTCTAAACCCTAACTAGAGGTCGTCCCATAGCTTATAAGGGCGGCTGGAGCGACCAGAAACCAAAACTAAATGCAAACGACTCAAACTGATACAAACCGACTCGGACCAGATTCGGTCGGCAGGCGGACACTCCGGTCGAATTCGGCCGGACAGTCCGGTTAGGCCGGACACTCCAGGTGAAGTGTGCCGGACAGTCCGGTCTGGCCGGAAACTTTGAAGTTTCCGGGTGGCGTCCGTGTAGTGTCCGATCTGGCATACTGATTGTCCATGCTAGTTTGCCTCTCGACCAGGCCGGACAGTCCAGGTGGATCTGGCCGGACACTCCGGCCGTGGCAGATCTTTTTGCCTTCGTCTTGATGATCTTCTCTTGCGCCTTCCTCCCGCTCCTCCCTCACGCATCCTTGGGCGATCATCATGTTGGGCTTCTCTTGTAGCCCCTCTCCTCCTCGCGCCATGCTTGTTTCTCCAACGAACCTGTTGTTCCAGTAGCTTAGCACGAGCTCTTGTAATAGGTCCAATTCTAATCTCATTGGACCGATCCTTTCTTGCAACAGTTGTAGCATCTTCAGTAGTCATTGGGGTAGGTGTAATTGTAGGGATGTCCTCATCATCTCCCCCCCTTCAAAAGGCGTCGACCTCGACGCTCCAAGGTCTTCTCCAGCATATGGTGACAAATCAGCAACGTTGAAGCTATTGCTAACTCCACCAAACTCCTCAATACGTATATCAACCGAGTAGGCGTTATCATTAATCTTGGCTAACACCTTGTAAGGACCAGCACCACGTGGCTTCAATTTTGACTTTCGAAGTAGTGGGAACCTATCCTTGTATAGATGCACCCAAACCATATCTCCAGGCTCGAACAACACTTCTTTCCTTGCTTGATTCCTTGCAGCAGCAATGTTCTTGCCTTTCTTCTCAATAGCCTCTCGAGTCTCTCATGTATTTTCTTCACATAATCAGCACGTTTTGATGCCTCCATATCAACTCTCTCATGTAATGGCAGAGGCAACATATCAAGTGGCGTCAATGGCTTGAAACCATACACCACCTCAAAAGGACAAAGCTGAGTAGTTGAATGCACATCCCTATTGTAAGCAAACTCAACATGTGGCAAACACTCTTCCCACTCCCGCAGATTCTTTTTAATCATGGTCCTTAGTAGCTGTGACAATGTTCGATTCACCACCTCCGTTTGACCATCTGTTTGGGGATGACATGTAGTACTGAACAACAACTTCGTTCCTAGCTTGCCCCATAAGGTCTTCCAAAAGTAGCTCATGAACTTCACATCACGGTCAGAAACAATCGTCTTTGGTACTCCATGTAATCTCATGATGTCCCTGAAAACCAGGTTAGCAACATGCGACGCATCGTCGCTTTTGTGGCACGCAATAAAATGAGCCATCTTAGAGAACCTATCCACTACCACAAATATAGAATCATGACCTCTCTGAGTTTTAGGTAGACCTAGCACAAAATCCATACTAATGTTTTCCCATGGAATAGTCGGTGCAGAGAGAGGTGTATACAAACCGTGAGGCTTCAGCTTAGATTTCGACTTGTGGCATGTAATACATCGGCTCACAAATCTGTACACATCACGCCTCATCTTGGGCCAATAAAAGTGATCAGCAAGCATGAGCAACGTCTTCTCACGCCCAAAATGACCCATCAAACCTCCAGCATGTGATTCCTGCACTAAGAACAAACGCAACGACGATTCTGGAATACATAGTTTGTTAGCTCGAAACAAATATCCATCATGTATATGATACTTATCCCATGCGTTTCTAAGAGCACACAAATGATATGGTTCAGCAAAATCAAGGTCAGTTGCATAAAGTGCACAAATAGCTTCTAATCCAGGAATTTTAACATCAAGATTGGTTAATAGCATGTTCTTCCTAGATAGAGCATTAGCAACAACGTTCTCTTTTCCCTTCTTATAGTTAATGATGTAAGGAAAAGACTCAATGAACTCAACCCATTTAGCTAATCTTCTATGCAAGTTTGATTGAGCTTTCAAGTATTTCAATGCTTCATGATCAGAATGTATGATGAATTCTTTTGGCCACAAATAATGTTGCCAAACCTCAAGTACTCTAACAAGTGCATACAATTCTTTATCATAGATAGAATAATTCAAACGAGCACCAGTCAATTTCTCAGAAAAATAAGCTATAGGCCGACCCTCTTGCATCAAAACGCCACCTATGCCTATACCACTAGCATCACATTCAACTTCAAATTGCTTCGAAAAATCAAGTAATGCAAGTAATGGTGCAGAAGTAAGCAAATGTTTTAATGTATCAAATGCAATGTCTTGGGTCGCGCCCCATACAAAAGGAACACCTTTCTTTGTCAAATCATTTAATGGTGCAGCAATGGTGCTAAAATCCTTCACAAAGCGCCTATAGAAACCAGCGAGACCATGGAAACTACGCACTTGACTAACATTCATTGGAGTAGGCCAATTCTGAATTGATTCAATTTTAGATTGATCTACCTCTACTCCATGCTTAGAAACAACAAATCCTAGGAATATGACCTTATCTTTTGCAAAAGTACACTTCTCAAGATTAGCATACAGTTTATTATCACGTAACACTTGCAAAACTTGTCTAATATGAGTGCAATGTTCAGATTCGGTGTGGCTGTATATGAGTATATCATCAAAGTAAACAACCACGAAACGCCCAATAAACTCTCTCAAAACATGATTCATCAAACGCATGAAAGTACTAGGTGCATTAGTAAGACCAAACGACATAACTAACCACTCATACAAACCGAATTTAGTTTTGAAAGCAGTTTTCCATTCATCCCCTTCTTTCATCCTAATTTGATGATAACCACTACGCATGTCAATTTTAGAGAAAACAGCAGCACCACTCAATTCATCTAGCATATCCTCTAAGCGTGGAATAGGATGACGATATCGAATAGTGATGTTATTAATCGCTCTACAATCAACACACATGCGCCATGTACCATCTTTCTTAGGAACTAAAATAACAAGAATAGCACAAGGGCTAAGAGAGACACGAATGTACCCTTTATCCAGCAACGCTTGTACTTGCTTCTGAATTTCCTTAGTTTCTTCGGGATTAGTCCTGTAAGGTGCACGGTTGGGAAGTGTGGCACCAGGAATCAGATCCACTTGATGTTCTATACCACGCAATGGAGGCAAACCTGCGGGTACGTCTTCTGGAAACACATCCCCAAAGTCCTGCAAAACAGAAGAGACACCAAGAGAAATAGGGGTCATGTCGTTAGAAACCACTACCTCGCCCTTATACATGAGCACAAGTGGCATGGCTGTAGGATCCTCACGAAACTCTCTCATATCCTCCTTGGTGGCTAGAATCAATAACCCAGGCACTCTCTCACTTTTCGTTATATCACTCAATTTAGGCTCAATTACATCAGGAACAGCTGTAACACAGTCTCGCCGAGTGGTAGTATCTTCCTTCAAGTTCACCTCTATCTTCTGGTGAGAATCATTCACAATTTCTTGTGGTGTCATTGGCTGCATAGTAATCTTCATATGATTTACCTTCATCTCACCATTGTTGCTCAACCATTGTATGTAGTATGGCTTGGGATGAGGTAAGTATGTCAAATTCAGTTTGGCACATAGTTCCTTACTTGCAAGATTTCTGCAGCTACCTCCATCAATAATTATCTTGCAAGCTTTGTTTGGTCCAACTAGAGCTTTTGTTTGGAACAAGTTGCAACGCTGGGATTCCTCAACCGGTTGCACACTAAGTACACGTGAAGATACGACAATAGTGGGTGCACGCTCAGCATATGCATTAGCACCTTCCTCGCCGTCATCAATATCATCATCAGAAGCTTCATCTCCACTTTCTACTTCACCTTGTTCATTAACAAACATAACCTTGCTGTTTGGACAATCCTTCTTGTAGTGACCTCTACGTCCACAAGTATGGCACACCACATCACGAGTACATGCAGTAGACATGTTGGAACCCGAGCTAGCAGCAGGAGCAGCGGGTTTCCAAGCATTAGAACCAAACGAAGGTGTACTTTCTGGTTTGGCCGATGGTGTAAACGGAACAGCAGCTGGTGGCATGACTGTAGGAGGTGTAGACCTGGCCGAAAATCTGCTGGAGGACGGAAAATGAGCAGGTGACTTCGCCTCTTCTGCCAACTGGGATTCGGCCTCTCTAGCATGATGCAACAACTCATTCATGGTCTCATACTTGTGATGATGAACAATGCTCTTGATTGGTAACTTCAAATTGTTTAGGAATCGCTGCATGGTCATCTCAATGGACTCACGAATTCTAGCACGCTGCATAAGCATCTCCATCCCCATGTAGTACTCATCAACTGTCATGGTGCCTTGCTTCAGTTGCGTCAATTTATCAAAAACTGATCGCAAGTAGTTGGTTGGTACGAAACGAGCCTTCATGATTTGCTTCATCTTGCGCCAATCCATCACAGGAAGTTCATTATCCCCCCTCCTATGTTGCACAAGAGCATCCCACCAACGCAAAGCATAACCATCAAATTCAGATGCTGCAAGCTTGACCTTCTTATCTTCTGGATAGTCAAATAAGCGCCAGAGTTTCTCAATCTTCAATTCCCAGGTGAGGTAGTCTTCAGGATCAATGGAACCATCAAACTTAGGAATCGAGAATTTTGGCTTGCCCAAACCGTCATCAGCAGCTTGGTTGGGCACACGTGGGCCACGCCCAAGATGAGCAAACCCACGACCATGAGCAGGTGCATGGACAGGGGGAATAGCTTGTCCCCTGCCAACATGTGGAGCAGCATCAACAACGCTACTCTCATCGAAATCATCAAAGGCATCATCATGTTGAGGATCTTCCCTTCTATGCAAGGCGGCTGTCAAACCCTCAATGGACTGCTGCAAAGTGGTGACATTGACATTGAGCGTAGCCACTTGCGTTTGGATAGTATCAACTGTCCCAACATGCTGATCCAATCTCATATTCATATCTTGGAGATTCTTGTCAATGGCATCTGTCGTGTTAGTAAACACATGTGTCAAGTGGGATTTCAAAGCCTCATATTCACGCCAATTGACGAGCTCCTCATCCTTCTTTTTCTGCAACACAACATCATTATCACTAGTAGACATGATTAGTAGGTTAGTGCAAAAATCAGAATCTGTATGGTGGAAACTCTCATAACTCACTCGCAACTAATAAGAAAGGAGATCTTACCGTTCCAAAGTGAATAGAGATGCTCTACCAAACAAAATCAAAGACTGATGCACTTGATGTGATGAAGTGAATATCAAAGGTATAGAGAACGATCGCAGGGCACACTGGTTATTTAAGGTGGAGCTATAGGTATGGTATCCTATCTACACCACAAACAAGTCCTAGTGCTGATCGTACAAATACTCAAGAAACACACAGTGGAGATAAACGTGGCAAAGCAACTTATGAAAAGGAATATTGCAATGCACAAGAGAGACGCTAGTAATAGCTCAAATAGAACAGGGACACGATTGCTCAATCTACCAGTGCTATACAACAAGGCCTCCAATATTGCACACTTCTATATCTCTTTTTTTGTTAGGCTTGTAGCTCTTTTCTCTTTTTTTTGATTTTTTCAACTATATTACTCAATGCAAACGAGCACAGCAACTTATAACAGAACTAGGCGGGATAGTCCGGTTGATATTCGCCGGAGACTCCGGTTGGGCCGGATAGTCCGGTGTGATTCGGCCGGATAGTCCGGTTTTGCCTGTCAAAAATTTCTGCACTACAAACCCTAATGAGCAGCCTGTCGGAGCAAAGCAACTAGTATCGTGGGTACGTTCCTAGGCACAGATGTTGTAGATAGGTTGTGCCTATGGTATGCAAACAAAGGTACTCTATGTGGACTCGGAAAAACGATTAAACACTTGCGGAAACGGTAACGGTGGGAACAGCAGAAAACAAGATCAAACCCTACACCTAGACACAAACGGAAACTAGACTCCTACGAGGAAAAACCTGTAGATCGGATCTACGAGAAGATACAATCAGCAACTAAAACTTGAAAACGATGCAATCTAGTCTATGGCAAATCTTTTTGTAAGGCTTTTTCTGTATAGGACGAAAACACTCTCTAATCTATGGATGGATTTGTGGATGCTTACCGAGGCAACACTAGAAATATGATACCAAGATGATATGGGGTGGCCCAATCTTCTCAGTAAGCGGATGGCGGTGATAATGGTGGATGATAGATAACTAGCCTGTAGCTATGAAATCTCCCGCTCGATCCCTGACGCCAATGCAACAGATCTCGAACCTTGTAGGATATTCACAACACCACACTCTTGCGCACGCAGCCGTGACCACGAACGGTAGTATGCAATCTACTAATTCCCATTGGAACAACAGATCACACTCAATTATAGTTGGTATATTCGAACACAGGGTAATTCCAGAGGTTCTATGAAAGAAACAACTCCAAAATATTTTAACGTGGTCTAAACCCTAACTAGAGGTTGTCCCATAGCTTATAAGGGCGGCTAGAGCGACCAGAAACTGAAACTAAACGCAAACGACTCAAACTGATACAAACCGACTCGGACCAGATTCGGTCGGCGGGCGGACACTCCGGTCGAATTCGACCAGACAGTCCTGTCAGGCCGGACACTCCAGATGAAGTGTGCCAGACAGTCCGGTCTGGCCGGAAACTTTGAAGTTGCCGGGTGGCATCCGTGTAGTGTCCGAACTGGCATACTGAATGTCCACGCCAGTTTGCCTCTCGACCAGGCCGGACAGTCCGGGTGGATCTGGCCGGACACTCCGGTCGTGGCAGATCTTTTTGCCTCCGTCTTGATGGTCTTCTCTTGCGCCTTCCTCCCGCTCCTCCCTCACGCATCCTTGGGCGATCATCATGTTGGGCTTCTCTTGTAGCCCCTCTCCTCCTCTCGACATGCTTGTTTCTCCAACGAACCTGTTCTTCTAGTAGCTTAGCACGAGCTCTTGTAATAGGTCCAATTCTAATCTCATTGGACTGATCCTTTCTTGCAACAGTTGTAGCATCTTCAGTAGTCATTGGGGTAGGTGTAATTGTAGGGATGTCCTCATCAGAAGTTTTATTGGTGTTAGAACTGAACCTAAAGACCTATTATCTTGAGTGCACTAATGTTGCTAATAAAGATTGTGTGAAGTTTTGTATGAAGAAAAAATATCAGCTGTATGGAAGGAATGAGTAATGAGATGAAGGATGGACTAAAGCTCAAGCTTGGGGATGCCACGCGTGTCACCCCAAGAAATATCCAATAACTACAAGCGTCAAAGCTTGGGGATGCCCAAGGCATCCCCTTCTTCATCAATAAAAATCCTAGGTTTCTTCCAAACGCTTCATTTTTATTGTTTCATGCACAGTTGTGTTGTTCTTGGAGCGTCTTCTTTTTCATTTTTGTTTTGTTTCTTCGTTTGCTTGGTTTCCTTAGTTTGCTGAATAAATTGGTTGGACCCCCTCTTTCATACATTGGTTTTCAAATAGTTTGGTTTGGATTGGAAAAGAGTAGGAAAGTTTATGCTTAAGTTGTAAAGGAGCTTGTTTTTGACTGTGGCCTATGCTTTGTCATGCCATGCTCGATATTGTTTTGGCTTTATGCTTCGTATTCGTAAGTAAAGTTGAGTAGCATGAGGTTCGGTCTTCGTAAGGGGCATGAGATTTCGGTTTATAACTTGTCAAGCATATCCTCTTAGTTGTGTCACTTTAACCTTAATCACCTTCAAGATTCTTATGATAGGGGCAATGAGAGCTGAAAGCTAATAAGTACCATAATTTTTGGAAGCTCTTTATGAGACTTGAATCCCTACTTCCTTTTACAAAGGCCTTTCTTCCACCATTATATTGAGTCTCCACCTTCTACCTTTATGCACCTACTTTGAGAGCATAGTGGCCATTCTTAGTTCTATGTGCATTGTCCCAAGACTAGTTGATTGATGCATAACTTGATATTGCTTGTTTTAAACTATTTGTATCTAGTCACTCTTATGAACTTTGAAGGTGTCCTATGCATTTATATTTGCTACTCTATGAGGGACAAGCTGAATACTATTATGCTATGTTTTCTTTATGTGAAACAAACAAACGTCTTGCAAAGCATTGTTATTCATGAATCTTTTGTTTGTCCTTTTCATGTTGCATCATAGTTTCTTTGTCTTATTTCTAGAACTTTGTCTTTCATGTTATGATTGAAGTACTATGATCCTAGCTTTGAATGTTTTACAAATACTTTGATCAAGTCTTTGATGGTGCATGTCACCTCAAAAATTATTCTTTCTTTTTATCACTTACCAACTCGAGGACGAGCAGGAGTTAAGCTTGGGGATGTTGATACATTGCAAATGTATCTATAATTTTTGATGTTCCATGCTTGGTTTTATCTACTTTCTTGTGTTTTGTTCCAACTTTGGAGTACTTTTCATATGATTTCTTGGACTAACCTATTAACAAGATGCCATGGTGCCAATTGCCTGTTTTCTGCTATTTTTGGTTCCAGGAAAGTCAGAAAATGAATATTCTCAGAATTGGACGGGACAAAAGCCAAAGTTCCTATTTTACCGGAAGACTCACGGAGCCAGAATATGAGACGGAGGAGGGCCAGGGCCTGGCCACACCATGTGGTGGCGCAGGCTAGCCCTGGCCGCGCCACCAGGTGGTGTGGGCCCCCTGGCACTCCACTGACCTTGCCTCTTCGCCTATAAGAAGCCTCCTGATGCATAAACCCTAGATCGTCAAGCCTCCAGCCACGAAAAGTTCCGCAGCACCGCCGCCACCGAAGGGGAGATTCGGGGGATAGAAAGTCTCTGTTCCGGTACCCTGCCGGGAGGGGGAAGTGCCCCTAGAGCCATCTCCATCGATCTCCACCACCATCTCCATCGCTGTTGCTGATTCCCATGATGAGGAGGTAGTAGTTCTCTCTCGAGGCTAAGGGTTCTACCGGTAGCTATGTGTTCATCTATCTCTCTATGCATGATCTTATTGAGATCATGAGCTTGTAATCTATAGATCTACCTTGCTACTCAAGTGCTTTAATAGATCTCTGCTCTCCCCATGTGTGTGAAAGTGACAGCGTGCACACCATGGTGGCACTTAGGCTAGAGATTACATATACTTGTTATGAGTTATATTTGGAGTTGGATGTCTTTATGAAATTGTGGTGTTTGTTGGAACCATCTAGTGCTCAAGGTAACCGTGTGGGGTTTTCTAGATGGGAAAGGCTTACTTTGAGGTGTGCTGTTATAGCCCTACCATGGATTAGAGTGTCCAACCAGAGAGTAGTTCAGCGTAGTATCATAAGAAGAATATATTTATATGAGAGTGTTCACTAGTGAAAGTATGATCCCTAGGCCTTGTTTCTTAGCATTGATACACCGTTTGCTACTAGATCTGTTACATGTTTGCTTGCTTCCATCTTTATTTCAGTTTGCCTTTAGTCTTTTCCATGCCATCAAGCTATTTTCTATCACTGTTACCACTTATAATTATCTATACCACTTGTATTTCACTATCTCTTCGCTGAACTAGTGCACCTACACACCTAACAAGTGTATTGGGTGTGTTGGGGACACAAGAGACTTCTTGTATCTTGATTGCAGGGTTGCTTGAGAGGGGATACCTTTGACCACTTCCTCCCTAAGTTCGATAAACCTTGGATGATCCACTTAAGGGAAAACTTGCTGCTGTTCTACAAACCTATACACTTGGAGGCCCAACAACTGTCTACAAGAATAGAAGTGCGTAGACATCACATACGGAGGTGAAGAAGAGCTGGTCGCTAAGTGTTATCTCTACGCTAGCTTTGACATTGATCCGGATGACTGTAAGTCTCAATCCGGATACGTATTTCTCATGAACGGAGCAACATTTAGTTGGAGGAGCTCCAAACAACCTGTGGTGGCTGGATCAACAACGGAGGCGGAATATGTTGCTGCTTTAGAAGCGGCGGAGGAAGCGGTTTGGATGAAAGAGTTCATAACTGAACTAGGTGTGGCTCCTAGTGCGTTGGACCCAATGGTGATCTATTGTGACAACAATGGAGTTATAGCCAACGCCAAGGATCCAAGGTCTGATAAGAATTCCAAGCATATTAAGCGCCAGTTTCACTCCATCCGCGAGCATGTCAAGGATGGAGATATAAAGATTTATAAAGTACACATGGATCTGAATGTAGCAGATCCATTGACTAAAGTTCTCCCTAGGGAAAAACATGATCAACACCAGAACTCCATGTGTGTTAGATTTATCACTATGTAAACTAGATTATTATCTCTAGTGCAAGTGGGAGACTGAAGGGAATATGCCCTGAGAGCAATAATAAAGTTGTTATTATCATATTCCAAGTATATGATAGATGTTTATTTTGCATGCTATAATTGTATTGATTGGAAATGTTAATACATGTGTGTTTAATAAACAAATAAAGGGTTCCTGGTTATGCCTCTCTTATAAACTAGCGCGTTGATTAACAAGACGATCAAGGTTTCCTGATCATGGACATTGGATGTTGTTAATAACGAGGTTACAACATTGGTGGACTAATGTGATGAACATTCATCTGAAGTATAGCATTAAGATCAAAGTCATTATGTTTAAATTGTTATAACATCAAATGAAGTAATCCTAGTCCTTAGACCATGAGATCATGCTAATCACTAACACTAGAAGAGTAACTTGATAACATCAAACATCACACCATAATAGGGTGACTATAAAGGTGGGTTCAGATACTATGAAGGTGTTATGTAGAGGATCATGGATCAAGAGTGGGATTTGTCCATCCCGATGACGGATAGATATACTATAGGCCCTCCCGGTGATATCACATTGAGATAGCTTGCAAGCAAGTGATGTGATCACTAGAATGTTATATCAGGGAACAAGAAAAGAGTGCATGTCAGTAACGAGATCAAACTAGGTATTGATATGCCGATGATTGAATCTCGGGCATGTAATATATTGCGAGACAAAGGGATTTAGTTACTAGAGTTAAAGGTTCTCACGATCACATAAGTCATTGTTGAATGTGTGGGAGTAAGTATGGATCTCCAGGTCCCGCTACTGATTATTGATCGGAGAAGGGTCTCGATCATGTTTGTATTATTCGCGAACCATAGGGTGACACACTTAAGTGATACTGACACCATTTGGAGCAAATGTGTTCCAAACAAAAGAATCACAAAGTGCTAGAATTATTTCAATGGACACCGGAATTGTTTCGATGAAATTGTTGAAATTGGTTCTGCATGTGATATTGAAATATTGCAGGGGGTTTTATGTGAATGTTTGTTAATTAAAGTAATTAAAAAAATTCTGAATAAAATAAATAAAAGAGTTTTATTAAATGAGTGTTGCATTAAATTTGGTGGAAATTTAATGCATGTGAGTGGAAGTGTGAGTGGAGGCATGTTTATGTGAGTGGAGCATCCACCACATGAATGATGAAAGAGGTGGGGCACCACCTTGGCCGTCGGCCATGGGAGGGGTTGCTCGCTTGATGACTGCAAGTGCACAAATCGTTTGTAGCTAGTTTCGAAATAAAGATATCGATCCCACAGGGAGCAGGAGTCTGAAGTCTAATAACTCTTGAAATAAATATTACGATAAAAATGCTAGATAAAGTTCTAAGTGACAACATAAAATGCGAGTATTGTGTAAAAAGGTGTTTTTGGGTTTTGGGTATAAGAGCAATAAAGTAAAGTAAAACAACTGAGCATAGAAATTAAGTATCGCGTATGTAAGAGAGATTGGAACTGCAGTAGGGAAAAGGCGTTTTCAGGGAGTAGCGAATACACCACTAGTATTATAAAGATCTAAGATAAAGATTATCATCATGAACATTCTCAACTATGTATGTGTGGGAGGAACTCCGTATTTGGACGAATAGGCAACAACGGCTGCTCACATCATCCTCATAACCACAACAGTCAGCAATCGACATCAACCGAATTACTGCGCTTTTATGGGCCGTAATCCCGTAGGACGTATCCCATGGCATGGATAGTGTTCCGTGAGTTTTCTCGGTTTCCCAAGTTGATACGTAAGGGGTTCCAACAATTTTATAGTCTTGTTAAGTGTTAACACGCCTCCATCTACCAACAAGTAGTTTCCTCCATCAAGTCTCCACAAGAGGCGAATATTGAGAGGTCGACTTCTCTCAACATCAAGATGTAGAAAATCTAACACATGGTCACAACAATGAATATCATAATAGACTTTATCTTATTTCAATCTCATACTAGGGTTTCTCCATCTCCCCAAGAACTAATGATCTACTCAGACATGGAGGCAATCAACATCATGGCAATGGTAATGGAAACAATCATAGATGAATAGTACTTGTATAAATCCACAACGATTCTAGGAATTACAACAAGATCTAGACAATATGTAGATGGGATGGATGGACATGGTGGTGATGCAGCGGTGGATGATGAAGATCGATGCCTTAACCTCCTGGATCTGCGCAGGGCAAAGATGGATCCCCGGTGGATGAGTTCCCCCTCCAGATGCCTTCTGGAGGTCAGGTTTCTATGATTTATGGGTGTTCTGTATGTCGTCTCTTCGAACCAATTGCACGTGGTGAAACTATTTGACGAGACAGAGGCGGCGCCATCTATACGGTCGGAAAAATTGCTCCGCCCGTATAGTTGGTCGTTGAGCTCTCTGCCTCCCTTGTTCGCTTCTGGTTTTCTTATGGTATTATTAATATTTCCTAAATAAGCAATTTACGTTGTTTTGGACTCCTTTTCTCCACTGTACAACTGCTCCAAGAATTGTATCTATTGGATCCAGCATTTGTCCTGATCCTACTGAAAACATACATAAAATATGCACGCGAGCACCGTAAAATACCAAGATCCTACATCTACAATGCAAAATAATAATGTAAAACATGATGCAAATATGCACTCATCAACTTCCCCAAGCTTAGACTCTTGCTCGTCCCGAGCAATTTTTTAGCTTAATGCATGTGATCCTCATATTCATGAAGCTGAGTCGATAAAATAAATGAGGCAATTGCAGCATGTGTTTATCATGTACGATACATAGGAATAAGTTCATGAATAGTACCTTACTCGAACTATCGGAATAGTATTTAGAAGGCTTCCACACCTTAGTGATGAATAGTTCATAAAAGATGAATCTCAACACAATGTAAAAGAATCCGGTTCAACCGAATGAGTTAACGAGGTAGTCCCAAGTGTTTTAGGATCAACGTATTCACTTAGGATTCAGAATCTCAAAAGCATCTCTTTGTCATACTACAACTCGGTGGTATATGCCTACTTGCTCTTTGCACACTCGCTCTCTTTATTCCTTTTTTCTCTTTTGTATATATATGCTCACACTTTTGTTTAAGTGTTGTGCAAAGGAGCTAGCCATACATTCCACTTCATGTAGAAATTCAAAGTTTAACAATCTCAATTACCAAATTCCAATTGTATATGAAGCATTCTTATGACTTGAAGATTCTACCTCGACTTGTTCCCACTCTATTTTGATAGCACTTTTATTTTCCTTTGTTCAAGGTTTCTTCTTCAACTTAACAGTGTAGATAATTTTCTTTGTAAATCAAACCGTAGACTTACAACATATTGACTAAATCAACCAATGGTGTGGAAGACTCCTATTGCTATCATCAAGTGCAAGTAAAATTATACTCAAGCCATTCATATATCAATAAAGCAAACACAAACTCAATATTGCTCCATATATAATAATAAACTCGGAACTTCATAAAAGGGATCGACTATTCCTGAAGGGAATTCTAATGATGCAAACTTTTATTTCTAGTTTGAACTAATGTGAAAATAGTAATAAAAACTTATAAGATAGATTACAAGGTCTTAAAGATCTCCCCAAGCTTGGAATCAAGCCAGGCGGGATCAAATAACCCCTTGCGATTGTTTGATAGCGTGATTGTTGTAGATCAATGGGGTGCCATGGTATGTAACACCGCAGTGCGTAGCTTCTTGTTGGTCTCCTCCAAAGTAGTTATGCGGTTGTAGCACCTTCGCAAATCAGACTGTAGAGTGTCCATTCTATCTACGAGCTTAGTCACCAATCAAAAGAGGTCTTCCTTCTTTTCCATCTCATTGAGACAGTGGCAGACTTCAACGCGATGGAGTAGCTCCTGCTTCTGATATATCTCCAATGCCCGTACGCGATCCTTGGTCCTGGGTACAGCTTCTTCTTCCTCATCCATAATTGATGGATCGGGGAAGTGGAAACCGTACCTGCACTCTTCTTGAGGCTTAACCTTTATGCGAGCATCAATGGTTGGCTTCTCGAGTGGTACCTCAGCTCCCTTGCTAGCACTTGCACCAATATTAGATAATTCCTTACGTTTGTGCGGCATTTGATCCATAGTGATGAATTTGACCATCTCCACGCTCCCTTTTCCATGCGGTTTGCGATCTTCTCTCTCTTGTTGAGCTTTCTTCATCGCCGTCCAATTGATCTCTAGTGAATCATAGACGTCACAGCGGATGTACACGTCAACCACATCATCGTCAGAATCGTTGTTGAAGTAGCTTGGCTCGACATACTCCTTGTACCTTGGGCTAAACCTCTCTACCTCCTCATCATCGTCCTCCATGGACGGGCTACTTGAGCGGTCCCTGGACGGAGCAATGAGCCCCATGGGTTTTCCACGGCCTGGGACGGGATAGCATATTGCTAGATTGGTTCCTGGAGATTATGGTTATAGAGGGAGACAATGGCATTATATAAGGGGGGTCATAGGTCGGTAAAACTCGCGAGAAACACCAAATTGTCGCCCAGGAAAAGAATCTGAACAAAACAGGGAAAGAAATCACGGACTTCGAAGTGTCCTGCCGCGTAACGACCAACTATACGGGCGCGGCTCGTATAGCTCCGGCCGTATAGTTGGTTCCAGGCAGATATTTCCAAATATCTCGAGTCTAGGTCGATTAAATCACGACTCGGAACCGACAATACCCCCTTTTTTAGATGAAATAATAAACAAAAGATCGAATGAAAAAGTGTCTAGAGTTTAACGCCAACTATACGGCCAATTTTTTTGGTTCCGGTCGTATAGTTGCGACCGTATAGATACAGACATCAAAACAAAAAGTGTATGAGAGTTTAACGACCAACTATATAGCCATAATTTTTGCTCCTGTTGTATAGTTGCGACCATATAGATACATACATCAAAACAAAAGTGTCTGAGAGTTTAACGACCAACTATACGGCTGGAATTTTTTGCTCCGATTGTATAGTTGTGACCGTATAGATATAGACAACTAAAGCAAAACCTTCCGAGAGTTTAACGACCAACTATACGGCCGTAATTTTTGGTTCCGTTCGTATAGTTGCAACCGTATAGGCTCAGATAGCGAAAACAATTTCACGAAGATGATATAGAGAGTTTAACGACCAACTATACGGCGGGAGCTCCCTTCTCCGGTCGTATAGCTCCGCCCGTATAGTTGGTAAAACCCCTCTAAAACTTCATAAAAATACAAGGAATTCAAAGGCAAAAAAATTAAAAGTAAGAATTGTGAAAAGAAATCACTTATTTGGGTAAGAACACTTACCTTGGACTTACCATTGTTTATTCGGGGATGAAAAGTTCCTCCCATAACAAAGGCTTCTTCTCTTTTGGAGGAATTGACTTTAGTTCATTGAATAATTCCCGTAAATGAAAATCACCAGGACTAAAGTTTCTCTCAATAAGATTGGTGTCTTGCAGGGCAAACATAGACACTGCATCTAACATCTTTATTTCTTGTCTCTGCACAATCTACAACTTAAATTCTTGAAGTGAAAGAATCCAACGGATCAACCTTAGCTTATGGTATTTCCTTTCAAGGAGTTCTTTTAAGCCATCACGATCCGTGTGAACTCTTACCTTTGCATCAACTATATAGGAATGAAATTTATCACAAGAGAAAAATATAGCAAAAAGTTCCTTTTCTTCCTTAGGGTAGTTCTTTTGAGCACCATTGAGAGTTCTACTAGCATGATGTATAATATTAAATCTACGACCAATATGTTGTCCTAGAGTTACTCCTACAACATCATCACTAGATTCGCATATTAAATCAAAGGTTGTATCCCAGATAGGTGGTTTAATAATAGGAGTGCGAGATAAAGCATTTTTGAGTTTATCAAAGGCTTCAAGACACTTATCATCAAAATTAAATCTCATTCCCTTTTGCAAGAGGTTTGTCAAAGGTTTAGATATTCCAGAGAAATTTCTAATGAACC
Source organism: Avena sativa (assembly GCA_916181665.1). Lineage (NCBI taxonomy): Eukaryota > Viridiplantae > Streptophyta > Magnoliopsida > Poales > Poaceae > Avena > Avena sativa. The sequence continues at coordinate 228,009,786 of OV702291.1, forward strand.
TTCTATGAAAACCCATATGACCAAGAAAACTTCTTATACCTTTAATATCCCTAGGTGGTGGCATTCTCTCTATTGCTTAAACCTTAGCTCTATCAACTTCAATTCCCTTACCTGATACCTGGTGTCCAAGGACTATACTTTCTTTTACCATAAAATGACACTTCTCCCAGTTTAGAATGAGATTAGTTTCTTCATAACGCTGCAAAACTCTTTTGAGATTATCTAAACAACTAATAAACAAAGTTCCATAGACAGAAAAGTCATCCATAAATACTTACATTATAAGTTCTATAAAATCAGCAAAAATAGCAGTCATGCATCTTTGAAAAGTAGACAGAGCATTACATAGACCAAAAGGCATACGTCAGTAAGCATGTAACCGTAAGGACTTATGAAAGTTGTTTTAAGTTGGTCATCCGGATGAACAGCTATTTGAGAGAAACCAGAGTATCCGTCCAAGTAGCAAAAATGAGTATGGTTTGCTAGCCTTTCTAAAGTTTGATCTATGAACGGTAATGGATAGTGATCTTTCCTAGTTTCTTTGTTTAATTTCCTAAATCCTATGCACATCCTATGCCCAACAACAGTTCTAGTAGGTATCAATTCATTGTTTTCATTAGGAACAACAGTAAAACCACCCTTCTTAGGAACACAGTGAACATGACTTACCCATTCACTTTCTTTAACAGGATAGATTATACCTGCATCCAATAGGCGTACAATTTCTTTTCTTACCACTTCTTTCATTTCAGGCTTCAGTCTTCTATTGAATTTGGCAACTGGTTTAGCACCTTCTCCCATGAATATTAGTTGGAGAGCTATCATGGAACTAATGCCCTTCAAGTCATCCATTGAGTACTCAAAGGCTTGGCGATGCTCCTTAAGTATCCTCATGAGTTATTCTTCTTCTTCTCCTGAAAGTTTAGCACTAATAATAATAGGGAATTTATTGGTATCATCTAAAAACCTGTATTTAAGATTTTCTGGTAGAGTCTTCAACTCTGGGGTGGTAATTCCTCATCCCCTCTCTGTTCTGGCTCTTCAAAACCCTCATCAGTTGGAGGTCCCAAAGCGGGAAGTGAATCGAATTCATTTTCTTGTTCTCCTAGGGACTTGTCCTCCGTAACTATTTCTTAATAATTTGGATCTTTATCAATTTCTTCTTCTTGATTACTAAAAAAAAGAGCTGCCATTTCCTCAATAGTTCTCTTTTCTTCTTGTATTTGTGGAAGTCTGTCTTTAAATTTGGAGAAATGGAATTTGTTTTCCGTTCCCCCAAGCTTAAGAGACACAATCTCCTTCTTGAAGTTAACATAGGCACCTAAATCACCCAAAAAATTTCTTCCAAATATAATTGGGCAAAGAGTCTCAGCTGGCATATCAACAACTACAAGATCAATAGGAAAGTTTTTGTTGCCAATTGTGACAGTTGCATTGTTAACTACTCCCATTGGAATTCTAAGGTTTTTATTGGCTAACATAATTGTTATATCAGTATTTTCAATTGTAGCCGGTTCTATTTCTTCCTTTATCTCCATATAGAAATCATAAGGTATAACATTAACTTCGGTGCCAAGATCACATAAACCGTAATGAGAGGTTTCTTTAAATATGCAGGGGAGAATAGGCTTACCCACATATTTTACCTTTGTTTTACCTTCAACCAATACAGAAGTCTCTTCATCAAGTTCAACGATGTTATAGTGTGAATACATAGCCATAATTGCTTCCTTGGTTACCTCTTCATCTTTGGTTTCTTCCAGGTGTTCCGTGACTCCTGGCATGCTTTCTTCTTCCCTCTTTTCCTGTACTGCTTTGACCTGTTCATATTTAAAAATATGCTTTTGCGTAGTGTTAGGGAAAGGCACTTCATATATCGGTTCTACGGAGGCCAGTGTTGCTTTATCTTCTCCTTTCTTTTCTAGTTCGGGTGGTGGATCATACTTGACTGGTCCCTCCTTTGGAGCTTTAATATGTTCTGTAAAAGCTTTAACAACTTGCAACATAAGATCTAAATCCAAATAAAGTTCTTTAGATAATTCTTTAACATGGCCTTTTTTATTATAGTCATGAATACAATCATGCTCTATTTCTACGCCTCCTTAACTTCCTAAACTAAAATTTCATGAAACTCAATGATCACGAATTCTAGTAAGTAAGGCCCAAGCTTTAGGTATAGGAAGATTCATAAAGGCTCCTTCCGCGAAAGAGTCTAGTTCAATTTTATTAGGTTCAGTTAAACTTCCATAAAAGATATGTAGTAAATACCAGTCAGGCAAATCATGATGAGGACATAGTCATAGTAAATCTTTAAATCTGATATAAGCTCTTACTAGTCCTTCATTAGAACGATTCTTCCAAGTCATTATAAGACGCCTGAGTCCAAAAGATTTTGATAATGGATAATATTGTGATAGAAATTCACAAGCTAGATTATCCCAAGTAGTAGTGGCTTCAGGTGTAGAGATCTATACCATGAGAGAGCTGTACTTGTCAAAGTTTGACTAAAAAGTTTAACCCTTACCTCATCGGCGGTATATCTCGTCAATAGAAAAGTGCCACATATATCTTTAAAACATGCAATATGCTCATATGGATCAGGATCTTCTTCATCTCCGGTAAATTGCTTCTTATGTAGAATACTAAGTAGTAGAGGATTTATTTCAAACCCCCTTGTCTTCTCATTGGAGTTGTCTCTTTTATAAATATCATAGGGCTTCCCAAAGTGGTTGAGTTGGTTAACACTAGTCATATGCTCAAACTCCATCATGTTGGTGGATACTGGTAACTCAAAACAAAAGTTAGCAAGACAAAAATAAATAAGCAAAAACTAAAAGGCCTCCAGCGCTTAGCTCCCCGGCAATGGCGCCAGAAAATAGCTTGATGACTGCAAGTGCACAAATCGTTTGTAGCTAGTTTCAAAATAAAGATATCGATCCCATAGGGAGCAGGAGTCTGAAGTCTAATAACTCTTGAAATAAATATTACAATAGAAATGCTAGATAAAGTTATAAGTGACAAGATAAAATGCGAGTATTGTGTAAAAAGGTGTTTTTGGGTTTTGGGTATAAGAGCAATAAAGTAAAGTAAAACAACTGAGTACAGAAAGTAAGTATCGCGTATGTAAGAGAGATTGGAACTGCAGTAGGGAAAAGGTGTTCTCAGGGAGTAGCGGATACACCACTAGTATTGTAAAGATCTAAGATAAATATTATCATCATGAACATTATAAACTATGTATGTGTGGGAGGAACTCCATATTTGGCCGAATAGGCAACAGCCGCTGCTCACATCATCCTCATAACCACAACAATCAGCAATCAACATCAATCGAATTACTGTGCTATTAAGGGACTTGATCCCGTAGGACGTATCCCATGGCATGGATAATGTTTCGTGAGTTTCCTCAGTTTCCCAAGTTGATATGTAAGGGGTGCCAACAGCTTTATAGTCACTGTAAGTGCTAACACGACTCTGTCTACCAACAAGTAGTTTCCTCCATCAAGTCCCCACAAGAGGCAAATATTGAGAGGTCAACTTCTCTCAACATCAAGATGTAGAAAATCTAACACATGGTCATAGCGATGAATATCATAATAGACTTTATCTTATTTCAATCTCATACTAGGGTTTCTCCATCTCCCCAAGAACTAATGATCTACTCAGACAAGGAGGAAATCAACATCATGGCAATGGTAATGGGAACAATCATAGATGAATAGTACTTGTATAAATCCACAACGAGTATAGGAACTACAACAAGATCTAGACAAGATGTAGATGGGATGGATGGAGATGGTGGTGATGCAGCGGTGGATGATGAAGGTCGGTGCCTTAGCCTCCCGGATCTGCACAGGGCAAAGATGGATCCCCGGTGGATGAGTTCCCCCTCCAGATGCCTTCCAGAGGTGAGGTTTCTGCGATTTCTTGGTGTTCTATATGTCATCTCTTCGAACCAATTGCACGGGGTGAAACTATTTGACGAGGTGGAGGCGGCGCCAGCTATACGGCCGGAGCTATACATCCGGAAAAATTGCTCTGCCCGTATAGTTGGTCGTTGAGCTCTCTACCTCCCTTGTTCACTTCTGGTTTTCTTCTGGTATTATTAATATTTCCTAAATAAGCGATTTATGTTGTTTTGGACTCCTTTTCTCCATAGTACAACTGCTCCAAGAATTGTATCCATTGGATCCATCATCTGTCCTGATCCTGGTGAAAATAGACATAAAATATGCGCGCGAGCACTGTAAAATACCAAGATCCTACATCTACAATGCAAAATAATAATGTAAAACATGATGCAAATATGCATTCATGACCTATCTCCCCTATAAAAGGCCCCCTCTCCTCCTCACAAAGTACACCTCCTCGTGAAGGATCTCTCTCCCCCTCTAGAATTATTCCCCCATGGTCTCGGATTAGCGAGATACATGTTCTCGGTGGCTTTTCGTCTGGAAGGAGTTGCTTCTTCCGCTCCATCGCTTGAGTGAGGAGGTGGAGGTTGTTTGGTGGACCGAACGTGTGTGCGAGCATGGATGTGCTGCTGATTTGTGGTGCTAGGACTTCCTATCGATCTTGAGATTGGCAAGTGATCGACTACATCATCCACGAGTCTAATCTCGTTACACTTTGTCGATCTTCAAGGGTATGTTCTCTATGGATGTATATCCACCCGCTGCTTGTATCTAGGTAGATAGATCTTGGTTCTTAGTAGTTCCCATCATAGAAGTTTTTTGTTTTCTATGTTGTGAACCCAACAACATATTATATGGAAATCATAGCCAATCCATCCTATGCCCTCAGGAACATGGGGATCTACTCACAAGTGCCAAACATGATATGGATCAGTAGCATATGGGTTACAACACAATCTGAAAATATAATCTCTCCACCAAATAAAGACAAGATGCCAATCACAAACATGTAAATATCCCTTAAAACAATATCCGGGGTTCAATCAATCACAAACTATGAGGGGAACGAGATGGATCTTGGAGATGGTGCTGGTGATGATGATGGCGATGGTGCTGATGGAGATGTTGATGGAGAGGCATCCCCCTACGCCTAGGAGGAGTGCTGATGATGATGGCGTCGACCCCCTCACTGGAGGATCCGATGCGGCATGATCTACCCCCTCCCGGAGTAGGAGAGGACTTTCGCCTCCGCCACCGCATCTGTAAATCGTGGGGGAAATATGGTGTAGGTTTTCTGGTGATACAGAGGTGTCTATAAAAAGGAGGATACGAGATGACGCTCAAGGGCCGAAAGAGCCTGTGTGGTGCGCCTAGGGGGTGGGTGCTCCACCTAGCCTCTTTCAGGCCTCGTGGTTCCCCTCGCTTCATTCTTTGTCCCAAGTTGGTTCTCCTAGTGAAAAACTTATCAGGTATTTTTCCTTCGATTTATTGATGTCCAAAAGGTCCTGAAATAACAAAAACATGAAAAAGGAGGTTTTCTGCTTCCCAGAAACAACAAAAACATGAAGCAAAAACCTCCTAATGACAACAAACTAGATGCAAAAACAATAACTAAAAAGCATAGAGTATGGTGGAACTCCCCCAAGCTTAGAGGTTTGCTGACGGTTCTTCTTCCTTGGTGTCGTTCTCCTCATAGTAGGCGCCCCACCCCTTGATCTTCCAAGGATAGGGCCTCCAATTATAGAAGGACAGTGGAGGATCGTTGAACTTGGTGGAGGCAGCCTCGACGATCTTCTTGAAGCGATCCTCATACTCACATTTCTGGTTTTCCACATCCCACATGAGTGCTTGGAACCTATCCAGCTGTGTGAGAGTATGCACATACTTCTCTTCCAGATCTTTGATCCTTGCTTCATAGACTTCAACCTTCTTCTCCATCTCTAGATTCATGAGGTGATGAGCATTAAGGCTACGCTCAACCACCATACCATACCTGAAGACGGTGTCCTCCAAGACTTGCAGGCTCTCCTCCTTGGTGCCTTCGGTCTTGGGTGCCTTCACCTCCTCCATGAGAAGCACCCCTTCCTTGAAGGTAAAGGTATTCATGGGATCCACCATAGATCTAAGGTAATGATTCATCGCGCCTTTCTTCTCGGAGTCATCTCCTCTGAGATTGGATCCGGAGCTTTTCATGGCTAAAAGCTAAAGAAATAGGATGGAGAAACAAGTTTCGCTCGAAAAGGCTCGATGCGAGATTAGATCGGCAGAGAGGAGTACATGTAGATGATTTTTAGGGTAAGACGAAACGTTGAGGAAGAAACGGAAGCGAAACGGACTTTGGAAGAGGGAAAGACCTCGTGTGGCGCGCCTAGGGGGTGGGAGCGCCACCTAGCCTCTTTCCCTCCCCGTGACTCTGTTTCTTCCAATTATTTCGTGACACGCATTAATTTTTCAAAATAATGATTTTCCTAAAATATGAAGATATTCTGAGATCGTTATGCACCTATTTTTGACTTTTGGTGATTTTGGGTATCTGGTAGGGGATAAATTTTCGCAATTATGGCTTCCAAACTTTGGAGATTCATTACTTTAACCTTTCTGACAAATGTTTTGCCTGCAATATAATGTTTAAGATGTTGTCCATTAATAACATGAGGTTTACCGTTTAAGTCTCCATGAAGATGACTGGATCGGGAGCGATACACCTCCTGCACGACTAATGGACCCTACCATCTTGAAGCTAACTTTCTTGCAGAAACCTTGAAACGAGAGTTGAACAATAGTACTTGATCCCCTACTTTGAATTCCTTTATTTTTATTTTCTTATCATGCCAAAATTTTACTCTTTCTCTTTAGATAGTCTAGCACTTTCATATGCTTCATTCCTCCATTCACCTAACAAGCTTAAATCAAGAATTATTTTCTCTCCAGCAGTTTTAAAATCAAATTTGGGTTGTTTAACAGCCCATCTAGCTTTCTGTTCTAATTCCATTGGAAGATGACATGCTTTTCCATAAACCATTTTATAAGGAGACATACCCATAGGATTTTTAAAAGCAGTTCTATAAGCCCATAGAGCATCATTAATTTTAGTTGGCCAATCAGATCTAGCTTTATTAGCTATCTTCTCCCATCTGAGTTTAATTTCCATATTGCTTAATTCAACTTGCCCATTAGTTTGAGGATGACATGGAGAATAAATTATATGATTAACACCATATTTAGCTAGAGTTTTTCTAAATACTCCATGAATAAAATGAGAACCACCATCAGTAATTAAAAACCAAGGTACGCTAAACCTGGGAAAGATGATGTCCTTAATCATGTTCATTGTTGTGACATGGTTTGCACTTTTTGTTGGAATTGCCTCAACCCACTTTGTAACATAATCCAGTACAACCAAAATATGAGTATGTTTTGTTTTTATGGGGGAAATGGTCCCATAAAGTCAAACCCCCATACATCAAATGGTTCAAGAGGTAGTGAATAGTTCATAGGCATTTCATTTCTCTTACCAATATTTCCAACACGTCGGAACTTGTCACAAGCCTTAACATAATTAGCACAATCTTTAAATAAAGTAGGCCAATAAAACCCAGATTGTAATACCTTTGCAGCAGTGCGGTCTCCTGCATGATGTCCTCCATAAGGACTATCATGACAATTCCTTATGATAGGCTATTGCTCAAACTCAGGGACACAACGTCTAATAATACCATCTACACTTTTCTTAGAAAGAAATGGGTCATCCCAAAAATAATGTCTAAGATCATAAAAGAATTTATTTCTTTGTTGGTGTGTGAAATGTGGTGGAATAAATTTTCCAACAATGAAATTAGCATAATCAGCAAACCATGGTGAGGCTGCTCTAGCAGCAGATACATTAATGTTTGCTAGTTGTTTATTTGCAAAGCTATCATTAATAGGAATAGTATCTACCAGAATGCTCTCCATTCTAGATAAATGATCAGCTATTGGGTTGTCCTCACCTTTCCTATCTACGATATGTAGGTCAAATTCTTGTAGTAAGAGAACCCATCTTATGAGTCTAGGCTTAGCATCTTTTTTGTTCATAAGGTATTTAATAGCAGAATGATCAGTGTGTACTATTACCTTAGAATCTACAATGTAAGGTTTAAACTTGTCACATGCAAAAAGTACAATCAAGAATTCTTTTTTCAGTTGTAGCATAATTTCTTTGGGCGCCATCAAGAGTCTTACTAGCATAATATATCATATTAAGTTTTTTATCAACTCTTTATCCTAAAACTATTCCTAGAGCATAGTCACTAGCATCATACATGATTTTAAAAGGAAAATTCCAATTAGGAGGTTGAATTATAGGAGCACTTATCAAAGTATTCTTTAAAATATCAAAAGACTCTACACAATCATCATTAAAACAAAATGGGACGTCTTTTTGCAATAGATTTGTTAGAGGCTTGGATATTTTAGAAAATTCTTTGATAAATCTTCTATAGAAACCAGCATGACCAAGAAAACTTCTTATACCTATTATATCCCTAGGATATGGTAGCTTCTTTATGGCTTCTATCTTGGCATGGTCCACTTCAATGCCTCTTCCTGAAACTCGATGTCCTAAAACAACACCTTCTGCCACCATGAAATGACACTTCTCCAAATTTAGGACTAAGTGTTGGTCCTCACAATGCTGCAAAACTTTGTTAAGATTGAACAAGGAGTTTGAAAAAGAGGTACCATACACAGAAAAGTCATCCACAAATACTTCCATAATTTTTTCAATATAATCAGCAAATATAGCATTCATGCATCTTTAAAAAGTAGCAGGAGCATTTAACAAACCAAATGACATTCTCCTATAAGCATAAGTACCAAAGGAACACGTGAAAGTAGTCTTCTCTTGATCATCCTTGTGCACCAGAATCTGTGAGAAACCTGAATAACCATCTAAATAACAAAAGTGAGAGTGTTTGGATAATCTTTCAAGCATTTGATCAATGAATGGTAAAGGATAATGATCTTTGCGAGTTGCCTTATTAAGTTTCCTATAATTAATGCACATTCTATGACCAGTAACAGTACGTTGAGAAACAAGTTCATTTTCATCATTTGGAACCACGGTGATTCCACCCTTTTTAGGCACACAATGGACAGGACTTGCCCATTTACTATCAACTATGGGATAGATAATACCTACCTCAATGAGTTTGATTACCATGATGTTGATTGCCGAAACAGAGGCTATGGCTCTCCTCTCCTCTCCCTCCCTCCACCCCACCTCTCTCATGGTGATCCATGGCGTCTAAGGTGGTTCCCCGATGGAAGGTCTCCTTCACCGGGACTATTCGCCCGGTCTGGCGGTCGAGGCGCAGGTGTGTCGCCGGTTCAACTCCCCCATCATCTTCTCCCCATCTCTCGGCTCCAAGGATTTTTTTTGATTGTGGTTTTCTCGTCGGCATGCTTCCCCTTGTCAGAAGAATCGGTGGGTTTGGTCTTGCAATATTGTCTTGGTGGTGATCGGTGGGTTTTCGTGTGTTCCAGCTCAGTGACAAAAGGTTCAGATTCTCCGTTGCATCTAATCGGATCGGGCATTTCATTTATGGTTTGAAGGATAGAGTCTGGCCGGATTTTGTCTGCCATTTTTCCCTGTTTCGTGGTTATACTGAAGCTATTCGTTCCTGAGTTAATGTTGTTGCTGCTGCTTGGCTTGCCGGTGATTTTTCTGCTGGAGGTTCGCCTCTACGTTCAACCGTCGGTATACGTACAAAGTTAGACTTCCTGAAACCTAGTGAAGTTGTGATTCAAAGGGATCCGAGTCGACCCATTCATGAATCAGCAAAGAATTGTGTTAAACCTTGCCAAAATGGCTCTCTGCATTTTGGTCATTTTGATTTCCCAATTGATAGCTGTTCTGCTTGCGCTATGATTTCAGGCCCTTCACCAGTGAAGAGCTCTAAGACATCTGGATCAAATTCGAATCAACAGTCTGCTTTTAGCTATGGGGAAATTTTGTGCCCTATTCCAAATGTTGTCGTTGAAGGGCCTATGTTCACACCGAAATTTGTGGGGCCGCATTTTTAGGAGCTCTGGAATTTAAATTGGTCGCCAGTGCCAAAGATTTTACGTCATCATATTTGTGATCCTAGACATGCGGGATATGAGGACAAGGAGATTGAAACAGCCTTAAATTTCTATGGTTTGCCCTCCCCAGCCAGGATTTCCTGCTTTCTTGTTGACTGCCAGCCAGGTTCTTCCCCTGATCATGCTGAGATTATTCACCCACGTAATTTGCCTCTTAATGAGGTTGATGGTGTGTCGACAGTTGCTGTTTCTAGGACTCCATCGTTGAAACCTTCTTCTCCTGCCATTTTTTCGTCTGTTGGGGCTGGACCAATTGGGCTCCTTTTGGACCCCACTCTACTTGGGCCAAATGGTTGTTGTTACAAATGTCTTGATCTTAATCATGGTTGGCGTGAGTGTAAAAATAAAGTTAAGTGCTTGGGCTGCTTTGGTTGGGGTCACCATGTGAAAGACTGTCTTGTTAATCCTCTATGTGCTCTATGTAAGGAGATGGGCCATAATGCTACCATATGCCCAAAGGCCTTTTGCTTTCAGTGCAAGGAATTGGGACATTTCAGAAGTAACTGCTCTATGAGAAAAATCTGGGTTAGAAAAGGCGCTAATGATCTGATTGGAAATCCTTTTATTATTGTCGATTCGCCTCCCGATTATTTCCCTATTTTGTCTGGCTCCCTTCTACCTGGGTCCTCGTCCTCGTAGCCCTCTCCACCTATATCGCCATCTTTTCCCCCACCCCCCACTCCGCCGCCGCCACCACCTTCCCTGTCTCGTCATCCTTCGCCGGTGCCTGTAGCCATGGCAAACTACCATGTGATCCCCTTCCGTTACCTGCCTGGACCGATGTCGGTGGAACCCGGTCCAGCTGATCGTCGTCATAGGGGCCTTTTGGTGGTGAGCGATCCACCTCTGCTTCATGAAGAGTATGCCATCATCACGGTATCCTTTGACATCCCCGACATCAACAAAGGTGCTATGCTGGAAGAGTTTGCACTATACGTGATCGTGATCATCAGGCTCCAGTGTCGGACCCACGTGTTTCTCCTTTGGGTGTCGGTTTAGTCCGTTTTGCATCTCCTGAAATTAGAGATTATTTGATTGGATCTGGTCCTCATACTCTAGACTCTGAAGAAAATGAAACTTTCAATGTGGTTAGACACGATGAAGGGTTAAATATGCGTATGCCTGTTTTTCAACATGAAGCTTGGCTAATGTTCCTCAACTTCCCGCTTGATTATCAGACAGAATACTATGTTAGCAAAGCGGTATCTTTGTTCGGAAAACTTCTTCTGTGGCCTAATCCTGGTGTGAACAAAGTTCGTGTGCTAGTTAAAGTTTTTTTTTGAAAGTAAGATCACATAAATTGAGCAACAGGCCGCCTCGTTAAAACCCCCCCAATCCCCTTAGGTACCCTGGTAGGGAAAAGGGTGCGTAAGAAACCTGTTGCCCTTGAGAGTTTACAGTGTGTTCTTACAATCGAGAGTGATCAAGTCCCGAACGTATTCCGGCGCTGAATCACGTAAAATATCCGACATGTCGGATTTACCTAGCTGGGCTAACACGTGAGCCACACCATTGCTTACACGATCTACCTTCATTATAGAAATACCGTGATGGATCTTTAGAACCTCTCTCGCCTCCAGAATCAAGGCCCAGCATGCGGATTGCTCGTCATCCGAAGAAGAGATAGCTTGGACAGCGCGTAAACAGTCGGACTCTAGAGTGGCTGGCCACCGTCGTAGGTTGATGAGATGGCGGAGGCCTTCAAGGCATGCAACGACCTCAGCTTCTTCCGACTGCCACAGGAAAGGAGACATTTCCATTCGGAGAGGATTGGTCGACCTTGATGATCACGGATGATAACATCGATGTCGGCCTTCTTTGAGGTTGAGTCCCACCCTGCATCCACGTTAGCTTTGATAGCACCAGCAAAAGGAGGTGACCAGGCTGCGTTACCGCATGCATCTCCTCCTCCTTCCCCTGTGAATGAGTGTAAATAGTTAACAAGAAAGGGAACAGAGGCGGATACCGAGGCTTTACCATCACCATGAATAATATTGTTTCGATGATGCCAAGTACGCCACAGTAAAAAGATAATTTTCGGTCTCTGGTCCTTTGATGAATTGCCCAGAAGTGTAAAGATCCACTCGTCGCCCTTGTTGAGGAAACCAACCTCGCACGGAAGGCTCCAATGAGCACGCAGCTCCGCTCTAAGAGCACGAGCAAGAGTGCAGGTTATGAGCCCATGGTGGGAATCCTCGTCAGCCTGCTGATACGTCCATAACGTATCTATAATTTTTGATGGTTTTATGCTATTAATATTCTTTTGATACTCCTTTTTATATAAAGTTTATGATTTATTTAGACTAACCTACTAATAGTTGCAAAAGTGCACAATGTTCTTGTTTTACACTTTGATGTGTAGAAATTACCAAGAATACAAGTGGAAACCTTGTTGGAGTCAAATTGGGATTTTGCAGAAATCTGTCTCAGAACTTTTTTTGAAGATGGTCACGTTTCGGATCAAAGACGGCGTCAAACGGAAAACTCTTTAACTACAAAGTTGTTGGAAATTTTGCGAAAAACGTTCTGGACATAAAATTTAGCTGATTTTGAGTCTGCACGGGTCCGATAGACCCGATTTACTACAGCCCAAAATGGGATGACGGAAATCCGAGAAGCTATATAAAGGGAGGAAACCTAATTCGTGGGAGACACCTCCACCCACGAATTTGCAGCCACCAAAGCCACTTTTTTTCCTCCCCCATCGATCCCATCTCCATGGGGAAGGGCTCCCAAGAAGCCATGAAGGAAGGGTGCTAAGGGGCGGTGCTCCCCTGTGATACCGGCGGCAGGGAAGGAGTCTTCCACGCCGCCGCCGCCTCTTCACCATCTTCACCGTCATCTCCATCACCATTGCTGATTCCCATGATGAGGAGGGAGTAGTTCTCTCTCGAGGCTAAGGGTTCTACCGATAGCTATGTGTTCATCTCTCTCTATGCATGATCTTATTGTGATCATGAGCTTATAATCTATAGATCTACCTTGCTACTCAAGTGCTTTATTAGATCTCTGCTCTCCCCATGTGTGTGAAAGTGACAGCGTGCACACCATGGTGGCACTTAGGCTAGAGATTACAAATACTTGTTATGAATTATATTTGGAGTTGGATGTCTTTATGAAATTGTGGTGTTTGTTGGACTCATCTAATTCTCAAGGTGACAGTGTGGGGTTTTCTAGATGGGAAAGGCTTACTTTGAGGTGTGCTGTTATAGCCCTACCGTTGATTAGAGTGTCCAACCGGAGAGTAGTTAAGAGTAGTATCATAAAGAGAAGATATTTATATGAGAGTGTTCACTAGTGAAAGTATGATCCCTAGGCCTTGTTTCTTAGCATTGAAACACCATTTGCTATTAGATCCGTTACATGTTTGCTTACTTCCTTCTTTATTTCAGTTTGCCTTTAGTCTCTTCCACGCCATCAACTTATTTTCTAGCACCGTTATCTTATATCCATACCACTTGTGTTTCACTATCTCTTCGCCGAACTAGTGCACCTATACACCTGACAAGTGTATTGGGTGTGTTGGGGACACAAGAGACTTCTTATATATTGATTGCAGGGTTGCTTGAGAGGGGATACCTTTGACCACTTCCTCCCTGAGTTCGATAAACCTTGGGTGATCCACTTAAGGGAAAACTTGCTGCTGTTCTACAAACCTCTGCACTTGGAGGCCCAACAACTGTCTACAAGAATAGAATTGCGTAGACATCAAGCTATTTTCTGGCGCCGTTGCCGGGGAGGTAAGGTAAAAGGTATTCACACCGGAGGATTAAAGAAGAAGAACCTTCCACGGCAAACGCCTATTTTTCGGTGTGAGTGCTCGAAGTTATTTCCTTTAGATTCTGCAATTTTGTCTTTTTGTTTCTTGTTTTCACTAGTTAGGCTTAATGGAAAACAACAACAAAATTAGAGAGCTTTATAGTATTTAACTTGAGTTAGGACATGAAGTGTTTTAAGAGAAAATTAAAAAACCTATGGAACTTTATTTGCATGCTAATAGCAATGTTGTTAGTATGAATTCTTGGACACCATTATTGCTAGTGCTATGGAAAAGTCTAAGCTTGGGGAAGCTAGTTTTTATGAAAATGATCTTTTTAGTTCCCTAGCTTTGGAAGATAGCTATTTTGTTGCTTATCATGATACCAAACCTCCAATATATGATGATTACAATGATGAATATGATATTTTTAGTCCACCTACTATTGAGAATAAAATCAATTATGATTACAATATGCCTCCTATATTTGATGATTATGGTGATGAAAATAATAATAGTAGCTATTTTGTTGAATTTGCTCCCACTATAATTAACAAGAATGACTATGTTTATGTGGGGAGTATTAATTCTTTTATGCATGTGGCTCATAATAAGAATGTTTTATGTGATAGTTATATTGTTAATTTTATTCATGTTGCTACTGGAAGTTATTATGAGAGAGGGAAACATGGTTCTATGCATCTCATTAATATTAAGTTTCCCCTCTTTATGTTGAAAGTCTTGAAGTTGCACTTGTTTTGCTTTCCTATGCTTGTTGCTTTATGCTTTCATGACTTGTTTTTTTTATAAGATTCCTATGCATAGGTAGTGGGTTAGACTTAAATGTGCTTTGAATTTGCTTCTTGATGCTCTCTTTTACTTCAATTCATATTTTCTATGTGAGCATCTTCTCAAACTATCATGCCTAACTTAAAGGCATTAAAGAAAAGTACTTATTGGGAGATAACCCAAGAGTTTTAGATGAGTCTTGGAAGTTATTACCTCAGTAATAACCTCTCCTTATCCTTTTTTTTGTTTTTTTTTGCCAAGAGTAACCTCTAATGAGAGAGAAGTAGTGATTGGGAAAGTTGATGTCCCGAAACAGATTTCTGTGCTTCACCGTAAAAATTCGTGTAAAATATTTGAGCGTCGTTTTGAGGAATAAATTTTTGTGCTTCTGCCCTAGGTTGTTATCTAACTTTCGTTAGTTCAACACTTTTTGATTTGAGCAATAGAAGGTCTTCGAAAAAAATCCGTCTTTACCTGCTGGTCTGTTTTGACAGATTTCGGCCATTTTCTGCATTTACTTCTTGTTGGTTCCTTTTTGAGTTCTTTTGGGGAATTGAGCTTTTTGAGGGAAGTGCTTCAGTATCTAGTGTTCTAATGGAAGTTTATTGGTGTTAGAACTGAACCTTAAGACTTATTTATCTTGAGTGCACTAATGTTGCTAATAAAGATTGTGTGAAGTTTTGTATACAGGAAAAATTTCAGGTGTATGGAAGGAATGAGTAATGAGATGAAGGATAGACTAAATCTCAAGCTTGGGAATGCCACCCTTGTCACCCCAAAAAATATCCAAGAAGTACAAGTGTCAAAGCTTGGGGATGCCCAAGGCACCCCCTTCTTCATCAACAAAAATTCCAGGTTTCTTCCAAACGCTTCATCTTTATTGTTTCATGCACAGTTGTGTTGTTCTTGGAGCGTCTTCTTTTTCGTTTTCGTTTTGGTTTTCTTTTGCTTTGGTTTGCTTAGTTTTCTGAATAAATTGGTTGGACCCCCTCTTTCATACATTGGTTTGCAAATAGTTTGGTTTGGTTTGGAAAAGAGTAGGAAAGTTCATGCTCATGTGGTAAAAAGAGCTCGTTTTTGACTATGGCCTATGCTTTTTCATGCCATGCTTGACATTGTTTTGGCTTTATGCTTAGTATTCTTTGCTATAGCATGACTTGTTATAAACAATTGAGATTGCTTAATGTATCTTGGATGAATCATGCGTTGTTTTAGCATATTAAAGCATAGAATAGTGGCATTCTCCTTTGATGCTTTATTTAGGTTGACTTGGCGCATGCTCACACCATGTTATGACTATCTCAAGTCACCATAGCCTTTATGATCCTTTAGTTTTCAACTTGTAGTATCTCTTTATGCTTTGATCAATGATGTTTTGTCGCTCTGCATGATTATGGCCATTATTGCTCTCTTAGTTTGTCGCTCCCAGTCTTTTGCTAGCCTCCACAATCAAGTATGAGTTCCACTCATGCATCCAACTCCCTAAACCAAGTTATTCCAAAGAGTCCACCATATCTACCTACTAGCTTATGCTATTCCAAGTATATTCATGCTTTTGTTACCTTCCAAATTAAACTTGTTATGAGAAAACTAGTGATTAAAGCTCTCACGAACTTGATGGCACATTTTACTTTTCTTGCCCTTAATAAACTTGAACCATTGTGTCGTCTATGTTGTATATGATTGCACTTATTTGTTGGGAATTAGCAGAACCATGATGTCATGGGGAACGCTTTCAATATTGCACTTGGTACTTGTACCTAGTTGATATCATGCTCTTTTGTCTATGGATGTCGTCGGTGTGAAATGAAAGGGGTAAGTCCATGGAGTTATGTATATGTGTTAGAGAAACGCCTGGGTCGCTGGTCTAATCCATGCTGACATGGTGGAAACCTGCAGCGTAACCATAATGAGCTGTCTATGAAGCATTCTTCTAATAAAAAAGAGTCCTATATTGAGAAAAAAGAGGAAAAGGGAAAACAAAAAAAAAGATTATGAAAAGAGGAAAGAGAGAAAAAAGCACCATATTCCCATGGTAAATAAGAAGATTGCTGAGATGCTCGTTATCTGCTTGCCTTGTCATTTTGATATGGGGATTCTTCCGTATCATCGGGCAAGGGGTACCCCGTTGGCGGTTCTCTATGATATACATGTACTTACGATGACAAGAACTTACCGGTGACTAAACTTGAGTAGCATGAGGAGCGGCCCTCGTATTCAAGGGACATGAGATTTCTAACTTTTACTTTTTCAAGCATGTACACCATAGTTTGTTCACTTTAACCTTAATAACTTCAAGATGCTTATGATAGGGGCAATGAGAGATGAAAGCTATTAAGTATCATAATTTTTAGAAGCTCTTTATGATACTTGAATCCCTACTTCCTTCTATGAAGGCCTTTCTTCCACCATTATATTGAGTCTCCATCTTCTACCTTTATGCACCTACTTTGAGAGTATAGTGGCCATTCTTAGTTCTATGTGCATTGTCCCAAGACTAGTTGATTGATGCATAACTTGATATTGCTTGTTCTAAACTACTTGTATCTAGTCACTCTTATGAACTTTGAAGGTGTCCTATGCATTTATATTTGCTACTCTATGAGGGACAAGCTGAATACTATTATGCTATGTTTTCTTTATGTGAAACAAACAAACGTCTTGCAAAGCATTGTTATTTATGAATCTTTTGTTTGTGTCTTTTCATGTTGCATCATAGTTTCTTTGTCTTATTGCTAGAACTTTGTCTTTCAATTTTATGATTGAAGTATATTGATCCCAGATATCAATGTTTTTACAATAATGATGATCAAGATTGTATTGACTACATGTCACCTCAAAAATTATATTGTTTTTATCGTTTACCTACACGAGGACGGTCAGGAACTAAGTTTGGATATGTTGATACGTCCATAACGTATCTATAATTTTTGATGGTTTTATGTTATTAATATGCTTTTGATACTCCTTTTTATGTAAAGTTTATGATTTATTTGGACTAACCTACTAATAGTTGCAAAAGTGCACAATGTTCTTGTTTTACACTTTGATGTGTAGGAATTACTAAGAATACAAGTGGAAACCTTGTTGGAGTCAAATTGGGATTTTGCAGAAATCTGTCTCAGAACTCTTTTTGAAGATGGTCACGTTTTAGGTCGAAGACGGTGTCAAACGGAAAACTCTTAAACTACAAAGTTGTTGGAAATTTCGCGACAAACATTCTGGACACAAAATTTAGCTGATTCCGAGTCCGTACGAACCCGATAGACCCGATTTACTGCACCCCAAGATGGGATGACGGAAATCCGAGAAGCTATATAAAGGGAGGAAACCTAATTCGTGAGAGACACCTTCACCCACGAATTTGCAGCCACCAAAGCCATGTTTTTCCTCCCCCATCGATCCCATCTCCATGAGGAAGGGCTCCCAAGAAGCCATGAAGGAAGGGTGCTAAGGGGCGGTGCTCCCCTGTGATACCGGCGGCGGGGAAGGAGTCTTCCATGCCGCCGCGTCTTCACCATCTTCACCGCCATCTCCATCATCATTGCTGATTCCCATGGTGAGGAGGGAGTAGTTCTCTCTTGAGGCTAAGGGTTCTACCGGTATCTATGTGTTCATCTCTCTCTATGCATGATCTTATTGTGATCATGAGTTTGTAATCTATAGATCTACCTTGCTACTCAAGTGTTTTATTAGATCTCTGCTCTCCCCATGTGTGTGAAAGTGACAGCGTGCACACCATGGTGGCACGCAGGCTAGAGATTACAAATACTTGTTATGAGTTATATTTGGAGTTGGATGTCTTTATAAAATTGTGGTGTTTGTTGGACTCATCTAATATTCAAGGTGACAGTGTGGGGTTTTCTAGATGGGAAAGGCTTACTTTGAGGTGTGCTGTTATAGCCCTACCGTTGATTAGAGTGTCCAACCAGAGAGTAGTTAAGAGTAGTATCATAAAGAGAAAATATTTATATGAGAGTGTTCACTAGTAAAAGTATGATCCCTAGGCCTTGTTTATTAGCATTGAAACACCGTTTGCTATTAGATCTGTTACATGTTTGTTTGCTTCCTTCTTTATTTCAGTTTGCCTTTAGTCTCTTCCACGCCATCAAGTTATTTTTTAGTACCGTTATCTTATATCCATACCACTTGTGTTTCACTATCTCTTCGTCGAACTAGTGCACCTATACACCTGACAAGTGTATTGGGTGTGTTGGGGACACAAGAGACTTCTTGTATCTTGATTGCAGGGTTGCTTGAGGAGGGATACCTTTGACCACTTCCTCCCTGAGTTCGATAAACCTTGGGTGATCCACTTAAGGAAAAACTTGTTGTTGTTCTACAAACCTCTGCACTTGGAGGTCCAACAACTATCTACAAGAATAGAAGTGCGTAGACATCACCTGCCCACATATCATGCACGTAGAGACAACTTTGGGAATATGTCTACCAAGATTGAGGTGCACTCCGAGCGAATCTGAGGCCACCCGCCAAGCAAAAACTCAGAGTTTAGGGGGAACATTTTCTTTCCAAATAAGGTCCCAGATTTTTCTTTCACCCGAAGCTTCCGAGCTAGATTGCCCTCCACTCAATTTCTGAAGTATCGGTTGAATTCCAATGCGATAAGCCAACCGAACACTAAAGGTTTCGTTGCTCTCTCCACTCCATGCAACAAAATCATCCACCGCACGACCACGGAGTTTAATATTAAGGATAGTTGCCGCGTCATGGGGAAAACAACACTCCTGAACAGCAGTCTCATTCCACGTTCTGATACCTTGGTCTATCAGTTCAGAGACCCATTTCCACCGAGAGTGGCCCTTCTTACCATCAACCTGAAGGGCGCCCTCTCTAGGAAGCCAATTGTCCCTATAGATTTTAACACTAGAACCTATGCCAATTCTCCAGATTATCCCCCTCTTCAGAAGCTCAAGACCATGGACAATACCCTGCCACATGCGAGACTGATTTTTGATGAACGTTGTGTCCAGCAGGTTTCCCGATGGGTAGTACCTCGCCTTGAGTAGTTGGGCATAGAGACTGTCAGGGATTTTGAGGAGACGCCAGGCTTGTCGAGCAAGAAACGCCTGATTAAAGACCCGAAGGTCCCTAAATCCTACGCCGCCATGAGATTTGGGCCGAGCATTGTCCCAGGATAACCAATGCATCTTCCGTTTGTTCACCTCGTCACCTCACCAGAAATTGCGAATGATTTGTTCAAGCTCCTCAACAAGACCGGCTGGAAATCTATAAACACCCATAGCATATGTTGAGATGGACTGGAGGACTGACTTAATGAGGGTATCCTTCGCCCCCGACGACATGTATTTTTCAGACCAGTTGCTGGCATGCTTTGAGAATTTCCCTTTAGTGTATTTGAACTTACCTTTATTCATCCTTCCTTCCGGTACCGGCAAACCAAGGTATTTCTCTTCAAAGCAATTTGTATCATACTTTAAAATCTCTTTGATCTCAGCTTGCACCATAGACGTGCACCTATCCCCATACATGATGGAGCATTTATCGAGACTAACTAGCTGCCCAGTGCCTTGCTCATAACGATCCAAGATGGATTTGATTACAGTAGCTTGCTCCACCGATCCTTCAAAGAACAGAATACTGTCGTCCGCGAATAACATGTGAGAAATACCAGGAGCCCTACGGCATATATGAAACTCCCTCAAAGATTTCGTCTCAATTTCCTTATGAATAAGACAGGATAAACCATCAGCACAAATAAGAAGAGATATTGCGAAAGGGGATCACCTTGGCGAATACCATGGGACGGGGTGAAGGAGTCCAACATGTGTCCGTTAAAGCGAATCGAGTAGCGAACGGTGGTAACACACGCCATTACCCAACGAATCCATTGACTATGAAAGCCCAACTTCGCTAAAACCCCTTCGAGAAAGCCCCAATCAACACGGTCATACGCCTTGGCCATGTCTAGCTTATATGCGCAAAAGTTCTTCCGAGCTGCAGAGCCTGTCTGAATAGAGTAAATACATTCAAAGGTCATCAGGGCATTATCCGTAATAAGACGACCAGAAATAAATACGCTCTGAGTTGGTGCTATGATGTCCTGGAGAATATGTCTTAATCTATTAACCAAACATTTTGAGGCCACCTTGAAAATAACATTGCAAAGACTTATCGGGCGGAAATCCTTCAATGCCTCCGGCTCATTCTTTTTAGGAATTAAAACTATCGATGTGTCATTAACCTCATTAGGCATGACACTAGTGGCAAAGAAGATGCATCGCTTGTACAACCTCATCTCTCATAAGGTCCTAGTTTCGCTGCAGGAAGCGAGCCGGAAAACCATCTGGTCCTGGCGCCTTTAACGGTCCAATTTGAAAAAGGGCATCACTTATTTCTTTTTATATGAAAGGGGCGCACAACTTCTCATTCATATCTGCATTGACGCAATGCTTCATGGTGTCAAGGACCAGGGATGGATTAATGTTGTCCTCCTGAGTGTAAAGGTGCTGGAAAAAATCACGAGTCATATTCTCCATCTCCACTGTATCAGCTGTCCAAGTGCCATCTTCACGTTTTAGTCGTCTTACTTTATTTTTGCGTCGTCTCCAGGATGCACGCCTATGGAAATATTTTGTGTTCCGGTCTCCTTCACGTAACCAAGCGATTCTAGAGCGTTGCATCCACATGATCTCTTCCCTGTATAGTAGTTCGTCCATCTCCTTTTCAAGGCCAATGCAAGCTTCAATACTTGCATCATCATTTGGCGCAAGTTCTCAAGCAAGGCCCGCTTCTTTTCAATTTATTTAGGCACTGAACGGAAGTTTACTTGCCTCCACTTTTGTAGATTGTTCATTACTGATCGCAGAGAAGCAACAATATCTCCCAGGTCACTCCCTGGTAACCGGCGCGACCACGCCTCCTCGACAGCCGCCGCGAGGGAAGGCTCACGCTCCCATACAATTTCATACCTTCTGATTGGTTTACTTGTTCTGCGGCTGCTTGCCTCTTCAACCGACAAGAGGATAGGGCAATGGTCAGATCGGGTAGATACAATATGGCGAAGTCTATGTTCCGGGAAGATAGCGGACCATGCAGGAGATGCAACAGCTCTATCCAGCCGTACTTTGACATTTCGGTCCTCTTTTTGTTTGTTATCAAAAGTCCATGGGGCTCCAACAAAACCAATATCATGCAAGTCACAGTGAGAGAGTACTTCTCTAAAATCCATCATTAGCCGTTCCGACCGAGCAGTCCGGGAGAAGTGTTCCTCTTGCCACATAGCCTCATTAAAGTCGCCAAGCATCAACCAAGGTTTATCTAAACGATTTTTGATTTCTCGAAGCGTCGACCACATAAGGTGGCGATCGCCCGCCTTCGGCTCTCCATAGATAAAAGTACCGCGCCACATGTGATCATAGGGACCTCCACTCACATGCACATCAATATGGTGTTTACCGAACGACAAAAGATCCACTGTCACGTCCTCTCTCCAATACAGGGCCAAACCCCCGCCCTTGCCATCACCTTTAACCTAGAAGCACTCCTTCATACCAATTCTGAAACAAATATTTTTAACATGCTCTATACTTTGCCTAGTTTCACAAATGAAAACTAGGCTGGGCTTGTATGTCTGCATCAGGCAGACAAGTTCCTGAACAGTCGCAGGTTGCCCCACCCCACGGCTGTTCCAGCCTAATGTCGTCATTGGGCCCGGCGGTCCACCCCAAGGGAGGCCGCCGATGTTGCTAAGTCATCAGTGTTGGAAGTATTTGAGACCTTCCGGATTTTCGAGCGCTCTCGTGGATCAGTGTACCCCGGAGGAGGAGGGGGTACAGCAAGGCCATTACCAGTTTCCATAGGAATGCTCTTAGAAGAATTAGGGTCAGTGAGAATTGGGTCCTCAGAATTGGCGGTCTCGCCTGAAGCATTCATGTCCAGTTTGCTATTCACCACCGCCTTGGGATATTCATCGCCTTTTCTTGCTCAGCCGCTAACGCTTTCATCGGGCTGGTGCCCGTGTCATCGAGGTCTACATCATTGTCCAACGCTGCCTCCTCAGATGATCTTTTCTTGGAGAGACCAGAGCTCATGCCACCCCTCCCAGCGAAGCCCCCCCCCCCCCCCCCCCCCGCATTGGAGTTCTTGGGGTGAAACGATGAGGGGCTTGGGTCGGTATATTGGAACGCCTTACTGCCAACATCCAGGTGCCGAACTGTAGTTGTTTCACTTCCCAAACACCATCACCACACTCCTCATGGTCGTGCCCAAGAAGCCCGCATCGCTTGCAAAAAAACGAAAGTTTCTCATATTTAACCATGAGCCTCTGCTTTCCCTCCGGTACAGTGAGGGAGGCAAACCTCATTAGGGGCTTCTCAGTGTTTATGCGGATGCGAATGCGCACATAATTGCCTTCAAAGAACATTTTTGGAGTCAATTGCACTTCCTTCACTTTCCCTATCTTACGAGCAAGATTGTCCACAACCTCCGATTTCCGGTGCAGTTCCGGTATTCCATGGATCTGAGCCCAGACATGCATGCCATTGAACACAAAAAAATTCGGGTGCACTTAGGCCGTCGTGGTCCTCCACGAGGAGCCCAAAGCCTCGAAACGTCCATGGCCCCTGGTGCACAACCTTTTTCTAGTCTCCAAGGCAATGCATCTGAAAGATGAAGAGATTCTCCCCCGCTTCGCGATAGATTGGGTCGTGCGATAGGTTCCAGATACTTTTCAACTTCTCAAACAGCGCCTCCGCGCTGAATCTGCGGGATGTTAGGACCTCCCGATCGCCAGCCAGCAGGCGTCGTCCTGGTAGGTCTTCCGCGCTGAATCTGCGGGATGTTAGGACCTCCCGATCGCCAGCCAGCAGGCGTCGTCCTGGTAGGTCTTGGCATCCTCCACTCCAATCACGACGTCATCAAGTTCATCTTTGTTCAGCTCCAGGTGGCTGCGCAAATTACCGATCTCATCTTTTTTCCCTGCCATGGCCGAGCTAGACGAACCAGTTTCAGCTGTTTCCGCCATCAAACCCCTAGATCGATCCTTCTCTGGCTGGAGGGTTGCGGGAGGAACAGGTCCAGACCAGGGCCCGGTCAAGAACGGATGGAAAACGGAGTCCGGAGCGTACTCCTATGCTGTAGCCAGAAGATCTCACGGGGCGACGCGGGCGCCGCCGCCGGAGCAAGGGAACCCTAAGCGAGAGGGTTACGTAATCCGCTTGCCTCAGGTGATTCTTGAGTGACAAGTTGCTAGTTAAAGTTTTAATCAAAGAACTTCGTGATGTGCATTTTAGCTTGGTGGTGACACAAGCTGGGAATTTCTTTGGTGGTGAAGGGAGATCCTGGTCTGCTCCCACTTATATTTTGAATGGTCGTGCGACTGCCAATGATGGAAATGAGGATGCTGTACCTCCGCTTAATGCCGCACCGCATCCACCTCTCCCACCTTTTATCAATGATTTGCAGCAACACCAGTTGGATGTGCAGCAGTGGCAGCAACAGAATGCAGATATTGGTTGGGTTCATGAGGTTGCTCCTGAGCATCTGAACCAGCATGGCTGGGATGAATGGCCTTTGGTTGAGCAGCCTTTTCATGGCATTGACCTTCGCAGTATGACTGGATATGAGGGCCCTTCGATGATGGATGGCATTGCTCCTGAAAACAATATTAATGATAATCCTGCTGCCTGGACCCCTGAACTTGATGATGTTCAAGAAATTGAGGAGGCTGCAGATCGTCTTATTAATGGAGGATCGGCAGAAAGTCGTGTCCTTGTTCGTGCTGGTGGTGATGACCTGACTATGTCGATTGCTGAGGATGGTTCAGTGGTGGTATAGGATCCGGAAAATATACAGTCGGTTGTGATGACAAATATGGTGTCTAAAAGGAAGGATGGTACAAGTTTGGTTCCTGAATAGGCTGTCCTGTTTTTTACTGCTGAAGGAGTGCAAATGTCTGTCTGTAAGTTTCAGAATTTTGTCTTGTTTCTAAGCAAGGTAAAATTTAACCAGATTGGATGTCTCACAGATTTTGCTACCAACCTTAATTACTCTCATCTTGAGGATCTATCTTCTGATCTGGAGCTGAATCTTCCCTCTGTGGAATGGATGAATGATCATGCACATGTTACGCTTGAAGTTTGGGTCCTTTTCATGTTTGGCTGGCCTCTGCTCAGATGGTTTTCTTCAACTTGCTAATCATTGTTGCTGTCAAGAAGCTTATGAGCACCGTTCTCCTGATTGACCATGCTGAGGAGGTGGTTATTCACAAAATTATATACCCTGGTAAAAGATCTTGGGCCATTGCTTTCGGGAATCTGTCCCTGAGTCAGGAAGGTTTACTGCTTTGGGATGGTTAGAGTTCCCAGGAGGCTCTGAACAACCCAAGTTCAACTATGACTGTAGCTTCGGACAACTCCTTTTCGGTCACTGACCACTTCTCTAATGCTAGTGAAGCGATGTCTGATTCTCTGCAAGCTAGTTCAGCGGTCTCTTCATTGAATAATCTTGTGCTTGACTCTGAACCGATCATTCCTCGCCGTGGGCCGGGTCGTCCTCGCAAGAATAAGGAGAAAGAAACACCCAAAGTGGCTAATCAGGTTCGTAGAAGTACCCGGAATGTTAATGCAGGTAGCAAACGTGAAGTCCCAACTAGTCAGCCAACGAGCTGCAAAACTTCTTCTGTCGCCAAAGCGTCTGCACCTGCCGTACTACAAATTAAAGAGATGCAACGTATTGGCATAGAAGACTGTCAGATAGACCCCAAGGAGCTCACTACCGAGCGCCTGATGAAGAAGCGTCAGGAATAAAACCCACAAGACAATGCCTATTTACTGCTACTGCTTTTCTATTATTTGTGGCATGCTGCCCTTTTGTGTGTCAGTTAAACCTGTCGTGTCTTTTACCTTTCGTGAGTTGAACCTTGTGTTGAACGTTAAGAGTCTGATACTTTTGCTATACTGCATTTTGTGATGAGTCCAAATCGTGTTTGGCAAGTGCTTGTCTGGAATATTCGCGGGATCAATGATCCTATTAAATGGCCCGCTCTCCGTAACAAAATTGAAGAAAGCAATGCTTCAATTATCTGCTTACAGGAGACCAAAAAGTCTGATTTTGATGCTAGCTTTATTAAGAACTTTGCTCCATGAAGATTTGATAAATTTTCATATATTCCTGCTGAGGGGGCCTCGGGGGGCATTCTCACCATCTGGGTAGGAAGCTTGTTTGAGGGGCAAGTGCTACTGGAAGAATGTTTTGGGTTGGCCATTTCATTTAAATCATTGCTCTCGTCTGAGGAATTTGTAGTGGTGAACATCTATGGCCCATGTGATGGTGTAGCTCGCGAAAATTTTGTTGCTTGGCTATTTCATTTGGATATCCTAGATGAGGCTCTTTGGTTAATTGTTGGGGACTTTAATTTCTATAGATTTGTGGAAAACCGTAACAAAGATGGAGCCAACTTGACAGACATTGCTACTTTTAATGAAATTATCAGCTATCTGGGGCTTATTGAACTTCCAATTAAAGGTCGCTCATATACATGGAGCAGTATGCAATCTGATCCTCTCATTGTCCAACTAGATTGGTTTTTCACATCTACAGCTTGGAACTTAAAATTCCCTAACACATTAGTTAATCCACTTGCAAGGCCCACTTCGGATCATGTGCCTTGTGTTGTATCTATTGGAACAAGTGTTCCTAAGGCAAAAGTTTTTCGATTTGAGAATCACTGGATCAGACTACCAGGGTTCCTGGATGTGGTCAAAACCATTTGGGACATAGATTGCCCGGGCGATAGTGCGAGATGCTTATCTGCTAAGCTCAAGTTACTTCGACAGGGATTGAAAAAATGGAGTTCAAGTTTTCAAGTCCTAAAGGCTCTGATTAATAATTGCAACTCAGTGATCTTACAACTGGACAGCTTTGAGGAATAGAGGGCCCTTCATATCTCTGAATGGAACTTTCGTGTGATTATTAAAAATAAATTGCAACATCTACTATTATGCCAACAGGATTATTGGAGACAGAGGTGTACTGCCAAGTGGGCCAGACTAGGTGATGAGAATACTTCTTTTTTCCACTCCAATGCCACTATCCGTTACAGAAACAACACCATTTCTACTCTCACCCGAGAAGATGGTTCTGTTGCGTCTGATCATAGTGAAAAAGCAGGGCTGTTATGGCATTGTTTCAAAGGAAGATTGGGTATCTCACTTCCCACCACCGAGTCATTTTATTTTTCTCAATTCTTCTCCCGTGTGGAGGGGCTTGCTGAGTTGTCTCAGCCTTTTACACTTGAGGAGATTGATCAAGTGGTTGCACACTTACCGAGTGATAAATCGCCCGGACCAGATGGATTCTCTGGCCTTTTTCTTAAGATTTGTTGGCCAGTGGTTAAATATGATTCTTACAGACTTTGCCAGGATTTTTGGGAAGGGACAGTGAACTTACAAAGCATCAATGACTCATTCATAACACTGATTCCTAAAACCCTTTCTCCTGAAGGCCCGAATGATTTTCGCCCAATTTCTCTACTCAACATTTGTCTGAAGCTTATTACTAAAATCCTAGCTAACAGACTACAGGATAAAATTCTCGAGTTGGAACATGTTAATCAATATGGTTTTTTGAAGTCGAGAAACTTTCAAGATTGTCTTGGCTGGTCTTATGAATATATCCATCAATGTAAACAGGTAGAATCTGAAACTGTTATTCTCAAATTGGACTTCGCCAAAGCATTCAATACAGTTGAGCATGATTCTATTCTAAAAGTGTTTGAATGCTGGGGTTTTGATGAGAGATGGTTGAATTGGTTAAAAATGCTGATGTCTTCGGGTACTTCAGCTATACTTTTAAATGGCTTGCGGGGTAAAAAATCCTTGTGTCGTCGAGGGGTTAGACAAGGCGATCCCCTCTCACCATTGCTGTTTGTTAGTGTGTCTGAGCTTCTTCAAGAAATGGTGAACCATCTTTTCCAAGCTGGCTCTCTTCAGGCTCCTCTGAATATTCCTAGTTGTGACTTTCCAATTATTCAATACGCCGATGATACTCTGCTAGTGCTTCAAGCTTGCCCCATCCAGCTTACTGCTTTAAAGAACTTGCTTGAGGATTTCGCACAGGCTACAGGGCTTAGAGTGAACTATGCCAAATCTGCATTATATCCTATTAGGGTGTCTGAGGATCGTCTGCAACATCTGGCTGCAACTTTCGGATGTGTTATTGGAGAGCTGCCATTTACTTACCTAGGTCTGCCTCTAGGTCTCGCAAAACCCACTGTCCAAGACTTATCCCCTCTCGTCGGGCTGGTTGAGCGCAGACTTAATGCAAGTGCTAGGTTCCTTAACTATGGAGGAATATTGGAATTTGTTCGGTCAGTCATGTCCTCACTTTCCTCTTTCTACCTTTGCTCGCTAAAAATTCAGAAAACCATCCTGAACATTTGCAACCGGGCTCAATGACACTGCCTTTGGGCTAAAGAAGAAGAAGCTAATTCTGTCAATGCTCCAGCCTCTTGGTCTCTTGTCAGCCATCCTAAACAGCATGGCGGTCTGGGAATTCTGAATCTGGAACTTCAGAACAAGGCTTTACTGCTCAAGCAATTACACAAATTTTATTCCAAAGAAGTTGTACCTTGGGTCAGGCTGGTTTGGTCGCTTTATGGAGATGCGGTGCCTCATGCAAAGTCCAAGAGAGGATCCTTCTGGTGGCAAGACATCTTCAGCCTAGTTGATGACTATAGGAGTGTTTCTAATTGTGTTGCGGGCAATGGCAATACAGTCCTATTTTGGAAGGATTTTTGGACCAATGGAGAACTGTTATGCGAGAAATTCCCTAGGCTTTACTCCTATGCTCTGGATGAAGACATCTCGGTGGGAGAATTTGGTACACTGTCCGACCCCTTTTCCTATTTTTCTCTACCGCTCTCGATAGAGGCAGCCCAGGAATTGCAACAAATTCAGGAGTTAATGGAAAGGACTATACTGCAGCCTACAATCAACGATAAACACAGATTTGTTTGGGGGGAAGAATATACCTCGTCTAGCTACTGCCGCTTCCTGTTTCAGCATGTGCCGAAAAACAGATCGCTGATTGCTATCTGGAAATCTAAATCCCTGCCCTAATTGAAAGTCTTCTCATGGCTGCTCCTAATGGATAGACTTAATACTAGAGATATTATGATGAGAAAGAATTGTAATGTTGACTCTGGCCCTGAATGTGTTCTCTGCAATACGATGCACTTGGAAACAAGAGACCACCTCTTCTTCAACTGTGATTTTGCTTCCCACTGCTGGGCTCTGGTTGGTATTCATTGGGATATGTCGCTACCCATATCCGACAGACTTCTTCTTGCTGAAAGATCCTTTCAAGGACAATGTTTCGTGCAAATATTTGCTTCTACGACACGGAACATATGGAGGATGAGAAATGATCAAATTTTTAAGGAGGTTCCTGCGTCGTTTAATAGGTGGAAGATACTCTTTTAGGGTGACATTGTTCTACACAAATACAAGGTTAAATCAGCTAGTGTTCAACCATTTCTAGAGTGGATCTCTAATACTTTTTTGTAATTCCCCTCCATGTGTTTCTCTCCACATTTCTTCTCCCTGATGTACTCTTAGTCTTTTCTGACCTTTGTACAGTGTTCATATATATTTATAGAAAATCCAAACCATAGGGGATTCCCCTAGGGTAACTTTTTCAAAAAATGAGTTTGATTACCTCTTTTCTTACCACTTCTTTCATTCTTGGATGAAGACAGCGTTGATAGTCAACAACAGGCTTTGCATCTTCTTCCAAGTTAATCTTATGCATGCATAAAGCGGGACTTATACCTTTCAAATCATCAAGTGAATAGCCAATGGCTAGCCTATGGGCTCTCAATACTTCAAGTAATTGTGATTCTTCTTCCTCTTAAAGGTTAGCACTAATAATAACAAGATATATTTTCTTATCATCAAGGAATGCATATTTCATATCTTCAAGCAATGGTTTAAGTTCAAAACTAGGATCTCCTTTAGGTGGTGGTAGTTCTCCTAGATTATCAGGTGGAATATGTAATTGTAGATATTGTGGTTATTGAGATGGTATTTTTTATATAGCTTCTTTCTCTTCATCATCAAATGCTCTTCTTGATTCAGCACATATCGTTCCATCGCGTCTGATGAAGCATTACTGAAGCAAGAGTCTCTACTATATCTTTAGATAGTTTTTTCTTTTCTAAATGTTTATTGGTAAACTTTGAAAAATTAAACTCAAGTCTTTCACCGGCAAACTTAATAAATACTTTCTCTTTTAGCAAATTAATTTCAGCACCAACAGTATGTAAGAAAGGTCTACCAAATATAATAGGACAAAATGCATCTTGGGAGCAACCAAGCACAATAAAATCAGCGGGATACTTAATATTTCCAATTAAAACTTGAACATCTCTAACAATACCAAGAGGACAAATGTATTCTTTATTAGCAAGTTGGATAGTTATACATGTCTCTTCCATGTGGATGGGATCAATATTAGGCTTGATTTCGAGATATAGAGAATCTAGAATCACACTTATACTTGCTCCAATATCACAAAGCCCATGATAAGAAGAAGTCCCAATAGTACATGAGATGTAGGTTTCCCAACTCTAGTGGTGTTACCTCTTATTACCTTGGTAGAATCTTCCCATAGATACACATCACAAGGTGTTTCTTCATTTAATTCTTTAATGGCCGAAATTTGATGTTGAACTTGAATTCGTTCATATGGTTCATGACATCTTCTAGCACTCTTATTAGTAACAGTAGTGAGTAAATTTTCCTTCACTTTGCTAGGATGAGGAGGAGCTTCAAATATTTCTTCTATCTTAGGAGATGAAACTTCATGAACCTATTTCACAACTTTAGAAACACATGCAGAAGTTTTAAGAGGTTCAAGAAATACATTAAATCCTTTCTTTGGAACATTAAGATGGTTAGCAAAAGATTTAGCAATTTCTATTAAAACATGAGGGTCAACACCAAACCTGTTCTTAAGTTCCTCAAATAATATAGAAGTAGAGAAATTCTCTATACATGAATATTCATATTCAAAACCTGGTTTATTATCTTTATCAAGATCCCAAGCTTCAGTATTTTGAGAAATAGTTTCCAATAAATCCACTGCCTCGTTTTGAGTTCTATTATTGAAACTTCCTCTAGGAGAATTATCTAGGAAATCCCTATGATGCTAAGGCAATCTCATATAAAAGTTTATTAAGATAATGCTTTCAGGAATACCATGACAAAGATTTTTAAGAATAATACCCTTTAATCTCCACCAAGTTTGAGCAATACTTTCTCCATTATGAGGCCAAAAGTTATAAATATGGCAGCGATCATCATAAGCTTCTTTAGGAGTATAATATTTAAGATAGAAAGCCTTTCTCAGATTTTCCCAATCAAGATGATATTCATCATCCAGAGATCTATACCATTCGCGAGATTTACTAGATAAAGATAAAAAATAATAGCTTCCTTCTTACTTCATTCTCATGAATACGTGCAAGTCTAATTAGGGAACATAGTTCTTCAATTTCATATAAATGTCCCATAGCAGTTTGGCTTCTATCACCTGCAAAAGTTACCTCCCTAGCTCTATCGACAATACCAATAGGAATTTGATATTCAACTTCTGGTTCAGTAGGCTTCACAATGTTCTCTTTATTTTTGTCATGAATGAATTCAAATAAGGTGAGTTGCAATTCTTTATGGTTTGAGAAAGCCATGATAAAATAGCAGTAAAAGAATAAAAAACAGATTTCAAGTTTCCTCACCAAACAACTTACCAATAGCACAACGTTCCCCGGCAATGGCACCAGAAAAGTATCTTGATGACTCCCAAGTGCAGGAGATCAATTGTAGTACTTTTCAATAAAGAAAGGTTGTCGAACCCACGAGGAGCTGAAGGTATTAGTTAACAAATTTGACAAAGGAAATAATAGTAAATGTAGTAGATTTGGTGTTTTGGGTTTATAGTTTAGCAAAAATATAAAATGCTGAAATTAAATAACAATAAGTAAATGCTCTCAATGAGAGAAAGACCAATCCTCTATGCAGCAAGAGGACAAGCTCAAGTGTGTGTGAATTTATATGTGACAAGCGTTTCCGAGGGCGAATGGATTTACTTAGCATAAATATTTCTACACAATATGGTGAATATGTTGTAAAGTTTCATTCCCTTAGGGCGGAGCCTAATTAGGTGCAACCATAAGTATGGACTAAATACACCACTTATGATGGGTTCTAGATCCATTTACATGAACATCTAGTAATCATTAAGACATACATGTCCCACCATAGTAATAGGTTCATTGGTCTCCAACATATAATCCCTCCAATGCTACTCAAAAATTAGAAAATGGTTTCTGTCAATTCCGTCCCTTCCAACCCCTATCATTACATCAAAGTATTCTCCTATTATCCCATATAGGTGAAGTAATATGCAGTAGACGTTCGTATAAAACCATCATAGAACAATATAAAAGATAAAAACTGGACCACACACTCATTGCATATTATATGGAAATCACAGCCAATCCATCCTATGCCCTGTGGAACATGGGGATCTACTCACAAGTGCCAAACATGATATGGATCAGTAGCATATGGGTTACAACATGATCTGAAAATATAATCTCTCCACCAAATAAAGACAAGATGTCAATCACAAACATGTAAATAGCCCTTAAAACAATATTCGGGGTTCAATCAATCACAAACTATGAGGGGAACAAGATGGATCTTAGAGATGGTAATGGTCATGATGATGGTGATGATGGAGATGTTGATGGAGAGGCCTCCCCCTACACCTAGGAGGAGCGGTAATGATGGTGGTGTCGATTTCCCTCTCACCGGAGGCTCCGGTGCGATAGGATCTATCCCCTCTCGGAGTAGGAGAGGACTTTCGCCTTCTCCGCCACCTCTGTAAATCGTGGGAAAAATATGGCATAGGGTTTCTGGCAATACGGAGGCGTCTCTAATAATGAGGAGCCGAGACGATGCTCGAGGGATGAAAGAGCATGTGTGGTGCGCCTAGGGGGTGGACGCGCCACCTGGCCTCTTTCGGGCCTCATGGCTCCCCTCGCTTCATTCTTCGGACCAAGTTGGTTCTCCTGGTGAAAAACTTATCAGGTATTTTTCCTTCGATTTATTGACGTCCAGAAGGTCCTGAAATAACAAAAACATGAAAAGAAGGTTTTCTGCCTCCCAAAAATTAAATACTAATGAAAGGGACTTTGTAGGAAAGTCTGGTAAATCATCTAAATATGCATAAATAATGATGAATCAAGGTAAAAAATGATTCTAAACAGTGCATAGAGGTCCTAGAAATGATGATGCAAAATGCAAGTATCAGTGAGAAAGGATGAAAGAAGCCGTAATAAACTGTCCTAGTCATGGGATGGAAGGATGTCTTATATTACATTTGTTTTATAATAGTCTTAACTCAATGTCTAAGTCTATGCTAGATACTACAGCAGGAGGAACAATCATGGGAAAGCAAGTGAGTGTTGCAAAGAAATTACTTGATGATATGCAAAATAATCATGCCCAATGGCATGTGGAAAGAACCTCAAAGAGAGTAAGTTCAATTACCGAGGTAAATATTGAAGAGCTTACATCTAAGGTAGACAAGCTACTTAATATAGTAAAGGGAAAAGAAGATACCCAAGTTAATGCTATCGCTACCGATGTTAATGATGTCAATTTTATAGATCGCACTCCTTTTAATCCTGCATGGAAATATCACAATTATGCTTCTAATGTTCAAAAACATTATTCTAATCCCACAGGAGCTCCTTACAACACTTATGATAATAATAATGGAGCAAATCATGGCAATCTCTTATTTGAGCAAATTGTTAGAACTTTTATATAAGCTCAAACCGAGCAAAATAACATGCTTATTAAAATCATAGAGAACCATGAAAGTAGTATAAGAAAATTATCTAACCAAGCCTTTGCAAGTAGAAATGATGTGCAGGCTCTATAGGAAAGAACAAATATCGTGGAGGCTCATTTGGGCAAGGTAGCTGAGAGCCAAGCTCTCATATTTGCAAAGTTTGCTGGAAAGCCCGAGCCAAATTCATTAGAAGACCTCAAGATGATGAGGGTGGTAACCAACAAAGAAAAGTCCGAAGAGCAGGATTATAGCAACACGCCACACCAGCATATACCGTGGAAGATCTACTAAATATGATCACCGTGAAGAATCCCGGTATAGAACAAGGCAATGATGCTATGCACCAACAATTTATACAACAAGTAGCATCTAAAGTTATAAATTTAGAGATGGAGTATAAAATACTAGCTGATAAGCTTTCCGCTAAGCTAGATGATATATTTGAGACCACTATTAAAATTAAGCTGGGAGTTAATGAGATATCCGCACTTTGTGATCTTGGTGTAATCGTCTCAACAATTTCTAAAAGCCTATTTGCTAAAATAAACTTAGGGCCATTTGTAACTACTAAATTGAGACTCCATCTAGCGGATTCAACCTATAAACAAGCTGTTGGGAGAAAAGAAAATATAGTTGTTGAGATTAAAGGTAGTCCCGCTCTTATTGATCTTGTCATTGTGGACATGCCTGAAGATCCCATAGCACCTATAATTTTAGGTAGGCCATTCCTAGGAACTATCAAATCTTTAATTAATTTACATGAGGGGAATGTGAGAATAGGGCTAGCATCTAGAGATCCTTTTATAGTCCACTTCCCTAGGAAGAAAAAGTCCAAGCCTAACGATGATGATGGTATAACTAGTTTGAAAGCCTATTACTTTGGAGTGGGCATTCCACTCATAAACCTAAATGATTGCCATCGGGGTCAAGCTAATTGACCTTAACTAGAAGTGCTTCATGGGAGGTAACCCATGTGAAATAAAGTTTTTTACCTTTGTGTTAATCTTGTTAGTTTTGTTAGTTTTGTTTGTTTTGTTCTTGTTTCATTTTGTTTGTTTCTAATAAAGAGTGTTCAAGAAGACGTTTAGAGAGAGGAGAAGAAATAAGGTAATCCTCGATCTCTTATTTTACTAATACATAGCCTAAGAAGTATTACTGATTTTTATATAATATACTTGTTGTTATCTTGTTGTTTGATAAGATGTGCAAAGGCGCACGAAGCTACTAATCAAATTCTTTGAGTTTTGCATCTCACATGCCGTTTAACGACCTGCAGTATGGCTGGAAGGGACCATACCGTGCGTCCGTACCACATCGAGGCATATGAAGATAGAAATTCTGATTTTTATCGCGAGAAACAATGCTCTTAATGACCACTAGTACGATCGGACGCGCCCGTAGCGTACCATCGAGCAAACCATCGGATTTCAAGCAAACATACCGAATGAATAACGACCAGCAGTACAGGCGGGCGCGCCTGTACCGCGCGCCTATACCAAGTGCATCACCGGAAGGGGAGTCTTCACCCCCAAGGTATGTCACCTGGTACGGGCGGGCTCCGACCGTACCACCCGCCCATACCACGTACGCGGATGCCATAAACACCATGAGTAGGTAACCTAGAAATCCCCAAAACAAATATTTCTCTTTCTTCTTCCTCCAAACTCCAAACCACCTCCATTAGATCTTCAAATTTACTCAATATTTCTTTGATTCCTCGCACTCAATCGATCTAAGGTATGATTATCCTCTGATCTTCAACTTATTTTTGCCAAAGCTTCACTCAATCTTTCATCATTGTTAATCTAGACTTAGGTCTTGTTCTTGATCTAATATTGATATTGAGCATGCTTAGTGTTGTTTTATAGGAGTTTCTTTGTAACTTGTGTAGAGAATCGTTTATGCCATATTTCTATTGAAATGTTTTATTAGCAATCTTTATTTATTTTGTTTTATTTTGTTTTAGATGAACACAAGGATCCGTACACGTGTGATGGTTGCGGAACCTTCCGCACCATCCGTTGATACGTTGACCCACGAGTCAATTGGTATCGAGTTCACCCAGGAGTTTCAGCTGAACCGTTTCAACCGTCTTAAGATCCGAGAAATCAAGTCTAGCAAGTGGGTGTGTCCCTATATCCTGAACCAACTTGGAATTCGTGCTGATTTTGATTTACTTTGCAACAATGTTGGTTCGTATGACTTTGTCTTTCAGGATGTTGTCACATACCGCCGCTTGACACTTGAGTTCCTCGGCACCTTGATGCATACGGAGGAGCCTCACTATTGTTCCGAGGATCAAAGTCCTGGAGTTGATCGTATCAACTTCTGTCTTAGGAACCGTGAGTACTCCTTGACACTCGACCAATGGGCTCAATATTTTTGGTTTGCCAACAACGCCACTGACATACGCTCCACTACTTTTGTTTTAAATCCTACACCTTGGCAGTACTTTAATTTAATGAGAATTCATGGAAACACACCCAAGGGGAACCAAATTGATCATCCTGCTATTCATTATTTTTTTATGTTATTGCTAACACCTTGCAGGCACCTGGTGAGTTTACTAGAGTTAATGAGGAGGACATGATGATCCTCACAAAAACTGCTATTATTAGTTGTAACTTAATGCCAAATTTGGTCGTTCTTCTTGTGTTTTACCTTAAGCATCAGGCTCTTCAATCTCGAGGACCCATATGCAGAGGAGGAGTTGTAATCGTTCTTGCTCGTGCACTTCACATCAACCTAGGTAGCATCCAACCGTTGACAGGAAGTCACTGTCTCGGTCTTTCTACTCTAAGAACATGTGGTATGATTTCTAGAACTGATGGTAGATACTTCCTTCGTATACCTAGAACAGATCACTTGATCCCAGATCCTTTACCTAATGGTCTATTCTATATCTAGGATGGACATTTGTGTTTTGACTCACAGGTTGAGGCAAATCTACCCCATCAAGAAATACTTGTGGGAGGAGGAGGAGAAGATGAAGTAGAACAAGAGGGACCCAAACAAGATGTGCAGCCACCAAACTACTACACCACCTATGAAGATATCTATGCGCTCGAAGGAAATATTCAAAACATGAACAACCTCTCCATCAACCTTCGAGATGCTTCTGCAAACCTCGCCACCCAGTTCCATGATTGGAGAAGCAATTGGAACATGGGAGACTATCCACCACCACCACAATGAGCAACAAAAGGGCTTGCAAAAGCCTGAGCTTGGGGATGTGTTCCCCTAGCAAATTTATTTGTGTAATAATGAGGTGTACTCCGGCTCCTTGGGAGCTTTGAAACACTGAGGTTGTCTTGTTCCAACACTTTGCTTTTTTCCTTTGCTTTTTAGTTTGCTTTCGTTTTTAGTTTGCTTTTGTTTTTCATTTGTTTTTCTTTTCTTAGTCCCTTGCTTGGTCGCAATTTATTTTCTATTATTTAATCCCTATCCTAAAAAATACAAAAAGATTTTTCCGTTTTTCCTTTTTTTCGTAAATGTGGATTCACACTTTGCCTCTTTGCTTTAATATTATTATGAGAGTAATCGTGTTTGAGTTTTGAAGGAACACATCCCTATAAGGAAGAGGATCATGAAGTCACTTATGAGAGGTATGTCCTATGTCTCTCACTTTTGAAGTTTGAGTTGTTTATCCTAGTCGGTCGATTTGCTAAGTTGCCATGTTAGTGGGAGTAATTTAATATAGTTAGAGTAAAGATTTTTATTAGTATGATGATTAGTTGTTGAAGCTTTTGCTCTAGTTCTTTTAGATAACTGAGTCTTGCCTTGGAAATAATATTACCAAACAAGTACAATAAGAAAAAGTCTGAAATTTACGACTTGTTTGATGAATGATTGTCTTGAGAGTATACCCTTGAAGATACTTAACCCCATAGATATTTTGATAGTCTTGATGGCACTCATGAAATGAGTTGTCTGATTGAAATGAAGTCTAGTGGTAATTGTGATGCATGCCAAAGATAACCTTGTGGATCAAAATGCGGTACTAGTTAAAAAAGAGAGAAAGAAAAAGTTCTATGTTTCTCATGCACGCCTTTGGGATGCCAACAACTCTGCTAGCTTTTGCACGATCTATGGTATAACGCCAGATTTCGGCTATGAGCTTATGACATGAGTGGCATACGTGTCAATATATGGGCAAAAGTGTTGGTACTCTCAAAGGTTGTGCAAGCACTTATAAAAGAAACATCCAATAATCCTTGAAAGAGGAAGAAAAAAAGAGAAAAAGAAAAGAAATATGTATGAAGATCCACATAATAAGTCCTTGGCATAGTCTCGTTACTACTTTATGAATTTTCTTGAAAGACAATGATTAGTTAGAAGTGTTTTTAATAGACTTGATTTATTGATCTGGGTGTAAATAAGACACTTCGCTATTATGCTACTTAGGACATGAAACTCTCTTACTCAATTATTCTATTTAAACATTCTAGTGTTCCTTGGCAAGCTGAGTGTTAACTAGAAGAATTGGATTGGTTGCTACACTTCTAGTTATTTATACTTATATTAAACTTT
Source organism: Avena sativa (assembly GCA_916181665.1). Taxonomy (NCBI): domain Eukaryota; kingdom Viridiplantae; phylum Streptophyta; class Magnoliopsida; order Poales; family Poaceae; genus Avena; species Avena sativa. The sequence goes on from OV702291.1 coordinate 228,047,799, forward strand.
ACTTTGATTATCTTGACTTACCGAAGCTTGTACAGTACTCTTGTCATCTCTCTAACTTTGATAAGCCTCACAAATGAATGAAGTGTTGAGCGCATATGACTACCAACCGTAAGTGAATTCTTATTCTTGTTTTTTGAAGTTTAAACGTTGAATTCCTTATAGTTCTTTTGTTTCTTATTTCTCGAGGGTGATCAAGGTTTGAGCTTTGGGGAGGTTGATGGCTCCAAAAATAGCCATCTTCTACCGTGTTTAAACATTGTTTTTGGTCAAGCAATTGACAAGAGACTCTCAATCCTTGCCACTATGACTAATAATTGCATAGATATGCAAAACCTTGCTTTAAATTGTGTTGTGCAGGAAATCATGCTTTAAAATGCAAAATCAGGAGTCATAATGAAAGTTTTTGAGGAAGTCCACACGACCAAGTAATTGGGAAGTCCTTCCCAGGCGTCAGCTAGCTTAACGACCACTGGTACGGCTAGAGCCCGCCCGTACCATCCACCTGTACCATGTGGCAACGGCTTCGTCTTGTCAAACCCTACAACTTTCAGGAAGACACCTATATATTTTGAGGCTCCAGCCGCTGGCCATAGAGCCGACATTCTCATATTACATCACAACACCACGAAAGGAGATCCACGCCATTGTTCATCACTTCCATCATCCATCCCCTCTATTAGCCATAGCCATTGCTTTGTACTTTATTTCTCCTTGTGATTTGGCAACCATTGTAAGAATATTGATTTCAATCTAAGTATTTTGCATAATGTTTTCTATCCTTGATCTATTTGTTATGAGTGAGTAGTCCTCACGGGCTATGGGTTGGGAGAAACCTCGTAGAAATTATGTCCATCTAATTCATGGGAGTATTGTGTTTTGTTTGTAATAGAGATTTGTATCTTTTGTTTCTTTATCTTTTGCCTCGATCTGTGGACTTGTAGGTACCCAAGATCCCATAGATTGATAAAGGCTTAAGGTGAGATACTTGGTTAGCAGCGATCTCATAGGAACCCTAGTGACAGAAAGGGTAGTACGGTCTTTGTTTAGCGACCCATTGATACATTGCAAATATATCTATAATTTTTGATGTTCCATGCTTGGTTTTATCCACTTTCTTGTGTTTTGTCCACACTTTGGAGTACTTTTCATATGATTTCTTGGACTAACATATTAACAAGAGCCACAGTGCCAGCTGCCTATTTTCTACTGTTTTTGGTTCTAGGAAAGTCAGAAAATGAATATTCTCGGAATTGTATGGGACAAAAGCCAAAGTTCCTATTTTTCCGGAAGTCATCAGATGCCAGAATATGAGACGGAGAGGGGCCAGGGGGCACCACACCACCTGGCCGCGCGGCCCAGCCTGGACCGTGCCAGGGGATGGTCTGGCCGCCTCCAGCACCCCCTCGGCCTCCCCTTCCGCCTATAAGATGCCCTCGGGACGAAAACCCTAAGGGCCCGATCAAAAATCCACGAAAGAGTCTGTAGCCGCCGTCATCTCCATTCCTAGATCGGGAGGGATCTGATGCTCTTCCCGGCACCCTGCCGGAGAGGGGAATTCACCCTGGAGGCCTTCTTCATCATCATGCAAGCCTCCGGTGTGATGCGTGAGTAGTTCATCTCTGGACTACAGATCCATGTAGTATCTAGATGGCTGGTTCTCCTCCTTTGTGCTTTCATGTTTAGATCTTGTGAGCTCCGTTCATGATCAAGATCATCTATTTGTAATTCTGCATGTTGTGTTTGTGGGGATCCGATGGATATTGAGATGCTATTTCAGATTGATTGTTGATTCTATAATGTCTTTGGTATTTGTGATCTTGCATGCTTTCCGTTGTTAGTAGCTATCTTGGCCAAGTAGATGCTAGCAACTCCAAGAGTTAGTATTTATGCTCGATAGTGGGTTCATGCCTCTGGTAATCTGGGGAACTGACAGAAATCTCTATGGTACTAGATGTGCTGTTGCTACTAGGGAGAAAACAACAATCCTTTGTTCATATAACAATCGTATTGTTTACTTTATACGCAGTTCGTAAAGAAATAATCTGTTGCTTGCGACTTAATACTGGAGGGGGTTCGGATGATAACCTGAAGGTGGATTATTAGTTATAGATGCAGTTGGATGGCGGTCTATGTATAATGTTGTAATACCCAATCAAGACTCAAAGGAGTCAAGATGATTAGTATATGCATGTTTTGCTTTCTCGATGTTTGTCAATTGCCCCGCTGTAATTTGTTCACCCAGCCTGTTATCTATCTTAAGGAGAGCCACCTCTAGTGAACTATGGATCCCGGTCCTTTTCTTTATATACAATCTACAAACTGTTTACTGCTTTGTGTTTACTTTCTGCAAACTATTACTTCCTTCCATTCGATATGTTTAATCCTTTGTTTTCAGCAAAACACGGTGAGATTGACAACCTCATCGCAAGTTGGGGACAAAGTTCTGTGGTTATGTTGTGCAGGTCTCCACGTTGCTACTAGCACCGGTAGTGCGCCCTGCCAAGGCTCAGCTAGCAACACCTTTGGGGTGTTTCCTTGCTCCTATTGGTTCGATTAAACCTTGGTTTCATAATTGAGGGAAACTTGCTGTTGTGCTCATCATACCTTCCTCTTGGGGTTCCCAACGAGCTCTACATCAACACCGCACCAGCATTTTTCTAGCGCCGACACTAAGCCATCAAGCATTTTTCTAGCGCTGTTGCCGGGGAGTCAAGGACATCTTCACAAGGAGAGTCCCTCATAACCAATCTCTTTACTTTGTTATTTTTTTTTGCTTAGTTTCTTTTTGCTTTGTTTGCTTGTTTCCTTATCAAAAACACAAAAAAATAGTTTTACTAGTTTGCTTTCTTTATTCAAAAACACAAAAAAATTAGTTCCTATCTTAAGTTGCTATTATGTCTAGCCTTGCTCCAATCACTATGTCACCCAAGGAAATGATTTTCACTTTTAAACAAGGAATTGAGGAAAGTTTTAAGGAAGCTTGGTCTAGAATCTCTGATCTACATGAAAAAACTGAGCCTAAAATGACTCGAAGCTTGTTCCTGAGCAGTTTTTACCTTGGAATTGCTCTTTGCTATAGATATGCTTTAGATGCTGTTGTGGGAGGAGATTTCCTCCAATGTAATGAGGATGATGCTATTAATGAAATAAAGAAATTGATCCTCACTTACAACTTGCCTAGCCAAACTGATATTTCTTTCGCAAGAATATTTGCTAAATTGAACACTCTTGAGACTAGCACTACTAGCTTAAAAGATTGCTATAATACGCTTAGGGAGCATCATAATTATGTTCCAATAAATTCTGAACCATCGAAGTGGCTCCCTACAGTAAAGATTGAGATAAACACTGAAACTTTTCAAGCTCGCTGTGATATTTATGAATCTTTAAATACTTGGGGGCTTACTGAAGGAGGAAAAGAAATATCTCTTGCTAATAATGCTACCATATTACCTATTGGAATATCTGGAGGAGTGTTTACAAAGATCCTTGGGAAAATGATTTATACTGATTATCTTGTTATTGAATGTGCAGGAAAAAGACAAATTACACTTGGAAGGTCCCGATTAGAACTCCTTGGAGCAATAATAGATGTGGGAAAGGGGACCATGCACCTTTCTTCTCCACCAAACAATCATATTTTCCCCAAGGTTAAGAATAAAAGTAAGAGAGGTAAGGGCAAGAAATTTGGTTTTAATGCTTCTTCATTTGAGAACACTTGATTCTTTTTCTTGCTTCTTTTGCCTAACTTAAAGGCGTTAAAGAAAAGTACTTATTGGGAGATAACCCAAAAGTTTTAGATGAGTCTTGGAAGTTATTACTTCAGTAATAACCGCTCCTTATCCTTTTTATTTGCTTTTTGTGCCAAGAGTAACCTCTAATGAGAGAGAAGTAATGATTGGGAAAGTTGCTGTCCCGAAACAGATTTCTGTGCTTCACCATAAAAATTCGTGTAAAATCTCTAAACGTCTTCTTGAGGCGTGAATTTTTGTGCTTCTGCCCCAGGTTGTTATCTAACTTTCGTTAGTTCAACACTTTTTGATTTGAGCAACATAAAGTCTTCGAAAAAAGTCGTCTTTACCTAATGGTCTGTTTTGACAGATTTCTGCCATTTTCTGCATTTGCTTCTTGTTGGTTCCTTTTTGAGTTCTTTTGGGGAATTGAGCTTTTTGAGGGAAGTACTACAGTAGCTAGTGTTCTAATGGAAGTTTATTTGGTGTTAGAACTGAACCTTAAGACCTATTTATCTTGAGTGCACTAATGTTGCTAATAAAGATTGTGTGAAGTTTTGTATGAAGGAAAATTTTCAGGTGTATGGAAGGAATTAGTACTGAGATGAAGGATGGACTAAATCTCAAGATTGGGGATGCCACGCGTGTCACCCCAAGAAATATCGAAGAAGTACAAGCGTCAAAGCTTGGGGATGCCCAAGGCATCCCCTTCTTCATCAATAAAAATCCAGGTTTCTTCCAAACGCTTCATTTTTATTGTTTCATGCACAGTTGTGTTTTTCTTGGAGCGTCTTCTTTTTCGGTTTTGTTTTGGTTTTAGTTTGATTTTGGTTTTCTTAGTTTGCTGAATAAATTGGTTGGACCCCATCTTTCATACATTGGTTTGCAAATAGTTTGGTTTGGTTTGGAAAAGAGTAGGAAAGTTCATACTTGTGTGGTAAAAAGAGCTTGTTTTTGACTGTGGCCTATGCTTTGTCATGCCATGCTTGATATTGTTTTGGCTTTATGCTTAGTATTCTTTGCTGTAGCATGACTTGTTATAAACATTTGAGATTGCTTAATGTTCCATGGATGAATCATGTGTTGTTTTAGCATATTAAAGCATAGTATAGTGGTATTCTCCTTTGATGCTTTATTTGGGTTGACTTGGCGCATGCTCACACCATGTTATGACTATCTCAAGTCACCATAGCCTTTATGATCCTTTAGTTTTCAACTTGTAGTATCACTTTATGCTTTGATCAATGATGTTTTGTCGCTCTGCATGATTATGGCCATTATTGCTCTCTTAGTTTGTCGCTCCCAGTCTTTTGCTAGCCTCCACAACAAAATACGAGTTCTACTCATGCATCCAACTCCCTAAACCAAGTTATTCCAAAGAGTCCACCATACCTACCAACTAGCTTATGCTATTCCAAGTATATTCATGCTTTTGTTTACCTTCCAAATTAAACTTGTTATGAGAAAACTAGTGATTAAAGCTCTCACGAACTTGATGGCACACTTTACTTTTCTTGCCATTAATAAACTTGAACCATTGTGTCGTATATGTTGTATATGCTTGCACTTATTTGTTGGGAATTAGCAGAACCATGCTTTCATGGGGAACGCTTTCAACATTGCACTTGGTACTTGTACCTAGTTGATATCATGCTCTTTTGTACATGGATGTCGTCGGTGTGAAATGAAAGGGGAGCTTGTAAGTCCATGGAGTTATGTATATGTGTTAGAGAAACGCCTGGGCCGCTGGTCTAATCCATGCTGACATGGTGGAAACCTGCAGCGTAACCATAATGAGCTGTCTATGAAGCATTCTTCTTATAAAAAAAAGTGTCCTATATTGAGAAAAAAAAGAGAAAAAAGAAAAAAAAGATATTATGAAAAGAGGAAAGAGAGAAAAAATCACCATATTCCCATGGTAAATAAGAAGATTGCTGAGATGCTCGTTGTCTGCTTGCCTTGTCATTTTGATATGGGGATTCTTCCGTATCATCGGGCAAGGGGTACCCCATTGGCGGTTCTCTATGATACACCTGTACTTACGATGACAAGAACTTACCGGTGACTAAACTTGAGTAGCATGAGGAGCGGCTCTCGTATACAAGGGACATGAGATTTCTAACTTATACTTCATCAAGCATGTACACCATAGTTTGTTCACTTTAACCTTAATCACTTCAAGATGCTTATGATAGGGGCAATGAGAGCTGAAAGCTATAAGTACCATAATTTTTGGAAGCTCTTTATGAGACTTGAATCCCTACTTCCTTTTATGAAGGCCTTTCTTCCACCATTATATTGAGTCTCCACCTTCTACCTTTATACACCTACTTTGAGAGCATAGTGGCCATTCTTAGTTCTATGTGCATTGTCCCAAGACTAGTTGATTGATGCATAACTTGATATTGCTTGTTTTAAACTATTTGTATCTAGTCACTCTTATGAACTTTGAAGGTGTCCTATGCATTTATATTTGCTACTCTATGAGGGAAAAGATGAATACTATTATGCTATGTTTTCTTTATGTGAAACAAACAAACGTCTTGCAAAGCATTTTTGTTCATGAATCTTTTGTTTGTGCCTTTTCATGTTGCATCATAGTTTCTTTGTCTTATTGCTAGAACCTTGTCTTTCATGTTATGATTGAAGTACTATGATCCTAGCTTTGAATGTTTTACAAATACTTTGATCAAGTCTTTGATGGTGCATGTCACCTCAAAAATTATTCTTTCTTTTTATCACTTACCTACTCGAGGACGAGCAGGAGTTAAGCTTGGGGATGTTGATACATTGCAAATGTATCTCTAATTTTTGATGTTCCATGCTTGGTTTTATCTAGTTTCTTGTGTTTTGTCCACACTTTGGAGTACTTTTCATATGATTTCGTGGACTAAAATATTAACAAGAGCCACAGTGCCAGCTGCCTGTTTTCTACTGTTTTTGGTTCCAGGAAAGTCAGAAAATGAATATTCTCAGAATTAGACGGGAAAAAAGCCAAAGTGCCTATTTTTCCAGAAGTCATCAGATGACAGAGTACGAGACGGAGAGGGGCCAGGGGGCCACCACACCACCTGGCCGCGCGGCCCAGCCTGGCCCGCGCCAGGGGGTGGTCTGGCCGCCTCCAACACCCCCTCGGCCTCCCCTTCCGCCTATAAGATGCCCTCGGGATGAAAACCCTAAGGGCCTGATCAAAAATCCACGAAAGAGTCTGTAGCCGCCGTCATCTCCATCCCTAGATCGGGAGGGATCTGAAGCTCTTCCCGGCACCCTGCCGGAGAGGGGAATTCACCCTGGAGGCCTTCTTCATCATCATGCAAGCCTCCGGTGTGATGCGTGAGTAGTTCATCTCTGGACTATGGATCCATGTAGTAGCTAGATGGCTGGTTCTCCTCCTTTGTGCTTTCATGTTTAGATCTTGTGAGCTCCGTTCATGATCAAGATCATCTATTTGTAATTCTGCATGTTGTGTTTGCGGGGATCCGGTGGATATTGAGATGCTATTTTAGATTGATTGTTGATTCTATCATGTCTTTGGTATTTGTGATCTTGCATGCTTTCCCTTGTTAGTAGCTATCTTGGCCAAGTAGATGCTAGCAACTCCAAGAGTTAGTATTTATGCTCGATAGTGGGTTCATGCCTCTAGTAATCTGGGGAAGTGACAGAAATCTCTAAGGTACTAGATGTGTTGTTGCTACTAGGGAGAAAACAACAATCCTTTATTCATAGAACAATCGTATTGTTTACTTTACACGCAGTTCCTAAAGCAATAATCTGTTGCTTGCAACTTAATACTAGAGGGGGTTCGGATGATAACCTGAAGGTGGATTATTAGTCATAGATGCAGTTGGATGGCAGTCTATGTATAATGTTGTAATGCCCAATCAAGACTCAAAGGAGTCAAGATGATTAGTATATGCATGTTTTGCTTTCTCGATGTTTGTCAATTGCCCTGCTGTAATTTGTTCACCCAGCATGTTATCTATCTTAAGGAGAGCCACCTCTAGTGAACTATGGATCCTGGTCCTTTTCTTTACATACAATCTACAAACTGTTTACTGCTTTGTGTTTACTTTCTGCAAACTATTACTTCCTTCCATTCGATACGTTTAATCCTTTGTTTTCAGCAAAACACGGTGAGATTGACAACCTCATCGCAAGTTGGGACAAAGTTCTGTGGTTGTGTTGTGCAGGTCTCCACGTTGCTACTAGCACCGGTAGTGCGCCCTGCCAAGGCTCAGCTAGCAACACCTTTGGGGTGTTTCCTTGCTCCTACTGGTTCGATTAAACCTTGGTTTCATAACTGAGGGAAACTTGCTGCTGTGCTCATCATACCTTCCTCTTGGGGTTCCCAACGAGCTCTATATCAACACCACACCAGCATTTTTCTGACGCCGACACTGAGCCATCACCCATTCGAGATAGCAACAAGCTCACCACTTAATGCTTTGATCTGTGTTTTACACTAAATAATCGTTTGTATCCCATTGCTTCATGGTGCACTTGGTTGGATAAAAATACTATTGCTATGCCCGCTGCATCACAGGGGCCCTAGTATATTAGGGCGTGTTGCCCACAAGAGATTATCCCTATTCAACCATTACACATGACTGTGCTTATTATTATCTTTTATCCCATATGATGTGCAACTGCAGGTGGATCTGCAACCCTCGCCTATCTCCATCCATTGCCATTATAAAAATAAACTAGATTGGTCCGGTAAACTAAGGTAAAACGAACAAATAAAGTCTTGTAGACATGTCCTTTTTATTTCCTTTTAGCATTGCTTTCTAAGGTTCGATTAAACCTAGGTCTTCTAGGGAAAAATCTATTATACTACATCCGTGAATCTGGATTGAAGGTATCAATCCCCTATCCCCTTTGCTCTTTGTCACCGCGACAGATATCCTTGATGCACCATTTGAGATGGCTGATCATCTGGGTGCACTCACGAGCATCACAAATCTTCATCCAAGCAGGAGAATCTCGGTATATGCTGATGACGATTTTCACATAGCCTAAACATGAAAAACTTGCCTCTATTAAGCAACTATTGGGTAGATTTGGGGTATTCTCAACCCTGTTCACCATTTTTTCCAAGACCTCAATTATTCCAATCAATTTCTAGCACATGGGCATCAATGCATTATATGCAATAGTGTAATGCCCCATCCAAAAATTCCCATGTGCTTACCTAGGTATGCCCCTCTCTGTCTAACATCTTCATAATGTCAATCTTCATCCAACCCTTGATAATCTCTCTAGCAAGGAGAAGGGCTAGAACAAGTCATTCTTATCCCTGGATGCATTGGTACTGCTGGTCAAACATGTGCTAACTATGATGACGATCTTTTAGCTATTAGTCATTGACCCATCCCACTTGACTCCTGAAGGATATTGATAAGTTGCATCACGAATTCCTATGGAACAACGATGAGATTGTAGCGGGCGGGAAGTGCCTAGTTTGATGGGTAGTGGTTTGTAGGCGTTTGGAGTTTGGCATCCTCAAGATCTCTGACCTATAGGCGAAGGATATGGCGCTAAGTGTGCGATAGTTGTGGTAAAGCTAGAAGGCGGTAGTGCAATTCAACCTTGGTGGGGCCTTAATATCAACTTCTGACATGACCCAAAGATGGACAGAATGAGCATCACGGACATCGCTTTTCAACACTGCACTAAAGGGAACATCTCTGTGGGCCTAGCACTAGAGAACAATAAGTGGGTTTGACACTTCAAACACAACATGAGACAAGAATCTCTAAGTCAATTCATGTTCCTGTTCATCACTGATACGTGAATTTTCTATCATCATAACTGCATCATATGGTTCTTGCATTTTTCACTTATCTATATGATTTATGGGACTTTCCTATAAAGTCCCTTGTGTTGGTATTTAATTCCTCAGAGGTATAAAATCCACTTTTTCATATTTTAATGTTTTAGGGGCCAAGAGGATCTCAAATAGAAACACACCACAATTTTTTCATTAGGACGAAGATCGTTAGTGAAAGAAGTCAATGAGGAAAGCCACGAGGCCCCATATGGTCCCATGGCATGGCCAGATGGGCGTACGCACCATGGGGGACCGGCTCCTTGAGCATCACCTCGCCTCTCCCTTTTGATCTACTCCTCTATATCACGGAAAAATACTATGCCATAATTTTCCCAAGATTTATAGAGGAGGTGCCAGAGCCAAAAGTATTTCCTTCTCCGAAGGGGGAGGGAAGATCCTACTGTCCCACAGCCTCCGTCGAGGGGAAATCGCCGCCATCATCATCACCAAATCCTCATTGGCATAGGTAGAGTATCTATAGCACAATCTTCACCATCATCAGCACCATATCCATCTCGCGATCGACATCATTCCCCTCATAGTTTGTGGTAGATCAAAACCTTAAATAATTTCTAGTGGTGTGTGCATGATTGTTCTTAGCAACTTGTTATTATTTTGTGGTGAAGTTATATTTTTAGATTGTGTTGTAGTCTATATGCCACTGATCATTATCATGTTCCATTGCTATGAGTAATCCCCCATGTTCTTGAGGGTGTACGATGAACATGGTATGATTTCTATATAAGTATGTTATGAGTATTTAGTCAAGTATTTTTGCTTTAATGTGATTCCTGTGATGGTAACATTCAAATGATTGATTGTATGTTACTTCACCTACATGGGATGGAGATGGCAAAAATGTGTCCCAAGCCTATGAGGGTTTTGATCGGGACCGCAAAATGTTAAGAAATGGTTTGACATATATGTGTTAATGAATAATTTGATTGCGCATGAGAGTGGCCTTACAATCAACCATTAGGGGCGTATTTATGCGTGTATAGGGCTGCACCTATTTTAGGCTCGGTCTAATGAGAATAAAACCTGACAAGATGCTTACCATGTTGTTTTAGAAATATATATGCTAAGTAAGCCCATGCCGCCCTTGGGAACATTTGTATCATATAAGTACACACCTGAAGCTTGTCCTTTTGCAGCATATAGAATTGGACTTTCTCTGAAAAGAGCATTTACTTTACTTACAATTTAATTTATTCATATTTTGCTTTGCTTGTTGTTTACTTCCCCACAAACCATAAACTGAAAATACAAATAATTTACATATTTTACTATTTTTCTTGTTGTATTTACTAACCAATACCTTCAGCTCCTCATGGGTTCAACACTCATTTCTATTTGAAAGTTACTACAATTAATCCCCTACATTTGTGGGTTATCAAGATACCTTTCTGGCGCCGTTGCTGGAAAGCATAGCATTATTGGTGAGTTGATTTAGTAATGGTGCTAAGCCTCCTAACTCAAAAAAGACTTTCGAATTCCAGCTGATGCTATAAGAGATATTATGAGTGATCATTTTTTATGTGCTAGAAGGATAACTCCAGCAAGTCATTAATTAATGATTGAATATATATGCTCATCATTTAAACTTCTTGTTATTTCCCAAGAATAAGTCAAGAGGAAATTACTTCATTTATCTCTCACTAGTGATGTTCATGATTGATTTCATTATTTGAAGCTTACATGTTGTCTTGATTGGAAGTTCTTGAAGAATCCTTTCTATCTTAAATATTATACATCTCTGAAACCTTATGGTGATCGCTGTCATATGTATAATTTTTGGTCTCTCCCTAGAGAGATTATTTCTCAAGCTTGGGGGAGATTAAAGGAACTCTTTCAGAAAAATCTTCCCATGGTTTGTACAAAAGCATTATACTAATCAATCTATATGCGAGGTTTCACCAATGTCATAAGGATTTCCTCGATAATTCTTCTAGAGGGAGTTTTATTCGTATTGGAGTTGATAACGCTTGGGATTTATTGGATAATATTTATAATAATACAATAATTGGGACCTTGATAAAGGTAACAGACCCTATTTTGAATATGAATATGCGTGTGTTGTGATTTCTTAAGTTCTCCTTTATTTGATGAGGCGAGTAACATGTTGAGTCTTGATTATACCCATGTTTCTCTTCCTAAAGAAGGATTTATTGAATATGTTAAACTTATTAAACCTCCTATTATTATGGCTAAAATAGTTAATAAGGTTAATGTGGTCTTAACTAATAAAGTTAAACATTATGTTCAAGTTCCTCAATTCCCTGATAGAGTGAAGGATAATCTTCTTACTATATTTATTAATAAAAGTGCACAAAGACATTACACTCCTTATGAATAGGTAGATATTCATCATCAAGTGGCTGCCATTAAAGAATTAAATGAAGAAGATCCATGTAATGTTTATCTATGTGAATATTCCACTAAAGTTATCAAAGGGAATACTACTAGATGTGTGGCGAAAAAATTACTATTATTATTGGGACTTCTTGTTATCATGTTCTTTGTGATCTAGAGCTAGTATCAGTGTTATACCCTATTCTCCATGTCTTGAAATCAAGAATGATAATGATCTAGTACATATCGAATAAACATGTATAACTATTCAACTTGCTAATAAAGAGTATTTTCTCCTCTTAGTATGGTTAGAAATGTAGAAGTTCTTGCGAAAAAGATCAAGTACCCTATTGATTTTATGATACTTGCATGTCCTTAAGATTCTTTTTGTCCTATCATATTTGGTAGACCTTTTTTTACATATAATAGGTTCTGAAATTAATTTACCTAAGGAAAAGGTGTTTATTCAATGCGCTGGTCATAGGTTGGAATTTAATTTCTCTAGATTGACTGATAAGCATATGTGACATGGGTATGCCCCATGAATACCTAGGATTATCCTATATGGTTTGGCCCAAGAGAAGCCCACAGCGTAAATGAAGCCCATGAGGATTCGGGTGGCCCAAGTCCAAAGAGATGCGACTCCTTGGAAACACGACAAACAATAGACAGAAAGTTTAAAGGGAAAAACCCTAATCTATAACCAACTCGCATTGCTATCTCGAGACCTGGCCTCCCTATATAAAGTCCAGGAGGAGGAAGCGAGAAGGACTACCGCAAAATCTAGTTCATACACCACCATATCTCATCTGCGCACCCCTGTAACCTTCCGTTCCATCAATAATCAAGAGCAGACAAGTAGGAGTAAGGTTTTCCTCCAGGGCCCCGAACCTGGGTAAACTACGTGTCCCCGATTTACTTGTTTGTTAGCCGAATGGAGTTTCCAGCACTCCCCACTTCCTCAAACCCAAGTCCATCAACCATGGGCATTGACGTGTTAACCCCACGCCAATTGGCGTTGTTTGTGGGGACTGGGAGCACTAATGTTGCGGCTTCGACGACCCCATGACCCGCGATCTACAACTCTGCTGTAGTGGAGAACCGTCTCCTCTTTGGCACTTCGAATTCACCATCCACTCATCGGCAACTCGCCCGGCCTTCGAGTCTGTGGAAGACGGAACCAGCATGACGATCGGGAGCTTATGCTTCCAAGTCAGTAAGATCGGCATGCTTCGCTTGCTCGATCACTCACCGACATCGTCAATTACACCTGCCTCGTGGTTTCCACCACCGATTGGCACCCTGAGCAAGCTCAACGCTTCGGCATCAGCTTACGACACAGATAGCAACAACAATTGCGACTCCGATCTGTGTGATCTGTCATCGGAGGACGACATCTACGGCTCCAGATCAGAAAGCTGCAGGAGCAACAGCTTCCCCAACTGCTACATGTGCACCGTCATCACCAGCAGCGATGGAGGCACTCAAGGAAACACCAGCAACAGAGGCCCCACCAACGGCCCCACCAACGGAGCCCCCACCAACGGCCCTGCCAATGGTGATCCTCTCAACCCTCCCAACTCTGACGCCCATGGCGTAAACGTGTCGGGTCGCCCAGAGATCCACCTTTCGGAACAACAGTGGGAGCGAGTCAAGGAAGCCCTGCGGGGCAACCCCTTCCAGCCAACACATCTCGCGACATGCTGATAGGCTATCACTGGCTCCTCATAGAGGAGTTCAACCACCAACAGGTGGTGAACACTGAGCTTGCGGGATGCAAGAAAGTAGTCGATGAGTCAAGCACCTGACGGGCAACACGCTCCTCCATCGATGGATCCTCCTCAAAGGGCAACGGCGATGTACAAGTAAGCATCATGGATGTACTCCAACAATGTGTCACCAACGGCGATGGCAAGGGAATCCTCCTCGAAATCCATGAAGGCACCTGCGGACATTACGCCGGCAGTCGCGCCCCTGTCGCCAAGGCTCTATGAGCCGGCTTCTACTAGAAAAGCACGATGCACGACGCCAAAAGCATCATCGAGAGGTGCACAGCCTGTTAGAGATTCGCAGATAAGCCGCATGCACTAGGCGCGGAGCTCAGGCCAATACCCATGGCTTGGCCCTCCACGCAGTGGGGACTCGACATGGTTGGCAAGCTGCATAAGTCATCATCCAGAGGATACATATTCCTCCTCATCACAGTTGACAAATTCACCAAGTGGATCGAGCCCATGCCCGTCACCAACCAAACTGGCGCCACCACCGTCAAGTTCTTCTTCCATCGTCTTCAGATTTGGGGTGCCGCACAACATTATCACCGACAACAGGACAAACTTCACCTTGAATGATTTCCAGGATTTCTGCGAAAACCTAGGCATCAACATTGGCTACGCTTCTGTGGCACACCCTCAGACCAATGGACAAGTCAAAAAGTCCAACGGCCTAGTCTGCAACGGCATCAAGAAGCGCCACCTTCGGCCTCTCGAGCGAGCAGCTCGAGCATGGGCAAACAAGCTGTCCTCCGTGCTATGGAGCCTGCGAACAACCCCAAACAGCGCCACCGGCTACACACCTTTATTTATGGTGCACGACGCTGAGGCGGTACTAGCAACCAAAGTACGCTACAAGGCCCCATGGGTCGTCGCTTACAGCAAAGCTGAATCTACATCCGCACTCGAAGACTCCATCGACTTGCTCGATGAAGCATGCAATGGTGTACCGGTAGAGCCTCCACAATTATCACAGCCGATGGCTACATTTAAGGTCCTTCATCGAAGGCGACCTAGTCTTGCGACTGAAGCAGAAAGAGCAGCTCAAGCTTGAATCACCATGGGAAGGACCCTACGTGGTCACCGAAGTGATCCCAGGTGGCGCATATCGCCTCAAGGACCTAGAGACCGGAGTCACATACTCCAACCCATGGAACATCGCGCAGCTACGATATTTCTACCCTTAGATGTTTTGATTTTTACAACAAGGCTACTCAGCCAAGCTACTTAGCGAAACAATGTACCTCCTACTATTCCACAATAAATCAAGCTAAGTTCCTAAATTATGAGTCTTGTTACATTTTTACATTATGCATCTTGCACTCGGGGGCTGCGCCTCCCTGACGACCTCATCACAAGTATAACCAACTCATCATCGCGATGGCCCGAGTAGTTGACTCTGCTTATAATCAAACTCTTAAAAACTCCAACCCAGTTGTAGCCCAACTGATAGGTTGGAAAGGTGCTGAGATTTGTAGGCGTCAAGCTAACGAAAAGGCATCGCATAATCACAGTCGAACATATACAAACTAGCAAGTTTATAAAAATTACAAGGGTCACCATGCCCACTCGAAACTATACATGCTTTACATCGGTTGTATGTTCTATGCATGCTAACAACTACTCTATTGTCGCTAAAGTAAGACGTTGGTGTGCTTGTCAAACAGCTGGATAATATCCCCCGACGCTGGGGCAACCGCCTGATAGTGTAGCCGCATATTCGATGCCATACCATCCGGAGGTGGCAGCGAACCTTCAACGATAACTGCCAAATCCACATCTGGACGCCACATATGCACCAGAGCTAGAGCAGCCTTTGCACCCACGGCTAGTTGCTGGTGCACACACTCGCGTACAATGCCTGCATCGTGGAACTTCCGTAGCAATAACAACATGCTCGCAGGGACTACGTCTAGAGGAAACATCTGAAGGAAATATGCCCTGAGAGGAAATAATAAAGTTTTTATTACGTATTCCTTGTATATGATAGATGTTTATTTTGCATGCTATAATTGTATTGATAGGAAACATCAATACATGTGTGTTTAATAAACAAAAGGATTTCTAGTTATGCCTCTCTTATAGACTAGCTTGTTGATTAACAAGATGATCAAGGTTTCCTGATCATGGACATTGGATGTTGTTAATAACAAGGTCACAACATTTGTGAAATGATGTGATGAACATTCATCCGAAGTATAACATTACGATCAAGTCATTATGTTTATATTGCTATAACATCATACAAAGTAGTCTTAGTCCTTAGACCATGAGATCATGTTAATTGCTAACACTGGAAGAGTATCTTGATAACATCAAACGTCACACCGTAACAGGGTGACCATAAAGGTGGGTTCAGTGCTATGAAGGTGTTATGTTGAGGCTCATGGATCAAGAGTGGAATTTGTCAATCCCGATGACGGATATATATACTCTGGGCCCTCTCGGTGATATCACATTAAGGTAGCTTGCAAGCAAGTGATGTGATCACTAGAATGTTATATCACGGGAACAAGAAAAGAGTGCATGTCGGTAACGAGATCAAACTAGGTATTTGGATACCGATGATCGAATCTCGGACATGTATTGTATCATGAGACAAAGGGATTAAATTGCTGACGTTAAAGGTTCTCACGATCACAGAAGTCATCGTTGAATATGCAGGAGTCAGTATGGATCTCCAGGTCCCGCTTCTGATTATTGATCTGAGAGGAGTCTCAATCATGTCTACATTATTCGCGAACCGTAGGGTGACACACTTAAGGGTTGTCGGACACCATTTAGGAGCACATATGTTCCAGACAAAAGGTTTGCAAAGCACAGGAATTGTTTCGATAGAAACCGGAATTGTTTCGGGTGAAATTGCAGAAAGTGGTTCTGCATGTGATATTGAAATGTTGCAAGGGGTTTTATGTGAATGTTTGTTAATTAAAGTAATTAACAAAATTCTGAATAAAATAAATAAAAGACTTTTATTAATTGAGAGTTGCATTTAATTTGGTGGAAATTAAATACATGTGAGTGGGATTTTGGGTGGAGGCCATGTTTATGTCAGTGGAGGTTCACCACATGAATGAAGGAGGGGAGGAGTCCCCCCCTCATGCGCCGGCTATGGGAGGGGAGGGGTCTCCCTCCCTCCTATATAAAGCCCCCTCCTCCCCTCTCACAAACCACACCTCCTCGTGAAGGATCTCTCTCCCCCTCTAGATATTCCCCCATGGTCTCGGATTAGCGAGATACATGTTCCCGGTGGCCTTGCGTCTGGAAGGAGTTGCTGCTTCCGCTGATTCACTGGAGCAAGGAGGTGGAGGTTGTCCGGTGGCTTGAATGTGTGTGCGAGGACGGATGCGCTGTTGATTTGCGGCGCTCGGACTTCCACACAATCTTAAGATCGGCAAGCGTACGACTACATCAACCACGAGTTCCTACTCGTTAACAGAACTCGTTGTCTTCGAGGGTAAGTTCTCCATGGATGTATGTCCACCCGTTGCTCTGTATCTAGTAGATAGATCTTGGCGTATAGTTCTCATCGTAGGAATTTTTTTGTTTTCTATGCTGCGGACCCAACAACATCACCCTGAAAATATGCTTAAAGGAGGATTGAGCCTTCCTCAAGTAGTGTAGCACCTGCCCAATGTGATCCTACAGTGTTGCTAACACGGTAGCTCGATTTCGATCTATCCAGAAAAACCCGCTAGCTTCTAGCTCCACTTGAGTCAGGCAACTCACTCGGATGCTGATGCGATCTTTCTCCTCCTGCGGAATGAGATTGACAACAACACGTACAAAACAAGGACACGTCAGTCGACATCATAACAAACCAAGAAGAGTATCAGACAATTGGATAAAGCTCACATCTCAGTTGTTCACTAATCTCCGCGACTTTGCTAAGCAGATACTTTTCCTACTCAACAGCTTTCTCCGCCTTTGACCACCACACATCAGCGTTGCCACAGGTGATCACCAGCTTTTTCTCCAACTCCTTCACATGGTCGCACAGGAGAGGAAGCTGAGACAGTTTGTCCACCCTCAGGCGCAGCAAGACTAAAGGAGTAGAATACGATGACATGTCCTGTGTACCACTCGCAGGGCCCTAGTCAAACAAACAATCGAAGGATACGGATTTTTGTTCATGAGGCAACAAGTCGAAGGGGCACAAGAAATGGCGAATGACCAATATACACATAGTTAATGCCAAGAGCAAGGACAAGTTCTGATGGCTCAAGCCTACAAAAGTGTTCGAAGTTACTACAAATTCCTATGAGCACTGTACAACAAAAAGCACTTGATATGGGTGGCAAGGCCTATGCAAAAGCGTATGCGGGCTTTGCAGAGTCCGTGGCTTTTGTGGCAGCAGCCCCAGACACCGTGGCCTTCGCCGTGGTTAGCCTTTTTTGCTCCACAGAATACTTCGTGAGCATTTCAATGAGCCGAGGACCATACTTCTGATATCAAATAGCAAAGGTCACAAATGCTACCTGTTCGCCTTTTGCGGTCACCGACATCTTGGAAGTAATGTTGCTAATGTTCAGTTCAGTGCCGCAAGCTTGCTCCATCGCCAGCCCAAGGGAGGCACCCGCTCCTTTCGGCATCTTCTTATACTCCTTAGGCACGCCCTCGGTGAAGGCTTCAGCAAGACCACCAATGTCTTCAATGGCCTTGGCCTTTAGCATCATCTCCTCTTGCAGATGACCAAGAACGACCTTGGCCTTCTAGAGTGCATCCTTGGCGAAAATGGTGCAGTCTTCGATTGCAGCTATGACGCCAGCCAAGAGTTCATTGCGAGTCAGCCCTTGACGATCAAAATCAAGCCCGATTGCATCTGCAAAATCAGAACAATTGATGATCAAGCAGAAAGAAGCCAAAGGAGGTAGGGCAATAAGAAAAACTCACACCGAAAAACTTACCGAAGAGGACCTAGGTAGCTTTCATGAGTTGGTCCATGAACCCCTTCTCTATCTCTATTGCGGCCGCCATTAAGCCTTCCTCGTGCTTTTTTGACTCTATAATATAGCGCTCAAGGGCCTCGACTGCGTCCTTCCTCTTGGTCTCCACCATGTTGAGACTCTTTTCGAGAGAGCTTAGCCGACGAAGAACTTGATTATTATCCTCTAGCGCAAGGAAAGGTGCATCAATTAGAAGACGACCACATATTCGACTGGATTACGCAAAAGAATAAAAGACTTTACCCTGGAGTTGCCAGAAGTCAACATCCATCTTCACATGTTGTTGACCTAGGTGAACCATGTTCTACAAGAAGGGCTAGAGTGGCACTCCAGGTTAGGCCAATAAAGAGACTTGGGGTCTCCCTCGAATGAACAAAACACACTTACATGGTCACTCGAAGACTCCAAAGGTTCTTTTCTAATCGTCCGAGCAAGAACCCTGCGCCCCCCAACTTGGAGGAGCTCGAAGAGCTATCGCCAGAGGTGGCCACCGTCTTTGGGGAAGGCTTGGTTGTCTCCATGCCCTTGCCCTTGGAGTCTACGACTCCCTCATCTTCCATGTCCTTGCCACTCTCAAACGATGAAGATGTAGTGAAACTTCAGCAAAAACAAGAAAATATGGCTAAGAAGAACAACGAGAAAGCAACTCTACACATTGCAAAAAAGGGGCAGAGGCTTACCCGTCGAGGTAAAAAAATCCTCCCTCTTCTTCTTTTGAGGCTGGGGAGGAATGAAATGGATGGGCACTGTAGGGAGCAGACTCATGACACCTGCCTCAAGAGCAAGATCCTTCGACATCTTAGGTGTGGAGGCATCCGAATCTTTGCTCTGCCCCCGCTTGTGAGTCCCATACTCGATGGACTTAGGGGCTCCCTATACCTCTATAACAGGCACATTCGAGTCCGATTCATCTTCCTCTCCAGCCTCAGGAGGGATTGCACCCTTGGGTTGGGGAGGAATCGAGCCACCAAGTTTCCACCCCTGCAGCAAAAAAGATAACATCATCAGGTCTCTACCAAAATTGTCCTATGGGCAAGAAAATATGCGACATGAAATTACTGCCGGTGCAGGATTGGTGGCGTGGAATGGCTTGGTGTTCTACTTTGCAGGAAGAGGTTCATTCGCGGTGACCTTGGTCAATGACCTAATCTTCTTTTCAAGCTCCACGGACATCATGTCGTCCGCACAAATGCGTGTTGGATCTGTTAGGCTAGACCAGAGGAACATCGGGTAACCCCTGACCTACAGCAGCTCCACCTGACACCACATCCAGGTTCGAATGAGGTCGACACAGGAGACCTCCTTGCCAAGAATGAGCTGAAGATCCTGCACCCGCTGGAACAAGATCTCAACCTCATCTGCTTCACCCGGCATAAGTACATTCTTCCAGGACGTCTTCCTCTTCAGCTCTTCTTTTGAGTCAAAGGGAGAAAGGTTGAACCTCTGCTCCCACACCTTCTGGTCTCGGATGTAGAACCATTTGTCCCTCCATCCTTGGGAAGAATCTATGAAGTTGAGGCTAAAGTACTACACACTAGGGATCACAGATATACCGCATCCACCAATGTCGTACACTACAGATTTTGACCATGATTACCTCTTCACACTAAAAAGCTTTTTTGAAGAGGTCAAAGTGTGGCTCGATACCGAGCCAACACTCGCACAAGGTGATAAAGCAAGCAATGTGGATAATGGAATTGGAAGTCAATTGGTGAAACTGAATCTTGTAGAAACAAAGCAATCCACGAACGAAATCATCAAGGGGAAGGGAGAGACCATAGAGAAGGAAATCAAGAAACATAACCTAGAACCCGTCGGGAGGATTGGGGATTACCTCTGGTCCAGGAACCAGGCAATCAGCTTCATTCGTTGGAATAATGTCAGCTTTCCAAAGAGGACACAGTTCGTGAGCCCTCAACATGGAGCACCACCAGGAGCCATGAAGGGAATATGCCCTAAGAGGCAATAATAAAGTTGTTATTATCGTATTCTAGGTATATGATAGATGTTTATTTTGCATGCTATAATTGTATTGATTGGAAACATTAATACATGTGTGTTTAATAAACAAATAAAGGGTTCCTAGTTATGCCTCTCTTATAAACTAGCTCGTTGATTAACAAGATGATCAAGGATTCCTAATCATGGACATTGGATGTTGTTAATAACAAGGTCACAACATTTGTGGAATGATGTGATGAACATTCATCCGAAGTATAGAATTATGATCAAAGTCATAAAGTTTAAATTGCTATAACATCATACGAAGTAATCCTAGTCCTTAGATCATGAGATCATGTCAATCACTAACACTAGAAGAGTAACTTGATAACATCACATGTCACACCGTAACAGGGTGACTATAAAGGTGGGTTCAGATACTCCGAAGGTGTTATGTACAGGCTCATGGATCAAGAGTGGGATTTGTCCATCCTGACGACGAATAGATATACTCTAGGCCCTCTCGGTGATATCACATTGAGATAGCTTGCAAGCAAATGATGTGATCACTAGAATGGTATATCACAGGAATGAGAAAAGAGTGCATGTCAGTAATGAGATCAAACTAGGTATTGAGATACCGATGATAGAAACTAGGAGATGTAATATATCGCGAGACAAGGGATTTAGTTACTAGCGTTAAAGGTTCTCACGATCACAGAAGTCATTGTTGAATGTGTGGGAGTCAGTATGGATCTCCAGGTCCCGTTACTGATTATTGATTGGAGAAGGGTCTCGATCATGTATGCATTATTCGCAAACCGTAGGGTGACACACTTAAGGTACACCAACACCATTTGGAGCAAATGTGTTCCATACAAAAGAATAACAAAGCGCTGGAATTATTTCAATGGACAACGGAATTGTTCCGGTGAAATTGCTGAAATTGGTTCTGCATGTGATGTTGAAATATTGCAGGCAGTTTTATGTGAATGTTTGTTAATTAAAGTAATTAACAAAATTCTGAATAAAATAAATAAAATAGTTTCATTAAATGAAAGTTGCATTAAATTTGGTGGAAATTTAATGCATGTGAGTGGAGGCATGTTTATAAGTGGAGCATCCACCACATGAATGATGGAAGAGGTGGGGGCACCACCTTGGCTGCCGGCCATGGGAGGGGCTGCCCCCCTCTGCCCTATAAAAGGCCCCCCTCTCCTCCTCACAAAGTACACCTTCTCGTGAAGGATCTCTCTCCCCCTCTAGAATTATTCCCCCATGGTCTCGGATTAGCGAGATACATGTTCTTGGTGGCTTTTCATCTGGAAGGAGTTGCTGCTTCTGCTGCATCGCTAGAGAGAGGAGGTGGAGGTTGTTCAGTGGACCGGACGTGTGTGCGAGCACGAATTCATTGCTGATTTGTGGCGCTAGGACTTCCTGTCGATCTTGAGATCGTCAAGCAATCGACTACATCATCCACGAGTCTAATCTCGTTACACTTTGTCGGTCTTCAAGGGTATGTTCTCTATGGATGTATATACACCCGTTGCTTGTATCTAGGTAGATAGATCTTGGTGCTTAGTAGTTCCCATCATAGATTTTTTTGTTTTCTATGCTGCGAACCCAACAAGCCATTGGTGACACGGGTCCTGGCGCCCTTTTTCTTGGGAGCAGCGGTGGCGGTGCCAGATCCAATACCAACGGGCTTCTTCTTCCCCATCCTTCTCCGATAGAGAGATTGCAAGAAGTAACTGGGAAATTCTTTGATCACGTCCAGCGCAAAGAACAGGCCAAGAACAATGGTGAGGAGCAGAAAGACAATGGCAGCGGCGCAAGGAGGAAGAAGAAGCAGAGTGCCAAAATTACTGCTGCAAATTGCTACTTAAGCACCGAAGAGATACCATTCGACGGTCAGAAATCCACTCCTTAGATGTGTGGCATGCATCGACATAGACGCGTGGTGGTATGTAAAACAAAGCATCATCGCACGATCCCCCACTCAGTGCGGAAATTGAGGAGACACAGTTAAAATAGCCCAATTTATGCATGACTGGTTAAATCCCGATCAGACTTTGGGCCCCGCAAGTGTCCAGTCCCATCAGCACCGCTCACGCCATCGGCTGAATTCACTAGGTTGTCAGCACTGACGTCATCAATATTCATACCATGAAAAAAAGCTGGAAGTGAGCAACGATAACTTTTATTCGACTCACTAAGTTTTTCTCGAGTCTACGACTCGACCAAACACTCGGGAGCTACTCCTAACAGGAGCATTGGAAGCGCATCCGAAGATTTTTCGGGCCTAATGTTACCCCACCAAATGCAGGTACAAGCGTAATACGCCTCGATTCCTTCTTCGAATCTACAATTCGATTACGGACTCAGGGGCTACACCCATAGGGAGATCTAGAAGTGCATTCGACAACATACGGCCATCGACAACAGTTGCAAAAGTTCAAAGTCCCCACTCGAGTCTACGACTCGAATAGGCACTCGGGGGCTACTCCCATAGGGAGTGCTGGTCGCGCACCATATGAGAAGACGAAAAATTTGAAATTGAATCCTCAGGAAAGGTGTGTTGACTATGTCCGCATCATATCATCACAAGCAATCGAAGCTTTCGGTGACCTCGCCTCTTAAACCATAGTTGCCTTGTACAGAGACAACGTCTCCTTGGCCGCCCGAATCACCTCTGTGGTGACAACACATTCGGATGCCACGTTTACAATGTGAAGATAAGACCTGCAGATACAATCTAAAGGCCTCACAACACACCAGTTGTGCTCTACCAGAAACATGTCGTGCTTATAGGCACGATGATAATGCCTTGATGAACGCATCGATTTCACACCTATAACACTGTAATTTGGCTCTATAAGGCCTCCACGGTATGAGTCGAATTACGCCAGCAATTTTGCGAATTCGAGTCCGGGGATATGAGTTTGAGTAGATAGCGTTGTTTTGCCCAAAGGCAGTTAACTGATCTTGATCCGTCAAATGAATCAGGAACGCATATCAACTATCCCTATGACATAAGTAATAACACTCGATAAAACTTTTGGATGGTAAAGGAGGCACTTATGTACACTTGAAGACTTCATAGTCTACCTCCGAATCTATGATTTGGATGGACACTCGGGGGATACTAACATGGGTATGCCCCACGGATACCTGGGGTTATACAATATGGTTCGGCCCAAGAGAATCCCACGGCATAAATGAAGCCCATGAGGATTTGGGTGGCCCAAGTGAAAGGAATATGCCCGAGAGGCAATAATAAAGTGGTTATTATATTATATTCCATGTTTATGATAAATGTATATTTCTCATGCTCTAATTGTGTTAACTAGAAACATTAATACATGTGTGTTTAATAAACAAAAGAAAAGGTTCCTAGTGATGCCTCTCATTACACTAGGTTGTTTATTAATAGATGATCAAGGTTTCCTGATCATGACATTGGATGTTGTTAATAAAAAGGTCACAACATTGATAGAATGATGTGATGAAAAATCTCCCAAAGTATAGTAACACGATCATGCCATTATATTTAAACTACTATAACGTCACTCAAAGTAACCCTAATCTTTAGACCATGAGATCACGTCAATCGTTGACTCGGGAAGAGTATTTGAAAAAGAGTAAAAGTTGAAGTAGCACCTATTCACCCCCTCTAGGTTCCCATATGATCCTTTCAATAACAAGGTCATAACATTGATAGAATGATGTGATGAACAATCTCCCGAAGTATAGTAACACAATCATGCCACTATGTTTACACTACAATAACGTCACTCAAAGTAACCCTAATCTTTAGACCATGAGATCACGTCAATCGTTGACTCAGGAACAGTATTTTGATTACATCAAACGTCACTTCGTAACTGGGTGATTATAAAGGTATCATTGGATACTTGGAAAGTGTCAGTTTAGGCTCGTGGATAAAGAGTGGGATTTTTCCATCCTGACGACAGTGAGATATACTCACGGCCCTCTCGCTGATATCACATTAACATAGCTTGCAAACAAGTGATAACAATCACTAAGAATGTTATATCACGGGAACGAGAAAAGAGTACTTGTCAGTAACATGATTGAACTAGGTATAGATGATACCAAATGATCAGATCCTGGACAAGTAAAATATCGCGAGACAAAAGGAATTGGTTACTGTGAATAAAGGTTCACGTAATCACTAGTTTATCATTTGAGCTGGTGGGAGTCATTATGGATCTCCAGGTCCCGCTAATGATTATTAATTGGAGAGTGTCTCGATCATGTCCACTCAGCTCGCGAACCCGTAGGGAGACACACTTAAGGGTAGTCGACGCATTTGAGTGGATAGGGAACACCAGAGAAAATACTGGACAGTGCAGGAATTGTTCTAATAAATCTACCGGAATAGTTCGATGTATCAGAATATTATCGGGGATTGGATTATCAATGTGTTCATTAAATAGAGTGTTCATTAAATGAAGTGTTCATTGAATGATTGGCATTAAATCAAGTGAATTAAAAGGGAGTTTTAATTGCATAACTCTTGATTTTGAGTGGAAATTGAATAAGAGATGAGTGGAGCTAAATGGGTGTGAGTGGAGTGTCCACCCACATAAATGGGAGAGAGGTGGGGGCACCACCATGGCTGGTGCACCATGGCCCTTGGGGCTGCCCCTCACCTATAAAAGGCCCACTCCTCCTCTCATCTCACTCATTCTCCCTTCTCTCATATGCCCTTTGGTTGGCATCTCCTCCCCCTTCTAGCCTTGTCCATTATCATGAGTATGATGCTTAGGTGAAGCCCTGCTCAAGATCTTCTCCTACACCACTGATGACTGCAAGTGCACAGATCGTTTGTAGCTAGTTTCGAAATAAAGATATCGATCCCACAGGGAGAGGAGTCTAAAGTCTAATAACTCTTGAAATAAATACTATAATAGAAATGCTAAATAAAGTTCTAAGTGACAAGATAAAATGCGAGTATTGCGTAAAAAGGTGTTTTGGGGTTTTTGGTGTAAGAGTAACAATAAGTAAAGTGAAACAACTGAACATAGAAAGTAAGTATCGCGTATGTAAGGGATTGGAAATGCAATAGGGAAAAAGCGTTCTCGGGGAGTAGTGGATACACCACTAGCATTATAAAGAACTAAGGTAAAGATTATTATCATGAACATTCTCAACTATGTATGTGTGGGAGGAACTCCGTATTTGGACAAATAGGTAGAAACCACTGCTCACATCATCCTCATAACCACAGCAGTGAGCAATCGACATCAATCGAATTACTGCGCTATTAAGGGACGTAATCCCGTAGGACGTATCCCATGGCATGTATAGTGTTCCGTTTGTTTCCTCGGTTCCCAAGTTGATATGTAAGGAGTGCCAACAGCTTTATAATCACTATAAGTGCTAACACACCTCCATCTACCAACAAGTAGTTCCCTCCATCAAGTCCCCACAAGAGGCAAATATTGAGAGGTCAACTTCTCCCAACATCAAGATGAAGACAATATAACACATGGTCACAGCGATGAATATCATAATAATACTTATCTTATTTCAATTTCATACTAGGGTTTCTCCATCTCCCCAAGAACTAATGATCTACTCAGATATGGAGGTAATCAACATCATGGCAATAACAATGGAATCTATCATAGATGAATAGTACTTGTATAAATCCACAACGAGTACGGAAATTACAACAAGATCTAGACAAGATGTACATGGGATGGATGGAGATGGTGGTGTGATGACCCACAAGTATAGGGGGTGTATCGCAGTATTTTCGATAAGTAAGAGTGTCGAACCCAACGAGGAGCAGAAGGTGCTGACTAGTAGTATGGATCAGGAATTCTCTGCAAATACTTAGCAAACGGATTTTTAGGGGTTTTTGATAAAGCAAGTAAATAAAGTACGAGTAAATAAAAGACAGTAGAAACAAATGCAGCAAGTGGACCAATCCTTTATGCAGCAAAGGACAAGCCGGTTGTATTACTTAAGATGACCAAACGTTCTCGAGGACACATGGGAAGACTGTCAAGTGCTTTCGCTTCATATTGTTGATTAATCTTCTTTAGCTTGCTAAGTGTTGTGTGGCTGAACTTGTGCTAATGTACCGACCTTCCTAGGACTAATACATACTTGTGATTATACCCCTTGCAAACATCTGTAAGTACAAGAAAGTAATTAAGGTAGAAACCTAACCACAGTTTTAAACTCTAAGACCCTTACGTCCCTTGTGCAATGGTTTCCTAACGAGGGTTCAGGTTTCTGTCACTCCGGCAACCCCTACGATTAGTAGCCAAATACACAATGCATTACCCTAGGCCCATATAGGTGAAGTGTCATGTAGTCGACGTTCACATGATACCACTAGAATAAGTACACCACAACTTAAATATCAAACTATTGAATCTTTCTCAACACAACTCCACTACTAACAACATGACTTCTCCCATGTCCTCAAGAACAAAATGAACTACTCACAAGACATCATATGGATCATGATCAGAGATGGAAAAATGATGTATAACAATCTGAACATAAACAATAATTCAATGGTTCACTCAATAGCATCAACGACAAAGAGTAATCAACACCGGGAAAGTTTCCCCTATGAACTATGCAAGATTCAACCCAATTGTTACAGCAATATGGAGATGGTGATGAGGGTGCTGATGGTGATGATGGTGGTGGTGATGATGATGATGATCCCGATGAAGTCCAGCTTGATGGTGGTGTTGATGGCGACGATCTCCCCTCTCTAAGAAGGAATTCCCTCGGTAGAAATCTGTCTGCCGGAGAGATCTTTCTCTCTCGGTGTTTTCTGCCCCGCAGAGGCGGCAGAATCTGTCTGTGGTCGCTCCCCGAGTCTTAGGGTTTTGGGAGGATAATATACGCCAGAGGGGAGTGCCAGGGGTGGACTAGGGCGGCCACACCACCTGGTGGCGTGGCCTAGGCTGGCCCGCGCCAGGGGGTGGTGTGCCCCTCCTGTGGCCCATCTCCACCCCCTTCGGGCTTCCTTCGTCTTCTGGAAAAATAGGATTTTCCATGTATTTTCCCGGATTTTCTGATCTTCGCGAATTTTGCCTCCAAACAGCACCTTTTCCATCAGAATCCTGGCTGCAGCGGTCCATGCTCCAAAAGTCATCAACCATGCAAAAACAGATGAAATAACATAAGTATCACCTCTCAATACGAAATATATCAATGAATAACAGTGAATTATGACATAGAATAGTGATGCAAAATGGACGTATCAACTCCCCCCAAGCTTAGACTTCGCTTGTCCCCAAGCGAAACTGAGCTCAATAAACATGGCCTCAGGTTTATGGAGTGAAGAGTCGATAAAAGAATACGGACAAGAAGCATCACTTTCATCAATACATAGATCATAATAGAAGACAACTCACTATTATATAACTTACTTGTAATAAGTAAAGGAAACACAATAAAGATACATAAAGTAAATCATAATTGGTAATAGAAAACTTAGCTCTTGGTCGAAGAATAGTTGATAATTTGCTGGAGTTCACAAATAACTGGTTTTCAATGATAGCTTTCAAAGTAGTAAACATCAAGATAAGAGCAATGTGCAAAACAAGGAACATAAGAAACATGATTGAATAAATCATCATATGAATGTATGAAACACAACAACTCAAAATACTTGCTGAGATAGAAGGGAGTAGGTTTACTGACTCAACTAAAAAGTAAAATAAAGGCCCTTCGTAGAGGGAAGCAGGGATTTCAAGTTTCATAAAGAGCTCCCAAAAATTATGATACTTATTAGCTTCCAGCTCTCATTGCCCCTATCATAGGCATCTTTAGCTGATTAAGGTTAAAGTGATCAAATATGAGGATATGCATTGACAAGTTGTAAATTGAGAATCTCATGTCCCTTGAATACGAGGGTCGCTCCTCATGCTACTCAAGTTTAGTCACCGGTAAGTTCTTGTCATTGTAAGCATATGTGTATGATAGAGAACCACCAACGGGGTACCCCTTGCCCGATGATACGGAAGAATCCCCATATCAAAATGATAAGGCAAGCAGACAACAAGCATCTCAGCAATCTTCTTATTTACCATGGGAATATGGTGCTTTTTTCTCTCTTTCCTCTTTTCATAATCTCTTTTTTCTTTTTCTCTTTTTTCTCAATATCGGACTCTTTTTTTATAAGAAGAATGCTTCATAGATGCTCGTTATGGTTGCGCTGCAGGTTTCCACCATGTCAGCATGGATTAGACCAGCGGCCTAGGTGTTTCTCTAACACACATGCATAACTCCATGGACTTACAAGCTCCCCTTTCATTTCACACCGACGACATCCATAGACAAAAGAACATGATATCAACTAGGTACAAAGTACTAGTGCAATGTTGAAAGCGTTCCCCATGACAGCATGGTTCTGCTAATCCACAACTTACAAAGCGCAAGCATATACGCAACATAGATGGGCACAATGGTTCAAGTTTATTAGATGCACGAAAGTAAAGTGTGCCATCAAGTTCGTGAGAGCTTTAATCACTAATTTTCACATAACAAGTTTAATTTGGGAGATAGATAAAACAAGAATTTACTTGGAATAGCAATAGTGCTAATAGGTAGGTATGGTGGACACAAATGGCCTGGGTTTTGGTTTAAAGGAGTGGATGCACGAGAAGAATTCCCTCTCAGTACAGGTTTTTGGCTAGCAAGGTTGGGTAGGAGGTATAAGAGTTGAAGGAAACAAGCAAACATACAAGTGATAAAAATAAACATGCAATCTTCCTTGGAAGCACAAAAGATCTTAACTAGAGAATACTAAACTTATGAGCAAATCAAGAAAGAAAGATGATGAAATTATATTTCTTTAGAGTACTTTTATCTTTTCATTCAACTCTCAAAAATAGTGTTGCTACTGACCGAGCCAGGTTTGCCAGAACCAACTAAATTAACTCAATGATCCCAAAGTGATACCAATACTAACAACAAGATCAATCATATAACCACGAATTGAAAACTAATATAAGCTATGCAAAAGAGTAAATGATAGAACTTCTCATTAATAATCCATAACGGCAACTCACACCAAGGGATACATATCTAACGAGAGAGGGGACACTTCCATAATGCAAACCATCCTACATGATAACTTCTCTATTCATGATATGACTCTACTAAAAAGGTAAAAAGATAGAATATAGTGATGTGATACCGCGGCACTCCCCCAAGCTTGGAACAAACCAAGGGGATGCTAAACCTGATGACGAATCACTCTTTCGGTGGTGGTGGTATCCTCTCATCTTCGTCCGACTTCCAGGGTATGGGCTTCCCATCAACAAAGGACATCATGGTCTCTAGCATCCTGAAACTTGCAGCAGCACTTATGTGTTTAAATCTAACTTCATACTCACAGTTTTGATTTTGAACATCGTAGAGCTGTGCTTGAAGTTCATTGGTTGTTTGGCAGAGTGAGAGGACTTCATCCTTGAGCTCAGCAGTCTCCTTTTGGTGCTCGACGATGAGTTCGGAACAAATCTTATGGCTGATATCCACTTCGCATTCCGCCATCTTCCTGTACCTAAAGACTTGTTGCTCTAGTGCTTCCATCCTGTCCTCCAGACTTCCTTCACCGTTAGGGCCTCGAATCTCTTTTATCCGGAGCTCCCCATCTTCAAGAAACAACTCCTTGGGATGAATCTTCAACTCTCTCATGTATGGGTTGATGATATCCTCTAAAGAATCTTCCTTGGCTGATCCAGAGGAAGACATTGTAGCTCCAAATCTGGGACTCTGTCTGTCAGAAACAGATTGAAACGAAAACACGACAAAAACATGATATATAAACCTCGGGAGGTCCGGGGGGTTATATATTATGAAGTTTCATAACAAAAGGAAAGTACTGGGAGAAAACAAGTCAGAGGCAGAGTCTGGGGTGGACTCACCACCTGGTGGTGCTGCCAGGGGTGGGCCCGTGCCACAGGGTGGTGTGAGCCACCCTGGATCCGTTTCCGTCCCTCTTCCGCTTTGTAGCTTTCCTTATTGACTAAAAACTGCAAAAATATAGTTGGATAGTATTTTCGTGGAACTTTTCTTACCAGAACTGTTACCTGTTTGAAAGCGGACTCTGTAGGTCTCTGAATTTGGTCCTTGATAAATATTTCCAGAGTTATAACTTGAAAGGCATCAACATCTTCATTGTAAGAATTCCCAGCAATATAGTGTTTGAGTCGTTGCCCATTCACTACTTGTGTAGTATTATCTTTTAAAGAAGAAATCTTTATTGCTCCTGAACAGTATACTTCTTCAATAATGAAAGGTCCTTCCCATTTTGATAGTAGCTTTCCTGCAAAAAATCTGAGACGAGACCTATGATGGCTCTGTGTATGGCGCCAAAAAAATGCTGGAGCATGGTTGATGTAGAGCTCGTTGGGAACCCCAAGAGGAAGGTATGATGAGCACAACAGCAAGTTTCCCTCAGTATGAAACCAAGGTTTAATCGAACCAGTAGGAGCAAGGAAACACCCCAAAGGTGTTACTAGGTGAGCTTTGGCAGGGCGCACTACTGGTGCTAGTAGCAACATGGAGACCTGCACAACACAACCACAGAACTTTGTCCCCAACTTGCGATGAGGTTGTCAATCTCACCGTGTTTTGCGGAAAACAAAGGATTAAATGTATCGAATGGAAAGAAGTAATAGTTTGCAGAAAGTAAACACAAAGCAGTAAAAGATTTTAGATTGTATGTAAAAGGCAAGGACCGGGATCCATAGTTCACTAGAGGTGGCTCTCCTTAGATAGATAACATGCTGGGTGAACAAATTATAGCGGGGCAATTGACAAACATCGAGAAAGCAATACATGCATATACTAATCATCTTGACTCCTTTGGAACTTGATTGGGCATTACAACATTATACATAGACCGCCATCCAACTGCATCTATGACTAATAATCCACCTTCAGGTTATCATCTGAACCCCCTCCAGTATTAAGTTGCAAGCAACAGATTATTGCTTTACGAACTGCGTGTAAAGTAAACAATATGATTGTTCGATGAACAAAGGATTGTTGTTTTCTCCCTAGTAGCAACAACACATCTAGTACCTTAGAGATTTCTGCCACTTCCCTAGATTACCAGAGGCATGAACGCACTATCGAGCATAAATGCTAACTCTTGGAGTTGTTAGCATCTACTTGGCCAAGATAGCTACTAACAATGGAAAGCATGCAAGATCACAAATAACAAAGACATGATAGAATCAATAATCAATCTGAAATAGCATCTCAATGTCCATTGGATCCCCGCAAACACAACATGCAGAATTACAAATAGATGATCTTGATCATGAACGGAGCTCACAAGATCTAGACATGAAAGCACAAAGGAGGAGAACCAGCCATCTAGCTACTACATGGATCCGTAGTCCAAGGATGAACTACTCACGCATCACACCGGACGCTTGCATGGTGATGAAGAAGGCCTCCAGGGTGAATTCCCCTCTCTGGCAGGGTGCCGGGAAGAGCTTCAGATCCCTCCCGATCTAGGGATGGAGATGACGGCGGCTATAGACTCTTTCGTGGATTTTTGATCGGGCCCTTAGGGTTTTCGTCTCGAGGGCATCTTATAGTAGGAAGGGGAGGACGAGGGGGTGCCTGGGCTGGCCACACCACCCCCCGGCGCGGGCCAGGCTGGGCCGCGTGGCCAGGTGGTGTGGTGGCCCCATGGCCCCTCTCCGTCTCGTACTCTGGCATCTGATGACTTCCGGAAAAAAAGTCACTTTGGCTTTTGTCCCGTCCAATTCCGAGAATATTCATTTTCTGACTTTCCTGGAACCAAAAACAGCAGAAAATAGGCAGCTGGCACTATGGCTCTTGTTAATAGGTTAGTCCAATAAATCATATGAAAAGTACTCCAAAGTGTGGACAAAACACAAGAAAGTGGATAAAACTAAGCATGGAACATCAAAAATTATAGATACATTTGCAATGTATCAACCTATACAATAGAACTTTCTCACCAACATGAAATTCTCTCTTAAGTATACGCTTGTCATGCCATCTTTTAACTTTTTCCTTAAAGAGCCTAGCATTTTAATAGGCTTCACTCCTCCATTCATCTAAAGAACTTAAGTCAAATAACCTTTTCTCACCAGCGAGCTTACAATCTCTATTTAGTTCTTTAACTGCCCAGTAAGCTTTGTGTTCTAGTTCTAAAGGTAGGTGACAAGCTTTCCCGTAAACCATTTTATAAGGGGACATCCCATAGGATTTTTGTAGGCAGTCCTATAAGCCCATAAAGCATCATTCAACTTTTTAGCCTAGTTTTTTCTAGATCTATTAACAGTCTTTTGCAAGATGGATTTCATTTCTCTATTTGATAACTCTACTTGCCCGCTAGTTTGGGGGTGATAAGCTGAAGCAATTCTATGATTAACATCATATTTAGCAAGGGTCTTTTTAAAACCACCATGAATGAAATGAGAATCCCCATCAGTCATGAGATACCTAGGCACTCCAAACCTAGGAAAGATAACATCTTTAAGCATTTTTAGAGAGGTTTCCCAGTCAGCACTCTTCATAGGAATGGCTTCTACCCACTTAGTAACATAATCAACGGCAACAAGAATATGAGTATAACCTTTCGAGGGAGGGAAAGGACCCATAAAGTCAAATCCCCAGCAATCAAAGGGTTCAATAACTAGAGAGTAGTTCATAGGCATTTCATTGCGTCTAGAAATATTACCAACACGCTGACATTCATCACAAGATAAAACAAATTTTCTTGCATCTTTAAAAAGGGTAGGACAGTAGAAACCTGATTGTAGCACCTTTTGTGCAGTTCTATCTCATGCATGATGTCCTCCGTAAGCACTACCATGACATTTACGCAATATCTCCTTTTGTTCATATTCTGGAACACATCTTCGCATAATACCATCCACTCCTTCTTTGTATAAGTGTGGGTCATCCCAAAAATAATGCCTCAAATCATAGAAGAACTTCCTTCTTTGTTGAGCTGTAAAAGTTGGAGGCAAATACTTGGAGACAATAAAGTTAGCATAATTAGCGTACCAAGGGCTCCCTCGCGAGCTTACCCCTACTGCGGCTAACTGCTCATTTGGGAAACTATCATTAATAGGCATAGGGTCAAAAGAGATGTTTTCCAATCGAGATAAATTATCAGCTACAGGGTTTTCAGCACCTTTCCTATCTACTATATGTAGATCAAACTCTTGTAAAAACAGCACCCATCTAATAAGCCTAGGCTTAGCGTCCTTCTTCGTCATAAGGTATTTAATAGCAGCATGATCAGTATGAATGGTGACTTTTGAGTCTACAATATAGGGTCTAAACTTATCACAAGCAAAAACGACAGCTAGAAATTCCTTTTCAGTAGTAGCATAATTTCTTTGAGCAGCGTCTAAAGTCTTACTAGCATAATGAATAATGTTTAACTTTTTATCAATTCGTTGCCCAAGGATAGCACCTACAGCAAAATCACTAGCATCACACATTATTTCAAAGGGTAAACTCCAATCAGGTGGTTGAACAATAGGGGCTGTAGTTAAAGCCTTCTTAAGAGTTTCAAAAGCTCCCTTACAATCATCATCAAAAACGAAGGGTACATCCTTTTGAAGAAGATTAGTGAGGGGTTTTGAAATCCTAGAAAAGTCTTTAATAAACCTTCTATAGAAACAAGCATGACCAAGGATACTACAAATACCTTTGATGTCTCTTGGGCATGGCATCTTCTCAATTGCCTCAACCTTAGCTCTATCAACTTCTATGCCTCTTTCAGAAACTTTATGCCCAAGGACAATCCCTTCATTAACCATGAAGTGGCATTTCTCCCAATTAAGAACAAGATTAGTTTCTTCACATCTCTGCAAAACTTTATCAAGGTTGTGCAGACAATTATCAAAAGAAGTTCCATAGACAGAAAATTCATCCATGAACACTTCTACAATTTCCTCACAAAACCATGAAAATGGCAGACATGCAACTTTGGAAAGTAGCAGGAGCATTACATAAACCAAAAGGCATACGTATATACGCATAAGTTCCGTAAGGGCAAGTAAAAGTAGTTTTTTCTTGATCTTGTTGTTTAACAGCAATTTGAGAGAAACCAGAATAACCATCAAGAAAACAAAAATGGGTATTTTTAGACAATCTTTCCAACATTTGATCAATAAAAGGAAGCGGGTAGTGATCTTTATTAGTAACTTTATTGACTTTTCTAAAATCAATGCACATCCTATAGCCTACCACTATTCTTTGAGGAATAAGCTCATCATTATCATTAGGAACAACGGTAATACCTCCTTTTTTAGGAACACAATGAACAAGACTAACCCATTCACTATCTGCAATAGGGTAAATAAACCAGCATCAAGGAGTTTCAATACCTCATTCCTTACCACTTCCTTCAGTTTAGGATTTAAACATTGTTGGTGCTCTACTACTGGCTTTGCATCTGGTTCTATGTTGATAGAATGCTGACATATAGTAGGTGAAATCCCTTTTAAATCATCCAGAGTATAGTCCATAGCTCCTCGATGTTTCTTTAAAACCTCCAATAACCTTTCTTCTTCCTTTCCTGAAAGTTTAGAGCTAATAATAACATGATATATATTTTTATCATCAATATAAGCATATTTAAGATCATCAGGGAGAGGTTTTAGATCGAAGACCGGATCCTTTTTAGGTGGCAACGTGGTACCCAAGTCTTCTACAGGCAAGTTATGCTTAAGCATCTTAGGCTGATCACGGAGAATCTTGTTAATCTCATTCCTTTCTTCCATGAATATTTCACTTTCATGATCTTCCATAAATTGCTGCAAAGCATTGTTAGGAGCAAGAGAAATAGAAGCAAGTTGTTCAACTCTAAAATCCTCATTATGGGTTTCCTCTTCACAAGGTTCTTTAGCGAATTTTGAGAAATTAAACTCATAAGATTCCCCATCAAACTTATTAAAGATTTTCTCCCTTTTGCAATCTATAATAGCTCCACAAGTATTCAAGAAAGGTCTACCGAAAATAATAGGATAAGTTTTACTAGCAGCTGAACCAAGTATAAAATCAGCAGGGTACTTAATCTTACCACAAAGAACTTCCACGTCTCGTACAATACCAATTGGAGAGATGGTCTCTCTATTAGAAAGGTGAATAACCACATCAATCTCTTCCAATTCGCAGGGACTGATTTCATGCATAATTTCTCTGTAAAGCTCATAAGGAATAGCACTAGAACTTGCACCAATATCACATAAACCATAATAGCAATGATCACCAATTCTAACAGAAAGCATAGGGACACTAGCTTTTTTAGTTCTATTAGGATGTGAAACAATGTTAGAAGCATCCTCACAAAAGACTATGTGTCCATCTTCTATGCTTTTAGTGACAAGGTCTTTCACAATTGCTACCACAGGTTCAACGTTTATTTGTTCATCAGGTTTTACAGTTCTCTTTTCACTTTTGGTGATTACATTAGTTATCATAGGATGATCCTTTACCTTATCTGGGAAGGGTATCTTCTCAACATAAGGTTCAGGTAAGATGGGATCAATAGTGCAATACTCAGCACTCCCAACAGGAACACAGTCAACAATATCTTTATAAGGTTCATGGTACTTGTTCCATCCCCTTTTTGGAATTTCAATATAAGAAGCAAAAGCCCTAAAGCAATTCGTAATAACTTGTAAATCAAGACCATAAGCATTTTTAATATTTTGAAAGTCATCAGTTCCCATAAAAGATTCAATGCATTCATAATCATAATTTATACCTAACTTTCTTCCTTTGTCATTCTCCCAAGCTTCAGCATTATCTTGAATACGGTCCAAAAGATCCCATTTAGCTTCTTCTTCCATGCGAGTGAATGATCCAGCACAAGAAGCATCCAATAAATCCTTGCCATGTAGAGGGAGCCTTGCATAAAAGTTATTGATAATAATATTGTTAGGGATCTCATGAATGGGACATTTGAGCATTAGTAACTTCAATCTCCCCCAAGCTTGAGCTGTACTCTCTCCATCAAGAGGCCAAAAGTTGTATATTTGATTCCAATCTTTATGAATCTCACTAGTGAAGGAAATATGCCCTGAGAGGCAATAATAAAGTTGTTATTATATATTCCTTATATATGATAGATGTTTATTTTACATGCTAGAAATGTATTGATTTGGAAACAACAATACATGTGTGTTTAATAAACAAAAAGGGTTCCTAGTCATGCCTCTCTTATAGACTAGCTTGTTGATTAACAGGATGATCAAGGTTTCCTGATCATGGACATTGGATGTTGTTAATAACAAGGTCACACCATTGGTGGAATAATGTGATGAACATTCATCCGAAGTATAGCATTACGATCAAGTCATTATGTTTATATTGCTATAACATCATACGAAGTAATCTTTATCCTTAGACCATGAGATCATGTTAATTGCTAACACCGGAAGAGTATCTTGATAACATCAAACGTCACACCGTAACAGGGTGACTATAAAGATGGGTTCAGTACTACAAAGGTGTTATGTTGAGGCTCATGGATCAAGAATGGAATTTTTCAATCTAGATGATGGATAGATATACTCTAGACCCTCTCGGTGATATCACATTAGGATAGCTTGCAAGCAAGTGATGTGATCACTAGAATGTTATATCACGGGAACGAGAAAAGAGTGCATGTCGGTAACGAGATCAAACTAGGTATGGAGATACCGATGATCGAATCTCGGACATGTAATATATCGAGGGACAAAGGGATTTAGTTACAAGCATTAAAGGTTCTCACGATCACAAGAGTCATCGTTGAATGTGTAGGAGTCAGTACGGATCTCCAGGTCCCGCTGCTGATTATTGATCGGAGAAGGGTCTCGATCATGTCTGCATTATTCGCGAACCGTAGGGTGGCACACTTAAGAGTTACTGGACACCATTTTGGAGCACATATGTTTCAGACGAAAGAATTGCAAAGCGCAGGAATTGTTTCAATAGAAACCGGAAATTGTTTCGGGTGAAATTGCAGAAGGTGGTTCTGCATGTGATATTGAAATATTGCAAGGGGCTATATGTGAATGTTTGTTAATTAAAGTAATTAACAAAATTCTGAATAAATTTAATAAAAAGAGTTTTACTAAATGAGAGAGCATTAAATTTGGAGAAATTTAATGCATTTAAAGTGGAGACTTTAAAAGGGAATGTGAAGAGGCATTTTAATGTGGAGGGGTTACCACCACATGAATGGGGGAGGTGAGGGGTCACCCCCCATGCGCCGGCCATGGAGAGAGGGGGCACCCCCTCCTCCTATAAAAGTCCACCCATTCCCTCCTTCATCCACACACCTCCTTGTGAAGGATCTCTCTCCCCCTCTAGAATTATTCCCCCATGGTCTCGGATTAGCGAGATACATGTTCCCGGTGGCATTTCATCTGGAAGGAGTTGCTGCTTCCGCTGGATCGCTGGAGCGAGGAGGTGGAGGTTGTCCGGTGGCTTGAACGTGTGTGCGAGTGCGGATGCGCTGCTGAGTTGCGGCGCTCGGACTTCCTCACGATCTTGAGATCGGCAAGTGTACGACTACATCAACCACGAGTTCCTACTCGTTAACAAAGCTCGTTGTCTACGAGGGTAAGTTCTCGTTGGATGTATGTCCACCCGTTGCTCTGTACCTAGTAGATAGATCTTGGCGTGTAGTTCACACCGTAGGAAATTTTTTGTTTTCTATGCTGCGGACCCAACAACTAGGAGGATAAAACTTTGAATAAAAGAGAGGCACTATTTCCTCCCATTCAAGGGCTTGACCATTCTTCAACAGCTTATACCATTCCTCAGCTCTTCCTTTCAGTGATAATGAGAATAACTTGTTCTTAACTTGATCTGTAGTAATACCTGCACACTTGAACAACCCGCATAATTCGTGTATAAAGAGCAAATTATCACCGGGATGGACAGTTCCATCCC
This sequence comes from Avena sativa, assembly GCA_916181665.1. Lineage (NCBI taxonomy): Eukaryota > Viridiplantae > Streptophyta > Magnoliopsida > Poales > Poaceae > Avena > Avena sativa. The sequence continues at coordinate 228,086,323 of OV702291.1, forward strand.
CAACATAGTAGTTATCCATAACACGATCAATAATTCTTGTAGGTATTTTGAAAGCATCATTCTCAGCAGGTGGTGGTTTATCTACTACCTTAGCGGTGGTAGTAGCATTACCAAATAAGAAACTCAGCGAATTATCCATAACGAAAATAAAGCAACTAGCAGAAGTAAACAATACTCACAGTTGAAGTTTCCTTTACCAATTCCACTCTCCAATAGCGCTTCACTCCCCAACAACGGCGCCAGAAAATAGTCTTGATGACCCACAAGTATAGGGGGTGCATCGTAGTATTTTCGATAAGTAAGAGAGTCGAACCCAACGAGGAGCAGAAGGTGCCGGCTAGTGGTATGGATCAGGAATTCTCTGTAAATACTTAGCAAACGGATTTTTAGGGGGTTTTGATAAAGCAAGTAAATAAAGTACGAGTAAATAAAAGACAGTAGGAATAAATGCAGAAAGTGGCCCAATCCTTTATGCAGCAAAGAACAAGCCGGTTGTATTACTTAAGATGGCCAAACGTTCTCGAGGACACATGGGAAGACTGTCAAGTGCTTTTGCTTCATATAGTTGATTAATCTTCTTTAGCTTGCTAAGTGTTGTGTGGGTGAACCTGTGCTAATGTACCGACCTTCCTAGGACTAATACATACTTGTTATTATACCCCTTGCAAACATTCGTAAGTACAAGGAAGTAATTAAGGTAGAAACCTAACCACAGATTTAAACTCTAAGACCCTTATGTCCCTTGTGCAATGGTTTCCTAATGAGGGTTCAGGTTTCTGTCACTCTGGCAACCCCTACGATTAGTATCCAAATACACAATGCATTCCCCTAGGCCCATATAGGTGAAGTGTCATGTAGTCGACCTTCACATGACACCACTAGAAGAAGTACACCACAACTTAAATATCAAACTATTGAACCTTTCTCAACACAACTCCACTACTAACAACATGACTTCTCCCATGTCCTCAAGAACAAAATGAACTACTCACAAGACATCATATGGATCATGATCAGAGATGGAATAATGATGTATAACAATCTGAACATAAACAATAATTCAATGGTTCACTCAATAGCATCAACGACAAAGAGTAATCAACACCGGGAAAGTTTCCCCTATGAACTATGCAAGATTCAACCCAATTGTTACAGCAATATGGAGATGGTGATGACGGTGCTGATGGTGATGATGGTGGTGATGATGATGATGATGATCCTGATGAAGTCCAGCTTGATGGTGGTGTTGATGGCGATGATCTCCCCTCTCCGGGAAGGAATTCCCTGGCAGAAATCTGTCTGCCGGAGAGATCTTTCTCTCTCGGTGTTTTCCGCCCTGCAGAGGCGACGGGATATTTCTGTGGTCACTCCCCGAGTCTTACGGTTTCGGGAGGATAATATACGCCAGAGGGGAGTGCCATGGGTGGACCAGGGCGGCCACACCACCTGGTGGCGCATCTAGGCTGGCCCGCGCCAGGGGGTGGTGTGGGCTCCCTGTGGCCCATCTCCAGCCCCCCTTCTGGCTTCCTTCGTCTTCTGGAAAAATAGGATTTTCCATGTATTTTCCCGGATTTTCTGATCTTCGCGAATTTTGCCTCCAAACAGCACCTTTTCCATCAAAATCCTGGCTGCAGCGGTCCATGCTCCAAAAGTCTTCAACCATGCAAAAACAGATGAAATAACATAAGTATCACCTCTCAATACGAAATATATCAATGAATAACAGTGAATTATGACATAGAATAGTGATGCAAAATGGGCGTATCATGGTGATGCAGTGATTGATGATGAAGATTGATGCCTTAGCCTCCCGGATTTGGGCAGGGCGAAGATGGATACCTGGTGGACGAGTTCCCCCTCTAGATGCCTTCCAGAGGTGAGGTGAGGTGATTTTTGGTTGTTCTGTATGTCGTCTCTCTGATCTAGTTGCACGAGGTGAAACTATTTGAGGAGGCGGTGGCGGCGCCAACTATACGGCGGGAACTATACGGGCGTAAAATTTATTCCCGCCGCATAGTTGGTCGTTAAACCGTCAGTGTGCCTTGATCGCTTCGGGTTTTCTTCTAGTATTATTGATATTTTCCAAATAAGCGATTTACGTTGTTTTTGACTCCTTTTCTCCTTAGTACAACTGCTCCAAGAATTGTGTCCATTGTATGCAGGATTTGTCCTCCTGGTAAACATAGACATAAAATGTGTGCGAGAACGCCGTAAAACACCAAGATCCTACATCTAAAATACAAAATAATAATATAAAACATGATGCAAATATGCACTCATCAACTTCCCCAAGCTTAGACTCTTTCTCGTCCCGAGCAAGTTTTAGCTTAATGGATGTGATCCTCATATTCATGAAGCTAAGTTGATAAGATAAATGAGGCAGTTGCACCATGTGTTTATCATATATGATATATATAGAAATAAGTTCATGAATAGTACCTTACTCGAACCATCCGAATAATATTAGCAGGCTTCCACACCTTAGCATTTAATAGTTCACAAAAGATCACTCTCAATATGATGTAAAAGTATTCAGTTCAACCGAATGAGTTAGCGAGGTAGTCCCAAGTGTTTTAGGATTAACATATTCACTTGGGATTCAAAATCTCAAAGCGTCTCTTTGTCATACTACAATATAGTGGTGTATGCCTATTTGCTCTTTGCACATTCGCTCTTTTTCTTTTTTCTTTTCTTTTCTTTTGTGTATATTCTCACACTTTTGTTTAAGTGTTGTGCAAAGGAGCTAGCCATACATTCCACTTCATGTAGGAATTCAAAGTTTAACGATCTCAATTACCAAATTCCAATTGTATATGATGCAATCTTTGTAGCTTGAATATTCTACCTCGTCTTGCTCTCACTCTAATTTGATAGCACTTTTTCCTTTGTTCAAGGTTTCTTTTCAACTTAGCTGATTAGATAATTTTTCTTTCTTTGTAAATCAAACCATGTACTTAGAACATATTGACCAAATTATCTTTGCATGTTCCATTAATACCAATGGTGTGGAAGACTACTATTGCTATCATCAAGTGCAAGTAAAATTATACTCAGGCCATTCATATATCAATAGAACAAACACAAACTCAATATTGCTCCATATATGATAATAAACTCGGAATTTCATAAAAGGGATCGACTATTCCTAAAGGGAATTCTAATGATGCAAACTTTATTTCTAGTTTGAACTAATGCAAGACTAAAATAGTAATGTAAAACTTATAAGATAGGTTACAAGGTCTTAAAGATATCCACAAGCTTGGAATCAAGCCAGGCAGGATCAAATAATCCCTTGCGATTATTTGATACCGTGATTATTGTAGATCACTATGGTGCCATGGCATGTAACACCGTGGTGCGTAGCTTCTTGTTGGTATCCTCCAGAGCAGTGATGCGGCTATAGCACCTACGCAAATTAGATTGTAGAGTATCCACTTTATCTGCGAGCTTAGTCACCAATGGGAGAAGATCATCCTTCTTCTCTATCTCCTTGAGACGGTGGTGGACTTCAACGTGATGATGTAGCTCCTGCTTCTGCTATATCTCTAGTGCTCACACGCGATCCTTGGTCCTAGGAACAGCTTCTTCTTCCTCATCCATAATTGATGAATCGGGGAAGTGGAAACTGTACCTCCACTCTTCTTGAGGCTTCACCCTCATACGAGCACCAATGGTAGGTTTCAAGGGTGGCACCTATGCTCCCTTGCTAGCACCTGCACCAATATTAGGTAATTCCTTATGCTTGTGGGGCCTGGGGTCCATGGCGATGAACTTGACCGTCTCCATGCACCCTTTTCCATGCGGCTTGTGATCTTCTCTCTTCTTGAGCTCTCTTCATTGCTGCCTAGTTGATATCTATGGGATCATAGACATCATGGCGGATGTAGACATCAACCACATCTTCATCGGAATTATTGTTGTAGAAGCTTGGCTCGACGTACTTCTTGTACCCCGGGATAAAGCTCTCCACCTCCTCGTCATCGTCCTCCATGGACGAGCTGCTAGAGCGGTCCCTAGAAGGAGCAATGAGACCCAGGGGTTTCCAACGACTTGGGACGGGATAACACATGGCTAGATTGTTTCCTGGTGATTATGATTAGAGAGAGACAATGGAAGTATATAAGGGGGGTCAGAGGTTGGTAAAACTCGCTAGAAACACCAAATTCTTGCCCAAGAAAAGAATCTTAATGAAACAGGGAAAGAAATCGCGGATTTGGAGGAGTCCTGCCGCATAACGACCAACTATACGAGCGCGGTCCATATAGCTCCGGTCGTATAGTTGGTTCCAGGAAGATATTTCCAAATATCTTGACTCCAGGTCGGTTAAGTTACTACTCAGAACCGACAATAATGGGTTTTTTTTATCTAGGAAAAACGAAAAAGTAAACGAAGATGTCTGAGAGTTTAACGACCAACTATACTGCTGGAATATCATCTCCGGTCATATAGTTACGATCCTATAGATATAGATATCAAAAATCAAAAGTGTCTGAGAGTTCAACGACCAACTATACGGCGGGATTTTTATCTCTGGTCGTATAGTTGCGCCCGTATAGGTCCAGACATCGAAAACAATTTCACGAAGAAGATACAGAGGGTTTAACGACCAACTATATGGCGGGAGATTTTTCTTCGGTCGTATAGTTGCACCTGTATAGTTGGTAAAAACATCCAGAAACTTCAGAAAAACACGAGGAATTCAAAGGCAAAAATTTCAGAAGTAAAATCTGTGAAAACAAATCACTTATTTGAGTAAGAACACTTACCTTGAACTTACCTTTTACTTATTCGGGGATGACAAGCTCCTCCAACAACAAAGACTTCTTCTCTTTTGGAGGTATTTGAACTTAGTTCATTGAATAATTCTCATAAGCTAAAATTACTAAGACTAAAGTTCCTCTCAATAAGTGCTAGACAAATATGGACACTGCTTCCAACATCTTTATTTCTTGCCTCTGCATAATCTGCAACTCAAATTCTTGAAGTAAACGAATCCAACAGATCAGTCTTGGCTTATGTTTTTTCCTCTCAAGAAGTTCTTTTAAACCATCACGATCCGTATGAACTCTTAATTTTGCATCAATTATATAGGAACGAAATTTATCGCAAGAGAAAAATATAGCAAAACGTTCCCTTTCTTCCTTAGGATAATTCTTTTGAGCACTATTAAGAGTTCTACTAGCATGATGTATAATATTAAATCTGCGACCTATGTGTTGTCCTAGAGTTACTCCTACAACATCATCACTAGCTTCGCATATTGAATCAAAGGTTGTATCCCAGATAGGTGGTTTAATAATAGGAGTGTGAGATAAAGCATTTTTGAGTTTATCAAAGGCTTCAAGACACTTATCATCAAAATTAAATCGCATTCCCTTTTGCAAGAGGTTTGTAAAAGGTTTAGATATTCCAGAGAAATTTCTAATGAACATTCTATAAAAACTCACATGACCAAGAAAACTTATTATACCTTTAATATCCCTAGGTGGTGGCATTCTCTCTATTGCTTAAACTTTAGCTCTATCAACTTCAATTCCCTTACCTGATACCTGGTGTCCAAGGACTATACCTTCTTTGACCATAAAATGGCACTTCTCCCAGTTTAGAATGAGATTAGTTTCTTCATAACGTTGTGATACATTGCAAATGTATCTATAATTTTTGATGTTCCATGCTTGGTTTTATCTACTTTCTTGTGTTTTTTCCACACTTTGGAGTACTTTTCATATGATTTCTTGGACTAACCTATTAACAAGATGCCATAGTGCCAGTTGCCTGTTTTCTGCTGTCTTTGGTTCTAGGAAAGTCAGAAATGAATATTCTTAGAATTGGACAGGACAAAAGCCAAAGTTCCTATTTTACCGGAAGACTCACAGAGCCAGAATACGAGACGGAGGAAGGCCAGGGCCTGGCCACACACTCCTAGGTGCGGGTACCCCCAGGCCACGCCAGGGCATGGTGTGGCCCCCCTGGCTGGCCACCGACCTTGCCTCCTTCGCCTATATATTCCTCCCGAGGCAGAAACCCTAGATCATCAAGCCTCCAGCCACAAAAAGTTCTGTAGCACTGCCGCCACCAAAGGGGAGATTCGGGGGACGGAAAGTCTCTGTTCCGGCACCCTGCCGGAACGGGAAAGTGCCCCCGGAGCCATCTCCATCGATCTCCACCACCATCTCCATCACCACTGCTGATTCCCATGATGAGGAGGGAGTAGATCTCTCTCGAGGCTAAGGGTTCTACCGGTAGCTATGTGTTCATCTCACTCTCTATGCATGATCTTATTGTGATCATGAGCTTTGTAACCAAGTAGATCTACCTTGCTACTCAAGTGCTTTAATAGATCTATGCTCTCCCCATGTGTGTGAAATTGACAGTGTGCACACCATGGTGGCACTTAGGCTAGAGATTACAAATACTTGTTATGAGTTATATTTGGAGTTGGATGTTTCTATGAAATTATGGTGTTTGTTTGAACCATCTAGAGCTCAAGGTGACAGTGTGGGGTTATCTAGATGGGGAAAGCGGACTTTGAGGTGTGTTGTTATAGCCCTACCATGGATTAGAGTGTCCAACCGGAGAGTAGTTCAGCATAGTGTCATAAAGAAGAATATATTTATATGAGCGTGTTCACTAGTGAAAGTATGATCCCTAGGCCTTGTTTCTAAGCACTGAAACACCGTTTGCAATTAGATCTGTTACATGTTTGCTTGTTTCCCTCTTTATTTCAGTTTACTTTAGTCTTTTCCACGCCATCAAGCTATCTTCTATCACCGTTACCACTTATAATTATCTAAACCACTTGTATTTCACTATCTCTTTGCCGAACTAGTGCACCTATACACCTGACAAGTGTATTGGGTGTGTTGGGGACACAAGAGACTTCTTGTATCTTGATTACAGGGTTGCTTGAGAGGGGATACCTTTGACCACTTCCTCCCTGAGTTCGATAAACCTTGGGTAATCCACTTAAGGGAAACTTGTTGCTGTTCTATAAACCTCTGCACTTGGAGGCCCAACAACTGTCTATAAGAATAGAAGTGCATAGACATCAAGCTATTTTCTAGCGCCGTTGCCGGGGACTGAAGAAGAAGAAGCTCCCATGTCAACCACGCGCCAGCAAGTATTTTATGGCGCCGTTGCCGGGGAGGTAAGGTAAAAGGTACTCACATCCTCCGGTGTGAGTGCTCGAAGTTATTTCCTTTAGATTCTGCAATTTTGGTCTTTTTGTTTCTTGTTTTCACTAGTTAGGCTTAATGGAAAACAACAACAAAATTAGAGAGCTTTATAGTATTTATCTTGAGTTAGGACATGAGGTGTTTGAAGAGAAAATTAAAAAACCAATGGAACTTTATTTGCATGCTAATAGCAATGTTGTTAGTATGAATTCTTTGGACACCATTATTGCTAATGCTATGGAAAAGTCTAAGCTTGGGGAAGCTAGTATTTATGAAAATGATCTTTTTAGTTCCGCAGCTTTGGAAGATAGATATTCTATTGCTTATGATGGTGCAAAACCTCCAATATATGATGATTACAATGATGAATATGATATTTTCATTCCACCTACTATTGAGGAGAAAATTAATTATGACTACAATATGCCTCCTATATTTGCTGATTATGGTGATGAGAATAATAATGATAGCTATTTTGTTGAATTTGCTCCCACCATAATTAATAAGAATGACTATGCTTATGTGGAGAGTAATAATTGTTTTATGCATGTGGCTCATGATAAGAATGTTTTATGTGATAGTTATATTGTTAATTTTATTCATGATGCTACTAAAATTTATTATGAGAGGGAGAAACATGGTTTTATGCATCTCAACAATATTAGGTTTCCCCTCTTTATGTTGAAAGTCTTGAAGTGGCACTTGTTTTGCTTTACTATGCTTGTTGCTTTGTTCTTTCATGACTTGTTTCTTTACAAGATTCCTATGCATAGGAAGTGGGTTAGACTTAAATGTGCTTTGAATTTGCTTCTTGATGCTCTCTTTTACTTCAATTCATATTTCCTATGTGAGCATCTTCTCAAACTATCATGCCTAACTTAAAGGCGTTAAAGAAAAGTACTTATTGGGAAATAACCCAAAAGTTTTAGATGAGTCTTGGAAGTTATTACTTCAGTAATAACCGCTCCTTATCCTTTTTATTTGCTTTTTGTGCCAAGAGTAACCTCTAATGAGAGAGAAGTCATGATTGGGAAAGTTGCTGTCCCGAAACAGATTTCAGTGCTTCACCGTAAAATTTCGTGTAAAATCTCTGTACATCCTTTTGAGGCGTGAATTTTTGTGCTTCTTCCCTAGGTTGTTATCTAACTTTATTTAGTTCAACACTTTTTGATTTGAGCAACATAAGGTCTTCGAAAAAAATTGTCTTTACCTGCTGTTCTGTTTTGACATATTTCTGCCATTATTTGCATTTGCTTCTTCTTGGTTCCTTTTTGAGTTCTTTTGGGGAATTGAGCTTTTTGAGAGAAGTGCTACAGTAGCTTGTGTTTTAACGAAAGTTTTATTGGTGTTGGAACTGAACCTAAAGACTTATTCTCTTGAGTGCACTAATGTTGCTAATAGAGATTGTGTGAAGTTTTGTATGAAGGAAAAATTTCAGGTGTATGGAAGAAATAAGTAATGAGATATAGGATGGACTAAAGCTCAAGCTTGGGGATGCCACCCGTGTCACCCCAAGATATATCCAAGAAGTACAACTGTCAAAGCTTGGGGATGTCCAAGGCATCCCCCTCTTCATCAATAAAAATCCCAGGTTTCTTCCAAACGCTTCATTTTTATTGTTTCATGCACAGTTGTGTTGTTCTTGGAGCGTCTTCTTTTTCGTTTTCATTTTGGTTTTTTGTTTGATTTGTTTGTTTAGTTTGCTGAATAAATTGGTTAGACCCCCTCTTTCATACATTGGTTTTCAAATAGTTTGGTTTGGTTTGGAAAAGAGTAGGAAAGTTCATGCTTAAGTGTTAAAGAGAGCTTGTTTTTGACTGTGGCCTATGCTTTGTCATGCCATGCTTGATATTGTTTTGGATCTATGCTTAGTATTCTTTGCTGTAGCATGACTTGTTATAAACAATTGAGATTGCTTAATGTGCCTTGGATGAATCATGCGTTGTTTTAGCATATTAAAGCATAGTATTGTGGTATTCTCCTTTGATGCTTTATTTGGGTTGACTTGGCACATGCTCACACCATGTTATGACTATCCCAAGTCACCATAGCCTTTATGATCCTTTATTTTTCAAATTGTAGTATCACTTTATGCTTTGATCAATGATGTTTTGTCGCTCTGCATGATTATGGCCATTATTGCTCTCTTAGTTTGTCGCTCCCGGTCTTTTGCTAGCCTCCGCAACCAAGTATGAGTTCCACTCATGCATCCAACTCCCCAAACCAAGTTATTCCAAAGAGTCCACCATACCTACCTACTATCATATGCTATTCCAAGTATATTCATGTTTTTATCTACCTTCCGAATTAAACTTGTTATGAGAAAACTAGTGATTAAAGCTCTCATGAACTTGATGGCACACTTTACTTTTCTTGCCCCTAATAAACTTGAACCATTGTGTCGTCTATGTTGTATATGCTTGCACTTATTTATTGGGGATTAGCAGAACCATGCTGTCATGGGGAACGCTTTCAACATTGCACTTATACTCTGTACCTAGCTGATATCATGCTCTTTTGTCTATGGATGTCGTCGGTGTGAAATGAAAGGGGAGATTTTAAGTCCATGGAGTTATGTATATGTGTTAGAGAAACGCCTGGGCCACTAGTCTAATCCATGTTGTCATGGTGGAAACCTGCAGCGTAACCATAATGAGCTGTCTATGAAGCATTCTTCTTATAAAAAAAGAGTCAGATATTGAGAAAAAAGAGAAAAAGAAAAGAAAAAAAGAGATATACGAAAAGAGGAAAGAGAGAAAAAAGCACCATATTACCATGGTAAATAAGAAGATTGCTGAGATGCTCGTTGTCTACTTGCCTTGTCATTTTTTATATGGGGATTCTTCCATATCATCGGGTAAGGGGTACCCTGTTGGCGGTTCTCTATGATACACATGTACTTACGATGACAAGAACTTACCGATGACTAAACTTGAGTAGCATGAGGAGCGGCCCTCGTATTCAAGGGACATGAGATTTCCAACTTATACTTTGTCAAGCATATACTACATAGTTTGTTCACTTTAACCTTAATCACTTCAAGATGCTTATTATAGGGGCAATCAGAGCTGAAAGCTATTAAGTACCATAATTTTTGGAAGCTCTTTATGAGACTTGAATCCCTACTTCCTTCTATGAAGGCCTTTCTTTTACTTTTATGTTGATTTTCCACCTTCTATCTTTATGCACCTACTTTGAGAGCATAGTGGCCATTCTTAGTTCTATGTGCATTGTCCCAAGACTAGTTGATTGATGCATAACTTGATATTGCTTGTTTTAAACTATTTGTATCTAGTCACTCTGATGAACTTTGAAGGTGTCCTATGCATTTATGTTTGCTACTCTATGAGGGACAAGCTGAATACTATTATGCTATGTTTTCTTTATGTGAAACAAACAAACATCTTGCAAAGCATTGTTATTCATGAATCTTTTGTTTGTGCCTTTTCATGTTGCAACATAGTTTCTTTGCCTTATTGCTAGAACCTTGTCTTTCATATTATGATTGAAGTACTATGATCCCAGCTTCGAATGTTTTACAAATACTTTGATCAAGTTTATGATGGTGCATGTCACCTCAAAAATTATTCTTTCTTTTTATCACTTACCTACTCGAGGACGAGCAGGAGTTAAGCTTGGGGATGTTGATACATTGCAAATGTATCTATAATTTTTGATGTACCATGCTTGGTTTTATCTACTTTCTTGTGTTTTGTCCACACTTTGGAGTACTTCTCATATGATTTCTTGGACTAACCTATTAACAAGATGCCACAGTGCTAGTTGCATGTTTTCTGCTGTTTTTGGTTACAGGAAAGTCAGAAAATGAATATTCTCAGAATTGGACGGGACAAAAGCCAAAGTTCCTATTTTACCGGAAGACTCACGGAGCCAGAATACGAGACGGAGGAGGGCCAGGGCCTGGCCACACCCCCCAGGCGCGGGTACCCCCAGGCCGCGCCAGGGCATGGTGTGGCCCCCTGGCTAGCCACCGACCTTGCCTCCTTCGCCTATATATATTCCTCCCAAGGCAGAAACCCTAGATCATCAAGCCTCCAGCCACGAAAAGTTCCGCAGTGCCGCCGCCACCGAAGGGGAGATTTGGTGGGACAGAAAGTCTCTGTTCCGGCACCCTGCCGGGACGGGGAAGTGCCCCCAGAGCCATCTCCATCGATCTCCATCACCATTGCTGATTCCCATGATGAGGAGGGAGTAGATCTCTCTCGAGGCTAAGGGTTCTACTGGTAGCTATGTGTTCATCTCTCTCTCTATGCATGATCTTATTGTGATCATGAGCTTTGTAATCAAGTAGATCTACCTTGCTACTCAAGTGCTTTAATAGATCTCTGCTCTCCTATGTGTGTGAAGTTGACAGTGTGCACACCATGGTGGCACTTAGGCTAGAGATTACAAATACTTGTTATGAGTTATATTTGGAGTTGGATGTTTCTATGAAATTGTGGTGTTTGTTTGAACCATCTAGAGCTCAAGGTGATAGTGTGGGGTTATCTAGATGGGGAAAGCGGCTTTGAGGTGTGATGTTATAGCCCTACCATGGATTAGAGTGTCCAACCAGAGAGTAGTTCAACGTAGTATCATAAAGAAGAATATATTTATATGAGAGTGTTCACTAGTGAAAGTATGATCCCTAGGCCTTGTTTCTAAGCACTGAAACACCGTTTGCAATTAGATCTGTTACATGTTTGCTTGTTTTCCTCTTTATTTCAGTTTTACTTTAGTCTTTTCCACGCCATCAAGCTATATTCTATCACCGTTACCACTTATAATTACCTATACCACTTGTATTTCACTGTCTCTTCGCCGAACTAGTGCACCTATACACCTGACAAGTGTATTGGGTGTGTTGGGGACACAAGAGACTTCTTGTATCTTGATTGTAGGGTTGCTTCAGAGGGGATACCTTTGACCACTTCCTCCCTGAGTTCGTTAAACCTTGGGTAATCCACTTAAGGGAAACTTGCTACTATTCTACAAACCTCTACACTTGGAGGCCCAACAACTGTCTACAAGAATAGAAGTGCGTAGACATCACGCTGCAAAACTCTTTTGGGATTATCTAAACAACTAATAAACGAAGTTCCATAGACAGAAAAGTCATCCATAAATACTTCCTTTATCAGTTCTATAAAATCAGCAAAAATAGTAGTCATGCATCTTTGAAAAGTAGCTGGAGCACTACATAGACCAAAAGGCATACGTCGGTAAGCATGTAAACCGTAAGGACTTATGAAAGTTGTTTTAAGTTGGTCATCTGTATGAACAGCTATTTGAGAGAAACCAGAGTATCCGTCCAAGTAGCAAAAATGAGTATGGTTTGCTAGCCTTTCTTTAGTTTGATCTATGAACGGTAATTGATAGTGATATTTCCTAGTTTCTTTGTTTAATTTCCTGAAGTCTATGCACATCCTATGCCCAGCAACAGTTCTAGTAGGTATCAATTCATTGTTTTCATTAGGAACAATGGTAAAACTGCCCTTCTTAGGGACACAATGAACATGACTTACCCATTCACTTTATTTTACAAGATAGATTATACATGTGTCCTGATGACTACAAGTGCACAGATCATTTGCAGCTAGTTTTTAAATAAAGATATCGATCCCACAGGGAGCAGGAGTCCGAAGTCTAATAACTCTTGAAATAAATATTACAATAGAAATGCTAAATAAAGTTCTAAGTGACAAGATAAAATGCGAGTATTGCGTAAAAAGGTGTTTTGGGGGTTTTTGGTATAAGAGTAACAATAAGTAAAGTAAAACAACTTAACACAGAAAATAAGTATCGCGTATGTAAGAGAGATTGGAACTACAATAGGTAAAAAGCATTCTCAGGGAGCGGCGGATACACCACTAGCATTATAAGGAGCTAAGATAAAGAATATTATCATGAACATTCTCAACTATGTATGTGTGGGAGGAACTCTGTATTTGGACAAATAGGCAGCTACCGCTGCTCACATCATCCTCATAACCATAGCAGTCAGCAATCGACATTAATCGAATTACTGCGCTATTAAGGGAACTGATCCCGTAGGGCGTATCCCATGGCATGGATAGTGTTCCGTGAGTTTCCTCGGTTCCCAAGTTGATACGTAAGGAGTGCCAACAACTTTATAGTCACTGTAAGTGCTAACACACTTTCGTCTACCAACAAGTAGTTCCCTCCATCAAGTCCCCATGAGAGGCAAATATTGAGAGGTCGACTTATCTCAACATCAAGATGAAGACAATCTAACACATGGTCACAGCGATGAATATCATAATAAACTTTATCTTATTTCAATCTCATACTAGGGTTTCTCCATCTCCCCAAGAACTGATGATCTACTCAGACATGGAGGCAATCAACATCATCGCAATAACAATGGAATCTTTCATAGATGAATAGTACTTGTATAAATCCACAACGACTACGGAAATTACAACAAGATCTAGACAAGATGTATAGGGGATGGATGGAGATGGTGGTGATGTAGCGGTTGATGATGAAGATCGATGCCTTAGCCTCCCGGATCTGCACAAGGCGAAGGTGGATCCCAGTGGATGAGTTCCCCCTCCAGATGCCTTTCGGAGGTGAGGTTTCAGCAATTTCTGGGTGTTCTGTATATCGTCTCCCAATCCAGTTGCACGGAGTGAAACTATTTGAGGAGGTGGCGACGACACCAACTATACAGCGGGAACTATATGGCCGGAAAATTTATTCCCGCCGTATAGTTGGTCGTTAAACCATCTGTACGCCTTGTTCACTTCGGTTTTTCTTCTGGTATTATTGATATATCCTAAATAAGCGATTTACGTTATTTTTTAGTCCTTTTCTCCTCAGTACAACTGCTCCAAGAATTGTGTCTATTGTATCCATTATCTGTCCTGATCCTGGTGAAAACAAACATAAAATGTGCGTGTGAGCGCCATAAAATACCAAGATCCTACATCTACAATGCAAAATAATAATATAAAACATGATGCAAATATGCACTCATCAACTTCCCCAAGCTTAGACTCTTGCTCGTCCCGAGCAAGTTTATCTTAATGGATGTGATCCTCATATTCATGAAGCTGAGTCGATAAAATAAATGAGGCAGTTGCAGCATGTGTTTATCATACATGATACATAGGAATAAGTTCATGAATAGTACCTTACTCAGACCATCTGAATAGTATTAGCAGGCTTCCACACCTTAGTGATCAACAGTTCACAAAAGATGAATCTCAACATAATGTAAAAGTGTCTGGTTCAACCGAATGAGTTAGCGAGGTAGTCCCAAGTGTTTTAGGATCAACATATTTACTTGGGATTCAAAATCTCAAAAGTGTCTCTTTGTCATACTACAATATAGTGGTGTATGCCTATTTGCTCTTTGCACACTCGCTCTTTTTCTTCTTTCTTTTCTTCTATTTTGTGTAAATGCTCCCACTTTTGTTTAAGTGTTATGCAAAGGAGCTAGCCATACATTCCACTTCATGTAGGAATACAAAGTTTAATGATCTTAATTATCAAATTCCAATTGTATATGAAGCATTTTTATGACTTGAAGATTCTACCTCGACTTGTTCTCACTCTATTCTGATAGCACTTTTATTTCCTTTGTTCAAGGTCTATTTTTCAACTTAACTGATTACATATTTTTTCTTTGTAAATCAAACCGTAGACTTACAACATATTGGCCAAATTATCTTTATATGTTCCATTAATACCAATGGTGTGGAAGACTCCTATTGCTATCATCAAGTCCAAGTAAAAATATACTCAAGCCGTTCATATATCCAATAAGACAAGCACAAACTCAATATTCCTCCATATACAATAATAAACTCGGAATTTCATAAAAGGGATCGACTATTCCTGAAGGGAATTCTAATGATGCAAACTTTATTTCTAGTTTGAACTAATGCAAAACTAAAATAGTAATGTAAAACTTATAAGGTAGATTACAAGTGAAAGGATACAGATGCCGCCTAGAGGGGGGTGAATAGGCGGTTAAAAACTTTTCCGAGAGTAGCTCAACAAAGGCGGAAATAAACTAGCGTTTACTTTGTTAAGAACAAAACCTAGAACAACTAGGGTTCACCTATTTGCACCAATGACTTATGCTAAGCAAGACAAGCAACTATGTGATAGCTAGATATATACTTCAAGCACGAAGGCTATCACAAAGTAAAGTGCATAAGTAAGAGCTCGGGTATAGAGATAACCGAGGCACGCGGAGACGACGATATTTTACCGAGTTCCTCCCAACATGGAGTACGTCACGTTTGGAGAGGGGGTGGTATCAAACCACCAACGCCACAAAAGGCCTCCCTTGTTCTCCTATGAATCTCACCCCAACAGGATCGATCCACACTTCCACTATCGGTGCACTTGTCGGTGGTAATCCGGAACCTCTCACAAGGTTGGGGAACTTCTCCACAACTCAATTGGAGGCTCCCAACAAACAAGCTTGGGGAAAGCTCCACAACTTAATTGGAGGCCCCAAGAAATCCACAAACCTGCAAAACCACCAAACCGTCTAGGGTTTCAATGAACCCAAGAGTAAAAAGCTTCTCACCTTTCACCCAATCAAATCTTCACCGAGAACTCAAACCGATGCACCAAATGCAATGGCAAGAACACACAAAGTGCTCAAGTCCTTCTCTCCCAAATTCCACCAAAGCTACAAAAGCTTATGGGGGAATAAGAGAGGAAGAACAATGGAGGAAATCCACAAAAGACTCCAAGATCTAGATCCCAAGATGTTCCCCTCACTTAGAGGAGAGATTGATTTGTGGGGTTATGGATCTAGATCTCCTCTTTCAAATCTCTCAAGAATATGCAAGAATCAATGGAGGGATTGAAGGATAGCAAGCTCAAGAAGGTTAGCAATGGAGGGGAGAACTTGCAAGGAAGGTTGGGGAACCATTGGGGAAGAAGGGCCCCTTAAATAGGTCCCTAGAAATCCAACTGTTAGGCCCAGGAATCGCCCGGTCCGGAGTCTCCGGACTGGGACCGGAGTCTCTGGTGTACCCAGGTCAAACAGGGTCAAATTGGGGAACAATCAGTACGTGGTCCGCAGATGGACCGGAGATTTAGTCCGGAATCTCCGGCCTTACAAAAACTGGCAGAAAGACCAATACGAAAACAATCATAACTTTTGCATCCGGACTCCGATTTTGATGATCTTGAGCTCGTTTTAAAGAGGACAACAAACTCTAAAAGATCATGCAGAGAACCATCATAGTCCAGTAAGATAGGATAGAACCAAATGACGAAAGGTTTGACCTCTCTCAAAAAGAAGAACCGGTAAAACCTCCAACATCGAAAACGCAATAGAGAATGCATATGAAATACGTTTTCGATGAACTAGAGCTTGTTATGAATATTACCACAAGCTCAAGAACCTCACATGGATAAGATACAAATAACAACCAACAAAGATGATGCCAAGTATGCAAAAGTTTGAGCTCTCTCCGAAGGATATGATCAAGTTACTCACTCGAGAGCCCCTCTTGATAGTACGGCTATCTATCCTATAAACCGGTCTTCCCAACTAACACCACGAGACCGGTAAGAAAGAAACCCTATCAAGAACATACCTTTGCCTTGAACATATTCCACTTGAGTTTGATGGTAGCGATCTTGTCCACCTCAAGATGGAACATCTTTCTTGATTGCGCTAGCTTGGTGAAGACTTGCAAATTGCTCCCCATACTCCACTATAGTAGAGCTTCTCTTTTGGGCATACCATCTTCTCATATCCATGATCACCATAGGATGGCAATCTTCAAGCAAATGATCTCTTCGAGATGGCTTATCTTGAACTTGCACATCATTTCTTCTTTCTTTATTATGTTGGTGTCTTGAAGGTACATAAGAGATATCACTCCAACTTTAGTCTTCAGGACACACTTACTATAGGATCGACTCTCACTTGACCAATCTCCGGATCACTCATTGAAACCTTGGTCAACACTTAATTTTCTCTACTTTCTTCTTCTCCCAACCTTGAAGCCAACATCTGGTTCAAGCATTTCCTATGGACAAATCCTACAGGTAAAACTCAATGAAAACATAATTCCATAAAGATTGTCATTAATTACCAAAACCACACATGGGGGCACACATGCACTTTCAATCTCCCCCATTTTGGTAATTGATGACAATCCCTTTCAGAGGGTTTATATAAGGAATTAATCAAACTAAACGTTGTGCTAACATCAAATACAACACACGTATGTGATGTTAGTACAACCACAATATAGAGAAAACTCCCCCACAATCTATGCACATGTGGATGAACTTTAATTTCATTGCATATATTGCCAACCATTACCGGTGGTGGAGTTTTCTCTATATATTCAAGATGCCATGCAACACACTAAGATGCAAAGCACACGAAGCAAGTGTTTAAGTACAAAACTCACAACGCACAACCAAATTCCCTAAAACCCTCTAAAACCTCTCCCCCATTAGCATCGATTGCCAAAATGGGTGAAAAACTTTAGAAGGCCAATTTAGTGAGAGTTCCTCCGTATGGTGTGCATTTCTCATACTATGAGTGGAGTCAAATGCACGTATCCAATGACGAATACCAGGAGGAAATCAAACTAAACTGAGGATCCAAAGATTGCAAAGAAATAAAATGGTGAAGAAGCATCAACGAATGAAGCAGGCAATCAAAAGATCGAAAGAAGCACTTCACAAAAGGAAGATACCAAAAGAAAGATAGATATTATGATAAGGTTGAAAAGAGAGTGATATAAATAATATGAGGAGACTCCCCAAGGTTTGTGCACAAATTATAATTTGTGTTTGAATACTATATGCACAAACATGGCATCCTCATTCCTCTAAATCATTTAAACCACAAGCATAAGCAAGTGAGCAGATATTATGATGAGTGCAAATGAGTGTTTAGATGAAAATAAGAAGCTCCCCAAGGTTCATGCACAACAAAGTGCATAATTATGGAATCCTAACTCCCCATAATCAAACAAAACACCAAACAAGAACAAGAAAGCAAATGTGTGTTCTTAGGTAGATTAGGAAAGCTCCCCAAGGTTTATGCCCCAAATGTAATAATTGCTTTAAATGCAAAGTGCATGAACATGGTATCCTTGCTCCCCCAAACTTACATAATAACACAAAGGCATGAGAGATCAAGTTTCGTAACACCAATGAGTGCCAAAAGATGCAAATGAAAAGGTCAAGCACTCAAAGCAAAACATTTGGAGCCACCAAAGAATAAAAAGGAGCACAAGGTGTAGACTCCAAAGCAAAAGGATATCAACGAGAGATTCAGCCATAATTATGTGTATAAGTTTCTAGGTAGACAACAATCACCAAGATATACATCCACAAAGAAACATGTACACACAAAATGGATACTCAAGAATGAACAAGATATCCAAAAGAAAGTCATAGATAATTCGAGTAAGATTTTTGCTAGAAAGCATGGCCAAAGGCTCAAATTTATCTTATTGATCATCAATGACCTTCAAACACCAACGAATACATCACAACTATCACAAGGGAACAAGAGATAGATGGAATGCATTGGAAAAAGCAACAGGTATCATAAAGAACAAATAAACCTTGCAAATTCATCCATATTACACATGAGAGAAATTGAGGAAACGATTGGCAATAGAATTGCTAGATTGGCATATGTGGGATTGGTGAATCATAAACATGAATTTTATATACTCCCCAAAATATGAATTCATCTCAACTTACTCATATAACAATAAGGAAGATACAATAAAATCTTGCAAGAACCACAATAAAAGCAACTGAAGGAAATCATGCCATGATGCAACCATAAAGGTTGGATGATAGAAAAGTATGCATTAGAGGGATACTTGTTACCGAGATACCATTGGTAGGATGAAGTAGATATGAGTTTGTTGATCATCCTAGCTTGACTCCAATTATCATTTAGTCCCCACATCTTCTTATTATTGAAAATCATCCAATGAATCTCCAATGTACCTATAACACATTCAAGTACACAATGGTCCCAAAACTCATTGGGTCCAAAATAGTTAGATAAACTACAATACATAGGAGAGACTCCACATAAATATGTGCATATTGATATGAAATTGAATTTCATGCACATCTTAGCCGATAGGATTTGGTGGAGAATCCCCTATATATTGGATCAAGAAACAAAGCATTCCATAATATAAAACATGTAGTAAATATGCATGCACAAGATTTCAAGAACCAAAAAGGAGATACAATTTGAACAAAAACACCAAGTAAACCAAGAAGTCGCACACAAGAGTGTGACACAACAAAAGGGTGTCCAAATTGTATCAAAGAGCCAAATCAAAACATGAAAGGACACAAATTCAACAAATGAACAAGGCAATAGCCAAAGAGCAAAAGATAGACAAAAACACCGATGCTCAAGGATTTATCTCATCCTAAGGGATCAAACAAGTAACAAGGAATGAGACAAAACCAACTCCCAAAAAGCAAGGTTCCAACACACAAACCAAACTATCTACACTTTTCATGATGGCACAAAGTACCAAAAGAAAAGATCAAACTTCCAAGCACATAAAACATGATATGGAACAAAACAAGAAGCATAAATATGAGTGTTCTAAATAATATAGGAGAGCTCCCCCATGGATAGTGCATTATGTAGGATTTTCCTTTTGAATGCAAAATGCACACAAATGGGATCATCACTAGTACCTACATTAAATAAAACACACGAGGAAACAAAAAAAGAAGATCCACAAGAGGCAAGGAAAGCTTGGGACAAAACACAAAACATTCTGTTGGCAAGAGGTAGAACAAAATTTAAGCAAAGGCCAAAATGAATATGATCAATAAATTCGACCATATATGGAGTACCACTTGTCCAATGACAAGAATTATGGGAAAACATTTCCCAAGGTAGTTTTCAAGGATATCATGATCATATTCACAACAATAAGAATATGATGAAATATAAAAATTAAGCTTGATGCTTAGATAGAGATTCTTGATAGCTCATAAAAGATTAAAGTAACTTGAAGCAAATGGTTTCCATGGAGGATATGGAGGTCCAAATATGGGGAAACACATACTAAGAAAACTCTCACAAACAAGATCCAAAAGAGGAGCAATAAAATCAATCCAAGGGAACTGGAACTTGCTTGAGCTAAATGTGCCACTTAGGAGCTAGATAATTATCAATATCAATTCTAAGTGACACTACCTCAAATGTCCACATTTTATAGGTTTGTAATATGCACAAAGCGTATGACTCCCCCATAATGTGATAAACCAAGAATACTCAACAAGAGGTAAAAACATCCAAATAGAGATGATTAATGAACATTGTGGAACTTGAATTTCTCATGAGAAAGACATACCACATAGAGACTAGATAAACTTGCAATATGCATACTAAGTGGTATTCCTCATGTAGACACATTTTAGGATTGTGGAATGCCCAAGCATAACACTCCCCCAAAATGGGATAGTCCATTAATCTCCCGCAAGAGCCAATTAAGATATGAACCAGATGCAATAGGCTCAAACATAAAACACATACATGGTGTGCAAACCAACATACACAAGCTTGATTTATCAAGTTAAGCAAGTAGAAAGCACAACATATACAAAACACATGCAAGGTACAAAACTAACACATGCACAAGGGGGCGAGTAACTTTCAATGTATATGAGTTAAGCACATGTTACCGCAAGGAGGAACATTTGATATATGATAGAAGCATGATAATCCAAATGGCTTGACATAACAAGAATAAATGATGAAGATCCCTCAATTCTTCATAATGTAGCCAAACCTCCAATGCTCTCCAAACACACATATTGATCAAGTTTTGGCTTGTTGGTCCCCAACCAAGTTGGGTCCTAAGAAGTTAGTCACAATAGGCTTGGAAACCCAAATGGTTCTTTTCTTCAACCCACATTGAGCACCAACAAATTTGGCAAACATATTGCCAACCTCATCCTTATGAAGAGAATAAGCATCATCAATTATGATAGGGTTGGATGAGGAGTTACCAATGGTGCATGAAGAAGAAATATGCCCCTTGTCACGGCATATGTATCAAGTTCTTCTCTTGCCATCTTTCTTCTTAGGTGAGGCCACAACTCGAGGAAGAGCTCGAGTAGTCCTCTTAGGAAGAGGCCCGTCAATGACTTGAGGTGGAGCTTGAGGTCGCTTCCCTTGTTGCTTCACACTCAGAGGCTTCTTCTTCAATGGGCAAGATCTAACATGATGACCTTCTTCCTTGCACTTGAAGCAAACAATGTTGGCCAGATTCTTGACTTGATCTTGTCCATTCTTCTTGTTGTCCTTGTGCTTCAAATTGATAGTGGACTTGTTCTTGAAATTTGAGTTGAATCCAAGCCCACTCTTGTCATTGGGGGATTTTTGCACACTCAAGATTTTGTTGAGTGCGGCTTTCCCTTGATGACCCTTTTTCAAGTCATTCTTCAAAGAAGTGACTTGAGCCTTGAGATCTTTGATTTCCTCTACATGGTTAGTTTCAACAAAAGTACTAGAGGAAGTTGATGCTACATTGTTAGAGCAACAAGGCATGGAATGTAATTCATCACGAGATATATCATGGTTGTGAGAGGATGAATTACAAGGACTAGCACATGGCAATATAACATTTGGAGTAGATATAGTGCTATTGTCCACATGAGGCCCACTAGATGTTACCTTTGACACGATGGCATCATGAGCTAACTTTAGCCTACCATGGGAGACTAGAAGATCCTCATGCGAGCTTGAGATCTTGACTTGACTTTCTTCTAATTTCCCATAGTTTCTAGCTGGCAAAGCAAGTTGAGCCTTTAGCTCAACATTCTCCTTCAAAATAGATGCTTCACAAGAAATAGAGTTAGTATCACAAGCATCATCATCATTAGCAAGCGGTGAGGGCAACTTGGCAAGCTCTTTAGAATATAAAGCTTTAAGTTGCTCATGCGACTCGGTGAGTTTGATGAGCTCCCTCTTAACAACCCGAGAGACATTTTCAAGGTGCTTAAAATCCACAACAAGTTTAGCATAAGCAACTTCAATCCCAACATTTTTACTTTTAAGATCACTTGACACCTCAAGATCTCTATCACGAGATTCATTCACTCTAGACAACTCTAGAGCAAAAGTCTCCTCAAGAGATTCCTTAGTGGTTTGTTCCTCTTCAAGAGCTTCATTTAGATGTGAAATTTGATTAGCATACTCACGCTCAAAGCTACTCATTTTATCAATGGTGTTCTCATGATCCTCAATTTTTGATTCTAACTTATCAATGTGTTCTTTGCTCTTAATAGCAAAGTCCAAGATTTCAACGAAGTTAGAGCAAGCAATATTATCCTTAACAAGAGCATGATAAACCATCTCACCCTTTTCATATAAATCATCAACATTAGTCTCTTTTTCCTCATTATCCTCATCCTCATCATCACAAGAGGTATTGGGTTCCAAAGTAGGAGTTGCCTTTGAATCCCGAGCCATAAGGCATAGGTGGGAACCATGAGATGATGATGATGAAGAATTACTTGAAGCTCCATTCAATTTTGTGTCTTTACCTATAGAAAAAATCTTTGGTTTCCTCTACATTGTTAGACACACAACAACTATAGGAAATAGAAGCATTTATATTATGACAACAAGGCAACAAGAGCATATCATCATGTGATCTATTGAGGCAATTTATACATGATATGCAAGGACTATCAACACTAGCATGTAAATCATATATAGTCCTTGACGTGTTTAAGTCCAAAGATGAAGTATTGCAATGAGATAGAGAAGAAGGATCACAAAGAGTAAGGTCACTATCAACATTGCAATGTTCACCACCACTCACCATATCATTACCTTTTGTCTTACCACACTTTGGTGAAGTGGAATAAAAAGAGAAATCATCTCGACCGGAAGTGGAAGTAATACAATCATCCTCAATAATGTTGGACACATCATATTTATCTTGAAGTTTTGTCCATAACTCATGAGTGCTCCAAAAAGGTATGATTGAAGAAGTAACTACATAGATCAAAGCATTAACAAGCACATTAGAAGCTTGAGCATCGAGATATAAGTTTTTCTCATGCTCACAAGATAGATTTCGGAAATCCATTGGAGGAGAAAAACCTATGTCTACAATCCGCTCCAAATTTGGGTCCATGTCCCGAAAATGAATAAGCATACGAGTTTTCCATATATCATAATTTGTGCCATCGAATATGAACATTTCATTATGCACTAATCCCCTAGCCGACATCTTTACTCTCAAGGCGGTGAAGCCTAAAATGAGAGACCAGGATCTGATACCAATTGAAAGGATACAGATGCCGCCTAGAGGGGGGTGAATAGGTGGTTAAAAACTTTTCCGAGAGTAGCTCAACAAAGGCGGAAATAAACTAGCGTTTACTTTGTTAAGCACAAAACCTAGAACAACTAGGGTTCACCTATTTGCACCAATGACTTATGCTAAGCAAGACAAGCAACTATGTGATAGCTAGATATATACTTCAAGCACGAAGGCTATCACAAAGTAAAGTGCATAAGTAAGAGCTCAGGTATAGAGATAACCGAGGCACGCGGAGACGACGATATTTTACCGAGTTCCTCCCAACATGGAGTACGTCTCGTTTGGAGAGGGGGGTGGTATCAAACCACCAACGCCACAAAAGTCCTCCCTTGTTCTCCTGTGAATCTCACCCCAACAGGATCGATCCACACTTCCACTATCGGTGCACTTGTCGGTGGCAATCCGGAACCTCTCACAAGGTTGGGGCACTTCTCCACAACTCAATTGGAGGCTCCCAACAAACAAGCTTGGGGAAAGCTCCACAACTTAATTGGAGGCCCCAAGAAATCCACAAACCTGCAAAACCACCAAACCGTCTAGGGTTCCAATAAACCCAAGAGTAAAAAGCTTCTCACCTTTCACCCAATCGAATCCTCACCGAGAACTCAAACCGATGCACCAAATGCAATGGCAAGAACACACGAAGTGCTCAAGTCCTTCTCTCCCAAATTCCACCAAAGCTACAAAATCTTATGGGGGAATAAGAGAGGAAGAACAATGGAGGAAATCCACAAAAGACTCCAAGATCTAGATCCCAAGATGTTCCCCTCACTTAGAGGAGAGATTGATTGGTGGGGTTGTGGATCTAGATCTCCTCTTTCAAATCCCTTAAGAATATGCAATGGAGGGATTGAAGGATAGCAATCTCAAGAAGGTCAGCAATGGAGGGGAGAACTTGCAAGGAAGGTTGGGGAACCATTAGGGAAGAAGGGCACCTTAAATAGGTCCCTAAAATCCAACCGTTAGGCCCAGGAATCGCCCGGTCCGGAGTCTCCAGACTGGGACCGGGGTCTCCAGTGTACCCATGCCAAACGGGGTCAAACTGGGGGACAATCAGTACGCGGTCCGGAGATGGACCGGAGATTTAGTCCGGAATCTCCGGTCTTACAAAAACTGGCAGAAAGACCAATACGAAAACAACCATAACTTTTGCATCCGGACTCCGATTTTGATGATCTTGGGCTCGTTTTAAAGAGGACAACAAACTCTACAAGATCATGCAGAGAACCATCATAGTCCAGTAAGAGAGGATAGAACCAAATGACGAAAGGTTTGACCTCTCTCAAAAAGAAGAACCGGTAAAACCTCCAACATCGAAAACGCAATAGAGAATGCATATAAAATCCGTTTTTGATGAACTAGAGCTTGTTATGAATATTACCACAAGCTTAAGAACCTGACATGGATAAGATACAAATAACAACCAACAAAGATGATGCCAAGTATGCAAAGGTTTGAGCTCTCTCCGAAGGATATGATCAAGTTACTCACTCGAGAGCCCCTCTTGATAGTACGGCTATCTATCCTATAAACCGGTCTCCCCAACTAACACCACGAGACCGGTAAGAAAGAAACCCTATCAAGAACATACCTTTGCCTTGAACATATTCCACTTGAGTTTGATGGTAGCGGTCTTGTCCACCTCAAGATAGAACACCTTTCTTGATTGCGCTAGCTTGGTGAAGACTTGCAAATTGCTACCTATACTCCACTATGGTAGAGCTTCTCTTTTGGGCATAACATCTTCTCATATCCATGATCACCATAGGATGGCAATCTTCAAGCAAATGATCTCTTCGAGATGGCTCATCTTGAACTTGCACATCATTTCTTCTTTTTTTATTATGTTGGTGTCTTGAAGGTACATAAGAGATATCACTCCAACTTTAGTCTTCAAGACACACTTACTATAGGATCGACTCTCACTTGACCAATCTCCGGATCACTCATTGAAACATTGGTCAACACTTAATTTTCTTTACTTCTTATTCTCCCAACCTTGAAGCCAACATCTGGTTCAAGCATTTCCTATGGACAAATCCTACAGGTAAAACTCAATGAAAACATAAGTCCATAAAGATTGTCATTAATTACCAAAACCACACATGGGGGCACACATGCACTTTCAACAAGGTCTTAAACATCTCCCCAAGCTTGGAATCAAGCCAGGTGGGATCAACTAATCCCTTGCGATTATTTGATACCGTGATTATTGTAGATCACTATGACGCCATGGCACGCGGTATCTTCTCTTCATGGGCTAGCCTAAGACAGAGGGATTGATTGAGAACTTCTAATTCTTCAACACGCAGCTTGTAGAAAAGGTTATTCCTCTCCAACAATTTCACTTGTTCTTTAATGAACTCATTGTTATCCTGAAGGGTTTGTAGTGCCTTAAGACTCATAGAAAACTTGTTTTGGTTCTCTGCTTAGTATCTTCATCAAGTTTGTCAAAATAAAGTCATAGCAACCGAAGATGTTTGGGTGTCCCAAGTGTCTCCCTTTCCATCTCTTCAATCTTTAGCTCGAGGGCCTTCAATTCCCTCTTCTGGCGTGCATTGTCGGTGTCGAGGAACTCCGCAGGGACGATCTTGATCTCCTTGCCTTGCTCGCTATTGCTCCCGATCTCCATAGGAACCTTTCTTCTTGGATTTTGTCCCTTGGTTGTGTGTCTTCACGTGTCAATAAGAGGTGGATTGGTTTCTGGAGATTATGATTAGAGGGAGAGACAATAGCAGTATATAAGGGGGGTTAGAGGTCGGTAAAACTCGCGAGAAACGCCAAATTCTCGCCCAAGAAAAGAATCTTAACGAAACAGGGAAAGAAATCGTGGATTTGGAGGAGTCCTACCGCGTAACGACCAACTATACGGGCGTGACCCGTATAGCTCCAGACGTATAGTTGGTTCTAGGCAGATATTTCCAAATATCTCGAGTCTAGGTCGGTTAAGTTATGACTAGGAACCGACAATAATATTTTTTAATAATAAAAAGGCAAATGAAAAGTGTCTGGTAGTTTAACGACCAACTATACGGCTGGAATATTTTCTCTGGTCGTATAGTTGCGACCGTATAGATACAGACATCAAAAATCGAAAGTGCCTGAGAGTTCAACGACCAACTGTACGGCCAGAATATTGTCTCCGGTCGTATAGTTGCGCATGTATAGGTCTAGACATCGAAAACAATTTCATGAAGAAGATATAGAGGGTTTAACGACCAACTATACAGCGAGAGATTTTTCTCTGGTCATACAGTTGGGCCCGTATAGTTGGTAAAAACCTCCAGATCTTTAGAAAACACGAGGAATTCAAAGGAAGAAATTTTAGAAGTAAAATCTGTGAAAACAAATCACTTATTTGAGTAAGAACACTTACCTTCAACTTACCATTTACTTATTTGGGGATGACAAGCTCCTCCAACAACAAAGACTTCTTCTCTTTTGGAGGAATTGACCTTAGTTCATTGAATAATTCTCGTAAGCAAAAATCACCGGGACTAAAGTTCCTCTCAACAAGATTGGTGTCTTGCTGGGCAAACATGGACACTACATCCAACATCTTTATTTCTTGCCTCTCCATAATCTGCAACTAAAATTCTTGAAGTAAAAGAATCTAACAGATCAGTCTTGGCTGATGGTCTTTCCTCTCAAGGAGTTCTTTTAAACCATCATGATCTGTATGAACTCTTACTTTTGAATCAACTATATAAGAACGAAATTTATCACAAGAGAAAAATATAGCAAAAAGTTCCCTTTCTTCCTTAGGATAATTCTTTTGAGCCCCATTAAGAGTTCCACTAGCCTAATGTATAATCTTAAATATGCGACCAATGTGTTGTCCTAGAGTTACTCCTACAACATCATCACTAGCTTCACATATTAAGTCAAAAGTCATATCCCAGATAGGTGGTTTAATGATAGGAGCATGGGATAAAGCATTTTTAAGTTTATAAAAGGCTACAAGACATTTATCATCAAAATTAAATCTTACTCCCTTTTGCAGAAGGTTAGTTAAAGGTTTAGACATTCCAGAGAAATTTCTGATGAACCTTCTATAAAAATCCACATGAGAAAGGAAACTTCTTATACCGTTAATATCCCTAGGTTGTGGCATTCTCTCTATGGCCTCAATCTTAGCTCTATCTGTTGGATCTAGTAGCTCTCGGTAGAGGCCATAGTGCTAGGGTTTGGATCTTTACAAAGAGAGAGGGAGAGAAATACCTTCTTCGGTGCTCAACCTCGATGAGTTGTTGGCCATCTTGGTCGACTACGAGAGCGGGGATAAAAGGGCCTAAGCTGTAGCGGTGGCAGTGCTTCCCGTCAAGCGTCGGCTAACCCTAGATCGGTAGGGAGTGTCAGTGGGGTTGGCGACGCACGGGTGAACCTCGTACCGTGTGTGGCCGGCCCCCCCACCTCTTTATATAGCGACATCGACAGGGGCCCACCAACCATAAGAGGGTTGGGCGCCCCCGATCAGGGCGCAGTCACAAGGGGTCGATCGGGCCGTTGGGACCGGTTGAGAGATCAATCTAACAGTCTCCCCCTTGATCTCAACTTTACTTTATACTTCACTTGTTTCATCACAATTTGGTACATAGAGCATGTTTCATCGTCACAACTCAATTGCTGATAGAATCAAACAGCTACAATATACCTCTTGTTTTGAAACAAGAAACTCTTTCCTTTTGGGCCTCTTTGATCCAGGAATCATAGGCTTTCCCTTAAACCCATGCCGGCTAAGTTCTCCTTGAACACATTGGGTGGTAAGCCTTTCGTTAGCGGATCCGCAAGCATATCCTTTGTCCTTATATGCTCGAGTCTTATAGTGTGATCCTGGATCTTATCTTTCACAACATAATACTTTATCTCTATTGGTTTGGAAGCATTACTCGACTTGTTGTTGTGAGCATAGAATACTGCAGGCTCGTTGTCACAGTACACCTTTAGTGGTTTGCTAATGCAATCTACCACTTTCAAGTTGGGTATAAATTTCTTCAACCATATCGCCTGCCCCGTTGCCTCATAGCAAGCTATAAATTCTGCATACATCGTGGATGATGCAACTATTGACTGTTTCGAGCTTCTCCATGAAATAGCCCCTCCTGTGAGAGTGAAGACGTATCCTGTCGTGGACTTCCGATTGTCTCTGTCTCCCGCAAAATCAGCATCTGAATACCCTCTTATCTCATGGGAATCAGACCTTCTATATGTTAGCATGAGGTCTTTTGTGCCTTGCGCATAACACAAAGCTTTCTTTACCATCTTCCAGTTCTCTATGCTTGGATTCTCTTGATATCTAACGAGTACCCCGGTGATAAAAGCTAAGTCATGGCGAGTGCACACTTGTGCATACTGTAAGCTTCCAACGGCCGAAGCATATGGTACTGCTTTCAATTGATCAATCTCATATTAACTTTTGGGACATTGAAATTTCCCAAAGCTGCTGCCCTTGACTATAGGAGCAGGTGTGGTATTGCACGCATGCATACTGTATTTCTTTAGAATCTTCTCTAGGTATGTCTTTTGCGACAGTCCTAGAACCCCATTTGTTCTATATCGGTGAATTTCTATGCCCAAAACATATGAAGCTTCACCAAGATCTTTTATATCAAAGTTTGAGGACAAGAACTTCTTTGTTTCTAGTAGTAGACTGACATCGCTACTAGCAAGCAAGATATCATCCACATAGAGAATTAGGAAAATATATCTTCCACTTTTAAACTTTGCGTAAACGCAGTTGTCCTCAACATTCTCTTTAAATCCAAATTTCTTAATGGTCTCATTAAACTTTAGATACCACTGTCTTGAAGCTTGCTTTAATCCATAAATGGATTTCTTTAGGCGGCATCCCATATCTTCCTTGCCTTCCATCACAAAACCCTTAGGTTGTTTCATGTACAGTCTTTCTTCTAAATCCCCATTTAGAAATGCCATCTTTACATCCATTTGATGCAGCTCTAAATCAAAATGTGCAACTAGTGACATTATGATTCTGAAGGAATCCTTACATGAGAATGGAGAAGAAGTCTCATTGTAATCTACTCCTTCTCTTTGTATAAATCCTTTTGCCACAAGTCGTGTTTTGTACTTCTCCACATTCCCTCTAGAGTCACCGATGAGGGTTCAACTCGTTAATGCCCATTGTTATGGACTTGGGTTTTGGAGAAGGAGGGAGCGCTGGAGGCATCAATTGGCTAGCAAACAAGCACACAGGGACGCAAGGTTTACCCAGGTTCAGGCCTCATAGAGGTCCCTACTCTTGCTTGTCTGCTCTTGGAAATATCGAGGGAGTCGAAAGTTACAGGGGTGCGCAGATGAAATCTAGTGATGGTTGTGGAAACTAGGGTTGTGATTATGTTCCTCACTGTGGCATCCCGCTAAAACCACTACTAGAAAATCACGGTGTTTTTGTGTTGCGCATCGTCATGACTGCGTGCTCATGTCATCATGCCACCTTGCATTTGAGCATCGTCATGTCATCTTGCATTTGTTTGCATAAAAATATTTTCGAAAAGTATAGTTTTGGTTTTATAAATACCCCGTATTTATTTCAAATCAGAACTCCGGTCTTTTCCAGGTCTTTTATTTGTCTAAAAACTATTTACAAAAGTCTTAAAATTAAAACAGATAAAATAAATATTTAATCGGGGGAGGCCACCGCCAGCCAGGCCCAAAAGCCCAGCTAGCAGCAGCCTACCACCCCGTACCAAAACCCTAGCCGCCTAATCCCTCCTCCCTCCTTTTCCCTCCCAGCCGCCGCCACCCTGGCACCAGCCACCTCACCGAGGCCACTCCCTGTGCGCCACCTCAGCTTCCTGGTCCCACTCCCCTCCACCTGCCACCTCGCTTCAGCCGCCGCCTCCTCCCCGCTTGCGGCTGCCCTCTCCTTGTTTAGCCCGGACCCGGCGCCGCCGGCGCGTCCGTCACCTCCGCGTCGCCTCCTAGCTGCAGCTTCGTCGCCGCCGCTCGTGTCGAGGCTGCTGCGCCCCTGTCCCATTCTGCGCTACCGCTAGGAGGTCGCTTGCCTCGTCTACGTGTCCGCCGCCAAGACCGTCATGCACATGCGCCCCTTCTCGGCCCTATCGTGCAGGCCGTTCTACCTCGAGTCCCGCTGCACGCCTCCCTGGGCCGCTTCTATCCTGGAACGAAATGAGCTATGTGCTCGTCACAGCCTTGTTCAGGGGCTGGATGCACTGCCGCAAGTGTTACACGAGTTCTTCCCGACAAGATATTCCGCGTCCAATCCAAGATCAGCCTCGATCCTAGGTCTTTGAACCACCTCGGCAGACAAGATCGACCACTTTGGCAAGGCCGTATCGACCCGGAGGTGCTCGAAGCGTCACCGCCAAGTACCTCCTCTCGGATTCGATAGTGCAAGTTCTCCTTCCCGAAAGCATTGACGCCGGTGCGACAAGGTCGTCTCCCCGAAGCCTCGAGCCGAAGTCAAGACTACAAAGTGGAGACATCACCGAGTTCTTCCGATGACCGTCACGATCGCCGACACGGATATGCCAAGTCCTTCTTCCCGGAACACCAAGCTCTCCTTCCATTGTCCGAGAACGATCCCGTCGAACCGAACCCCAGATCTGGACCCTAAGACCCAGACCCGGACCCTCGGAACCCAAGATCTTCCAAACCCAGATGTGTGACTCTAAGCCCTATTTTTATAATATGACATTATCAACTGTCGCATATTAAATTGTTCATGCATGCATACCTGTCTGTGGTTTGGGGGTATTATGCCGATTCACCTCATAATTAAATATGGAGTGTTTATGCCGGATATCTTCTTCTTATTCCGGACTCCATTTAAATTTGTGTAGTGAATGATGCCATGTTTTGCCTTGCTAATACATCATTTAAATTGCGGGGTATCTAAATAACTGGAACCTATTAATTAATTGTCGGGACCCCGGTTCCGCTTAATACTGCCTAATTGCACCGCATCTGCATCATATCATACTCATGCCGGATCTTCTGCCGTAATATTAAATATTGCATCCGGTGTTTCTTCTAGTGTTTGCTTCTTCGCGGACTAGGCCGATGAGTGGATGCGAGTATCGACAAGTTCTCCGGATATGAACCTTCGGCAGTGTTTCCCAGGCGAGCACCTCTCCCCCTTCTACCTATTTTGCATTTATAGTCTTTACTTCCTCATGTTGATCTATTGCTATCTGTGTCGTGATGCTTTAGTTTCCGTGCACCATTTATACTCCTTGCATCCTCTATATTGCCATGGACACATCCTATTGCCTGTTGTTTAATAGATAGTCGGCCCTGCGAGTCGTAGTTGCTTGCTCCTGTGTTGCTTCACGTCGTTGTCGTTCCACCGTTGACGGCAAGTTGGCACATGATAGACGGTGGAGATGCTTAATGGTGGAGATGATCATGTCTTTAATTACAACTATTAAATTATTGTGATAACTAATGAAAGAGGCACCGGTGGGCAACATATGCTATTTGGTTTTTATGTCCACTTGTGTCCCGTAGGCCCCGAGTACTTGATACATGTTCCTTGACTATTCGCACTATCCACATACGGGAGAGTCTATGAATCGCCCTTAGCCAGAGCTTGATTCATTTCTTATTTCTTGGGGCCACAAACTAGTTTGGGGTTTTATTACTATCATGTACTTATGCCATGCTTTACTGCTTTATTTAAGATTGTGCGTGGAGCACCTGTACTGTTTTGGATCGTGGAATGTTTACGCGGTATCGACAAGCCCAGTCATAATTTTGTGTTCCTAGTCGTTTACAACCATTGACACAAACCCTGGGTCCGTTCTGGAGCCAGCCAACTTTGTTGCGGGTAGCTTAGTGGGGTGGCCCCCTGAAATATTTTATGAATCCTGTGATTGCTTTGTCGTGAAAGCCTCGTTGGGTTTTGATTTGGTTTTTCCGAGGTTGATCGTGTGTGTGTTGCTATTTGTGCACCCCTGCGGGGTAAAACTTTCTGAAAGCCGTGTCCGCGGTTATGGATGACTTGGAGCACAGTATCTCGATCATAGACAAGCATAACTAAAGTAGTGCTATAAATTTGACTTAATATGTGGCTAGTAATCAGTTCAATTATAATGGAATGGATAATAAAAATGCCAACAACTGGTGGATCTGTGGTGATCTGTGTCATACTATACCTGCCTAGTAAGTATTGCAACTCCAATGGAATGTGATAAAAGTGCCAACAATTGCTGGGTTTTGGGATTTCTCAGGACAATTATATCTGACTAGTAAATATTCCAACTACAACGGAATGTTAAACAAAACTGCCCACTACTTATGTCATCAGGATGACTCGTGCTATCTATATCTGATTAGTAATTGCTGCAACTATAACGGAATGAGTAAAATTGCCAACTGTGTGAGTTCCTCGGTTCGACTTCCTCGTTTGGTCTCGAGGGGGGAAATACTAGGATGGGATTGTCTGGTGTTAGCTTCAGGTTGGATCCGGTTAGGTCTTTCTTATCCCTCTCTGATAACCGCCAGTGATACCGAGTCTCTATAGGTTGTTTAGTGCCGCTGCACTGCCGCTTCAGCCCACCATACCTATGTAGGCGAGAGCCGCCAAATTCTAGCCTCGCCATGTACTGGCCTCAGTACTGACTCTCCTCTTTTTCCTTTGCCCTTTGTCGGCACCCCTTTTGTTTTAGCAGGTTTGAGCTCGACGTCGTTAGCAGGGTTACCCTTCCGGCTTGGCATGGGCAGGGTTATGGACGCCATTGGTTATTCTTCAGGGCTCTTAGCCCCATTTGCATATTGTCCGTACTCGGACGCTGTAATGTTTTCAAGGTGATTTGGATCTTTGTATTGTATATCTGTTTTCTTGACTCATGGAGTCGCTGTTGTATATATATCTGTTTTGTGGGTCCCATCGAGGACTGTTGTGTAATGGTATTACTTCGTTCTCCACCCGCACGAAACTGCCTGGTGGGCGTCCTTGAATAGTTTCTATGCGGGTTTGGCGGAAAGGGCTAAAACTTGCATAGGGTTGATTCGAGGGTGTTACAGAGTGGTATCAGAGTTCAGCAGTTGCGATACCCCACAAGTCCAGCCTGTAGGATAACCTAGCTAACGGCCGAAGTAGAGTGTCAAAACTATTTTGCAAAATCGGTTGGATAGATCTGATTAGGTCTGCTTTTACTCCTTACCCTCTGCTGTTCTCCTCTTACCTCTGCGTGTTTTGGATCTGCTCTCTTACCTTCTTCTAGTCCAGGATTTCTCGTGGTTGGGTTCCTGTCGTACCTTCAGGTTTTCGCTTCCTCCTTTGGTAACGGTGTTTCTACATCCGGTCTTCATGCTATCTGAGGAATCCTTCATCTGTTGGACTTCACCTTGTTCCTTCTCATGCATTCCGGTGTTTTTCGACGCGACGACATCATCTATGCCAGATCCGATGCAGAGTCTACATCACTCTTTTGTTCCGAACCTCAATTGTCGAGATCTTCAGTCTGCTTCCGAGAATGGTTGCACGCTTTTCTACTGATTGTGCGGAGTAATAGTTTGGGTGCGTGATGGATTGGCCCCCATGCCGACTACTCACTCTATTCGCTCTCGTACATTGAAGTGGATTGGACTGCATCTTTTTCTCCGTCTATCGGAGTTAGAGGTGGCTTTCTTTGTTGATACCTCTACCTTCGTCCTTTGTTCCCGGAGTGTTTTCTCGACGACTATGGACTACGACCCCTTGTTAGTGGTGTCGCGAGGAGCTACACGAAGCGAGGAGATTCAGGTCATCGGCTTTCTTTCGGTATCATGAGGCGGATCTCGAGGGCGAGATCCATTGTTAGTGGTGTCGAATTGTGGCATCCCGCTAAAACCATTACTAGAAAATCGCGGTGTTTTTGTGTTGCGCATCATCATGACTGCATGCTCATGTCATCATGCCACCTTGCATTTGAGCATCGTCATGACATCTTGCATTTGTTTGCATAAAACTATTTTCGAAAAGTATAGTTTTGGTTTTCTAAATACCCCGTCTTTATTTCAAATCAGAACTCCGGTCTTTTCCGGGTCTTTTATTTGTCTAAAAACTATTTACAAAATTCTTAAAATTAAAACAGATAAAATAAATATTTAATCAGGGGAGGCCGCCGCCAGCCAGGCCCAAAAGCCCAGCTAGCAGCAGCCTACCACCCCGTACCAAAACCCTAGCCGCCTAATCCCTCCTTCCTCCTTTTCCCTCCCAGCCGCCGCCACCCTGGCACCAGCCACCTCACCCCGGCCACTCCCTGTGCGCCACCTCAGCCTCCTGGCCCCACTCCCCTCCACCTGCCACCTGGACACACACACACACACGCACAACACGCACGCGTCGCACGCCACACCCACCGCCCCGTACACACACACCTACCCCATCCCCACCCCACCGACCGACCGCACCCCGTCTCACGCCAGGCCGCCTGCCACGACACCCTCTGGCCACCTCGTTTTCATCGCCACGCCAAATCGCGGATGGCCCCACCCCTGTCCTTCCACCACACTCCACCTCCCTACCAACCCTGTACCACCTACCCTCGCTCCTCCCCATGGCCGCCGCCGCCATGGTCGGACCAAAGCTCCCTGCCCTCTGCCGCACTTCTCCAAGCCGCGACCCTCGCCTGGGTCGCCGCGCGCCGTGACCTCCCCGCTCTCCCTCGCGCCATTTCTGCAAGCCGCGGCCACCGCTCGGCTTCCCGCAACGCCGTCCTTCCGTGGCCTCCCCTGGTGCCCCTCCCCGCGAGGCTGTTGTGCTCTGGCTCGCCCTGCCATGGTGGTCGCCCTCGTCTCCACCGACCGCGCCGGCCTAGTCTACCTCACCGTCGGTACCCCGCCGCCGTCCTCGATCTTCCTCGAGCACCGAATCGTCGCCAAGTTCTCTGGCTGAGCCCGCCGCGCCGCCCGAGCTTCCCCTGCTCCGCCTCTCCGCCCCTGGCCGCCTCCTTCCCGGCACCCTGCCGGAGAGGGGAATTCACCCTGGAGACCTTCTTCAACACCATGCAAGCCTCCGGTGTGATGCGTGAGTAGTTCATCCTTGGACTACAGATCCATGTAGTAGCTAGATGGCTGGTTCTCCTCCTTTGTGCTTTCATATCTAGATCTTGTGAGCTCCGTTCATGATCAAGATCATCTATTTGTAATTCTGCATGTTGTGTTTGCGGGATCCGACGGATATTGAGATGCTATTTCAGATTGATTATTGATTCTATCATGTCTTTGTTATTTGTGATCTTGCATGCTTTCCATTGTTAGTAGCTATCTTGGCCAAGTAGATGCTAGCAACTCCAAGAGTTAGTATTTATGCTCGATAGTAGGTTCATGCCTCTGGTAATCTGGGGAAGTGACAGAAATCTCTAAGGTACTAGATGTGTTGTTGCTACTAGGGAGAAAACAACAATCCTTTGTTCATAAAACAAGCGTATTGTTTACATTACACGCAATTTGTAAAGCAATAATCTGTTGCTTGCAACTTAATACTGGAGGGGGTCGGATGATAACTTGAAGGTGGATTATTAGTCATAGATGCAGTTGGATGGCGGTCTATGTATAATGTTGTAATGCCCAATCGAATTTCAAAGGAGTCAAGATGATTAGTATATGCATGTATTGCTTTCTCGATGTTTGTCAATTGCCCCGTTGTAATTTGTTCACCTAGTATGTTATCTATCTTAAGGAGAGCCACCTCTAGTGAACTATGGATCCCGGTCCTTTCTTTTACATACAATCTATAAACTGTTTACTGATTTGTGTTTACTTTCTGCAAATTATTACTTCCTTCCATTCGATACGTTTAATCCTTTGTTTTCAGCAAAACCGGTGAGATTGACAACCTCTTCGCAAGTTGGGGACAGAGTTCTGTGGTTGTGTTGTGCAGGTCTCCACGTTGCTGCTGGCACCGGTAGTGCGCCCTGCCATCGTTCATCTAGCTACACCTTTGGGGTGTTTCCTTGCTCCTACTGGATTGATAACCTTGGTTTCGTACTGAGGGAAAACTTGCTGCTGTGCTCATCATACCTTCCTCTTGGGGTTCCCCAATGAGCTCGATATATTTTGGGCCATCAAGCATATTTTCTGGCGCCGTTGCCGGGGAGTCAAGGACATCTTCACAAGGGGAGTCCCTCATAACCAATCTCTTTACTTTGTTATTTTTGTTTTGCTTAGTTTCTTTTTGCTTTGTTTGCTTGTTTCTTTATCAAAAACACAAAAAAATTAAGTCTCCTTTAGTTGTCACCTCTTCCTTAGCTCACCATGTTGATCCCTAAATTCACCCTGAAAGACCTTTCAATTGGTAGTGGTTCTATAATTGGGAAAGATAATATTGAAGAATTCTTTAATCATGTTAGTAATATGAGGATACTAAGGATAGATCCCTTGCAGAACTTGCTCCAAACTATGAGATTGTTGCAGCTTCTTTAATTCACATGTTAGAAGCTAGGTTTGTTAACCTCAACCCCTTAATGCAAGTAATGTTTCTTAAGCTTAAAGAAATTGAGGACCCTGAAAAGAGGGATTTTATTCTAGAAACTTTGTTTAAGGAGTTCTATGATGTTGCCAAGGAAGCTAGAAAAGTCTTTGGACGTTTCAATATGCTAGGCTCATGTGTAGATGTTGTTGGTACACGAGAAAAGATGAACAAAACCGAACCTGATGGGGAGGAACCTAAGATACCAATCCCCTTTAAACTGGTAGCAATACATGAAGCCATAGAAAAGAATCTTGATTGGATTGTTCCTGAAAACCCTTTTGATGAAAATAGTGAACCTAAGAGCATTGAGAGAGGATCCTCTAGAAATTATTTGGATGATATACCTTGCCTTGTTGAAGATATTTCTGGGATTAATCTTAATGCTTCCTCATTTGAGAACACTTGATTCTTTTTCTTGCTTCTTATGCCTAACTTAAAGGCGTTAAAGAAAAGTATTTATTGGGAGATAACCCAAAAGTTTTAGATGAGTCTTGGAAGTTATTACTTCAGTAATAACCGCTCCTTATCCTTTTTATTTGCTTTTTGTGCCAAGAGTAACCTCTAATGAGAGAGAAGTAATGATTGGGAAAGTTGTTGTCCCGAAACAGATTTCTGTGCTTCACCGTAAAAATTCGTGTAAAATCTCTGACGTCCTTTTAAGGCGTGAATTTTTGTGCTTCTGCCCCAGGTTGTTATCTAACTTTCGTTAGTTTAACACTTTTTGATTTGAGCAACAGAAGGTCTTCGAAAAAAATCGTTTTTACCTGTTGGTCTGTTTTGACAGATTTCTGCCATTTTCTGCATTTGCTTCTTGTTGGTTCCTTTTTTAGTTCTTTTGGGGAATTGAGCTTTTTGAAGGAAGTGCTACAGTACCTTGTGTTCTAGTGGAAGTTTATTGGTGTTAGAACTGAACCTTAAGACTTATTATCTTGAGTGCACTAATGTTGCTAATAAAGATTGTGTGAAGTTTTGTATAAAGGAAAATTTTCAAGTGTATGGAAGGAATGAGTAATGACATGAAGGATGGACTAAAGCTGAAGCTTGGGGACGCCACACGTGTCACCCCAAGAAATATCCAAGAAGTACAAGCGTCAAAGCTTGGGTATGCCCAAGGCATCGCCTTCTTCATCAATAAAAATCCCAGGTTTCTTCCAAATGCTTCATTTTTATTGTTTCATGCACAGTTGTGTTGTTCTTGGAGCGTCTTCTTTTTCGTTTTCATTTTGGTTTTTCGTTTGCTTTGTTTTCTTAGTTTTCTGAATAAATTGGTTGGAACCCCTCTTTCATACATTGGTTTTCAAATAGTTTGGTTTGGATTGGAAAAGAGTAGGAAAGTTCATACTTATGTGGTAAAAAGAGCTTGTTTTGGACTGTGGCCTATGCTTTTTCATGCCATGCCTGATATTGTTTTGGCTTTATGCTTAGTATTCTTTGCTGTAGCATGGCTTGTTATAAACAATTGAGAATGCTTAATGTGCCTTGGATGAATCATGCGTTGTTTTAGCATATTAAAGCATAGTATAGTGGTATTCTCCTTTGATGCTTTATTTGGGTTGACTTGGCGCATGCTCACACCATGTTATGACTATATCGAGTCACCATAGACTTTATGATCCTTTAGTTTTCAACTTGTAGTATCACTTTATGCTTTGATCAATGATGTTTTGTCGCTCTACATGATTATGGCCATTATTGCTCTCTTAGTTTGTCGCTCCTAGTCTTTTGCTAGCCTCCACAACCAAGTATGAGTTCCACTCATGCATCCAACTCCTTAAACCAAGTTATTCCAAAGAGTCCACCATACCTACCTACTAGCTTATGCTATTCCAAGTATATTCTTGCTTTTGTTTACCTTCCAAATTAAACTGTTATGAGAAAACTAGTGATTAAAGCTCTCACGAACTTGATGGCACACTTTACTTTTCTTGCCCTTAACAAACTTGAACCATTGTGTCGTTTATGTTGTATATGCTTGCACTTATTTGTTGGGAATTACCAGAACCATGTTGTCATGGGGAACGCTTTCAACATTGCACTTGGTACTTATACCTAGTTGATATCATGCTCTTTTGTATATGGATGTCGTCGGTGTGAAATGAAAGGGCAGCTTGTAAGTCCATGGAATTATGTATATGTGTTAGAGAAACGCCTGGGCCGCTGGTCTAATCCATGCTGACATGGTGGAAACCTGAAGCGTAACCATAATGAGCTGTCTATGAAGCATTCTTCTTATAAAAAAAGCGTCCTATATTGAGAAAAAAGAGGAAAAGAAAAAAAAAGATTATGAAAAGAGGAAAGAGAGAAAAAAGCACCATATTCCCATGGTAAATAAGAAGATTGCTGAGATG
This sequence comes from Avena sativa, assembly GCA_916181665.1. Lineage (NCBI taxonomy): Eukaryota > Viridiplantae > Streptophyta > Magnoliopsida > Poales > Poaceae > Avena > Avena sativa. Next base: position 228,125,636 of record OV702291.1, read on the forward strand.
CTCGTTGTCTGCTTGCCTTGTCATTTTAATATGGGGATTCTTCCGTATCATCGGGCAAGGGGTACCCCGTTGGCGGTTCTCTATGATACACACGTCCTTACGATGACAAGAACTTACCGGTGACTAAACTTGAGTAGCATGAGGAGCGGCCCTCGTATTTAAGGGACATGAGATTTCTAACTTATACTTCGTCAAGCATGTACACCATAGTTTGTTCACTTTAACCTTAATCACTTCAAGATGCTTATGATAGGGGCAATGAGAGCTAAAAGCTATAAGTACCATAATTTTTGGAAGCTCTTTATGAGACCTAAATCCCTACTTCCTTTTATGAAGGCCTTTATTCCACCATTATATTGAGTCTCCACCTTCTATCTTTATGCACCTACTTTGAGAACATAGTTCTATGTGCATTGTCCCAAGACTAGTTGATTGATGCATACCTTGATATTGCTTGTTTTAAACTATTTGTATCTAGTCACTCTTATGAACTTTGAAGGTGTCCTATGCATTTATATTTGCTACTCTATGAGGGACAAGCTGAATACTATTATGCTATGTTTTCTATATGTGAAACAAACAAACGTCTTGCAAAGAATTGTTATTCATGAATCTTTTGTTTGTGCGTTTTCATGTTGCAACATAGTTTCTTTGTCTTATTGCTAGAACTTTGTCTTTCATGTTATGATTGAAGTACTATGATCCCAGCTTTGAATGTTTTACAAATACTTTGATCAAGTCTTTGATGGTGCATGTCACCTCAAAAATTATTCTTTCTTTTTATCACTTACCTACTCGAGGACGAGCAGGAGTTAAGCTTGGGGATGTTGATACATTGCAAATGTATTTATAATTTTTGATGTTCCATGCTTGGTTTTATCCACTTTCTTGTGTTTTGTCCACACTTTGGAGTACTTTTCATATGATTTCTTGGACTAACCTATTAACAAGAGCCACAGTGTCAGCTGCATGTTTTCTGCTGTTTTTGGTTCTAGGAAAGTCAAAAAATGAATATTCTCATAATTGGACGGGACAAAAGCCAAAGTGCTTATTTTTCTGGAAGTCATCAGATGCCAGAATACGAGACGAAGAAGGGTTGCGGGCCAGCCACACCACCTGGCCGCGTGGCCAGGCCTGGCCCGCGCCAGGGGGTGGTCTGGCCGACCCCAGCACCCCCTCGGCCTCTCCTTCTGCCTATAAGATGCCCTCGGGACAAAAACCCTAAGTACACGATCAAAAATCCACGAAAGAGTCTGTAGCCGCCGTCATCTCCATACCTAGATCGGGAGGGATCTGAAGCTCTTCCCGGCACCCTGGAGGCCTTCTTCATCACCATGCAAGCCTCCGGTGTGATGCGTGAGTAGTTCATCCTTGGACAACGGATCCATGTAGTAGCTAGATGGCTGGTTCTCCTCCTTTGTGCTTTCATGTCTAGATATTGTGAGCTCCGTTCATGATTGATACGTCCATTTTGCATCACTATTCTATGTTTTAATTCATTGATATATTTCGTATTAAGAGGTGATACTTATGTTATTTTATCTATTTTTGCATGGATGATGACTTTTGGAGCATGGACCGCTGCAGTCAGGATTCTGATGGAAAAGGTGCTGTTTGGAGGAAAAATTTGCGAAGATCATATAATCTGGGAAAATATACGGAAAATCCTATTTTTCCAGAAGACTCAGGAAGCCAGAAGATGGAGTGGAGGTGGGCCACAGGGGGCCCACACCACCCCATGGCGCGGGCAGGCCTAGGTCGCGCCTAGGAGTGGTGTGGCTGCCCTGGCCCACTCCAGCCTCTCTCCTCTGGCGTATATCATCCCCACGAAACCCTAAGACTCGAGGAGCGACCACCGAAAGATTCTGCCGCCTCTACGGGCGGAAAACACCGAGAGAGAAAGATCTCTCCGACAGACAGATTTCTGCTGGGGGAATTCCTTCCCGGAGAGGGGAGATCGTCGCCATCAACACCACCATCAAGCTAGACTTCATCAGGATCATCATCATCACCACCACCATCATCACCATCAGCACCCTCATCACCATCTCCATATTTCTGTAACAATTGCGTTGAATCTTGCGTAGTTCATAGGGGAAACTTTCCCGGTGTTGATTACTCTTTGCAGTTGATGCTATTGAGTGAACCGTTGAATTATTGTTTATGTTCAGATTGTTATACATCATTATTCCATCTTTGATCATGATCCATATGATGTCTTGTGAGTAGTTCGTTTTGTTCTTGAGGACATGGGAGAAGTCTTGTTGTTAGTAGTGGAGTTGTGTTGAGAAAGATTCAATAGATTGTTATTTAAGTTGTGGTATACTTCTTCTAGTGGTGTCATGTGAACGTCGACTACCTGACACTTCACCTATAAGGGCCTAGGGGAATGCATTGTGTATTTGGCTACTAATCGTAGGGGTTGCCGGAGTGACAGAAACCTGAACCCTGTTAGGAAACCATTGCACAAGGGACGTAAGGGTCTTAGAGTTTAAAGTTGTGGTTAGGTTTCTACCTTAATTACTTTCTTATACTTACAGATGTTTGCAAGGGGTATAATCACAAGTATGTATTAGTCTTGGATGGGGCAGTACATTAGCACAAGTTCACCCACACAACACTTAGCAAGGTAGAGAAGATTAATCAGCTATATGAAGCGAAAGCACGTGACAGTCTTCCCATGTGTCCTCGAGAACGTTTGGTCATCTATAGAAATACAACCGGCTTGTCCTTTGCTGCATAAAGGATTGGGACACTTGCTGCATTCATCCTTACTGTCTTTCATTTACTCGTACTTTGTTTACTTGCTTTATCGAAAACCCCTAAAAATCCGTTTGCTAAATATTTGCAGAGAATTCCTGATCCATACTACTAGCCAGCACCTTCTGCTCCTCGTTGGGTTCGACACTCTTACTTACCAAAAATACTGCGATACACCCCCTATACTTGTGGGTCATCAAGACTATTTTCTGGCGCCGTTGCCAGGGAGTGAAGCGCTATTGGAGAGTGGAACTGGTAAAGGAAACTTCTACTGTGAGTATTGTTTACTTCTGCTAGTTGCTTTATTTTTCCTTATGGATAATTCACTGAGTTTCTTATTTGGTAATGCTACTACCACTGCTAAGGTAGTAGATAAGCCACCACCTGCTGAGAATGATGTTTTCAAAATACCTACAAGAATTATTGATCGTGTTATGGATAACTACTATGTTGGGGATGGAACTGTCCATCCCGGTGATCATTTGCTCTTTATACACGAATTATGCGGGTTGTTCAAGTGTGCAGGTATTACTACAGATCAAGTTAAGAACAAGTTATTCTCATTATCACTGAAAGGAAGAGCTGAGGAATGGTATAAGCTGTTGAAGAATGGTCAAGCTCTGGAATGGGAGGAAATAGTGCCTCTCTTTTATTCAAAGTTTTATCCTCCTAGTGAGATTCATAAAGATCGGAATCAAATATACAACTTTTGGCCTCTTGATGAAGAGAGTATAGCTCAAGCTTGGGGGAGATTGAAGTTACTAATGCTCAAATATCCCATTCATGAGCTCCCCAACAATATTATTATCAATAACTTTTATGCAAGGCTCCCTCTACATGATAAGGATTTATTGGATGCTTCTTGTGCTGGATCATTCACTCGCATGGAAGAAGAAGTTAAATGGGACCTTCTGGATCATATTCAAGACAATGCTGAAGCTTGGGAGAATGACAAAGGTAGAAAGTCAGGTATAAATTATGATTATGAATGCATTGAATCTTTTATGGGAACTGATGACTTTCAAAATATTAAAAACGCTTATGGTATAGACTCTCAAGCTATTACTTCTTATTTTAAGGCTTTTGCTTCCTACATTGAAGTGCCTAAAAAGGGGATGGAACAAATACCATGCACCTTACAAAGATATTGTTGACTATGCTCCTATTGGAAGTGCTGAGTATTGCATTATTGACCCCATTTTACGTGAACCTTATATCGAGAAGATTCCCTTCCCCGAAAAGGTAAAGGATCATCCTATGATAACTAATGTAATCACCAAAAGTGAAAAAAGAACTGTAAAACCTGATGAACAAATAAACATTAAACCTGTGGTAGCAATTGTGAAAGACCTTGTCACTAAAAGCGTAGAAGATGGGCACATAGTCTTTTGTGAGGATGCTTCTAATATTGTTTCACATCCCAATAGAACTAAAAAGGCTAGTATCCCTGTGTTTTCTGTTAGAATAAGTGATCATTGCTATGATAGTCCTTGTGATAGCTATATTGTTAAGTTTATGCATGATACTGAAAGTTATTATGAGAGAGGGAAAAGTGTTCTTATGCATCTCAATAATATCAAGTTTCCCCGTTTTATGCTGAAAGTTTTTATGCTGCACTTCTTTTGCCTTCTTATGCAAGTTTCCTATGGTTTCAACAACTTGTTTGTTTACAAAATCCCCTTGCATAGGAAGTGGGTTAGACTTAAATGTGTGTGTTTTTGCTTCTTAATGCTCTCTTTCACTTCAAATCATATCCCTATGAGAGCTTCTTCAAATTTATCATGTCCATCTTAATGGCTATAAAGAAAGAGCTTTATGGAAGACAACCCAATTTGTTTTTGCTTTCAGTTTGTTTTTGTTTCTTTGAGTCTTGAAAGTAATTACTTCGGTAATAACCGATCCTTATACGTTTTGTTTGGTTTTTGTGTTAAGATCAACCTCTAATGAGAGAGAAGTAAGATTTGGGGAAGTTGCTGTCCCGAAACAGATTTTTGTGCTTCACCGTAAAAATTCGTGAGAGACCTCTGTCTGTCGAATTGAGCCGTAATTTTTTGTGCTTCTGCCCCAGGTTGTTATTTAACTTTAGTTAGTTTTGCACTTTTTGATTTGAGCAACAGAAGATTTTCTAAAAAATTGATCTTTACCTGCTGGTCTGTTTTGACAGATTTAGCCAATCTTGCATTTGCTTCTTTATTCGATTTCCTTTTTGAATTCTTTTTGGGGTTTCGGAAGGAGTTACTACAGTAGCTTTTGTTTTGATGGTTTTCAGTTGAAGTTGGACTCAAAAGGTTTTATCACTTCACTTATACTGATGTTGCTAATAAGAATTGTGTGAAGTTTTGTGTGAAAGAAATTTCCAGGAAAGTGGAGATAATGTGTAATAAGGAAAAGAAGGGTTGTATGACTCAAGTAATAAGTGTATGAAGATGAAGATATTGATGTTATTCAAGTTATAACTCCGGAGAAATTCATTGAGGACCAAATTCAAAGACCTGCAGAGTCTATTTTCATCTAAGTAACAGTTCTGGTAAGAAAAGTTCCGCGAAAATACAATCCAACTATATTTTTGCAGTTTTCAGTCAATAAGGAAAGTTTCGAAGTGAAAAAGGGACGAAACCGGAGCCGGGGTGGCCCACACCACCCCATGGCGCGGGCCCACCCCTGGCCACGCCACCAGGTGGTGAGGCCACCTAGGACTCCGCCTCCGACTCGTTTTCTCCCAGTACCTTCCTTTTGATGTGAAACTTCATAATATATAACCCCCCGGATCCCCCGAGGTCCGTATATCGTGTTTTCGTCATGTTTTTGTTTCGATCTGTTTCTGCCAGGACATACTCTTTGAAGGTTTAGAAGCACAATGGTGTCTTCCAAGAATAAAGGGAAGGAGAAGGAGATCAAGAGTGAAGGTGAAGAGGATGCAAAGCACACCGGCACTACCGTTGCAAGCATTGGAGTGGTGGAAAATCCAGCCATTGGAGGGAAGCCTCCTCATCACCGTTCAGATCCCTGGTCACTTCCTCCACGCACCAAGAATCCTTTCCATACCCTTATCCATGAGCATCAATACCAGAATATGCCCAAGGGGAAATTACCCTCCAATTGGGATTTGCCTCATTCTAGCCATGCAGGAAAAGAAGACTTCAAGGAGGAAGAGTGGGGAAAGAATAGCAAGAGCTAGAATTCTTAACACGGCATGATCATGAGCCGCATTGAGCAAAACTCACAGCTGATTCGTAATCTCACCTTCGAGATTGAGGACTTTGGGAAACTGATCAAGGAGCTCATCGAGAGGATACCACCACCACCGAAGGAGTAACTCGTCATCAGGTTTGGCATCCCCTTGGTTTATTCCAAGCTTGGGGGAGTGCCGCGGTATCACATCACTATCTTCTATCTTTTTACCTTATTGGTAGAGTCATATCATGAATAGAGGAGTTATTATGTAGTATGGTTTGCATTATGGAAGTGTCCCCTCTCTCGTTAGATTTGTATCCCTTGGTGTGAGTTTCCGTTATGGAATATTAATGAGAAGTTCTATCTTTCACTCTTTTGCATAGCTTATATTAGTTTTCAATTCGTGGTTATATGATTGATCTTGTTGTTAGTATTGGTAGCACTTTGGGATCATTGAGTTAATTTAGTTGGTTTTGGCAAACCTGGCTCGGTCAGTAGCAACACCTTTTTGAGAGTTGAAAAGAAAAAGATAGAAGTACTCGAGAGAAAAATAATTTCATCATCTTTCTTTCTTGATTTGCTCATAAGTTTAGTATTCTCTAGTTAAGATCTTTTGTGCTTCCAAGGAAGATTGCATGTTTGTCTTTATCATTTGTATGTTTGTTTGTTTCCTTCAACTCTTGTACTTGCTACCCAGCCTTGCTAGCCAAAATCTATACTGAGAGAGAATTCTTCTCGTGCATCCACCTCCTTGAAACCAAAACCTTTGCCATTTGTGTACACCATACCTACCTAGTAGCATTGTTGCTATTCCAAGTAAATTCATGTTTTTTCTACCTCCCAAATTAAACTTGTTATGCGAAAATTAGCGATTAAAGCTCTCACGAACTTGATGGCACACTTTACTTTCTTGCACTTAATAAACCTAGACCATTGTGAACTCTCCATGAAAGTTATATGCTTGCAAATTATAGGCTGGGGATTAGCAGAACCGTGTTGTCATGGGGAACGCTTTCAACACTTGTAAATATATACCCAGTTGATACCTTGCTCTTTTGTTTGTGGATGTCGTCGGTGTGAAATAAAAGGGGAGCTTGTAAGTCCATGGAGTTATGTATGTGTGTTAGAGAAACGCCTGGGCTACTGGTCTAATCCATGCTGACATGGTGGAAACCTGCAGCGTAACCATAATGATATCTATGAAGCATTCTTCTTATAAAAAAAGAGAGATATAGCTATTGAGAAAAAGAAAAGAAAAAAAAGAGATACTATAAAAAGAGGAAAGAGAGAAAAAAGCACCATTTTCCCATGGTAAATAAGAAGATTGCAGAGATACTCATTGACTGCTTGTCTTGTCATTTTGATATGGGGATTCTTCTGTATCATCGGGCAAGGGTTACCCCGTTGGCGGTTCTCAATGATACGCACATGCTTACGATGACAAGAACTTACCGGTAACTAAAGTTGAGTAGCATGAGGAGCGTCCCTCGTACTCAAGGGACTTGGGATTTTTAGTTTATAGTCTGTCAAGCATATAACTCAGATTGGACCTCACTTTCACCTTAATCACCTAAAGATGCCTATGATAGGGGCAATGAGAGCTGAAAGCTAGTAAGTATCATAATTTTTGGGAGCTCTTTATGAGACTTGCAATCCTTGCTTCCCTCTTTGAAGGGCCCTTTCTTTTACTTCGTAGTTGAGTCGGTAAACCTATTCCCTTCTATCTCAGCAAGTATTTTGAGTTGATGTGTTTCATTCATTCATATGATGATTTATGCATTCATGTTTCTTATGTTCCTTGTTTTGCACATTGCTCTTATCTTGATGTTTACTACTTTGAAAGCTTTCTTTGAAAACCAGCTATTTGTTAACTCCAGCAAATTATCAACTATTCTTCGACCAAGAGCTAAGTTTGCCATTACCAATTATGATTTACTCTATGTATCTTTATTGTGTTTCCTTTACTCATTGCAAGTTTAGTTATATAATAGTGAGTTGTCTTCTATTATGATCTATGCTTTTGATGAATGTGATGCTTCTTGTCCGTATTCTTTTATCGACTCTTCACTCCATAAACCTGAGGTCATGTTTATTGAGCTCAGTTTCGCTTGGGGACAAGCGAAGTCTAAGCTTGGGAGGATTTGATACGTCCATTTTGCATCACTATTCTATGTCTTAATTCACTATTATTCATTGATATATTTCGTATTGAGAGGTGATACTTATGTTATTTTATCTATTTTTGCGTGCTTGATGACTTTTGGAGCATGGACCGCTGTAGTCGGGATTCTGATGGAAAAGGTGCTGTTTGGAGGCAAAATTCGTGAAGATCAGAAAATCCGGGAAAATATACGGGAAATCCTATTTTTCCAGAAGACTCGGGATGCCAGAAGATGGAGTGGAGGTGGGCCACAGGGGGCCCACACTACCCCATGGCGCGGGCAGGCCTAGGTCGCGCCTAGGAGTGGTGTGGCTGCCCTGGCCCACTCCAGCCTCTCTCCTCTGGCGTATATCATCCCCACGAAACCCTAAGACTCGAGGAGCGACCACCGAAAGATTCTGCCGCCTCTACGGGCGGAAAACACCGAGAGAGAAAGATCTCTCCGACAGACAGATTTCTGCTGGGGGAATTCCTTCCCGGAGAGGGGAGATCGTCGCCATCAACACCACCATCAAGCTAGACTTCATCAGGATCATCATCATCACCACCACCATCATCACCATCAGCACCCTCATCACCATCTCCATATTTCTGTAACAATTGCGTTGAATCTTGCGTAGTTCATAGGGGAAACTTTCCCGGTGTTGATTACTCTTTGCAGTTGATGCTATTGAGTGAACCGTTGAATTATTGTTTATGTTCATATTGTTATACATCATTATTCCATCTTTGATCATGATCCATATGATGTCTTGTGAGTAGTTCGTTTTGTTCTTGAGGACATGGGAGAAGTCTTGTTGTTAGTAGTGGAGTTGTGTTGAGAAACATTCAATAGATTGTTATTTAAGTTGTGGTGTACTTCTTCTAGTGGTGTCATGTGAACATGGACTACATGACACTTCACCTATAAGGTCCTAGGGGAATGCATTGTGTATTTGGCTACTAATTGTAGGGGTTGTCGGAGTGACAGAAACCTGAACCCCCGTTAGGAAACCATTGCACAAGGGACGTAAGGGTCTTAGAGTTTAAAGCTGTGGTTAGGTTTCTACCTTAATTACTTTCTTGTACTTACGGATGTTTGCAAGGGGTATAATCACAAGTATGTATTAGTCTTGGATGGGGCGGTACATTAGCACAGGTTCACCCACACAACACTTAGCAAGCTAGAGAAGATTAATCAGCTATATGAAGCGAAAGCACTTGACAGCCTTCCCATGTGTCCTCGAGAACGTTTGGTCATCTATAGAAATACAACCGGCTTGTCCTTTGCTGCATAAAGGATTGGGCCACTTGCTGCATTCATTCTTACTGCCTTTCATTTACTCGTACTTTGTTTACTTGCTTTATCGAAAACCCCTAAAAATCCGTTTGCTAAGTATTTGCAGAGAATTCCTGATCCATACCACTAGCCAGCACCTTCTGCTCCTCGTTGGGTTCGACACTCTTACTTATCGAAAATACTGCGATACACCCCCTATACTTGTGGGTCATTAATGATCAAGATCATCTATTTGTAATTCTGCATGTTGTGTTTGTGGGGATCTGATGGATATTGAGATGCTATTTCAGATTGATTATTGATTCTATCATGTCTTTGTTATTTGTGATCTTGCATGCTTTCCGTTGTTAGTAGCTATCTTGGCCAAGTAGATGCTAGCAACTCCAAGAGTTAGTATTTATGCTCAATAGTGGGTTCATGCCTCTGGTAATCTGGGGAAGTGACAGAAATCTCTAAGGTACTAGATGTGTTGTTGCTACTAGGGAGAAAACAACAATCCTTTGTTCATAGAACAATCGTATTGTTTACATTACACGCAATTCGTAAAGCAATAATATGTTGCTTGCAACTTAATACTGGAGGGGTTCGGATGATAACCTGAAGGTGGATTATTAGTCATAGATGCAGTTGGATGGCGGTCTATGTATAATGTTGTAATGCCCAATCGAATCTCAAAGGAGTCAAGATGATTAGTATATGCATGTATTGCTTTCTCGATGTTTGTCAATTGCCCCGCTGTAATTTGTTCACCCAGCATGTTATTTATCTTAAGGAGAGCCACCTCTAGTGAACTATGGATCCCGGTCCTTTCTTTTACATATAATCTATAAACTGTTTACTGCTTTGTGTTTACTTTCTGAAAACTATTACTTCCTTCCATTCGATATGTTTAATCCTTTGTTTTCAGCAAAACCGGTGAGACTGACAACCTTATCGCAAGTTGGGGACAGAGTTCTGTTGTTGTGTTGTGCAGTTCTCCACGTTGCTGCTGGCACCGGTAGTGCGCCCTGCCATCGTTCAGCTAGCTACACCTTTGGAGTGTTTCCTTGCTCCTACTGGATTGATAACCTTGGTTTCGTACTGAGGGAAAACTTGTTGATGTGCTCATCATACCTTCCTCTTGGGGTTCCCCAACGAGCTCGATATATTTTGGGCCATCACTTGCTTATTAGAGTGTCTTAGAACTTCTGAAGTTTTGGGTTTGTTTTGATTTTTGCATCATTTCAAAAACATCGTTCTGTTAGAAAATCATTCATCAATACCTGAAAATTGCTAAAAAATAAAGTCTCTCAAAAAATTCCAGAAAAATCATATTAAATTTTTACGTGAAAAAAGGGACAGAGGAGTACGTGGAGTGACCCCAGGGGGGCCACCAGGCAGGCACACCACCTGGTGGCGCGACCACCCTAGGGGTGCGCCTGGCCATGGTGTGGGCCACCCCTGGCCCTCCACTCACTCTCTCACTTGCCACAGCCTTCTCTCCCCCGAGAAAACATCAGTTCATTGCTCAGACTCACGTTCTTGTTGTGCTTGCTCGTGATTTTTCGATCTCCTTGCTTAGCCCATCTTTGCTGCATTTGTTCTTCGGTATCTGACTCCTCCACTTGTCCAAGTATATTTGTTTTTAGTGGTTTGATGACCCACAAGTATAGGGGTGTATCGCAGTATTTTTGATAAGTAAGAGTGTCGAACCCAACGAGGAGAAGAAGGTGCTGGCTAGTGGTTTGGAGCAGGAATTCTCTATAAATACTTAACAAACAGATTTTTAGGGTTTTTTGATAATGCAAGTAAATAAAGTACGAGTAAATAAAAGACAATAAGAGTAAATGCAGCAAGTGGCCCAATCCTTTATTTAGCAAAGGACAAGCCGGTTGTATTACTTAAGATGACCAAACGTTCTCGAGGACACACGGGGATATCATCAAGTGCTTTCGCTTCATATAGTTGATTAATCTCCTTTAGTTTGCTAAGTGTTGTGTGGGTGAACCTGTGCTAATGTACCGACCTTCCTAGGACTAATACATACTTGTGATTATACCCCTTGCAAGCATCCGCAAGTATAAGAAAGTAATTAAGGTAGAAACCTAACCACAACTTTAAACTCTAAGACCCTGACGTCCCTTATGCAATGGTTTCCTAACGGGGGTTCAGGTTTCTGTCACTCCGGCAACCCCTACAATTAGTAGCCAAATACACAATGCATTCCCCTAGGCCCATATAGGTGAAGTGTCGTTCACATGACACCACTAGAAGAAGTACACCACAACTTAAATATCAAACTATTGAATCTTTCTCAACACAATTCCACTACTAACAACATGACTTCTCCCATGTCCTCAAGAACAAAACGAACTACTCACAAGACATCATATGGATCATGATCAGAGATGGAATAATGATGTATAACAATCTGAACATAAACAATAATTCAAAGGTTCACTCAATAGCATCAACTACCAGGAGTAATCAATACCGGGAAAGTTTCCCCTAAGAACTATGCAAGATTCAACCCAATTGTTATAGCGATATGGAGATGGTGATGATGGTGCTGGTGGTGATGATGGTGATGATGATGATGATGATCCCGATGAAGTCCAGCTTGATGATGGTGTTTATGGCGACGATCTCCCCTCTCCCGGGAGGAATTCCCCCAGCATAATTCTGTCTGTCGGAGATATCTTTCTCTCTCGGTGTTTTTCGCCCCGCAGAGGCGGCGGAATCTTTCTGTGGTCGCTCCCTAGGTATTAGGGTTCCAAGGATTTTCCATGTATTTTCCGGGGTTTTCCGATCTTCGCGAATTTTGCCTCCAAACAACACCTTTTCCATCAGAATCCTGACTGCAGCGGTCAATGCTCCAAAAGTCATCAACCCTGCAAAAACAGATGAAATAACATAAGTATCATCTCTTAATATGAAATATATCAATGAATAACAGTAAATTATGATATAGAATAGTGATGCAAAATGGACGTATCAACTCCCCCCAAGCTTAGACTTCGCTTGTCCCCAAGCGAAACTGAATTCAATAAACACGACCTCAGGTTTATGGAGTGAAGAGTCGATAAAAGAATACGGACAAGAAGCATCACATTCATCAATACATAAGTCATAATAGAAGACAACTCACTATTATATAACTTAACTTGCAATAAGTAAAGGAAACACAATAAAGATGCATAAAGTAAATCATAATTGGTAATGGCAAACTGAGCTCTCAGTCGAAGAATAGTTGACAATTTGCTGGAGTTCACAAATAAGTGGTTTTCAAAGATAGCTTTCAAAGTAGTAATCACCAGGATAAGAGCAAAGTGCAAAACAAGGAACATAAGAAACATGATTGAATAAATCATCATATGAATGAATGAAACACAACAACTCAAAATGCTTGCTGAGGTAGAAGGGAATAGGTTTACTGACTCAACTGAAAAGTAAAAGAAAGGCCCTTCGTAGAGGGAAGCAGGGATTTCAAGTTTCATAAAGAGCTTCCAAAAATTATGGTACTTATTAGCTTTCAGCTCTCATTACCCCTATCATAGGCATCTTTAGGTGATTAAGGTTAAAGTGACACAACTAAGAGGATATGCTTGACAAGTTATAAGTTGAAATCTCATGCCCCTTACTTATGAGTACCGAACCTCATGCTACTCAACTTCAGTCACAAGTAAGCTCTTGTCATTGTAAATACATATGTATCATAAAGAACCGCCAACGGGGTACCCCATGCACATGATACAGAAGCTATCCCATAATCAAAATGACAAGGCAAGCGGACAATGAGCATCTCCCCCAAGCTTGGAACAAACCAAGGGGATGCCAAAACCTGATGATGAATTACTCCTTCGGTGGAGGGCCCACGCCAGGGGGTGATGTGAGCCACCCTGGCTCCATTTCCGTCTCTCTTTCGCTTCGTAGCTTTCCTTGTTGGATAAAAATTGCAAAAATATAACTGGATAGTATTTTCGCGGAACTTTTCTTACCAGAACTGTTACCTATTCGAAAACGGACTCTGCAGGTCTCTGAATTTGGCATTTAGTAGATTCTTCCAAAGTCACCACTTGAATAACATCAATATCTTCATCTTCATACTTATATTGCTCGAGTCATAAAACCTTTCTCTTTCTTATTACACCATTTCCTCGATAATCTGGAAATTTCTTTCACACAAAACTTCACACAATTCTAATTAGCAACATTAGTGTAAGTGAGGTAATAAACCTTTTAAGTTCAATTTCAACTGAAATCCATCAAAACATAAGCTACTAAAGCAACTCCGTCCGAAAACCCAAAAATAATTCAAAAAGGAAATCATTTTAAGAACCAAATGCAAGAGTGGCAAAATCTGTCAAAACAGACCAGCAGGTAAAGATCATTTTTCTAAAATCTTCTATTGCTCAAATCAAAAAATGCAAAACTAACGAAAGTTAAATAACAACCTGGGGCAGAAGCACAAAAAATTACAACTCAATCTATTGTATAGAGATCTCTCACGAACTTTTACGGTGAAGCACAAAAATCTGTTTCGGGACAGCAACTTCCCCATATCTTACTTTTCTCTCATTAGAGGTTGATCTTGACAAAAACCAAACAAAAAGGATAAGGAGAGGTCATTACCGAAGTAATAACTTCCAAGACTCAAAGAAACAAAAACGAACTGCAAAAATAAATTGGGTTGTCTCCCAAAAAGCTCTTTCTTTATAGCCATTAAGATGGGCATGATAATTTCAATGATGCTCACATAAGAATATGAATTGAAGTGAAAGAGAGAGCATTAAGAAGCAAAAATACACATGTTTAAGTCTAACCCACTTCCTATGCAAGGGAATTTTGTAAATAAACAAGTTGTTGAAACCAGAAACTGCAAGCATAAGAAGGCAAAACAAGTGCAACATAAAGACTTTAAGCATAAAACGAGGAAACTTGATATTATTGAGGTGCATAAGAACAGTCTTTCCTCTCTCATAATAACTTTCAGTATCATGTGTAAACTTAATGATATAACTATCACAAGAACCATGGTGGCAATGATCGCTTATCCTAACAGAAAACATAGGGACACTAACTCTCATAACACTACTTTGTGAAAAAATATTAGGGATATCCTTATAGAGGATAGTGTGTCCATCTTCCACATATTTAGTGACAAAGTCTTTCACATTTGCTATTATAGGTTCATCATACATTTGTTTATCAGGTTCAACAGCTTTATTTGTACTTTCATTACCCATACTAGCTATCGTAGAATGTTCCTTTATCTTAACTGGAAAGGGATTTTCTCAATGTAAGGTTTAGGTAAAGCATGATTAGCAGTATAAAATTCAGTGTTCCTTGCAGGAACACACTTAACAACATCTTTATATGGTTCATTATACTTATTCCACTTCTTTTTAGGAACTTCAATATAGGAAGCAAAAGCCTTAAAGTAAGTTGGGATAGCTTGAGAATCAAGACCATAAGTGTTTTTAATATTTTGAAAGTCATCAGTTCCCATAAAAGATTCAATGCATTCATAATCATAATTTATACCTGACTTTCTTCCTTTGTCATTCTCCCATGCTTCATCATTATCTTGAATACGGTCTAGAAGATCCCATTTAACTTGTTCTTCCATGCGAGTGAATGATCCAGCACAAGAGGCATCCAATAAATCCTTATCATGAAGAGAAAGCCTTGCATAAAAGTTATTGATAATAATATTGTTGGGAAGCTCATGAATGGGACATTTGAGCATTAGTAACTTCAATCTCCCCCAAGCTTGAGCTGTACTCCTCCATCAAGAGGCCAAAAGTTGTATATTTGATTCCGATCTTTATGAATCTCACTAGGAGGATAAAACTTTGAATAAAAGAGAGGTACTATTTCCTCCCATTCAAGAGCTTGCCCATTCTTCAGCAGCTTATACCATTCTTCAGCTCTTCCTTTTAGTGATAATTAGAATAACTTCTTCTTGACTTGATTTGTTGTAATACCTACACACTTTAACAACCCACATAATTCGTGTATAAAGAGCAAATGATCACCGGGATGGACAGTTCCATCCCCAACATAATAGTTATCCATAACACGATCAATAATTCTTGTAGGTATTTTAAAAGTATCATTCTCAGCAGGTGGTGGTTCATCTACTACCTTAGCAGTGGTAGTAGCATTACGAAATAAGAAACTCAGCGAATTATCCATATTGAAAATAAAGCAACTAACAGAAATAAACAATACTCACAGTAGAAGTTTCCTTTACCGGTTCCACTCTCCAATAGCGCTTCACTCCTCGGAAATGGCGCCAGAAAATAGGCTTGATGACCCACAAGTATAGGGGGTGTATCGCAGTATTTTCGATAAGTAAGAGTGTCGAACCCAACGAGGAGCAGAAGGTGTTGGCTAGTGGTTTGGAGCAGGAATTCTCTGTAATACTTAGCAAACGGATTTTTAGGGGTTTTTGATAATGAAAGTAAATAAAGTATGAGTAAATAAAAGACAATAAGAGTAAATGCAGCAAGTGGCCCAATCTTTTATTCAGCAAAGGACACTACTTAAGATGACCAAATGTTCTCGAGGACACACGGGAATATCGTCAAGTGCTTTCGCTTCATATAGTTGACTGATCTCCTTTAGTTTGCTAAGTATTGTGTGGGTGAATCTGTGCTAATGTACTGACCTTCCTTGGACTAATACATACTTGTGATTATACCCCTTGCAAGCATTCGCAAGTACAAGAAAGTAATTAAGGTAGAAACCTAACCACAGCTTTAAACTCTAACACCCTGACGTTCCTTGTGCAATGGTTTCCTAATGGGGGTTCAGGTTTCTGTCACTCCTGTAAACCCCTACGATTAGTATCCAAATACACAATGCATTCCCCTAGGCCCATATAGGTGAAGTGTCATGTAGTCGACGTTCACATGACACCACTAGAAGAAGTACACCACAACTTAAATATCAAACTATTGAATCTTTCTCAACACAATTCCACTACTAACAACATGACTTCTTGATACATTGCAAATGTATCTATAATTTTTGATGTTCCATTCTTGGTTTTATCTACTTTCTTGTGTTTTGTCCACACTTTGGAGTACTTTTCATATGATTTCTTGGACTAACCTATTAACAAGAGCCATAGTGCCAGTTGCCTGTTTTCTGCTGTTTTTGGTTTCAGGAAGTCAGAAAATGAATATTCTCAGAATTGGACGGGACAAAAGCCAAAGTCACTATTTTACCAGGAGTCATCTAGAGCTAGAATACGAGACGGAGAGGGGCTGGGGCCTGGCTGTTGGGGATCGCCGTGAAAACAAAAAAATTCCTACGAAGGATCCCCGGAAACTTAGCCTAGGACCTATCTATGTAGTAATGCGGTAACGGCCAATGCGTATAGAGTACATACCCTTGTAAACCATACGCGGTTAACGTTCCACGGGGAACATGGTTGATGTAGTCGTACTCGAAGCCGACCTCAAGGTCGCGAAGCTCCTCGCAGGTCACCCCTTGCTCCTTCCTGATCTTCATCATCTTCATCATGCAACAACTCCGGCTCACGACATTTAAGCGCCCCAAGTGTTGCGCCTCATGTCTTCATACACATCCGGTGCACGATGAGACCTCCGGCTCCCCGATCCCGCCGGGAGTGCGGAAGTTGATATCCGGCTAGGAATCCCTGTAGCACAACGGCATACTGTAGGTGTTCCTCGATCGCACAGCCCAGACTTGGGGCCATGGTCACGAGGTATAGAGAGAGGGAGGAGGAGAAAAGTCAACCAAAGGACTTCTACAATTGTGTATTTGGTGTGTTTAATCCCACCCATGGGCACCCCTTTATATAGGCTAAGGGGGTGTACCTTTCTCAAAGGCTAAGCCATGTGGGACTAATACTAAAGGAAAAAGTCAGCAGAAATTCGGACTGCCAAATGGGCTGTTTCTACTCAGCCCAATAGGCAAACAGAAAATAAACAGATAAAAGAAAAAGGGGACAGTAGGTTGGGGCTGTCCGGGTGGGCCTTGGCGCGGCCCACCCCCCGCCCAGCACTCCGCCGCAGCGGCCTGGAAGGAGTGGCCCGGGTGGGCCGGCCACCCCCGGCGGCCCGCTGGTGCCCGCGACCCGGGTGGGCCGACGCCACGAGCGGCCCAGCTCGCCCCGCCTAGCGGCAGCCAGTGCCCAGCCCCGCCCCGCCCGAGTGGGCCGGCTGGCAGCAGCGGCCTAGCGTCGCCCAACTATCTTCCGCCCAGTGCGGCGGCTATTATCCGCCGCCCACTTGGGCTGGCTATTTTTCTTTTTCCTTTTATTTTCCTGCAGTTTTATTTCTAGGCTATTTCCCTTCGGGATTTAGCCTAATATAAAAGTTGACTTTATAAATCTTAATCTAAATATTATTTATAATATATTAATTCATAATTAACATATAATAAATATATGTTTAAATTCCCATATATCCGAAAACAGTTTTCGGGGCTTTTCCTTTATTCTTTCTCCGAACAACTTCGGATCTCTCCACGGAACGATTCCGGCTTTCTCTCTTTCTCTACTATGATTTCGTCTTACGAATGATCGCTCTCATCGTACCCTTAAGTGTATCCTCTCATGGCTCGGGAATGCTCTAGACATGATCTGTATCAATGATCAACAGAGGGACCAGGGATATCCACGTGACCCCTATGCATTCCTGATGACAATGTCGCTTGAACCGTCTAAATGTAGCATCCTCTTCCTTTTGTTTCTCGATACAACTTGTCCGAGATTCGATCACTGGTATCCCATACCTTTGTTCAATCTCGTTCACAACAAGTTATGTTTTCTTGTTGCCGTGATATTACATTCCCGTGACCTAGTCACATGTTGCAACATTTATAGATGTAATCTCACCAAGTCGGCCGTATGTATCTTTACCCGTCATGTGGGTGAACAAATCCCGGTCTTGCAGTCACATGTCATCTACTGTTCCTTCGGAATACCCAACATACACCTTTATAACCACTGTATTACCAAGCGGCGTTTGATGCAGTCAAAGCAGCCTAGGGAAACAGTGAGTAATATGAGCTCACGGTCTAAGGAGAAGGAGTCTAGGTATAGCTGTTGCAACAATGAACTATATGACTTGATCGTGTCGCAATCCTTCGAGGAATGTCCAACCACATCATTCTCCAGTGATATGATCTCGTTGTTAGTCGGCATAAATGCCCATGATCTTGAAACCCAGATCATCTTCATGACCAACGAACTAGTATGAACAGAGGCTACTAGGGACTTGGTTGTTTCATACCACACATGTACCAATGTTTCTACTTGGCACAGTTCTAGCACAATATGAAACTATTATAAACTAATTGAGATATGATACTAAAAACCTATTTCTTATTTGCCTCTAGGGCATATCTCCTTCACTGGCCACACCACCTGGCCATGCGGCCAGGCCTGGCTCGCGCCAGGGGGTGGTCTGGCCACCCCAGGCAACCCCTCGGCCTCTCCTTCCGCCTATATATTGCCTCTGATATGGTGGCCTGGCTCGCATGGCCAGGTGGTGGTCTGTCCGCCCCAGGCACCCCCTCGGCCTCTCCTTCCGCCTATATATTACCTCTGATACGGAAACCCTAAGTACCCGATCAAAATTCCACAAAAGAGTTTGTAGCCGTCGTCATCTCCATCCCTAGATCGAGAGGGATCTGAAGCTCTTCCCGACACCCTGCCGGAGAGGGGAATTCACCCTGGAGGCCTTATTCATCATCATGCAAGCCTCCGGTGTGATGCGTGAGTAGTTCATCTCTAGACTACGGGTCCATGTAGTAGCTAGATGGCTGGTTCTCCTCCTTTGTGCTTTCATGTCTAGATCTTGTGAGCTCCGTTCATGATCAAGATCATCTATTTGTAATTCTGCATGTTGTGTTTGCAGGGATCCGATGGATATTGAGATGCTATTTCAGATTGATTGTTGATTCTATCATGTCTTTGTTATTTGTGATCTTGCATGCTTTCCATTGTTAGCAGCTATCTTGGCCAAGTAGATGCTAGCAACTCCAAGAGTTAGTATTTATGCTCGATAGTGGGTTCATGCCTCTGGTAATCTGGGGAAGTGACAGAAATCTCTAAGGTACTAGATGTGCTATTGCTACTAGGGAGAAAACAACAATCCTTTGTTCATAGAAAAATCGTATTGTTTACTTTACACGCAATTCGTAATGCAATAATCTGTTGCTTGCAACTTAATACTAGAGGGGGTTCGGATGATAACCTAAAGGTGGATTATTAGTCATAGTTGTAATGCCCAATCAAGTCTCAAAGGAGTCAAGATGATTAGTATATGCTTGTATGCTTTCTCGATGTTTGTCAATTGCCCCGCTGTAATTTGTTCACCTAGCATGTTATCTATCTTAAGGAGAGCCACCTCTAGTGAACTATGGACCCCGGTCCTTTCTTTTACATTAAATCTACAAACTGTTTACTGCTTTGTGTTTATTTTCTACAAACTATTACTTCCTTCCATTCAATACGTTTAATCCTTTGTTTTCAGCAAAACCGGTGAGATTGACAACCTCATCGCAAGTTGGGGACAGAGTTATGTGGTTGTGTTGTGCAGGTCTCCACGTTGCTGCTGGCACCGGTAGTGCGCCCTGCCAAAGTTCAGCTAACAACACCTTTGGGGTGTTTCCTTGCTCCTACTAGATTGATAACCTTGGTTTCGTACTGAGGGAAAACTTACTGTTGTGCTCATCATACCTTCCTCTTGGGGTTCCCCAACGAGCTCGATATATTTTGGGCCAGCACTTCTCCCATGTCCTCAAGAACAAAACGAACTACTCACAAGACATCATATGGATCATGATCAGAGATGGAATAATGATGTATAACAATCTGAACATAAACAACAATTCAACAGTTCACTCAATAGCATCAACTACAAGGCGTAATCAATACCGAGAAAGTTTCCCCTAAGAACTATGCAAGATTCAACCCAATTGTTACAACGATATGGAGATGGTGATGATGGTGCAGGTGGTGATGATGGTGATGATGATGGCGATGATCCTGATGAAGTCCAGCTTGATGGTGGTGTTGATGGCGACGATCTCCCCTCTCCGGGAAGGAATTCCCCTGGCATAATTCTGTCTACCGAAGAGATCTTTCTCTCTCGGTGTTTTCCGCCCCGCAGAGGCGGAGGAATCTTTTTGTGGTCGCTCCCCAGGTATTAGGGTTCCGCGGAGATAATATACGCTAGAGTGGAGATCCAGGGGTGGACCAGGGCAGCCACACCACCTGGTGGCGCGGTGATGGCCCAAAATATATCGAGCTCGTTGGGGAACCCCAAGAGGAAGGTATGATAAGCACAACAACAACTTTTCCCCTAGTACGAAACCAAGGTTATCAATCCAGTAGGAGTAAGGAAACACCCCAAAGGTGTAGCTAGCTGAACGTTGGCAGGGCGCACTATCGATGCCAGCAGCAACGTGGAGACCTGCACAATAGAACCACAGAACTTTGCCCCCAACTTACGATGAGGTTGTCAATCTCACCGGTTTTGCTGAAAACAAAGGATTAAACTTATCGAATGGAAGGAAGTAATAGTTTGCAGAAAGTAAACACAAAGCAGTAAATAGTTTGATTGTAGCTTGAAAGTAAAAGAAAGGACCGGGGTCCATAGTTCACTAGAGGTGGCTCTCCTTAAGATAGATAACATGCTGGGTGAACAAATTACAGCGGGGCAATTGACAAACATCGAGAAAGCATACAAGCATATACTAATCATCTTGACTCCTTTGAGACTTGATTGGGCATTACAACATTATACATAGACCGCCATCCAACTGCATCTATGACTAATAATCCACCTTCAGGTTATCATCCGAACCCCCTCTAGTATTAAGTTGAAAGCAACAGATTATTGCCGTACAAATTGCGTGTAAAGTAAACAATACGATTGTTCTATGAACAAAGGATTGTTGTTTTCTCCCTAGTAGCAACAGCACATCTAGTACCTTAGAGATTTCTGTCACTTCCCCAGATTACTAGAGGCATGAACCCACTATCGAGCATAAATACTAACTCTTGGAGTTGCTAGCATCTACTTGGCCAAGATAGCTACTAACAACGTAAAGCATGCAAGATCACAAATAACAAAGACATGATATAATCAATAATGAATCTGAAATAGCATCTCAATATCCATTCAGATCCCCGCAAACACAACATGCGGAATTACAAATAGATGATCTTGATCATGAACGGAGCTCACAAGATCTAAACATGATAGCACAAAGGAGAAGAACCAGCCATCTAGCTACTATATGGACCCGTAGTCCAAAGATGAACTACTCACGCATCACATCGGAGATTGGCATGATGATGAAGAAGGCCTCCGGGGTGAATTCCCCTCTCCGGCAGGGTGCCTGGAAGAGCTTCAGATCCCTCTTGATCTAAGGATGGAGATAACGGTAGCTACATACTCTTTCGTGGAATTTTGATCGGGTACTTAGGGTTTCCATATCAAAGGCAATATATAGGCGGAAGGAGAGGCCGAGGGGGTGCCTGGGGCGGCCAGACCACCCCCTGATGCGGGCCAGGCCTGGCCGCGCGGCCAGGTGGTGTGGTCGGGCCCCAACCCCTCTCCGTCTCGTATTCTGGTTCTAGATGTCCCCCGGTAAAATAACGACTTTAGCTTTTGTCCCGTCCAATTCCGAGAATATTCATTTTCTGACTTCCTAAACCAAAAACAGCAGAAAACAGGCAGCTGGCACTGTGGCTCTTGTTAATAGGTTAGTCCAAGAAATCATATGAAAAGTACTCCAAAGTATGGACAGAACACAAGAAAGTAGATAAAACCAAGCATGGAACATCAAAAATGATAGATACATTTGCAATGTATCAACATCCCCAAGCTTAACTCCTGCTCGTCCTCGAGTAGGTAAGTGATAAAAAGAAAAGAGTAATTTTTGAGGTGACATGCACCATCATAAACTTTATCAAAGTATTTGTAAAACATTCAAAGCTGGGATCATAGTACTTCAATCATAACATGAAAGACAAAGTTCTAGCAATAAGACAAAGAAACTATGTTGCAACATGAAAAGGCACAAACAAAAGATTCATGAATAACAATGCTTTGTAAGACGTTTGTTTGTTTCACATAAAGAAAACATAGCATAATGGCATTCAGCTTGTCCCTCATAGAGTAGCAAGTATAAATGCATAGGACACCTTCAAAGTTCATAAGAGTGACTAGATACAAGTAGTTTAGAACAAGCAATATCAAGTTATGCATCAATCAACTAGTCTTGGGACAATGCACATAGAACTAAGAATGGCCACTATACTCTCAAAGTAGGTGCATAAAGGTAGAAGGTGGAGACTCAATATAATGGTGGAAGAAAGGCCTTCATAGAAGGAAGCAGGGATTCAAGTATCATAAAGAGCTTCTAAAAATTATGATACTTAATAGCTTTCAGCTCTCATTGCCCCTATCATAAGCATCTTGAAGTTATTAAGGTTAAAGTGAACAAACTATGGTGTACATGCTTGAAAAAGTAAAAGTTAGAAATCTCATGTCCCTTGAATACGAGGGCCGCTCCTCATGCTACTCAAGTTTAGTCACCGGTAAGTTCTTGTCATCGTAAGTACATGTATATCATAGAGAACCGCCAACGGGGTACCCCTTGCCCGATGATACGGAAGAATCCCCATATCAAAATGACAAGGCAAGCAGACAACGAGCATCTCAGCAATCTTCTTATTTACCATGGGAATATGGTGTTTTTTTCTCTCTTTCCTCTTTTAATAATCTCTTTTATTTCTTTTCTCTTTTTTTTCAATATAGGACTCTTTTTTTATAAGAAGAATGCTTCATAGACAGCTCATTATGGTTACGCTGCAGGTTTCCACCATTTCAGCATGGATTAGACCAGCAGCCCAGGCGTTTCTCTAACACATATACATAACTCCATGGACTTACAAGCTCCCCTTTCATTTCACACCGACGACATCCATAGACAAAAGAGCATGATATCAACTAGGTACAAAGTACGAGTGCAATGTTGAAAGCATTCCCCATGACAGCATGGTTCTGCTAATCCCCAACAAATAAGTGCAAGCATATACAACATAGACGACACAATGGTTCAAGTTTATTAAGGGCAAGAAAAGTAAAGTGTGCCATCAAGTTCGTGAGAGCTTTAATCACTAGTTTTCTCATAACAAGTTTAATTTGGAAGGTAAACAAAAACATGAATATACTTGGAATAGCATAAGCTAATAGGTAGGTATGGTGGACTCTTTGTAATAACTTGGTTTAAGGAGTTGGATGCATAAGTGGAACTCATACTTGTTTGTGGAGGCTAGCAAAAGACTGGGAGCGACAAACTAAGAGAGCAATAATGGCCATAATCATGTAGAGCGACAAAACATCATTGATCAAAGCATAAAGTGATACTACAAGTTGAAAACTAAAGGATCATAAAAGCTTATGGTGACTTGAGATAGTCATAACATGGTGTGAGCATGCGCCAAGTCAACCCAAATAAAGCATCAAAGGAGAATACCACAATACTATGCTTTAATATGCTAAAACAACGCATGATTCATCCAAGGCACATTAAGCAATCTCAATTGTTTATAAATAGTCATGCTACAGCAAAGAATACTAAGCATAAAGCCAAAACAATATCAATCATGGCATGACAAAACATAGGCCACAGTCAAAAACAAACTCTCTTTAATACTTAAGCATGAACTTTCCTACTCTTTTCCAAACCAAACCAAACTATTTGAAAACCAATGTATGAAAGAAGGGGTCCAACAAATTTATTCAGCAAACAAAGCAACCAAAAAAACAAAACGAAAATGAAAAAGAAGATGCTCCAAGAACAACACAACTGTGCATGAAATAATAAAAATGAAGCGTTTGGAAGAAACCTGGGATTTTTATTGATGAAGAGGGGGATGCCTTGGGCATCCCCAAGCTTTGACGCTTGTACTTCTTGGATATTTCTTGGGGTGACACGTCTGGCATCCCCAAGATTGAGCTTTAGTCCATCCTTCATCTCATTACTCATTTATTCCATACACCTAAATTTTTTCCTTCATACAAAACTTCACACAATCTTTATTAGCAACATTAGTGCACTCAAGATAATAGGTCTTTAAGGTTTAGTTCTAACACCAATAAAACTTCCATTAAAACACTAGCTACTGTAGCACTTCCCTCAAAAAGCTCAATTCCCCAAAAGAACTCAAAAAGGGACCAACAAGAAGCAAATGCAGAAAATGGCAGAAATCTGTCAAAACAGACCAGCAGGTAAAGACGGTTTTTTTCGAAGACCTTATGTTGCTCAAATCAAAAAGTGCTAAACTAACTAAAGTTAGATAACAACCTGCGGCAGAAGCACAAAAATTCACGCCTCAAAAGGACGTACAAAGATTTACACGAATATTTACGGTGAAGCATAGAAATCTGTTTTGGGACAGCAACTTTCCCAATCATTACTTCTCTCTCATTAGAGGTTACTCTTGGCACAAAAAGAAAAAAAAGGATAAGGAGCGGTTATTACTGAAGCAATAACTTCCAAGACTCATCTAAAACTTTTGGGTTATCTCCTAATAAGTACTTTTCTTTAACGCCTTTAAGTTAGGCATAAGAAGCAAGAAAAAATCAAGTGTTCTCAAATGAAGAAGCGTTAAGAGCAAATTTTGTTTTCATAGGAGAGGCAAAAGAAATCTTCTCTCTCTTCTTAGGGAAATGTTCTATACCTTTCTTGAGTGGGAGTTGATATTTAATGGTGCCTTCTTTCATATCAATAATGGCACCAACAGTTCTAAGAAAAGGTCTTCCCAAAGTAATAGGACAAGAAGCATTGCATTCAACATCCAAAACAAAGAAATCAACGGGGACATAGGCATTGTTAACCATAATAAGAACATCATTAATACTCTCCATGAGTTTCTTTTTAGCATTATGATCAAGTGGAACATTCAAATAACAATCTTCAAGTGGTGGCAAATCAAGCATATCATAAATCCTTCTAGGCATAATAGAAATACTACTATCAAGAACACATAAAGATTTGAAATCAAAATCATTCACTTTCATATTAATGATGGGTTCCCAACCATCTTCTTGTTTTATAGGAATAGAAGCTTTATGTTTCATATTTTCTTCTTTAATCTTTATGAGAGCATCGGTAATGTGTTTTGTAAAGGCCATGTCATAGCACTAGCATTAGGACTTTTAGCAAGCTTTTGTAGGATCTTAATAACTTCAGAGGTATTGCAATCATCAAGATCAAAACCATATTTATCATCTAAGGTAGTAGAGCTATTACTAGCCTCAACACTAGTGGTAGTGATAGTAGAAACACTAATGTTTCTAGCAATTTCATCTTCTCTTTCCCACTTAGCATGTAATTCAGCTAATAGTCTAACATTTTCATCAATTCTTACTTGTATGGCATTAGTAGCTGCAAAGGGATTATCATTAGTTTTAGGTTTAGCAGCCATTTTATTCAAAGAAGATTGAGCTTCAGCTAAGATGAAGGGTTTCGCGGCATAGTAAATCAAAATTTTCTATGGATGCGAACAGAGGGAAAGCCAAGATCTAATCTAGGAGATGCAAACAACGAGAGAGATTGGATTAGATCTTCATACCCTTGAAGATTCGCACAGCGGAACGTTCGTCGGAACGTGGGTGATGTAGTCGTACTCGCTTCTCCTCCTCGCGATCCGATCCGATCTAGCACCACAAGTGGCGGTGCCTCCGTGAGATGCACACGTGCAGCACCTCGACGTCTCCTCCTTCCTCGGACCAGCAAGTAGGGTGGAGAGATAGATTGGATCTACAACGCGACGGCGCGGTGTATATGGTGGAGAATTTCTGCAGCAGGGCTTCGCCTACAAACAGTCGGGAGGGAGAGAGGAGGGCAGCAGGGTAACTAGGGTTTGGAGGAAGGTGTGTAGAGGGAGGGGGCGCACCAGCCCTCTATATATAGAGGGGGTGCGGCCAGCCCTTGCCCATCCTCCAAGCCTATCTCTAGTTTAAACGATTTAAACTCTCCCTTCTAGAAACCCTATCTTATCTCTAGTTTAAACGATTTAAACTTATCTAGGATCGGCTGGGCCCTATGGGGCCTTGTGCCCCTGGCCCAATGCGGCCAGGACACTCCCTCATAGGACCATGCCCCCTCCCGGAAGGTGGGACCACGTTGGCCCCCTTCTGGAAGGTTCTAGAAGCTTCCGGTACAATACCGATTAATCCGGAACAATTCCGAACTCCAAAAACTGCACTGCCTTATATGAATCTTATTCTCCGGACCATTCCGGAACCTCTCGTGATATCCCGGATCCCATCCGAGACTCCGAACAAAAATTCATAAACCAATTATCCAATCTATCCTAGCGTCGAGACACGTTAAGTGTGTGACCCTGCGGGTTCGAGAATATGCAGACATGATCTTCTATCAATAATCAACAGCGGGGTCTGGGCACCCATATTGACTCCCACACATTCATCGATGATCATATCGGATGAACCACGATGCTAGGATTCAATCAATCCCATATATATATTCCCTTCGTCTCGCGATATTTTACTTGCCCGAGATTCGATCGTCGGTATCGTCATACCTAGTTCAATCTCGTTCACAGCAAGTACTTTACTCGTTCCGTAATCCGATATCACTTTGTGATTAAATCCTTAACCACATGCTTGCAAGCGGTGTTGATATCGATTACCGAGTGGGCCCGAAGTATATCTCTCCGACTTGTGAGGGACAAATTCCATCTCGATACATACAACCCAACAGATACTTTCCGATCACCTGAGAGACACCTTTATGATCACCCTCTCATAGGATGACGTTTGATGACCTCAAAGCTTTCTTCCGATACCAGGGAGTTGTATTATCTCATGGTCTAAGGAATACAATATTTGACATGAGAAAAGCTTCGCAAAGACGAACACGATGAAACGATCTAATAGCTTTGCTTAGTTTGGGTCTGTCCACCATATCATTCTCCCAATGATATGATCTCATTATCAATTGACAACTCATGTCTATGGTTAGGAAACCTTAACCATCATTGATCAATGAGCTAGTCCATAGAGGCGTACTAGGGACACGGTGTTGTTCACAAACCACACAAGTATTAAAGTTTCCGCTTAATACAATTCTAGCATGGAATATAAACTTTATCATGAACAAGAATTATAATAATAACATCTTTATTATTGCCTCTAGGGCATAATTCCAACAAAAGATGCTATATTTCTTTCAGCATTAGAGAGTTTTTCCTCAATAGTTTTATTGAAAGCAGTTTGTTTACTAATAAAGTCTTTAAGCATAACTTCAAGTTAAGAGGGAGCACTTCTATTATTGTTGTAAGAATTTCCATAAGCATTACCATTGTTGGGAGGATATGGCTTATAATTGTTGTTACCAAAATTATTCATGTAGGCATTGTTGCTAAAATTGTTATTTCTTATAAAGTTCACATCAACTTGCTCTTCTTGAGCAACCAAAGAAGCTAAGGGAACATTATTTGGATCAATATGGGCTTTCCCATTAACAAGCATAGACATAATAACATCAATCTTATCACTCAAGGAGGAGGTTTCCTCAACAGAATTTACCTTCTTACCTTATGGAGCTCTTTCAGTATGCCATTCGGAATAGTTAACCATCATATTATCCAGAAGCTTAGTTGCAGTACCCAAAGTAATGGTCATAAAGGTACCTCCATCAGCAGAGTCCAATAGGTTACTTGAAGAATAGTTCAATCCTGCATAAAAAGTTTGGATGATCATCCAAGCAGTCAGTCCATGAGTGGGACAATTCTTTACCAAAGATTTCATTCTTTCCCAAGCTTGAGCAACAGGTTCATTATCAGACTGTTTAAACTTCATTATTTCACTTCTCATAGATATAATCTTAGCAGGAGGATAGTATTTTCCAATGAAAGCATCTTTGCATTTAGTCCAATAATCAATACTATTCCTAGTTAGGGAATTTAACCACTCTTTAGCTTTTCCTCTCAAAGAGAAAGGAAACAATTTCAGCTTAATAATATCTACATCTATATCCCTATGCTTTTGCATCTCACAAAGTTCAACAAAGTTATTAGGATGGGCAGCAGCATCTTCATTACCAATACCAGAAAATTGTTCTCTCGTAACAAGATTGAGTAAAGCAGGTTTAATCTCAAAGAAAGTAGCTTCAGGAACAGGTGGAGCAATAGGTGTGCTCATAAAATCATTGGTGTTGGTGCTAGTGAAATCACACAACTTAGTTTTTCAACAGTAGTCATTTTTTTGTGTTTTCAATAAAGAAAGCAAACTAGTAAAACTATTTTTTTTGTGTGTTTGATAAAGAAACAATCAAACAAAGCAAAAGTAAACTAAGCAAAACAAATATAACAAAGTAAAAAGATTGGTTATGAGGGACTCCCCTTGTGAAGATGTCCTTAACTCCCCGGCAACGGCGCCAGAAAAAGAGCTTGATGGCCCAAAATATATCGAGCTCGTTGGGGAACCCCAAGAGGAAGGTATGATGAGCATAACAAACAAGTTTTCCCTCAGTACGAAACCAAGGTTATCAATCCAGTAGGAGCAAGTAAACACCCCAAAGGTGTAGCTAGCTGAACCTTGGCAGGGCGCACTACCGTTGCCAGCAGCAACGTGGTGACCTGCACAACACAACCACAGAACTTTGCCCTCAACTTACGATGAGGTTGTCAATCTCACCGGTTTTGCTAAAAACAAAGGATTAAACTTATCGAATGGAAGGAAGTAATAGTTTGTAGAAAGTAAACACAAAGTAGTAAATAGTTTGATTGAAGATTGAAAGTAAAAGAAAGGACCGGGGTCCATAGTTCACTAGAGGTGGCTCTCCTTAAGATAGATAACATGCTGGGTGAACAAATTATAGCGGGGCAATTGACAAACATCGAGAAAGCATACAAGCATATACTAATCATCTTGACTCCTTTGAGACTTGATTGGGCATTACAACATTATATATAGACCACCATCCAAATCCATCTATGACTAATAATCCACCTTCAGGTTATCATCTGAACCCCCTCCAGTATTAAGTTGCAAGCAACAGATTATTGCTTTACAAATTGCATGTAAAGTAAACAATACGATTATTCTACGAACAAAGGGTTGTTGTTTTCTCCCTAGTAGCAACAACACATCTAGTACCTTAGAGATTTATGTCACTTCCCCAGATTACTAGAGGCATGAACCCACTATCGAGCATAAATACTAACTATTGGAGTTGCTAGCATCTACTTGGCCAAGATAGCTACTAACAACGTAAAGCATGCAAGATCACAAATAACAAAGACATGATAGAATCAATAATCAATCTAAAATAGCATCTCAATATCCATCGGATCCCCGCAAACACAACATGCAGAATTACAAATAGATGATCTTGATCATGAACGGAGCTCACAAGATCTAAACATGATAGCACAAAGGAGAAGAACCAGCCATCTAGCTACTACATGGACCCGTAGTCCTGAGATGAACTACTCACGCATCACACCGGAGGCTTACATGATGATGAAGAAGGCCTCCAGGGTGAATTCCCCTCTCCGGCAGGGTGCCGGGAAGAGCTTCAGATCCCTCCCGATCTAGGGATGGAGATGACGGTGGCTACAGACTCTTTCGTGGAATTTTGATCGAGTACTTAGGGTTTCTGTATCATAGGCAATATATAGGCGGAAGGAGAGGCCGAGGGGGTGCCTAGGGCGGCCAGACCACCCCCTGGCGCAGGCCAGGCCTGGCCTGCGTGGCCAGGTGGTGTGGCCGGGCCCCAGCCTCTCTCTGTCTCATATTCTGGCTCCAGATGTCCCCCGGTAAAATAATGACTTTGGCTTTTGTCCCGTCCAATTTCGAGAATATTCATTTTCTGACTTTCTGAAACCAAAAACAGCAGAAAACAGGCAGTTGGCACTATGGCTCTTGTTAATAGGTTAGTCCAAGAAATCATATGAAAAGTACTCCAAAGTGTGGACAAAACAAAAGAAAGTAGATAAAACCAAGCATGGAACATCAAAAATTATAGATACATTTGCAATGTATCACGCGACCTAGGGTGGCCCGCGCCAGGGGGTGGTGTGGGCCCCCTGTGGCCCATCTCAGCCTCCCCTTCTGGCTTCCTTCGTCTTCTGGAAAAATAGGATTTTCCATGTATTTTCCCGGATTTTCTGATTTTCGCGAATTTTGCCTCCAAACAGCACCTTTTCCATCAGAATCCTGACCGCAGCGGTCCATGCTCCAAAAGTCATCAACCCTGCAAAAACAGATGAAATAACATAAGTATCATCTCTTAATATGAAATATATCAATGAATAATAGTAAATTATGATATAGAATAGTGATGCAAAATGGATGTATAATGGTTTATATCTTGAGTATTTTGCTACTATAGGTGACAGGTTATGTGAGCTTGTAAGCTTTTTCAATGCTTAGAGATATTTTTTTGATGCATGCTTAGGCCTCTTACAAGTCCCTATGAGTAGTTCCCTTCATTATGTATTCACTTTGCAATCACTTGTATAATGGATGTTTAAATTTCAGAATATCAAAGATGAACAACCACACTTTTGGAGAAATATTTGAGAGGGACACACCTAGGAGGGCAAGGCCTTCAAGATCATCCTCTCAGTTTAGGCCATCATATAACGAAGATCTTATTGCACCACACTTTGGTAATGAAGATGATGAGGGAGATGCTCACCCATCTACCTTCCCTTGTTTTACCTTTTTGCAAGCTGCAGGGATCCTCAATGATTTCTTACTACCGGTTTAGAGGGTTGGTATGACCACTTACATGGAAGATGAGAGTGAGCAATATGCCGTGCTCACCAAAACTTTTGTTAAGAGTTTCATTTTCACTAACACCCATTATCAGTCAAGTGTTTCGTTTAGAATCTATAATCTGCCTATTACCATGTCATTAGAAAGATTTTGTAGCATTATAGGCATAGGCATGACTAGGACAGTGAAGAAGATCCAAGGTCGACCCGCTGATTTGCTGGAGCTCTACCGAAGTGTGACAAATGACGATGACCGCGTAGCTCAGCGCGGGATGATAAGGAACATTCAACTCCTAGCTCTTAGATATTTTGCTTATTATCTTGCCACTAGCATTCTTGGTAGGGAGAACACTAGTAATATTTCTAATTATCATTTGGCCTTCCTCGCTGCTGCACTTAATAATGATACCAAGTATAATCTTGGTTCTCTCATTGCTCGCCGCCTAGCCGCTAGAGGACTATTTATGGGGGCATTATTGCCTCACGCATGGTTGCTGCTTTGGAACTTTCTGTTGATCCTAATGATACTGTGTTCACACCACAAAGGCTTGATCTTGCTGCTATGAAAACGCATCACTTTGTCACTACTGACTCTAGTACAGAGAGTTTAGTATATAGGATGTTGTTTACTGACGAAGACGAGAGGGAAATTCCTTTGCCACAATCTACTTTGTTCAGTATTTATAGGATGCCATGGTCATGTTCCAAGGAGGAGGTGGACAAGCATCTCCGCTTGCTTGGTTTCCACGGGCAGCACCAAGGGGATGTGCCCTCTTACGACTATTCTGCGCACTACGCTGGGGCGTCCTCGAGATCGTATCAGGACGAGGGCACCTCCTCGCCATACTACGGAGGCGCTCCATCTTGGCCAACTTGGGATTGATACCCACTTAGGCCAAAAGCCTAAGCTTGGGGGGAAGGTACACCGGCACCACACTCATCTCCATACCATGTTTAGTCGGTACTTTGTATATCCATGTTTCGCTTTCTTTTGCTTTCCAAAACACAAAAAGACCAAAAATATTTTCGTTATTTCTCTTTGTTTGCTTCTTTGTCTTTTTATCCTTGGTTTGCTTTTTCCTTTTAGCTTTGTTTTGATTATCGAAAAACCCAAAAAGGTTTCGCTTTGCTTGTTCTTCCTTTTGGTTCTTGCCTTTAAAATTGAAAACCCAAAAATATTTTTGTTCTTGTTTGGCTTTGTGAAGTTTGTTGCAGGGTTCAGAAGTCCTCAGTGGAGTTTGGTTTCATGTTATTATTCAAGCCACACAAGTGAAGGGCAATAATGAGGATTAATGACAACTTGAGGTGTGGTAAGAGGCTGGTAACAAACTCTATTTGTTTTCATCTTTGTACATATACTCATCATTATGGGCATGCTTAGTCTATTCATGTAAGGTGTATGTTATTTATGGATGCTTAGTAGTTCTTGCTTTCTTATGATTAGCTCCAGCTTGCTAATGGTTTGTAGCATGTCATATTAATGTTTGCTTGCATTGCTCTATTCATAGCTTGGTATGACACTTTGGTATCCTCCTCTGAATGTTTCACTTGAATTGACTTGGCACATGCTCACGCATGCATATAACTGAAACAATAATCAGTTAAGCCTCGATGAATTATTTTGCCTCAGGGGTCTTGAATCACTTTCATTACATGATTAGTCCTGTTTTGTTGCAAGCATGATTACAGTTATTGCTCTCTCGTTTGTCGCTCCCTTGCTATTGCTAGCCTTCACTTGCACTGAGTATGAGATCTACTTGTGTTTCCAACTCCCCAAAACCAATATTGCCAAAAGTGTCCACCATACCTACCTATTAGCATCATTTGCTCTTCCGTGCATATTAAGTATGTCTTGTTTTCTTCTGAACAAAATGTTTGCTTGTTATGAGAAAGTTAGTTAGTAAAACTCTTGCGAACTTGATGGCACACTTTATTTCTTGCACTTAATAAACCAGAACTATTTTGAATGTCCATGAAAGTTATATGCTTGCAAATTATAGGATGGGGATTAGCAGAACCATGCTGTCGCAGGGAACGCTTTCAACACTTGTAAATATATACCCTTTTGATATCATGCTCTTTTGTTTACGGGTGTCGTCAGTGTGAAATAAAAGGGGAGCTTGTAAGTCCATGGAGTTGTGTATGTGTGTTAGAGAAACGCCTGGGCGGCTGGTCTAATCCATGCCTAATCATGGTGGAAACCTGCAACATCACCATAATGAGCAATCTATGAAGCATTCTTCTTATAAAAAATAGAGAGATAGTTATTGAGAAGAAAAAGGAAAAAAATGAGAAAAGAGGAAAGAGAGAAAAAAGCACCATTTTCTCATGGTAAATAAGGAGATGCTAAGATGCTTATTGTCTGCTTGCCTTGTCATTTTGACATGGGGATTCTTCCGTATCATCGGGCAAGGGGTACCCCATTGGCGGTTCTCTATGATACGCATGTATTTACTATGACAAGAACTTACCAGTAACTAAAGTTGAGTAGCATGAGGAGCGGCCCTCGTACTTAAGGGACATGAGATTTCTAGTTTATGGCCTGTCAAGCATATAACTCGTATTGGACCTCACTTTTACCTTAACCATTTAAAGATGCTTATGATAAGGGCAATGAGAGCTCAAAGCTAATGAGTACCATACCTTCAGCATTTGGAAGCCTTTCAAACTTTTCAAAACCTTTTCACTTCCTTGTTGAGTCACCACTTATTCTATGAGCACTTTCTTGTGAGCATACTTGTCATTCTTAGTGTATGCTTGTCTCAAACTGTGGTTAATTGTGTCATGACTTTCATGCTTGTATCTTTGATATCTTAACTTCTAGTCTTCACTTGAACTTCAGATGTGCCTTGGCATTTATGTTTGCTCTACAATCAGAGGCAAGCGAGATACCACTCTATCGTACCTTTTTTATGAGCATTGCAATGTTGCTTATGTTTATGTTTCATGCTACTTACTATTTTTGAGTTAGAATCTCTTCATAGCTTGCAATGACTATTGAGTAACCTTATTTGCATACTCCTTATTATGAATTGACCAAGTACTTGATCATATGCTAAGAATATATACATCTTATGAAGCAAATGTGTTTGTGAAAGTTTCTTTTATCGCACTCAGTTTTCAACTGAATTGCTTGAGGACAAGCAATAAGCTAAGCTTGGGGGAGTTGATATGTCCAAAACGTATCTACTTTCCCGAACACTTTTGCTATTGCTTCTCCTCTAAACTTGTGTGATTTGGATACAACTAACACAGACTGATGTTGTTTTTAGCAGAATTACCTTGGTGTCTAGTTTTTGTGCAGAAAATCAACTATCATGAAAAATCCCGGAAAATATGCCAAAAATCCTATTTCACCAGAAGATTCACAGATCCAGAATACGAGACGAAGGAGGGCCACGAGGGGCCCAACCACCTGGCCACGCGGGCCAGCCCAGGCCGCGCCTGGGGGTGGTGTGGCCGCCTCGGTCACCCCCTCGGCCTCCCTCTTCGCCTATAAGATGCCTCCTGACCTAAAAACCCAGGGGGTTCGTCGTTTTTCCAGAAAGAGTTCCGCTGCGTCGCCACCACCAGATTCCATGATTCAGAACCAGAAACTCTGTTCTGGCACCCTACCGGGATGGGGAATTGGAGGAGATCATCGCCATCATCATCACCATCGCTTCTCCATCAACCATACATGATTCCCCCATCCACGAGTGAGTAATCCCCCGCTGTAGGCTATGGGGATGGTAGGGATTGGATGAGATCATTCATGTAATGGCATCAGATTGTTAGAGCATGGTGCCTAGTATATATTATTAGTGCTTTTTGACTTTGTTGCAACTTGTTATGCTTAATGCTTGTCACTAGGGCCCGAGTGCCATGATTTCAGATCTGAACATGTTATTTATTTATTATGATAGTATTGTTTATGGTCTTACCTACAAGTTGTATATACATATTGTTGTCCGGAACCAAAGACCCTGATGTGACAATAATCGGGATAACCGGAGGGGGTGGCTTTGATGTGAGGATCACATGTGTTCATAGAGTGTTAATGCTTTGCTCCGGTGCTTTATTAAAAGGATCACCTTAATTGCCAGTATTTCCCTCGAGGCCCTGCTGCAAACGGGCTAGCAGGACAAAAGATGTTGTGCAAGTTCTCATTGCGAGCACGTATGATTATATATGGAACACATGCCTATGATTATTTAGTACTTGGATGCTTTATCATATTTATCTGCAAATGCCCTATGTCTTGATTGTCATATGAATTGTCTTGTCCATGCAATGCCTGTCCATCCATCCCTATGCCTACCGCGCTTTAATCCTACTGTTTACTGCAATTGTTACTACTATCTTTACTTTTACTACTGCTATTACTTTGCTATTGCTATTAAAAAACTGTTGCTACTGATAAACTGTTGTGAGCAAGATTCTTTCCAGGTGTAGCTGAATTGACAACTCAGTTGTTAAGGCTTATAAATATTCTTTGGCTCCCCTTTTGTCGAATCAATAAATTGGGTTTCACTTCCCTCGAAAATACTGCAATACATCCCCTATACTTGTGGGTCATCAGGTTGTCTCCCAAAAAGCTCTTGCTTCATAGCCATTAAGATGGGCATGATAATTTCAATGATGCTCACATAATAATATGAATTGAAGTAAAAGAGAGCATAAAGAAGCAAAAATACGCATGTTTAAGTCTAACCCACTTCCTATGCAAGGGAATTTTTTAAGCAAACAAATTGTTGAAACCAGGGACTGCTAGCATAATAAGGCAAAACAAGTGCAACATAAAGATTTTCAGCATAAATCGAGGAAACTTAATATTATTGAGATGTATAAGAACAATTTTCCCTCTCTTATAATAACTTTCAGTATCATGGATAAATTTAACAATATAACTATCACAAGAACCATTGTAGCAACAATCACTTATCCTAACAGAAAACACAGGGACACTAGTTCTCATAGCACTACTTTCTGAAACAATATTAGGGATATCCTTACAGAGGATAGTGTGTCCATCTTCTACATATTTAGTGACAAAGTCCTTCACATTTGCTACTATAGGTTCAGCATCCACTTGTTCATCAGGTTCAACAGCTTTATTTGTACTTTCATTAACCATACTAGCTATCATAGAATGTTCCTTTATCTTACCTGGGAAAGGAATTTTCTCAATGTAAGGTTCAGGTAAAACGTGATTAGCAGTATAAACTTTAGTATTTCTTGCAGGAACACTATTAACAATGTCTTTATAAGGTGCATGATACTTATTCCACTTCTTTTTAGGAATTTCAATGTAAGAATCAAAAGCTTTAAAATAAGTTGCAATAGCTTGAGAGTCTAAACCATAAGCATTTCTAATATTTTGAAAGTCATCAATTCCCATAAAAGATTCAATGCATTCATAATCATAATTTATACCTGACTTTCTTCCTTTATCATTCTCCCATGCTTCAGCATTGTCTTGAATACAGTCTAAAAGATCCCATTTAGCTCCTTCTTCCACGTGTGTAAATGATCCAGCGCAAGAAGCATCCAATAGATCCTTATCATGAAGAGAAAGCCTTGCATAAAAGTTATTGATAATAATATTGTTGGGGACTCATGAATAGGACATTTGAGCATTAGTAACTTCAATCTCCCCCAAGCTTGAGCTGTACTCTCTCCATCAAGAGGCCAAAAGTTGTATATTTTATTCTGATCTTTATGAATCTCACTAGGAGGATAAAATTTTGAATAAAAGAGAGGTACTACTTCCTCCCATTCAAGAACTTGACCATTCTTCAACAACTTGTACCATTCCTCAGCTCTTCCTTTCAGTGATAATGAGAATAACTTCTTGTTGACTTGATCGGTTGTAATACCTGCACACTTGAATAACCCGCATAATTCGTGTATAAAGAGCAAATGATCACCGAGATGGACAGTTCCATCTCCAAAATAGTAGTTATCCATAACACGATCAATAATTCTTGTGGGTATTTTAAAAGTATCATTCTCAGCAAGTGGTGATTCATCTACTACCTTAGCAGTGGTAGTAGCATTACGAAATAAGAAACTAAGTGAATTATCCATATTGAAATAAAGTAACTAACAGAAATAAACAATACTCACAGTAGAAGTTTCCTTTAACAGTTCCACTCTCCAATAGTGCTTCACTCCCCGGCAACGGCACCAGAAAATAGTCTTGATGACCCACAAGTATAGGGGGTGTATCGCAGTATTTTTGATAAGTAAGAGTGTCGAATCCAACGGGGAGCAGAAGGTGTTGACGAGTGACTTGGAGCAGGAGTTCTTTGTAAATACTTAGCAAACGGATTTTTAGGTTTTTTTGATAATGCAGATAAATAAAGTGCGAGTAAATAAAAGACAATAATAATAGATGCAGCAAGTGACCCAATCCTTTCTTTAGCAAAGGACAAGCCGGTTGTATTACTTAAGATGACCAAACGTTCGAGGACACATGGGAATATCGTCAAGTGCTTTCGCTTCATATAGTTGATTAATCTTCTTTAGTTTGATAAGTGTTGTGTGGGTGAACCTGTGCTAATGTACCGACCTTCCTAGGACTAATACATACTTGTGATTAAACCCCTTGCAAGCATCCACAAGTATAAGAAAGTAATTAAGATAAAAACCTAATCACAGCTTTAAACTCTAAGATCCTGACATCCCTTGTGCAAAGGTTTCCTAACAGGGGTTCAGGTTTCTGTCACTCCGGCAACCCCTACGATTAGTAGCCAAATACACAATGCATTCCCCTAGGCCCATAAAGGTGAAGTGTCATGTAGTCGACGTTCACATGACACCACTAGAAGAATAACACCACAACTTAAATAGCAAACTATTGAATCTTTCTCAACACAATTCCACTACTAATAACATGACTTCTCCCATGTCCTCAAGAACTAAACGAACTACTCACAAGACATCATATGGATCAAGATCAGAGATGATATAATGATAAGTAACAATCTAAACATAACAATAATTCAACGATTCCACTCAATAGCATCAACTACAACAAGTAATGAACACCGGGAAAGTTTCCACTAAGAACTATGCAAGATTCAACCCAATTGTTACAGCGGTATGAAGTGGTAATGATGGTGCTGATGGAGATGATGATGATAATGATCCGGATGAAGTCCATCTTGATGGTGGTGTTGATGGCGACGATCTCTCCTCTCCGGGAAGGAATTCCCCCTGTAGAATTCTGTCTACCGGAGAGATCTTTCTCTCTCTGTAGTTTTCGACCCCGCAGAGGCGGTGGAATCTTTCTGTGGTTGCTCCTCGAGTCTTAGGGTTTGATGGGGATACTATACGATGAAGGGGAGAGCCAGGAGTGGGACAGGGTGGCCACACCACCTGGTGGCGCAACCTAGGGTAGCCCGCGCCAGGGGGTGGTGTGGGCCCCCTATGGCCCAGCTCCGCTCCCCCTTTTGGCATCCTTCGTCTTCTAGAAAAATAGGATTTTTCATGTGTTTTCCCGGATTTTTTGATCTTCGCGGATTTCGCCTCCAAACAGCCCCTTTTCCATCAGAATCCTGACTGCAGCGGTCCATGCTCCAAAAGTCATCAACCATGCAAAAATAGATGAAATAACATAAGTATCATCTCTTAATATGAAATATATCAATGAATAACAGTAAATTATGATATAGAATAATGATGCAAAATGTACGTATCAACTACCGCCATTGGTGATGGAGGTCGGTCCCTCCCGCGTGC
The DNA here is from genome assembly GCA_916181665.1 of Avena sativa. NCBI lineage: Eukaryota > Viridiplantae > Streptophyta > Magnoliopsida > Poales > Poaceae > Avena > Avena sativa. The sequence continues at coordinate 228,164,525 of OV702291.1, forward strand.
TGATGCTTTGCCGCTCCCCGTTGAGCCTAGTTTGCCCCGACTGCTACATCCGGTCGGCTACCACCTTCGGCGGTGGAGGTTGATCCCTCCCGGGTGGCTACTGGTCTACCGTCCTTTGTCTGTTGTGTTCTCTGGCCGGTCGATCTTGTTTCTGATACTGTTTGGTTCCTTTTGCTAAACAAGTGAGGTCGAACTCTCGTTGTTATGGCGATGGAGACGAAGACCCATTTTTGTACTTTCTAAGTTTTTGAGAAGATGTTGGTGTTTGGAGGTGGCGACGTTGTTCTTAGGGATCACCATGGTCTCTAAGCAGGAGCACGTTGTTTCTCCCTCCATGACTAACCTTGCAAGGACCAAACTCCTTATATGAAAGTGGGCGATGGAGCTGACGAAGGGGATCCAAACTGGTGTTCATCATGGAAGGCGATAGTGATACAAGATACTTTCATATGGTGGCTAATGGACATCGTAGGAAGAAGTATATACACACGCGTCACCAAGATGAGGGAACAGTCGAGGGCCAAATCGATTTAAAAAACTACATAGCAAAATATTATATAACCCTATTTGGACCACCAGAGGAAGTAAATATCTCTCTGAATGAATCGCAAATAGGAGATATCCCTCAAGTTTGCAATGAAGAGAATGCTTTCTTAATAGGCCCCTTCACCGGAGAGGAAGTAAGAATTGTAATATTTAAAATGGACCATAATGAAGCCCTTGATCCGGTTGGATTTCCAGCAAAGTTTTATCAAACTTCTTGGGATATTATCAAATATGATTTGTTAGAGTTGTTCAATAATCTTCATAAGGGACAACTCGAACTTTTCAAGCTAAACTTTGGTGAAATTATTCTATTGCCTAAGGTTAAGGATGCAAAATAGATCTAGTAGTATAGACCGATCTGTCTCCTTAACGTTAGCTTCAAAATATTTACTAAGGTGGCGACTATTCGTCTAAATTCAGTGACAAACAATGTGGTTTGTCCAATACAAACTACTTTTATGCAAGGGCGATATATACTCGATGGAGTAGTAACCCTTCATGAAACAGTATGCTGCATTGAAAAAACAGAATGGTGTGATTTTTTAATATTGACTTTGAGAATGCATATGATAAATTCAAGTGGCCTTTTATTTTGCAAGTTCTTAAAATGAAAGGAGTCTCTCCCGAATAGTATGCTTTAGTCCGTAACTTTGTACATGGAGATAGTGTTGTCATAAAAGTCAATGATGATATTGGGCATTACTTCCAAACAACGAAAGGTTTACATCAAGGTGCACTTTCCCCGATGCTATTTAATATCGTGGTTGACATGTTGGCCATCTTGATACAGCGAGCCAAAAACAACGGGCAAATTGCTGGGATTGTACCACATCTAGTTGTTGGGGGTCTATCGATTCTACAATATGATGAAGACACAATCCTTTTTATGGAACATGACATCAAAAAGGCAAAGAACTTGAAGTTAATTTTGTCAGTGTTTGAGCAACTTTCGGGTCTATAAATAAATTTCCATAAGAGTGAATTGTTTTGTTTTAGAGAAGCAAAGGAAGCAATGGATCAATATACTGAATTATTTGGATGCGAACAAGGTCAATTTCCAATGACATATTTGGGAATCTTGATTCATTATTGGAGACCGGGCCGAGAAACCCATGCAGGCTACCAAACACGCCCTAAGTGACGATGGCACGCCTCCTATAGTGCGATGGTGGGGCTTTACGGGACCCTTCGGGGCCCGACCGTGCCAGTTTTTCCCCTGCTGATGCATCTAGTCGACTACCGCCATTGGTGGTGGAGGTCGGTCCCTCCCGCGTGCTGATGCTTTGCCGCTCCCCGTTGAGCCTAGTTTTCCCCGACTGCTACATCCGGTCGGCTGCCACCTTCGGCGGTGGAGGTTAATCCCTCCTGGGTGGCTACTGGTCTACCGTCCTTTGTCTGTTGTGTTCTCTAGGCCAGTCGATCTCGTTTCTGATACTGTAGTGACATGTCGAAGATGATCGTAAGACCGTGGTGGCGTGTGCTCGTGGGCGGCAAGTCTAGTGGAGCGCTTTAGAGTGGCAAGGGGTGTGTTTTTTGGGGGTCGGGAGAAATTCCGACCGACTCGTTTGGCACCAACGCGGTGACGCCTGCGGGTCGCTGTCCTTTCCGAAGGGCGTCAGGTGTATCCCCTCTCCACTCCCCTCCGCGTATCGGGGGTAACCCTAGGCCTTGTTCGTGCAGCAGCGTCATTGTCGTCGTAGTCCTTAAAGATGTTGCTTGTTACGCGGCACTTTGGAGTGCTAGGTTCGTGGTGGAACTTCTCCCAAAGACGCAACGGTTGGGTATCATCTTAACTTTTATCGATGTGCCAGTGTCGGCACTTATTTCTCTTTTTTTCTTTTTGGACTTGGTTGTATTGTTTGCCCCAGCTTTAGACTCCCATGTATGGGTTGGTTGCTATATTAATATAGGGGGACGAAAACCTGATTCGAGGAATACGCGCTAAGTTTGTTTTTAGGGGTATAAAACGCGCCCTAAGGTGTTTTTGAGAAATAGGGCCTAGCGACTGGCCCGTTCCAACTACGGGCCGAGTTGAAATATTTGGCCCGCTCACGAAGATCTGTTATGATCCTGCACGGTCCCGAAGGAAACCCTAGCCCCATTTCCTCCGCTGTATATACCGACCCACAGAATTCTGCAAATCCCACCACTCAAAACCTAGCCGCAACCTGCAACTGCTCCTCCATCTCCTTTCAGATCAGAGTTCGGCGGCCACCTGTTTCTCTCCGTTTTTCTGTTGATTTATATATGTCGAGCGGATTTGTTTGATTCGTTGGGGATTTGTTTGATTCAGGTCCGAAAGGATCTTAGCGGATTTCGGTGAGGCGAATTCTTTCGCCGTTGATCGATTCATGTTGTTACACACGCTGAAGCTTTTTCCCCCGTTCCATCCTCGATTCCTCTCTTCTACAATTTGGTACTTTTTCCGTTGTGTCTAGATTGGAATTAGGTTGGCTGGTGATGATTCAGGTCCGAAAGGATCTTAGCGGATTTCGGTGAGGCGAACTCGTTCGCCGTTGATCGATTCATGTTGTTACACACACTGAAGCCTCTCCGTTTCATCTGTTCTATTTTTTCTCTCTCGCTTTTTCTACATTTGTGATGCGATGATGATTCATATAGGTTTTCGGCAGAGGATGCATCAGTCTCCGTGAGCCTACAAACCAAAAACGACTTCTCTTTCCACTGAGCATTGCTTTAGTGTTTTTTATTTTTTTTAATTTGCAATTTCTTTGATTGATCTAGTCTCGGTGAAGAGCTCTTGACCAGGAAGTGCCGTATGACACTGTAAACAGCAGCTGCTTCCATGGCGCTGCAAGTGTCCATCCTTTATCATAACCTCTGTGGTTTGGTCCAGGATGGGATACCATTTGCACCGGCTAGATTTAGCTGTGTGCGTGATTTTAAACGGGTCTCTGAGGGAACTCTCAATTTATAATTCTTGGATAATTTAGCTTGGGGCCCGATGCCACGTCTCCGTTAGCCACAAGCTTTGACCGGAGATGCTACATTGCGCCAAGAGGAAATTCTTTCACATTTGATAGGAACCTGTGGCTGCAACTCTGGTTACACAGAGCCGATTTTTTGTGATTACATTACAATTTGTAAATGAGTAGGAATTCTTATATTGTGATTTGGAATTTATATTCATGGCGATGATGATAAAACTAAGGCTTGTTTCTCAAAACATTCGCAGTTGCCGCCTAAGAGCTTTCGCCCAGCCAAGCTTGAGAGCTAATGCTGCTAATTCCTTCCTTGGATGTCTGAGCCATGTTGAATTCCCCCAATTAAATGATTCTTTTTGTTGGCTTTTGTTTTTAATTCTTATGTATTTTCGGACCTGCCCAATTACTAGATCTGAGACAGTACTGGACCGCGAAGGTTCCACCTGCTGCAGTTCTTGATTGTTCGATCGGAATGTAATGATGTGTTGAACTATAAATTTCTCATATTATTCTAGTGAGCTGTCAGCTATGTAAATCAGATTGCATGTGCATAGTTGACATTTTATGATATGTTGAGCTGCTAATTCCTTGGATGTCTTCATGTTAATGTTGACATATACTTATCAAAATTACGAACGTTTACTGAACAACAGTATTTGCTTATGACCTTAATATTTACATTGAGACAAACAATCATTGTGCGATTATTCGCTCTTTGGAATTTTCATAATCTGGCATGATTAATCGAAGTAACTATGTTTGTGTGGCCTTTGGTCTTGTTTGTCTTAACTGTCATTTGTTGTGCCTTGCTGACAACCAAATTTTGAGTCCTCTGTTAGATGAAGCAAACAATATTGCAATTTATACTGTTCTAATGCGGATTTTGTCAGTTTTATGAATCATTCCAATTCCTATTCGACAATGAGATAACTGGTCCATTCTTTGTTTTTCCTAGTTTTAGTCAACCTAGGAATGTAAATTTGCACTTACATTTTTAGTATAATCTTGTTGCAGATGCATGCTTTGGTATGAAATTACTAGACGACAGTATTTTTGAAGCCTGATTTGACGCTTATATTAATAGGTTTTGTTATTGTTTGTATCTTTAAATTTCTTTGTTCAGATTTTACCAGATATGTAATGCGATGATGATTCATATAGGTTTAAGGCAGTGGTGGCAGCAGTCACCGTGAGCCTACAAACCAAAAACGACTTCTCTTTCCACTGAGCATTGCTTCCTTGCCATAGTAATTTTTGTCTCTTCTTATTTTCTATAATTAATCTTTTTCTCAATGAAGAGCTCTTGACCAGGAAGTGCCGTATGACACTGTAAACAGCAGCTTCTATGGCGCTGCAAGTGTCCATACTTTATAACCTCTGTGGTTTGGTCCAGGATGGGATACCAGTTGCACTGGCTAGATTTAGCTGTGTGCGTGATTTTAAATGGGCCTCTGACGGAACTCTCAATTTATAATTAACTTTGGGCCCGATGCCACGTCTCCGGTAGCCACAAGCTTTGACCGGAGATGCTACATTGTGCCAAGAGGAAATTCTTTCTCATTTGATAGGAACCTGTGGCTGCAACTCTGGTTACACAGAGCCGTTTTTTGTGATTACATTACAATTTGTAAATGACATAGTAATTCTTATATTGCGTTTTGGAATTTATATTCATGGCGATGATGATAAAACTAAGGCTTGTTTCTCAAAACATTCGCAGTTGGCTAAGAGCTATCGCCCAGCCAGGCTTGAGAGCTAATGCTGCTAATTCCTTCCTTGGATGTCTGAGCCATGTTGAATTCCCCCCAATTCAATGATTCTTTTTGTTGGCTTGTATTTTTAATTCTTTTGTATTTCGGACCTGCCCAATTACTATATCTGAGACAGTACTGGACCGCGAAGGTTCCACCTGCTGCAGTTTTTGATTGTTCGATCGGAATGTAATGATGTGTTGACCTAAATGTAATTTCTCATATTAATCCAATCAAGAGAGAGAGAATACCCAGATTTTGTATGTTCCCTCTATATCGTATCAATTACCAAGTGTATTCATGTCCTAAAACAATGAAATTTTGTCCTCCTAGCCTGTGCGCTAATATTCATGTAAGAAAACTATAGACCTTAATATTTCCTCCCATTTCCGCGCGCGAGAGAGATGGCGAGCAGGAACGGGAGTTGCGGACTCGGCGGTGGCCGTTCTAGCGGGAGGGGAGGAGGAGGGAGTGGCCGTCGCGCACCCACCGGCGACGACAAGGAGTGGCGCCGCATCCGCTCCGTCGGGGCCAAGAAGGGTGACTGCAGGCGCTGGACGAACTGGGGGCTGAACCCCTAGCTTCTCAGCGAGGAGGCTGGACTGGCATCCGCGGCAGACGGCGACTTAGAGCTTGCCGCCGACTAGGAGCTCGTATTTTGGACAGATCGACACGACAGCGTCTTCCATGAGCTCTCCCAGCACTATTTTTTTTATTTATATGTAATTTTGCAATATGTATATACTAAATGATGGACGCGTGCATGATCTTCCTTCATTAATTTAAATTTCAATTCAAATCACGATTTAAGGGTTGAATTTACAGGCCTGGTCTCTGCTAATGAGTTTGAAACCCTGAATCGTGAGTACAGGCAATATTCTAAGAAGATGTTATCAACTTTTTAACAGAAACAAAAATGGACCAATGACCTCATTGGCTAAACCACATAACAACAATTGAGACATATGCGTGTCTATATATTATTACAATCATACATTCAGTTCCATGCATATTAAGGATCCACAAATATGCAAAACCATATTTAACAACAGCGAGATTTGCAGACAAACATTAAAATCACGGTTGCACCTTCATAGTATTGCAGTGCTCCATCAATTGGGTGGGGTCACAAAATTGTTAATTAGGCATTCCACAAGAAAACAGTTACTCATCCAAGGTAATTTGACAAATGAATTTGTATGTGCTGACCACAGCAGACTAATCTGACAAATTACATTTAAAGTTCAACACAGCATTACATTCCGATAACAAACTCAACAACTGCAGACAGGAAAATCACATTTGAACCTTCATAGTATCACAGTGCTCTCTAACACTCAGCTCAGCTCCAGTAAATGGGTGGGTCACAAAACCTCACATTGCTTTTTATGATAAAATTCATAGATCATACATATTGTAATATCTTACTTAATTCCTCTTCCTTCTTTCCATCATCCCTCCCTTTATACACATCACTTTAGTTTTCCTTCATAACCTAGAATCTCTTTTTTTTTAGAGTTTCAGTAGTTTTGTTCAGAAAGGATAGGAGGTACCTGCTTTATTAGGAGACATAAAATACAAAAGACAATAAAAAAAATAAGAAACAGCCAACAAAAAGCATCATTAATCTGGGGGAAATGAACATTGCTCAGTCATCCAAGGAAGGAATTAGCAGCATTAGCTCTCAAGCCTGGCAGGGCGAAAGCTCTTAGGCGGCAACTGCGAATGTTTTGAGAAATAAGCCTTAGTTTTATCATCATCACCATGAATAGGAATTGGCAAACACATTATAACAAAGTCATTTACAAATTGTAATGCAATCACCAAAAACAGCTCTGTGTAACCATAGAGTTGCAGCCACAGGTTCCTATCAAATGTGAAAGAATTTCCTCTTGGCACAATGTAACATCTCCGGTCAAAGCTTGTGGCTATCGGAGACGTGGCATCAGGCCCAAGCTAAAATATCAAAGAAATTATAAATTGAGAAATCCCTCAGAAACCCGTTTAAAATCACACACAGATAAATCAAGCCGGTGCAAATGGTATCCCATCCTGGACAAAACTACAGATGTTACACTTGCAACGCCACAGAAGCAGCTGCTGTTTACAGTGTCATACGGCACTTCCTGGTCAAGAGTTCTTCACCGAGACAAGATCAATCAAAGAAATTACAGTAAAAAAAAGAGGCAAAGACATGGAGACAATGCTCAGTGGAGAGAGAAGTAGTTTTTGGTTTGTAGGCTCACGCTGACAGATGCCACCACTGCCTGCCACCACTGCCTTTAACCTATATGAATCATCATCACATCACATAACTGGTAATATCTGACAACAAAGAAATTTTCAAGATACCACCACTAACAAAAACTGACAGCATCACATCATGCTTCGGAAATACGAGATAACTATAATTTCATACCAAAGCATACATGATGCACCAGTTTCATATCAACGAGGTTTAAACAAAATTGTAACGAGTGCAAATTTACATTCTAGTAAGATCGACTAAACTAGGAACAACAATAAAAAATGAACCAGTGACCTCATTGTCAATTAGGAATTCCACATTAGGACAGTGTAAATTGTGATATTTAGTGTTTCATCTAACTGAGAAATTCCACATTAGAACAACATAAATTACGATAATTTTTGTTTCACCTAACCGAGGACTCAGAATTTGGTTGTCAGTAAGGCACAATAAATACCAGTTAAGACAAACGAGACCAAATCTTACCAATCCAAGGTTTCTTAAATTAAAAATGCTAGATTCTCATTGTTACAAAGAGCAAAATTATTACATTAACAATAGCATTCTGTTGCAAATCGCACACTGATTTTCTAGTTTCAGTGTAGATTTTAAGGTCACAAGCAAATTAAGTTGTTCACTACCCAATCGTAATTTTGATAAATATGTTTCAATATTAACACGAAGACATCGAAGGAATTAGCAGCCCAACATATCATACAATGTTAACTTTGCACATACAATCTGATTTACAGAAGTATATAAAAGCAATAGAACAAAGCTGACAGCTCATTAGAATAATATGAGAAATTACATGTAATTTAAACACGGCACTAAATTCTGATCAGGCAATCAACAACTGCAGCATGTTGAACCTTCATAGTCCAGCACTCGTCTCAGATCTAGTAATTGGGCAGGTCAGAAAATACAAAAGAAATTAAAACAAAAGCCAACAAAAAGCATCATTGAATTGGGGGGAATTCAACAGCTCAGACATCCAAGTAAAGAATTAGCAGCACTAGCTCTCAGGCCTGGCAGGGCGAAAGCTCTTGGGCGGCAACTGCAAATGTTTTGAGAAACAAGCCTTAGTTTTATCATCATCGCCATGAATAAGAATTTCCGATCAGAATATTACTAGGTTCTGTACAACTTGTAATGTAATCACAAAAAACAGCTCAGAGTAACCATAGCATATCTGCAGTTGCAAATGCACCAGTTTCATACCAAAGCATATCTCCAACAAGCTTTTACAAAAAATGTAACGAGTGCAAATTGACATTCTGTAAGATCGATTAAAACTAGGAACAACAAAAAAAATGGACCAATGACATCATTGTAAATTAGGAATTTCCACATCAGAACACAATAAATTGTGATATTTTTGTGTCATCTTACCGAGGACTCTGAATCTGGTTGTGACCAAGGAAAATAAATGCCAGTTAAGACAAACGAGACCAAATATCAATCTTCCCAGTCCTCAGGCCATACAAACATAGTTTCTTAGATTAATAATGCCAGATTCTCAAAGTTACAAAGAGCGAAATTTTTCCATTTAACAATACAATTTTGTTGCAATTCACACTGATTGTTTCTGTGTAGATTTTATGATCATAAGAAAAATTAAGTTGTTCACTGCCCATTTGTAATTTTGATAAGTACTATGTGTCCACAACATCATGAGCAGCCCAAGATACCATACAATGTTAACAATGCACATACAATCTGATCTACAGAAATTAATAGTAGACAGCTAACAGCTCACTAGAATGATCTGAGAAATTACATGTTAATACAACACAGTATTACATTCCGATCGCTTGTCCATCTAGGCAGACGGTAAAATCAAGGTTGAACCATCATATTATTGCAGTGCTGTCCAACAATCCTTTCAGAGCCAGTAAAGAGGTGGGTCCGAAAATTCAAAATAATTTAAAACAAAAGCCAACAAAAAGAATCATTGTATTGGGGAAATTCAACATGGCTCAGACATCCAAGGAAGGAATTAGCAGCATTAGCTCTCAAGCCTGGCTGGGCGAAAGCTCTTAGGCGGCAACTGCGAATGTTTTGAGAAACAAGCCTTAATTTTATCATCATCACCATGAATACGGAAACCCAATCACAATACTGGTAAAATCTGGCAACAAAGAAGGAACGGAGGGAGTAGCATCCTGCTGCAAATCACACACTGATTGTTTCAATTTCAGTGTAGATTTTAAGGTCATAAGCACATTAGTTGTTCACTGCCCGATCATAATTTATGTGTCAATATTACAATGAAGACATCCCAGGACTAGTAGCCCAACATATCATACAATGTTTAACTATGGACATACAACCTGATTTACAGAAGTTTAGAAGAGCAATAGAACACAGCTGACACCTCATTAAAATAATATGAGAAAATAATGTGAATTCAACAAAGCATTACATTCCGATCGCACAATCAACAACTGCAGTCAGTTAAATCAATGTTAACATTCGTAGCCCAGCAGTCATCTCAGATCTAGGAATTGGGCTGCTCAGAAAATACAACAGAAATTAAAACAAAAACCTACAGAAAGCATCATTGAAGGTTGGGAATTCAGCATGGCTCAGACATCCAAGGAATTAGCAGCATTAGCTCTCAAGCTTGGCTAGGCGAAAGCTCTTGGGCGGCAACTGCGAATGTTTTGAGAAACAAGCCTTAATTTTATCATCATCACCATGAATACGAATTCTCAATCACATTATTACTGATTATTTACAAATTATAATGTAGTCACAAAAAACGGCTCTGTGTAACCATAAAGTTGCAGCCACAGGTTCCTATCAAATGTGAAACAATTTACTATTGGCACAGTGTAGCATCTCCGATCAAAGCTTATGCTATCGGAGACGTGGCATCGGGCCCGAGCTAAATTAGCAAAGAATTATAAATTGGTAATCCCTCAGAGACCCGTTTAAAATCACACATCTAAATCAAGCCAGTGCAAATGGTATGCCATCCTGAATCAAACCAAAGAGGTTATGATGAAGGATGACACTTGCAGCACCATAGAAGAAGCTGTTGTTTTAAGTGTCATACGGCACTTCCTGGTCAAGAGCTCTTCATTGAGACAAAGATTAATTATAGAAAATAAGAAGAGACAAAAATTACTATGGCAAGGAAGCAATGCTCAGTGGAAAGAGAAGTCGTTTTTGTTTTGTAGGCTCACGGTAACTGCTGCCACCACTGCCTTGCACCTATATGAATCATCATCGCATTACATATCTGGTAAAATCTGAACAAAGAAATTTAAAGATACAAACAATAACAAAACCTATTCATATAAGGGTCACGTCAGGCTTCAAAAATACTACTCCCTCCGATCCAAATTAATTGACTTAGATTTGTCTAGATTCGGATGTATCTAGACATGTTTTAGTGTTAGATACATCCGAATCTAGACAAACTTGAGTCAATTAATTTGGATCGGAGGGAGTATCTACTAGTAATTTCAACAAAGCATACATCTGCAACGAGATTTTACCAAAAATGTAACAAGTGCAAATTTACATTCTTAGGTTGACGAAAAATAGGAAAAACAAAGAATAGCCCAGTGACCTCATTGTCAAATAGGAATTGGAAGGATACATCTAACTGACATATTCCGCATTAGAACAGTATAAATTGCAATATTGTTTGATTCATCTGACTGAGGACTGAGAATTTTGGTGGTCAGCAAGGCACAACAAATGCCAGTTACAACGAACGAGAACAAAGGTCAATCTTCCCAGTCCTCAGGAAACATAAACATAGTTATGTCAATTAATAATGCCAGATTCTGAAAGTTCCAAAGAGCGAAATTTTTCCAGTTAACAACATAATTCTGTTAAAAAATGGCACGTGTTTGTCTCTGTCTCAGTGTAAATTTTAAGAAAGCAAATACTATTGTTCACTGAACATTCGTAATTTTGATAAGTATGTGTCAACATTTACATGAAGACATCCAAGGAATTAGCAGCTCCACATATCATACAATGTTAACTATGCACATACAATCAGAGCTTTAGATCCCTCCCGATCTAGGGATGGAGATGACGGCGACTACATACTCTTTCGTGGATTTTTGATCGGGTACTTAGGGTTTTCGTCCCGATGGCATCTTATAGGCGGAAGGAGAGGCCGAGGGGGTGCTAGGGTCGGCCAGACCACCCCCTGGCGCGGGCCAGGCCTGGCCGCGCGGCCAGGTGGTGTTGCCGGCCCCCAGCCTTTCCCCGTCTCGTATTTTGGCATCTGATGACTTCCGGAAAAATAGGCACTTTGGCTTTTGTCCCGTCCAATTCCGAAAATATTCATTTTCTGACTTTCCTGTAACCAAAAACAGCAGAAAACAGGCAGCTGACACTGTGGCTCTTGTTAATAGGTTAGTCCAAGAAATCATATGAAAAGTACTCCAAAGTGTGGATAAAACACAACAAAGTGGATAAAACCAAGCATGGAACATCAAAAATTATAGATACATTTGCAATGTATCAGCAAGCAACTAACAACGGAAAAGTAAACTAAGTGAAAGCAAAAACTAAAATGGATAAACTAAAAGTAAGCAAAGATAATCATGGTGAAAACATTGTTTTGTTCATTAAAATCCCTTTGTTAATAAGGTTGATCAGGTCTTGTTACCAAAATAATTTTATATGAAACAAAACTTTGTATTCCACTAATGATTATGTTAGCTCAACCTTGATAGCAATGGTCCCAATCATAATAGTTTCATATTTTTCTCATGGTATGGGACAATATATTTCTCCAACTTGGATGCCCTCAACATGTTCAATTGAATTTAAACCATAAGTCCTATGAATCTTTTTGGGTAAATAGACAGTATGCTCCTTGTCATTAACATTAAAAGTCACCTTTCCTTGATTACAATTAATAACAGCTCCTGCAGTATTAAGAAAAGGTCTCCCAAGAATAATATATATATTATCATCTTCAGGCATTTCAAGCACAACAAAGTCAGTTAATATCAAGCAATTATGAGTAACTTGAATAGGTACATCCTCACATATACCAACAGGAATAGTAGTAGATTTATTAGCCATTTGCAAAGATATATCAGTTGGTATTAGTTTTTCCAATTGAAGTATCTTGTAGAGAGAAAAAGGCATAACACTAACTCCTACTCCCAAATCACACAAAGCAGTTCTAACATAACTATTTTTAATAGAGCATGGAATAGTTGGAATCCTTGGGTCCCCAAGTTTCTTTGGAACCTTACCATTAAAGGAATAATTGGCAAGCAAAGTAGAAATTTCTTCATTAGGGATCTTCCTTTTATTAGAGACAATATCCTTCATATACTTTGAATAAGGACGCAATTAATAGCATCAGTCAAAAGAATTTGCAAAAATAAAGGTTTCATCCACTCACAAAACTTGTTGTAGTGTTCATCTTCATTTGACTTATGTTTCTTATCAGGGAGAGGCATAGGTTTTTGGACCCAAGGCTCTCTTTCACTACCATGTTTCTTAGCAACGAAATATTCTTTAGTGTATTTAGTATTCTTAGTGTGCCTTTCAGGCTCTTCTTCAACTTTTTCTTTATCAGGAGAATCATTTTCGTCATTACCACTTTCAGTTTCAGCATCAGAGACATATATACTATTAGGCTTTTTAGCAAGTTCAGAAGGTTCTACACTAGTTTTATGTTTCTTTTTCCTTTTCTTAGGAGAAGTACAACTATTTTCAATTTGTTGAGAATCCTACTCAATTCTTTTAGGATGCCCCTCAGGATATAGAGGATCCTGGGTGGCAGCACCACTTCTAGTTCTAATTTCATATGCTTGTTTTTCCTTAGAAGCATTAACTAGCAAATATTTTTGTACCTTAATAAGCTGATCAATTTGAGTTTGAACCATTTGGAAATGTTTAACAAGCATTTTAACATCATTATATGTTATTTCCACAATATCTTTTAACTCAATAATAGCTCTAGAGTTTTCCATTAAATGATTTTGCACCCTTTTATTAAAATTATCTTGCTTAACAATAAAAACATCAAATTCTTCTAAGCATTGATCAGGAGGTTTACAGTAAGGAATATCACCTTCATCAAAATGTTGGAGAGAGTGTACCTCAATAGTGGAGGAGTGGGAGATTGGCTTACATAATTCTTCTATAGGAGGTAAATTCTTGACATCTGCAGCTTTAATTCCCTTCTCCTTAAGACATTTCTTAGCTTCCTTCATCACTTCATCATTTAGTTCAATAACTCCCCTCTTCTTTGGTTTTGGTGTTGGTGTTGGCTCAGGCAGAGTTAAATCAGGTGTAGTTGTCTCAGGTGTAGTTGGCTCAGATGAAGCCCAGTCTTCATAATTCTTGCTTATTTTAGCCATTAATTCCTCAACTTCTTTATGGGTTCTCTTCCTGAAAACACAATCAACACAACTATCTAGGTATGTCCTAGATTCTTCAGTTAGTCCATTATAATATATATCAAGAAGCTCATTTTTAGATAATGGACATACAACATGTGCATGAATCAAAGCACAAAACCTTGCCCATGATTCAGGCAATATCTCTTTTTCTCCCTGTTTAAAATCAAAAAGTTCCTGCAGAATGGCATGTCTAGCACTAGGAGGGAAATATTTCTGAAGGAATGTACTAATCAAGCAATCAGGGCTATCAATAGATCCAGGAGGTAAATTATTAAACCAAGTTTTAGCTTCTCCTTTTAGTGAAAAAGGAAAAAAATTAGCAACAAAGTAGGTGCGCATCTTAATATCATCAGAAAATAAACCACTCATGGTAGAAAGCTCAGTCATATGTGCTACAACACTCTCATTCTTAGTCCCACAAAAAGGTTCTTTCTCAACAATAGTTCTGTAAGATAAATCAAGAGAGAAATCATAATCCTTATCTTTAATATTTATGAGAGATGTAGCAAACTTAGCATTAGGAGATAATTTAGGTCTAACAGTATGTTTCTCAAGAGGACTCTTAATAGCACTTTTATCATGAGTGTTTTGACATTCTTTAATAAATTCATTAGTCATCTCTATATAACCGTCTTCAATATCATATCTCTCTCTAGACTCAGGTGAACCGACAGGTGTAGTAGTGTCTTCATTAGGAGTTTCAGTATTTCCAGCTATAGTTCTAGCAATCATAGCATCTAGGAAAGGACCTAATGAACCACTTTTATCAAGCACAGTAGAAGCAGCATCATAAGTATCAGAGGTTTCAGATTCAGCAGTAGTAGCAGTGTGTGTAGCATGTGTATGTGGTGGTGTAAGGAGCTTACTCATAACAGATGGTGAATCAAGAGCAATAGAGGTGTTCAGAACCGTACCTCTCCTTGTAGTGGATGGTAAAATAGGGACCTTGCCATCACGAGACTTACCCATGATGGATGGATGGCAGCGAACAATAGTGATTCCAAGTGAACTTGATAAATAGAGCTATGCTCCCCGGCATAGGCGCCCGAAAATAGTCTTGATGACCCACAAGTACAGGGGGTGTATCGCAGTATTTTCGAGGGAAGTGAAACCCAATTTATTGATTCGACACAAGGGGAGCCAAAGAATATTTATAAGCCTTAACAACTGAGTTGTCAATTCAGCTGCACCTGAAAACAATCTTACTCATAGTAGTTTATCAGTAAAAACAGTTTTGTAATAGCAATAGCAAAGTAATAGCAGTAGTAAAAGTAAAGACAATAGTAACAATTGCAGTAAACAGTAGGATTAAAGCGTGGTAGGCATAGGGATGGATGGACGGGCGTTGCATGGACAAGACAATTCATATGACAATCAAGACATAGAGCATTTGTAGATAAATAAGATAAAGCATCCAAGTACTAAATAATCATAGGCATGTGTTCCATATATAGTCATACGTGCTTGCAATGAGAACTTGCACAACATCTTTTGTCCTGCCAGCCCGTTTTCAGCGGGGCCTCGAGGGAACTACTGGCAATTAAGGTGCTCCTTTTAATAGAGCACCAGAGCAAAGCATTAACACTCATGAACACATGTGATCCTCACATCAAAGCCATCCCCTTCGGTTATCCCGATTATTATCACTTCGGGGACTTTGGTTCCGGACAACAATATGTGTATACAACTTGCAGGTAAGACCATAAATAATACTATCATAATGAATCAATAACATGTTCAGATCTGAAATCATGGCACTCGGGCCCTAGTGACAAGAATTAAGCATAACAAGTTGCAACAAAGTCAAAAAGCACTAATAATAGATACTAGGCACCATGCCCTAACAATTGGATGCCATTACATGAATGATCTCATCCAATCCCTACCATCCCCATAGCCTACAACGGGGGATTACTCACTCATGGATGGGGGAATCATGGATGGTGGATGGAGAAGCGATGGTGATAATGATGGCGATGATCTCCTCCAATTCCCCGTCCCGGCAGGGTGCCAGAACGGAGTTTCTGGTTCTAAATCATGAAATCTGATAGTGGTGGCGCAGCGGAACTCTTTCTGGGAAAATGTCGACCCCCTGGGTTTTTAGGTTAGGTGGCATCTTATAGGCGAAGAGAGGCCGAAGGGTGACCGAGGCAGCCACACCACCCCCAGGCGTGGCCTAGGCTGGACCGTGCGGCCAAGTGGTGTGGTCCCCTCGTGGCCCTCCTCTGTCTCGTCTTCTGGCTCCGTGAATCTTCTGGTGAAATAGGATTTTTGGCATATTTTTCGGGATTTTTCCTGATAATTGATTTTCTGCACAAAAACTAGACACGAAGGTAATTCTGCTGAAAATAACTTCAGTCCGTATTAGTTATATCCAAATCACACAAGTTTATAGGAGAAATAATAGCAAAAGTGTTCTGGAAAGTAGATACGTTTTGGACGTATCACAACCCAATATATTTTTGCTTTCAGTTTGTTTTTGTTTCTCTGAGTCTTGGAAGTTATTGTTTTGGCAATAACCTCTCCTTATCCTTTTTGTTTGGTTTTTGTGTCAAGATCAACCTCTAATGACAGAGAAGTAAGATTTGGGGAAGTTGTTGTCCTGAAACAAATTTTTGTGCTTCGCTGTAAAAATTCGTGAAAAATCTATGTATGTCGGATTGAGCTGTAATTTTTCGTGCTTCTGCCCTAGGTTGTTATTTAACTTTTGTTAGTTTTTCACTTTTTGATTTGAGCAACAGAAGATTTTTGGAAAAAAATGATCTTTACCTGCTGGTCCGTTTTGACAGATTTTTGCCACTCTTGCATTTGCCTCTTAAATCGATTTCCTTTTTGAATTCTTTTTGGGTTTTCAGAAGGAGTTGCTACAGTAGATTATGTTTTGATGGATTTCAGTTAAAATTTAACTTAAAAGGTTTATTACCTCGCCTATACTAATGTCGCTAATGAGAATTGTGTGAAAGAAATTTCCAGGTTATTGGAGAAAATGGTGTAATAAGATAGTGAAAGGTTACATGACTCAAACAATATGTGTATAAAGATGAAGATATTGATGTTATTCAAGCGGTGACTCCGGAAGAATCTATTAAATGCCAAGTTCAGAGACCTACAGATTCTGTTTTCGAATAGGTAATAGTTCTGGTAAGAACTAGTCCGCGAAAAATCTATCCAGTTATATTTTTGTAGTTTTTACCCAACAAGGAAGGCAACGAAGCGAAAGAGGGACGGAAACGAAGCTAGGGTGGCTCACACCACCCCGTGGCGCGGCCCCCCAGCCGCACCACCAGGTGGTGTGGCCGCCCCGGAGTCTGTCTCCGACCCGTTTTCTCCCAGTACTTTCCTTTTGTTATAAAATTTCGTAATATATAATCCCCCAGATCCCCTGAGGTTCATATATCGTGTTCTTGTCGTGTTTTCGCTGTTCAGATGTTGTTTTAGGGTTTGTTTTCAGAGGACTACGAGCTTTGGCGCCGACGCGAGCTCCATCGCGACTTGGAGCAGAAAACCTTCGTAGGATGGGTGGAAGAAGAAAGGATCACAGCTAGGCACGAAGATATGTATTGGAGCATCAAGGAGGAAGTGAAGAGCATGTCAGCAAGCATTAAAGGACAAGGGTTGATACCTCCAATTCTAGACCTCAGTTCCTGCCCTGCAGCGGTGGAAGCTCTATGGGCCACTGGTGAGTTTTGCGATAAGTACCGAGTCCTAAGGAGAAAGGTGGACATACTACAAGAAGAGAATAATAGGCTTCGCAAGATCCTGGAAGATCATCTCACTTCGATCGAGAAAACACCACCACCACTGAAGGTGTAATTCGTCATCAGGTTTTGGCATCCCCTTGGTTTGTTCCAAGCTTGGGGGAGTGCCGCGATATCACATCACTATCTTTTATCTTTTTACCTTTTTAAGTAGAGTCATATCATGAATAGTGAAGTTATCATGTAGGATGGTTTGCATTATGGAAGTTTCCCCCCTCCTTGTAGATATCTATGTATCCCTTGGTGTGAGTTGTCGTTATGAAATATTAATGATAAGTTCTATCATTTACTCTTTTGCATATCTTATTTTAGTTTTCAATTACTATTATATGATTGATCTTGTTAGTATTGGTATCACTTTGGGATCATTGAGTTAATTTAGTTGGTTTTGGCAAACCTGGCTCGGTCAGTAGCAACACTATTATGAGAATTGAATAAAAAATATAAAAGTACTCTTAAGGAATATAATTTCATCATCTTTCTTTTTTGATTTGCTCATAAGCTTAGTATTCTCTAGTTAAGATTTTTTGTGCTTCCAAGGAAGATTGCATGTTTGTTTTTATCACTTGTATGTTTGTTTGTTTCCTTCAACTCTTATGCTTGCTACCAAGCCTTGCTAGCCTAAAACCTGTACTGAGAGGGAATGCTTCTCGTGCATCTAATCCTTAAAACCAAAACCTATGCCATTTGTGTCCACCATACCTACCTATTAGCACTATTGCTATTCCAAGTAAATGCATGTTTTATCTACGTTCCGAATTAAACTTGTTATGTGAAAATTAGTGATTAAATATCTCACGAACTTGATGGCACACTTTACTTTTCTTGCACCTAATAAACTTGAACCATTGTGTCATCTAAGTTGTATATGCTTGCACTTATATGTTAGGAATTAGCAGAACCATGCTGTCATGGGGAAAGCTTTCAACATTGCACTTGTACATTGTACCCAGTTGATATCATGCTCTTTTGTTTATGGATGTCATCGGTGTGAAATGAAAGGGGAGCTTGTAAGTCCATGGAGTTATGTATGTGTGTTAGAGAAACGCCTGGGTGGCTGGTCTAATCCATGCCTAATGATGGTGGAAACCTGCAGCGTAACCATAATGAGCAATCTATGAAGCATTCTTCTTATAAAAAAGAGATAGAGTTTGAGAAAAAAAGAAAAAAAAGAGATTAGAAAATAGGAAAGAGAGAAAAAAGCACCATTTTCCCATGGTAAATAAGAAGATTGCTGAGATGCTTATTGTCTGCTTGCCTTGTCATTTTGATATGGGGATTCTTCCGTATCATCGGGCAAGGGGTACCCCGTTGGCGGTTCTCTATGATACACATGTACTTACTATGACAAGAACTTACCGGTAACTAAACTTGAGTAGCATGAGGAGCGGCCCTCGTATTCAAGAGACATGAGATTGCCAACTTATACTTTGTCAAGCATATACTCCATAGTTTGTTCACTTTAACCTTAATCACCTAAAGATGCTTATGATAGGGGCAATGAGAGCTGAAAGCTAACAAGTACCATAATTTTTGGAAGCTCTTTATGAAACTTGAGATCCCTGCTTCCCTCTATGAAGGGTCTATCTTTTACTTTTTTGGTTGAGTCAGTAAACCTATTTCTTTCTATCTCAGCAACTATTTTGAGTTGTTGTGTTTCATTCATTCATATGATGATTTATTCAATCATGTTTCTTATGTTCCTTGTTTTGCACATGCTCTTATCTTAGTGAATACTACTTTGAAAGCTATCATTGAAAACCCCTTTATGATTGAACTCCTGCAAAATTGTTAACTATTCTTTGACCAAGAGAAAAGTTTGTCATTACCAATTATGATTTACTTTGTGTATCTTTATTGTGTTTACTTTACTTGTTACAAGTTAAGTTATATAATAGTGAGTTGTCTTCTATTATGATTTGTGTATTGATGAATGTGATGCTTCTTGTCCGTATTCTTTTATCGACTCTTCACACCATAAACCTGAGGTCATGTTTATTGAGCTTAGTTTTTGCTTGGGGACAAGCGAAGTCTAAGCTTTGGGGAGTTGATACGTCCATTTTGCATCACTATTCTATATCATAATTTACTGGTATTCATTGATATATTTCATATTAAGAGATGATACTTATGTCATTTGATCTGTTTTTGCATGGTTGATGACTTTTGGAGCATGGACCGCTGTAGTCAGGATTCTGTTGGAAAAGGGGCTGTTTGGAGGCGAAATTCGCGAAGATCAGAAAATCCAGAAACTTACATGGAAAATCCTATTTTTCCAGAAGACGAAGGATGCTAGAAGGGGGAGCGGAGCTGGGCCATAGGAGGCCCACACCACCCCCTGGCGCGGGCTACCCTAGGCCGCGCCACCAGGTGGTGTGGCCACCCTGGCCCACTCCTAGCTCTTCCCTTTGGCGTATAGTATCCCCATCAAACCCTAAGACTCGGGGAGCGACCACAAAAAGATTCCGCCGCCTCTGCGAGGCGGAAAACTACAGAGAGAGAAAGATCTCTCTGGCAGACTGAATTCTGCCGGGGGAATTCCTTCCCAGAGAGGGGAGATCGTTGCCATAAACACCACCATCAAGCTGGACTTCATCGGGATCATCATCATGATCTCCATCATCATCTCCATCAGCACCATCATCACCACTTCATACTGCTGTAA
Source organism: Avena sativa (assembly GCA_916181665.1). NCBI lineage: Eukaryota > Viridiplantae > Streptophyta > Magnoliopsida > Poales > Poaceae > Avena > Avena sativa. The sequence goes on from OV702291.1 coordinate 228,184,833, forward strand.
CGATTGGGTTGAATCTTGCATAATTCTTAGGGGAAACTTTCCCGATGTTGATTACTTGTTGTAGTTGATGCTATTGAGTGGAACCGTTGAATTATTGTTATGTTCAGATTGTTACTTATCATTATATCATCTCTGATCTTGATCCATATGATGTCTTGTGAGTAGTTCGTTTAGTTCATGAGGACATGGGAGAAGTCATGTTGTTAGTAGTGGAATTGTGTTGAGAAAGATTCAATAGTTTGCTATTTAAGTTGTGGTGTTATTCTTCTAGTGGTGTCATGTGAACGTCGACTATATGACACTTCACCTTTATGGGCCTAGGGGAATGCATTGTGTATTTGGCTACTAATCGTAGGGGTTGCCGGAGTGACAGAAACCTGAACCCCCGTGAGGAAACCTTTGCACAAGGGATGTCAGGATCTTAGAGTTTAAAGCTGTGGTTAGGTTTTTATCTTAATTACTTTTTTGTACTTGCGAATGCTTGCAAGGGGGTTTAATCACAAGTATGTATTAGTCCTAGGAAGGTCGGTAAATTTGCATAGGTTCACCCACACAACACTTATCAAACTAAAGAACATTAATCAACTATATGAAGCGAAAGCACTTGACGATATTCCCATGTGTCCTCGAGAACGTTTGGTCATCTTAAATAATACAATCGGCTTGTCCTTTGCTAAAGAAAGGATTGGGCCACTTGCTGCATCTATTATTATTGTCTTTTATTTACTCGCACTTTATTTATCTGCATTATCAAAAACTCCTAATAATCCGTTTGCTAAGTATTTACAGAGAACTCCTGCTCCAAGCCACTCGTCAATACCTTCTGCTCCTCGTTGGGTTCGACACTCTTACTTATCGAAAATACTACGATACAAGCCCTATACATGTGGGTCATCAGTAGTCGACTAGATGCATCAGCAGGGAAAAAAGTGGCACGGTCGGGCCCCGAAGGGTCCCGTAAAGCCCCACCATCGCACTATAGGAGGCGTGCCATCGTCACTTAGGGCGTGTTTGGTAGCCTGCATGGGTTTCTCGGCCCAGTCTCCAATAATGAATCGATATTCCCAAATATGTCATTGGAAATTGACCTTGTTCGCATCCAAATAATTCAGTATATTGATCCATTGCTTCCTTTTCTTCTCCAAAACAAAACAATCCACTCTTATGGAAATTTCTTTGCCTTTTCGATGTCATGTTCCATAAAAAGGATTGTGTCTTCATCATATTGTAGAATCGATAGACCCCCATCAACTAGATTTGGTATGATCCCAGCAATTTGCCCGTTGTTTTTGGCTCGCTGTATCAAGATGGCCAACATGTCAACCACGATATTAAATAGCATCGGAGAAATTGCACCTTGATGTAAACCTTTCTTTGTTTGGAAGTAATGCCCAATGTCATCATTGACTTTTATGGCAACACTACCTCCTTGTACAAAGTTACAGACTAAAGCATACTATTTGGGAGAGAATCCTTTCATTTTAAGAACTTGAAAAATAAAAGGCCACTTGAATTTATCATATGCATTCTCAAAGTCAATATTAAAAAACCACACCATTCTGTTTTTCGATGCAGCTCATGTATTGTTTCATGAAGGGTTACTACTCCATCGAGTATATATCGCCCTTGCATAAAAGCAGTTTGTATTGGACAAACCACATTGTGTGTCACTGAATTTAGACGAATAGTCGCCACCTTGGTAAATATTTTGAAGCTAACGTTAAGGAGACAGATCGGTCTATACTACTGGATCTGTTTTGCATCCTTAACCTTAGGCAACAGAATAATTTCACTAAAGTTCAGCTTGAAAAGTTTGAGTTGTCCCTTATGAAGATCATTGAACAACTCTAACAAATCATATTTGATAATATCCTAAGAAGTTTGATAAAATTCTGCTGGAAATCCAGCCAGATCAGGGGCTTTATTATGGTCCATTTCAAATATTACAATTCTTACTTCATGTCTTGTGAAGGGGGCTATCAAGAAAGCATTCTCTTCATTGGAAACTTGAGGGATATCTCCTATTTGCGATTCATCTAGAGAGATATTTACTTCCTTTGGTGGTCCAAATAGGGTTTTATAATATTTTAGTTATGTAGTTTTTTAAATCGATTTGGCCCTCAATTGTTCCCTCATCTTGGTGACGTGTGTGTATATACTTCTTCCTACGATGGCCATTAGCCACCATATGAAAGTATCTTGTATCACTATCGCCTTCCAAGATGAACACCAGTTTGGATCCCCTTCGCCAGCTCCATCGCCCACTTTCATATAAGGAGTTTGGTCCTTGCAAGGTCAGTCATGGAGGGAGAAACAACGTGCTCCTTCTTAGAGACCATGGTGATCCCTAAGAACAACGTCGCGACCTCCAAACACCAACGTCTTCTCAAAAACTTAGAAAGTACAAAAATGGGTCTTCGTCTCCATCGCCATAACAACGAGAGTTCGACCTCACTAGTTTAGCAAAAGGAACCAACTCCTAGAACTGAACATGAATCTACAACATCACAAAACACTACAAGAAGCTTAATAAATATGTGACCACTAGTACAAAGCGACAATACGGACATGGGTCAAAAACCCATTCAACAACAGGAAAAGGGTTTGTTGTCAGGACCATGTAATTAATGTGAAGGCCTCCTTGGCAATGGATGCAATAACTTCATTGATGAGTCCCATTTTTGGCATCAGACTTTAACTTTTCTCTGTTTCCTTAAAGTGGGACTCATCAGTAGCGATTATTCTTGTTCCATTCGTTTGCATTGAGCTTTTTTCATGTGTGTATACATGGTATATGTACTTCACAGCACATGAAAATCTAATAGAACAGAGCACTAAAATGGTAACAAATTTCATTCATATTATAGACTAGGGTCATCAGTACATTTATACCATAATCTTGTCAGATTTCAAACTGACAAGAGTAATGGAGTAATTGACCATAGATGGAGTGATACGTCCATTTTGCATCACTATTCTATATCATAATTTACTGTTATTCATTGATATATTTCATATTAGGAGATGATACTTATGTTATTTCATCTAGTTTTGCATGGTTGATGAGTTTTGGAGCATGGACCGCTGCAGTCAGGATTCTGATGGAAAAGGTGCTGTTTGGAGGAAAAATTCGCGAAGATCAGAAAATCCGGGAAAATACATGGAAAATCCTATTTTTCTAGAAGACGAAGAAAGCCAGAAGGGGAAGCGAAGATGGGCCACAAGGGGCCCACACCACCACCTGGCACGGGCCACCCTAGGCCGCGCCACCAGGTGGTGTGGCCGCCCTGGTCCACCCCTGGCTCTCTCCTCTGGCGTATATTATCCTCCCGAATCCCTAATACTCAGGGAGTGATGGCCCAAAATTTATTGGAAGGTCTTTCAGGGTGAATTTAGGGATCAACATGGTGAGCTAAGGAAGATGCAAAAACTAAAGGAGACTTAATTTTTTTGTGTTTTTAATAAAGAAAGCAAACTAGTAAAACTAATTTTTTTGTGTTTTTGATAAAGAAACAAGCAAACAAAGCAAAAGCAAACTAAGCAAAACAAAAATAACAAAGTAAAGAGATTGGTTATGAGGGACTCCCCTTGTGAAGATGTCCTTGACTCCCCGGCAACGGCGCCAGAAAAAGAGCTTGTTGGCCCAAAATATATTGAGCTCGTTGGGGAACCCCAAGAGGAAGGTATGATGAGCACAACAACAAGTTTTCCCTCAGTACGAAACCAAATTTATCAATCCAGTAGGAGCAAGGAAACACCCCAAAGGTGTAGCTAGCTGAACGTTGGCAGGGCGCACTACCGGTGCCAGCAGCAACGTGGAGACCTGCACAACACAACCACAGAACTTTGCCCCCAACTTACGATGAGGTTTTCAATCTCACCGGTTTTGCTGAAAACAAGGGATTAAACGTATTGAATGGAAGGAAGTAATAGTTTGCAGAAAGTAAACACAAAGCAGTAAACGGTTGATTGTAGATTGAATGTAAAAGAAAGGACCGGGGTCCATAGTTCACTAGAGGTGGCTCTCCTTAAGATAGATAACATGCCGGGTGAACAAATTATAGCGGGGCAATTGACAAACATCGAGAAAGCATACAAGCATATACTAATCATCTTGACTCCTTTGAGATTCGATTGGGCATTACAACATTATACATAGACCGCCATACAACTGCATCTATGACTAATAATCCACCTTCAGGTTATCATCCGAACCCCCTCTAGTATTAAGTTGCAAGCAATAGATTATTGCATTACGAATTGCGTGTAAAGTAAACAATACGATTGTTCTATGAACAAAGGATTGTTGTTTTCTCCGTAGTAGCAACAGCACATCTAGTACCTTAGAGATTTCTGTCACTTCCCCAGATTACCAGAGGCATGAACCCACTATCGAGCATAAATACTAACTCTTGGAGTTGCTAGCATCTACTTGGCCAAGATAGCTACTAACAATAGAAAGCATGCAAGATCACAAATAACAAAGACATGATAGAATCAATAATCAATCTGAAATATCATCTCAATATCCATCGGATCCCCGCAAACACAACATGCAGAATTACAAATAGATGATCTTGATCATGAACGGAGCTCACAAGATCTAGACATGAAAGCACAAAGGAGGAGAACCAGTCCTCTAGCTACTACATGGACCCGTAGTCTAGAGATGAACTACTCACGCATCACACCGGAGGCTTGCATGATGATGAAGAAGGCCTCGAGGGTGAATTCCCCTCTCCGACAGGGTGCCGGGAAGAGCTTCAGATCCCTCCCGATCTAGGGATGGAGATGACGGTGGCTACAGACTCTTTCGTGGAATTTTAATTGTGTACTTAGGGGTTCTGTGTCAGAGGCAATATATAGGCGGAAGGAGAGGCCGAGGAGGTGCCTGGGGCGGCCAGACCACCCCTTGGCGCGGGCCAGGCCTAGCCGCGTGGCCAGGTGGTGTGGCCAGGCCCCAGCCCCTCTCCGTCTCGTATTCTGGCTCCAGGTGTCCCTCGGTAAAATAATGACTTTGTCTTTTGTCCCGTCCAATTCCGATAATATTCATTTTCTGACTTTCTGGAACCAAAAACAGCAGAAAACAGGCAGCTGGCATTGTGGCTCTTGTTAATAGGTTAGTCCAAGAAATCATATGAAAAGTACTCCAAAGTGTGGACAAAACATAAGAAAGTAGATAAAACCAAGCATGGAACATCAAAAATTATAGATACATTTGCAATGTATCAACATCCCTAAGCTTAACTCATGCTCGTCCTCGAGTAGGTAAGTGATAAAAATAAAGAATAATTTTTGAGGTGACATGCACCATCATAAGCTTGATCAAAGTATTTGTAAAACATTCAAAGCTGGGATCATACTACTTCAGTCATAACATGAAAGACAAAGTTCTACTATGTTGCAACATGAAAAGGCACAAACAAAAGATTCATGAATAATAATGCTTTGCAAGACATTTGTTTGTTTCACATAAAGAAAACATAGCATAATAGTATTCAACTTGTCCCTCATAGAGTAGCAAGTATAAATGCATAGGACACCTTCAAAGTTCATAAGAGTGACTAGATACAAATAGTTTAAAACAAGCAATATCAAGGTATGCATTAATCAACAAGTCTTGGGACAATGCACATAGAACTAAGAATGGCCACTATGCTCTCAAAGTAGGTGCATAAAGGTAAAAGGTGGAGACTCAATATAATGGTGGAAGAAAGTCCTTCATAGAAGGAAGCAGAGATTCAAGTTTCATAAAGAGCTTCCAAAAATTATGGTACTTATAGCTTTCAACTCGCATTGCCCCTATCATAAGCATCTTGAAGTGATTAAGGTTAAAGTGAACAAACTATGGTGTACATGCTTGACGAAGTATAAGTTAGAAATCTCATGTCCCTTGAATACGAGGGCCGCTCCTTATGCTACTCAAGTTTAGTCACCGTTAAGTTCTTGTCATCGTAAGTACATGTGTATCATAGAGAACCGCCAACGGGGTACCCCTTGCCTGATGATACGGAAGAATCCCCATATCAAAATGACAAGGCAAGCAGACAACGAGCATTTCAACAATCTTCTTATTTACCATGGGAATATGGTGCTTTTTTCTCTCTTTCCTCTTTTCATAATCTCTTTTTTTTCTCTTTTTTCTCAATATAGGACTCTTTTTTTATAAGAAGAATGCTTCATAGACAGCTCATTATGGTTACGCTGCAGGTTTCCACCATGTCAGCATGGATTAGACCAGCGGTCCAGGCATTTCTCTAGGTTGATGAGGGCTGATTTCTTTAACCTTGTCAGAAAGAACTGGGATATGCTTGTAAAAAGCAAATCTCCCATGGACATCTGGCAACAAAAAACTAGAAGGTTTAGGAAAAATATTGAAGCTGAGCTCAAAAGCTTAAAAAATAATTTGATGGATGAGTATGATACTCTTGACATCAAAGCAGAGACTGAGGAGCTTTCTGCTGAGGAGCAGTTGAGGCTCAAGCAGATCTATGTTGAGATGAATAACCTCTAGCTCAAAGAAGAAGTTAAAGCCAAACAGAGGTCTAGAGATAGGGATATTTTAGAGGGGGATAGGAATACATCCTATTTTCATGCTGTAGCAAATCAAAGGAGGAGAAAGGTGTTGGTCCACTCCTTAGAAGGTCCTAATGGGACTGTTACTGAGGAAAAACATATGCTGGATCTAGCTACCTCCTTTTATAAAGACTTGTTTAAAAAGGAGGACCCTTCTGGTTTCTCACTTCAAAATGAGTTTTTCACACCCCAGGAAAAGATCACCGAGGACCAAAATTTGATGCTTAGTGCTCCTTTTACTGAAAATGAAGTCAGGGAGGCTGTTTTTGGTTCTTATGTTGATGGAGCCCCAGGGCCTGATGGGCCGCCTTTTCTTTTTTACCAAATTTTTTGGGAGGTGATTAAGAGTGATATTATGGCTATGTTTGCAGATTTTCATGCTGGCAAACTAGACATTTTTAGGCTTAATTTTGCTATTATCACTCTTATCCCTAAAGAAGATAATGCAAATAGAATGAAGATGTTTAGACCTATCAGTTTGCTGAATTGTAGTTTCAAAATTTTCACTAAGGTTCTTACCAATAGGTTTGCCTTGATCATGGATCATATTACTACAAACAATCAGTCTACCTTTATTAAAGGCAGATTTATCCTTGAGAGTGTTGTCACTGCTCATGAAACCATCCACTCTATTGTGCATAATAATAAAAAAGGTTTGGTGATTAAACTTGACTATGAGAAAGCCTTTGATAAGGTTGACTTGGACTTCCTCCTTGACCAGCTAGTTAAAAGGGGGTTCTGTCCATTAGTAGTGGGTTGGTTAGGGGTAAACTTCTGTTTAACATAGTTGACTTGGACTTCCTCCTGGACCCGTTTTCACCCCTGCTGTTTAACATAGTAGTAGATGTTCTTACTAGGATGCTGATTAAAGCCTCTGATGCAAACTTGATTAGGGGTCTTTGTTCAGATATGTTCCCTGGTAGGGTCATCTGCTTACAATATGCAGATGATATCATTCTCTTTTCTGAAAGTAGCCCATCCATGGCTACAAATTTGAAATGGGTCCTTACCTGCTTTGAACAGGTTTCTGGGATGAGAATTAATTATAATAAAAGTGAGTTAATTCCTTTAGGCCTAGACGAAGAGGAGATTCCCATTTTTGCAGAGATCCTTGGGTGTGTCAGGGGATGTTTCCCTATAAAATACCTAGGGATTCCCCTCCACTATGATAAGTTGAGGAGAGAGGACATTTAACCTTTGATTGATAAAATCCTTAAAAGAATAGCAGGTTGAAGGGGTAAACTTCTTTCTGATGGGTTCGTAGCATGGAAAACAAAAAATTCTACCGCAAGAACGAACAAAACCCAGATCTAATCTAGATAAAAGCCAAGATCTAATCTATTAGACATGTGCAACGAGATAGATCTGTACTAACCCTTATAGATCCGAAAGCCTTGTGCGAGATTGGATCTCGTGGTTGATGTAGACGATCACTTGCCGATCTCAAGATCGAGTAGACGATCCTTCCGGCGCCGCGTTCCGGCAGCGCTTCCGCAGTCGGTCACACGTGCGGAGTCGAAGCAGACCTTCCTCTCCCCGTTCCAGCGAGCAGCGGAGGTAGTAGATCTCTCCACGGAATCCCAGCAGCACGACGGCGTGGTGGTGGTGGTGGTGGAGTAGAGAATTCTGCAGGGCTTCGCCTAAGCCAGAGCAGATGGAAGGAGGAGGAGAGAGGCGGCTAGGGTTTGGAGTGGGGAGGGGCCAAGGGGGTGGCGCCTCCACCCCTCTATATATAGAGGGAGGGGTGTGGCCTAGGGTTCCCACCCCTAGGCCCACCCCTTAGGGCCGACACACAAGGAGGCTTGGGGGGAGAGTCCTCCCCCCCCCAAGTTTCCTTTACTTACCCTTTAAGTTTCCCCTTATCCTATCTTGGTTTTCAAGTAAACTCCAAAATATCTTCTAGAACCTTCCGGAATATTCCGAAACCTTCTAGAATCCCCATACAAACACTCCGGAACATTTCCTAACTTAGAAAATGATCCCCATTATATGAATCTTATTTCCCGTACAATTCTGGATCTCCTCGTGATGTCCCGGATCCAATCCGAGACTCCGAACAACATTCGGTCTCCAACGCACATTCCATATCTACTTAAAACAAGTTCGAACCTTAAGTGTGTCACCCTACGGTTCGTGAATATGTAGACATGATGGAGACACCTCTCCGGTCAATAACCATCAGCGGGATCTGGAGATCCATAACGGCTCCCACATACTCAACGATGACTTCGTGATCGATAGAACCATTAACATACGAAACTAATTCCCTTTGTCACGTGATATTCTACTTATCCGAGGTTTGATCGTCGGTATCTCCATACCTAGTTCTACCTCGTTACTGATAAGTACTCTTTACTCGTTCCATGTTATGTCATCCCTTGTGACATAGTCACATGCTTGCAAGCTAACTAGATGACATTCCACCGAGAGGGCCCAGAGCATATCTATCCGTCATATGGATGGACAAATCCCAATCTTGGTCCATGCGCTTCAACACATACTTTCAGAATACCTAATGACACCTTTATAACCACCCAGTTACGAAGCGGTGTTTGATGTCATCAAAGTACCCATCCGGTGATGGTGATTAACATAACCTCATGGTCGAAGGATTAGGTTACTATGCATTTGAAAGCTTGTAACAATACGAACTTAATGACTTGATCTTATGCTACACTTACTATGGGTGTGTGTGTCTATCACATCATTCTCCTAATGATATAACCTTGTTATTAATGACATCCAATGTCCATGATCAGGAAACCATGATCATCAATTAATCAACAAGCTAGTTCAACAAGAGGCTTACTAGGGACTCTTTTATGTTTACAAAACACACATGTATTAGTGTTTCCTTATAATACAATTATAGCATGGGATGCAAACATTCATCATAAACACAAAGATATAATAATAACCACTTTTATTATTGCCTCTTGGGCATATCTCCAACAGTCTCCCACTTGCACTAGAGTCAATAATCTAGATTACATGGTTCAACACAAAATCAACAAGGAATTATTGCAGAAATGGTATAAGTTGGAAGCATTTGCCTCTAGCATTGTCTTTTCTGAGGGTGAGGATTGTCTTCTTTGGCATAATGAGAGTGGAGTTTATTTCACCTCTCTATATGCTATTATTAATTTTTTGTGTGTGTGTGGGGGGGGGGGGGGGTTCAACCTGTTTACATGTTCCCCCAATGATTCACATCTTTCTCTGGTTGCTGGCCCAAAACAAGCTTATGACCAGAGATAATTTGAAAAAGAGACATGTAAACAAACCTGAAGACTGCATTTTCTGTAACGAGCAAGAATCCATTGATCATCTTTTCTTTCAATGCATTGTAGGTAAACAAATTTGGCCTATTATCTCTTTCTTTTTTGGGGTGAGTCTAGACAGTAATTACATCTCCATTGCAAGATTTTGGGTGGCGAATAATAATTATGCAGTGTTGAATTCTGTTTGTGCTGCAGCCCTGTGGGGGTTGTGGAAAACAAGAAATGGTATGATTTTTGACGGTCAACCATGGTTAAATGTTTATCAGGTTTGGTATCTGATCTTAGCCATGGTGAAGAGATGGAGGCTGGTCTGTGTAACCATAGAGTTGCAGCCACAGGTTCCTATCAAATGTGAAAGAATTTACTCTTGGCACAATGTAGCATCTCCGGTCAAAGCTTGTGGCTACCAGAGACGTGGCACCAGGACCAAGCTAAATTATCAAAGGATTATAAATTGAGGATACCCTCAGAGAACCGTTTAAAATCAAACACACGCAGCTGAATCAAGCCGGTGCAAATAGTATCCCATCCTTGACCAAATCACAGAGGTTTTTTTTAGGAGATCACTGCGTTGATTCAACAGATTATGATGAAGGTTGGACACTTGCAGCGCCATAGAAGCAGCTGCTGTTTACAGTGTCATACGGCGGTCAAGAGCTCTTCATTGAGACCTAGATTAATTATAGAAATTAAAGAAAATAAGAAGAGGCAAAAAATACTGGCATTTTTGCACCATGTCAAGAGATTAACACCATGTCAGTATTTTTTGCAAAAATGTCAGTATTTTTCAATGAACCCTTGTATTATTGCACTTGCTGGTCAAGGGATCTTCACTGAGACCTAGTTTAATTATAGAAATTGCAGAAAATAAGAGGCAAAAAAGAAGTCGTTTTTGGTTTGTAGGCTCACGGTGTCTGATGCCACCACTGCCATAAACCTATATGAATCATCATTGCATCACATATCTGGTAAAATCTAGGTGTACATTTTATCCGAGGACAAAGGAAGGAATTAGCAACATTCGCTCTCAAGCCTGGCTAAACAGGACTTAATTTTATCATCATCGACAAACATAGTAACTTCAATTAATAATGCCAGATTCTGAAAGTTCCAAAGAGCGAATTTTTTCCAGTGTTGAAAATCACACACTGATTGTTTCTGTCTCGGTGTAAATTATAAGGTCATAAGCAAAAACTGTTGTTCAATGACCATTCGCAATTTTGATAAGTATGTATCAACATTAACATATCATACAGCTATGCACATACAGTCTGGTTTACAGAAGTATATAAGAGCAATAGAACATGGCTGACAGCTCACTAGAATAATATGAGAAATTACATTTAGTTCAACACATCATTCCATTCCGATCACAAAATCAACAACGGCAGCAGGTGGAACCTACACAGTCCAGTACTGTCTCAGATCTAGTAATTGGGGAGGTCCGAAAATACAAAAGAATTTAAAACAAAAACCAACAAAAAGAATCATTGAATTGGGGGAATTCAACATGGCTCAGACATCCAAGGAAGGAATTAGCAGCATCAGCTCTCAAGCCTGGCTGGGCGAAAGCTCTTAGGCGGCAACTGCGAATGTTTTGAGAAACAAGCATTAGTTTTATCATCATCGCCATGAATATAAATTCCAAATCACAATATAAGAATTACTAGGTCATTTACAAACTGTGATGTAATCACAAAAAACGGCTCTGTGTAACCATAGAGTTGAAGCCACAGGTTCCTATCAAATGTGAAAGAATTTCCTCTTGGCACAATGTAGCATCTCCGGTCAAAGCTTGTGGCTACTGGAGACGTGGCATCGGGCCCCAAGATAATTATAAACTGAGAGTTCCCTCAGAGACCCATTTAAAATCACGCACACAGCTAAATCTAGCCGGTGCAAATGGTATCCCATCCTGGACCAAACCAGAGGTTTTGATAAAGGATGGACACTTACAGCGCCATGGAAGCAGCTGCTGTTTACAGTGTCATACGGCACTTCCTGGTCAAGAGCTCTTCACCGAGACTAGATCAATCAAAGAAATTGCAAATTAAAAAAATTAAAAAGCAATGCTCAGTGGAAAGAGAAGTCGTTTTTGGTTTGTAGGCTCACGGAGACTGATGCCTCCTCTGCCGAAAACCTATATGAATGAATCTATCATCGCATCACAAATATAGTAAAGGCAAGACAAAAAAATAGAACAGATAGAGAAACGGAGAGGCTTCAGTGTGTGTAACAACATGAATCGATCAACGGCGAACGAGTTCGCCTCACCGAAATCCGCTAAGATCCTTTGGGACCTGAATCATCACAAGCCAAAATTTTAGAAGAGAGGAATCGAGGGTCGATCGGAGAAAAAGCTTCAGCGTGTGTAACAACATGAATCGATCAACGGCGAATGTATTCGCCTCACCGAAATCCGCTAAGATCCTCTCGGACCTGAATCATCACAAGCAATCCCCAGGAAACCAAACAATTCCGCGCGGTATAAATCAATTAATCAACAGAAAAAAAAGGAGAGAAATAGGTTGACGACGAACTCGGATCTGAAAGGCGATGGGGGAGCGGAGGTTGATTGGAGAGAGGAGGCTGATGGCGGCTAGGGTCTCTGTGGTTGGTTTTGGAGAATTCTGGGGGGCGGTATTTATAGGGAAGGAAAAGGGTCTAGGGTTTCCTTCGGGACCGTGCAGGATCAGAAGAGATCTTCGTGAGCGGGCCAAATATGGTTTCGTGACGCGTTTCGCTCGGTTCAACTCGGCCCGTGGTTGGTTTGGAACGGGCCACTCGCTAGCCCCTATTGCTCAAAAACAACTTTTTTTTAGATGGAACTCATGATTCCATTACGAGCTAGGCTCAGCAGATAGGCTGGCCACCAGACCACGTACATCAATTTTTTTGATTTAAATGAAATTCATTAAACATCATGCTCAGCTATGTCGCTGGCAACCAGTACATCAATGAAAGTTGGAGCCACATCGGCCCAACCAGTACATTCGGTCTCATCCTGAGAATCGAAACGAGCCAGGGAGTGAGCAACGTCCGAGGGCAATGCGAAAATTGAAACAACTCCAGACTCCCTATGCAAAGACTCCTCGACTCGTGAAGAAGAACACCAATCGCTGATAGGTCGTGGCTACTGGAGTTTAGAGCTTTCACCAAAGTCTGACAATCAGACTAAAAAATGGCCCTGTTTAAACCCAATGCCACGGCTCCTTCAATAGCAGCCACACATGCTTCCGCCTCCGCTTGCGGCGCATCCCGCGGGTGTCTCAGTTTTCCTGCCACAGCCGCAATGAATTCCCCCGTTTCCGATCCAGCAACAAAACCTCAGCGTCCCATACCATTTTGTGCGGTAAAAGCAGCATCAAAATTTACCTTTGTCCAAGATACGGGAGGTTTTGTCCATGAAACTGTAGTTGGGTGAGCATCCACACTCTCTTGATTCTTAGGTGGATCACCACCAACGAGCTTCCTAGAGAATTTCAGGTAATGTTTCTGAATAATACGGCACACTTCCTGCGGTGATCTTTCCAGCTCCCCAGCATTGGCTTTGTTTCTAGTAGACCACCAGTCCCACAACAGAATGAACACTAGGTGCTGCTTCTCCCTCGGCAATTCCCCAATCAAGTCGAACATGACTTAAGGGTTAGGAGCCTCACTCAGCTTGATACGCACATCTTCCAACAGTAGGTCCCTCCAAACTTGCTTCACTTTTTTACATTTGAAAAATAAGTGTCATGCATCTTCATCCATCCGATGACACATTGCGCATCTTGTATCCAGCTGAACATGTTTCCTTTCTATATTCCGTCGGAGGGGTAAGCTATTGTGCATCAGCCTCCAGATGAAAATACGATTTTTCTCCGGTAGCTTTAGCCCCCATAATTGTTTCCACCTAGGTGACACATTTGAGGCAGCAGCTGACGTACTCCCATCCAGAGCTTTATCCCTATCTCGCAAATCCACCCCAAGCCGGTAGGCAGATTTCATAGAGAAGACCCCTCTTTTATTGAAGTGTCAAGCCAGTGTATCTTCCATCTCCGGTCTGATCGAAATTGCAAGAATGTCCGCAACATCTTCTTGCACAAAGAGAGCATTTAGTACATCGACATCCCATTGCCTAGTATTTGAATTTAAGAGGTCTGACACCTTGATTGGCTCCTCCATCTCATTGGGTGTACGTACCCTCCCCGTCGAGCCCCTAGGTATCCAAGGATCACTCCACACATCGATTTCCTCCCCCGAACCAACTCTCCAAATTATGCCTTCTTTGAGAAGATCCAACCCCCGCAGAATACTCCTCCAGGTATAAGACATCTCGGGCTTCGTTGTAGCTTGGAGAACGGAGGTATCAGGGAAGTATAACGCCTTCAGGACAGTACAACACGGTGAATCAGGATGTTGTAGTAACCTCCAGCTTTGTCTGGCGAGCATAGCCAAGTTGAAGATATGTAGCTCTTTAAACCCCATACCGCCATTCTCTTTAGAGCGAGTCATTCTTTCCCATCATATCCAGTGGCATCGATTCTTCTCATCTTGTTGACTCCACCAGTACCTACAGATCATCTTACTGATCTCATCACATAGAGATTTTGTTAGATCGAAGCAGGACATAGCATATGTGGGGACTGCTTGTGCCACAACTTTGATCAAAATTTCTTTCCCCTGCTTGGACAGGAGTTTCTCCTTCCAGCCTTGGATGCACTTCCAGATCCTCTCCTTCAAATATTCGAACTCCTTGCTCTTCGAGGCCCCTAGGTGGATTGGTAGCCCCAGGTATCTCTCATTCCTAGACTCACGCGGGATTCCCAAGATACCTAGCACCTCCTGCTTAGCTCTCGCCGTTGTTCCCTTGCTAAACATGGCCGAGGATTTATCGTTATTTATCATTTGACCTGAGCTTCCCTCATACACAGCCAAGATATGCTTCAATCTGTGAGCACTATTTGCAGTCGTCTCCATCACAATCAACGAGTCATCCGCAAAAAAAAAAGGTGGTTAATCTTAGGAGCAGCTGGGCACAGTTGAATACCTTCCAAGGACCCATCCTCCTTAGCTTTGTTGAGCAAGGCAGAAAAACCCTCTGCGCACGAAATGAAGAGATACGGAGAGAGTGGACAACCCTGCCGAAGTCCACGTTCTAGAATAAAAGGGTCTAATAAATTCCCATTGACCTCCACTCTATAGCTGACCGAGCGGACACACTGTATAATAAGAGCAATCCACGATTCATAAGCAGCAAACCACGTACATCAATCGGTAACGCCTCCGACCACAAAAGTTTTGTGTCCTGTTGTGACGCA
The DNA here is from genome assembly GCA_916181665.1 of Avena sativa. Classification (NCBI taxonomy): domain Eukaryota; kingdom Viridiplantae; phylum Streptophyta; class Magnoliopsida; order Poales; family Poaceae; genus Avena; species Avena sativa. The sequence continues at coordinate 228,199,990 of OV702291.1, forward strand.
CCATAAGCAGCTAGAGAATGAGCTAGCTTATTACAAATACGTGGTACAAACAAAAACTCAAAAGAGTTGAAAGAGTCTCATGTAGAGCCTCAGGTCGCGGTAGATGATTCCCTCTGGGGCTTGTCATATTCTGTCCCCTGCATGGCTCGAACCAGGTTTAGCAAATCAGTTTCAATCACGAGTCTAGACATTCCCCAATCCGCGACAGCTTTAGCAGCTTCCTAACATGCAATGATTTCGGCGCTCGCAGCACTGGCGGTGTGACGTAACATGACCGCTCCAGATCCCTGTACACTACCATTATGGTCTCTGACCACAAAACCCCAGCCTCCTGAGTGTGTCTCTGAACGGAAAGCACCGTCGACATTAATCTTCAGAAAATTCCCTGTTGGTGGCTTCCAGTTCTCCTTTACTGGCTGCTTTTCCTCTACTCGCGGTTTCATACAGTATTGGGCAGTCTCTCCCGCCCAATATTTCACCTCGGACACCAAACTTTCCTGCTTCCCTATGCTCTCTTTCGCATTAATCGTGTTCCTCCTGTTCCACCATCGCCACAGCAGGCAAGCAATCAAAGTACATTTTCTGTGTCCATGTTGAGGATTTGTTGGACATCAAATTTTGCATTCGGACACTTGCAGAGGTCCTCTCTTTCCTTTTCTATGTTCAGCTCCCTCTTTAATGATACGTCCTTCCCTATCTTGGACAAGAATCTTTCTTTCCACCCCTGGATCTTTTTCCATATACGATCCTTCAAATACTCAAAAAATTTCGCCCTTGGCCGGCCCACATACACCGGCAGCCCCAAGTACTTTTCAGTCCATGCCTCTCCTTGAATATGAAGCTCATCCATCGCTCCTTGCTTACACCAACTCTTTGTGTTCTTGCTGAACATAATCGAGGACTTGTCATGATTTATAGTCTGCCCTGAACAACCTTCATAAAGTTGTAGTAAGCTTTGCAGAGACCGGGCACTCTCACGTGAAGCTTTGATACGACACAGTAGACACACATAGCATAATTCTGCGTATCCATCTTTCATCAAAGCCTAGTCTTCTCATCATCCTCTAAAAAAACACTCTATTCTGTCATAGGATTTGCTCATGTCCAATTTAATGGCTGCAAAACCCTCCTTTCCATTTCTTCTATTCTTCATATAATGAGTGCACTCAAAAGCGAGTAGGATGTTGCCCGTGATCAGCCTCCCCGGAACAAAAGCACTTTGGTTTAGTGAGATGATATCTGACATGATTTGCTTTAACCTATTTGCGAGCACCTTGGACACCAACTTATACACCACATTACAAAGACTAATTGGCCTAAGGTCCTTCATGCATTCCAGGTTCTTCTTCTTTGGGATAAGGACCACACAAGTGTCGTTCCACCCCTCTAGCATTGGGCCTCCATTCAACACGTTGAGCACTTCGGTTGTAACTTTCTCTCCAACAAAGTCCCAACTCTTCTTGTAAAAGATTGAGGGCATTCCATCCACCCCCAGTGCCTTTAGGTCACCAATACTCTCAAGTGCATCTTTCACCTCCCCTGCCATGAACTCCTTGAAAAGCAGTTCGTTCATTTCAAGAGAGACTCTAGGCACAGCATGTTCCAATAACTCCTCCATCCGTGTACCTGCATTTGAGGAGAAAATATTTATAAAGTAGTTACTTACCACATCTTTCATGGCCCCCTCCTCATCCACCACACTCCCATCCTCCCTCCTCAATCTTTTTATTTTATTCTTCTTCCCCCTCTCTTTAGCAACCAAATGAAAGTATTTTGTATTTCGGTCTCCCTCCTTCATCCATCTCACATGTGCTCATTGTCTCCAATATGTGTCTCGTTGTTCTTCCAGCCTTCCTAGCTTAAAACGAATCAGCCCTTCCCTTCGGACCTGCTCCGGTCCTATATCCTTCCCGCTCCACATCTCTAGCTCACTCTTTAACTTGTTGATCCTTTTCTCTAAATCACCTAGGATGTTCTTACTCCAATCAACCAGCTCCCCTAGCACACCTCTAACTGCCCCCGCAACATCCTTTTGATTTACATGGACCTCTGTGTCCCATGTATTCCCATACTCTTCCTCTTCGACCCATCGTGCTTCGAATCTTGGATTCGGGCCCCGAGCCGGGGCCCCTTACTTCTCTCTCCATGCCATGGGTATCTATAAGGATTGGCCGGTTATCGGAGTGGCGCGGATCAGCATTTACCACCTTAAAACCTGGGAACCGATCCCTCCGTCGCTGGTTTGCTACAGCCATGTCCAGCCTCTCCCTAACGTATCTACTAGGGTCATGACTATTGTTCCTCCAAGTGAAATCATCACCCACAAAGCCAAGATCACCTAGTGCACACCCTTCCAACGCCTCCTTAAATCTATCCATACACACTTGTGATCTTGGAGCACCCCCTCCTTCTCCTAGGAATACAAGATTTCATTAAAGTCACCCGCACATAGCCATGGTTTATCGTTTTGGTGGTTTAGAGTGCGCAGTAACTTCCATGTGTTCTCCTTCCCCTTTGTCCGTGGATCACCATAAATTCCGGTAAACCGCCACACGAAGCCATCTTCCTCTGTAATCTCCATATCGATGTGATATCGAGACATAAAACCCACCACTTTTAAATTAACTTCTCTCTTCTAAAAAATAGCCAGCCCTGCACTCTGCCCCACGGGGTTCTTCACCACCATATGCGGCATTCCAAGTTTCCACCTTAGCCATTCCAGCCTCCTTTCATCCATTTTCGTCTCTGAAAGGAATAATACGTCGGGGTCCTCCCTCTTCTGGACATCCAGAAGACCATTAATTGTCGGGCCATTCCCCAAACCCCGGTAATTATATGCTCCTAGTCTCATTTCTGCTCACGGAGCTGTTCCGACAGCCCCTGCCCAAAGTAATTCACCGTAGATTTGACGTCGTTTCAAAAAAAACGTAGGTGTGACATTGTTTCAAAACAAACCAAACTAGCACCATAGCTAAAATGTTGTAAAAAATATCCTTAGCTAAATCATTCCTAAAAATTATAGTGCAGCTTACCGCAACCCCTCCACGTTGTTGGAGGTGATTTCGTGGACTGGTCACAGGTGTTGCAAAGCACCCCTACGAGATGCACAAAGGAATCTCGTCGCTGATCATGATCATAGATTGGTGAATTTGGAAGCATAAAAACACGGACGTCTTCGATAATGAGAGTCACTCGGTGACTTTCTTGTCTGACATGATTAAAGGTGAAGCGAGATAGTAGGCAAGCGCGGGAGCCCCGAGACTTCGCCAACTTCTCTCCTAGATTAGTTTTGAGGGTTGAGTTGTATGGCATGAGTTTGATCCATATTTGTGCATGTACATACAATCTTCCTTGTGGATTCGTTGGATATCTTCAACCAATGGACCATAAACATCTTGGCCACCAGCATTGTCATACCCAAACACAAGTTTGGATCCCCTTTGCTTTCTCCATCGCTCGCTTGCATATAAGGAGTTTGGTCCTCGCAAGGTCAGTCATGGAGGGGGAAACAACATGCTCCAGCTTTGCAGAGACCATGGTGATTCCTAAGAACAGTGCCGCCACCTCCAAACACCAACGACTTCTCAAAAACTTAGAAAATACAAAAATGGGTCTTCGTCTCCACCGCCATAACCACGCGAGTTCGACCTCGCTGGTTTAGCAAAAGGAACCAACTCCTAGAACTAAACATGAATCTACAACTTCACAAAACACTACAAGAATCTTAGTAAATACGTGAACACTAATACAAAGTGACAATACGGACACGGGCCAAAAACCCATCCAGCAATAGGAAAGGATGTGTTGCTAGGACCATGTAATTCATGTGAAGGCCTCCTTGGAAATGGATGCAATAACTGTCATTGAGGAGTCCCATTTCTGGCAAAAATCTTTAATTTTCTCTGTTTCCTTAAAGTGGGGCTCATCAGTAACCATTATTATTGTTCCATCCATTTGCATTGAGCTTTTTAATGTGAGTATACAAGGTATATATATTTCACAACACATGAAAATACAAATAGAACAGAGCACTAAAACGGTAACAATTTCATTCATAACATAGACCGAGGCCATCAGTGCATTTCTACCATAATATCACCAATTACACATTGTCATGTCAATAACAACAATATCATTAAACCTATAAGACTTCCGTTAAGATTATGGTATTCGGGGTTGCAAAGAGGCATGATAGTTGTTTCATGCTTCTATAAACCACTTATTTGTCTTGCTGGCTCACACAAAGAAATGTCATAAAAAAGATAGAATATGACTTCCACGTTAACTCACTATACACATAATATAAAAAGGACACATAACACAAAAGAACTATCTTAAGTTTATATGTCATAATTGTGTTAGGAATGGTCCCTAGAGGCTCCACTTTTTGCCATGTATTTGTAAGTCAGAGTCCGACGAAGAGCTATGTTTATGTGTTGTTGTAATTGTTACGGTTGTGGAACCATGCACTCAAGTTTAATTCTTGCTAGTTTCTCCTTAGTCGTATGAAGTTGGGTTAGACACCCACTGCCGAGAGTAATTTGTAAGCGGGAAGATGACAATGTTCTACATGCCAGGTGCGTAGAGATGCTACCGGACTTGCATTGTCTAGAAGGGAGAGATACGTTAGTCGGACCAACCCAAGGGCTAGTCAGCATGAGCAAGTCGTCATATGTTCGAGTAGCACAATGGAATTCTTAGACCTGTGGGGATCGCACGATCCGGGTTGTGGACTAGCCAATTTTGAGTCCGCCTTTCTATCCGTAACTAGTAACCATAAGTGTGGTATTGGGCCAACTAAGAAGCAAGTTTTTTATGACTGTAAGTGCACAGATCGTTTGTAGCTAGTTTCGAAATAAAGATATCGATCCCACAGGGAGTAGGAGTCTGAAGTCTAATAATTCTTAAAATAAATATTATGATAGAAATGCTAGATAGAGTTCTAGGTGACAAGATAAAATGCGAGTATTGTGTGAAAAGATGTTTTTGGGTTTTGGGTATAAGAGTATTAAAGTAAAGTAAAACAACTAAATACAGAAAGTAAGTATCGCATATGTAAGAAAGATTGGAATTATAGTAGGGAAAAGGCGTTCGCAGGGAGTAGCAGATACACCACTAGTAGTGTAAAGATCTAAGATAAAGATTATCATTATGAACATTCTCAGCTATGTATGTGTGGGAGGAACTATGTATTTGGATGAATAGGCAGCAACCGCTGCTCACATCATCCTCATAACCACAACAGTTAGCAATCGACACCAATCGAATTACTACGCTATTAAGGGACGTAATCCCGTAGGACATATCCTATGGCATGAATAGTGTTCTATGAGTTTCATCGGTTTCCCAAGTTGATACGTAAGGGGTGCCAACAACTTTATAGTCACTGTAAGTGCTAGCACGCCTCCGTCTACCAACAAGTAGTTTTCTCCATCAAGTCCCCACAAGAGGCAAATATTGAGAGATCGACTTCTCTTAACATCAAGATGTAGAAAATCTGACACATGGTCACAACGATGAATATTATAATAGACTTTATCTTATTTCAATCTCATACTAGGGTTTCTCCATCTCCCCAAGAACTAATGATCTACTGAGACATGGAGGCAATCAACATCATGGCAATGGTAATGAAAATAATCATAGATGAATAGTATTTGTATAAATCCACAACGAGTATAGGAATTACAACAAGATCTAGACAAGATGTAGATGGGGTGGATGGAGATGGTGGTGATGCAGCGGTGGATGATGAAGATCGATGCCTTAGCCTTCCGGATCTGCGCAGGGTGAAGATGGATCCCTGGTGGATGAGTTCCCCCTCCAGATGCCTTCCGGAGGTGAGGTTTCTGCGATTTCTGGGTGTTCTGTATGTCGTCTGCTCGAACCAATTGCATGGGGTGAAACTATTTGACGAGGCGGAGGCGACGCCAACTATACGGCCGGAGCTATATGTCCGGAAAATTGCTCCGGTCGTATAGTTGGTCGTTAGATTCTCTACCTCCCTTGTTCGCTTCTGGTTTTCCTCTGGTATTATTAATATTTCCCAAATAAGCGATTTACATTGTTTTTGACTCCTTTTCTCCACAATACAACTGCTCCAAGAATTGTATTATTGGATCCATCATCTGTCATGATCCTGGTGAAAACAGACATAAAACATGCGCGCGAACACCATAAAATACCAAGATCCTACATCTACAATGTAAAATAATAATGTAAAACATGATGCAAATATGCACTCATCAACTTCCCCAAGCATAGACTCTTGCTCAGCCCGAGCAAGTTTTAGCTTAATGGATGTGATCCTCATATTTATGAAGCTGAGTCGATAAACAAATGAGGCAATTGCAGCATGTGTTTATCATGTACGATACATAGGAATAAGTTCATGAATAGTACCTTACTCGAACCATCTGAGTAGTATTAGAAGGCTTCCACACCTTAGTGATCAACAATTCATAAAAGATGAATCTCAACATAATGTAAAAGAATCCGGTTCAACCGAATGAGTTAACGAGGTAGTCCCAAGTGTTTTAGGATCAACGTATTCACTTGGGATTTAGAATCTCAAAAGTATCTCTTTATCATACTACAACATAGTGGTATATGCCTACTTGCTCTTTGCACACTCGTTTTTTTAATTCTTCTTTTTCTTTTCTTTTGTATATATATGCTCACACTTTTGTTTAAGTGTTGTGCAAAGGAGCTAGCCATACATTCCACTTCATGTAGAAATTTAAAGTTTAACGATCTCAATTACCAAATTCCAATTGCATATGAAGCATTCTTATGACTTGAAGATTCTACCTTGACTTGTTCCCACTCTATTTTGATAACACTTTTATTTCCCTTTGTTCAAGGTTTCTTTTTCAACTTAACTGTATAGATAATTTTCTTTGTAAATCAAACCGTAGACTTACAACATATTGACTAAATTATCTTTAGGTGTTATATTAATTCCAATGGTGTGGAAGACTCCTATGGCTATCATCAAGTGCAAGTAAAATTATACTCAAGCCATTCATACATCAATAAAGCAAACACAAACTTCATATTGCTCCATATATAATAATAAACTCGGAATTTCATAAAAGGAATCGAGTATTCCTAAAGGGAATTCTAATGATGCAAACTTTATTTTTAGTTTGAACTAATGTGAAAATAGTAATAAAACTTATAAGATAGATTAAAAGGTCTTAAAGATCTCCCCAAGCTTGAAATCAAGCCAGGCGAGATCAAATAATCCCTTGCGATTATTTGATACCGTGATTGTTGTAGATCACTATGGCGCCATAGCACGTGGTATGTTCTCCTCATGGGCCAGCCTGAGGCGGAGGGATTGATTTACAGCTTCCAATTCTTTAACACGCAGCTTATAGAAAAGATTGTTCCTCTCCAACACCTTTACTTGTTCCTTAATGAACTCATTGTTATCCTGAAGTGTTTGTAGCGCCTTAAGACTCATAGAAAAACCTGCTTCGGTTGTCCGTTTGATATCTTCATATAGTTTATCAAGATAAAGTCGTAGCAATTGAAGGTGTTTGGGTGTACATGGCTTCTCCTTGTCCAACTCTTCGATCTTCAGCTCTAGAGCCTTCAAATCCCTCTTCCGACACCCATGGTCGGCATCAAGGAACTCTATAGGGATGGTCTTGATATCCTTGCCTTGCTCACTATTGCCCCCGATCTCCATAGGAGCTTTTCTTATTGACCTCTATACCTTGGTTGAGAGTCCTTGCATGAATAAGAGGTGGATTGGATTCTGGAGGTTATGATTAGAGAAAGAGACAATGGCAGTATATAAGGAGGGTCAAAGGTTGGTAAAACTCGCAAGAAACACCAAATTGTCGCCTAAGAAAAGAATCCAAATGAAACAGGGAAAGAAATCACGGTTTTGGAAGTTCCCTGCCGCGTAACGACCAACTATACAGGCGCGACTCGTATAATTCCGGTCGTATAGTTGGTTCCAGGCAGATATTTCCAAATATCTCGAGTCCAGGTCGATTAAATCACGACTCGGAACCGACAATAACGCTTTTAATGAATAATAAGCGAAAGATCAAATGAAAAAAATGTCTGAGAGTTTAACGACCAACTATATGACCGGAATTTTTGGTTCCGGTCGTATAGCTGCGACCGTATAGATACAGACATCAAAAGCAAAAGTGTCCGAGAGTTTAACGTTCAACTATATGGCCGGAATTTTTGCTCCAGTCGTATAGTTGCAACCATATAGATACAGACATCAAAAGCAAAAGTGTCTGAGAGTTTAACGACCAACTATATGGCTGGAATTTTTGCTCTAGTCGTATAGTTGCGACCGTATAGATACAGACACCTAAAGCAAAACCATCTGAGAGTTTAATGACCAATTATACGGCTGGATTTTTTTGCTCCGATCGTATAGTTGTGACCATATAGGCTCAGATAGCGAAAACAATTTCATGAAGATGATACAGAGAGTTTAACGACCAACTATACGGCGGGAGCTTCCTCTCCGGTCGTATAGCTCCGCGTATAGTTGGTAAAACCCCTCTAAAACTTCAGAAAAACACAAGGAATTCAAAGACATAATTTTCAAAAGTAAAAATTGTGAAAACAAATCATATTTGGGTAAGAACACTTACCTTGCACTTACAATTTGCTTATTCAGGGATGAAAAGTTCCTCCAACAACAAAGACTTCTTCTCTCTTGGAGAAATTGACCTTAGTTCATTGAGTAATTCCCGTAAATAAAAATCACCAGGACTAAAGTTCCTCTCAATAAGATTGGTGTCTTGCGGGGCAATCATGGATACTGCATCTAACATCTTTATTTCTTGCCTCTGCATAATCTGCAACTCAATTTCTTGAAGTGAAAGAATCTAACGAATTAGCCTTGGCTTATGGTCTTTCCTTTCAAGGAGTTTTTTAAGCCATCACGATCCGTGTGAACTCCCACTTTTGCATCAACTATATAGGAACGAAATTTATCACAAGAGAAAAATACAGCAAAAAGTTCCTTTTCTTCCTTAGGGTAATTCTTTTGAGCACCATTGAGAGTTCTACTAGCATGATGTATAATATTAAATCTACTGTTGGGTCCGCAGCATAGAAAACAAAAAAATTCCTACGGTGTGAACTACACGCCAAGATCTATCTACTAGGTACAAAGCAACGGGTGGACATACATCCAACGAGAACTTACCCTCGTAGACAACGAGCTTTGTTAACGAGTAGGAACTCGTGGTTGATGTAGTCGTACACTTGCCGATCTCAAGATCGTGAGGGAGTCCGAGCGCCGCAACTCAGCAGCGCATCCGCACTTGCACACACGTTCAAGCCACCGGACAACCTTCACCTCCTCGCTCCAGCGATCCAGCGGAAGCAGCAACTCCTTCTAGACGAAATGCCACCGGGAACATGTATCTCGCTAATCCGAGACCATGGGGGAATAATTCTAGAGGGGGAGAGAGATCCTTCCCAAGGAGGTGTGAGGATGAAGGAGGGAATGGGTGGCCTTTTATAGGAGGAGGGGGGTGCCCCTCTCTCCATGGCCGGCGCATGGGGGGGTGACCCCTCACCTCCCCCATTCATGTGGTGGTAACCCCTCCACATTAAAATGCCTCTTCATCCCTTTTAAAGTCTCCACTTTAAATGCATTAAATTTCTCCAAATTTAATGCTCTCTCATTTAATAAAACTCTTTTTATTAAATTTATTTAGAATTTTGTTAATTACTTTAATTAACAAACATTCACATATAGCCCCTTGCAATATTTCAATATCACATGCAGAACCACCTTCTGCAATTTCACCCGAAACAATTTTCGGTTTCTACTGAAACAATTCCTGCACTTTGCAATTCTTTCGTCTAAAACATATGTGCTCCAAAATGGTGTCCAGTAACTCTTAAGTGTGCCACCCTATGGTTCGCGAATAATGCAGACATGATCGAGACCCTTCTCCGATCAATAATCAGCAGCGGGACCTGGAGATCCGTACTGACTCCTACACATTCAACGATGACTCCTGTGATCATGAGAACCTTTAACTCTTGTAACTAAATCCCTTTATCTCTCGATATATTACATGTCCGAGATTCGATCATCGTTATCTCCATACCTAGTTTGATCTCGTTACCGACATGCACTCTTTTCTCGTTCCCGTGATATAACATTCTAGTGATCACATCACTTGCTTGCAAGCTATCCTAATGTGATATCACCGAGAGGGCCCAGAGTATATCTATCCATCATTTGGATTGACAAATTCCACTCTTGATCCATGAGCCTCAACATAACACCTTCGTAGTACTGAACCCATCTTTATAGTCACCCTGTTACGGTGTGACGTTTGATGTTATCAAGATACTCTTCCGGTGTTAGCAATTAACATGATCTCATGGTCTAAGGATAAAGATTACTTCGTATGATGTTATAGCAATATAAACATAATGACTTGATCGTAATGCTATACTTCGGATGAATGTTCATCACATCATTCCACCAATGGTGTGACCTTGTTATTAACAACATCCAATGTCCATGATCAGGAAACCTTGATCATCCTGTTAATCAACAAGCTAGTCTATAAGAGAGGCATGACTAGGAACCCTTTTTGTTTATTAAACATACATGTATTGATGTTTCCGAATCAATACATTTTTAGCATGTAAAATAAACATCTATCATATATAAGGAATATATAATAATAACTTTATTATTGCCTCTCAGGGCATATTTCCTTCAGTCTCCCACTTGCACTAGAGACAATAATCTAGTTCACATAGTGATAAATCTAACACCCATGGAGTTCTGGTGTTGATCATGTTTTGCCCTAGGGAGAACTTTAGTCAACGGATCTGCTACATTTAGGTCCGTGTGTACTTTACAAATCTTTATATCTCCATCCTTGACATGCTCGCAGATGGAGTGAAACCGGCGCTTAATATGTTTGGAATTCTTGTGAGACCTTGGTTCCTTTGCATTGGCTATGGCTCCATTGTTGTCACAATAGATCACCATCGGGTCCAACGCACTGGGAACCACACCCAGTTCCGTAATGAACTCTTTCATCCAAACTGCCTCCTGCGCCGCTTCTGAAGCAGCAACATATTCCGCCTCCGTTGTTGATCCAGCCACCACAGGTTGTTTGGAACTCCTCCAACTAACTGTTGCTCCGTTCAAGAGAAATACGTATCCGGATTGAGACTTAGAGTCATCCGGATCGGTGTCAAAGCTAGCATCGACATAACACTTAGCGACTAGATCTTCTTCACCTCCGTATATGAGACATATCCTTAGTTCTTCTCAAGTACTTGAGGATGTTCTTTACCGCTATCCAGTGTTCCGAACCTGGATCAGATTGGTACCTACTAGTCAAACTAATAGCATGTGCCACATCCGGTCTTGTACATAGCATGGCATACATAATAGAGCCTATGGCCGAGGCATAGGGGATCTTATCCATCATCTCTCTTTCTTCCGTCATAGCCGGACTTTGAGTCTTACTCAATGTCTTGCCTTGCAACATAGGTAAGAACCCCTTCTTACTTTCGTCCATATTAAACTTCTTTAATATCTTATCAAGGTATGTACTCTGCGATAGCCTAATTAGGCGCCTTGATCTATCTCTATAGATTTTAATGCCTAATATATATGACGCTTCACCAAGGTCTTTCATCGAAAATTTGCTATTTAGATAACTTTTAACACTGTTTAAAAGATCTATATCATTTCCAATCAATAATATGTCATCCACATATAATATCAGAAATGCCACATTGCTCCCACTCACTTTCTTGTAAATACAAGCCTCTCCATAAGTTTGGACAAATCCAAACTCTTTGATCACCTCATCAAAGTGGAGATTCCAACTTTGTGATGCTTGCTTCAGTCCATAGACGGATCGCTGAAGTTTGCACACCTTATTAGCATCCTTAGGATCGACAAAACCCTTAGGTTGTATCATATACAACTCTTCTTCAATCTTACCATTGAGGAATGCAGTTTTGACATCCATCTGCCATATTTCATAATCGAAATATGCAGCAATTGCTAACATAATCCTAACCGATTTAAGCATCGCTACGGGAGAGAATGTCTCATCGTAGTCAACTCCTTGAATTTGTCGAAACCCCTTTGCGACAAGTCGAGCCTTATAGATGGTCACATTACCATCAGCATCAGTTTTCCTTTTGAAAATCCATTTATTCTCAACGCCTTTCGGTCGTGAGGTAAGTCCACCAAGTTCCAAACTTGCTTCTCGTACATGGATTCCATCTCGGATTTCATGGCTTCTAGCCATTTGTTGGAATCCGGTCTCATCATCGCTTCTTCATACGTCGCAGGGTCATCCATTTCATCAACCATGAAATTCACAACAGGATTGCTGTACAGTTCAGGAGCTGCACGTGTCCTGCTTGACCTGCGAGGTTCGATAGTGTCCTCTTTCGGAGTTTCATGATCATTATCATTAACTCTCTCTTCATCAGGTGAAGTCAACTCCGAAACAACTTCTGGTGCTGCGCCACTCACCATTCCATGAAGAGAAGGTTCAATAACCTCTTCGAGTTCTAACTTCCGACTACTCACACCTTTCGCGAGAAACTCCTTCTCAAGAAAGGATCCATTCTTGGCAACAAAAAAACCTTGCCCTCGGATCTGTGATAGAAGGTATACCCAATTGTTTCCTTAGGGTATCCTATGAAGACGCATTTTTCTGCTTTGGGTTCGAGTTTATCCGGTTGAAGTTTCTTCACATAAACATCGCATCCCCAAACCTTAAGAAATGACAACTTAGGTTTGTTTCCAAACCATAATTCATACGGTGTCGTTTCAACGGATTTAGATGGTGCCCGATTTAAAGTGAATGCAGCTGTTTCTAGTGCATAACCCCAAAATGACAGAGGTAAGTCAGTCAGAGACATTATAGATCGAACCATATCCAATAAGGTACGATTACGATGTTCTGACACACCATTACGTTGTGGTGTTCCGGCAGGTGTGAGTTGTGAAACTATTCCACACTCTTTCATGTGTGTGCTAAACTCATAACTTAGATACTCTCCTCCATGGTCAGACCGTAGAAACTTGATCTTTTTATTACGATGATTTTCCACTTCATTCTGAAATTCCTTGAACTTTACAAAAGTTCCAGACTTGTGTTTCATCAAATAGATATACCCATATCTACTCAAATCATCCATGAAAGTAACAAAATAACGATATCCACCTCGCGCCGACACACTCATTGGTCCACACACATCAGTATGTATGATCTCCAACAGATTTGTCGCCCGTTCCATTGAACCAGAAAACGGCGTTCTAGTCATCTTGCCCATAAGGCATGGCTCACATGTATCAAATGATTCAAAATCAAGTGATTCCAAAAGTCCATCAGAATGGAGTTTCTTCATGCGTTTAACGCCAATATGACCTAGACGGCGGTGCCACATATATGTAGACATATCATCATCAAGTTTAATCTTTTTATCATTAACATTATGAATGTGCGTAATATTACTATCGAGATCTAATAGAAATAAACCATTCAACATAGGTGCATGCCCATAAAAGGTATCATTCTTATAAATTGAACAACCATTGTTTTCAGATTTAAAGGAATGACCACTTTGCATCAAACACGATCCAGATACAATGTTCATGCTCAGTGCAGGCACCAAATAACAATTATTTAGGTTTATAACTAATCCCGATGGCAAATGGAGAGGTAGCGTCCCGACGGCGATCACATCAACTCTTGATCCATTGTCGACCCGCATCCTGACCTCATCCCTTGTTAGTTGTCGCTTGTTCCGTAGCCCCTGAACCGAGTTACATATATTAGCAACCGGTCCGGTATCAAATACTCATGTGCTACTGCGAGTACTAGTCAAGTACACATCAATAACATGTATATCACATATACCTTTGTTTGCCTTGCTGGACTTCTTGTCCGCCAAATACTTGGTGCAGTTGCGCTTCCAATGGCTAGTCCTCTTGCAATAGTAGCACTCGGTGTCAGACTTAGGGCCAGCCCGGGGTTTCTTTTCAGGCGTGGCAACAGACTTGCCATCCTTCTTTCCCTTGTGCTTGCCTTTCTTGTCCTTCTTGAAACCGGTGGTCCTATTGATCATCAACACTTGATGTTCTTTCCTAATCTCCACTTCTGCAGTCTTAAGCATTGACAGAAGCTCGGGAAGAGACTTCTTCATGCCCTGCATATTATAGTTCATCACGAAGCTCTTGTAGCTAGGTGGCAAAGATTGGAGAACACTATGTATGACTAAGTCAATGGGAATTGTTATTCCCAAGGACACAAGATTATCGGCGTACCCAGACATTTTGAGTACGTGCTCACTAACGGAGCTCTTTTCCTCCATCATGCAGCTAAAGAACTTTTCTCTAGCATTATAACTCTCTACGGCAGCATGGGTATCGAAAATCATTTTCAATTCTCCCATGGTATCAAAGGCATTGCCATTTTCGAAACGCTTTCGAAGTTCTGGCTCTAGCCCATACAGTATGCCGCAATGAACTAAGTTGTGGTCCTCCTGACGAGTCACATAGACATTATTTTCCTCGTCAGGGGCATCTGGAGCTGGTGGGGGGCCTAGCGGCGCATCTAGCACATATTGCTTTTGTGCAGCAGTGAGGAGAATCCTCAAATTCATAGCCCAGTTGGTGAAGTTGCTACCATTCACAGCAAGTTTCTCTTTCTCCATGAACACATTGAAATTAAAAGCAGGTGGTGCCATCTACAATGGAATTTGTAAAGTTTATTTAGACTAAGTTTATGATAGATTGAGTTCAACTAATCCAAATTACTAATGAACTCCCACTCAAAAACGACATCCCTCGTGTCCTTTTGGTGATTACATGAACCAAATCCACTATACCAAGTCTGATCATCACGTGAGTTGATATAGCTTCAAAGGCGAGCATCTATATGGGCATCATATCAACCATATGACTCATGCTTAACCTTTCGGTCCATGTTCCGAGGCCATGTATGTACATGCTAGGCTCGCCAAGTAAGAACCTTAGTATTCGCGTGTGTAAAACTGTCTTACACCTGTTCCTATGAAAGCGTAGATTCGAGTACACCCGATCATCACGTGATGTCTCGAAACACGATCCATAGAACAGTGCATACTCAAGGAAGAACACATTTTTATCTTGATATCTAAATGAGGGATCATCTTATAATGCTACCAAACGCGCCAAACTAGCAGTATAAGATGCTAACATCTAATGTGTAAAGTGAGATGATATGGTCCATGCATTTGATCTCTATCACTTGCATCATGGTATGATCTTTATCATTCCTTTGTGTGTAAGGCCAAGGTCTATGGAACTTACACATTGAGTGTGTTGTAAGAGTATCTACCATACATCTACTTACAACAATACCATATCAACACACTAGCCCAGCAACGATCTAAACTAGACGCCTCTAATTTATCAATTACAAGTTTTACGTGGCTTAGGGCTTTCGGAGATAGAACCGTTCTTACCTACGAACATGAACCACAACGAGGATAACTAAGTTATTAGCAACTCGTTGTAAATCAGATATTGACTATAGTAGGAGAGACAGACACCCGCCAGCCACTTATGCAAAACAAGTTGTATGTCAGTCGTGGAACCGGTCTCATGTACGATGACATGTAAGGTTGGTCCGGGCCGCTTCATCCCACTATGCCACCAATATCCAAAATACATAGAAGATGCAATAACATGATCATCATCGCCCACATAACAACCATATGTGTACTACCCGTGCTAAGCACCTACGCATAGATCAGGCTCTGATACCACTGTTGGGTCCGCAACATAGAAAACAAAAAATTTCCTACGGTGTGAACTACACGCCAAGATCTATCTACTAGTTACAAAGCAACGGGTGGACATACATCCAACGAGAACTTACCCTCATAGACAACAAGCTTTGTTAACGAGTAGGAACTCGTGGTTGATGTAGTCGTACACTTGCCGATCTCAAGATCATGAGGAAGTCCGAGCGCCGCAACTCAGCAGCGCATCCACCCTCGCACACACGTTCAAGCCACCGGACAACCTTCACCTCCTCTCTCCAGTGATCCAGTGGAAGCAACAACTCCTTCTAGACGAAATGCCACCGGGAACATGTATCTCGCTAATCCGAGACCATGGGGGAATAATTCTAGAGGGGGAGAGAGATCCTTCACAAGGAGGTGTGAGGATGAAGGAGGGAATGGGTGGCCTTTTATAGGAGGAGGGGGGTGCCCCCTCTCTCCATGGCCGACGCATGGGGGGTGACCCCTCACCTCCCCCATTCATGTGGTGGTAACCCCTCCACATTAAAATGCCTCTTCACATTCCCTTTTAAAGTCTCCACTTTAAATGCATTAAATTTCTCCAAATTTAATGCTCTCTCATTTAATAAAACTCTTTTTATTAAATTTATTCAGAATTTTGTTAATTACTTTAATTAACAAACATTCACATATAGCCCCTTGCAATATTTCAATATCACATGCAGAACCACCTTCTGCAATTTCACCCGAAACAATTTCCGGTTTCTATTGAAACAATTCCCGCGCTTTGCAATTCTTTCGTCTGAAACATATGTGCTCCAAAATGGTGTCCGTTAACTCTTAAGTGTGCCACCCTACGGTTTGCAAATAATGCAGACATGATCGAGACCCTTCTCTGATCAATAATCAGCAGCGGGACCTGGAGATCCGTACTGACTCCTACACATTCAACGATGACTCCTGTGATCGTGAGAACCTTTAACGCTTGTAACTAAATCCCTTTGTCTCTCGATATATTACATTCCGAGATTCGATCATCGGTATCTCCATACCTAGTTTGAACTCGTTACCGACATGCACTCTTTTCTCGTTCCCGTGATATAACATTCTAGTGATCACATCACTTGCTTGCAAGCTATCCTAATGTGATATCACCAAGAGGGCCTAGAGTATATCTACCCGTCATCTGGATTGACAAATTCCACTCTTGATCCATGAGCCTCAACATAACACCTTCGTAGTACTGAACCCATCTTTATAATCACCCTGTTACGGTGTGACGTTTGATGTTATCAAGATACTCTTCCGGTGTTAGCAATTAACATGATCTCATGGTCTAAGGATAAAGATTACTTCGTATGATGTTATAGCAATATAAACATAATGACTTGATCATAATGCTATACTTCAGATGAATGTTCGTCACATCATTCCACCAATGGTGTGACCTTGTTATT
The DNA here is from genome assembly GCA_916181665.1 of Avena sativa. Lineage (NCBI taxonomy): Eukaryota > Viridiplantae > Streptophyta > Magnoliopsida > Poales > Poaceae > Avena > Avena sativa. The sequence continues at coordinate 228,217,230 of OV702291.1, forward strand.
AACAACATCCAATGTCCATGATCAGGAAACCTTGATCATCCTGTTAATCAACAAGCTAGTCTATAAGAGAGGCAAATGCGGGATGAAAGTTCGATATGTTTCTAAAAAAAATCAATTTGAAAGGCTGTAACATTACATGCAGGTCCTTACCCCAAAATGCATAGGAACCCTTTTTGTTTATTAAACACACATGTATTGATGTTTCCGAATCAATACATTTCTAGCATGTAAAATAAACATCTATCATATATAAGGAATATATAATAATAACTTTATTATTGCCTCTCAGGGCATATTTCCTTCATCTACGACCAATATGTTGTCCAAGAGTTACTCCTACAACATCATCGCTAGCTTCACAAATTAAGTCAAAGGTTGTATCCCAGATAGGTGATTTAATGGTGGGAGCACGAGATAAAGCATTTTTGAGTTTATCAAAGGCTTCAAGACACTTATCATCAAAATTAAATCTTATTCCCTTTTGCAGGAGGTTAGTCAAAGGTTTAGATATCCCAGAGAAATTTCTAATGAACCTTTTGTAAAAACCCACATGACCAAGGAAACTTCTTATACCTTTAATATCCCTAGGTTGTGGCATTCTCTCTATTGCCTCAACCTTAGCTCTATCAACTTCAATTCCCTTACCTGATACCTTGTGTCCAAGGACTATACCTTCTTTGACCATAAAATGGCACTTCTCCTAGTTTAGAACAAGATTAGTTTCTTCACAATGCTGCAAAACTCTTTTGAGATTATCCAAGCAACTAGTAAACAAAGTTCCATAGATAGAAAAGTCATCCATAAATACTTCCATTATAAGTTCTATAAAATCTACAAAAATAGCAGTCATACATCATTGAAAAGTAGCTGGAGCATTACATAGACCAAAAGGCATACGTCGGTAAGCATGTAAACCGTAAGGACTAATGAAAGTTGTTTTAAGTTGGTCATCTAGATGAACAGCTATTTGAGAGAAACCAGAGTATCCGTCCAAGTAGCAAAAATGAGTATGATTTGCTAACCTTTCTAAAATTTGATCTATGAACGGTAATGGATAGTGATCTTTCCTAGTCTCTTTATTTAATTTCCTGAAGTCTATGCACATCTTGTTCCCAACAATAGTTCTAGTAGGTATCAATTTATTGTTTTCATTAGGAAAAACAGTAAAACCACCCTTCTTAGGGACACAATGAACAAGACTTACCCAATCACTCTGTCAACACCCGGATTTTTAATCCCAGATGCCTGTTATGCCATACCTCGCAATCCTAGGATTACCATTTTTGTGAGACATAACAGATTGGATATCACAGTACATCATCCATTACAAACCATAATAAGGTCTTACAAATAGAGGATCTCATGATCCAGTCTTAATACAAATCAAGCAGCGGAAAATAAACGTAGTAGGGGCTCCATCTTCAGAGTCACATGCAATGCTGACGATGAGAGATGATCCTAGTTGTCGTAGACGTCCTGCTGTCCATCATCCTGATAGTCCTCCTCATAGTCTGGCCACGGGAATAGCCAGGGACAAAGCCATGAGTACTCTTTAAGTACTCGCAAACTATCACTAACAAGTAAGGTAGCTCTAGTAGGAATCTTAAGCTCTAGGTTTATTTGCAAAGAGGCAGATTTATCTAAAGCCGAGTTTAGAAGTAAAGAAAACTAAGTTAATGTTCTAAATCACTTTAAGTGAGAACCTAGTTTTCATTCCACAACCCTATTCTTGTCAAGTCAAAGTCATAGTTCAATTCACAAGTCATTTTGAAAACATCTGACGACGGAACAGTATGGCCACTCCAACTATGCATGACCACGGACGCGGTTATTTGAATAGTTTGACACTCTGCAGAGGTGGTACACTTTCACCACAAAATTCGATACATCCGTCAGGGATAACCCTGAATCATCATACTTAGTATGTGGATAATCAATCATAACCTTTCAATTACACACTCTAGTACAGGCACCTCCCCTATGAGCTTGGCTTCCCATCCATGGCCATCTGCCATCCTGGGAACTGCATAGGTGGACAATTCACACTCACGAGGTATCCTCAGCTCAACCTCTTCCGCGAGGGAACCCATACTAAGGCATATAAACTTCCAGCTAAGCCCTACCCAATTCGGGTATTGTGGTTGTACGGTAAAATTGGAATGGTATCACATCCGAACCCAACCATTAGTTTTTATAAAGGGCTAAGGCTCATGCCTCAACATTTTCATCATCAAATCCTTTTGTGTTTCTCAACACATGTCAAAACATTTCAATAGAATGAATCCTCATTCCAAGGTTTTCATAATCATTTTCACCAAGTACTCCCATCTAAAGTGATCCACTTTTATACTTAGCACTAGCCACTAAAGTTGAGGGTATTCACTAATGAGGGGTGCTAATCTCCAATCTCATGCCATGGAATGACATCTAAGTATAATTAGTTAGGCCTAGTTTTATACTCTTTATGGTATCTATTCTATTTTTCCAATACTCACAAAGTACTAACTAAAAGTAAAGAACTTGGGTAAAGTAAAAGAATAAAGCTTGCAAGTAAAACTTGGGATTGGTATATCAAAGTTGTATAACCAAGCATGCCTAATGCATCTTGCTTAAGTTATCAAGTTTGCAAGTATTAGCTTGCATAGTTCTAGCTTGCAATTAGTGATGGCTTGCCTTGAGTAGTGCAATGGTTGAAGGTTTCTTCTTCTTTTTCTTGGTAGTACTCCTCCTCCTCGTATCCCGGGTCGGTACTATCGTCTATAAATGAATACGAGGTACACAATCACCAAACAATACTTAACTAATTCTATTCAGCACACTAAGGCTCACACTTGATGATCTAGAATCATCACAATCATCACATGAATTAAAGACTTAATCTTATTTATCTTATTTTAGAAAAGTAATTTCTACTCATTGAAAATAATTAAGATTTAATATTCTCCAATTACAATATGGGATCATGTTTACACATGTCATCACCACATATTATAATACAAGGGAATGTGATTTAAAGTGGTGGTCATATTTTATAAAGTTTAAGATTATCATTTAATAGAATTAAAGTGACTAGAAATGCCTATATAGCATTATTTTGGTACTAGTCCAATGTCATTGCATGCAAACCTAAATATTTTTACATATTCAGATAGATCTTATCAAATGTGATTTTTGAGAGTTGGAATCAACTCAAAAGCATTTATGGTTGATTTTTGAGAAATGTTTGAATGTGGAAAAGTCTCTGTCTTGTTATTTTTACTATAGGTGATCTCTAACTCCAAATGATTTGAATCCAACGGGATTGGATAGATAATTTAAATATATTTCTAAAAAAATTGGAATCATACAATTTGGTTTAGTGAAACTCTCTGAATTGATTTTTGAATCTACTGACAGAATCTGGTTTTAACTAAATTGGAAAATTCCTATTTGAATTCACAGGCCTGCGCAGGAAGCTAACTAGGCTGGCCCAATCTACACAGCGCATCGCAGAGGGCTACTAATAGAGGGGGTCCACCAGTCAGCGACTCTAACTAACCGAAGCGGTATCTTTGAATCTAGGCCTTATGATTAAAAGACGATTCAACGGCCGCAGTTCATCATCGACGACGAACAGCTCCGGCAAGGTCTAAACCCTAACGCGGCGGTGGGGGTCGTGTGGGGCTCACCTAGGCTCCATCTAGGGTCGGTATGGGGGCAAATGGCGTTGTCGACAACGGCGATTCGAACGGTGGTCGCGGCAGCTTCTGGGGCGGCTTCAATCGACGGTGCCCTTCTCCTTCTGCAGCGGCAGGCTCCGGCTAAATTCTGGCGAAGCGGTGCTTGCCTTGCTCTAGGGAAGGGTGTGGGAGGCTCAGTCAGGAGTGGGGAGTGTGTTGGTGTGGAGAATGTGTGGGAGTCAGTGATACGTCCATTTTGCATCACTATTCTATGTCTTAATTCACTATTATTCATTGATATATTTCGTATTGAGAGGTGATACTTATGTTATTTCATCTGTTTTTGCATGGTTGATGACTTTTGGAGCATGGACCGCTGCAGTCAGGATTCTGATGGAAAAGGTGTTGTTTGGAGGCAAAATTCGCGAAGATCAGAAAATCCGGGAAAATATACGGAAAATCCTATTTTTCCAGAAGACTAAGGATGCCAGAAGACGGAGTGGAGATGGGCCACAGGGGGCCCACACCACCCCCTGGCGCGGGCAGCCCTAGGCCATGCCTGGAGGTGGTGTGGCCACCTTGGCCCACTCCAGTCTCTCCCCTCTGGCGTATATATTCCTCCCGAAACCCTAAGACTCGGGGAGCGACCACAGAAAGATTCCGCCGCCTCTGCGGGGCGGAAAACACTGAGAGAGAAAGATCTCTCCGGTAGACAGATTTCTGCCGGGGGAATTCCTTCCCGGAGAGGGGAGATCGTCGCCATCAACACCACCATCAAGCTGGACTTCATCGGGATCATCACCACCATCATCACCATTAGCACCCTCATCACCATCTCCATATTGCTGTAACAATTGGTTGAATCTTGCTATAGTTCATAGGGGAAACTTTCCCAGTGTTGATTACTCTTTGTAGTTGATGCTATTGAGTGAACCATTGAATTATTGTTTATGTTCAGATTGTTATACATCATTATTCCATCTCTGATCATGATCCATATGATGTCTTGTGAGTAGTTCGTTTTGTTCTTGAGGACATGGGAGAAGTCTTGTTGTTAGTAGTGGAGTTGTGTTGAGAAAGATTCAATAGTTTGATATTTAAGTTGTGGTGTACTTCTTCTAGTGGTGTCATGTGAATGTTGACTACATGACACTCCACCTATATGGGCCTAGGGGAATGCATTGTGTATTTGGCTACTAATCGTAGGGGTTGCCGGAGTGACAGAAACCTGAACCCCCATTAGGAAACCATTGCACAAGGGACGTAAGGGTCTTAGAGTTTAAAGCTGTGGTTAGGTATCTACCTTAATTACTTTCTTGTACTTACGGATATTTGCAAGGGGTATAATCACAAGTATGTATTAGTCTTATATGAGGCGGTACATTAGCACAGGTTCACCCACACACCACTTAGCAAGCTAGAGAAGATTAATCAACTATATGAAGCGAAAGCACTTGACAGTCTTCCCATGTGTCCTCGAGAACGTTTGGTCATCTTAAGTAATACAACCGACTTATCCTTTGCTGCATAAAGGATTGGGCCACTTGCTGCATTTATTCCTACTGTATTTTATTTACTCGTACTTTGTTTACTTGCTTTATCAAAAACCCCTAAAAATCCATTTGCTAAGTATTTGCAGAGAATTCCTGATCCATACCACTAGCCAGCACCTTCTGCTCCTCATTGGGTTCGACACTCTTACTTATCGAAAATACTGCGATACGCCCCCTATACTTGTGGGTCATCAAGACTATTTTCTGGCACCGTTGCCGGGGAGTGAAGTGCTATTGGAGAGTGGAACTGGTAAAGGAAACTTCTACTGTGAGTATTGTTTACTTCTGCTAGTTGCTTTATTTTCGTTATGGATAATTCACTGAGTTTCTTATTTGGTAATGCTACTACCACTGCTAAGATAGTAGATAAGCCACCACCTGCCGAGAATGATGTTTTCAAAATACCTACAAGAATTATTGGTCGTGTTATGGATAACTACTATGTTGGGGATGGAACTGTCCATCCCGGTGATCATTTGGTCTTTATACACGAATATGCGGGTTGTTCAAGTGTGCAGGTATTACTACAAATCAAGTTAAGAAGAAGTTATTCTCATTATCACTAAAAGGAAGAGCTGAGGAATGGTATAAGCCGTTGAAGAATGGTGAAGCTCTTGAATGGGAGGAAATAGTGCATCTCTTTTATTCAAAGTTTTATCCTCCTAGTGAGATTCATAAAGATCGGAATCAAATATACAACTTTTGGCCTCTTGATGGAGAGAGTACAACTCAAGCTTGGGGGAGATTGAAGTTACTAATGCTCAAATGTCCCATTCATCCCCAACAATATTATCATCAATAACTTTTATGCAAGACTTTCTCTTCATGACAAGGATTTATTGGATGCTTCTTGTGCTAGATCATTCACTCGTATGGAAGAAGAAGCTAAATGGGATCTTCTGGACCGTATTCAAGACAATGCTGAAGCTTGGGAGAATGACAAAGGTAGAAAGTCAGGTATAAATTATGATAATGAATGCATTGAATCTTTTATGGGAACTGATGACTTTAAAAATATTAAAAATGCTTATGGTCTAGACTCTCAAGCTATTGCCTCTTATTTTAAGGCTTTTGCTTCCTATACTGAAGTGCCTAAAAAGAAGTGGAATAAGTATCATGAACCTTATAAAGATATTACTAAGAGTGTTCCTGCAAGAAATACTGAAGTTTATACTGCTAATCATGTTTTACCTAAACCTTATATTGAGAAAATGCCTTTTCCAGTTAAGGTAAAGGAACATTCTATGATAGCTAGTATGGTTAATGAAAGTACAAATAAAGCTGTTGAACCTGATAAACAAATGGTTGATGAACCTATAATAGCAAATGTGAAAGACTTTGTCACTAAGTATGAAGAAGAGGGACACACTATCCTTTGTAAGGATACCTCTAATATTGTTTCACAAAGTAGTGTTATGAGAGCTAGTATTCTTGTGTTTTCTGTTAGAATAAGTGATCATTGTTATGATGGTCCTTGTGATAGCTATATTGTTAAGTTTATGCACGATACTGAAGTTTACTATGAGAGAGGGAAAAGTGTTCTTATGCATCTCAATAATATCAAGTTTCCTCGTTTTATGCTGAAAGTTTTTATGTTGCACTTCTTTTGCCTTCCTATGCTTGTATCCTCTGGTTTTAACAACTTGTTTGTTTACAAAATTCCCTTGCATAGGAAGTGGGTTAGACTTAAATGTGTGTGTGTTTTTGCTTCTTAATGCTCTCTTTCACTTCAATTCATATCCCTATGATAGCTCCTTCAAAATTATCATGCCCATCTTAATGGCTTTAAAGAAAGATCTTTTTGGGAGACAACCCAATTTGTTTTTTCTTTCAGTTTGTTTTTATTTCTTTGAGTCTTGGAAGTTATTACTTCGATAATAACCGCTCCTTATCTGTTTTGTTTGGTTTCTATGTCAAGATCAACCTCTAATGAGAGAGAAGTAAGATTTGGGGAAGTTGCTGTCCCGAAACAGATTTTTGTGCTTCACCGTAAAAATTCGTGAGATATTTCTGTATGTAGGACTGAGCTGTAATTTTTTGTGCTTCCACCCCAGGTTGTTATTTAACTTTCTTTAGTTTTGCACTTTTTGATTTGAGCAACATAAGATTTTCGAAAAAATTGATCTTTACCTGCTGGTCTGTTTTGACAGATTTAGCCACTCTTGCATTTGCCTCTTTATTCGATTTCCTTTTTGAATTCTTTTTGGGTTTTCGGAAGGAGTTGCTATAGTAGCTTATGTTTTGATGGTTTTCAGTTGAAGTTGGACTCAAAAGGTTTTATCACTTCACTTATACTAATGTTGCTAATGAGAACTGTGTGAAGTTTTGTGTGAAAGAAATTTCCAGGAAGTGGAGACAATGGTGTAATAAGGAAGAGAAGGGTTTTATGACTCAAATAATAAGTATACGAAGATGAAGATATTGATGTTACTCAAGTGGTGACTCCGAAAGAATCTACTAGATACCAAATTCAGAGACCTGCAGAGTATGTTTTCAAATAGGTAACGGTTCTGGTAAGAAAAGTGCCGCAAAAATACAATCCAACTATGTTTTTGCAGTTTTTAGTCAATAAGGAAAGATACGAAGCGAAAAAGGGACAGAAACAGAGCCAGGGTGGCTCACAGCACCCTGTGGCGCGGGCCCTCCCCTGGCCACGCCACCAGGTGGTGAGTCCACCCCGTCCTCCGCCTCCGACTCGTTTCACCCAGTACTTTCCTCTTGTTATGAAACTTCGTAATATATAACCCCCCCCGGATCTTCCGAGGTTCGTATATCGTGTTTTCGTCGTGTTTTCGTTTCGATCTGCTTCTGCCAGGACATACTCTTTGAAGGTTTAGAAGCACAATGGTGTCCACCAAGGATAAAGGGAAGGAGCCTATGGAGGAAGACCTCCAAGACCTCGGGAAGGAGAAGGAGATCAAAAGTGAAGATGAAGAGGAGCAAGGCCAACATCCGCTCACCGGCACTACCATTGCAAGCATTGGAGTGGTGACGGAACCTGCCAGGGTTAGAAGGACTGCGCGGATGCAGACTGGGGGAAAAGCTCCTCGTCATAGTTTGGCTCCACGGTCACTTCCTCCACACACCAAGAATCCTTTCCGTACCCTTATCTATGAGCACCAGAATATGCCCAAAGGGAAATTACCCTCCAATTGGGATTTGCCTCGTTCTAGCCATGCAGGAAAAGAAGACTTCAAGGAGGAAGAGTGGGGAAAGAATAGCAAGAGCTGGAATTCTCAACACGACATGATCATGAGCCGCATTGAGCAAAACTCACAGCTGATTCGTAATCTCACTTTCGAGATTGAGGACTTGGGGAAATTGGTCAAGAAGCTCATCGAGAGGATACCACCACCACCAAAGGAGTAATTCGTCATCAGGTTTGGCATCCCCTTGGTTTGTTCCAAGCTTGGGGGAGTGCCGCGATATCACATCACTATCTTCTATCTTTTTTACCTTTTTAGTAGAGTCATATCATGAATAGAGGAGTTACTATGTAGTATGGTTTGAATTATGGAAGTGTCCCCTCCCTCGTTAGATATGTATCCCTTGGTGTGAGTTGCCATTATGGATTATTAATGAGAAGTTCTATCATTCACTCTTTTTCATAGCTTATATTAGTTTTCAATTCGTGGTTGTATGATTGATCTTGTTGTTAGTATTGGTATCACTTTGGGATCATTGAGTTAATTTAGTTGGTTTTGGCAAACCTGGCTCGGTCAGTAGCAATACTATTTTTGAGAGTTGAATGAAAAAGATAGAAGTACTTTAAAGAAAAATAATTTCATCATCTTTCTTTCTTGATTTGCTCATAAGTCTAGTATTCTCTAGTTAAGATCTTTTGCGCTTCCAAGGAAGATTGCATGTTTATCTTTATCACTTGTATGTGTGTTTGTTTCCTTCAACTCTTGTACTTGCTACCCAGCCTTGCTAGCCAAAAACTTGTACTGAGAGGGAATTCTTCTCGTGCATCCACTTCCTTAAACCAAACCTTTGCCATTTGTGTCCACCATACCTACCCATTAGCATTATTGCTATTCCAAGTAAATTCTTGTTTTATCTACCTCCCAAATTAAACTTGTTATGTGAAAATTAGTGATTAAAGCTCTCACAAACTTGATGGCACACTTTACTTTCTTGCATTTAATAAACTTGAACCATTGGGTCCTTCTTTGTTGCGTATATGCTTGCGCTTTATGAGTTGAAGTTAGCAGAACCATGCATCATGGGAACCGCTTTCAACACGTCATTGGTACTTGTACCTAGTTGATATCATGTTCTTTTTCTTATGGATCCCGGTGGTGTGAAATAAAAGTGGAACTTGTAAGATCATGGAGTTTATATGTGTGTTAGAGAAACGCCTGGGCCTCTAGCCTAAGCCATGCCTAATCATGGTGGAAAATTGCAGCATAACTATAGTGAGCATTCTATGAAGCATCCTCAATAAAAACCTATGCAAATAGCAAATAAAAAGATCGCTGAGATGCTCACTGTCTGCTTGCCTTGTCATTTTGATTATGGGATAGCTCCTGTGTCATGTGCAAGGGGTACCCCGTTGGCGGTTCTCAATGATACGCATGTATTTACAATGACAAGAGCTTGCTCGTGACTGAAGTTGAGTAGCATGAGGATCGGTACTCATAAGTAAGGGGCATGAGATTTCAACTTATAACTTGTCAAGCATATCCTCTTAGTTGTGTCACTTTTACCTTAACCACCAAAAGATGCCTATGATAGGGGCAATGAGAGCTGAAAGCTAGTAAGTATCATAATTTTTGGGAGCACTTTATGAGACTTGCAATCCCTGCTTCCCTCTTTGAAGGGCCTTTCTTTTACTTTTTAGTTGAGTCAGTAAACCTACCCCCTTCTATCTTAGCAAGTATTTTGAGTTGCTGTGTTTCATTCATTCATATGTTGATTTATTCAATCATGTTTCTTATGTTCCTTGTTTTGAACATTGCTCTTATCTTGATGTTTACTACTTTGAAAGCTATCATTGAAAACCAACTTTTTGTGAACTCCAGCAAATTATCAACTATTCTTCGACCAAGAGCTAAGTTTGCCATTACCAATTATGATTCACTTTATGTATCTTTATTTGTTTCCTTTACTCATTACAAGTTGAGTTATATAATAGTGAGTTGTCCGCTATTATGATCTATGTATTTGATGAATGTGATGCTTCTTGTCCGTATTCTTTTATCGTCTCTTCACTCCATAAACCTGAGGCCATGTTTATTGAGCTCAGTTTCGCTTGGGGACAAGCGAAGTCTAAGCTTGGGTGTAGTGGATACGTCCATTTTCCATCACTATTCTATGTATTAATTCACTATTATTCATTGATATATTTCATATTGAGAGGTGATACTTATGTTATTTCATCTATTTTTGCATGGTTGATGAGTTTTGGAGCATGGACCGCTGCAGTCAGGATTTTGATGGAAAAGGTGTTGTTTGGAGGCAAAATTCACGAAGATCAGAAATCCGGGAAAATATACGGAAAATCCTATTTTTCCAGAAGACTAAGGATGCCAGAAGACGGAGTGGAGATGGGCCATAGGGGGCCCACACCACCCCCTGGCGCGGGCAGCCCTAGGCCGCGCCTAGAGGTGGTGTGGCCACCCTGGCCCACTCCAGCCTCTCTCCTCTGGCATATATCATCCTCCCGAAACCCTAAGACTCGGGGAGCAACCATAGAAAGATTCCGCCGCCTCTGCGGGGCGGAAAACACCAAGAGAGAAAGATCTCTCCGGCAGACAGATTTCTGCCGGGGGAATTCCTTCTCGGAGAGGGGAGATCGTCGCCATAAACACCACCATCAAGCTGGACTTCATCGGGATCATCATCATCATCACCACCATAATCACCATCAGCACCCTCATCACCATCTCCATATTGCTGTAACAATTGAGTTGAATCTTCCATTAGTTCATAGGGGAAACTTTCCTGGTGTTGATTACTCTTTGTAGTTGATGCTATTGAGTGAACCATTGAATTATTGTTTATGTCCAGATTGCTATACATCATTATTCCATCTTTGATCATGATCCATATGATGTCTTGTGAGTAGTTCGTTTTGTTCTTGAGGACATGGGAGAAGTCATGTTGTTAGTAGTGGAGTTGTGTTGAGAAAGATTCAATAGTTTGATATTTAAGTTGTGGTGTACTTCTTCTAGTGGTGTCATGTGAACGTCGACTACATGACACTTCACCTATATGGGCCTAGGGGAATGCATTGTGTATTTGGATACTAATCGTAGGGGTTGCCGGAGTGACAGAAACCTGAACCCCCGTTAGGAAACCATTGCACAAGGGACGTAAGGGTCTTAGAGTTTAAAACTGTGGTTAGGTTTCTACCTTAATTACTTTCTTGTACTTACGGATGTTTGCAAGGGGTATAATCACAAGTATGTATTAGTATTGGATGGGGCGGTACATTAGCACAGGTTCACCCACACACCACTTAGCAAGCTAGAGAAGATTAATCAACTATATGAAGCGAAAGCACTTGACAGTCTTCCCATGTGTCCTCGAGAACGTTTGGTCATCTTAAGTAATACAACCGGCTTATCCTTTGCTGCATAAAGGATTGGTCCACTTGCTGCATTTATTCCTACTGTCTTTTATTTACTCGTACTTTGTTTACTTGCTTTATCGAAAACCCCTAAAAATACGTTTGCTAAGTATTTGCAGAGAATTCCTGATCCATACCACTAGCCAGCACCTTATTCTCCTCGTTGGGTTCGACACTCTTACTTATCGAAAATACCGCGATACACCCCCTATACTTGTGGGTCATCAGTCTCCGGCACTCTGTCCACGATCGACCGGCGAGTGTGGCTTCGGGCTGCGGCGCACTAGTGCAAAATGGCTAAGGGGGAGCGTGTCTGGTGCTTCTAGACACTAGGGGAGACATGGGAGTGCATTGGGGGCAATGGTTTGAAAGATCACTGCTCAAACAGTGAAGTTAGGCAGTGGATTAAATTGTGTCTGCAAGGTGTTTATCTTAATGGCTGCAAGAAATTTAATTTGAAAATTTTGAATGAATTTTGGTGAGTGTTTGAATCTTATGCTTGAGTGTCTATGGTTGCTTGGAGAAGTCAAGTGGAATTGATTTGGATGGTTTTTGCCAAATGGTGATCTTACCATATGAACTAGATTCAATGTTGAACTATTCTTTAAATTGATTTGGAAATAGCTTTTATGAATTTGTAAAGTGGGCATGGGTTCACTTTTACTTGGTCTAGCAAGGGGTGAAAAGAAGTGGGAATGTTTCTGTTAGAAATTCTTTTCTAGGAACACTCAAAGTGGCCTAGTGGTTAACTTTGGTCAAAAAGACCATTATCTTATTTTATTCATATTTGATTTCTTTTCTTTTGATTTTGTTTGTAATTGGCCTAGATGATGTAGTATTCATCCTTAAACCATTTCTCATCATTTGTAGCAATCAAACATGGCAAATTCAATCAATCATACACTAATGCAAATCACACATGCATTCATATTCAAATTAGTAATAAAAGTTTTTGTTAACCCTAATTTTGGGTGATTAGAACTTGGTAATCTCGATTAACATTTTTGGGGTGTTACAAACCGTCCCTCGTTAAACAAAATCTCATCTCGAGATTTAAGAAAAAACTAGGAACTAAAGAGATTTGGAAACTCGGTCCTAATGTAATCTTCTCGCTCCTAAGTAGCTTCTTCTTCAGTATGGTTGCTCCACTAGATTTTGAGAAATTTGATACTCTGGGTCCTGGTGGTTCTGAAGGCTTCTTCCAGAATACGAATGGGTACTTCACGATATGTCAAATCCTTGGTGATATCTATGTCTTGGTGATCGATGTTCTTGAACACTTCGGTCTTTTTCGAAACTTCTAGGAATTTGCGAAGTAACGAGATATGGAACACATTATGGATGACTGACATCTCCTCTGGCAGTTCCAGTTGATATGATACTTCTCCTCATCGATTCAAAATCTTGAAGGGTCCAATATATCTAGGGGCCAACTTCCCTTTTAGTTGAAAACATTGCATTCCCTTCAAGGGCAATACTTTGAGATACATAAAATCTCTGACATTGAAGGTCAGGTCTCGATGTCTATTGTCAACATAACTCTTCTGTCTAGATTGGGCGGTCTTGAGGTGTTCACGGGTATTGTGAACCTTCTCTTCTGCTTCTCGTAGGATGTCGGGTCCAAAAATATGACTCTCTCCTACTTGCGACCAATTTAGGGGGGTACGACACTTCCTTCCATACAGAAATTCAAATGGGGCCATTTGCAAACTGGCTTGATAACTGTTGTTGTATGAGAATTCTGCGAAAGGTAGATAATCTTCCCATTTTGATCCATATTCTAACACACAAGCTCGCAACATATCTTCTAAGATTTGGTTGACTCTTTCAGTCTGTCTGTCGGTTTGCGGGTCATAAGCTGTGCTGAAATTCAACTTGGTTCCTAATCCTTCTTGGACTTTCTACCAAAATCTTGAGGTAAATTGGGTTCCTCAATATGACACTATGGTCTTAGGGGTTCCATGCAAACTGATGATTCTAGCAATGTACAACTCTGCTAGCTTAGAACTCTAGTAGGTGATCTTGACAGGTATAAAATGGGCTACCTTGGACAGTCTATCAACTATGACCCAAATAGAGTCATTTCCCCTAATAGAAGTAGGCAAACCGGTGATAAAGTCCATTCCGACAGAATCCCATTTCCATTCTAGAATCTGCAGTGGTTGCAAAAGTCCCGCGGGTCTCTGATGTTCCGCTTTGACTCTCTGACAGATGTCACACTTAGCTATGTAGCTTCCGATTTCTCTCTTCATCTTGTGCCACCAAAATTGCTCCTTTAAATCCTAATACATCTTCATTCCTCTGGGGTGGATAGAATAAAGAGTATCATGAGCTTCCTTCATGATGACTTGCTTCATCTCGGAATCTGCTGGCACACAGATACGTCCTTTGTACCACAAAACTCCTTCTTCATCTTCGGTGAATCCGGGTACCTTCCATGTACCGATATGATGTTTGATTCCGTCGATACTCACATTTCCTTTCTGCGCTTCCTTGATCTGACTGATCAAAGTGGGTTGAAGTTCAATGCTAGCTAAAAATCCTTTGCTAACTTGCTTCGTTCTAAACTGATCCAACTCTTCATGCAAACTTGGCTGGGCTTCTTTTATCATGGTGTTTAGTCTACACGGCAATCTGCTAAGAGCATCCGCTACCACATTGGCCTTGCTGGGGTGTGATACGTTGCAAACGTATCTATAATTTTTGATGTTCCATACTTGTTTTATATCTACTTTCTTATGTTTTGTCCACACTTTGGAGTACTTTTTATACACTTTCTTGGACTAACCTATTAACAATATGCCATAGTGCCAGCTGCCTGTTTTCTGCAATTTTTGATTCCAGGAAAGTCAGAAAATGAATATTCTCGGAATTGGACGGGACAAAAGCCAAAGTCAATATTTCATCGAGGGGGACACGGAGCCAGAAGACGAGACAGAGAGGGGCCAGGGGCCAGCCACACCACCTAGCCGCGCGGCCAGGCCTGGCCCGCGCTAGGGGGTGGTCTGGCCGCCTAGGGCACCCCCTCGGCCTCCCCTTTCGCCTATAAGATGCCTCCGATACAGGAACCCTAAGTGCCTGATCAAAATTCCATGAAAGAGTCTGTAGCCGCCGTCATCTCCATCCCTAGATCGGGAGGGATCTGAAGCTCTTCCCGGCACCCTGCCGGAGAGGGGAATTCACCCTGGAGGCCTTCTTCATCACCATGAAAGCCTCCGCTGTGATGCGTGAGTAGTTCATCCTTGGACTACGGGTCCATGTAGTAGCTAGATGGTTGGTTCTTCTCCTTTGTGCTACCATGTCTAGATCTTGTGAGCTCTGTTCATGATCAAGATCATCTATTTGTAATCCTACATGTTGTGTTTGCGGGGATCCGATGAATATTGAGATGCTATTTCAGATTGATTATTGATTCTATCATGTCTTTGTTATTTGTGATCTTGCATGCTCTCTATTGTTAGTAGCTATCTTGGCCGAGTAGATGCTAGCAACTCCAAGAGGGAGTATTTATGCTCAATAGTGGGTTCATGCCTCTAGTAATCTGGGGAAGTGACAGGAATCTCTAAGGTACTAGATGTGCCGTTGCTACTAGGGAGAAAACAGCAATCCTTTGTTCATAGAAAAATCGTATTGTTTACTTTACATGCAATGGTTAATGCAATTATCTATTGCTTGCAACTTAATACTGGTGGGGGTTCAGATGATAACCTGAAGGTGGATTATTAGTCATAGATGCAGTTGGATTACGGTTTATGTATAATGTTGTAATGCCCAATCAAATCTCATAGGAGTCAAGATGATTAGTATATGCATGTATGCTTTCTCGGTGCTTGAGCTCTTGAAAACTTGCTTCACATTTGTTAGTCCATTCAAACTTCTTATCTTTCTTCAACAATTGGGTCATCGGTCTTGCGATGCTCGAAAATCCTTCAACAAACTTGCGGCAATATCCCGCTAATCCGAGAAATGCACAGACTTGGGTTTGAGTGGTTGGGGCTTTCCATTCTTCAACATCTTTGATCTTGGCGGGATCGACAACAACTCCTCCTGCTGACACGATATGTCCTAGGAATCCTACTTCCTTCAACCAGAACTCACATTTGCTAAACTTGGCATACAACTGATGCTCTCTAAGGGTTTCAAGGATGGTTCTCAGGTGTAGCTCATGGTCTTCTTATGACTTGGAATAGATCAGAATATCATCAATAAAAACAACGACAAACTTATCCAGGAAGTTCATAAAAATCTTATTCATGAGATTCATGAAATAAGCGGGGGCATTGGTTAATCCAAAAGACATGACCGTATACTCATACAATCCATATCTGGTGGTAAAGGAGGTCTTTGGAATATCCGTTGCATGAATCTTGAGTTGATGATAACCAGTTCTAAGATCAATCTTATAAAACACTCTGGCACCAGCCAACTGGTCAAACAGTTCCTCGATCTTCGGCAGTGGGTACTTGTTCTTGATGGTGACATCATTCAGCTTCCGGTAATCTGTGCACAAACGGTTACCTCCATCTTTCTTATCCACAAACAAAACAGATGATCTCCATGGCGATGCGCTTGGTTGAATCAGACCTTTCTCCAGCATAGCATCAAGTTGCTTCTTCAGCTCCACTAATTCCGATGGGTTCATACTATAGGGTCTCTGAGCTATGGGTCCAGTTCCAGGAATTAGTTCAATGATGAACTCGATATCCCAATCTGGGGGCATACCGGGCAATTCATCTGGGAATACGTCAGGGTATTCACAGACTACTCTGACTTGGTCTAGGGTTGGTTGGGCTAAACTCTTGCTGCATTTGAATTGATAGGGCAAGGTCTTAGATACATGCTCTACTAATTCTCCAGAGCTACTGGTCATGGTTATGGCTTTCTTGGCACAGTCGATCAATCCTTTATGTTTCTCCATCCAATCCATTCCTAGTACTACTTCCAAACCTTTGGTTCCAAGTACTATTAGATTAGCATAAAAATCTATTCCATGGATTCTGATAGGTACAACCTTGCAATTTTTTCTAGCTTTGGTGGTTGAACCAGGTATTTGAACTATCATAACATGCTTCAATTTTGTTGGTTGAATCTTACTAGTGCATGCAAATTCTTTTGTAACAAACAAGTGCGATGCTCCAGAATCAAACAACACTCTTGCAAGTACTGAGTTAACAGAAAACATACCCAGCACGACATTGACGCTTCCTGAGCTTTTTTAGCATTCATGTGGAACAGACGGCCGTTGCGGTTGAGCGAGTTCCCTAGGGCAAATCTCCTTCCAGGTTAACACGGCGTTGCTACTGAGCGGGTGCATTCACATTGGTGGCTGCTGCAAGCTTCTTGGGGCACTCATTAGAGTAGTGGCCCTTGACTCCACATGCAAAGCAAGTAATCTGGGACTTGTCTTTTGCTGCAACAGGCACACCATTGCTTCTAGTCCTTGGGGCAGTATTGTTGTTGGACTTGGGCAGTGCACAGTTGAAGTTATTGGAGTTGTCGGGGTTGTTGTTGTGGTTTCCTCCAGACTTCAAGTTCCCTCCGCTACAATTGGGATAGCTTGGACGGGACATAGGGGGTCTGTTGTTTCTTGGGGAATATCCTCAGATGGGTTGGGGCGATACTTCTGGGTATTGTGGGATCCGGTCTGGTGGATCATCCTGCGCTTGCGATTGTCATTGGCTTGGTTGATCTTCCCTTCCATCTGAATGGCAGAGTCTACTAGTTCTTCTAGATCTCCAAAACAGATGTTGACTAACACAGTCTGCATCTCATCATGCAATCCATTTAGGAACCTTTCCTTCTTCTTGGCTTCGGTGTTAATCTCATCAGGGGCATATCTAGCTAGGGACAGAAATTTGTCACGGTACTCCACTACTGTCAGCCTTCCTTGCTTCAGTTCCTTGAACTCATCCCTCATCCTGGTGACCAAGCCTTGTGGCACATGGGTGCGGTTGAACTTGATCTTGAATGCTTCCCAAGTCATCATCTAACCATCGTTCATGGTACAAGTGCTATTCCACCAGGCTCTTGCATCTCCTGCCAGATAATGGGTGGCAAACAGTACTTTCTCATTGGCCTCAACTCCTGCGACCTCCAGATTGTTCTCCATGGTTTGCAGCCAGTCATCAGCATCTAAGGGATCCTCAGACTTATTAAAGATAGGTGGGTTGTGTTGGGGATATACTTTCCGGGTATCCTCACAGTTCCTCACTGACTAGGGTGGCCCACTTCGGGTTAGAGCTTTGCTTCACGGGCGGCCCAGTCAGGGAGAAAGACGGAGTCCAATACGGCTACGGGAAGGCCCAGAAGACTTACCGACTTAGGCCCATTGTGTTACTTGTAGTTCAAGATGTACTCTGTAACCGACTCTTAGTCGTAGCCGGATAGATCTCTCTTGTAAACCCTAGGCCGGATATCTATATAAGCCGTCCTAGGGAGAGCCTTTAGGGCACCCTCAATAGTCTACAATCTCAACTCGCACAGGCGAAACCCTTGTAACCCATATTCCGGCTCTGCCGTATTACTGGATTGCTAGCAGGAGTAGGATCCGTCCAAAGCCGGCAGATTCGAACCTGAGTAAACTTGTGTGCTCACCGTCCTAGAATACCGTACGTCTCACACCCCTCTCTTCCGCACGCCTCGAGGAACCCCTCATGGCGTACTTGTCATCAATCCGACGACAGTTGGTGCCCACCGTGGGGCAAGTGAGCTTCGGATCTGCATTCCAAGCGGAATCTGCAAGAATCGGAATCAGCGAGACCATCGCCGTCGGTCACATCCTCTACGCCAGCGACGTCCCTCTCATCGTTCTCGACGAGACTTGGATTCCGGCTAGGGAGGCTATGACTGCCTACACAATCATGTCTTTTGGCGAGATCGATGTTTACATCGGTTTCGCTGAACCTGCCCCACCCACCCCAACGGTGATGATAGAGGCAGAAGAATCTTCTGGGTCCCCTTTGTCCACGGAGGCGGCAGAGTTCCGGATCTCAGAAAACCCTAATCCCACCCAGCCCGCACCAGCTGCGGAGATAGTGGAGAAATCTGAACCTGAGGAAGACCTAGTGGTTCAAGCCGAATCTGGAGTGGATCTCCTCGGAGAGACCGTATCCCAGATCGACCCACCCGCAGAAGTCGAAATCCAGGAGGAGCATATCAACGACACCGATTCCGGCTCTGATGATGCCGGGACAGACAGACCTTTCCTAAGGTACACACTACGACGTATGATAATGCAAGATGCAAGCATAGATGCAATTCTCGAGACCATCAAAAGTTTCGACATGGCTGATCGCGAGAGCCACAGGTACCTCAGGAAGTGATACATTGCAAATGTATCTATAATTTTTGATGTTCCATGCTTGGTTTTATCTACTTTGTTGTGTTTTGTCCACATTTTGGAGTACTTTTCATATGATTTCTTGGACTAACCTATTAACAAGATGCCACAGTGCCAGTTGCCTGTTTTCTACTGTTTTTGGTTCCAGGAAAGTCAGAAAATGAATATTCTCGAAATTGGACGGGACAAAAGCCAAAGTTCCTATTTTACCGGAAGACTCATAGAGCCAGAAGTAAAGACGGAGGAGGGCCAGGGCCTGTCCACACCATATGGTGGTGCGGGCTAGCCCTGGCCGCGCCACTAGGTGGTGTGGGCCCCCTGGCACTCCACCGACCTTGCCCTTTCGCCTATAAGAAGCCTTCCGATACCAAAACCCTAGATCATCAATCAGAAATCCACGAAAAGTTCCACTGCACCGCCGCCACCGAAGGGGAGATTCGGGGGACAGAAAGTCTCTATTCCGGCACCCTGCCGGGACGGGGAAGTGCCCCCGGAGCCATCTCCATCGATCTCCACCGCCATCTCCATCACCATTGTTGATTCCCATGATGAGGAGGGAGTAGTTCTCTCTCGAGGCTAAGGGTTCTACTGGTAGCTATGTGTTCATCTCTCTCTATGCATGATCTTATTGAGATCATGAGCTTGTAATCTATAGATCTACCTTGCTACTCAAGTGCTTTAATAGATCTCTGCTCTCCCCATGTGTGTGAAAGTGACAGCGTGCACACCATGGTGGCACTTAGGCTAGAGATTACAAATACTTGTTATGAGTTATATTTGGAGTTGGATGTCTTTATGAAATTGTGGTGTTTGTTGGACCTATCTAGTACTCAAGGTGACAGTGTGGGGTTTTCTAGATGGGAAAGGCTTACTTTGAGGTGTGCTGTTATAGCCCTACCGTTGATTAGAGTGTTCAACCAGAGAGTAGTTAAGAGTAGTATCATGAAGATAATATATTTATATGAGAGTGTTCACTAGTGAAAGTATGATACCTAGGCCTTGTTTCTTAGCATTGAAACACCATTTGCAATTAGATCTATTACATGCTTGTTTGCTTCCATCTTTATTTCAGTTTTACTTTAGACTTTTCCACGCCATCAAGCTATCTTCTATCACCGTTTCCACTTATATTTATCTATACCACTTGTATTTCACTATCTCTTCGCCGAACTAGTGCACCTATACACCTGACAAGTGTATTGGGTGTGTTGGGGACACAAGAGACTTCTTGTATCTTGATTACAGGGTTGCTTGAGAGGAATACCTTTGACCACTTCCTCCCTGAGTTCGATAAACCTTGGGTGATCCACTTAAGGGAAAACTTGCTGCTATTCTACAAACCTCTGCACTTGGAGGCCCAACAACTGTCTACAAGAATAGAAGTGCGTAGACATCAAGCTCTTTTCTGGCGCCATTGCCGGGGAGGTAAGGTAAAAGGTATTCACACCGGAGCATTAAAGAAGAAGAACCTCCCACGGCAAACGCCTATTTTCTGGCGCCGTTGCCGGGGAGGTAAGGTAAAAGGTACTCACATCCTCCGGTGTGAGTGCTCAAAGTTATTTCCTTTAGATTCTACAATTTCGTCTTTTTGTTTCTTGTTTTCACTAGTTAGTCTTAATGGAAAACAACAAAAAAATTAGAGAGCTTTATAGTATTTATCTTGAGTTAGGACATGAAGTGTTTGAAGAGAAAATTAAAAAACCTATGGAACATTATTTGCATGCTAATAGCAATGTTGTTAGTATGAATTATTTGGACACCATTATTGCTAATGCTATGGAAAAGTCTAAGCTTGGGGAAGCTAGTTTTTATGAAAATGATCTTTTTAGTTCCCCAGCTTTGGAAGATAGCTATTCTATTGCTTATGATGATACCAAACCTCCAATATATGATGATTACAATGATGAATATGATATTTTCAATCCACCTACTATTGAGGAGGAAATTAATTATGACTACAATATGCCTCCTATATTTGATGATTATGGTGATGAGAATAATAATGATAGCTATTTTGTTGAATTTTCTCCCACTACAATTAATAAGAATGACTATGTTTATGTGGAGAGTATTAATTCTTTTATGCATGTGGATCATGATAAGAATGTTTTATGTGATAGTTATATTGTTAATTTTATTCATGATGCTACTGAAAGTTATTATGAGAGAGGGAAACATGGTTTTATGCATCTCAATAATATTAGGTTTCCCCTCTTTATGTTGAAAGTCTTCAAGTTGCGCTTGTTTTGCTTTCCTATGCTTGTTGCTTTGTGCTTTCATGACTTGTTTCTTTACAAGATTCCTATGCATAGGAAGTGTGTTAGACTTAAATGTGCTTTGAATTTGCTTCTTGATGCTCTCTTTTACTTCAATTCATATTTCTTATGTGAGCATCTTTTCAAACTATCATGCCTAACTTAAAGGCGTTAAAGAAAAGTACTTATTGGGAGATAACCCAAAAGTTTTAGATGAGTCTTGGAAGTTATTACTTTAGTAATAACCGCTCCTTATCCTTTTTATTTGCTTTTTGTGCCAAGAGTAACCTCTAATGAGAGAGAAGTAATGATTGGGAAAGTTGCTGTCCCGAAACAGATTTTTGTGCTTCACCGTAAAAATACGTGTAAAATATCTGAACGTCCTTTTGAGGCGTGAATATTTGTACTTCTGCCCCAGGTTGTTATCTAACTTTCGTTAGTTCAACACTTTTCGATTTGAGCAACAGAAGGTCTTTGAAAAAATTCGTCTTTACCTGCTGGTCTGTTTTGACAGATTTCTGCCATTATTTGCATTTGCTTCTTGTTGGTTCCTTTTTGAGTTCTTTTGGGGAATTGAGCTTTTTGAGGGAAATGCTACAGTAGTTAGTGTTCTAATGGAAGTTTATTTGGTGTTAGAACTGAACCTTAAGACTTATTTATCTTGAGTGCACTAATGTTACTAATAAAGATTGTGTGAAGTTTTGTATGAAGGGAAAATTTTAGGTATATGGAAGGAATGAGTAATGAGATGAAGGATGGACTAAATCTCAAGCTTGGGGATGCCATGCGTGCCACCCCAAGAAATATACAAGAAGTACAAGCGTCAAAGCTTGGGGATGCCCAAGGCATCCCCTTCTTCATCAATAAAAATTCCAGGTTTCTTCCAAACGCTTCATTTTTATTGTTTCATGCACAATTGTGTTGTTCTTGGAGCGTCTTCTTTTCCGTTTTCGTTTTGGTTTTTCGTTTTCTTGGTTTGCTTAGTTTTCTGAATAAATTGGTTGGACCCCCTCCTTCATACATTGGTTTGCAAATAGTTTGGTTTGGTTTGGAAAAGAGTAGGAAAGTTCATGCTTATGTGGTAAAAAGAGCTCGTTTTTGACTGTGGCCTATGCTTTGTCATGCCATGCTTGATATTGTTTTGGCTTTATGCTTAGTATTCTTTGCTGTAGCATGACTTGTTATAAACAATTGAGATTGCTTAATGTGCCTTTGAAGAATCATGCGTTCATATTAAAGCATATTATAGTGGTATTCTCCTTTCATGCTTTATTTGGGTTGACTTGGCTCATGCTCACACCATGTTATGACTATCCCAAGTCACCATAAGCCTTTATGATCCTTTAGTTTTCAACTTGTAATATCACTTTTTGCTTTGATCAATGACGTTTTGTCGCTCTGCATGATTATGGCCATTATTGCTCTCTTAGTTTGTCACTCCCAGTCTTTTGCTAGCCTCCACAACCAAGTATGGGTTCCACTCATGCATCCAACTCCCTAAACCAAGTTATTCCAAAGAGTCCACCATACCTACCTACTAGCTTATGCTATTCCAAGTAATTCATGCTTTTGTTTACCTTCCACTTTTTATGAGAAAACTAGTGATTAAAGCTCTCACGAACTTGATGGCACACTTTACTTTTTTGCCTCTAATAAACTTGAACCATTGTGTCGTCTATGTTGTATATGCTTGCACTTATTTGTTGGGAATTAGCAGAACCATGCTTTCATGGGGAACGCTTTCAACATTTCACTTGGTACTTGTACCTAGTTGATATCATGCTCTTTTGTATATGGATGTCGTCGGTGTGAAATGAAAGGGGAGCTTGTAAGTCCATGGAGTTATGTATATGTGTTAGAGAAACGCCTAGGCCGCTGGTCTAATCCATGCTGACATGGTGGAAACCTGCAGCGTAACCATAATGAGCTGTCTATGAAGCATTCTTCTTATAAAAAAAGAGTCCTATATTGAGAAAAAAAGAGAAAAGAGAAAAAAAAGAGATATTATGAAAAGAGGAAAGAGAGAAAAAAGCACCATATTCCCATGGTAAATAAGAAGAATGCTGAGATGCTCGTTGTCTGCTTGCCTTGTCATTTTGATATGGGGATTCTTCCGTATCATCGGGCAAGGGGTACCCCGTTGGCGGTTCTCTATGATACACATGTACTTAGGATGACAAGAACTTACCGGTAACTAAACTTGAGTAGCATGAGGAGCGACCCTCGTATACAAGGGACATGAGATTTCTGACTTATACTTCGTCAAGCATGTACACCATAGTTTGTTCACTTTAACCTTAATCACTTCAAGATGCTTATGATAGGGGCAATGAGAGCTGAAAGCTATAAGTACCATAATTTTTGGAAGCTCTTTATGAGACTTGAATCCCTACTTCCTTTTACAAAGGCCTTTCTTCCACCATTATATTGAGTCTCCATCTTCTACCTTTATGCACCTACTTTGAGAGCATAGTGGCCATTCTTAGTTCTATGTGCATTGTCCCAAGACTAGTTGATTGATGCATAACTTGTTATTGCTTGTTTTAAACTATTGTATCTAGTCACTCTTATGAACTTTGAAGGTGTCCTATGCATTTATATTTGCTACTCTATGAGGGACAAGCTGAATACTATTATGCTATGTTTTCTTTATGTGAAACAAACAAATGTCTTGCAAAGCATTGTTATTCATGAATCTTTCGTTTGTATCTTTTCATGTTGCATCATAGTTTCTTTGTGTTATTGCTAGAACTTTGTCTTTGATGTTATGATTGAAGTACTATGATCCCAACTTTGAATGTTTTACAAATACTTTGATCAAGTCTTTGATGGTGCATGTCACCTCAAAAATTATTCTTTCTTTTTATCACTTACCTACTCGAGGACGAGCAGGAGTTAAGCTTGGGGATGTTGATACATTGCAAATGTATATATAATTTTTGATGTTCCATGCTTGGTTTTATCTACTTTCTTGTGTTTTGTCCACACTTTGGAGTACTTTTCATATGATTTCTTGGACTAACCTATTAACAAGATGCCACAGTGCCAGTTGCCTGTTTTCTGCTGTTTTTGGTTCCAGGAAAGTCAGAAGATGAATATTCTTGGAATTGGACGGGACAAAAGCCAAAGTTCCTATTTTACCGGAAGACTCACAGAGCCAGAAGTAGAGACGGAGGAGGGTCAGGGCCTGGCCACACCATATGGTGGCGCGGGCTAGCCCTGGCCACGCCACCAGGTGGTGTGGGCCCCCTGGCACTCCACCGACCTTGCCCTTTCGCCTATAAGAAGCCTCCCGATACCAAAACCCTAGATCATCAATCAGAAATCCACGAAAAGTTCCGCTGCGCCGCCGCCACTGAATGGGAGATTCGGGGGACAGAAAGTCTCTGTTCCGGCACCCTGCTGGGACGGGGAAGTGCCCCCGGAGCCATCTCCATCGATCTCCACCGCCATCTCCATCACCATTGTTGATTCCCATGATGAGGAGGGAGTAGTTCTCTCTCGAGGCTAAGGGTTCTACCGGTAGCTATGTGTTCATCTCTCTCTCTATGCATGATCTTATTGAGATCATGAGCTTGTAATCTATAGATCTACCTTGCTACTCAAGTGCTTCAATAGATCTCTGCTCTCCCCATGTGTGTGAAAGTGACACCGTGCACACCATGGTGGCACTTAGGCTAGAGATTACAAATACTTGTTATGAGTTATATTTGGAGTTGGATGTCTTTATGAAATTGTGGTGTTTGTTGGACCTATCTAGTACTCAAGGTGACAGTGTGGGGTTTTCTAGATGGGAAGGGCTTACTTTGAGGTGTGCTATTATAGCCCTACCGTTGATTAGAGTGTTCAACCGGAGAGTAGTTAAGAGTAGTATCATGAAGATAATATATTTATATGAGAGTGTTCACTAGTGAAAGTATGATCCCTAGGGCTTGTTTCTTAGCATTGAAACACCGTTTGCAATTAGATCTGTTACATGCTTGTTTGCTTCCATCTTTATTTCAGTTTTACTTTAGTCTTTTCCACACCATCAAGCTATCTTCTATCACCGTTTCCACTTACATTTATCTATACCACTTGTATTTCACTATCTCTTCGCCAAACTAGTGCACCTATACACCTGACAAGTGTATTGGGTGTGTTGGGGACACAAGAGACTTCTTGTATCTTGATTACAGGGTTGCTTGAGAGGAATACCTTTGACCACTTCCTCCCTGAGTTCGATAAACCTTGGGTGATCCACTTAAGGGAAAACTTGCTGCTGTTCTACAAACCTCTGCACTTGGAGGCCCAACAACTGTCTACAAGAATAGAAGTGCGTAGACACCAGGCAAAACCTACTCTTGGGCCGACATTGCCAATAACCCATGTGTGCATCACCTAGACGCCAATGGGGGCTCATCCCACACCAACGCCGAATGTCGTTTCAATGACGACATGAAAAGAGATGACACCGCGGGCTACAAAGCTAAGCGGAAGAAGGGAAAGAAAAATCTCAAAAAAGAAAAAGAGACCAAGGAAGATTCCAACATGGAGGAAGCCGATGCTTCAAATCCCAAGTCAGAAGGAAAGAAAACTTTTCCCACCAAGAAGGACACTTATGTCACTTTCCTCGGATCTCAACTGGCAAAGGTCAAAAAAGAAGTTCTACATGAGCTCAATGCAACAGTTTCGGCTGCCCCCCAGTATCTGGACTGGTTGGAAGTGGCAATCACATTTGTCCACGATGATCATTCGCCTAAGTTACACAGGCATGGAAAATATGCTTTAATTGTCAATCCATTGATTGACGGTTATGGTTTCTCCAAGACTCTCATGGATGGTGGTAGCAGTATCAATATTCTCTATGTCGAAACGCTACGCCAGATGAAGATCTCGGAAACACAGCTGAACCATAGCTCTGTGTTCTTTCACGGAGTTGTCCCAGGAAGACAAGCCAATTCCCTGGGAGAGATCACTTTGGATGTTACCTTTGGAACTCCAAAGAACTATCGGACGGAGGCACTTTCCTTTGAAGTGGTCCCGTTCAAGAGCGCGTACCACGCTATATTCGGACGACTGGCTTACTGGGCTTTTATGGCTCGTCCGTGTTACATTTACAATATGATGAAAATTCCAGGTCCCAACGGCGTAATCACCATCAAGGGAGACCCGAAGAAAGCGCGAGAGTGCAAGGATGGAAATGCCGCCTTTGCCGAAGCTATGCTGCACGCCCAGGAGTACCAGGAAATCAAGAAAAGCATAGATCCGTCCGAGATGCCCGCAACGAAGAAGGAGGTGACAAAGCCAAATCCGGAGTTCAAGGCATCAGAAGAGACAAAGAAGACGCCGTTGAAGAATGATGACCCCTCCAAGGTGACCCAGATAGGCGTAGGCCTAGGTAGCGCATAGGAAAGCGTGCTTGTCAAGTTCCTCCAAGCAAATCAAGATATCTTCGCATGGCAGCCATCTGACATGACCGGAGTACCTAGGAAACTTGCCGAGCACTCTCTAAATGTAAACCCGAGCGCTAAACCCGCCAAACAATCCCTACGACGATTTGGCGATGAAAAGCGTAAGGCAATAGCTAAGGAATTAGCACGGCTCGAGTTACCAGATTCATAGAAGAGGTCATCCACACTGAGTGGTCGACCAATCCTGTAATGGTCGCTAAAAAGGGCACCAATGATTTAAGGATGTGTGTTGATTATACTGCCTTGAACAAGGCCTGTCCAAAAGATCCGTTCGCTCTGCCTAGAATTGATCAAGTTATCGATTCTACGGCAGGCTCGGAACTCCTCTGTTTTCTCGACGCATATTCCGGTTATCACCAAATCCGGATGAAGGAATCTGACAAAGTCAAAACTTCGTTCATAACCCCCTTCAGAACCTTCTGTTTTGTTACGATGCCCTTTGGGCTGAAGAATGCAGGAGCTACGTACCAGCGCACGATGCAGCGTTGCCTCCACGACCAACTCGGACGCAATGTGCATGCATACGTGGATGATATTGCAGTAATGTCCAAAAGGAAGGAGACGCTGATTTCTGACTTGGAGGAAACATTTTCCAACCTACGAAAATATAACATCATGCTTAACCCGAAGAAGTGCTTCTTTGGAATACCAGCCAGAAAATTGTTAGGTTTCATCGTGTCTCAGAGAGGCATAGAGGTGAACCGGGACAAAATCAAGGCTATACTCAGTATTTCCAGGCCAACTCGCCTGAAGGACGTACAAAGACTAACTGGTTGCATCGCTGCAGTCAGTCGGTTTGTAAGCCGGCTTGGTGAACGAGCCGCACCATTATACAAACTCCTGAAAAAGACCAAAGATTTTGTTTGGACTGATGAAGCTGAAGCTGCACTACAAGACCCAAAGAAAGTACTCTCATCTGCTCCTATCCTTGCAGCGCTAGAACCTCAAGAACCGATGTTGCTTTATCTTGCTGCGACAAATAAGGTCGTTAGTATCGTCATGGTAGTGGAGAGACCGGAGGAAAATCAGGAGCACCTGGTGCAGCGTCCGACTTACTTTGTCAGTGAAGTCCTAACAGAGTTACAACAACGGTATCCGCATTATCAAAAGTTGGCTTACGGTGTTTTTCTAGCATCTTGTAAGTTGCGACACTACTTTCAGGAGCATCCAATTACCGTGGTGAGCACAACTCCCATGAGAGATATAATCAACAACAGTGACGCCACAGGACGCGTCGCCAAATGGGGCATAGAGATTTCAGCTTTTGACATTGAGTATAAACCTTGGATAGCAATCAAATCCCAGATCCTTGCTGACTTTGTCGCTGATTGGACAAAGACGAAGGAGAACATGATCCTCCTTGAGTCAGAATATTGGACCCTCTTCTTCGATGGGTCTAAGGCTCGCGGGGGCTCGGGGGCTGGCGTGGTGCTCAAATCACCCCAAGGAGATAAACTTTTATACGTGTTGCAGATCCACTTCATAGCGACAAACAATATTGCCGAGTATGAAGCACTGCTGTATGGAATCCAGATTGCTAAGGATATTGGCATTCAACGTTTGATGTGTTACGGAGATTCGGATCTTGTTGCTCAACAAGTGTCGGATATTTGTAATGCAAATAAGCACATGGCAGCATATAAAGCTGTCGTGGATGATCTATCTAAATCGTTCGAAGGATTTGAAGTTCAACATATCCCTCGAGCAGAAAATGAGGAAGCAGACGCACTATCTCGGATAGGTTCTGCACGGAAAGAGTTCCCGGATGACGCTTTTTTAGAGCACCTCAAAGTTCCCTCAATAAAGGGAGTAGATGAGGAATATCCGACCAAATCCGACTCACCTCTGATAGCAGTTCTGGCTGTAATTCCCAGCTGGACTCAACCCTACCTCGATTAATTGGTAGATAGCAAATTACCCGAAGACGAGGTGCTGAGCTGGCAGATTATCCGACGAGCAAAAGCCTATACTATTGTTAAAGGTGAGCTCTATAAGCGGAGTGTTTCTGGGGGTTTTCAGCGCTGTGTATCTCCGGAAGAAGGAGTGGAAATCTTAAGGGAAATCCACGAAGGCGAGTGTGGTCACCATGCTGCAGCCAAATCTTTAATTGCAAAAGCTTTTAGACACGGATTTTTCTGGCTTACAGCTTAGGCAGATGCCGAATGATTAGTCAAGACGTGCAAATGCTGCCAAAAATACGCCAAACAAGCTCATGTTCCGGCTGATCAGCTGCGAACAATACCTATAACATGGCCCTTTGCGGTCTGGGGGCTTGATATGGTAGGACCTTTTAAACGAGCTCCAAGTGGATTTACTCATCTCTTAGTAATGGTGGATAAACACCAAATGGATTGAGGCTAAACCTATCACTAGTTGTGATGGAGCAACAGCCAAAAGATTTGTCGAGGATGTTATAATCTGGTATGGTTATCCACATAGTATTATCACGGACAACAGGACTAACTTCTCTATGGAAGAATTGGCTGAATTCTGCAATGAGCAAAATATCCGGCTTGACATCACGTCAGTCGCACATCCACAGGCTAACAGACAAGTCGAAAGAGCAAATGGTTTAATCCTATAAGGCTTAAAACCGAGACTCGAAGCACCACTATGACGTGCTGCGGGGGCTTGGGCAGAGGAATTACCCTCTGTAATATGGAGTTTACGAACGACTCCAAACAGGTCAACCGGATACACACCTTTCTTCTTGGTCTATGGTGCAGAAGCAGTTCTTCCTAGTGATTTGATTCACACTTCTCCTAGAGTGGCCGCGTATATTGAAGAGGATGCCGAGATTTCTCGACAAAATGATCTCGACTTAGTCGAACAAGTCCGCGTCGTTGCTGAAATGAGATCTACAGCCTATCAGCAGAAGTTACGCAAGTATCATAGCCAGAGAGTCCGAAATAGATCTTTCAATAAAGGTGATTTGGTTCTCCGGCTTGTGCAACAAAGAAAGCACAAACTTTCCCTTGTATGGGAAGGGTCCTTTTTAGTTAGTCGAGTATTGCACAATGGATCGTACTACTTAACTGACATGAGGCCAGTCAAAGAAAGACCTGCTACTAAGAAGAAAAAGAGAACTGGAGGCAGTACAAATCCGGATGAGTTAGACAGACCGTGGAATATTGCTCAGCTACGTCCATTTTATTCTTAGTTTATCCTTCTTTGTAAACATATATATGTACATGTTCTGTGAGAAATAAAAGTTTTGGTTGCCTCAATTTTTTCTGAGAAGTTTTTACCATCTTATTTCCGAATGGTCATGACATAGTCGAAAATCCCAGAATGCTTGAAAGTACTTTATGCTCATGCTCGTTCTGGTTTAGATTTCCGATTCTAAAACTGCTACCCTCGGGTATAACTCTAAAGTTTCTGGTCTTTACTTTGGTTATTTGTCTGATTGCTGGATGCGGGCATTTTCCGAGTAGTGAATTGTTGGTACTGGAAGCCGGCTTTGTTTCCGAGTTTAAACTGGTTTAGCGATTGAGCTCCGTTGCTCGGCAAAGTTTCCGGCAGAAGGTTTAGCCGGCTCACGAAAGGAACGAGGCGGAAAGCCAGATAAACGATAAGTACAGACGAAAAAAATACAAGTTCTTATGTAAACATTTCAGGCACACAAAAATTTAAAGCCAAAAGTGCTGAATAGATCAAAAGCTTAGCACTAGCAAAATTATAGTACTGCATATTTACAGGCCCATCATGTTTTTCAGAATAACACAAGTATTTCTGCCATTCTATGATGCAGGAGAGGAAGGAGCCACCGGCTCGCTGGATACGCCGCCTTGGTATCATTTCGAGATGTCCGCATCCGAGATGGTGCGTTCATCGTCGGAAACTTCTGCTGATTCTTCTAGAGGAGGAGGCGGAGTAGCCACGCGGGTGAAGAAAGGGGTCTCGTAGCTGGTCAAGTCAGCCACGTGACACCCATATCCGACGCAGGAGTGCATGATGGCTTAAAGGTCCTTCTCCTGGCCGTCTTCATCTACTTTGCAGTACCCTCTGGTCACTTGTCATATTTCCATGTTTCCATGGTGGCTCATGACCATGGTGAGAGCGTTCTGCGCCACAGTCCGCGCGTAGGACATATTCCAATCCTGAACAAGCTGCGGCATCTCCTTTGCCTTGTCCCGCACCTGAAAATCCGACATGCTGTGCATGTCCAGAATCTGGAGAGCTTCGCCGATGTCCTCAAGGGATTGGCGGAAGTCATGAAGCAGGTCACCGACTTGGGTAAGCCGGTGGGTGCAAGGCTCGGTGGAGGAAGAGTCCTTCAAGTTCAGAGGACCTATACACAAAACAAATCAAGAAAAGTCCGACATTGATAGAAGTCGAAGAAAGTGGAAAAATCCGACATTAATAGAAGTCGAAGAAAGCGGAAAAGCTAGACAGATGGAACGTACCAAAAATGACGTCGTCGATTTTGGTCTTCTCTTCCCGAACACTCTGGAGTTCAGCCCGGAGCACCTCAGAAAGATCCTTCTCTCTGTCAAGCTCATTTTTGAGGTCCGAGATTGTTTTATCTTGAGCAGCGATCTTGCGATCACGCTCATCAGTAGCCATGGAGGAGGACTCAAGGATTTGAGCAATGCTCTTTTCATGATCCGCCTTGAGCTTATCCAGCTCTTGGCGAAGTTCCTTGTTCTCCACCACCAAGGTCTTGAGGTTCTCGGCCTCTTCAATAATGGCGCAGGATTGTGTTACCAGCGCTGTAAGTCAAAAAAGAACAACAGTTCAGAAAAAGTTCGACTATGAAAACATGAAAGACAAGGCTTGAGTCTCGAAATATTTACCTTCAACGTCATCCTTGGCAACTTTAAGTTCAGCATTTTTAAGTCGGAGAGCCTTGATCTCTCTCCGCTTATCACAGACATTCTTCAATAAATCCTGGTTATAGGAACATACTTTCTGTAAGTCAGAATACCCAAAGTCAGAAAGCTACTTAAGACTCGGGCTAATATTTTTGCTAAATATTAGCACGAGCCTTGGGGGCTACACTAGTTCATTCTTTGGCATCCTAATGAAGCATAAACCCGGATTGTATATCCTACTTCATGCTTGGGGGCTAGAGGATATGATATAAAATACAATAAAGGAAAAACAGGAGTTGGAATTCCGACTTACATATTGTTCGCGAGTGAGTTTATCCAAACTCGCGTTCACTTCAATGGCCACCTTCTCGGCGAGAGTCAGAGGAATCACTGGTGTTGTTGGAAGATCACCAGTCCTTATTCTCTCGTCGCGAAGGCGCACCTGGGCAAGAAGGTCGGAGAACTTGACATCCTCTGCCTCTTGCGCTTCTTCTTCGGCAGATAAGTTTCTTTTCTCCAGGCATTGCCTGGCGAGCCGTTGGATTTCTTCAGCAGATTTTCGGGAGAGGCCAAACTTGGCAAGTCCCGGATTGCTAATAAGGTTTTCGGTGAAGGTTTCTGCCGAGGGATCATTACCCAAAGAGGGTTCACCCTATCTAAATCTGACTCACCCATGGTGAAGTCAGTTTGCGACTCAAGGTTCATAGGCTCTGTTGAAGGAGCCGGATCTTTTGCGGCATCCGGAGAGATCACCAGCATTGCGGAAGGTTGAGGGGCAGGAGTCGGAGGAGCCACGGTAGGAGAAGCTATGGTAAGCTTCATCTGACGCAAGGGCTTCGAAGAAATCCCTTTCCCCTTACCCTTGATGAGCGGTTTTGCTATGAGAATGTAGTAAAGTCAGAAACATTACATCTCGGAAGGAAATTCGAGTAAAGTGCAAAGGCGGAAGTTGTGATTGAAAGTTACCTCTTCACGACGGGCACCTCCTTTGTGCCAACAGCCACTGTTGGAGCTTTGCGCTTCTTGAGCGCAAGGTCCGACAATGGAACCACCTCTGTCTCCTGAGAGAACTCCGGTGGATATCCTTCGAGCGGAGCAAGTTCCGACTTGGGGAGGTCAGCAAGCTGAAAAGAAGAAAACATATCAGTATTGCAATGTAACTCGAAGATTGAAACACATAAAAAGGTGTACTGATAGAAGTTTACCGGCACTACGGGGTTTTCCGCCGTATGCATATCCAGAGAAACCTTCGGGATCCTCCTCTCGATCCGCTCCCTGATCAGCCACTTGATTTGGCTTATGTAGCCTTGTGTGGTGTAGGCTTTGGGGCTGATGCGGAGGGAGTCTTTCTTGGACGACGTGATGGAGTGCATCAGTCGGGTTCCGTGGTACTGAAGGGGCTGGATCCAGCGAGAGACCCAACATTGGACCAAGTCAGATCCCTTCAGTCCCTTATGTTTGATCAAGTATTCGATCCGCCTCTTAGCGAGGATCAGATCGTCAGTAAGAGCCGGAGGAGCCTTGTCCCAGGACGGTTGGGTCGTGGCAGCTCCGTCGACAAAAGCCGGCAAAGCAGTAGCTTTGTCAGGAGCCAGAATATCCTTATGATAAAAGAATGTGGCTGGCCATTGTTTGACCGAGTCACTGGCTAGAATTTTGGGATATGCATGCTCACGTCTAAGCGAAAAACTAATAGTACCGGTGATGTAAGGAACACCGACAGTAATAGAGTTTCTCCGGACATGAAAATAGTACCGGAATAAGATCAAACTCAGCCTAATGCTGAGAAAGCCCTCACACAAAGAAGCGTAAGCACTCATCTCTAAGAGAGAGTTGGGAGGAAGATGATGGAGTTGAACTCCGTAATGATCAATCACCTCGGAGAAGAACTCTGAGGGAGGAAACGACAAACCTCTGTCGAGGTGGGTGCCGAAGTGGACCCGCTCGTCGGCGCGCGGGTTGGGGACGGTTTCCTCGAAGCCGCTCTGCCAGTCGCCGGTGCGGAGGAGCCCTTCCTTCTCCACATTCTAGAGCTTCTCGTCGTCGAGCACGCAGGGGATCTAGAGCCCGTGGAAGCTCTCCTTCTCCGCCACCGCTTTCGTCGCCGCCGTCGCTGCCACTGCCGCCAGTCCGGAAGAGGAAGAAGAGGCCATTTCTCCGACGGGCAGATGACCTAGGATGGGCGGCGCTGGGAGTTTTTTGGGGGAGGAACGGAGGAGCTCTATGTGCACAAAGAGATTGGGAGGAAAGGAAAAGGCAAAGGACAGGTGAAAGGAGAAGGAGAAAATCCTAACCCCTTATATCCACCTAACTGCGCCAAGATTCGTGCAAATGCTACAGTGTAACCGCCACGCATCGTGGAAGGAACTGGGAAGGTCCCACGCGATGATTGCGTTGCCTCGATCTTCGCGCACGTATTGAAACGGCGCCTCGGTTCCGCGAACCGCGGACCCACCAACGGTCGTGCTGACGGAATGCTTGTCAGATGACGTGACTTGACCATGACTTCTGTCAGGTGGCATTTGAGATCAAGTTCCGGCTCAGTTTGAAATCAAGCTGGAAAATCCGAGTAACCTGTTGATAGGTCCGACTTATTTTTAAGACCCGGATCATATTTTTTGTTGTGAAGTTTCAGGAACCCTTCAAGATTCTGCAAGTCGAAGATTAAGCTAGACGATGATAAATCCGACTTTGGATCTTGGACCCTCCGAGGGCTGTTGTTGGGGATATACTTTCCGGGTATCCTCACAGTTCCTCACTGACCAGGGTGGCCCACTTCGGTTAGAGCTTTGCTTCACGGGCGGCCCAGTCAGGGAGAAAGACGGAGTCCAATCCGGCTACAGGAAGGCCCAGAAGACTTACCGACTTAGGCCCATTGTGTTACTTGTAGGTCAAGATGTACTCTGTAACCGACTCTTAGTCGTAGCCAAATAGATCTCTCTTGTAAACCCTAGGCCGGATATCTATATAAGCCATCCTAGGGAGAGCCTTTAGGGCACCCTCAATAGTCTACAATCTCAACTCGCACAGGCGAAACCCTTGTAACCCATATTCCGGCTCTGCCGTATTACTGGATTGCTAGCAGGAGTAGGATCCGTCCAAAGCCGGCGGATTCGAACCTGGGTAAACTTGTGTGCTCACCGTCCCGGAATACCATACGTCTCACACCCCTCTCTTCCGCACGCCTCGAGGACCCCCTCATGGCGTACTTGTCATCAATCCGACGACAGGTTGGTATTCTGAAAGTTCTTGAGCTTGGATCCATGGTGATCCTGGTTTCCGTGGCCTTGGTTATTGTGGGCCATCTGAGCTATCTGTTGAAGGGTGGCTAGGTTGGCTTGGCGTTCGGCTCTACTAGCTTCACTGTCAGAAATTAGCATTTGCAGAATCTACAACATCGGGTCCTGAGATGAACTGCTTCCTCCGGGATTTCCACGAGTCATCTGAAGATTGAGATAGATAATGTGATAAGAGGGAAATTTCTAAGGTTCATGGTTTTGTTTCAAAAGCTTTAAACTTTGAGTTTGACTCAGGTTTGGCAAACTAATAACTTCTTCTCATTCATTCATTTAAAGCACACCATACAAACACACCACAACACAAATGGAAAACAGATGGTTTTAAGAACCATTATGTGAAACTACGATATAGTGGGACCGGTACAACTCATTCCTACGGTAGTGATCAAGTGCATCTAATCATCATCAATGAAGTATGAATCATCATCATTAGTGTGGAAATCCATGGAATCATCCTCCAGGTAGTCGTTGTCATCACTGAGGTAAGAGTAAAGATCTCCCTGGATATCTTCACCTTCCTCCTCCTCCTTTGCTTCAAGCTGGACTTCCTGTTCATGGATGGTCTTCTCGAGAGCGGCCACCTTCTCGCGAAGACGATTTATGGTGCGATCCTTCTTGTCGCGCTGATGACGAAGTGATTGGCGCTCCTTGGCGAGAATGGCGAGAGTCTGGTCCTTCTTAACGGTAATGGAAAGGTTGTGGTTGGCGTAGGCTCGAGCGTTGTCCAACTCCTTCTGCCTATCATACAACATGAAGTCAAGATTGTCCACCTGGTGCTTCAGCTCCGGGTGTACTGGCATCTCCAATCGCATTCCCATAGAATCATGCCTTGCGGAGTAAGCAAAGCGAGTTCCCTGGATCAAGTTGATGTCTTGCCCACACAGACGATCAAGAGCTTCATGCATAGCCCTGGCTAATCCATCTAGCCAGTTGTTCTCACGCAAGGTGAATTGGATCTTCTCCGAAGTGGGTGCTTCCATCTTGCCTCTGAGATCTGCAACTATCTGCCATTGCAGATCTCCTCCTATGTGATCGTTGAGTTGGGCCCCGAAGAATTCCGGATGCGGGCGCTCAAGATACTCTGACAGTGCATCTAGATCCCTCTCAAAGATCAGTTGCCCCCCGTTGCCCAACTGGTAGAACTTGCAATACTAGACTTCCATCTATAAGAATTTAGGGTGAGTAAGTTAGTGAGGTGATCAAGTGTGTCAAATTTTATGTAGGAATGCAAGAAGTTTTTGAGGAACATGATTTTTTTTGGAAAGAATCAAGGATAAGAGTGGGAATAGGTTTTCATAAATATCCACTTCTTTTGTTTTGAAAGTAAGTTTTTGTTCGGACGTCCATTCTAACTAGGGTCTCCTATGGTCAAGATGGCTCTGATACCAACTTGTCAACACCCGAATTTTTAATCCCAGATGCCTGTTATGCCATACCTCGCAATCCCAGGATTACCATTTTTGCGAGACATAACAGATTGGATATCACAGTACATCATCCATTACAAACCATAATAAGGTCTTACAAATAGAGGATCTCATGATCCAATCTTAATACAAATCAAGCAGCGGAAAATAAACATAGTAGGGGCTCCATCTTTAGAGTCACAGGCAATGCTGACGATGGGAGATGATCCTAGTTGTCGTAGACGCCCTGCTGTCCATCATCCTGATAGTCCCCCTCATAGTCTGGCCACGGGAATAGCCAGGAACAAAGCCATGAGTACTCTTTAAGTACTCGCAAACTATCACTAACAAGTAATGTAGCTCTAGTAGGAATCTTAAGCTCTAGGTTTATTTGCAAAAAGCCAGATTTATCTAAAGTTGAGTTTAGAAGTAAAGAAAACTAAGTTAATGTTCTAAATCACTTTAAGTGGGAACCTAGTTTTCATATCCACAACCTAGTTCTGGCCAAGTCAAAGTCATAGTTCAATTCACAAGTCATTTTGAAAACATCTGACAACGAAACAGTATGGCCACTCCAACTGTCCATGACCGCGTATGCGGCTATTCGAATAGTTTGACACTCTGCAGAGGTGGTACACTTTCACCACAAAATTCAATACATCCGTCAGTATGTCGATAATCAATCATAGTTTGACACTCTGAATCATCATACTTAGTATGCGGATAATCAATCATAACCTTTCAATTACACACTCTAGTATAGGCACCTCCCCTATGAGCTTGGCCTCGCAGCCATGGCCATCTGCCATCCTGGGAACTACATAGGTGGACAATTCACACTCACGAGGTAGCCTCAGCTCAACCTCTTCCGCAAGGGAACCCATACTAAGGCATATAAACTTCCAGCTAAGCCCTACCCAATTCGGGTATTGTGGTTGTACGGTAAAATTGGAATGGTATCGCATCCGAACCCAACCATCAGTTTTTATAAAGGGCTAAGGCTCATGCCTCAACATTTTCATCATCCAATCTTTTTGTGTTTCTCAACTCATGTCAAAACATTTCAATAGAATGAATCCTCATTCCAAGGTTTTCATAATCATTTTCACCAAGTATTCCCATCTAAAGTGATCCACTTTTATACTTAGCACTAGCCACTAAAGTTGAGGGTATTCACTAATGAGGGGTGCTAATCTCCAATCTCATGCCATGGAATGACATCTAAGTATAATTAGTTAGGCCTAGTTTTATACTCTTTATGGTATCTATTCTACTTTTCCAATACTCACAAAGTACTAACTAAAAGTAAAGAACTCCTCCTCCTCGTATCCCGGGTCGGTACTATCATCTATAAATGAATATGGGGTACACAATCTGTTGGAAATATGCCCTAGAGACAAATAGTAGTAAGGACTATTATCATATTTCATATAGTTTATGATTAAGTTTTATATCATGCTATAAATGTATTGAGTGGAAACATCAATACACGTGTGATATACAAATAACCAGGGGTTCCCAGTGAAACTCTAGTCACTGGTTCATTGGTCAACAGATGATCATGTTTCCTGATCATGTGGCATTTATGCTAGTTGGAAGTGAGGTCATCTCATTCTGAGAATGAGATGATGAACCAATACCCAACCTAAACATCGTGACACGATCATGTCACTAAGTTTAAGTTATGATGATTAGAAATGGATCCTCGTGGACTATTCCTTAGACCGTGCGACTACATCAATCACTGTCTCCCGAGAGTGTTTTGATAGCATCAAGCGCCACTTGGTAATACAGTGGTTATAAAGGTGTGTCAGGTACTCGGAGGAAACCGTTGAGGCAATATATGTCAAGAGCGGGATTTGTCCGTACATGTGACGGGAAGATACTCAAGGGCCCACTCAAAAAAATTATGTCCAATAGCTACGCAGCATGTGATTCGATCATAGGGATATCACTTGTCGGAACGAGTCAAGTAGCATTGTTCAATAAAGAGATTGAACACGACATGGTGATGTCATTGATCAGATCTCGGGCAATGCAAGTATCGAGTGACAAAGGGAATAAGACACGACTGTCCCGGTTCAAACGACGAAAGATCTTCGTGGAACGCATAGGGGTCACATGGCCATCCAGGTCCCTCTGTCGATCATTGGTGCGGGAGTGTCCCGACCATGTCTGGAGTGTTCCCGAACCATGGGGTATCACGCTTAAGGGCTTGATGATGCTTAGAGAGTGTTTATAGGATCGGTGGAATCACCGAAGAAGAGTAGGGAGAAAACCGGAAGGGTTTCGGTAAGTCTGGAGGATGTCTGGAGTGGAGGTGGAAGGTGTTCCATAGCCACAGTGTTTGAATAATGTGTGAATGAATGTTAAATGTTGATTTAATCATTTATTCATAATTATTTAAATAAAGAGAAAATCAATTTTAATGGTCAAAGGCTTAATGGGCCAATTCCGGAGGGAGAGGTCCCATTAGGGGAAAGGAGAGAGGGAGAAGGGCCAAGGGGGTGGCCGGCTGGGCCTAGCCCCCCCCACGTGGGGTCCACTAGGGTGGCTGGCGGCCACCCCTCCCCCTCCTCTCCTTTAGTCTCACCCCGGGACTTTGAGGGAGGTAGTACCTCCCCTCCCCTTATATATAGTGGGGGTATTTGGCCAATTTAAATACACCAATAATCAATAAAGGTCTCCCCACTTTTGGGAGGACCTCTAATTGATATTTCCTCTCTCCCCCCTCTCTCTCGTGACCGTGGTCCCAAGTCTGGACTGCACGAGCGAGAGACATCTTCACCACAGAGCGCCGTCGCGTTGCGGGATTTAGATCCGGGAGCTCTACTTCCGCAACTGCTGCTGGATCGGGAAAGCGGGAGTCATCGTCAGGCACCGGACGTGTGTAACTCCTCGCGAGGTGTCGCACTTGAGGCACTCAAGTCGTTGGAGCCAAGGAGCGCAAGGACTTCATCACGACCTTGAGGTCGGCTTCGGCTCGTCTACATCAACCACGCTCTCCTGAGCATTGACAACACTTTTCGGTCTTCAAGGGTAAGTTCGCGAAAAGCGCCTCCCGTTACTGTATTACTAATAGATAGGTCCTGGCAGCATCAGGGGTTCAGGGGCATAGAGTAAAATTTATTGTTTTCATACGCGGAACCCCTACAGTGGTATCAGAGCTAGATCTATGCGTAGTAATACTAGTACGGGTAGAACACACGAGATGTAGAGTGTGGGCATTGATCTTTTAGTTGTTACCCTCCCACGTGTACTCGTGTATATTGCAGTAATGCTTGATGAAGCGCCCCCCAACCGACTTTACGCGTTCATTCGCGAGACTGGTCCATGCTTGACATATGGCTTGTACCATATAAAGTGGCTTAGGGGGGTGTCTGTCTCTCTCGCATTAGTTGGTATACCATTTGCCATTGAGGGCCCCGAAAGGGGTGTAGTAGAGACAACTTCTTGATCAACGTTGTGCTGGAGGTTCATAGGTAAGAACGGTTCTTGTGCGAAAGCCCATTCAGCCACGTAAAACATGCAAAGATAAAGTAGAGGCATCTAACTTTGTTTTGCAGGGGGGAGTTGCTTTGTGATATGGTTGTGGAAAAGGTAAAGTGATTACCTTTGGTTACGTAATAGTAGATAGTCATAGAGGTGACGAACTACCACGCCGGAAAGACACCGGTACCCTGGCGCCGGAACCCGGTGACGACGGATGGAGATCACGACGTGAAGGACCATATCACATAGCATTTACATTCAATGTTATTGTCTGTATGTCTTATTGTGTGCTAGTATTAGATACTCGACGGTAGCCTAATTAATAAGATGATCCCTATTAAAATTACCAACGATTGTGTTCCCCCTTAGTGTGCACCACCAAGAAAGTTCTTCGGTATGAGGCGATCCAGGGTTACAGGCCTGGGTGTCAGACATATCTATGTTCACATACAGTGGGTGTAAGCCATGTTGCACAGCGAATACACTAAGGTTGAGTTGGCGAGCCTAGCATCTGCAGACATGGCCTCGGAATGCGGATGGTCGAAAGATCAAGCACGAGTCGCATGAATGATGTGACCGACATTTAGCGTCCACCCTTGAACCCACATTGATGGCCGTGACGATCGGGGGAGATGTGGCTGATAGGGGTCGTGTTATCACTAGGAACCCTTTTGGGGATAGTGTTTCTGAGTGGAGTTATTATTAACTCATTTAATATAAACTTAGTCTAAATTCCTTTTGCAATTATAAATGTAGATGGCTCCTTTCGTGTTGACGGTTGATTGGTTAGAAGGAGAGAAGCTCAGATTAGACAGATTGAACTTCTCAATATGGGTTGCACGTCTCCACGTTCTCCTTAGCAAGAACGACGTGGTCGACTACATACTCGACGGGATGGATTTGGATTAGCCCACTAACCTAGAGACCCCAGAGGAGCGGAAAGACCACTATCTCCGTCGTGAGATGGCCTCCTTCATTTCAGTTACCATGCATTTCAGAATGGTGGATGAGTTGTGGCCTTTCGTGGGTGATGTCGACCCTCGTTCGGTGATGCTACAGCTTAGGACACATTTCGTGGAACAAGTACGCATATGGGAGCATGAGCTGATGGCAGACTTCCCCTCCATTAAGATGGAGGAGAACTCTTCACTGGACGACCACTTGGAGCACATGCATGATGTGTACATGAGGCCTGCATACTTCCTGGATAACTGGATGACGGGCTCTTTCGCAAATAGTGTTGTGCTGCGGTCGCTGCCACCAAGCTACCAAGCACAAGTCAGGACTTGCGTAATGACGGGCGACGCGGAATCAATGGAGTTCCACCGGTTCGTGACACATCTCAGGAATGTGTTGGTTGAACCAGATGTCGCTCAGGTCATCAATGACAAAGGTATATATTTGATATACAGTTTTATAAATGTTATATTCTTGCAAACACATTTGTAGTGTTAAGTATATCTGATACTTGTTCTATTTTGCTGAAAACAGGTCCTTCTGCATGAGAGGTGCTTGCTGGAGAGGAGGTGACGTTGCGTGTTGATGGCGAGCATGATGATGACAGCCGACGACACTCTCCCTCGACATTTATCATTTAGTTTATGTTCTAGGATGATTATTGTAATCAAGAGATTGTGAACTTCTTTAGTGTGTCTGACACTTCATGAGACGGTTATTCATATGAGTTTGTAACAAACCGTTGTTCTACTTTTATGAATAATTTCTATTCGTGTTCATATCTTGTTTGATTATGTGTGAAATATCCTTGATGTTTGAAACTAATTGATAATACATGAACATTTGTAAAACATTAAAATGCCTTTTTAAAAAATACCCAAATTAAATGATATTTCATTATGGGATGAAAACCATTGTTTAAATTCAAAGTTATGTGATAATATGTGAAAGTCAATCGATTTCTTATCACATATAAATCATGCCTAAGTTCGGCAAAATAACTTGAACACTGTGTATTACTTAAATACAAAGTGTTTAAAGAATTGTTAAAAGTAAATACATATTCGATGTATTGTGTTTTAATGAAAATGGTAATTATCATTATATGATTGTTTAAATGTGTAAAGTAGTTTACCAAAGGAAACATGAATATGAAATTATTTGATATGATCAAAATGTTTCATCAACAAAAGGTATAAATATAAAAGAGAATCTAATTACTATGATTTGATCAATAGTAATGAAATTCAACTTTATAAGAATGGCATAAAAGAAATTGTGGAATGCAAAGCGTTTTGAAACGTCAAAATGCGAAGCATCACAATGTGATATTAGATATCAAAGTGGGTGAATAGGAGGCACCAAATAAATCGTTGTAGTGTAGATGTAGAGACCATTAGTTAGGAATAGTTAGCACTCAATTAGAAGGCAGTGAACCATTTGAATTCATGAAAGTTTTGGGTTATTCTATATAACCAAAACAATAGCGAATAAGTCCTTGTAGCGTATTCATTGGAAACTTTGAATACGAAACCCATAGCTGAAACCAAAAGGAAAGCAAGATTCGTATTGCTTGGATTTTGGTACATTCTTGAGAAAGCTCACTTTTAGTGATGTTTCTCGATTATGGAGCAAATGGAAGATAGTGAAAAACACGATGATGATTCAAAAACCCTGCATCAGAGTGTTGAGAAGCGCAACGGACAACGTTCCTGAACGTTTCTCTTCACAGAAGGAAAGAATCAATGATATTCATCATTGTGTTTTCTCCACTAGTATTTTCACTATATAAAGTAGGATTCAAAATGTAAATCCATATCTAGTATGGAGACACTTGTGAATCAATTGTCATGATTCTTGGAATGTGACATACCTACGAACTACAAAGGAAATAATGGTAAACTAAAATTATGAGAAATCCTAGAAGTAAACTTCCCTTGAGATTAGAAAGCAATTCGTTGCCGAATCTCACAAGTAAAAGGGATTACTTGGAATTTTCCCAAATGACTACAAAGCCATAGTGGAAAAGGGGGTGAATGACAAAAGCACAATTTGTCAAGTATTGGACAAATTCAAATGAATTTGATTCATGTGTGCTAAATGTCTAGTGGATTTAAAACTAGTAAAGTACTAGTATCTCATAGTAAAATCTCCAAGTTTGATATTTGATCAAAGGATTTTGAAGTTGTTCAAAATAGTGAGTGGGTGTGCAATTTGCATAAAATTGAGTGGGAGCTATGAAAGTCTTCCTGAAACAATATGTGATTGACATATTTTGAGTGGGAGCTTATAGGAGTAATTCTTAAGTATGTTAAGAATGAAAGCACAAATACTTATAAATAATGATTTATAAGATGTAGAAGTTGAAAATAAGTGTATTAAGATATTATGTAGTATTCCTTAAGGATTCTGAAAGGGGTTTCAGAATAGAAGTTAATTAAGGAACTGATCCTTAATAACTCAAATTAGGAATAGTATTAAGTTTAACATCAATGGTTGAAAGAAAGAAACGGATGATTGTCATCCACTATGTTGAGACATAGGTTCTATCTTAGTAAACCATGATGATAACTTAACATAATATGTGATCCAATAAGGAACGTTTAAAAGTGATTAAGTTTGAATCACAGAATGTTGAGCTAAGTTTTTGTCCGCAGTGTCTGATAGAGAACTATAGACATGTTTTCCAAATTCATAAAGGATGACATATCTTAAAGCATAAAGGGTTATGTTATAAGGGAATATGTTGGAAACTCCTGTAATACCGATTAAAGTCAAGTAGGAAGCTAGGTGAACAAAAACATTGAAAGTTGCACAGAGTGCACTAGTGTTTCGATGAATACGTTTATAATAATAGATAAGGGTACCATCTAAAGTGTTGTATAACGTTATGGCGGGACTAGTTCGCTTTTAACATAGAATGATGTGTCCCAGGGCACAATGCCCATGATAAAGCCCTCGAGGTTGATCTAATGTCACTGTAGGCTCCTGGAATCAGGACTCGTTCTGCTACCATAGCAACAATGCATACACACGGATGCTATCAGAAAGATGATAAAGTATTAATGTCAATCAAGGTGACATTAGTAAGTTGCAAAGGATTTGGGACTATAGAGTACAGACCCAAGACTCAACCTCTTCCATGAGCAAGCATGTTCAGGGTACCGGATATATGGTGCCAATGATTGAGAACAAATGCAGCTAGTGTATTTGTACTCTAGTGCAAGTGGGAGACTGTTGGAAATATGCCCTAGAGAAAAATAGTAGTAAGGACAATTATCATATTTCATATAGTTTATGATTAAGTTTTATATCATGATATAACTGTATTGAGTGTAAACATCAATACACGTGTGATATACAAACAGCCAGGGGTTCCTAGTGAAACTCTAGTCACTGGTTCATTGGTCAATAGATGATCATGTTTCCTGATCATGTGGCATTTATGCCAGTTGGAAATGAGGTCATCTCATTCTGAGAATGAGATGATGAACCAATACCCAACCTAAACATTGTGACCTGATCATGTCACGAAGTTCAAGTACGATGATTAGAAATGGATCCTCGTGGACTATTCCTTAGACCGTGAGGCTATATCAATCACTGTCTCCCGAGAGTGCTTTGATAGCATCAAGCGCCA
Source organism: Avena sativa (assembly GCA_916181665.1). Taxonomy (NCBI): domain Eukaryota; kingdom Viridiplantae; phylum Streptophyta; class Magnoliopsida; order Poales; family Poaceae; genus Avena; species Avena sativa. The sequence goes on from OV702291.1 coordinate 228,261,671, forward strand.
CTTGGTAATACAGTGGTTATAAAGGTGTGTTCAGGTACTCAGAGGAAACCGTTGAGGCAATATATTTCAAGAGCAGGATTTGTCCGTCCATGTGACGGGAAGATACTCAAGGGCCCACTCGGAGAAGTTATATCCAATAGCTGCGCATCGTGTGATTCGATCACATGGATATCACTTGTCGGAACGAGTCAAGTAACATTATTCAGTAACGAGATTGAACACGACATGGTGATGTCATTGATTAGATCTCGGGCAATGCAAGTATCGAGTGACAAAGGGAATAAGACACGACTGTCCTGGTTCAAACGACGAAAGATCTTCGTGGAACGCACAGGGGTCACATGGCCATCCAGGTCCCTCTGTCGATCATTGGTGCGGGAGTGTCCCGACCATGTCTGGAGTATTCCTGAACCGTGGGTATCACGCTTAAGGGCTTGATGGTGATGCTTAGAGAGTGTTTATATGATCGATGGAATCATCGAAGAAGAGTAGGGAGAAAACCGGAAGGGTTTCGGTAAGTCCGGAGGATGTCCGGAGTGGAGGTGGAAGGTGTTCCATAGCCATGGAGTTTGAATAATTTGTGAATGAATGTTAAATGTTGATTTAGTCATTTATTCATAATTATTTAAATAAAGAGAAAATCAATTTTAATGGTCAAAGGCTTAATGGGCTAATTCCGGAGGGAGAGGGCCCATTAGGGGAAAGGAGAGAGGGAGAAGGGCAAAGGGGGTGGCCGGCTAGGCCTAGCCCCCCTCCCCGCGCGAGGCCTACTAGGGTGGCCGGAGGCCACCCCTCCCCCCTCCTCTCCTTTAGTCCCACCCCGGGACTTTGAGGGAGGTAGTACCTCCCCTCCCCCTATATATAGTGGGGGTATTTGGCCAATTTAAATACTCCAATAATCAATAAAGGTCAACCCACTTTTGGGAGGACCTCTAATTGATATTTTCTCTCTCCCCTCTCTCTCTCTCTCTCTCTCTCTCTCTCTCTCTCTCTCTCTCTCTCTCTCTCTCTCTCTCTCTCTCTCTCTCTCTCTCTCTCTCTCTCTCTCTCTCGTGACCGTGGTTCCAAGTCTAGACTGCGAGAGCGAGAGACATCTTCATCGTGGAGCGTCGTCGCGCTGCGGGATTTAGATTCGGGAGCTCTACTTCCGCAACTGCTGCTGGATCGGGGAAGCGGGAGTCATCGTTAGAGACCGGACGTGTGTAACTCCCCGCGAGGTGTCACACTTGAGGCACTCAAGTCGTTGGAGCCAAGGAGCGCAAGGACTTCATCACGACCTTGAGGTCAGCTTCGGCTCGTCTACATCAACCACGCTCTCCTGAGTGTTGACAATGCTTTTCGGTCTTCAAGGGTAACTTCACGAAAAGCCCCTCCCGTTACTGTATTACTAATAGATAGGTCCTGGCAGCTTCAGGGGTTCAGGGGTGTAGAGTAAAATTTATTGTTTTCATACGCGGAACCCCTACACAATCACCAAAAAATACTTAACTAATTCTATTCAGCACACTAAGGCTCACACTTGATGATCTAGCATCATCACAATCATCACATGAATTAAAGACTTGATCTTATTTATCTTATTTTAGAAAAGTAATTTCTACTCATTGAAAATAATTAAGATTTAATATTCTCCAATTACAATATGGGATCATCTTGACACATGTCATCACCACATATTCTAATATAAGGGAATGTGATTTAAAGTGGTGGTCATATTTTATAAAGTTTAAAATTATCATTTAATAGAATTAAAGTGACTAGAAATGCCTATATAGCATTATTTTGGTACTAGTCCAATGTCACTGCAGGCAAACCTATATGTTTTTACATATTCAGATAGATCTTATCAAATGTGATTTTTGAGAGTTGGAATCAACTCAAAAGCATTTATGGTTGATTTTTGAGAAATGTTTGAATGTGGAAAAGTCTTTGTCTTGTTATTTTTACTATAGGTGATCTCTAACTCCAAATGATTTGAATCCAATGGACTTGGATAGATAATTTAAATATCTTTCTAACAAAATGGGAATCATGCAATTTGGTTCAGTGAAACTCTCTGAATTGATTTTTGAATCTACTGACAGAATCTGGCTTTAACTAAATTGGAAAATTCCTATTTGAATTCACATGCCTGCGTGGGAAGCTTACTGGGCCAGCCCAATCTGCACAGCGCAACAAAGTGGGCTACTGACAGAGGGGGTCCACTAGTCAGCGACTCTAACTAACTGAAGCGGTATCTTTGAATCTAGGCCCTACAATTAAAAGACGATCCAACGACTTTAGTTCATCATCAACGACGAACAGCTCCGGCAAGGTCTAAACCCTAACGCGGCGGTGGGGGTCGTGTGGGGCTCACCTGGGCTCCAGCTAGGGTCGGGGATGGGGGCGAACGGCATTGTCGATGACGACGGTTCGAATGGTGGCCGCGGCAGCTCCTAGGCGGCTTCAATCGATGGCGCCCTTCTCCTTCTGTAGTGGCGGGCTCCGGCTAAATTCCGACGAAGCGGTGCTTGCCTTGCTCCGGGGAAGGGTGTGGGAGGCTCAGTGAGGAGTGGGGAGTGTGTATGTGTGGAGAATGGAGGCCGAGGGGGCCTCTATTTATACACCGGCGAAGGGACATTGCGGCATGGGCTCGGGCTCGTCGGTGACGATAATATAGGCGGCTAGCGACGCGGCTGAGGGTAGGGGGTGGTGCGGTGTTCCCTGGAAGTCGTCACGGTCTTAAAGGCGCGACACAGGGAGGCGTGGAACGGTCGGGCGCGTGCGGTGCTCTGTGCGGGAGCGGCGGTGTTCGAGACGGCGCACGGGTGCTACGGGTCGCGTGGCGGCGAACGGGGTGTCTGGGAGGTGTTTGTGATCATGGCGAGTGTGCGCGTGCACGGAGAGAGCAAGGCGCGGTCTGTGCGAGCCAGTCGGGTGCGGCGCTCTGGCGCGCTCTCGGCACGGCGCAAAGAGATTGGGCGTGGCGCTGCTGGGGTGGTCTAGGGCCTGGTTGTGGTCGTGGGCTGGACAGGGGGTGGCGGTGGATGGTCGCCTATCTGGTGCGCGTCGTGGGAGAGGGAAGCATGGTCTCCGGCGCTCTGTCCACGGTCGGCCGGCGAGTGTGGCTTTGAGCGGCGGAGCACTGGTGCAAAACGGCTAAGAGGGAGCGTGTCTAGTGCTGCTAGACACTAGGGGAGACAGGAGGAGTGCATTGGGGGCAATGGTTTGAAAGTTCACTACTCAAACAATGAAGTTAGGCAGTGGATTAAATTGTGTCTGCAAGGTGTTTGTCTTAATGGCCGCAAGAAATTTAATTTGAAAATTTTGAATGAATTTTGGTGAGTGTTTGAATCTTATGCTTGAGTGTCTATGGTTGCTTGGAGAAGTCAAGTGGAATTGATTTGGATGGTTTTGCCAAATGGTGATCTTACCATATGAACTAGATTCAATTTTGAACTATTCTTTAAATTGATTTGGAAATAGCTTTTGTGAATTTGTAAAGTGGGCATGGGTTCACTTTTACGTCTAGCAAGGGGTGAAGAGAAGTGGGAATGTTTCTGTTAGAAATTCTTTTCTAGGAACACTCAAAGTGGCCTAGTGGTTAACTTTGGTCAAAAAGACCATTAGCTTATTTTATTCATATTTGATTTCTTTTTCTTTTGATTTTGTTTGTAATTTGCCTAGATGATGTAGTATTCATCCTTAAAGCATTTTTTATCATTTGTAGCAATCAAACATGGCAAATTCAATCAATCATACACTAATGCAAATAACACATGCATTCATATTCAAATTAGTAATATTCTTAACCCTAATTTTGGGTGATTAGAACTTGGTAATCTTAATTAACATTTTTGGGGTGTTACACATTCTCTTTAACAGGATAAATTATAGCTGCGTCCAGTAGGCGTACAATTTATTTTCTTACCACTTCTGTCATTTTAGGCTTTAATCTTCTATTAAATGATGCGACTGGTTTAGCACCTTCTTCCATGAATATTCAATGGACGACTATCATGGGACTAATGCCCTTCAAGTCGTCCATTGAGTACCCAAAGTCTTGGCGATGCTCCTTAAGTATCCTCATGAGTTCTTCTTCTTCTTCTTCTCCTGAAAGTTTAGCACTAATAATAACAGGGAATTTATTGGTATCATCTAAAAACCTGTATTTAAGATTTTCTGGTAGAGTCTTCAATCATTGTGACCTGTTCATATTCAGAAGTATGCTTTTGTGCAGTGTTAGGGAAAGGCACTTCATATATTGGTTTTACGGAGGCCAATGTTGCTTTATCTTCTCTTTTCTTTTCCGGTTCGGGTGGTGGATCATACTTGACTGGACCCTCCTTTGGAGCTTTAATATGTTCTGTAAAAGCTTTAACAACTTGCAACAGAAGATCTGAATCCAAATAAAGTTCTTTAGATAATTCTTTAACATGCCATTTTTTATTATAGTCATGAATACAATCATGCTCTATTTCTACGCCTCCTTCACTTCCTAGACCAAAATTCCATGAAACTCTATGATCACGAATCTATTAAGTAAAGCCCAAGCTTTAGTATAGGAAGATTCATAAAGGCTCCTTCCGCAAAAGAGTCTAGTTCAATTTTATTAGGTTCAATTAGACCGCCATAAAAGATATGTAGTAAATACCATTCAGAAAAATCATGATGAGGACATAGTCGTAATAAATCTTTAAATCTAATATAAGCTCTTACTATTCTTTCATTAGAACGATTCTTCCAAGTCATTATAAGACGCCTGATTCCAAAAGATTTTGATAATGGATAATATTTTGATAGAATTCACAGGCTAGATTGTCCCAAGTAATAGTGGCTTCGGGGGGTAGAGATCTATACCATGAGAGAGCTATACTTGTCAAAGTTTGACTAAAAAGTTTAACCCTTACCTCATCAGCGGTATATCACGTCAATAGAAAAGTGCCACATATATCCTTAAAACATGCAATATGCTCATATGGATCAGGATCTTCTTCATATCTAGTAAATTGCTTCTTATGTAGGATTTATTTCAAACCCTCTTGTCTTCTCATTGGAGTTGTCTCTTTTATAAATACCACAGGGCTTCCCAAAGTGGTTGAGTGGGTTAGCACTAATCATATGCTCAAACTCCATCATGTTGGTGGAAACCTCTAACTCAAAACAAAATTTAGCAAGACAAAAATAAATAAGCAAAAACTAAAAGACCTACAACGCTTAGCTCCCCAGCAACAGCGCTAGAAAATAGCTTGATGACTGCAAGTGCACAGATCGTTTGTAGCTAGTTTCAAAATAAAGATATCGATCCCACAGGGAGCAGGAGTCTGAAGTCTAATAATTCTTAAAATAAATATTACGATAGAAATGCTAGATAGAGTTCTAAGTGACAAGATAAAATGCGAGTATTGTGTAAAAATGTGTTTTTGGGTTTTGGGTATAAGAGCAATAAAGTAAAGTAAAACAACTGAGTACAAAAAGTAAGTATCGCGTATGTAAGAAAAATTGGAATTGCAGTAGGGAAAAGGCGTTCTCAGGGAGTAGCGGATACACCACTAGTATTGTAAAGATCTAAGATAAAGATTATCATCATGAACATTCTCAACTATGTATGTGTGGGAGGAACTCCGTATTTGGACGAATAGGCAGCAACCGCTGCTCACATCATCCTCATAACCGCAACAGTCAACAATCGACATCAATCGAATTCCTGCGCTATTAAGGGACGTAATCCCGTAGGACGTATCCCATGGCATGGGTAGTGTTCCTTGAGTTTCCTCGGTTTCCCAAGTTGATACATAAGGCCAACAACTTTATAGTCACTGTAAGTGCTAGGACGCCTGAAAGGCCCAACTTTGGTCGACTAGAGGGGGGTGAATATGAGACTACCAATTTTTAATCTTTTCTTGCAATTTTAGGCTTTGCACAAAGTAAAGTTCACTAGAGATGCAACTAGATGAAATCCTACATGGTAAACACAGCAACAAGTAAACAAGACAGTAATTGCAAGAAGTAAAGGAGTGGAACGAAAGAACCGGCGAGGGGACACGGAGATGTAATTCCCCTAGTTCACTTCCAAGGAAGCTATGTCTATGTTGGAGAGGTGTCGGGGCCACACAAGGTCACCCGAACACCACAAAGGCCTCACCTTCTTCTCTGGTGAGCACCACCACAAAGCTAGCCTCACAATCCACTAACCCGTGACCTTGAAGGCGCCAATCGAAACCTTTACAGCGAGGTTGAGGAGAGACTCCACAACTCAATTGGAGACCCTCAACGACACCACGAAGCTTCACAACAAAAGCCCCAACCCCGAGGATGCCCTACACCGTCTAGGGTTCCAAAAACCCAAGAGTAACAAGATCCACGAAGGATGAGTGGGGGAAATCGTGATTCCTTTCCTAGAAGTGTAGATCTAGGTCACCTCTCCCAATCCTCAGAAGATAAAGAGATTTGAGTGCGTAGGGAGAGAGATCTAGGTAAGTCAAGAAAACAAAGAGATGAGGCAAGAGGAGGAAGAAGGGGGCCTTAAATAGGCCACCTCCAAACGGGCATTTTCTGCCCTGTCCCGACACCATCGGTACTACCGGTGGCGGGCCAGTAGTACCGGTGAGCGGACCACCAATGGCTCAACGAAGGCCATGTAACGGTCAGGTTGACAAGTCAACGGGCCATCATGAGCTGGACGGAAGTATCGGTCCTAGTTCCGATCCAACTACCGGCAAATAGGCAATGTGAGGCAGAAACTTATCTGACCCTCATAGCCAGTTGCCGAAACTTGGTCCGGAACTGGGGTTGGAACTACCGTGCGCCAGAAGGTGGCTGGTACTACCGGTCAGGTGGGGGCGGTACTATCGGTCAGGTGGACGCAGTAGCTGGCCGGTATAACCGATGCAAGATCCGGCGCTAATTCTGACAAATAGCCAAAACGAAATAGAAGTATTACTGAGCCGAAGTTTGGTTTGCCAGAATTAGGGCCGGAACTTCTGTCGGAAGTTCCGCTCAAACAGCCCTGAAAACCCCTTGGGCGGTACTACCACCGCCTGGACGGTACTACTAGCCAAGGCAGAAAACCCTCAAACACTACAGGGAACTCTCTCTCACAGGAAAACTGGGATGGCTGTGGAAGTGCATATATGGTCTGTGCATGAAATGGTGATTTCCCATAACCTTCCAAGGTGGACCCCCTCTTGATAGTACGATAGCCTAAAACCCAATAGCAAGAGAAAGTGTAAATAAGCGCCACCGTCTTCAAGCTTCTTCTAGAGAAAAGTCCACCAACAAGCACGTCCGTAGATAAGCCATGCAACTTGGAAAAATAGTTAAACCACAAGAGAAGTTGTCATCAGCACCAAAAACATAAGGAGAAAACAATATCCTTTCAATCTCCCCCTTTTTGGTGCTTGATGACAACCCTACCAGATTTGCATAGAGGATAACAAACTGGAGAAACTGAAGGAGATAAAAGAAGAGAGAAGCTCCGCCTGGATGTATCCAAGGCTTAGGAAAAAGAGTTTCTAGAAACAATAAGCAAACAAGGGAGGGAGCTCCCCCTCACTAGATGAACCAATCAAGAGTGCAAGGAAGTAAATGAGAAAGAGAGGGGGACTCATACCTTGCACCAATATCATTGTGGTGAGACAACGTTTGGATAAGTGAATATACCTTCATGAGACAACTTAGCCCACCACAACCACTCATATGAACACCACAAAGATACCTTAACACATAGTCTCACCAACATAGTAGCAACAATACAAGAGGTCCAAAGACAATAACGGAGGTCCACAAGCATACATAACGGAATAAAGTGTGCACGAGCATAAAAGGATCAATGAAAGAGCGAGCTCGTGACACAACCCACGCAAATCCTGAAGTCCGAATGGAACACTTTCTCCCCCTTTGGCATCAAGATGCCAAAAAGGGACAGAGTAGACAATCTACGCGCCCCACCCACCAACAAACGGAAGAGGAGGCTCGGGGTCCCGAGAGGCATTGTTCCAAGCGGGCGGAAATGGACCAGAGGCCTCTGGCTCGTCATCACTATCAGTCCACCTATAATGAGCATTGACCAACTGATCCCTGGGCGCGGTGACGGAGCTGGACTCAGGAGATACCTTAATATCAAGGTTCCTCATGATGGCCTTCTCCCTTCGAACACTATGCCTCTGAGCAACATAAGAGTGATACTTGCGGTCCTGAATGAAGCAGAAAGTCTTCTTAACCTTCTTCAGAAGCTTCTTGGCCCAAGAGGGATGTCTCACAAGTTGGGGTGGAGGAGAAGCCTTAGCACGGTCCCCATCACTAGCAGGGCCTGACGTGTCAGCAACATCCCTACCAGCCCTTGCAGCAACAGCTTCCTTTTCAGCCTGAGAGCAAGGTTTCTTGTGCTTCATCACACAAAGGGTCTTCTCCTCATGAATAGTGAGAGCATCCTGAGGGTAGAGAGAACCTGTTGCCTCCCGCCATTTGGCATTGGTGAGGGTCTGGATGTATGGAGCATAGGGACAAGACCTCTTCACGATCATAGCAGACCAAATATCCTCAAACAGATAATCCATAACATTGATGTGCTCCTGAGAGACTCTGTGGCGGTAAGTCTGATACATGAGATCTATCTGGAAGGCATGAAGCTGGTCGAAGTTACCTGCCTTGGGAGCAATGGTGTTCTGATAGACCTTGCGCATGATGTCATAGGTGGGAAGGATCATCATGATGACCCACAAGTATAGGGGGTGTATCGCAGTATTTTTGATAAGTAAGAGTGTCGAACCCAACGGGGAGCAGAAGGTGCTGGCTAGTGGTATGGATCAGGAATTCTCTGCAAATACTTAGCAAATGGAATTTTAGGGTTTTTTGATAATGCAAGTAAATAAAGTACGAGTAAATAAAAGACAATAAGAATAAATGCAGCAAGTGGCCCAATCCTTTATTCAGCAAAGGACAAGCCGGTTGTATTACTTAAGATGACCAAACGTTCTGGAGGACACATGGGAATACCGTCAAGTGCTTTCGCTTCATATAGTTGATTAATCTTGTTTAGTTTGCTAAGTGTTGTGTGGGTGAACCTGTGCTAATGTACCGACCTTCCTAGGACTAATACATACTTGTGATTATACCCCTTGCAAGCATCCGCAAGTACAAGAAAGTAATTAAGGTAGAAACCTAACCACAACTTTAAACTCTAAGACCCTGACGTTCCTTGTGCAATGGTTTCCTAACGGGGGTTCAGGTTTCTGTCACTCCGGCAACCCCTACGATTAGTAGCCAAATACACAATGCATTCCCCTAGTCCCATATAGGTGAAGTGTCATGTAGTCGACGTTAACATGACACCACTAGAAGAAGTACACCACAACTTAAATATCAAACCATTGAATCTTTCTCAACACAATTCCACTACTAACGACATGACTTCTCCCATGTCCACAAGAACAAAACGAACTACTCACAAGACATCATATGGATCATGATCAGAGATGGAATAATGATGTGTAACAATCTGAACATAAACAATAATTCAACAGTTCACTCAATAGCATTAACTACAAAGAGTAATCAACACCGGGAAAGTTTCCCCTAAGAACTATGAAAGATTCAACCCAATTGTTAAAGTGGTATGGAGATGGTGATGATGGTGCTAGTGGATATGATGGTGGTGGTGATGATGATCCCGATGAAGTCTAGTTTGATGGTGTGGCGATGATCTCCCCTCTCCGGGAAGGAATTCCCTCAGCAGAATTCTATCTGCCGGAGAGATCTTTCTCTCTCGGTGTTTTCCACCCCACAGAGGCGACGGAATCTTTCTGTGGTCGCTCCCCGAGTCTTAGGGTTTAGAGAGGATAATATACGCTAGAGGGGAGAGCTAGGGGTGGACTAGGGCGGCCACACCACCTGGTGGCGTGGCCTAGGCTGGCCCGCGCCAGGGGGTGGTGTGGGCCCCCTGTGGCCCATCTCAGCCTCCCCTTCTGGCTCCCTTTGTCTTCGTGAAAAATAGGATTTTCCATGTATTTTCCTGGATTTTCTAACCTTCGCAAATTTTGCCTCCAAACAACACCTTCTCCATCAGAATCCTGACTGCAGCGGTCCATGCTCCAAAAGTCATCAACCATGCAAAAATAGATGAAATAACATAAGTATCATCCCTTAATATGAAATATATCAATGAATAACAGTAAATTATGATATAGAATAGTGATGCAAAATGGACGTATCAACTCCCCCCAAGCTTAGCCTTCGCTTGTCCCCAAGCGAAACTGAGCTCAATAAACATGGCCTCAGGTTTATGGAGTGAAGAGTCGATAAAAGAATACGGACATGAAGCATCACTTTCATCAATACATAGATCATAATAGAAGACAACTCACTATTATATAACTTAAGTTGCAATAAGTAAATGAAACACAATAATGATACATAAAGTAAATCATAATTGGTAATGGCAAACTTAGCTCTTGGTCGAAGAATAGTTGACAATTTGCTAGAGTTCACAAATAACTGATTTTCAATGATAGCTTTCAAAGTAGTAGACATTAAGATAAGATCAAAGTGCAAAACAAGGAACACAAGAAACTTGATTGAATAAATCATCATATGAATGAATGAAATACAACAACTCAAAATACTTGCTGAGATAGAAAGGAATAGGTTTACTGACTGAACTAAAAAGTAGAAGAAAGGCCCTTCGCAGAGGGAAGCATGGATTTCAAGTTTCATAAAGAGCTCCCAAAAAGTATGGTACTTATTAGTTTTCAGCTCTCATTGCCCTATCATAGGCATCTTTTAGGTGATTAAGGTTAAAGTGATCAAATATGAGGATATGCTTGACAAGTTGTAAGTTGAAAATCTCATGTCTCTTAAATACGAGGGCCGCTCCTCATGCTACTCAAGTTTAGTCACCGGTAAGTTCTTATCATAGTAAGCACATGTGTATCATAGAGAACCGCCAACGGGTACCCCTTGCCCGATGATACGGAAGAATCCCCATATCAAAATGACAAGGCAAGCAGACAACAAACATCTCAGAAATCTTCTTATTTACCATGGGAATATGGTGCTTTTTTTCTCTATTTCCTCTTTTCTCATCTTTTTTTTCTTTTTCTCTTTTTTCACAATCTCTATCTCTTTTTTATAAGAAGAATGATTCATAGATGCTCATTATGGTTACGCTGCAGGTTTCCACCATGACAGCATGGATTAGACCGGCGGCCCAGGCGTTTCTCTAAAACACATACATAACTCCATGGACTTACAATCTCCCCTTTCATTTCACACCGACGACATCCATAGACAAAAGAACATGATATTGATGGCCCAAAATATATCGAGCTTGTTGGGGAACCCCAATAGGAAGGTATGATGAGCACAACATCAAGTTTTCCCTCAGTACGAAACCAAGGTTATCAATCCAGTAGGAACAAGGAAACACCCCAAATGTGTTGCTAGCTGAATGTTGGCAGGACGCACTACCAGTGCCAACAACAACGTGCAGACCTGCACAACACAACCACAGAACTCTGTCCACAACTTGCGATGAGGTTGTCAATCTCACCGGTTTTGCTGAAAACAAAGGATTAAACATATTGAATGGAAGGAAGTAAAAGTTTGCAGAAAGTAAACACAAAGCAGTAAACAATTTGTAGATTGATCGTAAAAGAAAGGACCGGGGTCCATAGTTCACTAGAGGTGGCTCTCCTTAAGATAGATAACATGCTGGGTGAACAAATTACAGCGGGGCAATTGACAAACATCGAGAAAGCATGCAAGCATATACTAATCATCTTGACTCCTTTGAGATTCGATTGGGCATTACAACATTATACATAGACCACCATCCAACTGCATCTATGACTAATAATCCACCTTCAGGTTACCATCCGAACCACCTCTAGTATTAAGTTACAAGCAACAGATAATTGCATTACGGATTGCGTGTAAAGTAAATAATACAATTGTTCTATGAACAAAGGATTGTTGTTTTCTCCCTAGTAGCAACAACACATCTAGTACCTTAGAGTTTTCTGTCACTTCCCCAGATTACCAGAGGCATGAACCCACTATCGAGCATAAATACTAACTCTTGGAGGTTCTAGCATCTACTTGGCCAAGATAGCTACTAACAACGGAAAGCATGCAAGATCAAAAATAACAAAGACATGATAGAATCAATAATCAATCTGAAATAGCATCTCAATATCCATCGGATCCCCACAAACACAACAAGCAGAATTACGAATAGATGATCTTGATCATGAACGGATCTCACAAGATCTAAACATGATAGCACAAAGGAGGAGAACCAGCCATCTAGCTACTATATGGACCCGTAATCTAGATATGAACTACTCATGCATCACACCGAAGGCTTGCATGGTGATGAAGAAGGCCTCCAGGGTAAATTCCCCTCTCCGGCAGGGTGCCGGGAAGAGCTTCAGATCCCTCCCGATCTAGGGATGGAGATGACAGCGGCAATAGACTCTTTCGTGGATTTTTGATCGGGTACTTAGGGTTTCTGTATCAGAGGAAATATATAGGCGGAAGGAGAGGCCGAGGGGGTGCCTGGGGCGGCCAGACCACCCCCTGGCGCGGGCCAGGCCTAGCCGTGCGGCCAGGTGGTGTGGCCGGGCCCCAGCCCCTCTCCGTCTCGTATTTTGGCTCCAGATGACTTTCGGTAAAATAGCAACTTTGGCTTTTGTCCCGTCCAATTCTGAGAATATTCATTTTCTGACTTTCCTGGAACCAAAAACAGCAGAAAACAGGCAGTTGGCATTGTGGCTCTTGTTAATAGGTTAGTCCAAGAAATCATATGAAAAGTACTCCAAAGTGTGGACAAAACATAAGAAAGTAGATAAAACCAAGCATGGAACATCAAAAATTATGGATACATTTGCAATGTATCAACATCCCCAAGCTTAACTCCTGCTCGTCCTCGAGTAGGTAAGTGATAAAAAAGAAAGAATAATTTTTGAGGTGACATGCACCATCATAAACTTGATCAAAGTATTTGTAAAACATTCAAAGCTGGGATCATAGTACTTCAATCATAACATGAAATACAAAGTTCTAGCAATAAGACAAAGAAACTATGTTGCAACATGAAAATGCACAAACAAAAGATTCATGAATAACAATGCTTTGCAAGACGTTTGTTTGTTTCACATAAAGAAAACATGGCATAGTAGTATTCTGCTTGTCCCTCATAGAGGAGCAAACATAAATGCATAGGACACCTTCAAAGTTTATAAGAGTGACTAGATACAAATAGTTTAAAACAAGCAATATCAAGGTATGCATCAATCAACAAGTCTTGGGACAATGCACATAGAACTAAGAATGGCCACTATGCTCTCAAAGTAGGTGCATAAAGATAGAAGGTGGAGACTCAATATATAAGTGGAAGAAAGGCCTTCATAGAAGGAAGTAGGGATTCAAGTCTCATAAAGAGCTTCCAAAAATTATGGTACTTAATAACTTTCAGCTCTCATTGCCCCTATCATAAGCATCTTGAAGTGACTAAGGTTAAAGTGAACAAACTATGGTGTACACAGGAATACTAGTTCTTATAACACTACTTTGTGAAACAATATTAGAGGTATCCTTACAAAGGATAGTGTGTCCCTCTTCTACATATTTAGTGACAAAGTCTTTCACATTTGCTATTATAGGTTCATCATCCATTTGTTTATCAGGTTCAACATCTTTATTTGTACTTCCATTAACCATACTAGCCATCATAGAATGTTCCTTTATCTTAACTGGGAAAGGCATTTTCTCAATGTAAGGTTCAGATGAAACATGATTGGGAGTATAAACTTCAGTATTTCTTCCAGGAACACTCTTAGCAATATCTTTATAAGGTTCATGATACTTATTCCACTTCTTTTTAGGCACTTCAATGTAGGAAGCAAAAGCCTTAAAGTAAGTTGCAATAGCTTGAGAGTCTAGACCGTAAGCATTTTTAATATTTTGAAAATCATCAGTTCCCATAAAAGATTCAATGCATTCATAATCATAATTTATACCTGACTTTCTTCTTTTGTAATTCTCCCATGCTTTAGCATTATCTTGAATACGGTCTAGAAGATCCCATTTAGCTTCTTCTTCCATGCGAGTGAATGATCTAACACAAGAAGCATCCAATAAATCCTTATCATGATGAGAAAGCCTTGCATAAAAGTTATTGATAATAATATTGTTGGGGAGGTCATGAATGGGACATTTGAGCATTAGTAACTTCAATCTCCCCCAAGCTTGAGCTGTACTCTCTCCATCAAGAGGCCAAAAGTTGTATATTTGATTCTGATCTTTATGAATCTCATTAGGAGGATAAAACTTTGAATCAAAGAGAGGTACTATTTCCTCCAATTCAAGAGCTTGACCATTCTTCAACAGCTTATACCATTCCTTAGCTCTTCCTTTTAGTGATAATGAGAATAACTTCTTCTTAACTTGATCTATAGTAATACCTGCACACTTGAACAACCCACATAATGCGTGTATAAAGAGCAAATGATCACTGTGATGGACAGTTCCATCCCCAACATAGTAGTTATCCATAACACGATCAATAATTCTTGTAGTTATTTTAAAAGTATCATTCTCAGCAGGTGGTGGTTCATCTACTACCTTAGCAGTGGTAGTAGCATTACAAAATAAGAAACTCAGTGAATTATCCATATTGAAAATAAAGCAACTAACATAATTAAACAATACTCACAGTAGAAGTTTCCTTTACCAGTTCCACTCTCCAATAGCGCTTCACTCCCTGGCAATGACGTCAGAAAATAGTCTTGATGACCCACAAGTATAGGGGGTGTATCGCAGTTTTTTCGATAAGTAAGAGTGTCGAACCCAACGAGGAGCAGAAGGTGCTGGCTAGTGGTATGGATTAGGAATTCTCTGCAAATACTTAGCAAACGAATTTTTAGGGGTGTTTGATAATGCAAGTAAATAAAGTACGAGTAAATAAAAGACAATAAGAATAAATGCAGCAAGTGGCCCAATCCTTCATTCCGCAAAGGACAAGCCGGCTGTATTACTTAAGATGACCAAACGTTCTCGAGGACACATGGGAATACCGTCAAGTGCTTTCGCTTCATATAGTTGATTAATATTTTTTAGTTTGCTAAGTGTTGTGTGGGTGAACCTGTGCTAATATACCGACCTTCCTAGGACTAATACATACTTGTGATTATACCCCTTGCAAGCATCCGCAAGTACAAGAAAGTAATTAAGGTAGAAACCTAACCACAACTTTAAACTCTAAGACCCTGACTTCCCTTGTGCAATGGTTTCCTAACGGGGGTTCAGGTTTTTGTCACTCCGGCAACCCCTACCATTAGTAGACAAATACACAATGCATTCCCCTAGTCCCATATAGGTGAAGTGTCATGTAGTTGACGTTCACATGACACCACTAGAGGAAGTACACCACAACTTAAATATCAAACCATTGAATCTTTCTCAACACAATTCCACTACTAACGACATGACTTCTCCCATGTCCTCAAGAACAAAACAAACTACTCACAAGACATCATATGGATCATGGTCAGAGATGGAATAATGATGTGTACAATCTGAACATAAACAATAATTCAACGGGTCACTCAATAGCATTAACTACAAGGAGTAATCAACACCGGGAAAGTTTCCCCTAAGAACTATGCAAGATTCAACCCAATTGTTACAGCGGTATGGAGATGGTGATGATGGTGGTGATGATGATGATGATCCTGATGAAGTCCAGCTTGATGGTGGTGTTGATGGTGACGATCTCCCCTCTCCGGGAAGGAATTCCCCCGGTAGAATTCTGTCTGCCGGAGAGATCTTTCTCTCTCGGTGTTTTCCGCCCTATAGAGGCGGCGGAATCTTTCTGTGGTCGCTCCCCAAGTCTTAGGGTTTCAGGAGGATAATATACGCCAGAGGGGAGAGCCAGGGGTGGACCAAGGCGGCCACACCACCTGGCGGCGCGGCCTAGGCTGGCCCGTGCCAGGGGGGTGGTGTGGGCCCCCTGTGGCCCATCTTAGCCCCCCTTCTGGCTTCCTTCGTCTTCTGAAAAAATAGGATTTTCCATGTATTTTCCAGGATTTTCTGATCTTCATGAATTTTGCCTCCAAACAGCACCTTTTCCATCAGAATCCTGACTGCAACGGTCCATGCTCCAAAAGTCATCAACCATGCAAAAACAGATGAAATAACATAAGTATCATCCCTTAATATGAAATATATCAATGAATAACAGTAAATTATGATATAGAATAGTGATGCAAAATGGACGTATCACAGCAACATTCCCATTGACACCCCAGCCCTCAATGTACAAGGGCTCTAGAACTTCAGGCTCGGAGGCCTTCCCCCTATGAGTGCACCACCCATTTGCACGACGTCCTTCCAGAATAGGGTAGCCAAGGAGAGCAGCAAACTCAGACCATTTAGCAGTCATATACCTGTTTTGAGTCATCCACTTCATAGTTCTATCATTAGCATCCGTATCAAAGTAGAGGGTGGATTAGAACTGAGCAATGGCCCTCTCATCATAGTTCTCGTGGTGTTGCATAATCTTGATGAGCCCAAACCGCCTGCACATATCGAGAGCTTCACCAAAGTACTCGGGGTTGCTCTCCATCTTGGCAATGTTGATGTGCTTCTAGGGGGCAACAACATTCTTCTTCTTGGAAGCATAAACCTCAGAATAGATCTCTTCTTGATGCTTGGTGTGGAAGAAAGGATCCCGAGCAAGACGGTCACGAGGAACAATGTAGGGATCAATCTTGCGAAACTCTTCATACACAAGCTGAGACCTGGATGAGATCTTCTTCTTGCTCGAATCTGGCCTAGAGGTATGCTGACTCGTATAGTAACGAGCTTGTTGGGGAACCCCAAGAGGAAGGTATGATGAGCACAACAGTAAGTTTTCCCTCGGTTATGAAACCAAGGTTATCAATCCAGTAGGAGCAAGGAAACACCCCAAAGGAGTAGCTAGCTAAACTTTGGCAGGGCGCACTACCGGTGCCAGCAACAACGTGGAGACCTGCACAACGTGCCAGCAGTAAGTTTTCCCTCTTGTTAATAGGTTAGTCCAAGAAATCATATGAAAAGTACTCCAAAGTGTGGACAAAACATAAGAAAGTAGATAAAACCAAGCATGGAACATAAAAAATTATGGATACGTTTGCAACGTATCAACATCCCCAAGCTTAACTCCTGCTCGTCCTCGAGTAGGTAAGTGATAAAAAGAAAGAATAATTTTTGAGGTGACATGCACCATCATAAACTTGATCAAAGTATTTGTAAAACATTCAAAGCTAGGATCATAGTACTTCAATCATAACATGAAAGACAAAGTTCTAGCAATAAGATAAAGAAACTATGTTGCAACATGAAAAGGCATAAACAAAAGATTCATGAATAACAATACTTTGCAAGACGTTTGTTTGTTTCACATAAAGAAAACATAGCATAGTGGAATTCAGCTTGTCCCACATAGAGTAGAAAACATAAATGCATAGGACACCTTCAAAGTTCATAAGAGTGATGTTGGGGATATACTTTCCGGGTATCCTCACAGTTCCTCACTGACTAGGGTGGCCCACTTCGGGTTAGAGCTTTGCTTCACGGGCGACCCGGCCAGGGAGAAAAGACGGAGTCTAATCCGGCTACGGGAAGGCCCAGAAGACTTACCGACTTAGGCCCATAGTGTTACTTGTAGTTCAAGATGTACTCTGTAACCGACTCTTAGTCGTAGCCGGATAGATCTCTCCTGTAAACCCTAGGCCGGATATCTATATAAGCCGTCCTAGGGAGAGCCTTTAGGGCACACCTCAATAGTCTACAATCTCAACTCGCACAGGTGAAACCCATGTAACCCATATTCTGGCTCTACCGTATTATTGGATTGCTAGCAGGAGTAGGGTCCGTCCAAAGCCGGCGGATTCGAACCTGGGTAAACTTGTGTGCTCACCGTCCCGGAACACCGTACATCTCACACCCCTCTCTTCCACACGCCCCAAGGACCCCCTCATGGCGTACTTGTCATCAATCCAATGATAGTTGGCGCCCACCGTGGGGCAAGTGAGCTTCGGATCTGCGTTCCGAGCGGAATCTGCAAGAATCGGAATCGACGAGACTATCGCCATCGGTCGCATCCTCTACGCCAGCGACGTCCCTCTCATCGTTCTCGACGAGACTTGGATTCCGGCTAGGGAGGCCGTGACTGCCTACACAATCATGTCTTTTGGCGAGATCGATGTTTACATCGGTTTCGCTGAACCTGCCCCACCCACCCCAGCGGTGATGATAGAGGCAGAAGAATCTTCTGGGTCCCCTTTGTCCACGAAGGCGGCAGAGTTCCGGATCTCAGAAAATCCTAATCCCACCTAGCCCGCACCAGCTGCAGAGACAGTGGAGAAATCCGAGCCTGAGGAAGACCTAGCGGTTAAAGCCGAATCAGGAGTGGATCTCCTTGGAGAGACCGTATCCCAGATCGACCCACCCGCGGAATTCGAAATCCAGGAGGAGCATATCAACGACACTGATTCCGGCTCTGATGACGCTGAGACAGACAGGCCTTTCCTAAGGTACACACTGCGACGTATGATAATGCAAGATGCAAGCGCAGATGCAATTCTCGAGACCATCAAAAGTTTCGACATGGCTAATCGCGAGAGCCGTAGGTACCTCAGGAAGCACGCGTCGCACTTTGTCGGGTATGTAGGATCCGGATCCGGCTCTGCCGATGTTAGATAAAACACCGACTCTGTGCTGGAGGAAATTGGAACAAACGCCGACGTACCCGCATCCTCGGATGAATCGATGATGTCAGCAGATTTCTGAAAGTTCTCCGCGGAATACGAAGAGGAGTAGAACTCCAAAGCTGCAGAAGAAGGAGAAGCCATGGATGAAGGATCCGGGGAACACTCTCCCAAAGCGCAGGACGACATGGAAGTCGGAGACAATCCTGAAGTCCAGATGTCCGAAAGTACCGATCAAAGCTTGACTCCAGGAAATGGACCCAAAGCCGTCTTTGCTACCGGTGCTGCCAAGAAGGAAAAGAAGAGGAACAAGAAGATCAAGACCCTGGCAAAAGACCCTCTGATAGAGGAGGTGATTGCCGAGGAATATGAGGAAGACTCGGATGGAGCACTTATCCCAGAAGAGCCGAAAAAATAAGAATCGGTGGATGGACACGTGATCACTGAAGGTGCGTGTAAACTCATCGATGCTGCATTTACCACACCTATTCCTACAGCTGCGGAGCTTACCGCTGAAGAACTGGACGAGAGGGCACATGCCCTATATGCGCGTCGTCAAGTACTCCTCGATGAAGCCAAAAACATTGAGGAGGAAAAGAAACGCCTAGCATCTGCGGAGAAGTACAACTCCAGGCAATACCAGAAGACCATGAAGCGTCATACAAATGACAACCAATTCCCACAGATCCACGCCGTCCTTTTCGGAGATGAGATGGGGAAGCCTCGGAAAGATAGTAAAGGAGATTGGGTATATCCAACCCTAGTACAGAATACCGTGGCAGCCCGAGAAATTCTATCAGCTAATCCAGGACCGGAGGAAATCCAGTTGGGAATCAAACTACTCAACAAGGGAGTGGAGTAGCAAAAGGTCGCCATGTCCAAAAGCCAAAAATTGGTCTCGGATTCCGACCAATGTCGCACAGATCCGGCATGGGCTGACGTAAGACCCCAGCATGTTCCGGAGTAGCGTCATCGCCTCGAGCGCCGGGAAGACAATTATTCGAGAACCGGATCATCAGGACAGCACCACAGAACTACCTCGTGACTGGAGAAACGTCTCCCCAGCAGCCGAAAAAGAGGCCATTGCTGCACTGTATCCGAAGAATCCTCCCCGACGAGAGTTGAACAATCGAAGGGGAGAAGATAAAGAGAAACATCGGGAGGAGGATCGTCAAAAAATGCAACCTCCTAGACATGCAAGCCGTTTGGCTGAGCCTCACCGTAGTGGGAACAACGGACGAAGGAATGACGGAAACCATGCCAGTACAAGCCGGCAGGGGGCTCGTCGTAGTGAAGACCCTCCCCGGAACCGGAATAATGATGCTCCGAACGGAGGCCGGCGATCAGCCGGAAATAATCCAGCTGCCCCACCCTCTCCACCAAGTTGTCATCACAACGGCTCTCAAGGGGGACAAGGAGGACGACGTGGCGGAGGAGGTGGTGGCAGAAGCCGAAGTCCAGCTCCAAGGCACCGCAGCCACAGCCGACATTCGGGACGATCTCTATCCCCGAACGACGCAAGGCACAGAATCAACTCCAACATAGAGGCACGGTGCTACGAAAACGATCATATCTACGTGGGCCCAAAGTGCTTTGGACCATGCATTAGAGCTACAAGATTCCCAGAAGGATTTGCTATCTCAAGACATATCCAAGCCTACGATAGCATTGCTCGGCCAGACACCTGGCTACAGGATTTTTTCCAAGCTTGCTGCATCGCCAAAGGCGGAAATAGCCTGGTCGCAACCCGATATCTCCCACTTATGTTGCGGAAGACGGCACGATCATGGCTTAATGAACTTCCGGAGAACACCATCCATAACTGGTATGACATGAAAAGTGCGTTCTTTCGGAATTTCGAAGGCACATATCGGAGGCCCTGTACGGTCGGGGACCTACAGCGTTGCACCTAGAAAGCCGGATAAACTTGCCGGGATTACCTCGGACAATGGATCGACACCAAGAACTCCTGTGAAGGAGAAAATGATCAAACTTTGATTGAAGCTTTCATCGTAGGTCTCCCAATTGGCCTACTGTGCCATCGCTTGAAGTGTGACAAAGTCACTAATCTAGGAGAGATGATAGAAATAGCGATCAAGTATGCAGATGCCGACGACAATGCAGAGGGATTACTCAATGCCCTAGCTGTGCCACAGTCGGCAAAACAACCAAAGCAACAAGCTCAGAAGCGTAAAAATACCTCAGAAGAAAAATCCAACACGGAAACGGCAGCGGTCACTGCTACTTTCGGTTCTGGGGGACGAGGAGGACGCAGTGGAGGCCGCGGGCGTGGGCGTGGAACTTCAAGAGTCCAAGGTAGAGGAGACCAACAACCAGGCAAAACCTACTCTTGGGCCGACATTGCAAATAACCCATGTGTGCATCACCTAGACGCCAATGGGGGCTCATCCCACACCAATGCCGAATGTCGTTTCAATGACGACATCAAAAGAGATAACACCACATGCTACAATGCTAAGCGGAAGAAGGGAAAGAAGAATCCCGAAAAAGAAAAAGAGACCAAGGAAGATTCTGACATGGAGGAAGCTGATGCTTCAAATCCCAGGCCGGAAGGGAAGAAAAAATTTCCGACCAAGAAAGTCACTTACGTCACCTTCCTCGGATCTCAACCAGCAAAGGTCAAGAAAGCAGTTCTACATGAGCTCAATGCAACAGTTCTGGCTGTCCCCCAATAACTGGACTGGTCGGAAATGGCAATCACATTTTACCGCGCTGATCACCCACCTAAGTTGCACAGGCAAGGAAAATACACCCTAATAATCAATCCACTTATTGACGGTTATGGTTTCTCCAAGACCCTCATGGACGGTGGTAGCAGTATCAATATTCTCTATGTCGAAATGCTACGCCGGATGAAGATCTCGGAAACCCAGCTGAACCATAGCTCTGTGATCTTTCACGGAGTTGTCCCAGGAAGACAAGCCAATTCCCTAGGAGAGATCACTTTGGATGTTACCTTTGGAACTCCAAAGAACTATCAGACGGAGGCACTTTCCTTCGAAGTGGTCCCGTTCAAGAGCGCATACCACGCTATATTCGAACGTCCGGCTTACTGGGCTTTTATGGCTCGTCCGTGTTACATTTACAATATGATGAAAATTCCAGGTCCCAATGGTGTGATCACCATCAGGGGAGACCCGAAGAAAGTGTGAGAGTGCGAGTATGGAAATGCCGCCTTTGCCGAAGCCGTGCTGCACGCCCAGGAGTACCAGGAGATCAAGAAGAGCATAGATCCGTCCGAGATGCCCGCAACAAAGAAGGAGGTGACAAAGACAAATCTGGAGTTCAAGGCATCAGAAGAGACGAAGAAGATGACGTTGAAGGATGATGACCCCTCCAAGGTGACCCAGATAGGCGTAGGCCTAGGTAGCGCATAGGAAAGCGCGCTCGTCAAGTTCCTCCAAGTAAATCAAGATATCTTCGCATGACAGCCATCTGACATGACCGGAGTACCTAGGGAACTTGCCGAGCACTCTTTAAATGTAAACCCGAACGCTAAACCCGTCAAACAGTCCCGACGATGTTTCAGCGATGAAAAGCGTAAAGCAATAGGTAAGGAACTAAGCGGCTCGAGTTAGCCGGATTCATAGAAGAGGTCATCCACACTGAGTGGTCGGCCAATCCTGTAATGGTCCCTAAAAAGGACACCACTGATTTAAGGATGTGTTTTGATTATACTGCCTTGAACAAGGCTTGCCCAAAAGATCCGTTCGCTCTGCCTAGAATTGATCAAGTTATCGATTCTACGGCAGGCTCGGAACTCCTCTGTTTTCTTGACGCATATTCCGGTTATCACCAAATCCGGATGAAGGAATCAGACAAAGTCAAAACTTCATTCATAACCCCCTTCGGAACCTTCTGTTTTGTTACGATGCCCTTTGGGCTGAAGAACGCAGGAGCTACGTACCAACGCATGATGCAGCGTTGCCTCCATGACCAACTCAGATGCAATGTACACACATACGTGGATGATATTAAGGTGATGTCAGAAAAGAAGGAAACATTGATTTTCGACTTGGAGGAAACGTTTTCCAATCTATGGAAATACAAAATCATGCTTAACCCGAAGAAATGTTTCTTTGGAATACCAGCCAGAAAATAGTTAGGTTTCATCGTGTCTCAAAGAGGCATAGAGGTGAACCGAGATAAAATCAAGGCTATACTCAATATTTCTAGGCCAACTCGCCTGAAGGATGTACAAAGACTAACTGGTTGCATTGCTGCAGTCAGTCGGTTTGTAAGCCGGCTTGGTGAACGAGCCGCACCATTATACAAACTGCTGAAAAAGACCAAGGATTTTGTTTGGACTGACGAAGCTGAAGCTGCACTATAAGACCTGAAGGAAGTACTCTCATCTGCTCCTATCCTTGCTGCACTGGAACCACAGGAACCGATGTTGCTTTATCTTGCTGCGACAAACAAAGTCGTTAGTATTGTCATGGTAGTGGAGAGACCGGAGGAAAATCAGGAACACCTGGTGTAGCGTCCAACTTACTTTGTCAGCGAGGTCCTGACAGAATCAAAACAGCGATATCCGCACTATCAAAAGTTGGCTTACGGTGTTTTTCTAGCATCTCGTAAGTTACGACATTATTTTCAGGAGCATCCAATTACCGTGGTGAGCACAGCTCCCATGAGGGACATAATCAATAACAGTGACACCACAGGACGCGTCGCCAAATGAGGCATAGAGCTTTCAGCTTTTGATATTGAGTATAAACCTCGGACAGTAATAAAATCCCCGATCCTTGCTGACTTTGTCGCTGATTGGACAGGGACAAAGGAGAACATGATCCTCCCTGAGTCGGAATATTGGACCCTCTATTTTGATGGGTCTAAGGCTCGCGGGGGCTGGTGTGGTGCTCAAATCACCCCAAGGAGATAAACTTCTATACGTGTTGTAGATCCACTTCACAACGACAAATAATATTGCCGAGTATGAAGCACTGCTACATGGAATCCAGATTGCTAAGGATATTGGCATCCGACGTTTTATGTGTTATGGAGATTCGGATCTTGTTGCTCAAGTGTCGGATATTTGTAATGCAAATAAACACATGGCAGCATACAAAGCTGTCGTGGATAATCTATCTAAATCGTTCGAAGGGTTTGAAGTTTAACACATCCCTCGAGCAGAAAATGAGGAAGAAGACGCACTATCTCGGATAGGTTCTGCGCGGAAAGAGGTCCCGGATGGCGCTTTTTTAGAGCACCTCAAAGTTCCCTCAATAAAGGGAGTAGATGAGGAATATCCGACCAAATCCGACTCACCTTTGATAGCAGTTCTGGCTGTAATTCCCAGCTGGACTCAACCCTACCTCGATTATTTGGTAGATGGAAAATTACCCGAAGATGAGGTTCTGAGCCGACAGATTATCCGACGAGCGAAAGCCTACACTATAGTTAAAGGTGAGCTCTATAAGCGGAGTATCTCTGGGGGTTTTCAGCGCTGTGTGTCTCCGGAAGAAGGAGTGGAAATCTTAAGGGAAATCCACGAAGGCGAGTGTGGACACCACGCTGCAGCCAAATCTTTAGTGGCAAAAGATTTTAGACACAGATTTTTCTGGCTTACAGCTTAGGTAGATGCCGAATGATTAGTCAAGACGTGCAAAGGCTGCCAAAAGTACGCCAAACAAGCTCATGTTCCGGCTGATCAGTTGCGAACAATACCTATAACATGGCCTTTTGTGGTCTAGGGGCTTGATATGGTAGGACCATTTAAACGGGCTCCAAGTGGATTTACTCACCTCTTAGTGATGGTGGATAAATTCACCAAATGGATTGAGGCTAAACCTATCACTAGTTGTGATGGAGCAACGGCCAAAAGATTTGTCGAGGATGTTATAATCCGGTATGATTATCCGCATAGCATTATCACGGACAACAGGAGTAACTTCTCTATAGGAGAATTGGCCGAATTCTGTAATGAGCAAAATATCTGGCTTGACATTGCGTCAGTTGCACATCCACAGGCTAACGGACAAGTTGAAAGAGCAAATGGTTTAATCCTACAAGGCCTAAAACCGAGACTCGAAGCACCACTACGACGTGCTGCGGGGGCTTGGGAAGAGGAATTACCCTTTGTAATATGGAGTTTACGAATGACTCCGAATAGGTCAACCGGATACACACCTTTCTTCTTGGTCTATGGTGCAGAAGCTGTTCTTCCTAGTGATTTAATTCACACTTCTCCTAGAGTGGCCACGTATATTGAAGAGGATGCCGAGATTTCTCGACTTAGTCGAAGAAGTTCGTGTCATTGCTGAAATGAGATCAACAGCCTATCAGCAGAAGTTACGCAAGTATCATAGCCAGAGAGTCAGAAACTGATCTTTCAATAAAGGCGATTTGGTTCTCCGGCTTGTGCAACAAAGAAAGCACAAACTTTCCCCAGTATGGGAAGGGCCCTTTTTAGTTAGTCGAGTATTGCACAATGGTTCGTATTACTTAACTGACATGAGGCCAGTCAAAGAAAGACCTGCTACTAAGAAGAGAAAGAGAGCTGGAGGCAGTATAAATCCGGATGAGTTAGACAGACCGTGGAATATTGCTCAGCTACGTCCCTTTTATTCTTAGTTTATCCTTCTTTGTAAACATATATATATGTACATGTTCTGTGAGAAATAAAAGTTTTGGTTGCCTCAAGTTTTCCTGAGAAGTTTTTACCATCTTATTTCCGAATTATCATGTCATAGTCAAAAATCCCAGAATGCTTGAAAGTACTTTATGCTCATGTTCGTTCTGGTTTAGATTTCCGATTCTAAAATTGCTACCCTCAGGTATAACTCTAAATTTCTAGTCTTTACTTTGGTTATTTGTCTGATTGCTGAATGCGGGCATTTTCCGAGTAGTGAATTGTTGGTACTGGAAGCCAGCTTTGTTTCCGAGTTTAAACTAGTTTAGCAATTGAGCTCCATTGCTCGGCAGAAGGTTTAGCCGGCTCACGAAAGGAACGAGGTGGAAATCTAGATAAACAATGAGTATAGACGAAAAATACAAGTGCTTATGTAAACATTTCAGGCACACAAAAATTCAAAGCAAATAGTGCTGAATAGATCAAAAGCTTAGCACTAGCAAAATTATAATACTGCATAATTACAAACCCATCATGTTTTTCAGAATAATACAATTTTTTCTGGCAATCTATGATGCAGGAGGAGAAGAAGGAGCTGCCGGCTCGCTGGATATGTCGCCTTGATATCATTCCGAGATATCCACATCCGATACGGTGTGGTCATCATCGGAAACTTCTGCTGATTCTTCGGGAGGCGGAGGCGGTGTGTCCACGCGGGAGAAGAAGGGAGTTTCGTAGCTGGTCAAATCAGCCACGTGACACCCATATCCGGCACAGGAGTCCATGATGGTCTGGATATCCTGCTCCTGGCCGTCTTCATCTACTTTGCAGTACCCTCTGGTCACTTGCCATATTTCCATGTTTCCATGGTGGCTCATGACCATGGTAAGAGCGTTCTGCGCCGCAGTCCACGCGTAGGACATATTCCAATCCTGGACAAGTTGCGGCATCTCCTTTGCCTTGTCCTGCACCTAAAAATCTGACATGCTGTGCATGTCCGGAATCTTGAGAGCTTCGCCAATGTCCTCAAGGGATTGGCGGAAGTCATGAAGCAGGTCACCGACTTGGGTAAGCCGGTGAGTGCGAGGCTCGGTGGAGGAAGAGTCCGCCAAGTTCAGAGGACCTATACACAAAACAAGTTAAGAAAATCCGACATTGAAAGAAGTCGAAGAAAGTGGAAAAGTCAGACAGATGGAACGTACCGAAAATGACATCGTCAATTTTGGTCTTCTCTTCCCGAAGACTCTGGAGTTCAGCCCGGAGCGCCTCGAAAAGGTCCCTCTCTCTGCACAGCTCATTTTTAAGGTCCAAGATTTTCTGCTCTTGATCAGCAATCTTGCGATCATGCTCATCAGTAGCCATGGAGGATGACTCGAGAACTTGAGCTATGCTCTTCTCATGATCCGCCTTGAGCTTATCCAGCTCTTGGCGAAGTTCCTTGTTCTCTACCACCAAAGTTTTGAGGTTCTCGGCCTCTTCAATCATGGCACTGTTTCACCAGTTTTGTAAGCCAAAAAGAACAACAGATCAACGGAAAAAAATTCGACTATGAAAACACAAAGACAAGGTTTGAGTCTCGGAATGTTTACCTTCGGCTTCATCCTTGGCAACTTTAAGTTCAGCATTTTTAAGTCGGAGATCTTTGATCTCTCTCCGCTTATCATAGACGTTCTTCAACAAATCCTGGTTATAGGAATATACTTTCTGTAAGTCAGAATACCCAAAGTCAGAAAGCTACTAAAGACTAGGGCTAATATTTTTGCTAATATCAGCACGAGCCTTGGGGGATACACTAGTTCGTTCTTTGGCATCCTAAGGAAGCATAAACCCGGATTATTTATCCTACTTCATGCTTGGGGGCTAGAGGATATGATATGAAAGAAAGGAAAAACAGGAGTTAGAATTCCGACTTACATATTGTTCGCGAGTCAGTTTATCCAAACTCACATTCACTTCAGCAGCAACCTTCTCAGCGAAAGTCAGGGGGATCACTGGAGCTATTGGAAGCTCACCGGTCCGTATCCTCTCGTTGCGAAGACACACTTGTTCAAGAAGGTCAGAGTGCTTGATGTCCTCTGCCTCTTGTGCTTCTTCTTCGGCAGATAAGTTTCTTTTCTCCATGCATTGCCTGGCCAGCCGCTGGATCTCTTCAGTAGATTTCCAGGATAGGCCAAACTTGGAAAGTCTCGGATTGCTGATAAGGTTTTCGGCAAAGGTTTCTGCCGAGGGATCATTACCCAAGGAGGGTTCACCCTTATCTAAACCTGACTCACCCATGGTGACGTCAGTTTGCGATTCAAGGATCACAGGCTCCGTTGAAGAAGCCGGATCTTCTACAGCATCCGGGGAAGGCATAATCACCGGTGTTGCGGAAGGTTGGGGGGCAGGAGTCTGAGGAGCTACAGCAGGAGAAGCCATGGAAAGCTTCATCTCCCGCAGGGGCTTTGAAGAATTTCCCTTCCCCTTGCCCTTGATGAGCTGTTTAGCTCTGAGAATGTGATAAAGTCAGACACATTACATCTCGGAAAAGAATTTGAGTAAAGTGCAAAGGCGAAAGTTGTGATTGAAAGTTACCTCTTCACGACGAGCACCTCCTTTGTGCCAACAGCCACTGTCGGAGCTTTGCGCTTCTTGAGCACAATGTCCGGCAATGGGACCACCTTTGTCTACTGAGAAAACACTGGAGGATATCCTTCGAGCGGAGCAAATTCTGACTCGGGAAGGTCAGCAAGCTGAAAAGAAGAAGACATATCAGTATTGCAATATAACTCAAAGATTAAAACACATAAAAAGGTTTACTGATAGAAGCTTACCGGCACTATGGGGTTTTCCGCCGTATGCATATCCAGAGAAACCTCCGGAATCCTCCTCTCGATCCGCTCCCTTATCAGCCACTTAATCTGGCTTATATAGCCTTGCGTGGTGTAGGCTCTGGGGCTGATGCGGAGGGAGTCTTTCTTGGATGACGTGATGGAGTGCATCAGTCGGTTTCCGTGGTACTGAAGGGGCTGGATCCAGCGTGACACCCAGCATTGGACCAAGTCAGATCCCTTCAGTCCTTTGTGTTTGATCAGATACTCGACCCGCCTCTTAGCGAGGATCAGGTCGTCACTGAGAGTCGGAGCAGCCTTGTCCCAAGATGGTTGGGCCGTGGCAGCTCCGTCGACAAATGCCGGCAAAGCAGTAGCTTTGCCGGGAGCCGGAATATCCTTATGATAAAAGAATGTGGCTGGCCACTATTTGACCGAGTCACTAGCTAAGATTTTTGGGTATGCGCGCTCGCGTCTAAGTGAAAAACTAATAGTACCGGTGATATAAGGAACACCGGCGGTGATAGAGTTTCTCCGGACATGAAAGTAATACCGGAATAAGGTCAAACTCGGCCTAATGCTGAGAAATCCCTCACACAAAGAAGCATAAGCGCTCATCTCTAAAAGAGAGTTGGGAGGAAGATGGTGGAATGAACACCATAATGGTCAATCACCTCGGAGAAGAACTCCGAGGGAGGAAACGACAAACCTCTATCAAGGTGGGTGCCGAAGTGGACCCGCTCACTAGCGTGCGGGTTAGGGACGGTTTCCCCGAAGCCGCTCCGCCAGTCGCCGGTGCGGAGGAGCCCTTCTGTCTCCACATTCTGGAGCTTCTCGTCGTCAAGTATGCAGGGGATCCAAACCCCACGGAAGCTTTCCTTCTCCGCCGCCACCTCCATCGCCGCCGCAGCCGCCAAACCGGAAGAAGATGACGAAGCCATTTCTCGGGTGCTCCGGTGACCTAAGATGGGCGGCGCTGGGAGTTTTTTGGGGGAAAGCAGAGGAGC
Source organism: Avena sativa (assembly GCA_916181665.1). Taxonomy (NCBI): domain Eukaryota; kingdom Viridiplantae; phylum Streptophyta; class Magnoliopsida; order Poales; family Poaceae; genus Avena; species Avena sativa. The sequence continues at coordinate 228,290,811 of OV702291.1, forward strand.
TCTATGCACGCGGGGGAGATTTGGAGGAGAGGAAAAGTCAAAGGGAACAGGTGAAGAAAGAAGGAGGAAATCCTAACCTCTTATATCCACCTAACTGCGCCAAGATTAGTGCAAATGCTATAGTGTAACCGCCACGCATTGTGGAAGGAACTGGGAAGGACCCACGCGATGATTACGTCGCCTCGATCTCTGCGTACGCATTGAAACGGCGCCTCGGTTCCGCGAACCGCGGACCCACCAACGGTCGTGCTGACAGGATGTCTGTCAAATGATGTGACTTGACCATGACTTGTGTCAGGTGGCGTTAGAGACCAAATTCCAGCTTAGTTTGAAATCAAGCTGGAAAATCCGAGTAACCTGTTGATAGGTCCGACTTATTTTTAAGACCCGGATCGTATTTTTTGTGTGAAGTTTTAGGAACCCTTCAAGATTCTGCAAGCCGAAGTTCAAGCTAGACGATGATAAAATCCGACTTTGGATCTTGGAGACTTCTGGGGGCTGCTGTTGGGGATATACTTTCCGGGTATCCTCACAGTTCCTCACTGACCAGGGTGGCCCACTTCGGGTTAGAGCTTTGCTTCATGGGCGGCCCAGTCAGGGAGAAAAGACGGAGTCCAATCCAGCTACGGGAAGGCCCAGAAGACTTATCGACTTAGGCCCATAGTGTTACTTGTGGTTCAAGATGTACTCTGTAACCGACTCTTAGTCATAGCCGGATAGATCTCTCCTGTAAACCCTAGGACGGATATCTATATAAGCCATCCTAGGGAGAGCCTTTAGGGCACACCTCAATAGTCTACAATCTCAACTCGCACAGGCGAAACCCTTGTAACCCATATTCCGGCTCTGCCATATTACTGGATTGCTAGCAGGAGTAGGGTCCGTCCAAAGCTGGCGGATTCGAACCTGGGTAAACTTGTGTGCTCACCGTTCCGGAACACCGTACGTCTCACACCCCTCTCTTCCGCACGCCCCGAGGACCCCCTCATGGCGTACTTGTCATCAATCCGACGACAAGTGACTAGAGACAAATAGTTTAAAACAAGCAATATCAAGGTATGCATCAACAACAAGTCTTGGGACAATGCACATAGAACTAAGAATGGCCACTATGCTCTCAAAGTAGGTGCATAAAGATAGAAGGTGGAGACTCAACATAAAAGTAAAAGAAAGGCCTTCATAGAAGGAAGCATGGATTCAAGTTTCATAAAGAGCTTCCAAAAATTATGGTACTTATTAGCTTTTAGCTCTCATTGCCCCTATCATAAGCATCTTGAAGTGATTAAGGTTAAAGTGAACAAACTATGGAGTATATGCTTGACAAAGTATAAGTTGGAAATCTCATGTCCCTTGAATACGAGGGCCACTCCTCATGCTACTCAAGTTTAGTTACCGGTAAGTTCTTGTCATTGTAAGTACATATGTATCATAGAGAACCGCCAACAAGGTACCCCTTGCACATGATATAGGAGCTATCCCATAATCAAAATGACAAGGCAAGCAGAGAATGAGCATCCCATCGATCTTTTTATTTGCTATTTGCATAGGTTTTTATTGAGGATGCTTCATAGAGTGCTCATTATGGTTATGCTGCAAGTTTCCACCATGATTAGGCATGGCTTAGGCTAGTGGCCCAGGCGTTTCTCTAACACAAATACAAACTCCATGATCTTACAAGTTCCTCTTTTATTTCACACCACCGGGATCCATAAGCAAAAGAACATGATATCAACGGGGTACATACTACATGTGCAATGTTGAAAGCGTTCCCCATGATACATGGTTCTGCTAACTTCAACTTATAAAGCACAAGCATATACGCAACAAAGATGGATGCAATGGTTCAAGTTTATTAAATGCAAGAAAGTAAAGTGTGCCATCAAGTTCGTGAGAGCTTTAATCACTAGTTTTCTCATAACAAGTTTAATTAAGAAGGTAGACAAAAACATGAATATACTTGGAGTAGCATATGCTAGTAGGTAGGTATGGTGGACTCTTTGGAATAACTTGGTTTTAGGAGTTGGATGCATGAGTAGAACTCATACTTGGTTACGGAGGCTAGAAAAAAGACTGGGAGCGATAAACTAAGAGAGCAATAATGGCCATAATCATGCAGAGCGACAAAACATCATTGATCAAAGCATAAAGTGATACTACAAGTTGAAAACTAAAGGATCATAAAGTATTATGGTGACTTGGGATAGTCATAACATGGTGTGAGCGTGCGCCAAGTCAACCCAAATAAAGCATCAAAGGAGAATACCGCAATACTATGTTTTAATATGCTAAAAAAACGCATGATTCTTCCAAGGCACATTAAGCAATCTCAATTGTTTATAACAAGTCATGCTACAGAAAAGAATACTAAGCATAAAGCCAAAACAATATCAAGCATGGCATGACAAAGCATGAGCCATAGTAAAAAACAAGCTCTCTTTACCACTTAAGCATGAACATTTCCTACTCTTTTCCAATCCAAACCAAACTATTTGAAAACCAATGTATGAAAGAGGGGGTTCAACCAATTTATTCAGCAAACAAAGCAAACAAAGCAAACGAAAAACAAAAACGAAAACGAAAACAAAAAAGAAGACGCGCCAAGAACAACACAACTGTGCATGAAACAATAAAAATGGAGCGTTTGGAAGAAACCTGGGATTTTTATTGATGAAGAGGGGGATGCCTTGGGCATCCCCAAGTTTTGAAGCTTGTACTTCTTGGATATGTCTTGGAGTGACACGTGTGGCATCCCTAAGCTTGATCTTTAGTCCATCCTTCATCTCATTACTCATTCCTTCCATACACCTGCAATTTTTCCTTCATACAAAACTTCACACAATCTTTATTAGCAACATTAGTGCACTTCAAGATAATAGGTCTTTAGGTTCAGTTCCAACATCAATAAAACTTCCATTAGAACACAAGATACTGTAGCACTTCCCTCAAAAAGCTCAATTCCCCAAAATAACTCAAAGAGGAACCAACAAGAATCAAATGCAAAAAAGGCAGAAATCTGTCAAAACAGACCAGCAGGTAAATATGAATTTTTGAGAAGACCTTATGTTGCTCAAATAGAAAAGTGTTGAACTAAGGAAAGTTAGATAACAACCTGGGGCAGAAGCACAAAAATTCACGCCTCAAAAGGATGTACAGAGATTTTACACGAATTTTTACGGTGAAGCACAGAAATTTGTTTCGGGATAACAACTTTCCCAATCATTACTTCTCTCTCATTAGAGGTTACTCTTGGCACAAAAAGCAAAATAAAAAGGATAAGGAGCGGTTATTACTGAAGTAATAACTTCCAAGACTCATCTAAAACTTTTGGGTTATCTCCCAATAAGTACTTTTCTTTAACGCCTTTAAGTTAGGCATAAGAAGCAAGAAAAAGGATCAAGTGTTCTCAAATGAAGACGCATTAAGATTAATACCAGAAATATCTTCAACAAGGCAAGGTATCTCATCCAAATAAGTTCTAGAGGATCCTCTCTCAATTCTCTCTGGTTCACTATTTTCATCAAACGGGTTTTCGGGAACAATCCAATCAAGATTCTTTTCTATGGCTTTATGCACTGCTACAAGTTTAAAGGGTATTGGTATCTTAGTTTCCTCCCCATTAGGTTCGGTTTTGTTCATCTTTTCGCGTGTACCAACAACATCTACACATGAGCCTAGCATATTAAAACATTCAAACACTTTTCTAGCTTCCTTGGCAACATCATAGAATTCCTTAAGCAAAGTTTCTAGAATAAAGTCTCTCTTTTCAGGGTCCTCAATTTCTTTAAGTTTAAGAAACATTACTTGCATTAAGGGGTTAAGGTTAACAAACCTATCTTCCATCATGTGAACTAAGGAAGCTGTAGCAATTTCATAGTTTGGAGCAAGTTTTGCAAGGGATATATGCTCAATATCCTCATGTTTACTAATATGATTAAAGAATTCTTCAATATTATTTTTTCCAATTATAGAGCCACTACCAATTGAAAGGTCTTTTAGGGTGAACTTAGGGATCAACATGGTGAGCTAAGAAAGAGGTAACAACTATTGAAAGACTTAAATTATTTTGTGTGTTTTTAATAAAGAAAGAAAACTTGTAAAACTAATTTTTTGTGTGTTTTTGATAAAGGAACAAGCAAACAAAGCAAAAAGAAACTAAGCCAAACAAAAACAACAAAGTAAAGAGATTGGTTATGAGGGATTCCCCTTGTGAAGATGTCCTTGACTCCCCGACAACGGCGCTACAAAAAGTACTTGCTGACTCGTATATTAACGAGCTTGTTGGGGAACCCCAAGAGGAAGGTATGATGAGCACAGCAGTAAGTTTTCCCTCAGTTATGAAACCAAGGTTATCAATCCAGTAGGAGGAAGGAAACACCCCAAAGGTGTAGCTAGCTGAACTTTGGCAGGGCGCACTACCGGTGCCAGCAGCAACGTGGAGACCAACACAACACAACCACAAAACTCTCTCCCCAACTTGTGATGAGGTTATCAATCTCACCGGTTTTTCTGAAAACAAAGGATTAAACATATCGAGTGGAAGAAAGTAATAGTTTCCAGAAAGTAAACACAAAGCAGTAAACAATTGATTGATAGTAAAAGAAAGGACTGGGGTCCATAGTTCACTAGAGGTGGCTCTCCTTAAGATAGATGACTTGATGGGTGAACAAATTACAGCGGGGAAATTGACAAACATCGAGAAAGCAATACATGCATATACTAATCATCTTGACTCCTTTGAGACTTGATTGGGCATTACAACATTATACATAGACCGCTATCCAACTGCATCTATGACTAATAATCCACCTTCAGGTTATCATCCGAACCCCCTCCAGTATTAAGTTGCAAGCAACGGATAATTGCATTACGAATTGCGTGTAAAGTAAACAATATGATTGTTCCATGAACAAAGGATTGTTGTTTTCTCCCTAGTAGCAACAACACATCTAGTACCTTAGAGATTTCTGTCACTTCCCTAGATTACCAGAGGCATGAACCCACTATCGAGCATAAATACTAACTCTTGGAGTTGCTAGCATCTACTTGGCCAAGATAGCTACTAACAACGAAAAGCATGCAAGATCACAAATAACAAAGACATGATAGAATCAATAATCAATCTGAAATAGCATCTCAATATCCATCGGATCCCCGCAAACACAACATGCAGAATTACAAATAGATGATCTTGATCATGAACAGAGCTCACAAGATCTAAACATGATAGCACAAAGGAGGAGAACCAGCCATCTAGCTACTACATGGACCCGTAGTCCAGAGATGAACTACTCACGCATCACACCGGAGGCTTGCATGATGATGAAGAAGGCCTCCAGGGTGAATTCCCCTCTCCGACAGGGTACCGGGAAGAGCTTCAGATCCCTCCCGATATAGGAATGGAGATGACGGCGGCTACAAACTCTTTCGTGGAATTTTGATCGGATACTTAGGGTTTCCATATCAGAGGCAATATATAGGCGGAAGGAGAGGCCGAGGGGGTGCCTGGGGCGGCCAGGTGGTGTGGCCGGGCCCTAGCCCCTCTCCGTCTCGTATTCTGGCTCCAGGTGTCCCTCGGTGAAAAACTGACTTTGGCTTTTGTCCCGTCCAATTCTGAGAATATTCATTTTCTGACTTTCCTAGAACCAAAAAACAACAGAAAACAGGCAGCTGACACTGTGGCTCTTGTTAATAGGTTAGTCCAAGAAATCATATGAAAAGTACTCCAAAGTGTGGACAAAACATAAGAAAGTATATAAAACCAAGCATGGAACATCAAAAATTATGGATACGTTTGCAACGTATCAAGGTGGTCTTCTTTTCACAGGCCAGAACAAGTCTTTTACCTTCAGCAGCAGCAACACGACGCTTAGCGGCAGCCCTCTGACGAGCAGTCTGACTAGGAGGGCGCAAGACCTCAAGATCATCTTCATCAATCTTAGAAGGCCCACGAGAAGGAGCACGAGACCGCTTGGATTTGCCACGGGAACCACCTTGCCCTGAGAAGAAAGCAAATAGAAGGGAGGGAATAAAGGATAAGTGCACAAGGTCAAAGGAAAAACAACCAGGTTAGACTAGATTGACAGAGTACACAGGCAGAAACCAAACATTTGTGCACCGGAAGTTCTGCCTGGCGGCCAGAACTACCGGTGGCGTGGAGCTCACCGGAAGTACCGGTCGTGCCCCCAGTGTTAGTACCGGTGGAGAGGACCCAGCCAGAAATACCGGTCAAACCTCACCGGTAGTACTGTTCAGGGCACGAGCAGGGCAGTTTGACTGGAATTCACAGATCTAAGGATCTAGGTGCACCAAAGGTTGAAATCTAGACAATGTACTGGGGCAATCTGGTCTACAACCAAATCCTAGCCCTACCAAGATCTCCCAAAGCAGTTCTAGCCAAAGAAGGGCCCTAGACCTGGCATGTCCTACTCAAGCACAAAAGGGGCCAGATCTCCATGAATGGAGTATGAGAGGAGCAAATACCAGGGTCCATGGCGGGAGATCATGGTGGGGAAGGATCCCACGGAGCAGATCTGAAGAGGGACGACCGGAATCGGTGTAGGCGGCGGCGACACCGCGGGGAGCCTCTTGGAGATGCGAGATATTAAGTTGGGGTCAAGGGGCAAGTGGGGAAGAAGACCCCGTGCCCCCCTGGCCCGTAACTTAAAGGGCCCTCGCTCGACCGGTAGTACCGGCCAGAGACCGGAACTACCGACGACACGGGTAGTTCAGGACAGAGCGGTATTACCGGTCCGAGCGTAACTTCTGGGAAATTAGGCCCGGACCGGTAGTACCGACTGCGGCTGGAACTACCGATGATACCCAGGAAAAACTCTCCAGATTTTGACAGGCAAGAGAGTGACCTTGTGTAGGAAAAAGAGGGTTAAGGGGAGGAGAAAAGGCTTGGGATAGAAAGCACAAACTGAGAAGAAAGACAAAATAAGATCCAACAATGAAAATCAACACCTAAAAACATAGAATACGAAGGGGAATCAAACAAAATAATGTCGGTGGCCTAGGCCACCATATATGAGTATATTTGGCTTGACACCGAAGATGTATCTTGGGTTTATTACCAAAACTCATCATTTAAGCTCATTTTGTCTTCTTGAGATACCATAGAGAATGAATACATTAATATGTGCATAATAGAGAGAGTGTTGGTTTATATGAGGAACTACACTCCCCCTAAAACCATGCGTACATCCAAACATGATATTCTTTGAGACCCAGGTAGGTGTGCAAGATACTCAAACCACATTGCTTGAAGCAATGATATTTAGTTCATGCCTCAACTCTCAGAACCTTGCTTCATCAAGTGGCTTCGTGAAAAGATCCGCAAGATTGGCCTTGGTAGGAACATACTCCAAAGAAATGTCTCCTCTTGCAACATGATCCCGAATGAAATGATGACGAATCACAATGTGCTTGGTCTTGTTGTGTTTCACCGGGTTGTGAGCAATAGCAATAACACTCTCATTGTCACAAATAAGTGGCACCTTGTTGAAACAGAGTCGAAGATCCTTCAAGGTTTGCTTCATCCATAGTAATTGAGCACAACAACTTGCGGCGGAGATGTACTCAGCTTCGGCGGTGGACATATACACGAAGTTTTGCTTCTTCGAGGACCAACACACCAACAATCTTCCAAGAAATTGACAAGCACTAGAGGTTGACTTCCTTTCCACTTTGTCTCCTGCCCAATCCGAATCCGTGTATCCAATGAGGTCAAAGTTGGCTCCCTTGGGGTACCACAGCCCGAAGTTAGGGGTATGGACCAAATATTGAAAGATTCTCTTGACCGACACCATGTGGCTTTCCTTTGGTGCATCTTGGAATATTGCACACATACCCACACTAAACATACTATCCGGTCGAGATGCACAAAGATAGAGCAAAGAACCAATGATCAAGCGATAAAGCTTTCGATCCACATCCTTACCCTTGGGATCGAGATCAAGATTAACCTTTGTGGGCATGGGAGTTTTGACTCCATTTACTTGATCAAGGTTGAACTTCTTGAGCATATCTTGGACATATTTAGCTTGGTTGATGAAGGTTCCTTTCCTCAATTGTTTGACTTCGAAGCCAAGAAAGAATTCCAACTCCCCCATCATAGACATCTCAAAGCGGTCGATCATGAGCTTAGCAAAATCCTCATTAAAAGCTTTATTAGTAGACCCAAAGATGATATCATCAACATAGATTTGGAAAATGAACAAGTTTCCTCCAACTTTCTTAGTAAAAAGAGTGGGATCAATGAGGCCTACTTAGAAACCACAGTCTAGCAAAAGCTCTGTAAGGCACTCATACCATGCACGTGGGGCTTGTTTGAGACCATATAGTGCCTTGTCGAGTTTGTAGACATGGTGCGGAAAGAGGGGATCCTCAAATCCCAGAGGTTGCTTGACATACACCAATTCTTTTAAGGGACCATTAAGAAAAGCACTCTTTACATCCATTTGTTGCAATTTAAAGTTATGATGGGTAACATAAGCAAGAAGCATGTGAATAGATTCTAGTCGAGCAACGGGAGCATAAGTTTCACCATAGTCTACGCCCTCAACTTGAGAGTATCCTTGGGCAACTAACCTTGCTTTGTTGTGGACGACTATACCATTGGCATCCCTCTTGTTCTTGAAGATCCACTTGGTCCCAATCACATTTTGACAATCTTTGGGTCTCTTCACAAGTGACCACACCTTGTTACTCTTGAAATTGTGGAGTTCTTCATTCATAGCATCAAGCCAATCATCATCTTCAAGAGCTTCGAAGACCTTTTGGGGCTCAACATGAGAAATAAACGCATGATGAGAACTAAAAGAGGTTAGTTGTCTCCTAGTAGTGGAGCCCCTATTGAAATCTCCATAAACATTATCAAGGATATGGCCATCTTTGATGAGCTTGGCGAGACGGTATGCTTGACGGCGAGCTTGGGTCTCAAGACGAGATTCTTGAGCAACCACTTGGTCATCACCATGGTTCGAGTCCCCGCCTTGACTATATGCACGAACTTGATCACAATCTTCATCAACATCAACCGTATGAGAGACATCATCATTTGGTGGAGAGACATTAGCTTTGCCTTGGTCATTGTTAGCTTGACCTTCTTCAACTTGACCTTGTGCATCATTGACACGAGGAGCTTCACTATCTTGGTGAGGTAGAGCTTGGTCGACTTGAGGTAGACTTGATCTTGGAGAGTCATGGACATGAAGATCTTGAGAAGAGCTTGGAGAACCTTGAGAAGCAATAAGTTGACCTTGAGGTGCAAGATGGTCTTGTGAGAGTGAAGGCTCCGCTTGAGTGGAGCTTGGTCCTTCTCCTTTGGCCATAAGGGGATCCTCAATGGGGTGGAAGAAACTCACACCCATTCTTGTTATGGCTTGGGGAGGAATTTCATCATTTGGATCACGAACACCGTCTTGCCTCACAAGAGACTCATGATCTTCATCAAACTCGACATTGCTAGATTCTTCAACCCTTCCCGTTGCTTTGTTGTAGACTTTATAGGCATGGGATTGATTTGAGTACCCAACAAAGATCCCTTCTTGAGCCCTAGACTCAAAATTTGACAAGCGGACACCTTTCTTGAGAAGGAAACATCTACATCCAAACACCCGGAAGTACTTGCCATTTGGCTTGCATCCGGTGAGAAGTTCATATGGAGTCATGCTCTTCTTCTTGCGTAGGTAGAGGCGATTGGTTGCATGGCAAGCGGTTGAAATGGCTTTGGCCCAAAAGTTATATGGTGACTTGAATTCCGCCAACATGGTCCGGGCTGCGTCCATTAAAGTACGGTTCTTTCTTTCAGCAACACCATTTTGTTGAGGGGTGTACGGAGTTGAATATTGATGTTTGATCCCCTCATCACTAAGAAACTCATCCAATGTGTAGTTCTTGAATTCGGTGCCATTGTCACTTCTAATGGTGAGGATGGTAGCATTGTGTTTCTGTTGCACTTGATTGGCAAAGTCGATGACGGTTTATTGAGTCTCGCACTTGAACTTGAAGAAGTAGACCCAAGTGTATCTCGAGAAGTCGTCAACAATTACCAAACAATACTTCTTCTTGCCAAGGCTATCATGAGAGGGAGGCCCAAAGAGATCTATGTGGAGAAGATCCAAGCATCGTTCAGTGGTGATTTGATTAAGGATCTTATGAGGCTTCTCATGCATATTCCCTTCAATACAAGCCCTGCACACACGGTATTTGGCAAAGGAAATGTCTTTTAGTCCAAGGATGTGGCCCCCCGTGTAGAGACTTTGCAAAGCCTTCATGTTTACATGGGCTAGGTGGCGATGCCACAACCAGCCCACGTCGGCTTTCGCATAGAGACATATAACATGTGTAGAGGGCTTTCCGGAGAAATCCACTAAATACAAGTCATGCTCTATGTATCCAACGAAAGCCACCATGAGAGACTTGCTCCACATAAGGACCACAAAGTGCTCACTAAAGAAGGACGATATACCCATGATAGCAAGAGCACGAACGGAAATGAGATTGTAACCAAGGGTTTTGACAAGCATGGCATTAACCAAGGATACATCCAGGGTTACTACCACCTTACCAAAACCCAATACCTGTGAGCTTGTTTTATCACCATAGGAGACCATAGTATTGGCAAAATTAGGCCTAATCTCCGACATGATAGACTTGCTTCCGGTCATATGGCTTGTAGCTCCACTATCAAGCACCCATTTTGCATCGCCGGAAGCAAAAGTCCTACAAGAAAATCAAGCTTTGGTTTTAGGTACCCATTTTGCAATGGGTCCCCTTTTGTTAGTTACAAGGGTCTTAGGTACCCAAATGGTCCAATGATAATCATGAGTGTAATATGTGCCAATGTACTTAGCATAAACATGACCACCATAAGATTTGCAAAGAATGTAAGAAGGATTGTTCTTCCCGGCAAAGTTATCACTTTGCACAAAGGTAGAAGCAAGTGAGGATACTTGAGCAAGGCTCTTTCTCTTCTTATTTTTCTTGTTCCTCCTCTTGTTCTTCCTTTTGTTGGCAACTTTCCCTTTTGCAAGTTGATCTTTCAACATTTTGTTCTCCTCAACAAGATTCACATGCTTGCAACAAGGGTTAGAAGAACAAGGCAAATGTACAATAGGCGTAGTGGAAGACTTTGAATGTTCATTGTTTGATTGAGTTTGAAGTCCCTCATGAGCCTCAAAGAGACTTGAGAATTTACTCACCATGGCATGATGTTCCTCCTTGAGTTTCTCTAAGTCCTTAAGGCATTCATGACCAACACCAAATTCAACCTTTTCATTTTTAAGGACATTCAATGAAGCAATATCATGATCTTGTTCTTTAACAAGTTGCGTTATGAAGGCATTATGGTCATCAATAAGTTTAGCCACACTTTCCTTAAGAGTTATTCTCATATTATGTTCATCTTCAAGGGATTGAGATAGAGAGGCAATCTCATCGCGGCCTCTCTCTCATTTTTACCTAGCATGTTAATAACTTCTTCTTTCTCATCTAGAATTTCCCTAGCATGGTCAAGTTGGTTTAAAAGAGTCTCAAAGCACATTCTAGTATCATCATCTAGATGCTTCATGGATTCACACATGCTCACCATCTCTTTCTTAACCTCTAGACCATCTAGATCATGCAAAGGAAGTTCATTTGTGGGAGACTTGGAAGAGGGAGTTACCTCGGTGGCCTTAGCCATGAGACACTTTTGGTTGCGGTTGGTGATGTTCTCATTTGGAGAGTCGAAGAGAGACACTCGTGGGGTAGAAGAAGTAGCAATAGAGGCAACTCCCACGATCTCTCCACCTTTACCTTCACTCTCATCATCATCATCCGCACCCGAGAAGTACTCTTCATGGACCACCATCGCCCTTTCCTTATTAGGAAGGTTCTTGTTGTGGAAGTTCTTGTTTAATGGGTGAGGAGGTCTTGGCTTGCTCTTGCGAATGAGACAACCCCCATTGTCTTCTCTATTCTCGAAAGGGCATTGAGCTACAAAGTGACTCTTGTCGTTGCAATTGTAGCAAGATCTTGCCTTTGGAGCCTTCGTGGTTGAGTTGAATCTTGGGTTGTCCCTTGACCTTGTCTTCATGCCCAGTTTGTTCCAAAAAGCTCTTTATGCAAGAGCCAAGTGCTCATTGAAAGCATATTTGATGTCCTCTTGATACCACTCGCTAGAGTTATTGTCTTCATCAACTTCCACCACTTGAGCCTTCAAGGCAAGGTTCAACTTTTGAGACCCATAAGAATGAGCACGAGCGGACTTCGCATTCTTCTTGGCAATGGTCATGGAAATGACTTCACTCAACACATCTTGAGAGTACATGATGTGGAAGTTACTTCTCCCCTTGATGGAGTTGAGTTTTTGCTCCTCAAAGGGAAGAAGGGCTTGAACAAACTTCCTCTTCATGAACTTGTCATCAACATAGGTAGCTCCAAGGTCCCTCAAAGTGCAACAAAGAGCCTTGAGACGATGATACATGTCTTCGAGTGTCTCATCATCTTGCATTGCAAATCCATCGGACTCATTGTTGACTTCATCAAACTTGGAGCTTTGAATGCTAGCATTCCCAATATACAACTCAGTGAGTTGATCCCAAGCTTCTTTGGCAGTGGAGAATTGGCGAATGTGAGCAAAGTCCTTGGGGGTCAATGCCTTTTGGATCATGCCCAAAGTGGTGGCATTGAGCTGCTGGTCCACGACCTCGACACTAGTCAACTTCTTTCAATCATATGGGGAAAATCCTTATTCTATAATCCTCACCAATTCAATAGAAGAGCTGGAAATGTGAGATTGCATTAGATATTGCCAATTGGCGAAGTTAGAAGTATCTAGCATGGGAGGTTCTCCTTGAGGTATGATATGCGACATGGGAATAGGTGGGTCCGGAGTGTACTTGAACGGTGGTGTTACTGCCGAGTAATCCTTTCCCCCGTCTCCCTCTTTGGAGGAGGAGTCACCTAGCCCCTCGGTGCTCTCGCTTGGGAGCTTGGTGGTTTGAGCCACAAAGCCTAAGCCCAAGTGTTTTGGGGCAGCCACGGGATTCACCCCGGGGGCGACCACTTGCACGGGAGCGGAAGGGGCTTCGACGGCAAGAGGTGCATCATGAGGAGTTTCTAGCATGGGGCTAGGCTTAAGGGATTGCAAGAGGGTCATCATTTCCTCAAACTTGGTCATCATGGATGTCTCCAATCGATTGAGGTCATCCATGGAGGCCAAGTTCTTGGTGGTTGCACCCACACTCCCATCTTCGTCGGCCATTGTCTCTTAGGTGGTTAAGCCCGAAGTAAGAGATGAGGCTCTGATACCAATTGAAAGGCCCAACTTTGGTCAACTAGAGGGGGGGGGTGAATAGGAGACTACCAATTTTTAATATTTTCTTGCAATTTTAGGCTTTTCACAAAGTAAAGTTCACTAGAGATGCAACTAGATGAAATCCTACATGGTAAACACAACGACATGTAAACATGACGGTAATTGGAAGAAGTAAAGGAGTGGAACGAAAGAACCGGCGAGGGGACACGGAGATGTAATCCCCGTAGTTCACTTCCAAGGAAGCTACTCTATGTTGGAGAGGTGTCGGGGCCACACAAGGTCACCTGAATGCCACAAAGGCCTCTCCTTCTTCTCCGGTGAGCACCACCACAAAGGTGGCCTCACAATCCACTAACCCGTGACCTTGAAGGCGCCAACAGAAACCTTTACAACGAGGTTGAGGGGAGACTCCACAACTCAACTGGAGACCCTCAACGACACCACGGAGCTTCACAACAAAAGCCCTAGCTCCGAGGATGACCTACACCGTCTAGGGTTCCAAGAACCCAAGAGTAACAAGATCCACGAAGGATGAGTGGGGGAAATCACGATTCCTTTGGTGGAAGTGTAGATCTAGGTCACCTCTCCCAATCCTCAAAAGATCAAGAGATTTGAGTGGGTAGGGAGAGAGATCTAGGCAAGTCAAGCTCTTGTATTAATGGAGGAGAGAGAAAACAAAGAGATGAGGCAAGAGGAGGAAGAAGGGGGCCTTAAATAGGCCACCCCCAAACAGGCATTTTCTGCCCCGTCCCGACACCATCGGTACTACTAGTGGCAGGCCGGTAGTACCGGTGAGCAGACCACCAACTACTCAACGAAGGCCACGTAACGGTCAGGTTGACCAGACAACGAGCCCTCATGAGCTGGCTGGAAGTACTGGTCCTAGTTCTGATCCAACTACCGGCAAATAGGCACTATGAGGCAGAAACTTATCTGACCCTCACAGCCAGTTGCTGGAACTTGGTCCGGAACTGGGGCCGGAACTACCATGCGCTAGAAGGTGGCCGGTACTATTGGTCAGGTGGGGGCGGTACTACCACTCAAGGGAACAGGGTTGGACGCAGTAGTTGGCCGGTACAACCGATGCAAGATCCGACGCTAACTCCGACAAATAGCCAAAACGAAATAGAAGTATTACTGAGCCGAAGTTTGGTTTGCCGGAATTAGGGCCGGAACTTCTGTCGGAAGTTCCGCTCAAACAGCCCTAAAAACCCCTTGGGTAGTACTACCGCCGCCTGGCCGGTACTACCGGTTAGGGTAGAAAACCCTCAAACACTGCAAGGAACTCTCTCTCACAGGAAAACTTGGATGGCTGTGGAAGTGCATATATGGTCTGTGCATGAAATGGTGATTTCCCACAACCTTCCAAGGTGGACCCCCTCTTGATAGTACGGTAGCCTAAAACCCAAAAGCAAGAGAAATTGTAAATAAGTGCCACCGTCTTCAAGCTTCTTCTAGAGAAAAGTCCACCAACAAGCACGTTCGTGGATAAGCCCTGCAACTTGGACAAATAGTTAAACCACAAGAGAAGTTGTCGTCAGCACCAAAAACATAAGGAGAAAACAATATCCTTTCAACGCCTCCGTATACCAACAAGTAGTTTCCTCCATCAAGTCCCCACAAGAGGCAAATATTGAGAGGTCGACTTCTCTCAACATCAAGATGTAGAAAACCTAACACATGGTCACAACGATGAATATCATAATAGACTTTATCTTATTTCAATCTCATACTAGGGTTTCTCCATCTCCCCAAGAACTAATGATCTACTCAGACATGGAGGCAATCAACATCATGGCAATGGTAATGGAAATAATCATAGATGAATAGTACTTGTATAAATGCACAACGAGTATAGGAATTACAACAAGATCTAGACAAGATGTAGATGGGATGGATGGACATGGTGGTGATGCAGCGGTGGATGATGAAGATCGATGCCTTAGCCTCCCGGATCTGTGCAGGGCGAAGATAGATCCCTGGTGGATGAGTTCCCCCTATAGATGCCTTCCGAAGGTGAGGTTTCTGCGATTTCTGGGTGTTCTGTATGTCGTTTGCTCGAACCAATTGCACGGGGTGAAACTATTTGACGAGGCGGAGGTGGCGCCAACTATACGGCCGAAAAAAATTGCTCTGGTCATATAGTTGGTCGTTGGACTCTCTGCCTCCCTTGTTCGCTTCTGGTTTTCTTCTGGTATTATTAATATATCCCAAATAAGCGATTTACATTGTTTTGACTCCTTTTATCCACAGTACAACTGCTCCAAGAATTGTATCCATTGGATCCATCGTCTGTCCTGATCCTAGTGAAAACAGACATAAAATGTGCACGTGACCGCCATAAAATACCAATATCCTACATCTACAATGCAAAATAATAATGTAAAACATGATGCAAATATGCACTCATCAGTTGTGTGATGTGGATCGGCCAACCGGAATTTGCCCCTCCTTCGTGGAGAGATATTCTCTAGGTCTGTTCATGTGATATGATTCAAAAGGATGGCCATGCGTTACTTGTAACATCCCTGGTTTTAGTTAATCTTAATTAGGGTTGGATGTGCATTACATAAGCATCATTATTTTTGCTAAGACAAAATGAAAATAAGAAATAAAGCAAAACCCTAAAACCCTAATCCTCCCCTCTCTTTGAAAACAATTAAAAAGGTTTTAAATATTTTTGGAAATTCTTTTTTGGAGCCTAATTAGATATAAGGGCCCTGCAGTATTTCCAATATTTGCAAACTTTTTAGTATTTTCAAATGAATCAAAACTATAAAGGAATTCGAAATACACAGAGTAGAAAAGAAAACAGAAAAACAGAAGGTGTTGGAAATAAAAAATAGAGCCAGAGCTTAGCCCAGGCCAGCCCAGCTCTCTCCTAGCCTCCCCGCAATCTTTTTTGCAACCCAACCAGAGTCCAAGCGCGGCCCACCCGTCCTAGTACCCCTTCGTCCCTCATGTTCTCGTAATCTTCCTCCCAAAGCCAAGCTGCTCTGTGTTGCTCCCGACACAGCCCAATGCTAGCCAGCACCGCGATGAACTCCACCGCCCGCCATCATTTACTTAAGCTCGAGCATAGCCGCTGAAGAAACCCTAGCCGTGCCTCACTTCTCTTCTTCTCCCTCTGCTTTTATAAACAAAGTTGGCTTTATGCAAAATAACCCCACCAGCCATAAGTCTTGCAGTACTCACCCTTTATTTGTTCATACTTTTGTAGCAGAGTAAGTGTTCCCCTGAAGACGAGTTTTGTATGACATCGACACTGTCGAGTAGCTTGGGGTTCTCGGCCGGTAGCCTGTAATCTATGGGCTGGGATGTCATCGTTATGCTTCAAGACTCTTAGGCCATTTGTTAAGTTTGCTATACTTAATAGCATAATTTGCCTTTTTTATTTGATGTTTGTGGTCAGTGACCTCTACTTGTAATATTTTGGTTCTTTGCTCAGTTATGAGCCTGCTATAATAGATTTTTGTGTCGCAGGGTCACTATTGTGTTACCGATTCTTCATTGGATATCCTCGAGCTCTAGGTTAAGCTTATGTCAGGCTAAGGTCTGGGATTTCTTCAACCCTGATCCCTGTGGTGTCACAGTTTTTGGTATCAGAGTAGTATCGACCATAGGAAAACCTTGCTATTGGTCGATGTTGAGTCTAGTGCTTGTGAAAACTATTTCAAAGATGAAAAGTATTTGTGAAAACTCTAGTATGCTTCTTTTACTTCTTATATGGTATCTCTCTAACTCCGAGTCATCTTATCTTGTGTTGATTTGGAAAAGTTTTGACATATCCTCCATACTTTCAAAGCTTAGGTGCCTTCTGGGCATGTCGTTTCTTAACCAATTGAGCTAGTGTTGAGTTCTCTAGAGTTACGTTGGGTTTGCAGCATAGAAAACAAAAAATTCCTACGATGTGAACAACTAAGCACCGAGATCTATCTACCTAGATACAATCAACGGGTGGATATACATCCATAGAGATCTTACCCTTGAAGACCGAAAAGCTTTGTTAACAAAATCAGATTTCGTGGATGATGTAGTCGTTCACTTGCCGATCTCAAGATTGTGATGAAGTCCAGCAGGTCCAGCACGAGCAAGTCCAGCACCGCAAAGCAGCGGTGCATCCGTGATTGCACACACGTCTGGTACCCGACAACCTCCGCGTCCTCGCTCCAGCGATGTAGCGGAAGCAACAACTCCTTTCAGACAAAGCCATCGGAAACATGTATCTCGCTAATCCGAGACCAACGGGGAATAAACTAGAGGGGGGAGAGATCCTTCATGAGGAGGTGTGAGAGTGGAGGAGGAGGTGCTCCTTATATAGGGGAGGGGGCAGCCTCTATGCCATGGCCGGCGGCCAAGGTGGGTGCCCCCACCTCTCCCTCATTCATTTGGGTGGAGCTCCCACCCACATAAACACACCTCCACTCACATGTCCACTCACATGCATTAATTTTTCACCAAAATTAATGCAACTCTTATTTAATGAAACTTTTTTTATTTTATTCAGAATTTTGTTAATTACTTTAATTAAAAACATTCACATAAAACCCCCTGCAACATTACGATATCACATGGAAAACCAATTTTAGTAATTTCACCCGAAACAATTCTGGTGTCCATCGAAATGATCCCAGCGCTTTCATAATCTTTATCTGAAACATATTTGCTCCTAAATGGTGTCGGTATCCCTTAAGTGTGTCACCCTACGGTTCACGAATAATGCAGACATGATTGAGACCCCTCTCCGATCAATAATCAGCAGCGGGACCTGGAGATCCGTACTGACTGATGACCCACAAGTATAGGGGGTGTATCACAGTATTTTCGATAAGTAAGAGTGTCGAACCCAACGAGGAGCAGAAGGTGCTGGCTAGTGGTATGGATCAGGAATTCTCTGCAAATACTTAGCAAACGGATTTTTAGGGGTTTTCGATAAAGCAAGTAAACAAAGTACGAGTAAACAAAAGACAGTAAGAATGAATGCAGCAAGTGGCCCAATCCTTTATGCAGTAAAGGACAAGCCGGTTGTATTTCTATAGATGACCAAACGTTCTCGAGGACACATGGGAAGACTGTCAAGTGCTTTCGCTTCATATAGTCGATTAATCTTCTCTAGCTTGCTAAGTGTTGTGTGGGTGAACCTGTGCTAATGTACCATCCCATCCAAGACTTAATACATACTTGTGATTAAACCCCCTTGCAAACATCCGTGAGTACAAGAAAGTAATTAAGGTAAAACCTAACCACAGCTTTAAACTCTAAGACCCTTACGTCCCTTGTGCAATGGTTTCCTAACGGGGGTTCAGGTTTCTGTCACTCCGGCAACCCCTACGATTAGTAGACAAATACACAATGCATTCCCCTAGGCCCATATAGGTGAAGTGTCATGTAGTCGACGTTCACATGACACCACTAGAAGAAGTACACCACAACTTAAATAACAATCTATTGAATCTTTCTCAACACAACTCCACTACTAACAACAAGACTTCTCCCATGTCCTCAAGAACAAAACGAACTACTCACAAGACATCATATGGATCATGATCAGAGATGGAATAATGATGTATAACAATCTGAACATAAACAATAATTCAATGGTTCACTCAATAGCATCAACTACAAAGAGTAATCAACACTGGGAAAGTTTCCCCTATGAACTATAGCAAGATTCAACCAATTGTTACAGCAATATGGAGATGGTGATGAGGGTGCTGATGGTGATGATGGTGGTGATGATGATGATGATCCCGATGAAGTCCAGCTTGATGGTGGTGTTGATGGCGACGATCTCCCCTCTCCGGGAAGGAATTCCCCCGGCAGAAATCTGTCTACCGGAGAGATCTTTCTCTCTTAGTGTTTTCCGCCCAGCAGAGGCGGCGGAATCTTTCTGTGGTCGCTCCCCGAGTCTTAGGGTTTCGGGAGGAAGATATACGCCAGAGGGGAGAGACTGGAGTGGGCTAGGGTGGCCACACCACTCCCTGGCGCGGCTTGGGCTTGCCCGCGCCATGGGGTGGTGTGGGCCCCCTATGGCCCACCTCCACTCCATCTTCTGGCATCTTGAGTCTTCTGGAAAAATAGAATTTTCTGTATATTTTCCCAGATTTTCTGATCTTCGCGAATTTTGCCTCCAAACATCACCTTTTCCATCAGAATCCTGACTAGAGCGGTCCATGCTCCAAAAGTCATCAACCATGCAAAAACAGATGAAATAACATAAGTATCACCTCTCAATACGAAATATATCAATAAATAATAGTGAATTAAGACATAGAATAGTGATGCAAAATGGACGTATCAACTCCCCCCAAGCTTAGACTTCGCTTGTCCCCAAGCGAAACTGAGCTCAATAAACATGACCTCAGGTTTATGGAGTGAAGAGTCGATAAAAGAATACGGACAAGAAGCATCACATTCATCAAATACATAGATCATAATAGAAGACAACTCACTATTATACAACTCAACTTGCAATGAGTAAAGGAAACACAATAAAGATACATAGAGTAAATCATCATTGGTAATGGCAAACTTAGCTCTTGGTCGAAGAATAGTTGATAATTTGCTGGAGTTCACAAATAGCTGGTTTTTCAATGAAAGCTTTCAAAGTAGTAAACTTCAAGATAAGAGCAATGTGCAAAACAAGGATATTAAGAAACATGATTGAATAAATCATCATATGAATGAATGAAACACATCAATTCAAAATACTTGCTGAGATAGAAGGGAATAGGTTTACTGACTCAACTACAAAGTGAAAGAAAGGCCCTTCGCAGAGGGAAGCAGGGATTACAAGTCTCATAAAGAGCTCCCAAAAATTATGATACTTACTAGCTTTCAGCTCTCATTGCCCCTATCATAGGCATCCTTAGGTGATTAAGGTTAAAGTGAGGTCCAATCTGAGTTATATGCTTGACAGACTATAAACTGAAAATCCCAAGTCCCTTGAGTACGAGGGCCGCTCCTCATGCTACTCAACTTTAGTTACCGGTAAGTTCTTGTCATCGTAAGTATGTGCATATCATTGAGAACCGCCAACGGGGTACCCCTTGCCCGATGATACGGAAGAACCCCATATCAAAATGACAAGGCAAGAAGACAATGAGTATCTCAGCAATCTTCTTATTTACCATGGGAAAATGGTGCTTTTTTCTCTCTTTCCTCTTTTCATAGTATCCCTTTTTTTCTTTTCTTTTTCTCAATAGCTATCTCTCTCTTTTTTTATAAGAAGAATGCTTCATAGATATCATTATGGTTACGCTGCAGGTTTCCACCATGTCAGCATGGATTAGACCAGCGGCCCAGGCGTTTCTCTAACACACATACATAACTCCATGGACTTACAAGCTCCCCTTTTATTTCACACCGACGACTTCCGCAAACAAAAGAGCAAGGTATCAACTGGGTATATATTTACAAGTGTTGAAAGCGTTCCCCGTGACAACACGGTTCTGCTAATCCCCAGCCTATAATTTGCAAGCATATAACTTTCATGGAGAGTTCACAATGGTTCAGGTTTATTAAGTGCGGAAAATAAAGTGTGCCATCAAGTTCGCGAGAGCTTTAATCACTAACTTTCTCATAACAACCTTAATTTGGGAGGTAGACAAAACAGGAATTTACTTGGAATAGCAATAATGCTACTAGGCAGGTATGGTGGACACAAATGGCAAAGGTTTTGGTTTAAAGGAGGTGGATGCATGAGAAGAATTCCTTCTCAGTACATGTTTTTGGCTAGCAAGGCTGGGTAGCAAGTACAAGAGTTGAAGGAAACAAACAAACATACAAATGATAAAGACAAACATGCAATCTTCCTTGGAAGCACAAAAGATCTTAACTAGAGAATACTAGACTTATGAGCAAATCAAGAAAGAAAGATGATGAAATTATTTTTCTCTCGAGTACTTCTATCTTTTTCTTTTCAACTCTCAAAAATGGTGTTGCTACTGACCGAGCCAGGTTTGCCAAAACCAACTAAATTAACTCAAAGATCCCAAAGTGCTACCAATACTAACAACAAGATCAATCATATAACCACGAATTAAAAACTAATATAAGCTATGCAAAAGAGTGAATGATAGAACTTCTCATTAATATTCCATAACGGAAACTCACACCAAGGGATACAAATCTAACGAGAGAGGGGACACTTCCATAATGCAAACCATACTACATAATAACTCCTCTATTCATGATATGACTCTACTAATAAAGTAAAAATATAGAAGATAGTGATGTGATACCGCAACACTCCCCCAAGCTTGGAACAAACCAAGGGGATGCCAACCCTGATGACGAATTACTCCTTTGGTGGTGGTGGTATCCTCTCGATGAGCTCTCTAATCAGTTTCCCCAAGTCCTCAATCTCGAAGGTGAGAGTACGAATCAACTCTGAATTTTGCTCAATGCGGCTCATGATCATGTCGTGTTGAGAATTCTAGCTCTTGCTATTCTTTCTCCACTCTTCCTCCTTGAAGTCTTCTTTGCATGGCTAGAACGAGGCAAATCCCAATTGGAGGGTAATTTCTCCTTGGGCATATTCTGGTATTGATGCTCATGGATAAGAGTGTGGAAAGGATTCTTGGTGCATGGAGGAAGTGACTAGGGATCTAAACGGTGATGAGGAGGCTTCCCTCCAATGGCTGGATTTGCCACCACTCCGATGCTTGCAATGGTGGTGCCGGTGTGCGGACGTTGGCCTTGCTCCTCTTCACCTTCACTCTTGATCTCCTTCTCCTTCCTGGGGTCTTGGAGGTCTTCCTCCATGGGCTCCTTCCCTTTATCCTTGGCGGACACCATTGTGCTTCTAAGCTCTCAAAGAGTATGTCTTGACAGAAATAGATAGAAACAAAAACACGACGAAAACACAATATACGAACCTCGGAAGATCCGGGGGGTTATATATTACGAAGCTTCATATCAAAAGGAAGGTACTGGAAGAAAACGAGTCGGAGGCGGAGTCTGGAGTGGCCTCACCACCTGGTGGAGCGGCCAGGGGTGGACCCACGCCATGGGGTGGTTTGGGCCACCCTGGCTCCATTTCCGTCCCTTTTTCGCTTTGTAGCTTTCCTTATTGACTGAAAACTGCAAGAATATAGTTGGATTGTATTTTCGCGGAACTTTTCTTACCAGAACTGTTACCTATTTGAATACGGACTCTGCAGGTCTCTGAATTTGGTATCTAGTAGATCCTTCCGAAGTCATCACTTGAATATCATCGATATCTTCATCTTCATATACTTATTACTTGAGTCATAAAACCTTTCTCTTCCTTATTACACCATTGTCTCCACTTCCTAGAAATTTCTTTCACACAGTTCTCATTAGCAACATTAGTATAAGTGAAGTGATAAAACCTTTTGATTCCAACTTCAACTGAAATCCATCAAAACAAAAGCTACTGCAGCAACTCCTTCCGAAAACCCAAAAAGAATTCAAAAAGGAAATCGAATAAAGAAGCAAATGCAAGATTGGCAAAATCTGTCAAAACAGACCAGCAGGTAAAGATCAATTTTTTCGAAAATCTTCTGTTGCTCAAATCAAAAAGTGCAAAACTAGCGAAAGTTAAATAACAACCTGGGTCAGAAGCACAAAAAATTACAGCTCAATCGGACATACAGAGATCTCTCACGAATTTTTACAGTGAAGCACAAAAAATCTGTTTCGGGACAACAACTTTCCCAAATATTACTTCTCTCTCATTAGAGGTTGATCTTGACACAAAAACCAAACAAAATGGATAAGGAGCGGTTATTACTGAAGTAATAACTTCCAAGACTCAAAGAAACAAAAACAAACTGAAAGCATAAACAAATTGGGTTGTCTCCCATAAAGCTCTTTCTTTATAGCCATTAAGATGGGCATGATAATTTTGAAGAAGCTCTCATAGGGATATGATTTGAAGTGAAAGAGAGCATTAAGAAGCTAAAACACCCACACATTTAAGTCTAACTCACTTCCTATGCAAGGGGATTTTGTAAACAAACAAGTTATTGAAACCAAAGGCAACTTGCATAAGAAGGCAAAAGAAGTGCAACATAAAAACTTTCAGCATAAAACGGGGAACTTGATATTATTGAGATGCATAAGAACACTTTTCCCTCTCTCATAATAACTTTCAGTATCATGCATAAACTTAACAATATAGCTATCGCAAGGACTATCATAGCAATGATCACTTATTCTAACAGAAAACACGGGAATACTAGCTCTCATAACACTACTTTGTGAAACAATATTAGAGGTATCCTTACAAAGGATAGTGCATCCCTCTTTTTCATATTTAGCAACAAAGTCTTTCACATTTGCTATTATAGGTTCATCAACCATTTTTTTATCAGGTTCAACAGCTTTATTCATACTTTCATTAACCATACTAGCCATCATAGAATGTTCCTTTACCTTAACTGGAAAAGGCATTTTCTCAATATAAGGTTCAGGTAAAACATGATTAGTAGTATAAACTTTAGTATTTCTTGCAGGAACACTCTTAGCAACATCTTTATAAGGTTTATGATACTTATTCCACTTCTTTTTAGGCACTTCAATATAGGATGCAAAGGCCTTAAAATAAGAAGCAATAGCTTGAGAGTCTAGACCATAAGCATTTTTAATATTTTGAAAGTTGTCAGTTCCCATAAAAGATTCAGTGCATTCATAATCATGATTTATACCTGACTTTCTAACTTTGTCATTCTCCCAAGCTTCAGCATTGTCTTGAATACGATCTAGAAGGTCCCATTTAACTTCTTCTTCCATACGAGTGAATGATCCAGCACAAGAAGCATCTAATAAATCCTTGTCATGTAGAGGGAGCCTTGCATAAAAGTTATTGATAATGATATTATTGAGGAGCTCATGAATGGGACATTTGAGCATTAGTAACTTCAATCTCCCCCAACCTTGAGCTGTACTCTCTCCATCAAGAGGCCAAAAGTTGTATATTTGATTCCGATCTTTATGAATCTCACTAGGAGGATAAAACTTTGAGTAAAAGAGAGGCACTATTTCCTCCCATTCCAGAGCTTGACCATTCTTCAGCAGCTTATACCATTCCTCAGCTCTTCCTTTCAGTGATAATGAGAATAACTTCTTCTTAACTTGATCTGTAGTAATACCTGCACACTTGAACAATCCGCATAATTCGTGTATAAAGAGTAAATGATCACCGGGATGGACAGTTCCATCCCCAACATAGTAGTTATCCATAACACGATCAATAATTCTTGTAGGTATTTTGAAAACATCTTTCTCAGCAGGTGGTAGCTTATCTACTACCTTAGCAGTGGTAGTAGCATTACCAAATAAGAAACTCAGCGAATTATCCACAATGAAAATAAAGCAACTAGTAGAAGTAAACAATACTTACAATAGAAGTTTCCTTTACCAGTTCCACTCTCCAATAGCGCTTCACTCCCCGGCAACGGCGCCAGAAAATAGTCTTGATGACCCACAAGTATAGGGGGTGTATCGCAGTATTTTCGATAAGTAAGAGTGTCGAACCCAACGAGGAGCAGAAGGTGCTGGCTGGTGGTATGGATCAGGAATTCTCTGCAAATACTTAGCAAGCGGATTTTTAGGGGTTTTCGATAAAGCAAGTAAACAAAGTACGAGTAAACAAAAGACAGTAAGAATGAATGCAGCAAGTGGCCCAATCCTTTATGCAGCAAAGGACAAGCCGGTTGTATTTCTATAGATGACCAAACGTTCTCGAGGACACATGGGAAGACTGTCAAGTGCTTTCGCTTCATATAGTCGATTAATCTTCTCTAGCTTGCTAAGTGTTGTGTGGGTGATCCTGTGCTAATGTACCATCCCATCCAAGACTTAATACATACTTGTGATTAAACCCCCTTGCAAACATCCGTGAGTACAAGAAAGTAATTAAGGTAAAACCTAACCACAGCTTTAAACTCTAAGACCCTTACGTCCCTTGTGCAATGGTTTCCTAACGGGGGTTCAGGTTTCTGTCACTCCGGCAACCCCTACGATTAGTAGACAAATACACAATGCATTCCCTTAGGCCCATATAGGTGAAGTGTCATGTAGTCGACGTTCACATGACACCACTAGAAGAAGTACACCACAACTTAAATAACAATCTATTGAATCTTTCTCAACACAACTCCACTACTAACAACAAGACTTCTCCCATGTCCTCAAGAACAAAACGAACTACTCATAAGACATCATATGGATCATGATTAGAGATGGAATAATGATGTATAACAATCTGAACATAAACAATAATTCAATGGTTCACTCAATAGCATCAACTACAAAGAGTAATCAACACTGGGAAAGTTTCCCCTATGAACTATAGCAAGATTCAACAAATTGTTACAGCAATATGGAGATGGTGATGAGGGTGCTGATGGTGATGATGGTGGTGATGATGATCCCGATGAAGTCCAGCTTGATGGTGGTGTTGATGGCGACGATCTCCCCTCTCCGGGAAGGAATTCCCCCGGCAGAAATCTGTCTACCGGAGAGATCTTTCTCTCTTAGTGTTTTCCGCCCCGTAGAGGCGGCGGAATCTTTCTGTGGTCGCTCCCCGAGTCTTAGTGTTTCGGGAGGAAGATATACGCCAGAGGGGAGAGACTGGAGTGGGCCAGGGTGGCCACGCCACTCCCTGGTGCGGCTTGGGCTTGCCCGCGCCATGGGGTGGTGTGGCCCCCCTATGGCCCACCTCCACTCCATCTTCTGGCATCTTGAGTCTTCTGAAAAAATAGAATTTTCTGTATATTTTCCCGGATTTTCTGATCTTCGCGAATTTTGCCTCCAAACATCACCTTTTCCATCAGAATCCTGACTGGAGCGGTCCATGCTCCAAAAGTCATCAACCATGCAAAAACAGATGAAATAACATAAGTATCACCTCTCAATACGAAATATATCAATGAATAATAGTGAATTAAGACATAGAATAGTGATGCAAAATGGACGTATCACTGACTCCCACACATTCAATGATGACTCCAGTGATCGTGAGAACCTTTAACGTTTATACCTAAATCCTTTTGTCTCGCATATATTACATGTCCGAGATTCGATCATCGGTATCCCTATACCTAGATTGATCTCGTTACCGACAAGTACTCTTTTCTTGTTCCGGTGATATAACATTCTAGTGATCTTATCACTTGCTTGCAAGCTACATCAATGTGATATCACCGAGAGGGCCTGGAGTATATCTCTTCGTCATCGGGATGGAAAAATTGCACTCTTGATCCATGAGCCTCTACATAACACTTTCAGAGTATCTGAACCCACCTTTATTATCACCATGTTACGGTATGACGTTTGATGTTATTAAGTTACTCTTCCAGTGTTAGTAATTGACATGATCTCATCGTCTAAGGACTAAAGTTACTTTGTATGATGTTATAGCAATTTAAACACAATGACTTTGATCGTATTGCTATATTTCGTATGAATGTTCATCACATCATTCCATCAATGTTGTGACCTCGTTATTGACAACATCCAATGTCCATGATTAGGAAACCTTGATCATCTTCTTAATCAACGAGCTAGTTTATATGAGACAAAACTAGGACCTTTGCATTTATTTATTAAACACACATGTATTAAAGTTTCCAATTAATACAATGATAGCATGCAAAATAAACATTTACCATAAACAAAGAATAAGATAATAACCACTTTATTATTGCCTCTCGGGCATATTCCTTTCAGTCTCTCACTTGCAATAGAGTCAATAATCTAGTTTATAAACTTACGCATTCAACACTTATGGCTTTCTGGTGTTATATATATGTGTTTGCTAGTGGTAAACATGATCTCTGGATCTGACATTTTTAAGTTCGTGTGTATTTGCATGTCTTTGCGTCTCTACGCATCACTCATTCTCAAATGAGATGGCATTGTATAAATTTAATCCTTTGATGAGGCCTTTAGTTTATTTTGGGTTAAGACATGATTTTATAATTGTCATTTTTCTATTTCTTAAGCGTGGTGGAATACTAGAGACCTGAGCACCAACTCAGCAACGTTGAACAGTAAAAAGTTAACGGATAACCGGCTAGCCACTCCACCGGACCGGTCCACGGCCTACCGCTCACGCGCCCACCGGCCGCACCAATCTCTACTACTTATAAAAGCACAAACTGTGGCAGGAACAATGCATCTCAGCCTCTCATTCCGTTGCATCCGATGGTCTATGTGTCCCTAATGACATTGCAACAAACGCAACAATCAGAACCACAATTAATGCTGACGCTACGCTGATTTTCCGGGATAGCATGCCAGATCAGTCCATCATGCGTGGCGTTATTCTCTCGCACCTGCTCAAAAGAATATAATTTCGCCGCCCCTCCGGCACTTGCCAAATCCAACTCACGCCGCCTCCCGCCGGCGCGGCCTTGTATGCGCAGCAGCTCCATCAACGTAGTCCATGGAGAGGTCAGTGGAGACGCTGGTGGTGATCGCCGCACCGTACTGCTTGTCGCGATGCTTGCGACCATCCTCGCACGGGGGAGGCACGTAGCGCTGAGCATGGACCACGATGGTGAAGGGTGAAGGGAGCGCCGGTGCCGGATCGTCCAACCAACCATGTTTGTCCCTGACACTGATCATGTCGCCCCGCTCTGTATTCTGGACGCCGTCAAACCCCGACCCGGAAGCCGTCCCGCCAGGGAGAGACGCTGCCACACCCTCAGCTCTGAGGAACTGTCTTCTGTCATGTCCAATTGCTCGCCGAAATTCCTCAACGGTAGTGCTCTTCGCTATCAGTACATGCATTTTCTTCTGCGCACAATTGTATTTTTTTTTTAGTTACTACGACAGAGCTCTGTGACCGGTGATGTATAATTTACTCGATGCACCACATGTGCTCAATCTCCCTGAGTCCCTTCTCGAGTGGCAAGAGGTACAATTTTATGTTTTGCTCCGTCCATTCAGATGGTTTGAAAATAATCGTATTTTTTGCTGGGTACAAATTTGCTCCTTTTGAGCTAGCATTTTCTCATACTCCCTCCCTCTTAAAATATATGTCGTAGATTTGTCAAAATTTAGATATATCTGAACAAGAGTTAAATACATCAGCAGTCTATGTACTTGTTTGGTTGGCTCGAGTTAGTCTATGTACTCGAAAATTGCACAATTTAACCGTGTACTTGTTAATTGGACGCGATTTAGCCTAAAATCATGTTTATAGTTGAATTTGATTCGGCACGGATGACACGTGGACATGGATCCCACTTGGAGGAGAACAGCTAGCCTAGAAACTCGCAGGAACCCCCTCTGCATCTAGAGCATACTTTTGCGCTCACATATATTTGCACGTACCCCCACCTCATCTAATCCATAAGCCAGTGCCCCATGTCGTTACAATGCCCTTTAGTTCTAGACTGTTCTGTTCGAGAGGGGGAAGAGGAAGGAGTCGACGAAGAGGAAGGCGACGGTGGCGACGATCACTAGACCAGAAACTGTAGCAGCTGTTAATGGATGGGAGATCAGAAGATGATATCGAGACGACACCAGCGGCTACAGAAATGTACTAGATGCATAAGGGGTTCCTACAAGTTTCCAAGTCAGCTGCTCTCCTGCAAGTGGGATCTGTGTCCACGTGTCGTCTGTATCAGCACAAATTGGACGGCAAACATGTTATTGGACTAAACCGAGTCCAATTGACAAGTACACGGGTTAAATTGTGCAAATTACAAGTACCGGGACTAGATCGAGCAAGCCAAACAAGTATAGAGACTGATGCTGTATTTAACTCTCTGAACAATATTTAGTCTAGGTACATTCAAATTTTGATAAATTTCCGACATCTATTTTGAGATGGAGGGAGTATACATAACCTGCCCTATGGCCCTTATTACAGGGATGATATTTGCAAGCTGAATGGTATGCTCCTCAAATTCTATTTTTACTACGTATCTGGGAGTAAATCATGGCATGTCTTCCTAAAATAACACCGTGAGAGTAGTAATTTCGTGAAATCACAGATTTCACAGGACCCTTCACTTTAAAAGAGACCTCTAGCTATATTCTGTGATTCTGCAGCACCTCTTTTTTTTTCCCGTCAAAGCTAAAAAATACTATCTGCCAAACACTTCCAGGTTACTGGAATTTTCTGAATTGTTGATATTTCTTATGCTGTCTGCATGTGAATCTTTTTCGAAGGCGAAAAAATAATTCTGTTTGTAGCTTATACACACAGTACCCGCTGTGGCAGTCTCAGTGAAATCAAGCAAACTCAAGAAGGGTAAGAAAAGGTGGCTATTCACTAATGGAAGAAACATTGAAGGCAAGAGTCTCTCATCGGCTAGCTAGAGTGTAACGATGGAGAGGGGCTTCTCTCGGCCAGTCAAGACGAAGTTTGTCTGGGACGCCGGTAAGGTGATGAAGTGGGATGACGAGAATGCGGAGGTTGTTGAGGTTATGTGGGTATATTGTCTCCCGATTTGATTAAAGTAATGTCAATTTGCAATTTCCTTTTTCGGGCATATGTGTGCTTCTGCATGCATTTGTTTTAAATAAAGGAGACAGTTGTTATGGTTATATTGTTCCTATTCAAGAATTTTTACAGGAGAAACTACGGTATCAGTTATATATTGTAGAAAAAATAACTGACAATCATACCCTGTAGTTCATTAATAATACCACAGGATGATGGAAGGGTCTTTCATTCATTTTGGTTGAGGATGCACACCTTTCAAGCAGATGCATTTATCTCCAACTTCGAGCTGACTAAGGATCAGCTCAACCGAAGATCATGATCTGAAGAACTCGAAACTAAAGTTGTATGGACCACCCGACTTAGAAGTCTGTAGTATGTTTAAGACTACTATATTTAACATGAGAAGCACTAACATTTGCAGTTCGAAATTACAGGGTGTGCAATAGGTAATTGTGATTTCGTGTTTGTAACTGGCCACATGATCTTGGTCATTTAACAATACACAACAATTGTAGTTCTATTGTTGTAATGTGTTTGATTATATATTAGTCGATGCCGTGCCTTGCACGTGCACACTTACTAGTCCTCTGGAGGTCTCGATCCCTCTTCTCTCTCCTCTTCCTCCCGTGGCGAAAACAGCCCCTCGCCATCGGCAACATCAGGGGTGTATTCGTTTGAACACCCAAGGATCCGCTGGAAAAGATTAATACATGTAGTCAGCCCACACAGAATCTTAGCGACTCCACTAGCCAGCCCACAATTTCACATCCGCACGCCACGGTCGCACTTGTCAACCTGACCGCACATAGCGACAGGCGAGCGCTGAGCCCTTGTGCGATTGCGATGGAGTAGGCGAGCGGCGACTGGCGACGGGGCAGGAAAGCAGGCGAGTAGTGACCGGCGGGCATGCCACTGCGACGACAACGGCCAGGTTCTCTTGATCTCTTCACACTGATTTCAGCCATGTCTAGCCGATTAGCAGATTAGAAGTAGAAGCAGCATATTACCATATAGAAATAGCTGATTAGAATATAGACTAGCGGGTCTAATTTTTTATATGCCATTATTGTTACTCCATCCAATCCAAATTAGTTGACTCAGATTTGTCTAGATTTGAATATATCTAAACCTATTTTAGTGCTAGATACATATGAATCTAGACAAACCAAGTCAACTAATTTGGATCGGAGGAAATAGATGGAAGCTCTTTTTTTTGAAAAAGGGAACTCTGCATGAATCGATGCACACGGACTTTATTTACTATTAAAACATCAAAGTCTAGAAAAGTCACTACAAAGATTATACAAACTAAGACTGCCAAATAACTCCACCGAGCACGATGATAGCAGCCAATCACCAGCTCCCCACAAATCTGGAAAACACCCAACCGACTCATGCAAGCTAGGAGCCCAGACCCGCCTAGCATATTCTCAAAACAGCGCCAGCGCACTCGCTTCGAACATCCCCACCTCTGCTATCACCCGCCAACCCATCTTCAACGTGTAGATGCCCACCACCGCCAAGCCGTGAGCCTCCGCCCCACGCATCTTCGTGATGTGTAGTATGACTCGGAGGGCCTCCGTGTGACGTCTCCGGCCGGCGACGAGATGTCGTGATGTGTAGTATGACTCGGAGGGCCTCCGTGTGACATCTCCGGGGCGACGAGATGTCTGCGGGGTTGGGATCGAAGGCCACCGATCATAAAACCAAAGGCCCTAATCAAGTGCCCCTTAGCCCCACGTGCAGATCCGCAACCGAAACAGACCAGCCACCGCTTGCTGCCACCACCATAGAGTATGTCTTTTATATATTAGTTGTTTTTGTTCTTATATTGCTTTGGGATTTTTTGCCAATGAATATAAGCATCTAAAACCTGGCGCCGCCACTAGCCTGCGCCCTATAAGCTAGGGTTTGCGTCGGCCACCCCAACTACTCCCATCAAACTATAGACTGCAGGCTCATCGTCGGCCTCGACGACTTCTTGCCTGGGTCAACCGCCGCCTTCGTGGCCTACTCCTCCATCGTGGAGGAGATTCTTAGGTGCATGGGCCGATGGTCATCGAGGCCCCGCTCGACGCCAGGGGCATGGATTCAGCCTATGCAAAGGATCCACGGGGATGGGCGGCACTAGGGCAGCGGTTAGGGGAGAGGAAGACGCTTCGCCATCGCTGATTGGGGGAGAAGAGGCCGAGGGGTGTGGGGAACTGATGCATATCAGCACGTCATATAGAGAGGTTTAGGGGAGAGATAAGAGGGCGCCAATGTTGCTTCTTGCCACTGCTAGCACATGCATGCATCCAGTGAGAATGGTGTAGTGCTGCTGATTGCTCCTAACGCTGAGTGGAATAAGAGAGATTAATTGGAAAGGAGATATTGAGAGATTAAGTGGAGTGGGAAAGATTGGGAGATGGAGCACTCCTAGCATATGTGCTACTTTTTTGCTCGGCAACTCATCAGTGGCGGTGCTTTATGTTGATTACAGGGAAATTCAGAGAGGGATCTCTGTTTTGTAGATTTTCATATATTTACATGTACACACGATCTTGCAGATTATGTAGATGAAATCACATGAATGATACAAAAAATATGGATTGACATTTGTATTTGCTCCATGAATTTACTTGTGTAGGCTATCAAGAAGAATCAAGCATTGATTTATATGAAAGGTTATCCATCATGATGTCTCCACTTGCGATTTCAATGCATTGGATAGTAGGGATGTACCCTTTTTTCTAAAGAAGTTGTTCAGTATGAAACTATGTTTGCTGTACTGTAGGTTTATTAACAGTGCTAGAGATATTCCGAGTAATATGGAGCTAAAGGGAAGTGTCAAATCTCACATGTAAGTAGCTACTTAGTCATATCTCTTGAGTTATATGCTTTTAGATGGAAACTGTTGTAACTCCAAAAGGAAATAGAACTAGATTTTGGTTATATATTTAGGAAATCTCACATCTTGACACCTCTCTAGCTACAACATCCGTTATCACTTGAATCTATTTTTCTCTATTTGAAGTTAACACTGAATTTGTATAGGTATATCTTATGGGTGATTTTAGTGATTCATGCCCTACGAATTACTGAGGGGCCCATTGTTATGGTTGTTATGATTCTGCAATTTGTGCTTATGATAGGCGCGTTGAGTCGATATGTACTCTTGACGGTGTTATCGGAAGCTGCAGAGCTGGAGTTGTCGGTTGATTAAGTGGTATGTTTATTTTGCACTCTGTTTCGGGAATAGTTATTATCATGTTCTTCATGAAGGCTACTACGACATAGGTTATAGAATATATGAGTTAACTGAATCACTTTGTGTTAAAAATATCAACACTAATTAGTAGTAGTTTGTGACATCTATTAAATATTATGGGATTTAACTCTCTTGCATCAGATTATTCAAGTACAACGTCTTGATCTTGAAAATCTGTGCTTAATCTATATGTCTTTTGTTGCATCTTCAACTACAAATCTTTGCCAAATTTCTTACACATCTTTTTTCTACACAATTGCAGATTTAAAGTTGTGCCAAACATTTTGCAAGTTTGAAGACTTTGTTGCTCAACAAATGGTCTCTAGGCATCGCTGATGACCTCATTATGTTAGGTTGCTTCCTCCAACACTCACCAATTCCGGAGAATCTTACTCTCCATATTTCTGAGGTAATACATTTTGTAGATTAATAGCTTTGTGTTGCTAGAGTTAATTAGCACCAGTGATGGATTAATGTCCTAAAAGTTTTAGTGCTTTTAGATACCTAATGTTCCAGTGCAAACACAAAGGAAATACAATACATCAGAACAATCATATAAATGCAGCCACGTGAAGATGGTTGAGATCAAAATAGCTACTCCCTCCGTTTCAAAATATAAGATGTTTTAGCTTTGTGAATGAAGTGTATCTAGACTTCTTTTAGTGTGTAGGTTCATCTAGGTTTAGAGAACCTAGACACTAAAAGTGGTCTAGATATACTTCTTTTACAAACCTAAAACATCTTATATTTTAAAACAGAGGGAGTACAACACAATTTAAGTCATCTTGAGGAAAATTCCATATTGTCAAGGTATACACTTGGTGCTACAGAAGCTTATCATTGAATATATTTTTTGTTCTAATTTTTATGTATTCTCTCAAAACTCTTTGAATTTCTGTATCTTCAGTTATTAAGATTCGTCATCAAAACATAAGTAATTCATGGAATTTAGTCGTCAATTGCAGTAAAAAGGGTACTCTAATATTGTATTTCCTTCTATCCTGGCTCCCTTTCTTGTGTGCATTCCAGTAGATGGATAATCCATTTCGATATGTACTTTTAGTACACTTTATCTTCCTCCCTTATTGTTAGCTATCGTAAAGAAACAATTGTACCTAATAAAGTAGAAAGTAGCATTCAGGTGTACTTCTAAATTAAGCAACCTATTAATTTATTTTGTAAGTTACAATTTAGTTAAACTCTTCTACTTTGATAAACAGATGTGGTGCTAGATTCTAATTATACTAAAACGGAGTTAGTTCTCAATTCAAGTTTAGATTTAAGAGTTCTTTGGATGCTACTTGTGGATCTTACCCCAGACTTGAAGATAAAAAGAACTATGGAAAAAGATGTTGCTATGTCATTTTGCTAGACTGCTCAAAGCTGAACCATGCTCGAGCAACACTAACTTCACTACGCATAAGTATTTAGTCTGCTTTAAAATCAAGATGTCATAGGGAATAATGCTCGCTTTTATAGTACCATACACTTCCCACTTAAGAATATAGTCAAGTTGTTTGGCTGATACAAATATTTTTAGTTTGAATGAATCATTTTCTGTGCATTAGCTTTGTCATTCCAGAATGCGATCTCGCAGTCGTAAAATGTTTATGCCTATTAGAGCAAGATCTTCCTGCTATTAGGCTCCCGATGAAATTCTCTTCAGCTAAGACCATGCATTATGTAAGCTAATGGTTGTTTTAGTCTCACTAATGATCTTGATCTAATTAATTAGAAGTTTTAGCTCTCAATATACCTGATAGGATATATCAAGCGTACCCACCGATATTCCTTATCTATTGTTCTATACATGATAGGATACAACAAGAGTACCAAAACACTTGGATTATTCAAAACCAAGCTTCCATACATGTACTAACAATGTATTTTTTTATTGAGAATATGTGGTAACTAGATTTCTTTGTATATGACAGTGATCTATGCATAACTTGAGGAACTGATAAAAGTATTGACTTGCTTAACTTTACTAGCCTTTTTGTTTTGCTTGCCACCACTAAAGTACTTAAAGGTACACAAGAACTCACATAGTAAGATTTCATCCGAGTTCTCAGTTTGTGGCTTGCATTTTGTTCTGGTCGAGTTTGGGATGTGTTTGTTTTCTGTTTATTCCGATTGCTGCCTTTCTTAGACACATTATTTTCTATCAATGGTGAAGGATCACTTTGTTAGCTAGTGGTTATATTAGTTTGATAGACATTATCTATTCCTTTCACCATTATTTTTATTGGTGTGAGTATTGCTAATGGTGTGCCTAGACATGTACACGATATGTGCAAACAAGGTCATTTTTGTTAGGTTGTGTCAAATTTTCATCGGGTTGTAAGTTCCGTCAGTTCCTCTGTAGGTGTCATGATACTGTACCTCTGTTTAAGCTAGAGGATATTGAACATGTTAAGAAAATTGCGTTGTTGTTGGAATAGTTTACTATAAGAAAAGTTTCCTTCCGCAACGACTTGGCCCGACGGTTATCGTAGAAGGCGCGTGTCTTTCGCAACGAAATTCTCGGCTCGGTCGTGGCCGATGAAAAACTTTTTTTTTCTAGTTTCGTGGCCCTCTACTATGACGGATCCGCTAAAAACATGGAGGAAGCTCGGCCAACACGTGGCAGAAGCAAGATTTTGTTTCCTCGGACGATGTTGACTCACCGAAGGCCTTTGAGGCGTGTGGGTCCCGGACGTCAGTGTCTCTAGCGGACCATACTTTTCGGTCGCGTCTCTCTGATTTAAACTCGACAACGTTGCTCGAGGCGTCTTCCGTTTAGTCAGGCTGCTAGGTCCCACATGCCAGCCTCTCATTAGAAGAATCGTGTGTATGATGGAATTTTTTTCCTTTGCTCGCGCTATCCTTTTCCAAAGTTGATAGCGTTACTCGATGCATCTACCAGTTAATCAGGCTGCTGGGACCCACATGTCATCCTCTCATTAAAAGAAACGTGTGTATGATGGAATTTTTTCCTTTGCTCGCGCTACGTACCCTGTTCCGAAGTTGATAGCGCTGCTCGATGCATTTATCGTTTAATCAACCTCCTGGGTCCCACATGTCATCCACTCATTAGAATAAACGTGTGTATGATGGATTTTTTACTCTCGGTCGCGCCTTCGTGTTCCAAACTTGATAGCGTTGCTCGCAACTTCAGCCGTTTATACAGGCTGGTGGGCCCGACATGTCAGCCTCCTCTGTGTAGGAAACATGTGTATGCTAGACTTTTTTTCTTATCTCGTGCCTCCTCGTTTGAAACTTGGCAACATTGCTCGATACATCACCTGTATAATGTCTCCCTGCTGGATCCACATGTCAGCCGCCTATGTAGAGGAAACGTGTGTATGTTAGAGATTTTTTGGTCGCGTCCACCGGTTTGACCTTAGTAACGTTGTTCAATGCGGCAGGCGTGTATGGTCTTGCTGCTGGGGCCCACGTGTCAGCCTCTCTAGACAAGAACGGTCGATCTTAGTCTTCTTTTTTCCGGTCATGACTGTTGTACAGATACTTTTAAATGCGCTCGTTAAACTTGATCTCCTGTATGGTAAGGTTGATGGGAGCTAGCTGCAGGCAGGTGGGTCGGCCATGTCATCCTCTCAGTACAAAAATATTACTACATATAAACTGCATGCCGTACCACTAAACAAGAAAATTGTTATGTTTTTATAAATGTAAAAAATATATACTAATATCGTATATAACTTATTTATTTTTCTTCTTAAAAAATTGCTTCTCCATCTTCTATGCGTGATTGCTAGCAGCTCAACTAAAAAATATTAAGTATAAATAATATAGTAGGTGATGGCTCAATGCACGGCGCCCAGAAAAATGCTTGATGGCGGTGTTGATGTAGAGCTTGTTGGGAACCCCAAGAGGAAGGTATGATGAGCACAGCAACAAGTTTCCCTCAGTTAGGAAACCAAGGTTTAATCGAATCAGTAGGAGTAAGGAAACACCCCAAAGGTGTTACTAGCTGAGCCTTGGCAGGGCGTACTACCGGTGCTAGTAGCAACGTGGAGACCTGCACAACACAACCACAGAACTTTATCCCCAACTTGCGATGATGTTGTCAATCTCACCTTGTTTTGCTGAAAACAAAGGATTAAACGTATCGAATGGAAATAAGTAAAAGTTTGCAAAAAGTAAACACAAAGCAGAAACAATTTATAGATTGTATGTAAAAGACAAGAGGACCGGGATCCATAATTCACTAGAGGTGGCTCTCCTTAGATAGATAACATGCTGGGTGAACAAATTATAGCGGGGCAATTGACAAACACCGACAAAGCCATACATGCATATACTAATCATCTTGACTCCTTTGAGACTTGATTGGGCATTACAACATTATATATAGACCGCCATCCAACTACATCTATGACTAATAATCCACCTTCAGGTTATCATCCGAACCCCCTCCAGTATTAAGTTGCAAGCAACAGATTATTGCTTTACGAACTATGTGTAAAGTAAATAATACGATTGTTCTATGAACAAAGGATTGTTGTTTTATCCCTAGTAGCAACAGCACATCTAGTACCTTAGAGATTTCTGTCACTTCCCCAGATTACCAGAGACATGAACCCACTATCGAGCATAAATACTAACTCTTGGAGTTGCTAGCATCTACTCGGCCAAGATAGCTACTAACAACAGAAAGCATGCAAGATCACAAATAACAAAGACATGATAGAGTCAATAATCAATCTGAAATAGCATCTCAATATCCATCGGATCCCCGCAAACACAACATGCAGAATTACAAATAGATGATCTTGATCATGAACGGAGCTCACAAGATCTAGACATGAAAGCACAAAGGAGGAGAACCAGCCATCTAGCTACTACATGGATCCGTAGTCCAAGGATAAACTACTCACGCATCACACCGGAGGCTTGCATGGTGATGAAGAAGGCCTCCTGGGTGAATTCCCCTCTCCGGCAGGGTGCTAGGAAGAGCTTCAGATCCCTCCGATCTAGGGATGGAGATGACAGCGGCTACAGACTCTTTCGTGGATTTTTGATCGGGTACTTAGGGTTTACGTCCCGAGGGCATCTTATAGTCGGAAGGGGAGGCCGAGGGGGTGCCTGGGCTGGCCACACCACCCCCTAGCGCGGGCAGGCCTCGCCGCGCGGCCAAGTGGTGTGGCCGCCCTCTGGCCCCTCTCCGCCTCGTATTCTGGCACCTGATGACTTCCGGAAAAATAGGCACTTTGGCTTTTGTCCCGTCCAATTCCGAGAATATTCATTTTCTGACTTTCCTGGAACCAAAAACAGCAGAAAACAGGCAGCTGGCACTGTGGCTCTTGTTAATAGGTTAGTCCAAGAAATCATATGAAAAGTACTCCAAAGTTGGAACAAAACACAAGAAAGTGGATAAAACCAAGCATGGAACATAAAAAATTATAGATACATTTGCAATGTATCAACACCCCCAAGCTTAACTCCTGCTCGTCCTCGAGTAGGTAAGTGATAAAAAGAAAGAATAATTTTTGAGGTGACATGCACCATCAAAGACTTGATCAAAGTATTTGCAAAACATTCAAAGCTAGGAACATAGTACTTCAATCATAACATGAAAGACAAAGTTCTAGCAATAAGCAAAAGAAACTATGATGCAACATGAAAAGGCACAAACAAAAGATTCATGAATAACATGCTTTGCAAGACGTTTGTTTGTTTCACATAAAGAAAACATAGCATAATAGTATTCAGCTTGTCCCTCAATAGAGTAGGAAATATAAATGCAAGGGACACCTTCAAAGTTCATAAGAGTGACTAGATACAATAGTTTAAAACAAGCAATATCAAGTTATGCATCAATCAACTAGTCTTGGGACAATGCACATAGAACTAAAAATGGCCACTATGCTCTCAAAGTAGGTGCATAAAGATAGAAGGTGGAGACTCAATATAATGGTGGAAGAAAGGCCTTTTGTAAAAGGAAGTAGGGATTCGAGTCTCATAAAGAGCTTCCAAAAATTATGGTACTTATAGCTTTCAGCTCTCATTGCCCCTGTCATAAGCATCTTTAAGGTGATTAAGGTTAAAGTGACACAACTAAGATGATATGCTTGACAAGTTATAAACCGAAATCTCATGCCCCTTACTTACGAAGACAGATCCTCATGCTACTCAACTTCAGTCACGAGTAAGCTCTTGTCATTGTAAGTATATGTGTATCATTAAGAACCGCCAACGGGGTACCCCTTGCACATGATACGGGATCTTTCCCATAATCAAAATGACAAGGAAAGCAGACAATGAGCATCTCAGTGATCTTTTTATTTGCTATTTGCATAGGTTTTTATTGAGGATGCTTCATAGAGTGCTCATTATGGTGATGCTGCAAGTTTCCACCATGATTAGGCATGGCTTAGGCTAGCGGCCCAGGCGTTTCTCTAACACACATACAAACTCCATGATCTTACAAGTTCCACTTTTATTTCACACCGCCGGGATCCGTAAGCAAAAGAACATGATATCAACGGGGTACAAAGTACAAGTGCAATGTTGAAAGCGTTCCCCATGGTACATGGTTCTGCTAATTTCAACTTATAAAGCGCAAGCATATACGCAACAAAGAAGTACCCAATGGTTCAAGTTTATTAGAGGCAATAAAGTAAAGTGTGCCATCAAGTTCGTGAGAGCTTTAATCACTAGTTTTCTCATAAAAAGTTTAATTTGGAAGGTAAACAAAAGCATGAATATACTTGGAATAGCATAAGCTAGTAGGTAGGTATGGTGGACTCTTTGGAATAACTTGGTTTAGGGAGTTGGATGCATGAGTGGAACTCATACTTTGTTGTGGAGGCTAGCAAAGGACCGGGAGTGACAAACTAAGAGAGCAATAATGGCCATAATCATGCAGAGCGACAAAACATCATTGATCAAAGCATAAAGTGATATTACAAGTTGAAAACTAAAGGATCATAAAGGCTATGGTGACTTGAGATAGTCATAACATGGTGTGAGCATGTGCCAAGTCAGCCCAAATAAAGCATCAAAGGAGAATACCACTATACTATGCTTTAATATGCTAAAACAACGCATGATTCATCCAAGGCAGATTAAGCAATCTCAATTGTTTATAACAAGTCATGCTACAGCAAAGAATACTAAGCATAAAGCCAAAACAATATCAAGCATGGCATGACAAAGCATAGGCCACAGTAAAAAACAAGCTCTTTTTACCACATAAGCATGAACTTTCCTACTCTTTTCCAAACCAAACCAAACTATTTACAAACCAATGTATGAAAGAGGGGGTCCAACCAATTTATTCAGCAAACTAAGCAAACAAAAGCAAACTAAAAACCAAAATGAAAACGAAAAAGAAGACGCTCCAAGAACAACACAACTGTGCATGAAACAATAAAAATGAAGCGTTTAGAAGAAACCTGGAATTTTTATTGATGAAGAAGGGGATGCCTTGGGCATCCCCAAGCTTTGACGCTTGTACTTCTTGGATATTTCTTGGGGTGACACGCGTGGAATCCCCAAGCTTGAGCTTTAGTCCATCCTTCATCTCATTACTCATTCCTTCCATACACCTGAAAATTTTCCTTCATACAAAACTTCACACAATCTCATTAGCAACATTAGTGCACTTAAGATAAATAAGTCTTAAGGTTCAGTTCTAACACCAAATAAACTTCCATTAGAACACTAGCTACTTCAGCACTTTCCTCAAAAAGCTCAATTCCCCAAAAGAACTCAAAAAGGAACCAACAAGAAGCAAATACAGAAAATGGCAGAAATCTGTCAAAACAGACCAGCAGGTAAAGACGAATTTTTTAGAAGACCTTCTGTTCCTCAAATCAAAAAGTGTTGAACTAACGAAAGTTTGATAACAACCTGGCGAAGAATCACAAAAAATTACATCTCAATGCGACATACAGAGATCTCTCACGAATGTTTACGGTGAAGCACAAAAATCTGTTTCGGGATAGCAACTTTCCCAATCATTACCTCTCTCTCATTAGAGGTTACTCTTGGCACAAAAAGCAAATAAAAAGGACAAGGAGCGGTTATTACTGAAGTAATAACTTCCAAGACTCATCTAAAACTTTTGGGTTATGTCCCAATAAGTACTTTTCTTTAACGCCTTTAAGTTAGGCATAAGAAGCAAGAAAAAGAATCAAGTGTTCTCAAATGAAGAAGCATTAAAACCAAATTTCTTACCCTTACCTCTCTTACTTTTATTCATAACCTTGGGGAAAATATGATTGTTTGGTGGAGAAGAAAGGTGCATGGTCCCCTTTCCCACATCTATTATTTCTCCAAGGAGTTCTAATAGGGACCTTCAATAACAAGATAATCAATAGAAATCATTTTCCCAAGGATCTTTGTAGACACTCCTTCAGCTATTCCAAGAGGTAATATGGTAGTATTATTAGCAAGAGATATTTCTTTTCCTCCTTCAGTGAGCCCCCAAGTATTCAGAGATTTATAAATATCTTTGGGCATAAGACAAAATTCAGACATGATATCACAGCGAGCTTGAAAAGTTTCAGTGTTCATCTCAATATTTACTGTAGGGAACCACTTTGATGGTTCAGGGTTTATTGTAACATAATTGTGATGCTCCCTAAGCGTGTTATAGCAATTTTCTAGGCTAGTAGTGCTAGCCTCAAGAGTGTCCAACCTAGCAAATATTTTTGCAAAAGAAATATCAGTTTGGCTAGGCATGTTGTAAGTGAGGATCAATTTCTTTATAGCATTAGTAGCATAATCCTCATTACATTGGAGGAAATCTCCTCCCACAATAGCATCTAGAGCATACCTATAGCAAAGAGCAATCCCAAGGTAAAAACTGCTAAGGAACAAGCTTTGAGTCATTTTAGGCTCAGTTTTTTCATGTAGATCAGAGATTCTAGACCAAGTTTCCTTAAAACTTTCCTCAATTCCTTGTTTAAAAGTGAAAATCATTTCCTTGGGTGACATAGTGACTGGAGCAAGGCTAGACATGAAGGCAACTTAAGAAAGGAACTAATTTTTTTGTGTTTTTGAAATAAGAAAGCAAACTAGTAAAACTACTTTTTTTGTGTTTTTTGAATAACAAAACTAGCAAACAAAGCAAAAAGAAACTAAGCAAAACAAAAATAACAAAGTAAAGAGATTGGTTATGAGGGACTCCCCTTGTGAAGATGTCCTTGACTCCCCGGCAATGGCGCCAGAAAATCGCTTGATGGCTCAATGCACGGCGCCCAGAAAAATGCTTGATGGCGGTGTTGATGTAGAGCTCGTTGGGAACCCCAAGAGGAAGGTATGATGAGCACAACAAAAAGTTTCCCTCAGTTATGAAACCAAGGTTTAATCGAACCAGTAGGAGCAAGGAAACACCCCAAAGGTGTTACTAGCTGAGCCTTGGCAGGGCGCACTACCAGTGCTAGTAGCAACGTGGAGACCTGCACAACACAACCACAGAACTTTGTCCCCAACTTGTGATGAGGTTGTCAATCTTACCGTGTTTTGCTGAAAACAAAGGATTAAACGCATCGAATGGAAAGAAGTAAAAGTTTGCAGAAAGTAAACACAAAGCAGAAACAGTTTATAGATTGTATGTAAAAGACAAGAGGACCGGGATCCATAGTTCACTAGAGGTGGCTCTCCTTAGATAGATAACATGCTGGGTG
Organism: Avena sativa; assembly: GCA_916181665.1. Classification (NCBI taxonomy): domain Eukaryota; kingdom Viridiplantae; phylum Streptophyta; class Magnoliopsida; order Poales; family Poaceae; genus Avena; species Avena sativa. The sequence goes on from OV702291.1 coordinate 228,333,431, forward strand.
AACAAATTATAGCGGGGCAATTGACAAACACCGACAAAGCCATACATGCATATACTAATCATCTTGACTCCTTTGAGACTTGATTGGGCATTACAACATTATATATAGACCGCCATCCAACTGCATCTATGACTAATAGTCCACCTTCAGGTTATCATCCGAACCCCCTCCAGAATTAAGTTGCAAGCAACAGATTATTGCTTTACGAACTGCGTGTAAAGTAAACAATACGATTGTTCTATGAACAAAGAATTGTTGTTTTCTCCCTAGTAGCAACAGCACATCTAGTACCTTAGAGATTTCTGTCACTTCCCCAGATTACAAGAGGCATGAATCCACAACGAGCATAAATACTAACTCTTGGAGTTGCTAGCATCTACTCGGCCAAGATAGCTACTAACAACGGAAATCATGTAAGATCACAATTAACAAAGACATGATAGAATCAATAATCAATCTGAAATAGCATCTCAATATCCATCGGATCCCCACAAACACAACATGCAGAATTACAAATAGATGATCTTGATCATGAACGGAGCTCACAAGATCTAGACATGAAATCACAAAGGAGGAGAACCAGCCATCTAGCTACTACATGGATCCGTAGTCTAAGGATGAATTACTCACGCATCACACCGGAGGCTTGCATGGTGATGAAGAAGGCCTCCAGGGTGAATTCCCCTCTCCGGCAGGGTGCCGGGAAGAGCTTCAGATCCCTCCGAATCTAGGGATGGAGATGATGGCGGCTACATACTCTTTCGTGGATTTTTGATCGGGTACTTAGGGTTTATGTCCTGAGGGCATCTTATAGTCGGAAGGGGAGGTCGAGGGGGTGCCTGGGCTGGCCACACCACCCCCTGGTGCGGGCCAGGCCTGGCCGCGCGGCCAGGTGGTGTGGCCTCCCTCTGGCCCCTCTCTGTCTCGTATTCTGGCACTTGATGACTTCCAGAAAAATAGGCACTTTGGATTTTGTCCCGTCCAATTCCGAGAATATTCATTTTCTGACTTTCCTGGAACCCAAAACAGCAGAAAACAGGCAGCTGGCACTATGGCTCTTGTTAATAGGTTAGTCCAAGAAATCATATGAAAAGTACTCCAAAGTTGGAACAAAACACAAGAAAGTGGATAAAACCAAACATGGAACATAAAAAATTATAGATATATTTGCAATATATCAGTAGGTAGTACTTAAAAAATATGGATAGGCGGAGTTTTTTTAGGGGTTGGTGGGTAGTGCCCAAAAAGGCCGATTTGAAAAAAAATGGGCCAAGCAGGGATTGATGGGCTATTTTTTATGAGCTCTCGCCTAATCTAACTAGGTTATTTGCGCGGCCAAATAACCCAAAACATGGCTGAGTTATAAGGTCTTGGGCTATAATGAGGTCAGATGGGCTAATTTTTTGGCTCGATAGTTAAAATCCCAAGGTACATGTTGGGGCTCGGCCGGATTCGAAACAAAGACGTCAATAAGGGAAAAAAGGTATAAAATATGAGCGCCTAGATCCTAGGCGCTTGAGAACTTGTTATGTTAAGGCGCTGACGTCAGCCTATTAATTGTGCTAATTCTCAGTTGTAACCTAGTAGTTGCAACTCATTAAATTTCAAGTTACAAGCTAGTTGCAACAAATGTGTAACCCTCACGTTGCACGAATCGCGAGGTAAATCCAATGGCGAGAGAGGTGACTCTTGAGAACTAGCAAATCTAATAAAATATTCATAGATATTTTTGTGAAAATTGTGGGCAAACACCCCGCGCCCGCCAAAAATTTCCGCCGAGACCCCAAACTTTCCTAAGCCCTCCCTCAATCGAGCGACCAACCCCTGTCTCTTCAAATTTTGCGTCGTTCTTATGGGAGATGTACCGGATTAGAACCAGGCCACACACTTCTCCACACCTTAAAAAAACTCCTCGACGCCTTTATAACAACAGTGCCGGCCTACCACTATTGGTCGCGCCGTTCTTCACGAGACGCACTGGCCGGCGGTCAGCTGGGCGATCCCCGCGCTTCGCCTGCTAGATTCAGGCACTGTACATTCTTCTTGGCATTGGTTTGTTCTCCACCTCTCCTAGAAATAGTTAAAGCTTGTGACCATCTAGATTTACAAGGTGCTTGCAGATTTGGGTAGGTACGTTTTAGATAAATCTCTAGTAAAGCTCTGGACAGAAGAGTTTGAAAACATCTTAAAAAGGACTTGGCAGAGATCGTGTGCAAGCTTTTGACCTGATATATTCTCCATCCTTCTTTGATACGATGGAGCATTTGGCTATTGATGTACCTGATGAGGAAGTACTTAGAGGTACAGTACAGTATAGATGGATGTACCCTATAGAACGTTGACTTCACATTTCCAAAGAGCGGGAAGATATCCGTAGAAAAGTTAGATATATTCAGATGTCTAACTTGGCTATGTTTTGTAGGTTCTTTGTAGAAATAAAAGTACTAGCAAATTTCGTTTCACCAATAAAAAGACCGGATGGACTAAGATCTAAGGATCATGTAAACCGCTCAAATTACACTGTGAATTGTCTACGAATTTTCCAGAAGGGGTAACCTCTTGTCTATTTTGTAACACTAGATTTCGGAGCTTGAATTTCTGGCCCTTATCTGTGGTCTTGATGGGAGTATAACAATAGCTTCAGCTTGCATTTCCACCGGTGTCTGCCATAGCACCGATGTACCTTCTGTGGAGACTGACGCAGTTGGAGGTTGTCGTGATGAACCTGCACTGGATAGCGTTTAGATTCGAAATCCTGCACTTGACATTGTCGTCCCAAGGAAAACAAGGTTGTAGATCTGGTAATAGCGCCTTCTGTAGAACAAGATGCTGGAGGTGATGATTTCCTATGGCAATCTAATAGCTTTGAGATTCGACACATTTTTGATGGCTTTTATTGATGGTTTTCTCCCAGATTTGATCATTTTCTAGTTTTACCTAACGCTAATAATGGTAGCAAAGAAAACTTGGTTTTTAATGTGTGTTTCAGGTTCTGAACATCAACGGAAGGTTTTAACAAGAGAAACACAATATTCTGGAGAAAACAAGCAAGTCTCACTTTGGAAGCACGCGAGGGGATCTCACGGAAGCTTTAGTGAGCAACTATACGGCGGGAATATTTTCTGGCCATATAGTTGCCGCCACCTCTGTCTTGTCAAAAGGGACAACTTCCATGAAGGAAAGAGGAACGAAAACACAACACAACAGCCGCCATACCATCCAGAAGGGAGAAAGAAGAGATCCAGAGAAGAAGGGGAAGACGTTCTTCATCTCGCTCCACGATCTTCGACCTCCTAGCCAATACACCCCCATAGCCAGTACTTGTACTTGAGAGAGAGAGAGAGGGATCTCCACCTTGCAAGACTAGGGTTTGAGATTGTTTCTTCCCATCTTGAATTGTGTTGGATATTTTTCTATTCTTATTGTAGATCTCCACGGTAATACACAGACGAATTCCCTTTGTTTGATTATATTGATGATCCATTCTTCTCTCATGTGTGAGTAATTCCCTTGGGCGTGGGAGATGTAGGGGATTGGTGAGATGTGATGTACCTTCATATATTTTCCATTAGTTTGTGATTGATTCTAATTATTATATTATGTGTGCTTGACTATCTATGGGATGCCTAATGCTTGTTGTCCAATTAAGGGCCCAGACAACATGATGCTTTGTTCTACATAGATAAGATCTTGTTTGCTAGTGGACCGGCGACCCCCGGGTGACACGGGGATATCAATGGAAAAATAGTATACTCGAGGATAACGAGGAACCACTGTGTTTATTGCATTTGTCCAACCCAAGGAGCTTAATCGCTAAGCGACTTGAAGGGTCTTAATCGTCTAGTGTATCACCATGGTTTTGGTAACATGCTAGTAGAATTATTGAAGTTGGAATGAAATCTACCAAGACGAGTTCCGACTAATTATGGGTTGCTTGCCTACACATATATTTATAATATTATAATTGTTACATTTATCATTCGTCCACCTGGCACAATCACTATCACCATGAACTGAATCTGCCCGCGCCTTCTTTTGCCATCTGCAGGAAACAACAAACAAGCAAAGTCATTCTTTACTTTTATGCTTTATATTTCTGAAGTTTACATTTTAGGTTTATTTAAATCTATCGCATTTAATCAAAACTCCATTCTCATTTCAACACTTACAGTCAATTGACTCGAAGTCCTGTGACAACTTCGGGTGTGATAGAGACTTCATCAATAAACACTTACCTTTGGGCTCCCTATGGGATCGATATCTCAAATTCGAAACTAGTTAGAAACGATCTGTGCTCTTGCAGACATCAAGCTATTTTCTGGCACCGTTGCCGAGGAGCTAAGCGCTAAGTGTTTGTCTTTTGACATTTCAGGTGTTGCTACTACAAAATGTTCTCCTTAGGAGACACAGGGTCTACACGCTCTGGTAGGACCTACCTGCCGGATTATATTCAGTGAGTGCGTGCTGAGAGGCGCGAAGAAATTATTGAAAAACTTTTAAGATCAAATAAAGTTGAAGTTGAAAACCTGAGTGATATTATGGAAATCATGTCTATTTACAGGACAACGCTTATGAAACCTGAGAAAACTCTCAGGGAATACAGTGCTCCAAGTTCTAAATTTCTTAAACAACCAATAGAGTTCCCTAATCCTGGAGTTAGAGAATATCGATTTGATGGTGGAATTATTAAAATTTTGCAGGAGAAAGATTTCAGTGAAGGGAAGATGAAGACCTAGGAAGGCATATTAGAGAGTTCGACGACGTGATAACATCACTTGGACCAAAAGGTTTGCCAAGAGACTTCTCTCGTCTTAAATTATTTTGATGGTCTCTTAAAGGTAAAGCTCTAGACTGGTTATATTATCTCCCTCGCCATTACATTAAATGTTGGGAAAACTGCATTATTAAATTCATAAACAGGTTTAATCCTTTTAAAAAGGTAACTGAACTAAGAAAGAACATAGGCAACTTTAGTCAGAACGTGGGAGAAAACTACCCACAAGCCTGAGAAAGATTCTTTGGAATGATCAATAGTATTCCTAATCATGGCTATTCTAAACTAACAATTTGCCATTTATTTTACCATGGTCTTAATACTCAATGTAGAGAGTTGCTTGACTTCTCAGTAGGAGGATCAATAAATACTTTAACTATTAAAGAATGTTTGGAATTGATGTCTACTAGGGCTAAGAATGAGTCTTTATATAATCCTGATTTTGGCACTAAGCCGGAAAAATGGATACTTCGGATAACTCTTGGTCTTATGCCTGAGGTACGCAAAACTATGAAAGAAAAAGGTATACCTTATGAACTTGTTAAGGAAAACAAAGTAGATTTGTTACAAGTTTTAACTGAAGAAGATGAAACTAGAAAAGTTTTTCAAGAATTAAAACATCGACAAGCAAAATCTCATAATAACTTGCATAAGCATTTCCAAAAACACAAAAAGATTTTGGCGGAACTCACAGAAAATTATGATGAGATTGGCCAAGAAATAAAATTATTTCACAAGTATCTTAGTATAATTGAAACCCAGTGTGAACAAATAGCATCTGGTTATCAAATTTTTCTTCGTGAAGATAAAGATATTATGAAGGGTTCGCAGCATAGAAAACAAAAAAATTCCTATGACGAGAACTATACGCCAAGATTTATCTACTAGATACAAGCAACGGGTGGATATACATCCATGCAGAACTTACCCTCGAAGACAACAAAGTTTTGTTAACGAGTAGGAACTCGTGGATGATGCAGTCATATGCTTGCCGATCTCAAGATCGTGTGGAAGTCCTAGTGCCGCAAACCAGCAGCGCATCCGCACTCGCACACACGTTTAGGCCACCGAATAACCTCCGCGTCCTTGCTCCAGCGATGCAGCGGAAGCAGCAACTCCTTCCATACGAAATGCCACCGGTAACATGTATCTCGCTAATCCGAGACCATGGGGGAATAATTCTAGAGGGGGAGAGAGATCCTTCACGAGGAGGTGTGAGGAAGAAGGGTGAGAGGGGTGGCCTTTTATAGGAGGAGGGGGTACCCCTCCCATGGCCGGCGCCCCATGGAGGTGACCCCTCACCTCCCCCATTCATGTGGTGGTAACCACCTCCACATAAAAGTGTCCCTTAACATTCCTCTTTAAAGTCTTTACTTTAAATGCATTAAATTTCTCCAAATTTAATACTCTCTCATTTAATAAAACTCTTTTATTAAATTTATTCATAATTTTTTTAATTACTTTAATTAACAAACATTCACATAAAACCCCCTACAACATTTCAATATTACATGCAGAACCAATTTCAACAATTTCACCCGAAACAGTTTCGGTGTCTATTGAAATAATTCCAACGCTTTGCAATTCATTCATCTAAAACACATTTGCTCCAAATGGTGTTGGTGTCCCTTAAGTGTGTCACCCTACGGTTCGTGAATAATGCAAACATGATCGAGACCCCTCTCAGATCAATAATCAGAAGCGGGACCTGAAGATCCATACTGACTCCTACACATTCTACGATGACTTCTGTGATCATGAGAAGCTTTAACGCTAGTAACTAAATCCCTTTGTCTCGCGATATATTACATGTCCTAGATTCGATCATCGGTATCTTCATACCTAGTTTGATCTCGTTACTGACATGTACTCTTTTCTCGTTCCCGTGATATAACATTCTAGTGATCTTATCACTTGCTTGCAAGCTAACCAATGTGATATCACCAAGAGGGCCTAGAGTATATCTATCCGTCATTAGGATGGAAAAATCCCACTCTCGATCCATGAGCTTCTACATAACACTTTCGTAGCACTAAACCCACCTTTATAATCACCCTTTCACGGTGTGACGTTTGATGTTATCAAGATACTCTTCCAGTGTTAGTGATTAACATGATCTCATGGTCTAAGGACGAGGATTACTTTGTTAGATGTTATAGAAATATAAACACAATGACTTTGATCGTAATGCTATACTTCGGATGACTGTTCATCACATCATTCCACTAATGATCTGACCTCGTTATTAACAACATCCAATGTCCATGATTAGGAAACCTTGATCATCTTGTTAATCAACGAGCTAGTTTATAAGAGAGGCATAACTAGGAACTTTCCTTTTGTTTATTAAACACACATGTATTAATGTTTCCAAATTAATACAATTATAGCATGCAAAATAAACATCTATCATACACTTGGAATATGTATAATAACAACTTTATGATTGCCTCTCAGGGCATATTCTTTCAGTCTTCCACTTGCACTAGAGACAATAATCTAGTTACATGGTGATAAATCTAACACCCATGGAGTTCTGGTGTTGATCATGTTTTGCTCTAGGGAGAGTTTTAGTCAACGGATCTGCTACATTGAGATCCGTATGTACTTTACAAATCTTTATATCTCCATCCTTGACATGCTCACGGATGGAGTGACACCGACGCTTAATATGTTTGGAATTCTTGTGAGACCTTGGTTCCTTTGCGTTGGCTATGGCTCCATTGTTGTCACAATAGATCAACATTTTATCCAACGCACTAGGAACCACACCTAGTTCAGTAATGAACTCCTTCATCCAAACTGCTTCCTGTGCTGCTTCTGAAGCAGCAATATATTCTGCCTCCATTGTTGACCTTGTTACCACGGGTTGTTTGGAGCTCCTCCAACTAACTGCTGCTCCATTCATGAGAAATATGTATCCAGATTGAGACTTAGAGTCGTCTGGATTAGTGTTAAAGCTAGCATCGACATAACAATTAGCGACCAGCTCTTCTTCACCTCCATATATAAGAAACATTTCCTTAGTTCTTCTCAAGTACTTAAGGATATTCTTGACCGCTATCCAGTGTTCCAAACCTGGATCAGATTGGTACCTACTAGTCAAACTAATATCATGTGCCACATCCAGTCTTGTACATAGCATGGCGTACATTATAGAGCCTATGGCTGAAGCATAGGGGATCTTATCCATTATCTCTCTTTCTTCCGCCGTAGCCGGACTTGGAGTCTTACTCAATGTCTTGCCTTGCAACATAGGTAAGAATCCCTTCTTACTTTCATCCATCTTAAACTTCTTTAAAATCTTATCAAGGTATGTACTTTGCGATAGCCCTATTAGGCGTCTTGATCTATCTCTATAGATCTTTATGCCTAATATATATGACGCTTCACCAAGGTCTTTCATAGAAATTTTGCTGTTTAGATAACTTTTAACACTGTTTAAAAGATCTATATCATTTCCAATCAATGATATGCCATCCACATATAATATCAGAAATGCCACATTGCTCCCACTCACTTTCTTGTAAATACAAGCCTCTCCATAAGTTTGGACAAATCCAAACTATTTGATCACCTCATAAAAGCGGAGATTCCAACTCCGTGATGCTTGCTTCAGTCCATAGATGGATCACTGAAGCTTGCACACCTTGTTAGCGTCCTTAGGATCGACAAAACCCTTTGGCTGTATCATATACAACTCTTCTTCAATGTTACCATTGAGGAATGCAGTTTTGACATCCATCTGCCATATTTCATAATCGAAATATGCAACAATTGCTAACATAATCCTAACTGATTTTAGCATCGCTACGGGAAAGAATGTCTCATCATAGTCAACTCCTTGAATTTTTCGAAACCCTTTTGCGACAAGTCGAGCTTTATAGACGGTTACATTACCATCAGCATCAGTTTTTCTTTTGAAAATCCATTTATTCTCAACGGCCTTTCCGTCATGAGGTAAGTCCACCAAGGTCCAAACTTGGTTTTTGTCCTTGGATCCCACCTCGGATTTCATGGCTTCTAGCCATTTGTTGGAATCTAGGATCATCATCGCTTCTTCATACGTCGCAGGGTCATCTATTTCATCAACCATGAAATTTACAACATGCTCCCCTTAGAGTTCAGGAGCTGCACGTGTCCTGCTTGACCTGCGAGGTTCAGTAGTGTCCTCTTTCGGAGTTTCATGATCATTATCATTAGTTCCTTCTTCATTTTGTGAAGTCAACTCTGGAATGATTTCCGATGCTGCGCCACTCGCTATTTCATGAAGAGAAGGTTCAATAACCTCTTCGAGTTCTACCTTTCGACTACTGACACCTTTCGCGAGAAACTCTTTCTCTAGAGAGGATCCATTCTTGGCAACGAAAACCTTGCACTCGGATCTGGGATAGAAGGAATACCCAATTGTTTCTTTAGGGTATCCTATGAAGACGCATTTTTCTGCTTTGGGTTCGAGTTTATCTGGTTGAAGTTTCTTCACATAAACATCGCATCCCCAAACTTTAAGAAATGACAGCTTAGGTTTGTTTCCAAACCATAATTCATACGGTGGCATTTCAACGGATTTAGACGGTGCCCGATTTAAAGTGAATGCAGCGGTTTCCAGTGCATAACCCCAAAATGATAGTGGCAAGTCAGTTAGAGACATCATAGATCAAACCATATCCAATAGAGTATGATTACAACGTTCCGATACACCATTACGTTGTGGTGTTCTGGCAGGCATGAGTTGTGAAACTATTCCACACTCTTTCATGTGTGTGCTAAACTCGTAACTTAGATACTCACCTCCATGGTCGGACCACAGAAATTTGATCTTTCTATTACGATGATTTTCCACTTCATTCTGAAATTCCTTGAACTTTTCAAGGTTTCAGACTTATGTTTCATCAAATAGATATACCCGTATCTACTCAAATCATCCGTGAAAGTAACAAAATAACGATATCCACCTCGCACTGACACACTCATTGGACCGCATACATCAGTATGTATGATTTCCAATAAACCCGTCGCCTGTTCCATTGAACTGGAAAATGGCGTTCTAGTCATCTTGCCCATAAGGCATGGCTCACATGTATCAAATGATTCCAAAAGTCCATCAGAATGGAGTTTCTTCATGTGTTTATCACCAATATGACCTAGACGGCAGTGCCACATATATGCAGATACATCATTATTAAGTTTAATTCTTTTAGCATCAACATTATGGATGTGCGTATGAGTATTATCGATATTCAATAGAAATAAACCATTCATCATGGGTGCATGACCATAAAAAATATTATCCATATAAATCCAACGACCATTGTTTTCAGATTTAAACGAATAACCACATCGCATCAAACAAGATCCAGATATAATGTTCATGCTCGGTGCAGGCACCAAATAACAATTATTTAGGTTTATAACTAATCCCGATGGTATGTGGAGATGCAGCGTTCTGACGATGATCACATCAACTCTTGATCCATTGCCGACACGCATCTTGACCACACCCCTTGCTAGCGGTCGCTTGTTCCGCAGCCCCTGATTCGAGTTACATATGTTAGCAACCAATCCGGTATCAAATACCCAGGTGCTACTACGAGTACTAGTGAAGTACACATCAATAACATGTATATCATATATACCTTTGTTTGCCTTGCCGGCTTTCTTGTCCGCCAAAAACTTGGGGCAGTTGCGCTTCCAATGGCCAGTCCCCTTACAATAGTAGCACTCGGCATCAGACTTAGGGCCAACCCGGGATTTCTTTTTAGGCGCAGCAACAGATTTGCCGCCCTTCTTTCCCTTCTGTTTACCCTTCTTGTCTTTCTTGAAACCGGTGGTCCTATTGACCATCAACACTTGATGTTCTTTCGTAATCTCCACTTCTGTAGTCTTAAGCATTGACAGACGCTCGGGGAGAGTCTTCTTCATGCCCTGCATGTTATAGTTCATCACGAAGCTCTTGTAGCTAGGTGGCAGAGATTGGAGAACATGATGTATGCCTAAATCATGGGAATCGTTATTCCCAAGGACACAAGATTATCGGTGTACCCAGACATTTTGAGTATGTTCTCACTTATGGAGCTGTTCTCTTCCATCATGCACCTAAAGAACTTTTTTGGACCATTATAACTCTCTACGGCAGCATGGGTATCGAAAATCATTTTCAGTTCACCCATGGTATCAAAAGCATTGCAATTTTTGAAACGCTTTCGAAGTTCTGGCTCTAGCCCATACATTATGCCGCAATAAACTAAGTTGTGGTCCTCCTGACGAGTCACATAGACATTCTTTTCCTCGTTAGGGGCATCAGGAGCTGGTGGGGGGCTTAGCGGAGCTTCTAGCACATATTGCTTTTGTGCAGCAGAGAGGAGAATCCTCAAATTCATAGCCCAGTTGGTGAAGTTGCTACCATTCGCAGCAAGTTTCTCTTTCTCCATGAACACATTGAAATTAAAAGCAGGTGGTGCCATCTACAATAGAATTTGTAAAGTTTATTTAGACTAAGTCTATGATAGATTGAGTTCAACTAAACTCCCACTCAAAACAACATCCCTCGTGTCTTTTTGGTGATTACATGAACCAAATCCACTACACCAAGTCCGATCATCACGTGAGTCGGTGTAGCTTCAAAGGCGAGCATCTATATGGGCATCATATCAACTATATGACTCATGCTTAACCTTTCGGTCTATGTTCCGGGGCCATGTCTATACATGCTAGGCTTTCCAAGTAAGAACCTTAGTACTCGCATGTGTAAAACTGTCTTACACCCGAAATATGATCGTGGATTCAAGTACACTCGATCATCACATGATGTCTTGAAGCGGCGAAACATAAATGATGCGCACTTAAGGAAGAACACATTTTTATCTTGATATTTAAATGATGGATCATCTTATAACGCTACTAAAACGCGAAACTAGCAATATAAGATGCAAACATCATATGTGTAAAGTGAAATGATATGGTTCTTACATTTGATCACTATCATATGCATCGTGGTATGATCTCTATCATTCCTTTGTGTGTAAGGCCAAGGTCTATGGTGTAAGGCCAAGGTCTATTGAACTTACACGTTAAGTGTGTTGTAAGTGTATCAACTATACATCAACTCACAACAATACCATATCATGACACAAGCCCATCAACGATCTAAACTAGACGCATATAATTTATCAATTGCAAGTTTTACGTGGCTTAGGGCTTTTGAAGATAGAACCGTTCTTACCTACAAACATGGGACCACAACGATGATAACCAAATTATTAGCAACTTGTTGTAAATCAGACATTGACTATAGTAGGAGAGACAGACACCCGCCAGCCACTTATGCAAAACTAGTTGCATGTCAGTCGTGGAACCGGTCTCATGTGCGATGACATGTAAGGTTGGTCCGGGCCGCTTCATCCCACTATGCCAACAATATCCAAAGTACATATAAGAAGCAATAACATGATCATCACCAGCCACATACTCTTATGTGTTCTACTCGTGCAAAGCACCTACGCATAGATCAGGCTCTGATACCACTAAAGGGTTCACAACATAGAAAACAAAAAATTTCCTACGATGAGAACTATACGCCAAGATCTATCTACTAGATACAAGCAACGGGTGTATATACATCCATGGAGAACTTACCCTCGAAGACAACAAAGTTTTGTTAACGAGTAGGAACTCGTGGATGATGTAGTCGTACGCTTGCCGATCTCAAGATCCTGTGGAAGTCCTAGCGCCGCAAACCATCAGCGTATCCGCACTCGCACACACATTCAGGCCACCGAACAACCTCCGCCTCCTTGCTCCCGTGATGCAGCGGAAGCAACAACTCCTTCCAAACGAAATGCCACCAAGAACATGTATCTCGCTAATCCGAGACCATGGGGGAATAATTCTAGAGGGGGAGAGAGATCCTTCACGAGAAGGTGTGAGGAAGAAGGGTGAGAGGGGTGGCCTTTTATAGGAGGAGGGGGGTACCCTTCCCATGGCCGGTGCCCCATGGATGTGACCCCTCACCTGCCCCATTCATGTGGTGGTAACCCCCTCCACATAAAAGTGTCCCTTAGCATTCCTCTTTAAAGTCTTTACTTTAAATGCATTAAATTTCTCCAAATTTAATGCTCTCTCATTTAATAAAACTCTTTTATTAAATTTATTCAGAATTTTTTAAATTACTTTAATTAACAAACATTCACATAAAACTCCCTGCAACATTTCAATATTACATGCAGAACCAATTTCAGCAATTTCACCCAAAATAGTTTCGGTGTCTATTGAAATAATTCCAGCGCTTTGCAATTCATTCGTCTGAAACACATTTGCTCCAAATGGTGTTGGTGTCCCTTAAGTGTGTCACCCTACGGTTCGTGAATAATGCAGACATGATCGAGACCCCTCTCAGATCAATAATCAGAAGCGGGACCTCGAGATTCATACTGACTCCTACACATTCTACGATGACTTCTGTGATCGTGAGAACCTTTAAAGCTAGTAACTAAATCCCTTTGTCTCGCGATATGTTACATGTCCGAGATTCGATCATCGGTATCTCCATACCTAGTTTGATCTCGTTACCAACATGTACTCTTTTCTCGTTCCCATGATATAACATTCTAGTGATCTTATCACTTGCTTGCAAGCTAACCAATGTGATATCACCAAGAGGGCCCAGACTATATCTATCCGTCATCAGGATAGACAAATCCCACTCTTGATCCATGAGCTTCTACATAACACTTTCGTAGCACTGAACCCACCTTTATAATCACCCTTTCACGGTGTGACGTTTGATGTTATCAAGATACTCTTCCAGTGTTAGTGATTAACATGATCTCATGGTCTAAGGACTAGGATTAGTTTGTTAGATGTTATAGCAATATAAACACAATGACTTTGATCATAATGTTATACTTCGGATGAATGTTCATCACATCATTCCACTAATGATCTGACCTCGTTATTAACAACATCCAATGTCCATGATCAGGAAACCTTGATCATCTTGTTAATCATCGAGCTAGTTTATAAGAGAGGCATAACTAGGAACTTTCCTTTTGTTTATTAAACACACATGTATTAACGTTTCCAAATTGATACAATTATAGCATGCAAAATAAACATCTATCATATACTTGGAATATGTATAATAACAACTTTATTATTGCCTCTCAGGGCATATTCCCTTCATATTCCTGTTTCTACTAATGTTGTCACAAGAAGGGGTGAAGTTGTTACAGGACCCTTAGGACCACCAAAATATGAAGCTGAAAAAGAGCGAAAGGAGAAAGCCTTGCTCGAAGCAAGTCAAGAAGATGATACATTGGTGGATCCTCAAGATGAAACTAAAACACAAGATCAAACGAAGGAGGACCAAAATGATGCACACGATGACCATTATGAATCTAATGCAAAGACAGTTAATCCAAGAGAAGATAAAGAAATAAGCAAGGAAGATGAAGTTGTTGCAGTAGTGACGAGGGTTTAACTCATCAATGCCCATTGTTATGGACTTGGGTTTTGGAGAAGGAGGCAGCACTGGAAGCATCAATTAGCTAGCAAACAAGCACACAGGGACGCAAGGTTTACCCAGGTTCAAGCCTCGTAGAGGTCCCTACTCCTTCTTGTATGCTCGTGGAATTAATGAAGGAATCGAAGATTACAATGGTGCACAGATGCAATCTGGCGAGGGTTATGGAAACTAGGGTTGCGTGTGTTTTCCTCGCTGCCCCTCCTGGCCTTTATATAGATAGGCCAGATCTCAGGTAGCAGGTCGAGTCGGTTACAGATTAGGGTTTGCCCTTTAAACTTTCTATCTTTAGCTTCTTGTTCCGCAAGCAATCGAGAGTCCATAGGTTACTCGAGTTCTTCATTGGGCTGTGGCAACACCGTGGGCTTCCACCATATCTGGACCGTATATACTAAACTCGAGTACCGGCAGGGTATACCCATGTCAGTAGCCCCCGAGTGTCCAGTGGAATCGTAGATTCGACTGGGGACTTTATGAAGCCTTTTGAGTGCATGACTGAGTATTTTCGAGTGCTCTGTTTGTGTCATAGGGATTGTTGATGTGCGTGCCTGATTTAACCGATGTATCGGTATCGGTTAACTACCTTAGGGTAAAACAACACAATTTACTCGAACTCGAGTCCCCGGACTCGAATTCGGAAAAGTGCTGGTGTAATTCGACTCAAGCTGCGGAGGTCTTACAGGATTCGAACTCCAGTATATGGGTGTGAGCACTCGACGCATCTGTCAAGGCATGTTCATTGTACCTGCAGGCACGGATATATTTCTGGTAGTGCACAGCAAATGCGTTGCCAGGCCTTATTCAGGTCTTATCTTCACGCTGCAAGCGCGACATCCGAATTTTGTCATCACGGAGATGATTCGGGTGACCCAGGAGACACAGTCTCTTTGTAGGGAAAAAATTATGAGGCGGTGTCGCCATAAACTTCGAGTGTGGATGTTATCGACACACAATACGATGTACAAATAGTCATAGGGTGCACGACCAGCGCTCCCTATGGTAGTAGCCCCCGAGTGCCTGGTTTAGTCGAAGACTCAGGCAGGGACTAAATAATTTTTGCGACTGCTATCGTCTTTTGTTTGCTTGTTTCAGTCGATTTTATTTCCGGAGCTCCCTATGGGAGTAACCCATGTCCATAGTCGAATCACGGATTCGAGTGATTGGGTATGCTTTGAATGTCCATATTCCTGTAGAAGAGAAAAAGAAAAATCGTAGGGTGCGTGACCAGCGCTCCCTATGGGAGTATCCCCCGAGTGCTTGGTGGAGTCGAAGACTCGAGCAAGTACTAAAGTAGTCGAAGTCTTGTGATGCTCAATTTTTGATGACATCAGTGTTGACGATGTGATGATCTCAGTTGCCCGCATGAGAGGGTTTGACGGGACGTGACGAGCGGTGGGTCCCATTTTCTGACCCTGACTTGACCGGGCGTGCATAATCTTTGTTTCAACTGCGCCTCCTCGATTTCCGTGCGTAATGGGGGTAGTGGGGGACGATTCGTGCTTCAGGTCCTGCACGTGTCGATCACGATGAGTGCCACGTGTCTGATAGGGTTTCTGCTGGCCGTTGGATTACATCTTCTAGGGGGTTAAGTAGAAGTGTTGCGGCGGTAATTTTTCCCATCTGCTCTTTTCTCTGCCCTTGCCTTCATTGCTGCTGCTGCTGCTCCTCTGCTCCCTAGAGTTCATCTTCTTCGCGGCACTGGACCAGCTCCGCGTATTCCCTAGTTACTTCCTCCGGTCGCATCGCCACCGCAAGATGGGGAAGAATAAAGGAGGTGCCGCGGCTGAATCCGCTGCTGCCATTGCTGCCGCCAAGAAGAAGGGAAGCTCTGCCGCTGCGGGCACCAACACCGTTGTCGTCGGGAAGAAGAAGGTCGCGGGCACTCGCGTCACCAATGGCGCGTGGCGCGCGTCCATCATCAAGTCATCCGAGCTCCGTCTCCTGCGCCAAGATGGAGTTCTTTCTTCCGCGGCCGGTGACTCACGAGTCCCAGGTGGTGAGGTAACTCCTTGTCCTCCAGCTGGTTTCCGGGTGATGTTCCTAGCGTTCATCATCCGTGGTCTTTCTCTACCTCTGCATCCTTTCTTCAAGGGTCTCCTTTGTTTCTATGGGCTCTAGCTCCATCAGCAGTCCCCCAATTCTATCCTCCATATTGCCTGCTACATTATGCTTTGCAAGTGCTGGCTCGGAATCGAGCCGCACTTTGGTCTCTTCAAGTGTCTCTTCAAGCTGAAGCGCCAGTCGGCGTCTGGCTCCGTAGTCTATGATGTAGGAGGCTGCGGTATCCACGTCGACTCCTCCGTCACGTATTTTGACATTAGGCTCAGGCGTCCGTCCAAGGGTGGAGGGACAAGTGGTTCTACATCCGTGACCAGAAGGCCGAAGGAGACCACTTCGGACTCGCACCTTTCAATCACGCGACGCCGTGCAGGAGGAGGCGCTCCTGGAAGAACATGGTGATGCCCGACGAGTCCGAGGAGACAGATGTGCTGTATGAGCATGTTTGCGACCTTGAGAGTCACATGGGTAAAGAAGAGGGAGGCTGCACCCTCATTCGCACGTGGTTGCGCCGTCGCGTCCAGCCCCTGCAGGCTAGAGTCCACCCTATGTTCCAGTGGGCTGGCGCGGACAATGTCACTCGCGTATCTGCCGATGGCATTTCCATGAGTGAAGTAGATAAGAGGGTGCGATTGCTCACCAAGTACACCGCCAAGGATGTGCTCCCCAGTGAACCAGTCGTACCTCCATTCGATGCTGCTAATCCTCCTCCTGAGGTACAGTTGTGCTACGAAGTAGCTTTGTTTGTCGAGTGCTTCTTTTTCCTTGACTTGTGCTGACTTGTTGTCTGTATGCAGGATTGGAAGGTGTCTCCCAGTATGCCCCTCTTCTTGAGGGGGTTATTCCTCGCGAAGTAGATGAGGAGGACGAGTCGGAGTCAACCGTCCCATTTGAAGAGGAGGAGGAAGCCCCCGAGTCCAGCGGTCCAGACACTCGCAAGCGTTCGCGCAGCGAGGATTTGGATGCGTCATCTCCTTCGACTCCGGAAGGCCCAGCTATTGGTGCGGAGTCACCAATACCTACCATTCCCGTGAGTGCTATGGCACCATCCTCCCGCAAGAAGATGCGGCTGCCAAAGGAGTCGTCGTCGGATTCGGAGGGCTAAACCTTCGATTTTGACAAGTTTGATTGGTAAGGACACAATTCTTTTCTTGGTTCTTTTTTTTTGGAGTTGCATTGTCCCGAGTTTGGTTTTGTGCTGTAGTCAACCGGCGTCGTCGTCTTCTGGCGACGTCCAGTTTTTGAAAGAATATGGAGTCGCGGCCTCCAAGGCCAAGAAAGTGGCTGAGTAGACTCCTTCTCCTCCATTGACTCCCACTCCGGGCACAATTCATCAAGTTCTCCACACGATGTGGAGCATCAGATGGTTGTCCGGACGACTGCGCGTCAATCGACTTCAGAGTCACTAGAGGATCACGTATGTGTAATGTTGCTTCTTCTGATTTTTGTAGTCGAATTTATCATCCATACCATCTGGTGATCCTTTGATGTTTCTCCTGTCGTAGCTTATTGTGAAGGAAGGTGCTCGCCTGGCGGAGCAGGTACTTGCAATGGGTCGCCAGCATGCAATGCTGGACAATCGCCATCACGTGGTTGAAAGTGAGTTTTTTTGCTTCTTCTTCTTCATCCCTGTGATATACTCGACTGACGGGCTGTCTTTATTTGTTTCGCAGCCGAGCATAACGCACTACTTCGCGATGCCACTTCCCTCGAAAAGTCGCTCACTGCAGCGGTGAAGGGTCGCGATGAGGCAGTCGCAGCGCTTGACGAATCATGGAAACGCGAAGAGGATTTGCACGCCTCCATCGTGGCTAGGGATAAGTTGTTCGAAGAACAACTCTTCTTGATTGCCAAGGCCCTTTCAGGTATTCCTTCGTCTGATTTCCATCGTGTCCCTTGTTTTGAATTTATTATTCTGCTGAATTTTTGTGCCAACACTGTACTCTTGTGTAGATGCCGGCGGTCTGAGCTTCGACGCCCAGGCTCTCCGTCGTGATGATGCCTTGGCAGGTGCCATCGCGGCAGTTGAAGATCACAGCGCTTCCATCCAGGGGACGCTGATCAAGGCCAAGGGCATACTCAGTCGCCTCCATGAGGAGCTGGCGCCCAAAGCTGAGTTAATTGAAAATGTAGATGATCTGGTGGAGTCCCTTGCCAGAGGCATTCCTGCAGGCTTCAAGAACTCACTCTGTGCGGCTGGTGCTTCTATGTCACTCGTGATGGTTCAAGCCCATGGAGTCGAAATTGATCCTGCTGCGGTCTCCAAGGCAATGCCTATCAGCGCAGATGGCCAACAGGTAGTTTTTGCTCCTTTTGCAACTGCCTGTGGCAAGTATGAGCCGCAGCTAATCAACACAGTCGCGAAGTACTCTGAGGAGCTGCAGCGAGCCAAGAAGGCGGCGAAGGCTGCGACGTCAGGGGTCGGCGGGAAGTCTGTGGCGTCTGATACTGCCACATACTCGATGAGGCCCCCGAAACCGAAGTCTAAGTCGAAGAAGCCGGTTGCTCCTCAGTAGTCATATTTGTAATAGTTAATAGCTTTACCCCTTTTGTCTTGAACATGCCGTTGGTGGGTGTATCTGTTGACATTTTGTTATGCTTGAATGTACTTTGAGTGTTTACCCATGTATTGCTTGGTCTTCTTATTATCTCTTGCTTGACTTGTGATAGGGAACATCGAGTGGTCCTTCGAGTGAACCTCGGAATATGCCATCCATTGATGATACCTTAGAACAGTCGCGCTCAAGGGTGGATGAGCTGTCTCTACTCTCGCGGCTCCATGACCGCGTGAAGCAGTTGGAGCGCCAACTGCCCATGCTCCGTGGTAACGCGGATGTATGGAAGTCGAGGGCGGAGAAGGCCACTGCCCGAGAGCAATATCTGCTGGGGGAGGTGACACAGTTGGGCGACCAATTCAAGTGTTAGCTTTCTGCTTCCTTATCTTTTCTTGTAGCCACTCGCGGTAGTTCGTTGTCTTCATACTTTTGCCTTTGCTTGGTATAGTTGTCAGTGCACGCCATCCGCAAGATGAGAAGGACAAGATTTCCATTCACATGAATGACCTGACCCAAGAGCAGCTTCAGGCGAGTGGGTATTTCTGGGTGGATCATGATCGCGCAATCGCACTAGCGACCCTGCAGGATCGTGCCTCATGAGTGCTTCATTTCCTAAAGAAATTGCAATCGTTCTTGAGGAATATCTATTAGACAATGTTTCCGCTGGATGTCGTTCCATCGAGCCTGCTGGCCCTTCTTGCAAAATTTCAAGACTTGAGTGCAGTCCGTGAGTGTGTACGGCAACAGTTAGTGGCTGGTGCCAAGGCTGCTATGTCGCTGGTGCGACTGCACATGCCTGATGTGGATGTTGCAGCGATTGCTGCTGGACCGCCAGCAGGTTCGACTTGGAACATGGTTCCTCACTACCAGGCGGTGGATCGCCCAGTGGAGGAAATTGTCGACTTCTTCGAGGAGCAGACAAACGTTCTTCTGTTGCAACAGTAGTTTAGTTTGTATCCTGCACATAGTTGCACCAGTGTTGTAAAGTTCATATATATATGCTGTGTATAATTGATTGACATTGATGTATATAAAGAGCTTGTTAGCTCGTATGTTTTGCGAGTGCATTGCACTATGCGATTCCTTTTCGTTAGCCTGACTTGTGTTTATCTCAGCACCTTGCCAACCTATCAGGTGCGTTGCAACTGGGTTGGTGTTTGTCAAGGGTTCGATTAGTGCGTCAGCTACTCAGGATATCGCGTTGGTTCGTAGAACAAATGTCTATAGGGTGGCGCAGCCCCCGAGTGGATAAATTGCAAAAAATAAATAAAAGAACGCAAAGTTTGGGGCACTTAGCTTTATTTATTCGTAGGATATTATGAGGTACAATGTGTGGCTAAGTAGCCTTGGCTAAATAGCCTTATTTGCAATGTAAAAAATAAAAGACGACTACGGGTAGAAGCGCCACAGCTGCGCGATGTTCCAGGGGTTGGAGTACGCGACTCCTGTCTCGAAATCTTTAAGGCGATAGGCGCCACCTGGGATTACTTCTGTAATCACGTACGGTCCCTCCCAGGGGACTCGAGCTTGAAATGCCTTGTTGTTTTAGTCGCAGGACCAGGTCTCCTTCGACGAAGGACCTAGGGCGTAGCCTTCTGCTGTGGTAGTTGCGCAGGTTCTGCTGGTAGATCGTTGATCTTTCTGCAGCGTTTTCCCGTGCCTCATCAAGGAGGTCGACGGAGTCTTCGAGTGCAAGAGTTGATTCCTGCTTGCTGTAAGTGACCACTCGCGGTGCTTTGTATCGTACCTCTGTGGGTAGCACCGCTTCAGCACTGTACACGATGAAGAACGGGGTGTACCCCATGGCACTGTTTGGGGTTGTGCGTAGGCTCCAGAGTATCGATTGCAGCTCATCTGGCCAGCATCCTGCAGCTTGTTCGAGTGGCCTAAGGAGTCGCTTCTTGATTCCACCGCAGACGAGCCCGTTGGCCTTTTCGACCTGACCGTTGGTCTGTGGATGAGCTACGGAGGCATAGCTTATGTTGATTCCCAGGTTCTCGCAGAATTCTTGGAACTCCTTGGAGGTTAAGTTCATCCTGTTGTCCGTGATGATGCTGTGTGGAACTCCGAAGTGATAGACGACGGACTCCAAGAACTTGACTGCGCTAGCTCCTGACTGGTTAGTCACCGGCATGACCTCTATCCATTTGGTGAATTTGTCGACTACGACCAAGAGGTAGACGTAGCCTCCTCGCGAGGACTTTGGGAGCTTGCCGACCATGTCGAGTCCCCATTGCGCGAAGGGCCAGGCCAATGGAATTGGCCGGAGCTCCGCGCCAGGTGCGTGTGGTTTGTCCACGAATCGCTGGCAAGCGTTGCATTTTTGATGATGTCCTTGGCGTCACACATAGCCGTGGGCCAGTAGAATCCAGCTCGTAGAGCCTTGGCGACAAGGGCGCGACTGCCGGCGTGGTGTCCGCAAGTCCCCTCATGGATGTCGAGGAGAACGGCTCTTCCATCAGTGTTTGAGACACACCGTTGGAGTACTCCTGTGATGCTGCGTTTGTATAGTTCGCCGTTGATGACGACGAATGCCTTGGATCGTCGTGTGATTTGTCGTGCGTCAGTCGGGTCGTCCGGCAGCCTCTTGCTGAGAAGGTATGTGATGTACGGTTGAGTCCAAGATGGCTCAATCATCATGACACTCATCGGTCCTTCGGGTCCTGTGTCAAGCTCCAGGTCGTCGAGTGCCATTGGCTCATTGGGCGGCACAACCCCCGAGTTCATTGTTGCGCTTGTTTTCTTCTCTGCGGCCTTTGGCTTGATGGAGCGTTCGCAAATGCACTCGAGAAATACCCCAGGTGGTATGGGGGCGCAGGTAGAGCCAATGTTGGTGAGTGCGTCTGCCTCTTCATTGCTTTCGCGGCCTATGTGCCGCAGCTCGCAACCATCAAAGTCCCCTTCGAGTGTGTCATAGAGGTCACGGTAGGTGATCATATTGTTGTTCAGTGTGTCGCACTCGTGCATTGTCTGGTTGACGACCAGCTTGGAGTCGCCGTATATTATGAGCCTCTTGGCGCCGCAAGCTTTTACCGTCCTCATTCCGTGTAGCAGGTCCTCGTATTCAGCTTTGCTGTTCGAGGTGGTGAACTGCAGTCGCAGAATATATTTCAGCTTGTCTCCCTGGGGCGATGTCAGTATGACACCTACGCCAGCTCCGTCCTTTCGCTTGGATCTGTCGAAGTGCATTGTCTAGAGATAGGACATATCTGGTTTTTCAGGGAGCTGATTCTCCATCCAGTGCACGAGGAAGTCAGGAGAACTTGCGACTTGATCGCGTCGCATTTTTCATATGTAATGTCTCATGGAGACAACTCGATTCCCCAAAGCGCGACTCGTCCGGTGGCGTCAGGGTTGTTGAGGATGTGTCCAAGCGGGGCGTCGTTGACCACCACGATTGGGTGTTCCTGGAAGTAGTGGCGCAGTCGTCTGGCTGTCATGAAGACGCCATATGCCAACTTCTGGTAGTGCGGGTACCGCTGCTTTGTTGGCGTGAGTACCTTGTTGAGGTAGTAGACTGGGCGCTGTACCCCGTGGACCTTGTTCTCTTCGGCTCGTTCTACCACGAGCACCGTGCTAACCACCTGGTTGGTGGCGGAGATGTACAACAACAGTGGTTCCCTTTCGCGTGGGGTCACTAGTACTGGTGAGGTGGACAACATACGCTTGAGACCTTCGAATGCTTCCTGTGCCTCGTTGGTCCACTCGAACTTGTCAATTTTGCGGAGAAGTTGGTAGAAGGGCAGTGCTTTTTCGCCCATTCGGATGATGAATCGACTGAGCGCTGCGATTCGCCCAGCTAGCTGCTGGACACCTCTTATGTTCTTAGGCTTCTCCATGGCCAGTATGGCTTTTATTTTCTTCAGGTTCGCCTCGATCCCTCTCGCAGAGATGAGATACCCGAGTAGTTGCCCAGATGGTACACCGAAGGCGCACTTGTCCGGATTGGGCTTGATCCGGTAGCGATCAAGGTTGGTGAAGGTTTTGCGTAAATCATCGATTAGTGAAGCTTCCTCTTTGGTCTTGATTACGATGTCGTCAAAATAGACTTGGATGTTGCGACCAAGTTGGTTCTTGAGGCAAGCCTGCATGCACCGCTGATAAGTTGCTCCTGTGTTTTTTTAGCCCGAAGGGCATTGTGTTATAGTAGAACACACCAAAAGGCGCTGTAAACGCTGTTTTTTCTTGATCCTCTTCCTTCATTCGAATCTGATTGTAGCCTGAGTAGGCGTCGAGGAAGTAGAGGCGCACACATCCCGCGGTGGAGTTGATGATCTGGTCCATTCGCGGCAGCAGGAAGTGATCCTTTGGGCAGTGCTTATTCAGAGAGGTAAAATCCACGCACATCCGTAGGATATCCGTGTCCTTTTTTGGTACTAGCACCGTGTTGGCGAGCCAAGTGCTTTCCTTGATCTTGCATATGAATTTGGCGTCGAGGAGTCTGTTGATCTCCATTTCGACCGCTTTGGCTCTTGGCTCAGACAGTCACCGAATTGTTTGTTTGACTGACCTTGCATCTGGGTTCACATTGAGTGTGTGCTCGGCGAATTCCCTGGGGACTCCTGGCATGTCCGCTGGACACCAGGCGAAGATTTCCCAGTGCTCACGGAGGAATTCGACGAGCACGAGTTCCTATGCGGGACTCAAGTTGTTGGCGATGAGGGCCGTCTTGGCGGGGTCCGATGGGTGGACCTAAACTTTCTTCGTATGCACCGACGAGTCGAAGGATAGGTCAGGTGAAATTGGCCGGCTCAGGGGAGGCAGACTGTTGTCTGTCGACTCCTTCAATCTTGCGAGTTCTTCCTGCATGCTGAAGGACTGGGAAATTCTGTTGAATTCCCTGTCACAATTGTCAGACCTCTCGAAGCTCCCCTTGATTGTGATGACGCCATTGGGGCCTGGCATTTTCATCTGCAGATAGGCATAGTGTGGCACTGCCATGAATCTGGCGAACGCGACACGTCCGAGGATGAAGTGGTACTGTGAGGGCCAGTAGATGACTTCGAAGTCGATGCATTCGCGTCAAAAGTTTTTCGGCGTGCCGAAGATGATATCGAGGTTGATTTTTCCAAGGGGGTATACACTCTTGCCTGGGATGATGCCGTGAAATGTTGTGTCCGAGGCCTCTAGGCAGGTCAAAGGGATCCTCATTGCTCCCAAGGTACTTGCAAACATGAGCTTAATGCCGCTTCCGCCGTCCATGAATACGCGACTCATGTCGAAGCCTCCAATTTGTGCCTCGAGTACGAGGGGACAATGGCCTGGACGGGGTACTTGGCACGGATGGTCGCGCTTGTCGAAGGTGATGCAGGAGTCGCTTCTACTGAGGTACTCAGTGGTGGATGGTGGTGAGTTTGTCGCCAAATTGACTTGGCAAGTGATGACCTTTTGCACCCAATTGGAGGGGCGGCCCTTTTGGATCATCATGGTGCCCATGGCCCGTGGGTACGACTCGCCTCCATGATGCTGGTCAGGCGCAGCTGCGGTTGGTGGTGGTCCGGGTGGTGGTGGAGGAGCTCCATGTGCCATAGCGCCTGGGGTGGCCCCGTAGCCCCTGTTGACCGTGTCGCGATTCATCCGAGCCAGACCCTCATGAAGTTTGACGAACTCGCAACAATCCTTGAGGAGGTGGCTGGATTTTTTTGCCGTCATGCTTGTCGATGTAGAAGTGCACGGTGCATGGCCCGGACAGCTTATCCTCAATGGATGTTGCGGGTGCCTCGTCGCGAGTGCGGTGCTGCCATACTTGCGTGGTTTTCCCGGAGTCGCGGTGACCACCACTGCGGTAGCCACTGTTGCGGTTGTCGTCGCGTCTGTCGGCATAGCCGGCTGCGACCATGTTGACATTGTCGCAGTCATCGTAGATGCGCATTTGACGTTTGCTTCGGCGATCGCGTCTGCGCTCGAGTTATGCTTCATTGTTGGAGTGAACGCGATTTTCCATCTGCCCACCGATTCGCGATTTCCATCAGGTGGTCAATGGGGTTTTGGGCTTCGAGCGGCCCAGATCCTCCCTGAGATCTATGCGACAAACACCGCCGTTGAATGCGTCAATTGCCCGGTTCTCCGAGATATTTTCCGAAGAGTTCTTGATGATGGTCCACCTCTGGATGTACGAGCATAACGATTCACCTGACCGTTGCTGGCAGCATCTCAGCTCTTCGATTGATGCGGGCCTTTTGTGGGTGCCCTTGAAGTTGCACACAAAGCTGTACACTAGTTCGTCCCAGCTGCAAATGGATCCGCGCGGGAGGTTATTGAGCCAAGCTCGGGCGGCGCCCTGCAGCTGTAGCTGTAGGCATTGCATGGCTGTGCTTCTACTCCCACCATGGAGTCTGATGGAGGAGATGTGGTCTTCCAGCCAGATTTTCGGGTCCTGCAGGCCATCAAACTTTGGGTTCTCTGATGGGAGCTTGAACCCCTTGGGCTTTCGCTTTTGCCTGATGGCCCTGCTGAAGCATCTAGCGCCACAGAGCTCCACATCTTCATCTTCTGAGTCAGTCGATCGGGCGCGTCACGCCCTTGACTTGTCGATCTTGCGCTGCGTGATGTTATCACGTGCGTCGTAGTCGTGGTCATGTCACCGTGAGCGGCGATGTCGAGACAGATCGTGACTGTCGTCGCTGGACAAGGGTGAGGAATAGCGCTTTGCCAGAGCCTTGTTTTTCTTCGGCTCCGGCGTTGGCTCTTTGTCGAGGGCGGCCTCGATTAGCCCCAAGCCTGCGATTGTAGATCGGTGCATGGCAGCTCGAGGGTCTCCAGCTGGCGGCTGGTTGTTGAGGAGGTACATGGTGGCCGCCGTTACCGCAGCTTGCGGCGTTTTTGGGAGCACATTGCCACGCGTATCCACCATCATGGAGCCGAAGTCGAGGACCTTTGCGGCTTCTACACGCTCTTGTTCGGTGAGGTGGGCCAGTCGAGATCGCCTCTTGTTAGCGATTTACTCGTTGCACTTGGAGGAGGATCCTCCGTGGGAGGAGAGCCCAGCTCGCCGGAGGCTCAACTCATCTGCCGCCTTTTTACGTGCTTCGAGTTGCGCGAGTGTGTGCAGTTGGCGTTTGTATTCCTACTTTAGGAGCCAATGGTAGCCCATCAGCAGTTCTTGTGAGGAGCCGAAGGGTAGAGGGTTACCTCGTAGGGCTTCTCGGCAGCGGGCCCACTCAAGATCGTTGAGCCTGATCACGACATGCTCACTAGTCTGCTCATTCACAATAGTTGGAGGTTCGACTGCCCCTCTGTTGTTAACGGGGGCGCCATTAGTGGGGCCGCCGTTGGGTGGTCCGCCATTAGGTATGCCACCGTTTGGCGGGTCGGTTTCATTGCCACCGTTGCCCGTGTTGTCGCGATTTGCGGAGGAGTCGCCCGCGTTGATGACGGCACACATGAAGTGGTTGGGGAAGCTGTTACTCCCACAACTTTTAGATCCGGAACCGTAGGCTCCATCTTCAGTTGCTAGATCGCCCAGATCGGATTCGTGACTGCTGTCGCTGGCCGTATTCTCGACTGTTGTCGAGGCATTGAGCTCACTGAGGGTGCCGATCGGTGGAGGGAACCATGATGCTGGAGCAATCGATGGTGTTGTCGGCTGGTCAGGCATGCGAAGCGTGCCCATCTGACCAACTTGGAAGTGGAAGCTCCCGATTGCCAGGCTAATTCCATCGCCCACAGACTCGAAAGACGGGCGAGTGGCTGGCGTGTGGACGGTGAAGTCGAACACGCTGAAGAGCTGGCAAATCTCCGCTATTGCGGAGTTGTAGATCGCAGTTGATGGGGCCGAAGAAGCCGCAACATCAGCACTCCCAATTCCCACAGACGACGCCAATTGACTAGGGTTTAACTCATCAATGCCCATTGTAATGGACTTGGGTTTTGGAGAAGGAGGGAGCGCTGGAAGCATCAATCAGCTAGCAAACAAGCACACAGGGACGCAAGGTTTACCCAGGTTCAGGCCTCATAGAGCCCCCTACTCCTGCTTGTCTGCTCGTGGAATTAACGAAGGAACCGAAGATTACAATGGTGCGCAGATGCAATCTGGTGAGGGTTGTGGAAACTAGGGTTGCGTGTGTTTTCCTCGCCGCCCCCTCCTGGCCTTTATATAGATAGGCCAGGTCTCAGGTAGCAGGTCGAGTCGGTTATAGATTAGGGTTTGCCTTTTAAACTTTCTATCTTTAGCTTCTTCTTGTTCCGCAAGCAATCGAGAGTCCATAGGTTACTCGAGTTCTTCATTGGGCCGTGGCAACGCCGTGGTCTTCCACCATATCTGGACCGTATATACTAAACTCGAGTACCGGCTGGGTATACCCATGTCAAGTAGAAAAGAAGAAAAGCGATAAGCAACAACAAAAGGAAGCAACGAAAGAGCCTGACCCCCCACAAAAGGTAAAAGACAAGAGTAAGTCAGCTGAGAAAAAGCTTCCTTATCCAGATCGAAAAAATAAAGCACTGGATCAAGTAATTTATAATTCTTTCACAAAGGAACTTAGTGACCTTCGTTTGGAAATTCCATTTGCGGATGCAATCAAAGTTCCTACTTATAGTAAATTCCTCCGTGATATTTTTAGTAGAAAGAAAGAAATAATTGAAATTGTTGCCATGGTAACTAGCTATCCTGCTACTGGGAAGCTGTTGTCTAAGTCTGGAGATTCCGGAATACCAACTATTTCATGCTCAATAGGTAAAACTGATATTCATAATGCCTTGTGTGATCTAGGAGTAGGAGTTAGTGTAATGCCATACTCCCTCTATAAAAGGCTAGGATTAGGGGAGTATTCTCCTACTACTATCACTTTATAGATGGCTGACAAGTCCACTAAACAACCCGTTGGTATGATCGAGGATGTTTTACTTAGAATAGATGAGCATGTTATTCCCACTGATTTTATTATTCTTGAAATGTCAGAAGATGAAAAATTATCTATAATACTTGGAAGACCTTTCCTTAGTACTATAGGTGCATTAGTAGATTGTGCTGAAGGAAAGATAATCTTCAATGTTTATGATGCTGAAATCATCTGGTATTTTCCAAACAAGCTAGAAGCAGGAGAAAGATATGTTCCACCAGCAAAACGAGTTCATGTGGTAAGTGCCTTTAATAAGGGGTAACCCAAGGTAAGACTTCAAGAAGAGAGAAGAGGTTGAGTTACTCAACTATTCTTAATAAATTCTTAATGGGAGTCAACCCATCTCGTCAATTAAGTAGATTAGAGAATAAGAAGTTTATCACATTCCTACCACTTTTTTACAGACATTCTTGCGGAAGTGCGCCCGTGAAGATGCAGCTGTCAAAAAGTAGTAGAAACATCGATTGAATAAGTACAGAATAATAAGAAGAATAAAAGTTTGAATTTTCCATTTACAGAAGCTGGAATTTTGCTTTTAATACACTTATGTTGGTCGATAGTTTTTTCTATCAATTTTCTGTTAAAAATAAGGTATTTCGCTAAGTTTTGGGATAAGAAGGTATCCTCGAACAAACATAATTTTTTTGATGATTACTAGTGGTTTAATGACCAACTATACGACGGGAATAAAAATTCCGGCTGTATAGTTCCGGTCGTATAGATATCTTTGTCATTAACAAATTTTCCTCGAAGACACAGAGAACTTAACGACCAACTATACGGTGGGAATAAAAATTCTGGCTGTATATCTCCTGTCGTATAGATATCGATGCCTTTATACAAAATTTTCTGAAAGGTATTGAGAGTTTAACGGCCAACTATACGGCGGGAATAAAAATTCTGGCCGTATAGCTCCGGTCGTATAAATATCGATGCCTTCGTACAACATTTTATGGAAGGTACTGAGAGTTTAACGACCAACTATATGGCGGGAATAAAAATTCTGGCCATATAGCTTCGGTCGTATAAATATCGATGCCTTCGTAAATATTCATCCCAAAGGCACAGAGAGTTTAACGACCAACTATACGACGGGAATAAAAATTTCGGCCATATAGCTCCGGTCGTATAGATATCGATGCCTTCATAGAAATTTATCCCAAAGGTACTGAGAGTTTAACGACCAACTATACGGGGGGAATAAAAATTCCAGCCGTATAGTTCCGGTCGTATAGATATCAATACTAGTTTTAGAAATTTATCTTGAGAGACAGACAGTTTAATGACCAACTATACGGCGGGATCAATGTGATCCGGTCGTATAGTTGCATCCGTATAGCTATTTTCTGTATATAGAAACCCTAGTTGGCGGCACCGCCGCAACTCTACGGGAGGAACAACATCACCTGCCCGTTTAGTTCCGACCGTATAGTTTGGTGCGACCACAAAATCTCACCGGGGCAGCTAGGTCTTCCTCATCTCCTCATTATTTCTCTCATATTCTCTCTCCAAACCTCTCAAAATCTACCTAGAACTCTTGATTCTTCACGGATTTCGTTCCTTTGAGTGGGGGAATCAACATATCGGTATGTTTCTCTCCCTATCCATTCTTTATTTTCAAATTTGCATGGTTGAAACTCTCACATTGATCTAGTGGATGAACTCAAGCTTATTTTGTTTTTCCTATTAATTTATCATGTTAGGATTGAATTTTTCCACGTAGAATTGTTCATATATCATGTAGAAACTATATGCCTAAGGTTTTATGGTGAATTGTTTTAGTGCATCACGATGAACAAAATCGGTAACCTCTTTTGTTCGAGCAAGCGCCGACGGGGTGAGAGCTCGAGCTTGGGGTCCCGAGCCCCGCGCAACTCCAAGTTAGACATTGTCTCATCGAGGAGGGTGCTGCCCACACGTTGGGTCGACCACAACTTTCTCACCGCGGCAGGGTTGAAGGTGGATTTCGACCTCATGTGCAGCAGGGTGGGGTTGGCGGTACTTGGCTTCGCAAGCCACGATACCTATGCCGAGCTTACCCATGAGTTCCTTGCCTCCTTTGACGACGACCACAGGGAGAAATATATTATGTGCATGATAAGCTTCACCATGAACTTGCATCACTATGACATAAGTTTCGAACAATTTTGCAATGCTTTCAGCTTCCCTCATACTAGGGAGCCCACTGTTACTAACCTCTATAGCGTCACAAGTGAAGAGACTTGGGAGGTTATTTCTGTTAATGGTGGCAGGCACTTTTATCAGAAGAAGATAACTACCATTCAGAACCCAACCATCCGCTACTATGCTCTATTCCTTGCCAACACACTACTGTGAAGAGGTGACATAGGCTCCATGGCCAGTGCAGACATGGCAATGATCACCAAGGCTCTCTTCCCCACTTCACCGCAAAGCCCCAGTCCTGCAGCTCTACTCATCCATCACTTTCACCACCAAAGCAACAAGACCAAAGGTGATATTCGCATTTGTGGATTGGTAACCCACCTTGCCTATGCATTAAATATTGTACTACCTGTTATGGAACCTGTTGATAGCTCCAAACTCATGGATGTCAAGTATTTGACTACTTGTGGCTTCCTTGGTGTTTACCATGCCAATTGGAGGCTCCGAGCATATCAATTCAATTATCTTGGTGATGCACAGAGTGAGAAGGTTCAGTTGCCCTGCCCCCAAGCCTTCTTGATTGTGGAGAAGGACACTTGGATCCTCACCAAGGACCAAGTGACGGAGATCATGGCCGAGCTCTAGCTCGAGAAAGATGAAGATTAAGAAGGAGGGCAGCAAGATGAGGAGGAGTAGGAGGAAGAGCAGGGACACAACCCTGCTTGGGAGGGATAATAGTAGCAACAAGGGGGAGCTTGGGACCCATGGCCCAACCAACCACAGTAGAGGTACAACTACGTCCTCTATCAGGAGTTCCAATAACTCAACCAACGTGTTGGGGAGATCGACCACACTCTTCAGGAAGTGAATGAAGATGTGAATACTTTGACTCACACCTACAGTTACTTCATGACCCACTTCCTCGACTACTACCAGCAGTTTCCGCACCAGCCGCCAAATGACGACAACAACTGAGCCTAGCAATAGCCTAAGCTTAGGGGAGGTTTGAAAACCTCCAAACTTTGCATTCATGTTTTTATTTCTTCTTTTGATTTATTTTATTTCTTCAAAATTTGCATGTTAATTTTCAGCTCTGCATGTCTAAACCAAAAATACAAAAAAATTAGTTGTAACTTTATTTGCAAGTTTCTTTCTTTGTTTCTCTCGTAGATTGCTTAATTTTAGGTGACTTGGCAATAGGGAAACATAGAGGGGGTCAACTCAAATACAAGAATGAAGCAAGTAAGAAGAGGTATCACATTCCTTTCATCATCCTTCCTACAACCTTAAATTGATCCTACAATTATTTACTCGCTTGCACTGGAGTCACTCCCCACTTAGCTTGTTATCCTATAAATTATATTCCTTAGCCAGTGTATCCTTTTTAGCTTTGAAACAATGAGCAATGAACTTGGTTAAAAATACTTCCTACATTTTTACAATAAGAAAAAGCATCTGAAGATGACTTGAGTCCATGTTTAGCCCAAAGAATTTAATTTTAGAACTACTCCATCCCATTTGAGCTTAATATAAATAGACTTGATAGTACCCTTGATTGAAATTGTTTGATAAAATGGATGCTTCGAAGTAGTAGCAATTATGCCACTACTTTTTCTAATAATTACCATAAGATATTGCTTTATGCGTGTCATTACAACTCTGTCATGCTCCATGGGGAACTATTAACTCCGCTGGCCAACGAACGATCTAAATGTGGGAAACCACTTGATTTCGGCTATTGAGTTATGTAAACATCTGTAACAGAAATGCTATGATGGGTAAAAATTTTAGTCTCCTCATGGTTTCATGTTCCAAGTGAACTTGTAGTACTCCTCTGGCCCATTATTGCTCAACGATTATTTATTGGCATGGTCACGAGTGCACAACACAACCCAATTAAACATGATAAAAATAGTGTCATGATTTCTCTATGAAAGAGTTGAAGTTTTTGAAAGGCAAAAGAAAAGAAAGAGGTGCTTTGATGGTCTTGAAATTTTGATAGGGGAGTAGATGAGTTGTTCTTAAATTAAATGTTTTGATGCCAACTTGAGCGCTCTTAATTGGTTAAACAAACAAGAACAAAAAGTTTTCATATCTTAGTAAAGAGAGGTACCAAAAGAATTTGTCTCACTTTTTTAGCTAAACTTTCGACACTTGCTTGGGAATATGATTTATTTGCTAACAAGATATATGTGGTTAGGAAGTGGACTTAGTGCAATCTTGTGAATACTTGTATGATCATATTTAAGATTGCAGGGATTGTGAAGAAAAGAATTTAACACCAATTCAAACTTGTGAGTTCCTTTATTTTCGGTCTCGAATCTCCGCTATTCTTCCTTATTTCCCTGTCACTCGAGGGCGAGCAACATCTAAGCTTGGGGGAGTTGATAGCTATGAGATTTGACACATTTTTGATGGCTTTTATTGATGGTTTTCTCTCGGATTTGATCGTTTTCTGGTTTTACCTAACGCTAATACTTCGGTAGCAAAGAAAACTTGGGTTTTAATGTGTGCTTCAGGTTCTAAACATCAACAAAAGGTTTTAACAAGAGAAACACAATATTCTAGAGAAAACAAGCAAGTCTCACTTTGGAAGCACGCGAGGGGACCTCACAGAAGCTTTAAAGAGCAACTATATGGCATGAATATTTTTCCGGCTGTATAGTTCCCGCCGTATAGTTGCCACCGCCTCTGTCTTGTCAGAAGGGACAACTTCCATGAAGGAAAGAGGAACGAAAACACAACACAATAGCCGCCATACCGTCCAGAAGGGAGAAAGAAGAGATCCGGAGAAGAAGGGGAATATGTTCTTCATCTCGCTCCACGATCTTCGACTTCCTAGCCAATACACCCCCATAGCCACTACTTGTACATGAGAGAGAGAGAGAGAGGGATTTCCACCTTGCAATACTAGGGTTTGAGATTGTTTCTTCCCATCTTGAATTGTGTTGGATATTTTTCTATTCTTATTGTGGATGTCCACGGTAATACAAAGATGAATTCCCTTTATTTGATTATATTGATGATCCGTTCTTCTCTCATGTGTGAGTAATTCCCTTGGGCGTGGGAGATGTAGGGGATTGGTGAGATGTGATGTGCCTTCATATATTTTCCATTAGTTTATGATTGATTCTAATTACTATATTATGTGTTCTTGACTATCTATGGGATGCCTAATGCTTGTTGTCCAATTAAGGGTCCAAACAACATGATGCTTTGTTCTACATAGATAAGATCTTGTTCGCTAGTGGACCACCGACCCCCGGGTGACACGGGGATATTAATGGAAAACTAGTAGACTCGAGGATAATGAGGAACCACTATGCTTATTGCATTAGTCCGATCCAAGGAGCTTAATCGCTAAGCGACCTGAAGGGTCTTAATCGTCTAGTGTCTGACCATGGTTTTGGTAACGGGCTAGTAGGATTATTGAAGTTGGGATGAAATCTACCAAGAGGAGTTCCGGCTAATTATGGGTTGCTCGCCTACACATATATTTATAAGATTATAATTGTTACGTTTATCATTCGTCCACTTGGCACAGTCACAATCACCATGAACTGAATCTCCCCGTGCCTTCTTTTGCCATCTGAAGGAAACAACAAACAATCAATTTGTTCTTTACTTTTATGATTTACTACATTTGTAAATTTTACATTTTAGTTCTATTTAAATACATCTCATTTAATCAAAACCCCATTCTTATTTCAACACCTGCAGTCAATTCACTCAAAGACCTGTCACAACTTCGGGTGTGACAGAGACTTCACTGTTGGGGGGATACCCCCAGGTAGGGTCACGCCGGGGTATAAAGGCCGAGTTAGCCGAGGTATGACACGGTCAAAGCAAGAGCTGGCTGGGTCATCTCAAGGCAGGCCGACTTACGGAGTAACCCGGCCCGGTGGGTATCTGCCTAGCATTAATCCGGCCGGCATGAAATATATGTCGGCCATATTTGTCTACCAATTGTGCAACTACCCTCGTAGCTGGGTTAGCCAGGCGCCAGCCGGGCTACAACTTGGCTTCTAAGAGAAGGAAGGAATCTCCCGTTGGTCAAAAGGTGACCTCTAACCACTGTAGCGTGAGCGAAGCAACCAGAGGGAAGGACCAGCGGGGCATGGCCGACCAAGATGACGCTGCAATGTCGGCTGACGTAGCCCATGTCTGGTGACGCTTCAAGGCATGGAGTACGTAGATGGTTACATCCATAGTCCGGACGAACCGTTAAAGTGAATAAAGAAGCATCTAGCTTTAACTAATAGGCATATTTGGGGAATATGCCTCCACGTATGCCCTAACTTTGTAACCCGGGCTCGCCTATATAAGGAGCACCAAGGCCTCCATACAAGGGGATTGATCATTTTCTCTGCCTAAGGTAGAACTCTAGAACTCTAGAGCTTAGTGGTGGGGGGTAAGAGACCTTGTCTCCTTCTCACGAACAACTCGAGGAGCACTTGTAACCACCATTGATAGAGTTAATACATCAACACATGTGCGTGGAATCACCACGCTATCCCTCCCTGGATTCCCCTAGCGCTCATTGGCCCCATCTTTAGCCTATCCATGGCATCTACCGTGCCACCACCACGACAGTTGGCGCCCACCGTGGGGCTAGCGGCGCTAGCAGGGGTGAAAATCCGGACATGAAGCATCTCTAGCACCGGCAAGCATGTCATCTCCGGCCTGGTTCAGCGCTTTGGAGCGCTGGACTACGTCAGCAATAATGCAGGGAGCTTCGGCAGGCGTCCTCCTCCGCGCAACGGCCTCTTCATCAAGCTTGGAACGCACAAGATCTACGTCGGCGTGGACGAGTCCTGCGTCCATCCACGGCATGTCGTTGAGGGGGCGAACCGCCTCTCAGCGTAGCTCGCGGTGTGCGTATCGCTCGCCCTGCCAGCAACGTTGAGGTCATGATGGCCGCGCCAGATGCAGGAGAAAGCGAGGACCCGACGCCAGATTCGGAAGTCACACCAAAATAGGCAAGGTCTAGATTTCCACCACTAGAGAGGCCAGAGAATGTACTCCAGCAAGCAATAGATAGCCTAGCAACACCAATAGCTCCTGTAGTATATCCGGCTCAGGCGCAAGCTGAGTTAGAAGAAACTAGGCAGAAAATGCTAGCTAGCACGAAGAAGGTAACAGAGTTACAACAGTCTTTGAACATCACTCTAAGGGAATATGCAAAGGCAAATCACATAGAAGGGGTGAAAATCCGAGGTAGAAACCTAATCACTAAGATTGACAAGGAATATGAACCTAGGCTGGGTCAGACAGCCACGATCGTAACATGAGGGCTGGAGAGGTACAGTACCCCGGCGAAGAACCTCAGGGCGGCAAACACAGCTGCATCCGAGTTAGAGGGTCTAACCAGAGAGGCCCAGGAAAGGCAACAGGAGAGGGTGAACCACTTGCTCAGGGTGGCTTGCCATCAAAATGAAGAAATGAACAAGGAAAACCCAGTGCCACCTGGAGCGTCGCACGTGGTTCATTCGGCCAGAAATAACCCGACCAAATCTGCCGGAGCCGCATCATCCCCAGGTCATAACCTAAGGAGAGAATAAGTCGTAAACTCAGGGAGAAGAGACAAACAGATGGTTCCGTATGACCCGGTGAGAGCTGGAAAAGGCAAAGCAGTGCAAGTTGATGAGGATAGCCACAGTACCAGCCGAGGTGAAGCTGGCCGAGGTAACCGCGACCAAGGCAATGCCGATCAAAGGAACGTTGCCAACGGCAATGCCGGACAGCGTGATGTGGGGGGAGCAGGGCAAAATGTACCTCGGCAGCAACAACAGCAATACGCACCTCGGCAGGAGAGAAGTGCTGGCCAAGTGATACAACAACAAAATGTTCATCCGAATTAGGGGAGATACAATGATGGTTACTCGGCGATGGTCAATGATGGGTACCCAAGACCGGAGCACCATGTGATTGGGTCAAGGCTAGGAAGCAGAAACTTGTAGCCAGATGATGCAAGGCTGAAGCTAGACCGGATTTATAGGTCAGAGATGATCGAGTTACAGGGACCTCCAGGTCTGGCATGCTTTGGACCTCGGATCATGAGGGAACCACCAGTACCAAACTTTCAATTGGCCAGAGGAACAAAGACCTACGACGGTAGCACCAAACCGGAAGATTGGCTTATTGACTATGCAACAACAGTCAAAATCGCAACAGGAAATTTGAGATGGGCAGTGAGGTATGTGCCCTAGATGTTGTAAGGACCTGCGAGAGTTTGGCTGAACAACTTGCCACTAGGGAGTGTCAACTGTTGGTTGGATTTTGAGGGGTTATTCGTTAGCAACTTCTCAAGCACCTACAAGAGGCCCAATAGGCCGCAGACTTTGGCGTTATGCCGGCAGAGACCGAATGAGCCTGACTGAGACTTTTTGACTCGGTGGTGCAACATGCGCAACTCATGTGAGGGGGTAATTGAATCACAAGCAATTGTGTGGTTCGCCCAAGGCTACAGATATGGAAGTATGTTGTGGCAAAGGTTGCAGCGAGATATGCCACCCACTTTGGCTAAGACGATCCGGATCGCGGATTCGTATGCTCTAGGAGACCCAACTCAACCCCGGCTAATGCCAAGCGAGGCGAATGAGGAGTATTACAACCGAGATGGCTCTGGGTCATCAATGAGAAATGATTTCCGAGGAAAGAGAAGGGACGAGCGTCCGTATTATACGTATAACTCGCAACAAGGGGCAGCGGTAGACCGAGATCATCCCAATGCCGGAGCTAGCCAACGCTAGAAAACTGGAGGACAAAACTAGCAGCAAAAGGGTGAAGGCAAAAAGCCCTGGACCCCGGAGCAGAAAAAGCAATGGCAGGAGCAAAAGGATCGTCCGAGGTATACATTCGAGCTATGTTGGACCAACCTTGCAAGTTTCATACGCTAAGTCCGAATAGCCCAACGAATCATACGACTTGGCAATGTGAGTGGATGAGGAAGCTAGAACAGGGTAGCTCGGGGAATGCTCAGGCACCTCGGAATGAAGCACCTCAAAGTGAAGCACCTCGGTAGCCATTACTCACAGGGGGAATGGATAGCAACTAATGCTACCTCCACCCCCACCGATGTATGAAAATCAGGAGAGAAGGGATGCGGTGCATCAGGTAAATAACAACCAGCAGCAAGACCAAGGTTACCATGCTAATGAAGGACGAAATGAGTACATGGAGCAGCACCAAATCTACTGCGTGTTTACGATGGAAGAAACTGACCGGAAGAGCTTGCAGCACCGACATATAGAGGTAAATGCGGTAATGCCGGCTGTGGTGAGGTATATGTCTTGGTTAGATCAGGAAATTACTTGGAGTATCAAAGATCACCCAAAAATTATGCCAAGTCCTGGGACCTATGCACTAGTCCTGGATCCGAGTTCATCGGGCCGAATCTCAATGTGAGGTTCTCCAAGGTGCTGATAGACAATGGCAGTAGCATTAGCATCATGTACAAGGATACCATGCACAAGTTGGGGATATCAGAGAATATGCTTCAAGCAGCTAGGACCACTTTCCATGGCATTGTGCCTGGTATCTCCTGTGAACCCATTGGAAGGGTCCGGGGTGACGTGTTGTTCGGCACGAGGGACAATTGCTGGACTGAGAATTTGGAATTTGAGGTGGTAAATTTGGAAAGCGCATATCACGCATTACTCGGCAGGCCCGCTTTGAGAAAATCCATGGCAAGTACTCATGTTAGCTACTTGAAGATGAAATTACCTAGACCAAGGGGAGTGATAACCATAGCCGGGATCTTCAGGCGCTCTATTGAATGTGCGTCTGCTAGGCCTAATCTAGAAGAGTCACTCGTGATTGCTCAGGAGAAGAGGAAAACCATGGAGGTGGCTGCATTGGCTTAGTCCGTGCAGCAGCATATGCTGGCCCTGACTAATCCACATGGTAGTGTGTCGTTTCAAGCAACCAAGGACACTAAGAAAGTGCCAATCGATGATCAGTTCCTTGAGCGCACCGTAACCATTGGTGTCGGATTAGGCGACAAATACGAAAGCGAGCTCGTCAACTTCCTCTGTGAGAATGGGGATATCTTTGCTTGGTCCACACAGGATCTGCATGGTGTGCCGAGGGAGTTGGCCGAGCACTCTTTGAATGTAAGACCCGGTTCTAAGCCAATGAAGCAACCTCTCCGCCGCTTCGCCGAGGACAGGAGAAAGGTCATTGGAGATGAGATAGCTAGGATCCTTGCAGCCGGATTTATCATGGAAGTACTTACCCGGATTGGCTCTCTAATCCGGTGCTGGTGGAAAAGAAGAAGGATGATCCGAATGTGGAAGTGGTATGGCGTATGTGCATTGATTACACGAACCTGAATAAGGCGCGTCCGAAAGATCCATTCCCGGAATGTGCAAGTATATGTGGATGATGTTGTGAAAAAAACCAAGGAAAGCAATACGCTCCTTGATGACATCCGGCAGACATTCATGAACCTGAGACGGTTCCGGATGAAGCTTAACCCAGACAAATGCACTTTTGGTGTGCCTGCGGGGAATACTCGGTTTTCTTGTGTCCAGCCGAGGTATTGAAGCTAACCCGACGAAAATCCGGGCTATAGAGAGAATGGAACTGCCAAAATGCCTTAACAATGTGCAGAAGTTCACTGGCTGCCTGGCATCGTTAAGACGGTTCGTATGTCGGCTGGGAGAGAAGGCCTTGCCCCTCTACCAGTTAATGAAAAAGGCAGATAAATTTACATGGACACCACAAGCAGATAGTGTGTTCCATGAGTTAAAAAAGAGGTTGTCCACGACACCAATATTAGCCGCGCCACTACCCAAGGAGCCAATGTGGCTCTATGTAGCCGCGACCAACCGAGTCGTAAGTGCAGTAATTGTAGTGGAGCGCGAAGAGGAAGGAAATTCGATGCAAAGGCCGGTGTATTACTTAAGCAAGGTATTGTCGACCTCAAAACAGAATTACCCTCACTACCAAAAAATGGCGTATGGCGTGTATATGTCGGCCAAGAAACTCAAGCACTACTTTGAGGAACACCCCATAAAAGTGATATGTGAGGCGCCCATATTGGAAATTATGAGCAACAAAGATCCTAGCGGCCGGATAGCAAAATGGGCAATTGAGCTGGCCCCATATGCACCATAGTTCGACAGAAGAGATGCGATCAAATCATAGGTTGTGGCGGATTTCTTTGTGTACTGGGCCGATATGCAATACGAACCACCTCTGCCGGATTCGAACTATTGAAGAATGCACTTTGATGGATCAAAACTAAAAGAAGGACTGGGCACCGGAGTGGTACTTACCTCTCCCAAGAAAGATCAGTTGAAATATGTCCTGCAAATCCACTTCAGCGCCTCAAACAATGTTGCGGAATATGAGGCACTTGTGCATGGGCTCAAAGTGGCAAAAGAAGTCGGGATACATCGGATACAGTGATTTGGAGACTCAGATTTGGTGGTGCAGCATGTATCTGGCAATTGGGATGCCTTGGATGCCAACATGGCCCTTTACAGATTTCATGTTCAAAAGATAAGCGGATTCTTCGAGGGGTGTGAATTCCATCAACAAACCGGGGACTGTCCAGCTAAACCCAGCTGGAGTTATGTCGGTGGATGCGATGGAAATCGATGAGGAACTTTTTGCCATCCGACATATACCCACTTGGGCTGAGCGAATATTTGATTTCCTGAAGGAGGGAATTCTACCAGATGATGAGGTACTCTCAAGGAAAATCCAGAGAAGAGCCTAGGCCTACACCATCATCAATGCCAAACTATACAAAAGAAGTGTAACCGCTGTGTTGCAATGATGTGTTGATTCGGAAGAAGGGCTTAACATACTCTGGGATATCCACCAAGGGGAATG
This sequence comes from Avena sativa, assembly GCA_916181665.1. NCBI lineage: Eukaryota > Viridiplantae > Streptophyta > Magnoliopsida > Poales > Poaceae > Avena > Avena sativa. The sequence continues at coordinate 228,373,145 of OV702291.1, forward strand.
TGACCATCATGCATCTTCAAGAGCATTAGTGGCAAAGGCTTTCCGCCATGGATTTTATTGGTCAAATGCTTTGGAACAAGCAGAGGAACTGGTGAGGAAATGTAATGGGTGTCATAGGTATGCCACCAAGACCTATGTACCAATGTCAGAACTGAAGACCATCCCCATTACTTGTCCATTTGATGTATGGTGCCTAGTCATGGTAGGACCATTTAAGCCGCCTAAGGGAGGAATGACCCATATCTTGGTTATGGTGGACAAGTTTACTAAATGGATTGAAGTGAAGCCAATTAGGAAATGTGATGGGGCAATAGCAGTAAAGTTCCTCAATGTTATAATCTTGAGTTATGGCTACCCCCACAGTATCATAACTGATAATGGCACAAATTTTGCTGAAGGAGCATTCGCAAGGTTCTGCCGAGAGAAGAAGATGCGGCTAGATATCGCCTCTGTGGCCCACCCCGCATCAAACGGGCAAGTGGAAAGATCCAACGGACTAGTCTTGTCCGGGATAAAACCCCGACTCATAGAGCCGCTGCAAAGATCAGTGGGGTGCTGGATAGAAGAACTACCAGCAGTACTGTGGAGTTTAAGAACAACTCCGAATCGATCAACAGGCTACACGCCATTCTTTCTGGTATATGGGGCAGAAGTTGTACTACCAGCCGACATAGAGCATGACTCAACAAGGGTCACCCAATACACAGAAGCCGAAGTGCGCGAAGCCCGGCAAAATGATGTTGATCTGCTGGAAGAAGCGAGAGATCTGGCCTTGTCCAGATCCGCCATATATCAGCAAAATCTTCGATGCCACCAAAGCCGGAAAGTAAACCCCCGAGTCTTACGGGAAGGGGATTTGGTACTCCGGCTAGTGCAGCGCACTACTGACATGCATAAGTTATCCCCTCCATGGGAAGGACCTTTCATTGTAAGCAAAGCTTTGCACAATGATTCCTACTATCTTATTGATGCACAACCACAGGAAAAGAACAACGCGGACAGGTCCGGAGAGGAATCCAAGCGACCATGGAATGTAGCACTACTTCGTCTTTTTTACACCTGAAAAAGAGGTGAATGTATCCGAGCTACTCATATGTCGGTATATATGTCGGCAATGGGTTTATTAATGAAACTTCAGCACCCCAAGCAGAAACTCGAGGACTGCCATAATAATTGTCTTTCTTGCTCTCGTGTTTTATATACGTCGGCTAGGTTAGGTTGTTTACACCTTAGTCGGATTAGTAATGTGTGAGCACCAAAAACCCAACTCTTCGACTTTGATGCTATCCAACAAGAATTGGCTTCATGGCAAGCAAGAGAACAAGTTTGGAATTGCAAAGCACATGAAAAACGACTAAGGAAAAGAACGTAAGCGAGCCAGCATTTATTATTTGGACTAACCCCTTGTTTACTTTACTCATTGCCCGCCGAATTATTTTGAGCTAATCTCAAAGTTTCAAGTATTGTTAAGTCAATTTTTTGAATCTCGGACTCGTAAGTCAAAAAACCGAATCAAGGTAGACGCGAGCCGAGTCAAAAATTAGGGGAACAAGAAAAGGAAACTCGGGGACTTCGCCCATGATAATCCGACATTAAGAACTTAGTAGCAAACGACAATAATTGTAGCCAAACCAAACCATAGTGCTTAAATACATCTTCACCCAACATTCAAGGGATCTGACAAATATTGTTAAGTGTTTTTCACGCTCAAGGAGCAGGAGCAGAAGCCGAATCATCGGCCGACGGAGGAGGTACTTCGGCATTTGTGAGTGGGGCACTAGCCTCGGCCTCATCTTCGGGGTTGTCCTCCTCATCTTCCAGATTTTCAACGTCATCACCGAGTTCAGAAGCCTTGCCCTCACTTTCCTCATCATCCGTGCCCTCAGAAACCTCGACATCATCGAATACATCAAGATAGCTCGGCCCCTCGTTCCAAGCGTGGCAGAAGGCATATTGGATGAGCTTGTTGGCTCGAGCCTTGCGCTGCACAATGCACTCCGGATCATTGGACCACTTTGACCCAGTGCGCAAGCGCTCAAGCAGATTGAGGTCAAGCTAGTCATACCAAGAGAGAACAAACTGCAGCACTGTATCAGCTCCGACCCGTGCAGCAGATTCTCGCCACAGGTTCAGCTGAGTCTCACACTCCATCAATTTTGCTATAAAAGCAGCATTTCCCTTGGGAGTGGGCTTAGTGGGCCAGAGAGAATTAAACATCCACATTGCTGCCGGCATGATATCTGCGTCATAGTTCTTCACCAGCTCCATGCAAGCACTGAGGCTCACCAGCAGATCCTCCGTCTCGTAAGGGATTAACCTAGCGGCAGGACCTGTTGGAATACCACGTTGCTGGCGAGACCTGGCCACAACACTGGCAGCAATAGAGTCGCCCTCAGGGAACTTGCATGAGAATAAAACGAGGAATCTCAGTGAGAAACAATACATAACCTAGAGAGGTAAGAACTGAAAAAGAGGAAGGGAACTCACGAGAAATCTGGAAAAGGAGACGATGGAGCTTGGCATGAACATTGGCGCTGCTGGCCTGGAGTCTTTCATATTCAGAGGTCACCGACGTAAGTTTTATGTTGGCTTCCTGCAATAGGTCCTTGTCCTTGGAAATTTGTGTGGTCAGACGCTCCTTTTCCTCGGCAAACTCCTGATCAGCCTTATCCAGCTCGGGTTTGTGGAGGTCCTTAAGCCTCTAGATTTCGGCATTCAACCGAGTAATCTCTGAGTCCTGGAGGCGCAACCGAGCAATCTCGTCATCCTTTTTCTTCAGTTCAGCTTGGTGCTTCCCTGCTTGTTCGAGAAAATGTGTCATCGTATCAGGAATAGGCATGCTATCTTCAAGTGTAGCTACAATAGTAAATTGACCCAACGAAACCGAGGTATAAATATCTACCAAGTCAAGGAAAGAACGGGCAGTGGCCAAGAAAGTAAGACAAGTTAGCTTGGATTTCAGCCAAATTTTTGCGCATGATAATGTTTTCAGCCTCAACCTCGGCTGCATAGTTCGGATAATAATTTAATACGGATAAAGAATACCCCCAAGGAAGGTACATGAACAGAACTTAAGCGAAGGGATTTACCCTTCTTCTGGTGGTCCACCAACAACTTACCATATCTAGCACGAAGATCTTTGTATGAGTCCAGCAGGTGCTGGAACTCAGCTGTTCGGCGGTTGGTGGTGATCTACAAAAACGAGCCACTGTTAGTTAACAAGTAAAAGGAAGTAATTCGAAGTACGCAAGATCCAGGCCAAGTGGAACTTAACCTGACTCTAGGTGTGTGGATATTCGAAGTATTAAAGATCCGGGCAAAGTGGAACTTAACCCGGCTCTAGGTGTGTGGATATTCGAAGTATTCAAGATCTGGGCCAAGTGGAACTTAACCCGGATCTAGGTGTGTGGATATTCGAAGTATTCAAGATCCGGGCCAAGTGGAACTTAACCGACTCTAGGTGTGTGGATATTCGAAGTATTCAAGATCCAGGCCAAGTGGAACTTAAACCGGCTCTAGGTGTGTGGATATTCGAAGTATTCAAGATCCGGGCCAAGTGGAACTTAACCCGGCTCTAGGTGTGTGGATATTCGAAGTATTCAAGATCCAGGCCAAGTGGAACTTAACCCGGCTCTAGGTGTGTGGATATTCGAAGTATTCAAGATCCGGGCCAAGTGGAACTTAACCCGGCTCTAGGTGTGTGGATATTCGAAGTATTCAAGATCCAGGCCAAGTGGAACTTAACTCGGCTCTAGGTGTGTGGATATTCGAAGTATTCAAGATCCGGGCCAAGTGGAACTTAACACGACTCTAGGTGTGTGGATATTCGAAGTATTCAAGATCCGGGCCAAGTGGAACTTAACTCGGCTCTAAGCTTATAGCTATTTGAAAATGCTAAGGAATTACACTAAATTCTCTGGAAGCATCCGACCGAGTAATAAATTACTCCCTCGGAGGCTCGGGGACTAGTGGATATATCTATAAGTATAAGTGTACCTAAAGTAGCATAGCAGAAGAAAGGGATTACCTCCATTATTTGGCCAGCCAGAGAAATAGGCTTGGTGGCGGAGTTCATTTGAGCGCTAAACTTTGCCGGGCCAAACTTCTCCGGCAGATCGTCTTGCGAATCAATGAACTCCGCATTGTTCTAGTTGTCCACATATTCAATAAGCGCTAGGCTGTATCTCTCGCTGCTAGGTGAATGCCTCGTCACCAAGCCCTTAGTGTGGGCCTCCCTCCTTGCGGACTGAGCATCAACAGGACTGGTATGCAAGACCAGTTGCTTACTGCCCTCTGATCCGGCAGCTGGAGATCCGGAAGCAGAGTCCTTGATAGGCTCGGCAACCATCTTTCTCTTACCGGATAAGGCGGGGCGCTGGAGAATAGCCAGATTTGTTGAGCCAGACTGAGCGATGGAGGTTGGCTGAAAGATGTCCTTGATGGACACTATAGATCCATAGGCAGTGGATTGAGGCTTTTTCTTTGTGGCTTTGGTTACGGCTGTTGTTGTTGCTGCTACTGGCTTTGGCGCTGGGGCTGGTGCTTTTGTTAGAGCTGTTGGTGTTGGTGCTGGTGCTGCTGGTGCTGATGCTGCTGGTTATGATGCTGGTGCTGGTTCTTGAAGGAGATATGCCCTAGAGGCAAATAAGAAATAGGTTTTTATTATCGTATCTCAATTAGTTTATAATAGTTTCATATTGTGCTATAACTGTGCCAAGTAGAAACATTGGTACAGGTGTGGTATGAAACAACCAAGTCCCTAGTAGACTCTATTCATACTAGTTCGTTGGTCAGGAAGATGATCTGGGTTTCAAGATCATGGGCATTTATGCCGACTGACAACGAAATCATATCATTGAGAATGATGTGGTTGGACATTCCTCGAAGGATTGCAACACGATCAAGTCATATAGTTCATTGTTGGAACAACTATACCTAGACTCCTTCTCCTTAGACCATGAGCTCATATTACTCACTGTTTCCATAGGCTGTTTTGACTGCATCAAACGCCACTTGGTAATACAGTGGTTATAAAGGTGTACGTTGGGTATTCCGAAGGAATAGTAGATGACATGTGACTGCAAGATCAGGATTTGTTCACCCACATGACGGGTAAAGATACATACGGCCGACTTGGTGAGATTACATCCATAAATGTTGCAACATGTGACTAGGTCACGGGGATGTAATATCACGGTAACAAGAAAACATAAATTGTTGTGAACGAGATTGAACAAAGGTATGGGATACCAATGATCGGATATCGGATAAGTTGTATCGAGAAACAAAAGGAAGAGGATGTTACATTTAGACGGTTCAAACGACATTGTCATTAGGAATGCATAGGGGTCACATGGATATCCCTGGTCCCTCTGTTGATCATTTATACAGATCATGTCTAGAGAATCCCCAAGCCGTGAGAGGATACACTTAATGGTACGACGAGAGCGATCATTCGTAAGACGGAATCATAGTAGAGAAAGAGAGAAAGCCGAAATCGTTCCGCGGAGAGATCCGAAGTTGTTCGGAGAAAGAATAAAGGAAAAGCCCCGAAAAGTGTTTTCGGATAAATGAGAATTTAAATATATATTTATTATATGTTAATTATGAATTAATATATTATAAATAATATTTAGATTAAGATTTATAGAAGCAAATTTTATATTAGGCCAAATCCCAGAGGGAAAAGGCCTAGAAATAAAACTGCAGGAAATTAAAAGGAAAAAGGTAAAATAGTCAGCCCTGTGGGCGGCGGATAACCGCCACCGCAGAGGGCGGCGGATAGTTGGACGAAGCCAGGCCGCCGCAGGCCGCCGCTGCCAACCGGCCCACCCGGGCGGGACTGGGCAGCTGGCTACCGCTACCGCCTCTGGCGGGCCGCACGGGCTGGCCGGCCCACCCGGGTCGCCTCCCCTGGCCGCCGCCGTTGCCCGCTGGTGCAGCTGGGCCGCGGTGGGGCGCCGGCCCACCCGGCCGCTGGGCGCCTGGCTGGCGAGCTGGGCCCTGTGGGGAAGGTGGCCGGCCCACCCGACTGGCTGCAGCTTGCTGCTGTGTGCTTTTCTCCTTTTTCTTTTATTTAGTATTTTCTGTTTGCTATTTGGGCTGAGTACTTTTGGCCCATTTGAAAAGTCCGAAAATCTACTGCCTTTTCTTTTATGAATAGTCCCACATGGCTAACCCAATGGGGAGGGCACACCCCCTCCGCCTATATAAAGGGGTGCCCATGGGTGGGATTAATACACACAATTGGAGAAGTCCTTTGGTTGACTTTCTCCCCCTCTCTCTCTCTATACCTCGTGACCATAGCCCCAAGTCTGGGTTGTGCGATCGAGGCACACTTGCAGTACGCCGTTGCGCTGCAGGGATTCCTAGCCGGATATCACTTCCGCACTCCCGGCGGGATCGGGGAGCCGGAGGTCTCATCGTGCACCGGATGTGTACGAATACACGAGGCGCAACACTTGGGGCGCTTAAATGTCGTGAGCCGGAGCTGTTGCACGATGAAGATGGCGAAGATTAAGAAGGAGCAAGGGGTGACCTGCGAGGAGCTTCGCGACCTTGTGGTCGGCTACGAGTACGACTACTTCAACTATGTTCCCCACGGAACGGTAACCGCGTACGGTCTACAAGCGTATGTATTCTCTACGCATCGGCGTTACCGCATTACTACATAGATAGATCCTAGGGCTAGTTTCTGGGGTTCCGTCGTAGGATTTTTTTTGTTTTCTGCACCGATCCCCAACAGTGGAATCAGAGCTGATCTATGCGTACGAGTGCTGTACGGCCAGTACGCACAAGTATTGTGCGGGCATTGATCCCTTAGTTGTTACCCTCTAACATGTACTTGTTTATATCGCGGTATTGTTTGATGAAGTGGCCCGGACCAACCTTACGCGTATTCGTATGCGAGACTGGTTCCACGCTCAACATACGGCTTGTGCCGTATAATTGGCTAGCGGGTGTTTGTCTCTCATTCGATAGTTGATATAGCATTTACGACGGAGGGCCCCGATAGGGGTGTAATAGAGACAACTGTCGGATCCATGTTGTGGTTGGAAAGTTCGTAGTTTAGAAACGGTTCTAGTGCGAAAGCCCTAACAACCACGTAAAACTTGCAATAGATAAAGTAGAGGCGTCTAACTTTATTTTGCAGGGGGCATGTGATTATGATATGGCATTGGTAGTTACAAAAGTAAAGTAGTTTACTTTTCTGTTGCTAAGTAGTATAGTAATAGTCATCATTCCAATGGATGACTTGGTGGAGGCGTCGTGGACTTGGCGTCAAACCAAGGGCAAGATAGAGATCATGCCAGAGCGCTCGATGGAGATCAAGGCGCAAGAAAGACCATATCATATCACATTATACATATGATGTTGATACCAGTTTTTACATATTATTGTGTGCCAGTATTTAGATACTCAACGGTAGCAAATAAGACAATCCCTATTTAATTCCAATGTTCCGTGTTCCCCTTGTGTGTGCACCACCAAGAAAGTTCTTCGGTATGAGGCGATCCAGGGTTACAGGCCTGGGTGTCAGACATATCTACGTTCACATACAGTGGGTGTAAGCCATGTTGCACAGCGAATACACACAAGTTAGATTTGGCGAGCCTAGCATGTACAGACATGGCCTCGGAACACAAGAGATCGAAAGATCGAGCATGAGTCAGATGGACGATGTGATTGACATTAGTGAATGTCTACCTTTGATAATGCACTGATAGCCGTGATGATCGGGGGAGGTGCAGAGGATAGGGATCATGCGATCACTAAAATCGTCCAGGGGATGACAATTTTAGTGGAGACCAATTATAAATTGATCTCTTATTATAAACTTAGTCTAGATGTCTATTTGCAAATATCTTAGTAGACCTTAGCCTATCCCATTGAGGTCCTTTGCAACCATGGGAATATAATGCTTAATATGGAACTTAGCAAAAGGGTCCAACTTCATAGATTAATACCCACGTCTGAGGGATATCCTCGTAAAAGGTGATCTTCTCTTCTTGATACGATAACTGTTAGGAGATAATTCGATGACTCTGGAATGTTTGTGTTTTCTCCATAATCATCTAATAAGCCATTCTCCATTTGATGGAGAGTTGGGCTACATTTTGTATTCTACAAAATAAGGCACATAGAGTATGAGCCGTTGGATGAGTTTTCCTCCATCATGGATGAAAAGAGAATGTTTGGAAAAACACTTAGCGATCTTGCATTAGAGTTGAGAACTCTTAGAAGGGCTTGATTGCAAAAGGAGGTCATGGATAAAAGGGTATATGTTAGATATACAAAATTATAAATATGGTTCTTGCAAAACTCGTTGCAGATTGCAAAGTATTTGATACTTGTCCTGTTTTGTGAAAACAGGATGGTCTACTTGAGAATTGCTAGTTTTAAGGCAACGTGACTTGATGACGGCAAGCAAATTAGTTGATGGCCGACATCACCTCTTCCCTCATAGTTTGTCATTTGGATTAGTGGACTTGAATATAAATTTGTAATCCTTGTATGTGTGTCTTTCTTTTGGCGACACGATTATTCATATGAACAAGTTACATGCCAGTTTGTACTATTCTTATGAATAATACTGTTATGGTCACATTAAGATTACAAATAAGTTGTTCTCATCACTATGTTAATGATAATAGTTTAAACATTTATAAAGGATTAGAATGCTAAAAGATATCCAAAGCTTAATAATGAAAAGACACTATAGTTTAAGTCATTTTGGTTATTGCAGGTTCTTTATGAAAGATCAGGGTCCTAGATGCTTAATCTAGAGATTTTGCAAAACCATGCCTCTCGAGCAGAATGACTAAAACTCCGCATTCTAGTAAAATGGTGATATGTGAAGAAATGTTGAATCTTATACACAATGATGTATCGTATTTTCAACAAGTAGTGGAAATCATTTATTGGTGACTTAAGTGAATAAGCGTATTTACTTAATGAAACATAAGTTTGAAATGATTTGAATTGTTCAAATGAGTTCATAACAAAAGGAGGATATTGAAATTAACAAGAATATGAAGTCTCTTTGATTTGATCGACATGACTACAGTATTCAAGTTAAGTTTAGCATAAAAGGAACTTGTGAAAGATGTTTCACAAATTATGATAATTGGATGAGTTCAAACAATGTTGAAATATCTAAACATCATAATCAATATGTATTAGATACATATGGTGCAATATTATCTCTTATCAGGGTTGTAGTTGTCATTTAGAGTTAAAGATCGAAATAAGCAAACACTCATTTGAAATACAAAAGGAACATCTAAAGATTCGTGGAAACAACACCATAAGTGTTATGGCAAGTTCGAGTTTCTGGAGATTTCGATAAGTCGAAGTCGTGGCGAATAAACAAATCTTTGTAAAACATTCTTAGGAAGCTATGAATGCATATTCCACAAGGGACAAACTTGTGGTTGTCCAAAGTTGATTGTGTCTTGATGAAGATACAGATGGAAGAAAGTAAAAGATCGAAACAAGGTATTTGACCTTGCCTCCAAATTGTTGAGTGGCGCAACAGAATTTGTTTCGTGAAACCAAACTCTACAAATAGACGAGAAACCAATGATAATGATCATAAAGTTTCAGTGAATACTTTTACTAAAGCAAGTAGGATTCAACTATATATTCTACAAGTTTGTGGAATTATATTGTTGATTCACTTTTCATGTTTTGAACTAGACATACCTACGAAATACAAAGAAGCGTGATGGACCTAAGTACGAGAAATGAATAGTCATTGAAATCTCGTTAGCGGAATTCTCGATTTGATTATGATCAAGGAATTTTGGAATGTCCAAGATTATTGAGAGGACCTAGTTTTGAGTGGGAGCTAAGTGAAATCCCTGGATCTCAAACATGAATGTCATATTTGAGTGGGAGTGTGAAATCATTCTAGGATATGTGGACGACATATGTGAATGATGTAATCGGTGTTAATAACGTTTAAGTTAGAGAAATAAGGATGAAGTTGAAGTTATTAAACAATAAGATATATCGAGATAGATTTGTGAGTTTAATAAACACTAAATGTAGAATGCTTCCTGGACTTGATTCTAAAAAATGTTCAGAATGTCCTAAGACAAGATTCTGAAGAAGTTCAGAATAGAACAAGGTAAGAAAGAAGTTCTTACTGTATGAAGCATTTAGTATTGCAACTATGGTTAAAAGAAAGAGATGCGTTGCATCTCCTATGCCTCAGTCATAGGTTCTTCAATATAACCATGTTGTATACTCGACGTAATGTGACCCAGAGTTCTGGTTGGTAAGACAAAGTCTTAACTGTTAGAACATGTCTTTAAGTGATTCCTAAGTTGATCACTGAACCAGAATTAAGTTTGTACTTAAGTAGCAAGAAGCAATGTAAGTGGCACAGTTGCATTTCATGCACTAGGATCTACATAGATATAGAAGTATAAAGGCTACATCTGATGTGATGTATAATGTTATGGCCAGGCTAATTCGCTTTTAACGTAGAATGATGTAGGGCCCAGTGCCCATGAGAAAGCCCTCGAGGTTGATCTAACGTCACTATAAGTTCCTGGAATCCGGCCCCGTTCTGCTGCCATAACTATAGTATATACACAAAGGATAGCAAAGTGTGTTTTGAAGTTTAGATGACAACAGTGAATAACGACCGTCATTATAAACACTAGAAACAAAAGTCTCACTTTGTTGCCAAACAAATACTTCGACCCATTATAAGATAATGGAGTGAATGTTAGATTAGGAAGACATCAACGATTTGCAAAAGACATAATGATCTAGTAAAACAGAACATGGACATGACGTTTCCCATGAGCATGCATGATTTGTAAACGCATATGGTATATGGTTTATATGAGTAAAATGCAAGCTGGATTATTTGTACTCTAGTGCAAGTGGGAGACTGAAGGAGATATGCCCTAGAGGCAAATAAGAAATAGGTTTTTATTATCGTATCTCAATTAGTTTATTATAGTTTCATATTGTGCTATAACTGTGCTAAGTAGAAACATTGGTACAGGTGTGGTATGAAACAACCAAGTCCCTAGTAGCCTCTATTCATACTAGTTCGTTGGTCATGAAGATGATCTGGGTTTCAAGATCATAGGCATTTATGCCGACTGACAACGAGATCATATCATTGAGAATGATGTGGTTGGACATTCCTCGAAGGATTGCAACACGATCAAGTCATATAGTTCATTGTTGCAACAGCTATACCTAGACTCCTTCTCCTTAGACCGTGAGCTCATATTACTCACTATTTCCCTAGGATGCTTTGACTGCATCAAACGCCACTTGGTAATACAGTGGTTATAAAGGTGTACGTTGGGTATTCCGAAGGAACAGTAGATGACATGTGACAGCAAGACCGGGATTTGTTCGCCCACATGACGGGTAAAGATACATACGGCCGACTTGGTGAGATTACATCCATAAATGTTGCAACATGTGACTTGGTCACGGGGATGTAATATCACGATAACGAGAAAACATAACTTGTTGTGAACGAGATTGAACAAAGGTATGGGATACCAATGATCGCATCTCGGACAAGTTGTATCGATAAACAAAAGGAAGAGGATGCTACATTTAGACGGTTCAAATGACATTGTCATTAGGAATGCATAGGGGTCACATGGATATCCCTGGTCCCTCTGTTGATCATTGATACAGATCATGTCTAGAGCATTCCCGAGCCGTGAGAGGATACACTTTAGGGTACGATGAGAGCGATCATTCGTAAGATGGAATCATAGTAGAGAAAGAGAGAAAGCCGAAATCGTTCCACGAAGAGATCCAAAGTTGTTCGGAGAAAGAATAAAGGAAAAGCCCTGAAAAGTGTTTTCGAATAAATGGGAATTTAAATATATATTTATTATATGTTAATTATGAATTAATATATTATAAATAATATTTAGATTAAGATTTATAGAAGCAACTTTTATATTAGGCCAAATCCCAGAGGGAAAAGGCCTAGAAATAAAACTCCAGGAAAATAAAAGGAAAAAGGCAAAATAGCCAGCCCTGTGGGCGACGGATAACCGCCACCGCACAGGGCGGTGGATAGTTGCGCGAAGCCAGGGCGCCGTGGGCCGCCGCTGCCAGCCGGCCTACCCAGGCGGGACTGGGCAGCTGGCTACCGCTGCCGCCTCTAGCAGACCGCACGGGCTGGCCGACCCACCCGGGTCGCCTCCCCTGGCCATCGCCGTTGGCCGCTGGTGTAGCTGGGCCGCGGTGGTGCGCCGGCCCACCCGGCCGCTGGGCGCCTGCCTGGCGAGCTAGGTCCCGCGGGGAAGGTGGCCGGCCCACCCGGCTGGCTGCAGCCTGCTGCTGTATGCTTTTCTCCTTTTTCTTTTATTTAGAATTTTCTGTTTGCTATTTGGGCTGAGTACTTTTGGCCCATTTGACAAGTCCGAAAATCTGCTGCCTTTTCTTTTATGAATAGTCCCACATGGCTAACCCAATGGGGAGCGCACACCCCCTCCTCCTATATAAAGGGGTGCCCATGGGTGGGATTAATACACACAATTGGAGAAGTCCTTTGGTTGACTTTCTCCCCCTCTCTCTCTATACCTTGTGACCATGGCCCCCAGTCTGGGTTGTACGATCGAGGCACACCTGCAGTACGGTGTTGTGCTGCAGGGATTCCTAGCCGGATATCACTTCCGCACTCCCGGCGGGATCAGGGAGCCGGAGGTCTCATCGTGCACCGGATGTGTACGAAGACACGAGGCGCAACACTTGGGGCGCTTAAATGTCGTGAGCCGGAGCTGTTGCACGATGAAGATCAAGAAGGAGCAAGGGGTGACCTACGAGGAGCTTCGCGACCTTGAGGCCGGCTACGAATACGACTACTTCAACCACGTTCCCCGCGGAACGTTAACCGCGTACGGTCTACAAGGGTATGTATTCTCTACGCATCGGCCGTTACCGCATTACTACATAGATAGATCCTAGGGCTAGTTTCTGGGGTTCCGTCGTAGGAAATTTTTTGTTTTCTGCACCGATCCCTAACAGTTCTGCTATTGCTGGGCTGCTGATGCTAATGCTGGTGGTGCTAGAGCTGGTAGTGCTGGTACTAGTGTTGCTGGTACAAAAGAAACTGGAGTTGAAGAAGAAATTTTTTGGGGCGGTGCCGATGGAGCTTGCACCTCCGAGCTGGGCAGTGGCGGCGAAGTAGAGGAGTTGGGAAGATCCAACATTGTCGTATCCTGGGCCGCTCCGCTGCCCCCTACGTCGATGTTGCCCTCATCATGGCGAGGTGGGCTCTGATCAGGTGCAGCCGTGGAGTCCTCGTGGATAGGACTCAGTGGGCGAACGTCGTTGTTGCGGGAGGGGGAGAAGAACCACTCCGGATCGGAGAAGAAATGCTGGGGTCGCTCTAGGGAGGAACCCTAGGAGCGCTGCCGAGAGGAAAAAATAGCAAGTCAGAAAAAGAAAGAGAAATAGATAAAAGGCAAAGAGAAATAGATTTGGGCGCGCCTGGGGGGTACCCGCGCCACCATAGGGTGTGGCCGCCTCAGTTCCCTCCTCCGTCTCTGCTTTGGACTCTGTCTTGTGTCGGGAAAAATAGGAACTTCGGCTTTTGTTTCGTCCAATTCCGAGAATATTTCCTTACTAGCTTTTCTGAAACCAAAAATAGCAGAAAACAGGCAACTAGCACTGCGACATCTTGTTAATAGGTTAGTTCTAGAAAATGTATTAAAATACCTCAAAGTGTAAACAAAACATAAGAAAGTTGATATAAAACAAACATGGAGCATAAAAAAATATAGATACATTTACGACGTATCAAGCTTCCCCAAGCTTAACTCTTGCTCGTCCTCAAGTAGGTAAGTGACAAAAAGAATAATTTTTGAGGTGACATGCACCATCACAATATTGATCAAGGTATTCGTAAAGCATTGATAGCTGGGATCAAAGTACTCTAAACATAAGCATGAAAGATAGAGTTCTAACAATAAGACATGGCAACTATGTTGTAACATGAAAAGGTACAAACAAAAGATCATGAATAACAATACATTGAAATACGTTTGTTTGTTTCACATATAGAAAACATAATAAGAGTGGTATTCAGCTTGTCCCTCATGGTATAGCAAAACATAAATGCATAGGAAACCTTCAAAGTTCATAAGGGTGACTAGATACAAATAATTTAAGAACAAGCAATCTCAAAGTTATGAATCAATCAACAAGTTTTTAGGACAATGCACATTAAACTAAGAATGACCACTATGCTCTCTCAATAGGTGCATAAAGATAGAAGATGTAGACTCAACATAAAAGTAAAAAGAAAGGCCTTTCATAGAGGGAAGCAGGGATTTCAAGTTTCATAAAGAGCTTCCAAAAATTATGGTACTTATTAGCTTTCAGTTCTCATTGCCCCTATCATAAGCATCTTGAGGTGATTAAGGTTAAAGTGACACAAATATGAGGATATGCTTGACAAGTTATAAGTTGAAAATCGCATGCCCCTTGCTTACGAGTACTGAACCTCATGCTACTCAACTTTAGTCACAAGTAAGTTCTTGTCATTGTAAGTACATGTGTATCATGGAGAACCGCCAACAGGATACCCCTTGCCCCATGACACAGGAGCATTCCCATATCAAAATGACAAGGCAACAGACAATGAGCATCTCAACAATCTTTTTATTTGCTATTTGCATAGGTTTTTATTGAGGGATGCTTCACAGAATGCTCACTATGGTTATGCTGCAAGTTTCCACCATGATTAGGCATGGCTTAGGCTAGCCGCCCAGGCGTTTCTCTAACACACATACAAACTCCATGAGATTACAAGCTTCCCTTTTATTTCACACCGCCGGGATCCATAAACAAAAGAACATGATATCAACTGAATTATAAGTGTAATGTTGAAAGCGTTCCCCATGGTATCATGGTTCTGCTAATTCACAACTTATAAAGTGCAAGCATATAAGTAACATAGATGGACACAATGGTTCAAGTTTATTAAGTGCAAGAAAATAAAGTGCGCCATCAAGTTTGTGAGAGCTTTAATCACTAATTTTCACATAACAAAAGTTTAATTTGGAAGGTAGATAAAACATGAATATATTTGGAATGGTGTAACACACCATGCATAGGAATTTATAGTGGAATCTTTGGAATAACTTGGTTTCTTGGGACTTGGATGCATGAGTAGAACTCATACTCAGTACAGGTGGAGGCTAGCAAAAGACTAGGAGAGAGCAATAATGGCCATAATCATGCAAAGTGACAAAACATTATTAATTAAAGCATAAAGTGATATTGCAAGTTAAAAACTAAATGTTCATAGAGGCTATGGTGACTGGTTCATAGTATTAACCTGGTGTAAGAATGTGCCAAGTCAACCCAAATAAAGCATCAAAGGAGAATACCACAATATTATGCTTTTGTATGCTAAAACAACGCATGATTATTTTAAGGCACATTAAGCAATCTCAATTGTTTGAAACAAGTCATGCTACAACAATAATCACTAAGCATATGGTCAAAGCAACATCTATCATGACATGATAAAGTCTAAGTCACAGTCAAAACAAGCTTCCTTTTGTACCACTATAAGCGTGAAAATTCCTACTCTTTTCCAACACCAATCAACTTATTTGAAACAACTCTCAAAGATAATAATCAATAAAGACTAGAGAGCATGTCTCACCCATCTACAAAGAAGAGCTAAAAAGTTCTAAGACAAAAGAATAAGAAAACTAAAGCTAAACGCAGTGCTAGCAAAGGAGAACACTCACAGAACAATAAGAGTGAAAACTAGAGTGTTCTAGGCAATGAATAATGGGGTGTGTATTTCTCCAAAAGAAGTGTGTTGGGATCCAACCAACTTATTGCAGCAAAAAAGCAAAAGAAAACTAAAAAAAAGACGCTCCAAGAACAACACATAATGCACAAGGTAATAAAAATAAAGTGTCTTGAAAGAAGACCTGAGATTATTGATGAAGAAGGGGATGCCTTGGGCATCCCCAAGCTTTAACGCTTGTACTTCTTGAATATTTCTTGGGGTGAAACGGGTGGCATCCCCAAGCTTGAGCTTTTGACCATACTTCATCTCATCACATCATTCTCTCCCTACACTTGAAAATTTCCTTCATACAAAACTTCACACAATTTTCATTAGCAACATTGGATTTAGTTTCAACACAAGTAAAACTTCCATTAAAACACAAGCTACTATAGCAATTTATTTTAAAATCTCAAAAGTGATCCAAGAGAACTCAAAAAGAAACCGATTAAGAGGCGAATGCAAATAATGGCAGAAATCTGTCAAAACAGAACATCAGGTAAAGACCGCCTTTTTTTTAAAATCTTCTGTTGCTCAAATAGAAAAGTGAAAAACTTACGAAAGTTGGGTAATAACCTGGTGCATGAGCACATAAAATTACAGCTTAATCCGACGCATAGGGATTTTTCATGATTTTTTATAGTGAAGCACAAAAATTTGTTTCGGGACAGCAACTTTCCCAAGTCTTACTTCTCTCTCATTAGAGGTTATTATTGGCATAAAAACCACACAAAAAGGATAAGGAGCGGTTATTACATAGGCAATAACTTCCAAGACTCAACAAAACAAAAATAAACTGAAAGTAAAAATATAATGGTTTGTCTCCCAAAAGCTCTTCCTTTATAGCCATTAAGATAGGCATGATAATTTCGATGATGCTCACATAAAAAATATGACTTGAAGTAAAAGAGAGCATCAAGAACAAAATATGGAAAAAATTTAAGTCTAACCCACTTCCTATGAAAAATAATCTTGTAAAGAAACAAGTCATGAAAGCACAAAGCAACAAGCATAGGAAAGCAAAACAAGTGCAACTTTAAAATTTTCAACATAAAGAGGGGAAACTTAATATTGTTGAGATACATAAAACCATGTTTCCCTCTCTCATAATAACTTTCAGTAGCATCATGAATAAAATTAACAATAGAAATATCACATAAAACATTCTTATCATGAGGCACATGCATAAAATAATTATTACTCTCCCTATAAGCATAGTCATTCTTATTAATCATAGTGGGAGAAAATTTAACAAAATAGCTATCATTATTATTCTCATCACCATAATCATCAAATATAGGAGGCATATTGTAATCATAATTAATTTTCTCCTCAGTAGTAGGTGGACTGAAAATAGCATATTCATCATTGTAATCATCATATATTGGAGGCATAGTATCATCAAAGTAAATTTTCTCCTCCGTGCTTGGGGGACTAAAAAGATCATTTTCATAAAAACTAGCTTCCCCAAGCTTATAATTTTCCATAGCATTAGCAATAATGGTGTTCAAAGAATTCATACTAATAACATTGCTATTAGCACGCAAATAAAGTTCCATAGGTTTTTAATTTTTCTCTTCAAACACTTCATGTCCTAACTCAAGATAAATACTATAAAGCTCTCTAAATTTTTTGTTGTTTTCCATTAAGCCTAACTAGTGAAAATAAAAACAAGAAACAAAAAATATAATTGCAGAATCTAAGGAAAGAACTTCGAGCACTCACACACCAGCAACAGTACTAGAAGATAGCTTAGTAGCCAGAGGATGTGAGTACCTTTTACCTTACCTCCCCGACAATGGCGCTAGAAAATAGCGTGATGTCTGTGCATGCTTCTATTCTTGTAGATAGTGTTGGGCCTCCAAGTGTAGAGGCTTGTATTATAGCAACAAGTTTCCCTTAAGTGGATCACCCAAGGTTTATCGAACTCAGGGAGGAAGTGGTCAAAGGTATCCCTCTCAAGCAACCCTGCACTCAAGATACAAGAAGTCTCTTGTGTCCCCAACACATCCAATACACTTTTCAGGTGTATAGGTGCACTAGTTCGGTGAAGAGATAGTGAAATACAAGTAATATGGATGATTATAAGTGGTAATTGCAATCTGAAATAAGAGTGGCAGCAAGCAAACATGTAACAAGACTGATTGTAAACGGTGTTTCAATGCTTAGAAACAAGGCCTAGGGATCATACTTTCACTAGTGGACACTCTCATATAAATATCTTCTCTTCATTAAGCTACCCTGAACTACTCTCCAATTGGACGATGTAGGGCTATAACAACACGCCTTAAAGTTCACATTCCCCATCTAGATAACCCCTCACTATCACCTTGAGCGCTAGATGGTTCCAACAAACACCACAATCTCATTTAGACATCCAACTCAAATTATACTCATGATAAGTATTTCTGTAACCTTAGCCTAAGTGCCACACGGTGTGCACACTGTAAACTTCACACACGTGGGGATAAGCAGAGATTAATTAAAGCACTTGAGTAGCAGAATAGATCTAGATTACAAAGCTCATGATCTCAATAAGATCACGCATAGAGAGAGATGAACACATAGCTATCGGTAGAGCCCTTAGCCTCGAGAGAGAACTAATCCCTCCTCATCATGGGAGTGAGCAACGACGATGGAGATGGCGGTGGAGTCGATGGAGATGGCTCCGGGGGCACTTCCCCATCCCGGCAGTGTGCCAGAACAGGGACTTCTGTCCCCCGAATCTCCTCTTCGGTGGCGGTGGCACTGTGGAACTTTTTATGGAATTCTGATCTTCTATCTAGGGTTTTCATCTTGGGAGGAATATATAGGCGAAGGGGCAACGTCAGTGGAGGCCCGAGGGGCCCACACCACCTAGTGGTGCGCCTGGGGGTGATACGTCCATTTTGCATCACTATTCTATATCATAATTTACTGTTATTCATTGATATATTTCATATTAAGAGATGATACTTATGTTATTTCATCTATTTTTGCACGGTTGATGACTTTTGGAGGATGGACCGCTGCAGTCAGGATTCTGATGGAAAAAGGGCTATTTGGAGGCGAATTTCACGAAGATCAGAAAATCTGGGAAAATACATGGAAAATCCTATTTTTCCAGAAGACAAAGTATGCTAGAAGGGGGAGTGGAGTTGGGCCACAGAGGGCCCACAACACCCCCTGGCACGGGCCACCCTTGGCCATGCCACTAGGTGGTGTGGCCACCCTGGCCCACTCCTGGCTCTCCCCTTTGGCATATATTATTCCCACGAAACCCTAATACCGGGAGAGCGACCAAAGAAACATTCCGCCGCCTTTGCGGGGTGGAAAACTACAGAGAGAGAAAGATCTCTCCGGCAGACAAAATTCTGCCAGGGGAATTCCTTCCTGGAGAGGGGAGATCATCGCCATCAACACCACCATCAAGCTGTACTTCATCGGGATCATCATCATCATCACCATCATCATCTCCACCAGCACCATCATCACCACTCCATACCAATGTAACAATTCGGTTGAATCTTGCATAGTTCTTAGGGGAAACTTTCCTGGTGTTGATTACTTGTTGTAGTTGATGCTATCGAGTGGAACCATTGAATTATTGTTATGTTCAGATTGTTACTTGTCATTATATCATCTCTGATCTTGATCCATATGATGTCTTGTGAGTAGTTTGTTTAGTTCTTGAGGACATGGGAGAAGTCATGTTGTTAGTAGTGGAATTGTGTTGAGAAAGATTCAATAGTTTGTTATTTAAGTTGTGGTGTTATTCTTCTAGTGGTGTCACGTGAACATCGACTACATGAAACTTTACCCTTATGGGCCTAGGGGAATGCATTGTGTATCTGGCTACTAATCGTAGGGGTTGCCGGAGTGACAGAAACCTGAACCCCCGTTAGGAAACCTTTGCACAAGGGATGTCAGGATCTTAGAGTTTAAAGCTGTGGTTAGGTTTCTATCTTAATTACTTTCTTGTACTTGCGGATGCTTTCAAGGGGTATAATCACAAGTATGTATTAGTCCTAGGAAGGTAATGAGGAACCACTGTGCTTATTGCATTAGTCCGATCCAAGGAGCTTAATCGCTAAGCGACCTGAAGGGTCTTAATCGTCTACTGTCTGACCATGGTTTTGATAACGGGCTAGTAGGATTATTGAAGTTGGGATGAAATCTACCAAGAGGAGTTCCGGCTAATTATGGGTTGCTCGCCTACACATATATTTATAATATTATAATTGTTACGTTTATCATTCGTCCACTTGGCAGAGTCACAATCACCATGAACTGAATCTCCCCGTGCCTTCTTTTGCCATCTGAAGGAAACAACAAACAATCAAGTTGTTCTTTACTTTTATGTTTTACTACATTTATAAAGTTTACATTTTAGTTCTATTTAAATACATCTCATTTAATCAAAACCCCATTCTTATTTCAACACTTGAAGTTAATTCACTCGAAGACCTATGACAACTTCAGGTGTGACAGAGACTTCACTATTGGGGGATACCCCCGGGTAGGGTCACACCAGGGTATAAAGGCCGAGTTAGCCGAGGTACGGCACGGTCAAAGCAAGAGCTGGCCGGGTCATCTCAAGGGAGGCCGACTTACGGAGTAACCCGGCCCGGTGGGTATCTGCCTAGCATTAATCTGGCCGGCATGAAATAAATGTCGGCCATATTTGTCTACCAATTGTGCAGGTACCCTCGTAGCCGGGTTAGCCAAGCGCCAGCCGGGCTACAACTTGGCTTCTAAGAGAAGGAAGGAATCTCCCGTTGGTCAAAAGGTGACATCTGACCATTGTAGCATGAGCGAAGCAAGCAGAGGGAAGGACCAGCGGGGCATGGCCGACCAAGATGATGCGGGGAATGTCGGCTGACATAGCCCATGTCTGGTGACGCTTAAAGGCATGGAGTACGCAGAGGGTTACATCCATAGTCCGGACGAACCATTATAGTGAATAAAGAAGCATCTCGCTTTAACCAATGGGCATATTCGGGGAATATGCCTCCATGTATGCCTTAACTTTGTAACCCGGGCTCGCCTATATAAGGAGCACCAGGGCCTCCATAGAAGGGGATCGATCATTTTCTCTGCCTAAGGTAGAACTCTAGAGCTTAGTGGTGGGGGGGGGTAAGAGACCTTGTCTCCTTCTCACGAACAGCTCAAGGAGCACTTGTAACCACCATTCATAGAGCTAATACATCAACACTTGTGCATGGAATCACCATGCTATCCCTCCCTGGATTCCCCTAGCGCTCATTGGCCCCATCTTTAGCCTATCCATGGCATCTGCCGTTCCACCACCACGACAGTTGGCGCCCACCGTGGGGCTAGCAGCGCTAGCAGGGGTGAAAATCCGGACATGAAGCATCTCTAGCACCGGCAAGCATGTCATCTCCGGCATGGTTCAGTGCTTTGGAGCGCTAGACTACATCATCGACAATGCAGGGAGCTTCGGCAGGCGTCCTCCTCCGCACAACGACCTCTTCATCAAGCTTGGCTCGCACAAGATCTACGTCGGCGTGGACGATTCCTGCGTCCATCCACGACACGTCGTCGAGGGGGGCGAACCTCCTCTCAGTGTAGCTCACGGTGTGCGTATCGCTCGCCCCGCCAGCAGCGTTGAGGTCATGATGGTCGCGCCAGATGCAGGAGCAAGCAAGGACCCGGCGCTAGATCCAGAAGTCACACCAAAATAGGCAAGGTCTAGATTTCCACTGCTAGAGAGGCCAGAGAATGTAGTCCAGCAAGCAATAGATATCCTAGCAACACCAATAGCTCCTGTAGTATATCCCGCTCAGGTGCAACCTAAGTTATAAGAAACTAGGCAGAAAATGCTAGCTAGCGCGAAGAAGGTAGCGGAGTTACAACAGTCTTTGAACATCACTCTAAGGGAATATGCGAAAGCAAATCGCATAGAAGGGGTGAAAATCTGAGGTAGAAACCTAATCACTGAGATTGACAAGGAATATGAACCTAGGCTGGGTCAGACAGCCACGATCGTAACAGGAGGGCTGGAGAGGTAAAGTACCCCGGCGAAGAACCCCAGGGCGGCAAACACAGCTGCATCCGAGTTAGAGGGTCTAATCGGAGAGGACCGGTAAAGGCAACAGGAGAGGGTGAACCACTTGCTCAGGGTGTCTTGCCAGCAAAATGAAGAAATGAACAGGGCAAACCCGATGCCACCTCGAGCATCGCACGTGGTTCATCTGGCCAGAAATAACCCGACCAAATCCGCCGGAGCCCCA
Organism: Avena sativa; assembly: GCA_916181665.1. Taxonomy (NCBI): domain Eukaryota; kingdom Viridiplantae; phylum Streptophyta; class Magnoliopsida; order Poales; family Poaceae; genus Avena; species Avena sativa. Next base: position 228,395,186 of record OV702291.1, read on the forward strand.
TCATCCCCGGGTCATAACCCAAGGAGAGAAGAAGTGGTAAACTCAGATAGAAGAGACAAACAGATGGTTCCGTATGACTTAGTGAGAGCTGGAAAAGGCAAAGTAGTGCAAGTTGATGAGGATAGCCACATTACCAACCGAGGTGAAGCTGGCCGAGGTAACCGTGACCAAGGCAATGCCGGTCAAAGGAATGTTGCCAACGGCAATGCCGGACAGCGTGATTCAGCGAGAGCAGGGAAAAATGTACCTCGGCAGCAACAACAGCAATATGCACCTCGACAGGAGAGAAGTGCTGGCCAAGTGATACAATAGCAAAATGTTCATCCGAATCAAGGGAGATACAATGATGGTTACTCGACGATGGTGAATGATGGGTACCCAAGACCGGAGCACCATGTGATTGGGTCAAGGCTGGGAAGCAGAAACTTGCAGCCAGATGATGCAAGGCTGAAGCTAGACCGGATTTACAGGTCGGAGATGATCGAGGTACAGGGACCTCTAGGTCCAGCGTGCTTTGGACCTCGGATCATGAGGGAACCACCAGTACCAAACTTTCAATTGGCCAGAGGAACAAAGACCTATGACGGTAGCACCAAACCAGAAGATTGGCTTATTGACTATGCAACAACAGTCAAAATCGCAACAGGAAATTTGAGATGGGCAGTGAGGTATGTGACCCATATGTTGGAAGGACCTGTGATAGTTTGGCTGAACAACTTGCCACTAGGGAGTGTCAACTGTTGGTTGGATTTCGAGGAGTTATTCGTTAGCAACTTCTCAAGCACCTACAAGAGGCCCAATAGGCTACAGACTTTGGCGTTATGCCGACAGAGACCGAATGAGCCTGACTGAGACTTTCTGACTCGATGGTGCAACATGCGCAACTCATGTGAGGGGGTAATTGAATCATAAGCAATTGCGTGGTTCGCCCAAGGCTGCAGATATGGAAGTATGTTGTGGCAAAGGTTGCAGCAAGATATGCCAACCACTTTGGCTGAGACGATCCGGATCGCGGATTCGTATGCTCTAGGAGACCCAACTCAACCCCGACTAATGTCAAGCGAGGAGAATGAGGAGTATTACAACCGAGATGGCTCCGGGTCATCAATGAGAAACAGTTTCCGAGGAAAGAGAAGGGACGAGCGTCCGGAATATAGGTATAACTCGCAACAAGTGGCAGCGATAGACCGAGATCATCCCAATGCTGGATCTAGCCAATGCTAGAAAACTGGAGGACAAAACTGGTAGCAAAAGGGTGAAGGCAAAAAGCCCTGGACCCCGGAGCAGAAAAAGCAATGGCAGGAGCGAAAGGATCATCTGAGGTATACATTCGAGTCTATGTTGGACCAACCTTGCAAGTTTCATACGCCAAGTCTGAATAGCCTAGTGAATCATACGACCCGGCAGTGTGAGTGGATGAGGAAGCTAGAACAGGGTAGCTCGGGGAATGCTCAGGCATCTCAGAATGAAGCACCTCGGAGTGAAGCACCTCGGCAGCCATTACTCACAGGAGGAATGGACAACAACTAATGCTACCTCCACCCTCACCGAGGTACAAAAATCAGGAGAGGAGGGATGCGGTGTGTCAGGTAAATAACAACCAGCAGCAAGACCAAGGTTACCACGCTAATGAAGGACGAAATGAGTACATGGAGCATCACCAAAGCTATTGCGTGTTTACCACGGAAGAAACTGACTTGAAGAGCTTGTAGCACCGGCATATGGAGGTAAATGCGGTAATGCCGGCTGTGGTGAGGTATATGCCTTGGTCAGATCAGGAAATTACTTGGAGTATCAAAGATCACCCGAAAATTATGCCAAGTCCTGGGACCTACGCACTAGTACTGGATCCGACGTTCATCGGGTCGAATCTCAATGTGAGGTTCTCCAAGGTGCTGATAGACAATGACAGTAGCATTAACATCATGTACAAGGATACCATGCACAAGTTGGGGATATTAGAGAATATGCTTCAAGCAACTAGGACCACATTCCATTGCATTGTGCCTGGTATCTCCTGTGAACCCATTGGAAGGGTCCAGGTTGACGTGTTATTCGGCACGAGGGACAATTGCCAGACTGAGAATTTGGAATTTGAGGTGGTAAATTTGGAAAGCGCATATCACGCGTTACTCGGCAGGCCCGCTTTGAGCAAATTCATGGAAAGTACTCATGTTAGCTACTTGAAGATGAAATTACCTGGACCAAGGGGAGTGATAACCATAGCCGAGGACTTCAGGCGCTCTATTGAATGTGCGTCTGCCGGGTCTAATCTGGCCGAGTCACTCGTGATTGCTCAGGAGAAGAGGAAAATCATGGAGGTGGCTGCATTGGCTCAGTCCGCGCAGCAGCATGTGCCGGCCCTGACTAATCCACATGGTAGTGTGTCATTTCAAGCAACCAAGGACACTAAGAAAGTGCCAATCGATGATCAGTTCCCTGAGTGCACCGTAACCATTGGTGTCGGATTAGGCGACAAATAGGAAAGTGAGCTCGTCAACTTCCTCAGTGAGAATCGAGGTATCTTTGCTTGGTCCACACAGGATCTGCAAGGTGTGCTGAGGGATTTGGCCGAGCACTCTTTGAATGTAAGACCCGGTGCTAAGCCGATGAAGCAACCTCTCCGCTGCTTCGTCGAGGACAGGAGAAAGGTCATTGGAGATGAGATAGCTATGCTCCTTGCAGCCGGATTTATCATGGAAGTACTTTACCCGGATTGGCTCTCTAATCCGGTGCTTGTGGAAAAGAAGAAGGATGATCTGAATGTGGCAGTGGTATGGCGTATGTGCATTGATTACACGAACCTGAATAAGGCGTGTCCGAAAGATCCATTCCCACTACCAAGGGTAGATCAGGTCATAGATTCAATTGCGGGGTGTGAGCTGTTGTCATTCATAGATGCATATTCTGGTTTCCACCAGATACCCCTGAATCTAGATTATCAAATAAAAACTGCGTTTATTATCCCATATGGGGCTTATTGCTATCGCACTATGCCATTCGGGTTACGTAATGCAGGAGCAACGTACCAGTGATGCATGCAGAAATGTTTAAATGACCAAATAGGTCGGAATGTGCAAGTATATGTGGATGATGTTGTGATAAAAACCAAGGAAAGCAATACGCTCCTTGATGATATCCGGCAGACATTCGTGAACCTGAGACGGTTCTAGATGAAGCTTAACCCGGAAAAATGCACTTTTGGTGTGCCTGTGGGGAAATTACTCAGTTTTCTTGTGTCTAGCCGAGGTATTGAAGCTAACCCAACGAAAATCCAGGCTATAGAGAGAATGGAACTGCCAAAATTCCTTAATGATATGCAGAAGTTCACTTGCTGCCTGGCATCATTAAGCCGGTTCATATGTCGGCTGGGAGAGAAGGCCTTGCCCCTCTACCAGTTAATGAAAAAGGCAGATAAATTTACATGGACACCGCAAGCAGATAGTGTGTTCCATGAGTTAAAAAAGAGGTTGTCCACAACACCAATATTAGCCGTGCCACTACCCAAGGAGCCAATGTTGCTCTATGTAGCCGCGACCAACCGAGTCGTAAGTGCAGTAATTGTAGTGGAGCGTGAAGAGGAAGGAAAGTCGGTGCAAAGGCCGATGTATTACTTAAGCGAGGTATTGTTGACCTCAAAACAGAATTACCCTCACTACCAAAAATGGCGTATGGCGCGTATATGTCGGCCAAGAAACTCAAGAACTACTTTGAGGAACACCCCATCAAAGTGATATGTGAGGCCCCCATATAAGAAATTATGAGCAACAAAGATCCTAGCGGCCGGATAGCAAAATGGGCAATTGAGATAGCCCCATGTGCACCATAGTTCGACAGAAGAGATGCGATCAAATCATAGGCTGTGGTGGATTTCTTTGTGGACTGGGCCGAGATGCAATACGAACCACCTCTGCCAGATTCCAACTATTGGAGAATGCACTTTGACGGATCAAAACTGAAAGAAGGACTGGGCGCCGGTGTGGTACTTACCTCGCCCAAGAAAGATCAGTTGAAATATGTCCTGCAAATCCACTTCAGCGCCTCAAACAATGTTGCGGAATATGAGGCACTTGTGCATGGGCTCAAAGTGGCAAAAGAAGTAGGGATACGTCGGATACAGTGCTTCGGAGACTCGGATTTGGTGGTGTAGCAAGTATCTGGCAATTGGGATGCCTTGGATGCTAACATGGCCCTTTACAGATTTCATGTTCAAAAGATAAGCGAATTCTTCGAGGGGTGTGAATTCCATCATGTACCTTGGATTGAAAATGAGGCAGCCGATGTACTGTCCAAGTTGGGATCATCCCGGCACCCAATCCCGCCAAATGTTGCTTTGGAGCACCTAAGAAAACCATCTATTACACCATCACCGGAATCCGAGTCAATCTATATCCCGGCTCTCTCTGAGTCAGAAGCTACACCTATGGAAATAGACTGGGGAGGCACTTCAGCAAACCCGGGGACTGCCTCGGCAAACCTGGGGACTACCTCAGCAAACCCGGGGACTATCCAGCTAAACCCAGCTGGAGTTATGTCGGTGGATGCGATGGAAATCTATGAGGATCTTTTTGCCATCCGACCTCTACCCACTTAGGCTAAGCCAATATTTGATTTCCTAAAGGAGGGAATTCTGCCGGATGATGAGGTACTCTCAAGGCAAATCCAGAGAAGAGCCAAGGCCTACACCATCATCAATGCCAAACTATACAAAAGAAGTGTAACCACTGTGTTGCAACGATGCGTTGATCCAGAAGAAGCGCTTAACATACTCCGGGATATCCACCAAGGGGAATGTGACCATCATGCATCTTCAAGAGCATTAGTGGCAAAGGCTTTCCGGCATGGATTTTATTGGTCAAATGCTTTGGAACAAGCAGAGGGTCTGGTGAGGAAATGTAATGGGTATCAGAGGTATGCCACCAAGACCCATGTACCAATGTCGGAACTGAAGACCATCCCCATTACTTGGACTTTGATGTATGGTGCCTAGACATGGTAGGACCATTTAAGCCGGCTAAGGGAGGAATGACCCATATCTTGGTTATGGTGGACAAGTTTACTAAATGGATTGAAGTGAAGCCAATCAGGAAATATGATGGGGCAATAGCAGTAAAGTTCCTCAAGGATATAATCTTGAGATATGGCTACCCCCACAGTATCATAACTGATAATGGCACAAATTTTGCTGAAGGAGCATTCGCAAGGTTCTGCCGAGAGAAGAAGATCCAGCTAGATATCGCCTCTGTGGCCCACCCAGCATTGAACGGGCAAGTGGAAAGATCCAACGAACTAGTCTTGTCCGGGATAAAACCCTGACTCATAGAGCCGCTGCAAAGATCAGTGGGGTGCTGGATAGAAGAACTACCAGCAGTACTGTGGAGTTTAAGAACAACTCCGAATCGATCAACAGGCTACACGCCATTCTTTTTGGTATATGGGGCAGAAGCTGTACTACCAGCCGACATAGAGCATGATTCGACAAGGGTCGCCCAATACACAAAAGCCGAAGTGCACGAAGCCCAGCAAAATGATGTTGATCTGTTGGAAGAAGCGAGAGACCTGGCCTTGTCCAGATCTGCCATATATTAGCAAAATCTTCGACGCTACCATAGCCGGAAAGTAAACCCCTGAGTCTTCTGGGAAGGGGATTTGGTACTCCGGCTAGTGTAGCGCACTGCTGACATGCATACCACAGGAAAAGAACAAAGCGAACATGTGCGGAGAGGAATCCAAGCGACCATGGAATGTAGCACTACTTCGTCCTTTTTACACATGACAAAGAGGTGAATGTATCCGAGCTACTCATATGTCAGTATGTATGTCAGCAATGGGTCTTTAATGAAACTTCGGCACCCCAAGCAGAAACTCGAGGACTGCCATAATAATTGTCTTTCTTGCTCTCGTGTTTTATATACGTCGCCTAGGTTAGGTTGTTTACACCTTAGTCGGATTAGTAATGTGTGAGCACCAAAAACCCAACTCTTCGACTTTGCTGCTGTCCAACAAGAATTGGCTTCATGGCAAGCAAGAGAACAAGTTTGGAATTGCAAAACACATGAAAAACGACTAAGGAAAAGAACGTAAGCGAGCCGACATTTATTATTTGGACTAACCTCTTGTTTACTTTACTCGTTGCCCACCGGATTATTTTGAGCTAATCTCAAAGTTTCAAGTATTGTTAAGTCATTTTTTTGCACCTCGGACTCGTAAGTCAAAAAACCGAATCAAGGTAGATGCGAGCCGAGTCAAAAATTGAGGGAACAAGAAAAGGAAACTCGGGGACTTCACCCACGATAATCCGACATTAAGAACTTAGTAGCAAACGACAATAATTATAGCCAAACCAAACCATAGTGCTTAAATACATCTTCACCCGGCATTCTAGGGATCTGACAAATATTGTTAAGTGTTTTTCATGCTCAAGGAGCAGGAGCAGAAGACGAATTATCGGCCGATGGAGGAGGTACTTCAGAGTCTGTGGGCGGGGCACTAGCCTCGACCTCATCTTTGGGGTTGGCCTCCTCATCTTCCGGATCTTCAACATCGTCGCCGAGTTCGGAAGCCTCGCCCTCACTTTCCTCATCATCTACACCCTCAGAAACCTCGACATCATTGAATACATCAAGATAGCTCGGCCCCTCGTTCCAAGCGTGGTAGAAGGCATATTGGATGAGCTTGTTAGCTCGAGCCTTGCGCTGTGCAATGCACTCCGGATCATTGGACCACTTTGACCCGGTGCGCAAGCGCTCAAGCAGATTGAGGTCAAGCTCGTCATACCAAGAGAGAACAAACTGCAGCACTGTATCAGCTCTGGCCCGTGCAACAGATTTTCGCCACAGGTTTAGCTGAGTCTCACACTCCATCAATTTTGCTATAAAAGCAGCATTTCCCTTGGGAGTGGGCTCAGTGGGCCAGAGAGAATTAAACATCCACATTGCTGCCGGCATGATATCTGCGCCATAGTTCTTCACTAGCTCCATGCGAGTAGTGAGGCTCACCAGCAGATCCTCCGTCTCTGTCGTCGGATTGATGACAAGTACGCCATGAGGGGGTCCTCGAGGCATGTGGAAGAGAGGGGTGTGAGACGTATGGTGTTTCGGGACGGTGAGCACACAAGTTTACCCAGGTTCGAATCCGCCGACTTTAGACGGATCCTACTCCTGCTAGCAATCCAGTAATACGGTAGAGCCGGAATATGGGTTACAAGGGTTCGCCTGTGCGAGTTGAGATTGTAGACTATTGAGGGTGCCCTAAAGGCTCTCCCTAGGACGGCTTATATAGATATCCGGCCTAGGGTTTATAGGAGAGATCTATCCGGCTATGACTAAGAGTCGGTTATAGAGTACATCTTGAACTACAAGTAACACTATGGGCCTATGTTGGTAAGTCTTCTGGGCATTCCCGTAGTCGGATTGGACTCCGTCTCTTCTCCCTGACTGGGCCGCCCGTGAAGCAAAGCTCTAACCCGAAGTGGGCCACCCTAGTTAGTGAGGAACTGTGAGGATACCCGGAAAGTATATCCCCAACAGCAGCCCCCAGAAGTCACCAAGATCCAAAGTCGGATTCATCATCATCTAGCTTGATCTTCGGCTTGTAGAATCTTGAAGGGTTCCTGAAACTTCAAAACAAAAGATACGATCCGAGTCTTAAAAATAAGTCGGACCTATCAGCATGTTACTCGGATTTTCCAGCTTGATATTCAAACTAAGCCGAAACGTGGTCTCTGACGTCATCTGACACCGGTCATGGTCAAGTCACGTCATCTGACAAACATCCTGTCAGCACGACTGTTGGTGGGTCCGTTGTTCGTGGAACCGAGGCGCTGTTTCAATGCGTACGCGGAGATCGAGGCGACGTAATCATCGCGTGGGACCTTCCCAGTTCCTTCCACGACGCGTGGTGTCTACACAGTGCCGTTTGCACGAATCTTGGCGTGGTTAGGTGGTTATAGGGGGTGAGGATTTTCTTTTCCTCATCTTCACCTATTCCCTTGCCGTTTCTTCTCCTCCACCTCTCCCCAGCGCACAGAGCTCTTTTGCCTCCTAGATTCCCAGCACCGCCCATCCAAGGTCACCAGCGCACCAGAGAAATGGCTTCCTCTTCATCGTCCGGTTTGGCTGGCTTCGCAGCGGCGGCGACGACAGCGGCGGTGGCGGAGAAAGAAAGCAACCGTGGGGTTTGTATCTCGTGTCTCCTCGACAACGAGAAGCTCCGCGGAGTGGATAATGAAGGGCTCCTCCGCGCAGGCGACTAGCGGAGCGGTTTCGGCAAAACCATCCCCAACCCGCACGCCGACGAGCGGGTACACTTCGGCACCCACCTCGACATAGGTTTGTCTTTCCCTCCCTCGGAATTCTTTTCCGAGGTGATTGATCATTACAGCGTTCATCTTCACCATCTTCCTCCCAACTCCATCTTAGAGATGAGCTCTTATGCAGCGTTGTGTGAGGGATACCTCGGCATTAGGCCGAGTCTCACTTTATTCCGGTTTTACTTTCATGTCTGGAGAAACTCTATCACTGCCGGTAATTCTTATATTACCGGTACTATTAGCCTTTCAGTTAGACGCGAGCGTGTTTATCCTCGCATTTTAGCTAGTGAGTCGTTCAAATAGTGGCCGGCCACCTTCTTTTACCATAAGGATATTCCTGCTCTCGGCAAAGCTACTGCTTTGCCGGCTTTAATCGACATAGCCGCCACGGCCCTTCCATCTTGGGACGAGGCTCCTTCAGCTCTCCGTGATGATCTGATCCTCGCCAACAGGCGGATTGAATACCTGATGAAGCACAAGGGCCTGAAAGGGTCCGACTTAGTCTAGTCCTAGGTGGCACGCCAGATCCAGCCTCTCCAGTACCACGGCGACCGACTGATGCATTCCATCACGGCGTCGAAAAATGACTCCCTCCGCATTAGTCCCAAGGCTTTGAAGCCACAGGATTACATTAGCCAGATCAAATGGCTGATTAAGGAGCGGATCGAGAGGAAAATTCCGGACTTGTCTCTAGACATGCACACAGCAGAAGACCCTGTAGTGCCGGTAAGCTTTTAACAACAAACCCTTTTTATATGTTTCACCTTTTAAGTTATTTTGCAATACTGAGATATTTTCTTCTTTTCAGCTTGACGACCTCCCCGAGTCGGAGCTGGCTCCTATCGAGGGGTATCCTCTGGAGTTTTCTCAGGAGGAGGAACTGGTCCCACTGCCGAACGTTGTGCCCAGGAAGCACAAAGCTTCGACAGTGGTTGTTGGCACAAAGGAGGTGCAGTTGTGAAGAGGTAACTTTCAACACAACTTCCGCCTTTGTACTTTACTCGTAATTTCTTCCGAGATGTAACGTTTTCCATTATTTTACATTCCCAGAGCTAAGCAGCTCATCAAGGGTAAGGGGAAGGGAACTTCTTCGAAGCCCTTGCAGCAGATGAAGCTGACTATGGCTTCTCCTGCTGCGGCTCCTCCGACTCCTGCCCCTCAACCTTCTGCAACGCCGGTGATCATTCCATCATCGGTTGTCGCAGAAGATCCGGCTCCTTCAACGGGGCCAGCAACCCTTGAGTCACAGACTGATGCCACCATGGGTGGCTCAGGTTTATATAAGGGTGAACCCTCTTCGGGTAATGATCCCTCGACAGAGACCTTCGCCGAAAACCTCCTGAACAATTTGGGGCTTGCCAAATTTGGCTTGTCTCGGAAATCTGCGGAGGAGATCCAGCGGCTGGCCTAGCAATGTCTGGAGAGCCGTAATCTCTCTACCAAAGAAATAGCACAAGAAGCAGAGGACATCAAGTACTCTGACCTTCTTGAACAGGTCCGCCTTCGCGACGAGGGATTAAGAGTTGGTGTGCTTCCACCACCTCCGGTTATTCCACTGACCCTCATCGAGAAGGTTACCACCGAGGTGAACATGTTCCTGATCAAGCTCACACATGAACATCATGTAAGTTGGAATTCCAACTCACGTTTTTCTTTATTGTATTTTATATCATATCCTCTAGCCCCCAAGCATGAAGTAGGATATACAGTCCGGGTTTATGCTTCCTTAGGATGCCAAAGAATGAACTAGTGTAGCCCCCAAGGCTCGTGCTAATATTAGTAACAATATTAGCCCAAGTCTTCAGTAGACTTCTGACTCTGGGTATTCTGACTTACAGAAAGTTAATTCATATAACCAGGATTTGTTGAAGAATATCTGTAACAAGCGGAGAGAGATCAAAGCACTCCGACTTTAAAATGCTGAACTGAAGGTTTCCAAGGATGAGGCCGAAGGTAAACATTCCGAGACTCAAAACTTTGTCTTGATTTTCATAGTCGAATTTTTTACTGAACTGTTGTTCTTTTGTCTTACAGCACTGGTAAAACAGTCCTATGCTATGATCGAAGAGGCCGAGAACCTCAAAACCCTGGTGGTGGAGAATAAAGAACTTCGCCAAGAGCTGGATAAGCTCAAGGCAGATCATGAGAAGAGCATCGCTCAAATTCTCGAATCCTCCTCCATGGCTACTGATGAACGTGATCGTAAGATTGTGGTTCAAGATCAGAGAATCTCGGATCTCAACAATGAGCTTTGTAGAGAGAAGGATCTTTCCGAAGCGCTCCAGCTAAAATCCGGAGTCTTCGAGAAGAGAAGACCAAAGTTGATGACGTCATCTTCGGTATGTTTCCATCTTTCTGACTTGTCTACATTCTTCGACTCTTTCGATGTCGAATTTTCTTAACCATTTTGTGTTATATATATATAGGTCCTCTTAACTTGACGGACTCTTCTTCTACCGAGCCTCGCACCCACCAACTGACCCAAGTCGGCGATTTGCTTCATGACTTCCACCAATCCATCGAGGACATTGGCGAAGCTCTCAGGGTTTCGGACATGCATAGCATGTCTGACTTTCAGGTGCGAGACAAGGTGAAGGAGATGCCGCAGCTCGTCCGGCAGTGGAACATGTCCTACGCGCGATCAGCAGCGCAAAACGCCCTCAGAATGGTCATGAGCCACCATGGAAGCATGGAAATCTGGCAAGTGACCAGAGGGTACTCTACTGTGGATGAAGACGGACAGGAGCGAAACATCAAGGCCATCATGGACTCCTGTGCCGGATATGGGTGTCATGTAGCTAACTTAACCAGCTATGACACTCCCTTCTTCACCCGCATGGATACGCCGCCTCCGCCTCCAGAAGAAGCAGCAGAAGTTTTCGAGGATGGACAAACCATATCCGATTTGGACATCTCGGATCGCTATCAGGGTGCGGCTGATGTGTCCAGCGAGCCGGCAACTCCTACCTCCTCTCCTACATCATAGATTACCAGAAACAAATGTATTATTCTGAGAAACATTATGGGTCTATAAATATGCAGTAGTAAACTTTTACTAGTGCTAAGCTTTTATCTATTCAGCACTTTTGGCTTTTAAATTTTGTGTGCCTGAAATGTTTACATAAGCACTTGTACTTTTTTGTCTACACTTATCGTTTATCTAGCTTTCCGCCTCGTCCCTTTTGTGAGCCGGCTAAACCTTTAGCACGGAAACTTTGCCGAGCAACGGAGCTCAATTGCTAAACCAGTTTAAACTCGGAAACAAAGCCGGCTTCTAGTACCAACAATTCACTACTCGGAAAATACCCGCATCCGGCAATCAGACAAATAACCAAAGTATAGACTAGAAACTTTAAAGTTATACTTGAAGGTAGCATTTTTAGAATCGGAAATCTAAACCAGAACAAACATGAGCATAAAGTACTTTCAAGTATTCTGGGATTTTCGACTTTGTGACATGATCATTCAGAAATAAGATGGTAAAAACTTCTCAGAAAAAACTTGAGGTAATCAAAACTTTTATTTCTCACCGAACATGTACACATATATGATTACAAAGAAGGATAGACTAAGAATAAAAGGGACGTAGCTGAGCAATATTCCACGGTCTGTCTAACTCATCCGGATTTGTACTGCCTCCAGCTCTCTTTCTTTTCTTAGTAGCAGGTCTTTCTTTGATTGGCCTCATATTAGTTAGGTAGTATGAACCATTGTGTAATACTCGACTAACCAAGAAGGGCCCTTCCCATACCGGGGAAAGTTTGTGCTTTCTTTGTTGCACAAGCCGGAGAACCAAATCGCCCTTACTGAAAGACCGGTTTTTGACTCTCTGGCTATGATACTTGCGTAACTTCTACTGATAGGCTGTTGATCTCATTTCAGCAACGACGCGAACTTCTTTGACTAAGTCGAGATCATTTTGTCGAGAAATCTTGGCATCTTCTTCGATATACGCGGCCACTCTAGGAGAAGTGTGAATCAAATCACTAGGAAGAACTGCTTCTGCACCATAGACTAAGAAGAAAGGTGTGTATCTGGTTGACCTATTCGGAGTTGTTCGTAAACTTCATATTACAGAGGGTAATTCGTCCGCCCAAGCCCCCGCGGCACGTCGTAGTGGTGCTTCAAGTCTCGGTTTTAAGCCTTGTAGGATTAAACCATTTGCTCTTTCAACTTGTCCATTAGCTTGTGGATGTGCGACTGATGCAATGTCAAGCCGGATATTTTGTTTGTTGCAGAATTGGCCAATTCTCCCATAGAGAAATTACTCCCGTTGTCCGTGATAATACTATGCAGATAACCATACCAGATTATAACATTCTCGACAAATCTTTTGGCTGTTGCTCCATCACAACTAGTGACGGGTTTAGCCTCAATCCATTTGGTGAATTTATCCACCATCACTAAGAGGTGAGTAAATCCACTTGGAGCCCGTCTAAACGGTCCTACCATGTCAAGCCCCCAGACCGCGAAAGGCCATGTTATAGGTATTGTTCACAACTGATCAGCCAGAACGTGAGCTTGTTTGGCGTACTTTTGGCAGCCTTTGCACGTCTTGACTAGCCGTTCGGCATCTGCCTGAGCTGTAAGCTAGAAAAAACTGTGTCAAAAAGCTTTTGCCACTAAAGATTTGGCTGCAGCATGGTGACCACACTCGCCTTCGTGGATCTCTCTTAAGATTTCCACTCCTTCTTCCGAAGATACGCAGCACTGAAAGACCCCAGATACACTCCGCTTATAGAGCTCACCACTAACCATAGTATAGGCTTTTGCTCGTCGGATGATCTGCCGGCTCAGGACTTCGTCTTCGGGTAATTTGCCATCTACCAAATAATCAAGGTAGGGTTGAGTCCAGCTGGGAATTACAGCCAGAACTTCTATCAAAGGTGAGTCGGATTTGGTCGGATATTCCTCGTCTACTCCCTTTATTGAGGGAACTTTGAGGTGCTCCAAGAAAGCGCCATCCGGGACCTCTTTCCGTGCAGAGCCTATCCGAGATAATGCATCTACTTCCTCATTTTCTGCTCGAGGGATGTGTTGAACCTCAAACCCTTCGAACGATTTAGATAAATCATCCACGACAGCTTTATATGCTGCCATCTGTTTATTTGCATTACAAATATCCGACACTTGCTGAGCAACAAGATCCGAATCTCCGTAACACATCAAACGTCGGATGCCGATATCCTTAGCAATCCGGATTCTGTGTAGCAGTGCTTCATACTCGGCAATATTATTTGTCGCTGTGAAGTGGATCTGCAACATGTATAGAAGTTTATCTCCTTGGGGTGATTTGAGCACCACGCCAGCCCCCGAGCCCCTGCAAGCCTTAGATCCATCAAAATATAGGGTCCAATATTCTGACTCAGGGAGGGTCATATTCTCCTTCGTCTCTGTCCAATCAGCAACAAAACCGGCAAGGATTTGGGATTTAATTGTTGTCCGAGGTTTGTACTCAATATCGAAAGCTGAGAGCTCTATGCCCCATTTGGCGACGCGTTCTGTGGCGTCACTGTTGTTGATTATATCTCTCATGGGAGCTGTGCTCACCACGGTAATTGGATGCTCCTGAAAATAGTGTCATAGCTTACGAGATGCTAAGAAAACACCGTAAGCCAGCTTTTGATAGCGCGGATACCGCTGTTTTGATTCTGTTAGAACCTCGCTGACAAAGTAAGTCGGACGCTGCACCAAGTGTTCCTGATTTTCCTCCAGTCTCTCCACTACCATGACGATACTGATGACTTTGTTTATCGCAGCAAGATAAAGCAACATCGGTTCCTGTGGTTCCGGTGCAGCAAGGATAGGAGCAGATGAGAGTACTTTCTTTAGGTCTTGTAGTGCGGCTTCAACTTCGTCGGTCCACACAAAATCCTTGGTCTTTTTCAGGAGTTTGTATAATGGTGCGGCCCTTTCACCGAGCTGGCTTACAAACCGACTGACTGCAGCGATGCAACCAGTTAGTCTTTGTACGTCCTTCAGGCGAGTTGGCCTGGAAATATTGAGTATGGCCTTGATTTTTTCTCGGTTCACCTCTATGCCTCTTTGAGACACGATGAAACCTAACAATTTTCCGGCTGGGATTCCAAAGAAGCATTTCTTCGGATTAAGCATTATGTTGTATTTTTGTAGATTGGCGAACGTTTCCTCCAAGTCGGAAATCAGTGTTTCCTTCTTTTTGGACATCACCGCAATATCATCCACATATGCATGTACATTGAGTCCGATTTGATCATGGAGGCAGCGCTGCATTGTGTGTTGGTACGTAGCTCCTGCGTTCTTCAGCCCAAAAGGCATTGTAACAAAACATAAGGTTCCGAAGGGGGTTATGAATGAAGTTTTGACTTTGTCAGATTCCTTCATCTAGATTTGGTGATAACCGGAATATGCGTCGAGAAAACAGAGGAGTTCCGAGCCTGCCGTAGAATCGATAACTTGATCAATCCTAGGCAGAGCGAACAGATCTTTCGGACAAGCCTTGTTCAAGGCAGTATAATCAACACACATCCTTAAATCAATGGTGTCCTTTTTAGGGACCATTATAGGATTGGCCGACCACTCAGTGTGGATGACCTCTTCTATGAATCTGGCTAACTCGAGCCGTGCTAGTTCCTTAGCTATTGCCTTACGCTTTTCATCACCGAAACATCGTAAGGACTGTTTGACGGGTTTAGCGTTCGGGTTTACATTTAAACAGTGCTTGGCAAGTTCCCTAGGTACTCTAGTCATGTCAGATGGTTGCCATGCGAAGATATCTTGATTTGCTTTGAGGGACTTGACGAGCGCGCTTTCCTATGCGCTATCTAGGCCTACGCCTATCTGGGTCACCTTGGAGGGGTCATCATCCTTCAAAGACGTCTTCTTCGTCTCTTCTGATGCCTTGAACTCCAGATTTGGCTTTGTCACCTCCTTTGTTGCGGGCATCTCGGACGGATCTATGCTTTTCTTGATCTCCCGGTACTCCTAGGCATGCAGCACGACTTCAGCAAAGGCGGCATTTCCATCCTTGCACTCTTGCACTTTCTTTGGGTCTCCCCTGATGGTGATTACGCTGTTGGGACCTGGAATTTTCATTGTATTGTAAATGTAACACGAACGAGCCATAAAAGCCTAGTAAGCCGGACGTCCGAATATAGAATGGTACGCGCTCTTGAACGGGACCACTTCGAAGGAAAGTGCCTCCGTCCGGTAGTTCTTTGGAGTTCCAAAGGTAACATCCAAAGTGATTTCTCCCAGGGAATTAGCTTGTCTTCCTGGGAAAACTCCATGAAAAATCACAGAACTATGGTTCAGCTGGGTTTTCGAGATCTTCATCCGGCATAGCGTTTCGACATACAGAATGTTATTGCTGCTTCCACCGTCCATGAGAGTCTTGGAGAAACCATAACCGTCAATAAGTGGATTGACGATTAAGGCGTATTTTCCTCGCCTGTGCAACTTAGGCGGATGATCAGCGCGGTCAAATGTGATTGCCACTTCCGACCAGTCCAGGAATTGGGGGATAGCCGGAACTGTTGCATTGAGCTCATGTAGCACTGCCTTTTTGACTTTTGCTGGTTGAGATCCGAGGAAGGTGACATAAGTGTCTTTCTTGGTCGGAAAATTTTTCTTCCCTTCTGGCTTGGGATTTGAAGCATCAGCTTCCTCCATGTCGGAATCTTCCTTGGTTTCTTTATCTTTGTCAGGATTCTTCTTTCCCTTGTTCTGCTTTGCTTTGTAGCAGCGGTATCATCTCTCTTAATGTCATCATTGAAATGACACTCGGCGTTTGTGTGGGACGAGCACCCATTGGCGTCTAAGTGATACACACATGGGTTATTGGCAATGTCGGCCCAAGAGTAGGTTTTTCTGGGTTGCTGGTCTCCTCTACCTTGAACTCTCGAAGTCCCACGACCGCGTCCGCGGCCTCCGCCACGTCCTCCTCGTCCTCCAGACTCGAAAGTAGCAGTAACCACTGCCGTTTCCATGTTGGGTTTTTCTTCCGAGGTGTTCTTGCGCTTCTGAGCTTGTTGCTTTGGTTGCTTTGCCGACTGTGGCACAGCCAGGGTGTTGAGTAATCCCTCTGTGTTTTGTCCGCATCTGCATACTTGCTCCCTGTTTCTATCATCTCTCCCAAATCAGTGACTTTGTCACACTTCAAGCGATGACGTAGTAAACCAATTGGGAGACCTGCAATGAAAGCTTCAATCACAGTTTGGTCATTTACTCCTTCACAGGAGTTCTTGGTGTCGATCCATTGCCCGAGGTAATCCCGGCAAGTTTCTCCGGCTTTCTAGGTGCAATGCTGTAGGTCTCCGACCGTGCAGGGCCTCCGATGTGTGCCTTTGAAATTTCGAAAGAACGCGCTTTGCATGTCATACCAGTTGTGGATGGTGTTCTCCGGAAGTTCATTAAGCCATGATTGTGTCGTCTTCTGCAACATGAGTGGGAGATATCGGGTTGCGACCAGGCTGTTTCCGCCTTTGGCGATGCAGCAAGCTTGGAAAAAATCCTGTAGCCAAGTATCTGGCCGAGCTATGCTGTCGTAGGCTTGGATATGTCTTGAGATAGGAAATCCTTCCGGTAATCTTGTAGCTCTTATGCATGGTCCGAAGCACTTTGGTCCCACGTATATATCATCATTTTCATAGCGACGTGCCTTTATATTGGAGTTGATCCTATGCCTTGCGTCATTCAGGGATAGAGATCATCCCGAGTGTCGGCTGTGGCGGCGGTGCCTTGGAGCCGGACTTTGGCTTCTGCCACCACCTCCTCCACCACGACGCCCTCCTTGGCCTCCTTGGGAGCCGTTGTGATGGCTACTTGGTGGAGAGGGTGGAGCAGCTGGGTTATTTCTAGCTGATCGTCGGCCTCCATCCGGAGCGTCATTATTTCGGTTTCGGGGAGGATCTTCATTATGACGAGCCCCCTGCCGGCTTGTCTCGGCACAGTGTCCATCGTTCCTTCGTCCGTCATCCGGACGGCTTGCATGTCTAGGAGGTGGCATTCTTTGTCGGTCCTCCTCCCGACATTTCTCTTTATCTTCTTCCCTGTGGCCTTTTGACTCTCGGCAGGGAGGGTTCCTCGGATTTAGTGCAGCAATTGCCTCTTGCTCCACGACTGGTTTAGCGTTACGCCAATCACGAGTATCTTTGTGGTGTTGTCCCGAGGATCCGGTTCTTGATTGATTGTCTTCCCGACGGTCGGAACGGTGGTGCTGCTCTGGAACACGTTGGGGTCTTATGTCAGCCCATGCTGGATCTGTGCAACATTGGTCAGAATCTGAGACCAGTTTTTGACTTCCAGACAGGGCGACCTTTTTCTACTCCAGCCCTTTGTTGACTAGTTTGATTCCCAACCGGATCTGCTCCGGGCCTGGATTAGCCAATAGGATTTCCCAAGCCGCAACGGTGTTCTGTACTGGAGCTGGATACACCCAATCCCCGTTGCTGTCGCGTCGAGGCATCCCAAGTTCTCCTCCGAAAAGGACTTTATGAATCTACGGGAATTGGTTGTCATTAGTATGACGTTTCCTAGTCTTCTAATGTTGCCTGGAGTTGTGTTTTTCCACAGATGCCATGCGTTTCTTGTCCTCCTCAATGTTTTTGGCTTCATCGAGGAGTACTTGACGACACGCTTCTAGGGCTTGTGCCCTCTCATCCAGCTCTTCAGTAGTAAGCTCTGCAGATGTAGGAATAGGTGTGGTTAATGCAGCATCGATGAGTTTACACGCACCTTCGGTGATCACGTGTCCATCCATTGACTCTTCTTTTTTGGGCTCGTTTGGGATAAGTGCTCCATCCGAGTCTTCCTCGTATTCCTCGGCAATCAACTCCTCTAGCAGAGGGTCTTTCGTCGGGGTCTTGTTCTTCTTGTCCTCTTCTTTGCCTTCTTGGCAGCGCCGGTAGCAAAGACGGCTTTGGGTCCATTTCCCGGAGTCAAGCTCTGATCGGTACTTTCGGACGTCTGGACCTCGGGATTATCTCTGATTTCCATGTCATCCCGCGCTTTGGGAGAGTGTTCCCCGGATCCTTCATCCATGGCTTCTCCTTCATCTGTAGCTTTGGAGTTATACTCCTCTTCATATTCCGCAGAGAACTTTTGGAAATCTGCTGACGTCATCGATTCATCTGAGGATGCAGGTACGTTGGTGTTTGTTCCAATCGCCTCCAGCATAGAGTTGGTGTTGTCTCCAGCATCGGCAGTGCCGGATCCGGATCCCACATATCCGACAAAGTGTGATGTGCCCCTCCTGAGATAGCTGTTGTCTTCATAGTAGGCTTCGTCGAAACGTTTGATGGTCTCGAGAATTGCATCTACGCCTGAGTTTTGCATTATCATGCGTCTTAGTGTGTATCTCAGAAAAGGCATGTCTGTCCCGGCATCATCAGAGCTAGAATCAGTGTCATTGCTATGCTCCTCCTGGATTTCGACCTCAGCGGGTGGGTCGATCTGGGATTCGGTCTCTCCAGGGAGATCCACTCCAGATTCGACTTGGACCGCTAGGTCTGCCTCAGGCTTGGATTTCTCCACTATCTCCGCAACTGGTGCGGGCTGGGTGGGATTAGGGTTTCCTGAGATCCGGAACTCTGCCGCCTCCGCGGACAAAGGGGACCCAGAAATTTCTTCTGCCTCTATCGTCACCGCTGGGGTGGGTGGGACAGGTTTAGCAAAACCGATGTAAACATCGATATCGCCAAAAGACATGATGGTGTAGGCAGTCACCGCCTCCCTAGCCGGAATCCAGGTCTCATCGAGAACGATGAGAGGGACATCACTGGCATAGAGGATGCGACCGACAGCGATAGTCTCGCCGATTCTGATTCTTGTAGATTCCGCTCGAAACGCAGATCCGAAGCTCACTTGCCCCACGGTGGGCGCCAACTGTCGTCGGATTGATGACAAGTATGCCATGAGGGGGTCCTCGAGGCGTGCGGAAGAGAGGGGTATGAGACGTACGGTGTTCCGAGACGGTGAGCACACAAGTTTACCCAGGTTCGAATCCGCCGGCTTTGGACGGATCCTACTCCTGCTAGCAATCCAGTAATACGGCAGAGCCGGAATATGGGTTACAAGGGTTCGCCTGTGCGAGTTGAGATTGTAGAAAATTGCGGGTGCCCTAAAGGCTCTCCCTAGGAAGGCTTATATAGATATCCGGCCTTGGGTTTACAGGAGAGATCTATCCGGCTACGACTAAGAGTCGGTTACAGAGTACATCTTGAACTACAAGTAACACTATGGGCCTATGTCGGTAAGTCTTCTGGGCCTTCCCATAGCCGGATTGGACTCCGTATCTTCTCCCTGACTGGGCCGCCCGTGAAGCAAAGCTCTAACCCGAAGTGGGCCACCCTGGTCAGTGAGGAACTGTGAGGATACTCAGAAAGTATATCCCCAATAGTCTCGTAAGGGATTGACCCGGTGGCAGGACCTGTTGGAATACCACGTTGCTGGCGATACCTGGCCATGGCACTGACAGCAATAGAGTCGCCCTCAGGGAACTTGCATGAGAATAAAACGAGGAATCTCAGTGAGAAACAATGCATAACCTGGGGAGGTAAGAATTGAAAAAGAGAAAGGGAACTCACGAGAAATCTAGAAAAGGAGACGATGGAGCTCGGCATGAAGATTGGCGTTGCTGGCCAGGAGTCTTTCATATTCCGAGGTCACTGACGTAAGTTTTACGTCGGCTTCCTGCAATAGGTCCTTGTCCTTGGAAATTTGCATGGTCAGACGCTCCTTTTTCTCGGCAAACTCCTGATCAGCCTTATCCAGCTCGGGTTTGTGGAGGTCCTTAAGCCTGTGGATTTCGGCATTCAACCGAGTAATCTCCCAGTCCTGGAGGCGCAGCCCAGCAGTCTCATCATCCTTTTTCTTCAGTTTAGCTTGGTGCTTCCCTGCTTGTTCGAGAAAATGTGTCATCATATCAGGAATAGGCACGCTATCTTCAAGTGTAGCTGCAATAGTAAATTGACTCGGCGAAACCGAGGTATAAATATCTACCAAGTCAAGGAAAGAACGGGCAGTGGCCAAGAAAGTAAGACAAGTTACCTTGGATTTCAGCCAAATTTTTGCACATGATAATGTTTTCAGCCTCAACCTCGGCTGCATAGTTCAGATAATAAGTTAATATGGATAAAGAATACCCCCAAGGAAGGTAGATGAACAGAACTTAAGCGAAGGGATTTACCCTTCTTCTGGTGGTCCACCAACAACTTGCCATATCTGGCACGAAGATCTTTGTATGAGTCTAGCAGGTGCTGGAACGCAGCTGTTCGGCGGTTGGTGGTGATCTACAAAAACGAGCCACTGTTAGCTAATAGGTAAAAGGAAGTAATTCGAAGTATGCAAGATCCGGGCCAAGTGGAACTTAAACCGGCTCTAGGTGTGTGGATATTCGAAGTATTAAAGATCCGGGCCAAGTGGAACTTAACCCGGCTCTAGGTGTGTGGATATTCGAAGTATTCAAGATCCGGGCCAAGTGGAACTTAACGCGTCTCTAGGTGTGTGGATATTCGAAGTATTCAAGATTCGGGCCAAGTGGAACTTAACCCGGCTCTAGGTGTGTGGATATTCGAAGTATTCAAGATCCGGGCCAAGTGGAACTTAACCCAGCTCTAAGTGTATGGATATTCGAAGTATTCAAGATCCGGGCCAAGTGGAACTTAACCCGGCTCTAGGTGTGTGGATATTCGAAGTATTCAAGATCCAGGCCAAGTTGAACTTAACTCGACTCTAGGTGTGTGGATATTCGAAGTATTCAAGATCCGGGCCAAGTGGAACTTAACACGGCTCTAGGTGTGTGGATATTCGAAGTATTCAAGATCCAGGCCAAGTGGAACTTAACCTGGCTCTAAGTTTATAGCTATTTGAAAATGCTAAGGACTTACACTAACTTCTCTGGAAGCATCCGACCGAGTAATAAATTACCCCCTCGATGGCTCGGGGACTAGTGGATATATCTATAAGTATAAGTGTACCTAAAGTAGCATAGCAGAAGAAAGGGATTACCTCCATCATTTGGCCAACCAGAGAAATAGCCTTGGGGGCGGAGTTCATTTGAGCACTAAACTCTGCCGGGCTAAACTTCTCCGGCAGATCATCTTGCGAATCAATGAACTGGGCTGTAGCTCTCGCTGCTAGGTGAATGCCTCGTCACCAAGCCCTTAGCGTGGGCCTCCCGTCTTGCGGACTGAGCAGAAGTGGGACTAGTATGTAGGACCAGTTGCTTACTGCCCTTTGATCCAATGGCTGGAGATCCGAAAGCGGAGTCCTTGGCAGGCTCGACAGCCATCTTGCTCTTGCCGGGTAAGGCGGGGCACTGGAGAATAGCTGGAGCTACGGAGCCGGACTGAGTGGCGGAGGCTGGCTGAAAGATGTCCTTGATGGACACTATAGATCCAGAGGCGATGGATTGAGGCTTTTTCTTCGTGGCTTTGGTTGAGGCTATTGTTGCTCCTGCTGCTGGCTTTGGCGCTGGGGCTGGTGCTTTTGTTGGAGCTGTTGGTGTTGGTGCTGGTGCTGATGCTAGTGCTGGTTCTGCTGTTGTTGGTGCTGCTGATGCTGATGCTGGTGGTGCTGGAGCTGGTACTGCTAGTACTAGTGTTCCTGGTACAGATGAAACTGGAGTTGAAGAAGAAATTGTTTGGGGCGGTGCCGATGAAGCTGGCACCTTAGAGCTGGGCGCTGGCGGCGAAGCAGATGAGCTGGGAAAATCCGGCATTGCCGTATCCTGGGCTGCTCCGCTGCCCCCTACATCGACGTTGCCCTTCTCATGGCGAGGTGGGCTCTAATCAGGCGCAGCCGCGGAGTCCTCGTGGATAGGACTCAGCGGGTGAACATCGTTGTTGCGGGGGGAGAAGAATCACTCCAGATCGGAGAAGAAATGCTGGGGCCGCTCTGGGAGTAACCCTGGGAGCGCTGCAGAGAGGAAAAAAAGCAAGTCAGAAAAAGAAAGAGAAATAGATAAAAGGCAAAGAGAAATAGATCTAGGCGCGCTTGGGGGGTACCCGCGCCACCATAGGGTGTGGTTGCCTCAGTGCCCTCCTCCGTCTCTGCTTTGGACTCCGTCTTGTGTTGGGAAAAATAGGAACTTTGGCTTTTGTTTCGTCCAATTCCGAGAATATTTCCTTACTAGCTTTTCTGAAACCAAAAATAGCAGAAAACAGGCAACTAGCACTGCGGCATCTTGTTAATAGGTTAGTTCCAGAAAATGTATAAAAATACCTCAAAGTGTAAATAAAGTTGATATAACATAAACATGGAGCATCAAAAATTATAGATACATTTACGACGTATCAAGCATCCCCAAGCTTAACTCCTGCTCGTCCTCGAGTAGGTAAGTGATAAAAAGAATAATTTTTGAGGTGACATGCACCATCACAATCTTGATCAAGGTATTCGTAAACCATTGATAGCCGGGATCAAAGTACTCTAAACATAAGCATGAAAGATAGAGTTCTAATAATAAGACATGGCAACTATGTTGTAACATGAAAAGGTACAAACAAAAGATCATGAATAACAATACATTGAAAGACGTTTGTTTGTTTCACATATAGAAAACATAATAAGAGTGGTATTCAGCTTGTCCCTCATGGTATAGAAAAACATAAATGCATAGGACACCTTCAAAGTTCATAAGGGTGACTACATACAAATAATTTAAGAACAAGAAATATAAAAGTTATGAATCAATCAACAAGTTTTGGGACAATGCACATTAAACTAAGAATTACCACTATGTTCTC
The DNA here is from genome assembly GCA_916181665.1 of Avena sativa. Lineage (NCBI taxonomy): Eukaryota > Viridiplantae > Streptophyta > Magnoliopsida > Poales > Poaceae > Avena > Avena sativa. Next base: position 228,418,223 of record OV702291.1, read on the forward strand.
TTAATAGGTGCATAAAGATAGAAGATGTAGACTCAACATAAAAGTAAAAAAGAAAGGCCCTTCATAGAGGGAAGCAGGGATTTCAAGTTTCATAAAGAGCTTCCAAAAATTATGGTACTTATTAGCTTTTAGTTCTCATTGCCCCTATCATAAGCATCTTGAGGTGATTAAGGTTAAAGTGACCCAAATATGAGGATATGCTTGACAAGTTATAAGTTGAAAATCTCACGCCCCTTGCTTACGAGTACTGAACCTCATGCTACTCAACTTTAGTCACAAGTAAGTTCTTGTCATTATAAGTACATGTGTATCATAGAGAACCGCCAACGGAGTACCCCTTGCCCCATGACACAGGAGCATTCCCATATCAAAATGACAAGGCAACAGACAATGAGCATCTCAGCAATCTTTTTATTTGCTATTTGCATAGGTTTTTATTAAGGATGCTTCACAGAATGCTCACTATGGTTATTCTGCAAGTTTCCACCATGATTAGGCATGGCTTAGGCTAGCCGCTCAGGCGTTTCTCTAACACACATACAAACTCCATGAGCTTACAAGCTCCCCTTTTATTTCACACCGCTGGGATCCATAAACAAAAGAACAAGATATCAACTAAATTATAAGTGCAATGTTGAAAGCGTTCCCCATGGTATCATGGTTCTGCTAATTCACAACTTATAAAGTGCAAGCATATAAGCAACATAGATGGACATAATGGTTCAAGTTTATTAAGTGCAAGAAAATAAAGTGTGCCATCAAGTTTGTGAGAGCTTTAATCACTAATTTTCACATAACAAAAGTTTAATTTGGAAGGTAGATAAAAACATGAATATACTTGGAATGGTGTAACACACCATGCATAGGAATTTATAGTGGAATCTTTGGAATAACTTGGTTTCTTGGGAGTTGGATGCATGAGTAGAACTCATACTCAGTATAGGTGGAGGCTAGCAAAAGACTGGGAGCGACCAACTAAGAGAGAAATAATGGCAATAATCACGCAAAGCGACAAAACATTATTAATTAAAGCATAAAGTGATATTGCAATTCAAAAACTAAATGATCATAGAGGCTATGGTGACTGGTTCATAGTCTTAACATGTTGTAAGCATGTGCCAAGTCAACCCAAATAAAGCATCAAAGGAGAATACCACAATATTATGCTTTTGTATGCTAAAACAACGCATGATTATTTCAAGGCACATTAAGCAATCTCAATTGTTTGAAACAAGTCATGATAAAACAATAATCACTAAGCATATGGCCAAAGCAACATCTATCATGACATGATAAAGTCTAAGTCAGAGTAGAAACAAGCTTCCTTTTGTACCACTATAAGCATGAAACCTCCTACTCTTTTCCAACACCAATCGACTTATGTGAAACAACTCTCAAAGATAATAATCAATAAAGACTAGAGAGCATGTCTCACCCATCTACAAAGAAGAGATAAAAAGTTCTAAGCCAAAAGAATAAGAAAACTAAAGCTAAACGCAGTGCTAGCAAAGGAGAACACTCACAGAACAATAAGAGTGAAAACTAGAGTGTTCTAGGCAATGAATAACGGGGTGTGTATTTCTCCAAAAGAAGTGTGTTGGGATCCAACCAACTTATTGCAGAAAAGAAATCAAAAGAAAACTAAAAACAAAGACGCTCCAAGAACAACACATAGTGCACAAGGTAATAAAAATAAAGTGTCTTGAAAGAAGACCTGAGATTATTGATGAAGAAGGGGATGCCTTGGGCATCCCCAAGCTTTAATGCTTGTACTTCTTGAATCATTATTGGGGTGAAATGGGTGGCATACCCAATCTTGACCTTTTGTCCATACTTCATCTCATCACATCATTCTCTCCCTACACTTGAAAATTTCCTTCATACAAAACTTCACACAATTTTCATTAGCAACATTAGTCTATTCAAGATAATAAGTCTTTGGGTTTAGTTTCAACACAAGTAAAACTTCCATTAAAACACAAGCTACTATAGAAATTTATTTTAAAAGCTCAAGTGATCCAAGAGAACTCAAAAAGAAACCGATAAAGAGGCGAATGCAAATAATGGCCGAAATCTGTCAAAACAGAACAGCAGGTAAATACCTATTTTTCGAAAATCTTCTGTTGCTCAAATAGAAAAGTGCAAAACTAATGAAAGTTGGGAAATAACCGAGGGCATGCGCATAGAAAATTATAGCTTAATCCGACACACAGGGATTTTTCACGATTTTTTATAGTGAAGCACAAAAATCTGTTTTGGGACAGCAACTTTCCCAAGTCTTACTTCTCTCTCATTAGAGGTTATTATTCGCACAAAAACCACACAAAAAGGATAAGGAGAGGTTATTACAGAAGCAGTAACTTCCAAGACTCAACAAAACAAAAATAAACTGAAAGTAAAAATATAATGGGTTGTCTCCCAAAAGCTCTTCCTTTATAGCCATTAAGATAGGCATGCTAATTTCGATGATGCTCACGTAAAAAATATGAATTGAAGTAAAAGAGAGCATCAAGAAGCAAATATGGAACAAATTTAAGTCTAACCCAGTTCCTATGAAACATAATCTTGTAAATAAACAAGTCATGAAACCACAAAGCAACAAGCATAGGAAAGCAAAACAAGTGCAACTTCAAAATTTTCAACATAAAGAGGGGAAACTTAATATTGTTGAGATACACAAAACCATGTTTACCTCTCTCATAATAACTTTCAGTAGCATCATGAATCAAATTAACAATATAAATATCACATAAAACATTCTTATCATGAGGAACATGCATAAAATAGTTATTGCTCTCCCTATAAGCATAGTCATTCTTATTAATCATAGTGGGAGCAAATTTAACAAAATAGCTATCATTATTATTCTCATCACCATAATCATCAAATATAGGGGGCATATTGTAATCATAATTAATTTTCTCCTCAATAGTAGGTGGACTGAAAATATCATATTCATCATTGTAATCATCATATATTGGAGGCATAGTATCATCAAAGTAAATTTTCTCCTCCGTGCTTGGGGGACTAAAAAGATCATTTTCATAAAAACTAGCTTCCCCAAGCTTATAATTTTCCATAGCATTAGCAATAATGGTGTTCAAAGAATTCATACTAATAACATTGCTATTAGCACGCAAATAAAGTTCCATAGGTTTTTAAATTTTCTCTTCAAACACTTCATGTCCTAACTCAAGATAAATACTATAAAGCTCTCTAATTTTTTTGTTGTTTTCTATTAAGCCTAACTAGTGAAAATAAAAACAAGAAACAAAAATATATAATTGCAGAATCTAAAGGAAATAACTTCGAGCACTCACACACCAGCAACAGTACTAGAAGATAGCTTAGTAGCCAGAGGATGTGAGTACCTTTTACCTTACCTCCCCGACAACGGCACCCGAAAATAGCTTGATGTCTATGCACGCTTCTATTCTTGTAGACAGTGTTGGGCCTCCAAGTGTAGAGGTTTGTAGAGCAGCAACAAGTTTCCCTTAAGTGGATCACCCAAGGTTTATCGAACTCAGGGAGGAAGTGGTCAAAGGTATCCCTCTCAAGCAACCCTGCAATCAAGATACAAGAAGTCTCTTGTGTCCCCAACACACCCAATACACTTGTCAGGTGTATAGGTGCACTAGTTCGGCAAAGAGATAGTGAAATACAAGTAATATGGATGATTATACGTGGTAATTGCAATCTGAAATAAGAGTGGCAGCAAGCAAACATGTAACATAATTGATTGTAAATGGTGTTTCAATGCTTAGAAACAAGGCCTAGGGATCATACTTTCACTAGTAGACACTCTCATATAAATATCTTCTCTTCATTAAGCTACCCTGAACTACTCTCCAGTTGGACGATGTAGGGCTATAACAACACACCTTAAAGTTCGCATTCCCCATCTAGATAACCCCTCACTATCACCTTGAGCGCTAGAGGGTTCCAACAAACACCACAATCTCATAGAGACATCCAACTCAAATTATACTCATGATAAGTATTTCTGTAACCTTAGCCTAAGTGCCACACGGTGTGCACACTATCAACTTCACACACGTGGGGATAAGCAAAGATTAATTAAAGCACTTGAGTAGCAGAATAGATCTAGATTACAAGGCTCATGGTCTCAATAAGATCACGCATAGAGAGACATGAACACATAGCTACCAGTAGAGCCCTTAGCCTCGAGAGAGAACTACTCCCTCCTCATCATGGGATCAGCAACAGTGATGGAGATGGCGGTGGAGTCGATGGAGATGGCTCCGGGGGCACTTCCCCGTCCCGGCAGTGTGCCAGAACAGGGACTTCTGTCCCCCGAATCTCCTCTTCGGTGGCGGCGGCACTGCAGAACTTTTCATGGAATTCTAATCTTCTATCTAGGGTTTTCATCTTGGGGGGAATATATAGGCGAAGGGGCAAGGTCAATGGAGGCCCGAGGGCCCCCAAACCACCTGGTGGCGCGCCTGGGGGTGATACGTCCATTTTACATCACTATTCTATATCATAATTTACTGTTATTCATTGATATATTTCATATTAAGAGATGATACTTATGTTATTTCATCTGTTTTTGCACGATTGATGACTTTTGGAGGATGGACCGCTGTAGTCAGGATTCTGACGGAAAAGGGGCTGTTTGGAGGCGAAATTCACAAAGATCAGAAAATGCGGGAAAATACATGGAAAATCCTATTTTTCCAGAAGATGAAATATGCCAGAAGGGGGAGTGGAGTTGGGCCACAGGGGGCCCACACCACCCCCTGGCGCGGGCCACCCTTGGCCACGCCACCAGCTGGTGTGGCCACCCTAGCCTACTCCCGGATCTCCCCTTTGGCGTATATTATCCCCATGAAACCCTAATACCAGGAGAGCGACCACAGAAAGATTCCGCCGCCTCTACGGGGTGGAAAACTATAGAGAGAGAAAGATCTCTCTAGCAGATAGAATTCTATCGGGGGAATTCCTTCCTGGAGAGGGGAGATCGTCGCCATCAACACCACCATCAAGCTGGACTTCATCGGGATCATCATCATCATCACCATCATCATCTCCGCCAGCACCATCATCACCACTCCATACCGCTGTAACAATTGGGTTGAATCTTGCATAGTTCTTAGGGAAAACTTTCCCGGTGTTGATTAGTTGTTGTAGTTGATGCTATCGAGTGGAACCATTGAATTATTGTTATGTTCAGATTGCTACTTGTCATTATATCATCTCTGATGTTGATCCATATGATGTCTTGTGAGTAGTTTGTTTAGTTCTTGAGGACATGGGAGAATTCATGTTGTTAGTAGTGGAATTGTGTTGATAAAGATTCAATAGTTTGTTATTTAAGTTGTGGTGTTATTCTTCTAGTGGTGTCATGTGAACATCGACTAAATGACACTTTGCCTTTATGGGCCTAGGGGAATGCATTGTGTATTTGGCTACTAATCGTAGGGGTTGCCAGAGTGACAGAAACCTGAACCCCCGTTAGGAAACCTTTGCACAAGGGATGTCAGGCTCTTAGAGTTTAAAGCTGTGGTTAGGTTTCTATCTTAATTACTTTCTTGTACTTGCGGATGCCTGCAAGGGGTTTAATCACAAGTATGTATTAGTCCTAGGAAGGTTGGTACATTATCACAGGTTCACCCACACAACACTTGTCAAACTAAAGAAGATTATTCAACTATATGAAGCGAAAGCACTTGACGATATCCCCATGTGTCCTCGAGAATGTTTGGTCATCTTAAGTACTACAACCGGCTTGTACTTTGCTAAAGAAAGGATTGGGCCACTTGCTGCATTTATTATTATTGTCTTTTATTTACTCGCACTTTATTTATCATCATTATCAAAAAACCCTAAAAAATACGTTTGCTAAGTATTTACAGAGAATTCCCGCTCCAAGCCACTCGTGAACACCTTCTGCTCCTCGTTGGGTTCGACACTCTTACTTATCGAAAATATTGCGATACACCCCCTCTACTTGTGGGTCAATCAAGACTATTTTCTGGCGCCGTTGCCGGGGAGTGAAGCGCTATTGGAGAGTGGAACTGGTAAAGGAAACTTCTACTGTGAGTATTGTCTACTTCTGTTAGTTACTTTATTTCAATATGGATAATTCACTTAGTTTCTTATTTCGTAATGCTACTACCACTGCTAAGGTAGTAAATGAACCACCACCTGCTGAGAATGATACTTTTAAAATACCTACAAGAATTATTGATCATGTTATGGACAACTACTATTTTGGAGATGGAACTGTCCATCCCGGTGATCATTTTCTATTTATACACGAATTATGCGGGTTGTTCAAGTGTGTTAGTATTACAACATATCAAGTCAAGAAGAAGTTATTCTCATTATCACTGAAAGGAAGAGCTGAGGAATGGTACAAGCTGATGAAGAGTGGTCAAGCTCTTGAACGGGAGGAAGTAGTGCCTCTCTTTTATTCAAAATTTTATCCTCCTGGTGAGATTCATAAAGATCGGAATCAAATATACAACTTTTGGCCTCTTGATGGAGAGAGTACAGCTCAATCTTGGGGGAGATTGAAGTTACTAATGCTCAAATGTCCTATTCATGAGCTCCCCAACAATATTATTATCAATAACTTTTATGCAAGGCTTTCTCTTCATGATAAGGATCTATTGGATGCGTTTTGTGCTGGATCATTTACACGCATGGAAGAAGGATCTAAATGGGATCTTCTAGACTGTATTCAAGAAAATGCTGAAGCATGGGAGAATGATAAAGGAAGAAAGTTAGGTATAAATTATGATTATGAATGCATTGAATCTTTTATGGGAACTAATGACTTTCAAAATATTAAAAATGCTTTTGGTCTAGACTCTCAAGCTATTGCAACTTATTTTAAGGTTTTTGCTTCCTATATTAAAATTCCTAAAAAGAAATGGAATAAGTATCATGAGCCATATAAAGATATTGCTAATTGTGTTCCTGCAAGTAATACTGAAGTTTATACTGCTAATCATGTTTTACCTGAACCTTACATTGATAAAATGCCCTTCCCAGTTAAGATAAAGGAACAATCTATGATAGCTAGTATGGTTAATGAAAGTACAAATAAAGCTGTTGAACCTGATGAACAAGTGGATGCTGAACCTGTAGTAGAGAATGTGAAAGACTTTGTCACTAAGTATGTAGAAGATGGACACACTATCCTCTTTGAAGATACTTCTAATATTGTTACACAAAGTAGTGTTATGAGAGCTAGTGTCCCTCTGTTTTCTGTTAGGATAAGTGATCATTGCTACAATGGTTCATGTGATAGTTATATCGTTAAATTTATGCATGATACTGAAAGTTATTATGAGAGAGGGAAGACGGTTCTAATGCATCTCAATAATATTAAGTTTCCTCGCTTTATGCTGAAAATCTTTATGTTGCACTTGTTTTACCTTCCTATGCTAGCAGTCCCTGGTTTCAACAATTTGTTTGCTTAAAAAATTCCCTTGCATAGGAAGTGGGTTAGACTTAAATATCTGTATTTTTTCTTCTTGATTCTCTCTTTTACTTCAATTCATATTCTTATGTGAGCATCATTGAAATTATCATGCCCATCTTAATGGCTATAAAGAAAGAGCTTTTTGGGAGAACCCAATATATTTTTTGCTTTCAGTTTGTTTTTGTTTCTTTGAGTCTTGGAAGTTATTGTTTCGGCAATAACCTCTCCTTATCCTTTTTGTTTGGTTTTTGTGTCAAGATCAACCTCTAATGAGAGAGAAGTAGGATTTGGAGAAGTTGCTGTCCCAAAACAGATTTTTGTGCTTCACTATAAACATTCGTGAAAATTCTCTGAATGTCGGATTGAGATGTAATTTTTGTGTGCTTATACCCCAGGTTGTTATTTAACTTTCATTAGTTTTGCACTTTTTGATTTGAGCAATAGAAGATTTTCGAAAAAATTGATCTTTACCTGCTGGTCTGTTTTGACAGATTTTTGCCACTCTTGCATTTGCCTCTTAAATCGATTTCCTTTTTGAATTATTTTTGGGTTTTCGGAAGGAGTTGCTACAGTAGCTTATGTTTTGATGGATTTAAGTTGAAATTGGACTTAAAAGGTTTATTACCTCGCTTACACTAATGTTGCTAATGAGAATTGTGTGAAGTTTTATGTGAAAGAAATTTCCAGGTTATTGGAGAAAATGGTGTAATAAGATAGTGAAAGGTTTCATGACTCAGCAATATGTGTATGAAGATGAAAATATTGATGTTATTCAAGCAGTGACTCCGGAAGAATCTACTAAATGCAAACTTCAGAGACCTGGAGAGTCCGTTTTCGAATAGGTAACAGTTCTGGAAAGGAAAAGTCCGTGAAAAATCTATCCAGTTATATTTTTGTAGTTTTTATCCAACAAGAAAAGCAACAAAGCGAAAGAGGGACGGAAACGGATCCAGGGTGGCTCACACCACCCCCTGGCACGGCCCCCCTGGCCGCGCCAGCAGGTGGTGTTGCCACCCCGGAGTCCGTCTCCGACCCGTTTTCTCCCAGTACTTTCCTTTTGTTGTAAAAATTCGTAATATATAACCCCCCAGATCCCCCGAGTTTCGTATATCGTGTTCTCGTCATGTTTTCGTTTCGATCTATTTGTGCCAGGAACTATTCTTAAAGTTTAGAAGCACGATGGTCTCTGCCAATGATAAGGGCAAGGAGCCTATGGAGGAAGATCTCCAAGACTCTTAGCAGGAGGAGGAGAGCGATAGTGAAGTGGAAGAGGAGGCAAAGGAATACCAACAATTCGCACACCAGCACCACCATTGCAAGCATTGGAGTGGTGGCAAACCCTGCCAGGTTCAAAAGGACTGCACGGATGTCCACTAGAGGGAAGACTCCGCGTCATTGCTTGCCTTTGCGGTCACCTTCTTCACGCACCAAGAATCCCTTCCATACCCTTATCCATGAGCATCAATTCCAGAATATGCCAACGAGAAACTACCCTCCAATTGGGATATGCCTCGTTCTAACCATGCAGGAAAAGAAGACTTCAAGGAGGAAGAGTGGGGAAAGAATCGTACGAGCTGGGATTCACAACCCGACATGATCATGAACCGCATCAAGCACAATTCGGAGTTAATTCGTACTCTCACCTTCGAGATTGAGGACTTGAGGAAATTGATTGGAAAGATCATCGAGAGAATACCACCACCATCGAAGGAGTAATTCGTCATCAGGTTTTGGCATCCCCTTGGTTTGTTCCAAGCTTGGGGGAGTGTCGCGGTATCACATCACTATCTTCTATCTTTTTACCTTTTTAGTAGAGTCATATCATGAATAGAGAAGTTATCATGTAGGATGGTTTGCATTATGGAAGTGTCCCCCTCTCATTAGATATCTATGTATCCCTTGGTGTGAGTTGCCGTTATGGATTATTAATGAGAAGTTCTATCATTTACTCTTTTTCATATCTTATTTTAGTTTTCTATTACTATTATATGATTGAGCTTGTTATTAGTATTGGTATCAGTTTGGGATCATTGAGTTAATTTAGTTGGTTTTGGCAAACCTGGCTCGGTCAGTAGCAACACTATTATGATAATTGAATGAAAAAGATAAAAAGTACTCTTAAAGAAATATAATTTCATCATCTTTCTTGATTTGCTCATAAGCTTAGTATTCTCTAGTTAAGATCTTTTGTGCTTCCAAGGAAGATTGCATGTTTGTTTTTATCACTTGTATGTTTGTTTGTTTCCTTCAACTCTTATGCTTGCTACCCAGCCTTGCTAGCCTAAAACCTATACTGAGAGGGAATGCTTCTCGTGCATCCAATCCTTTAATCAAAACCTATGCCATTTGTGTCCACCATACCTACCTATTAGCACTATTGCTATTCCAAGTAAATTCATGTTTTTATCTACCTTCCGAATTAAACTTGTTATGTGAAAATTAATGATTAAAGCTCTCACGAACTTGATGGCACACTTTACTTTCCTGCACTAAATAAACTTGAACCATTGTGCCCATCTATGTTGCGTATATGCTTGCGCTTTATAAGTTGAGAGTTAGCAGAACCATGTTACCATGGGGAACGCTTTCAACATTGCACTTATTTAGTTGATATCACAATTCTGTTGCTTATGGATCCCGGTAGTGTGAAATAAAAGGGGAGCTTGTAAGCTCATGGAGTTTGTACATGTGTTAGAGAGACGCCTAGGCCGCTAGCCTAAGCCATGCCTAATCATGGTTGAAACTTGTAGCATAACCATAATGAGCAATCTGTGAAGCATCCTTAATAAAAACCTGTGCAAATAGCAATTAAAAAGATCGCTGAGATACTCATTGTCTGCTTGCCTTGTCATTTTGATATGGGAATGCTTCCATATCATCGGGCAAGGGGTACCCCATTGGCGGTTCTCTATGATGCACATGTATTTACAATAACAAGAACTTACTCGTGACTAAAGTTGAGTAACATGAGGTCTGGTACTCGTAAGCACGGGGCATGAGATTTTCAACTTATAACTTGTCAAGCATATCCTCATATTTGTTCACTTTAACCTTAACCACCTCAAGATGCTTATGATAGGGGCAATGAGAGCTGAAAGCTAGAAAGTACCATAATTTTTGAAAGCTCTTTATGAAACTTGAAATCCCTGCTTCCCTCTGCGAAGGGTCTATCTTTTACTTTTTAGTTGAGTCAGTAAACCTATTCCCTTCTACCTCAGCAAGTATTTTGAGTTGTTGTTATTCATTCATTCATATGATGATTTATTCAATCATGTTTCTTATGTTCCTTGTTTTGCACATTGCTCTTATCTTAGTGAATACTACTTTGAAAGCTATCATTGAAAACCCTTTATGTTTGAACTCCTGCAATTTGTTAACTATTCCTTGACCAAGAGCAAGGTTTGCCATTACCGATTATGATTTACTTTATGTATCTTTATTGTGTTTCCTTTACTTATTGCAAGTTAAGTTATATAATAGTGAGTTGTCTTCTATTATGATTTGTGTATTGATGAATGTGATGCTTCTTGTCCGTATTCTTTTATCGACTCTTCACTCCATAAACCTGAGGTCATGTTTATTGAGCTTAGTTTTCGCTTGGGGACAAGCGAAGTCTAAGCTTGGAGGGAGTTGATACGTCCATTTCGCATCACTATTCTATATCATAATTTACTGTTATTCATTGATATATTTCATATTAAGAGATGATATTTATGTTATTTCATCTGCTTTTGCACGGTTGATGACTTTTGGAGGATGGACCGCTGTAGTCAGGATTCTGATGGAAAAGGGGTTGTTTGGTGGCGAAATTCACGAAGATCAGAAAATCCGGGAAAATACATGGAAAATCCTATTTTTCCAGAAGACGAAGTATGCCAGAAGGGGGAGTGGAGTTGGGCCACAGGGGGCCCACACCACCCCCTGGTGCGAGACAGTTGTTGGGCCTCCAAGTGCAGAGCTTTGTAGAACAGCAGCAAGTTTCCCTTAAGTAGATCAACCAAGGTTTATCAAACTCAGGAAGGAAGTGGTCAAAGGTATCCCCTCTCAAGCAACCCTGTAATCAAGATACAAGAAGTCTCTTGTGTCCCCAACACACCCAATACACTTGTCAGGTGTATAGGTGCACTAGTTCGGCAAAGAGATAGTGAAATACAAGTGGTATGGATATAAGACAACGATGCCAGAAAATAGCTTGATGGCGTGGAAGAGACTAAAGGAAAACTGAAATAAAGATAGCAGCAAGCAAACATGTAACATATATAGTTGCAAACGGTGTTTCAATGTTTAGAAACAAGGCCTAGGGATCATACTTTCGCTAGTGAACACTCTCATATAAATATCTTCTCTTCATGATACTACTCTGAACTAATCTCCGGTTGGACACTCTAATCCATGGTAGGGCTATAACAACACTCCTCAAAGTCCGCTTTCCCCATCTAGATAACCCACCACTATCACCTTGAGTGCTAGATGGTTCCAACAAACACCACAATTTCATAGAGACATCCAACTCCAAATATAACTCATAACAAGTATTTGTAATCTCTAGCCTAAGTGCCACCATGGTGTGCACGCTGTCACTTTCACACACATGGGGAGAGCAGAGATTCATTAAATCACTTGAGTAGAAAGGTAGATCTACTTGATTACAAAGCTCATGATCATAATATGACCATGCATAGAGAGAGAGATGAACACATAGCTACCGGTAGAGCCCTTAGCCTCGAGGAAGAACTACTCCCTCATCATCATGGGAATCAGCAACGGCGATGGAGATGGTGGTGGAGCTCAATGGAGATGGCTCCGGGGGCACTTCCCCGTCTCGGTAGGGTGCCGGAACAAAGACTTTCTGTCCCCCGAATCTCCCCTTCGGTGGCGGCGGCGCTGCAGAACTTTTCGTGGCTGGAGGCTAGATTATTTAGGGTTTCTGCATCGGAGGCTTCTTATAGGCGAAAGGGCGATGTTAGAGGGTGGACCAGGGGCCCACACCACCTGGTGGCGCAGCTAGGGGGACCCGCGCCACCACATGGTGTGGCCAGCCCCTGGCCCCTCTCCGTCTCGACTTCTAGCTCCGTGAGTCTTCCGGTAAAATATCGACTTTGGCTTTTGTCCGGTCCAATTCCGAGAATATTCATTTTTTGGCTTTTCTGGAACCAAAAACATAAGAAAATAGGCAACTAGCACTGTGGCATATTGTTAATAGGTTAGTTCTAGAAAACATGTAAAAATACTCCAAAGTGTGGACAAAACATAAGAAAGAGATATAAAACAAGCATGGAACATCAAAAACTATAGATACGTTTGCAACGTATCAACATCCCCAAGATTAACTCCTTCTCGTCCTCGAGTAGGTAAGTGATAAAAAGAATAATTTTTGAGGTGACATGCACCATCATAATCTTGATCAAACCATTTGCAAGCATTGAAAGCTGGGATCAAAGAACTCTAAACATGAGCATGAAAGAAGATGTTCTAACAATAAGACAAAGTAACTATGCATGCAACATGAAAGGTTACAAATAAAGATCATGAATAACAATGCATTGAAAGATGTTTGTTTGTTTCAAATATAGAAAACATAGCATAGTGGCATTCAGCTTGTCCCTCATGGAGTAGCAAAACATAAATGCATAGGACACCTTCAAAGTTCATAAGGGTGACTAGATACAAATAGTTCAAGAACAAGCAATATCAACATTATGAATCAATCAATAAGTTTTGGGACAATGCACATAGAACTAAGAATGACAACTATGCTCTCCTAATTGGTGCATAAAGATAGAAGGTGGACTCAATATAAAAGTGGAAGAAAGGCCCTTCAAAGGGAAGCAGGGATTTCAAGTCTCATAAAGAGCTTCCAAAAATTATGGTACTTGTTAGCTTTCAGCTCTCATTGCCCTATCATAAGCATCTTGAAGTGATTAAGGTTAAAGTGAACAAAATATGGAGTATATGCTTGATAAAGTATAAGTTGGCAATCTCATGTCCCTTGAATACGAGGGCCGCTCCTCATGCTACTCAAGTTTAGTTACCGGTAAGTTCTTGTCATAGTAAGTACATGTGTATCATAGAGAACCGCCAACGGGGTACCCCTTGCCCGATGATACAGAAGAATCCCCATATCAAAATGACAAGGCAAGCAGACAATAAGCATCTCATCAATCTTCTTATTTACCATGGGAAAATGGTGCTTTTTTCTCTCTTTCCTCTTTTCTCGTCTCTTTTTTTTCTTTTTTTCTCAATCTCTATCTCTTTTTTATAAGAAGAATGCTTCATAGATTGCTCATTATGGTTACGCTGCAGGTGTCCACAATGATTAGGCATGGATTAGACCAGCGGCCAAGGCGTTTCTCTAACACACATACATAACTCCATGGACTTGCAAGCTCCCCTTTCATTTCACACCGACGACATCCATAAACAAAAGAGCATGATATCAACTGGGTACATTGTACAATGTTGAAAGTGTTCCCCATGATAGCATGGTTCTACTAATTCCCAATGTATAAGTGCAAGCATATACAACATAGATGACACAATGGTTCAAGTTTATTAGGGGCAAGAAAAGTAAAGTGTGCCATCAAGTTTGTGAGATCTTTAATCACTAATTTTCTCATAACAAGTTTAATTCGGAAGGTAAATAAAAACATGAATATACTTGGAATAGCAAATACTAATAGGTAGGTATGGTGGACTCTTTGGAATAACTTGGTTTTATTTTGAGTTGAATGCATGAGTGGAACTCATACTTGGTTATGGAGGCTAGCAAAAGACTGGGAGTGACCAACTAAGAGAGCAATAATGGCCATAATCATGCAAAGCGACAAAACATTATTAATTAAAGCATAAAGTGATATTACAAGATGAAAACTAAAGGATCATAGAGGCTATGGTGACTTGGGATAGTCTTAACATGGTGTGAGCATGCGCCAAGTCAACCCAAATAAAGCATTAAAGGAGAATACCACAATACTATGCTTTAATATGCTAAAACAAAGCATGATTCTTTCAAGGCACATTAAGCTATCTCAATTGTTTATAACATGTCATGTTACATAAAAAATCACTAAGCAAAGGTCAAACCAACATCTAGAATGACATGATAAAGCCTAAGCCACAGTCAAAGCAAGCTCCCTTTTGTACCACTTATAAGCATGAACTTTCCTACTCTTTTCCAACTCCAATCTAAAACTAAAAATGCAGTGCTAGCAAAAGAGAACACTCGCAGAACAATAAGAGTGAAAACTAGAGTGTTCTAGGCAATGAATAACGGGGTGTGTCTCTCTCCAAAATAAGTGTTGGGATCCAACCAACTTATTGCAGCAAACCAAGCAAAAGAAAACTAAAAACAAAAACAAAGACTCTCCAAGAACAACACAACAGTGCATGAACCAATAAAAATGAAGTGTTTAGAAAGACCTGAGATTTTTATTGATGAAGGGGATGCCTTGGGCATCCCCAAGCTTTGACGCTTGTACTTCTTGAATATTTATTGGGGTGACACAGGGTGGCATCTCCAAGCTTGAGCTTTTGTCCATTCTTCATCTCATTCCATCATTCTTTCCCTACACTTGAAAATTTCGTTCATACAAAACTTCACACAATCTTCATTAGCAACATTAGTGCACTTAAGATAATAAGTCTTTAGGTTCAGTTTCAACACAAGTAAAAATTCCATCAAAACAGAAGCTACTGTAGAAATTCCTTTTAAAAGTTCAAATGATCAAGGAGAACTCAAATAGAAAGAGATTAAGAGGGAAATGAAAATAATGGCAGAAATCTGTCAAAACGGACCATCAGGTAAAAACCGATTTTTACGAAGACCTTATGTTGCTCAAATCGAAAAGTGTTGAACTAATGAAAGTTAGCTAACAACCTGGGGGATTTATTTAGAAAATTACAAGTCAATCTGACATACAGAGATTTTTCACAAAGTTTTATAGCAAAGCACAAAAATCTGTTTTGGGACAGCAACTTTCCCAAGCATTACTTCTCTCTCATTAGAGGTTACTCTTGGCACAAAAACCACACAAAAATGATAAGGAGAGGTTATTACTGAAGCAGTAACTTCCAAGACTCAACTAAAACTTTTGGATTATCTCCCAATAAGTACTTTTCTTTAACGCCTTTAAGTTAGGCATGATAGTTTGAGAAGATGCTCACATAAGAAATATGAATTGAAGTAAAAGAGAGCATAAAGAAGCAAATTCAAAGCACATTTAAGTCTAACCCACTTCCTATGCATAGGAATCTTGTAAAGAAACAAGTCATGAAAGCACAAAGCAACAAGCATAGTAAATAAAAACAAGTGCAACTTCAAGACTTTCAACATAAAGAGGGGAAACTTAATATTATTGAGATAAATAAAACCATGTTTCCCTCTCTCATAATAACTTTCAGTAGCATCATGAATAAAATTAACAATATAACTATCACATGAAACATTCTTATCATGAGCCACATGCATAAAATGATTATTACTCTCCACATAAGCATAGTCATTCTTATTAATTGTGGTGGGAGAAAATTCAACAAAATAGCTATCATTATTATTCTCGTCACCATAATCATCAAATATAGGAGGCATATTGTAGTCATAATTAATTTCCTCCTCAATAGTAGTTGGACTGAAAATATCATCTTCATCATTGTAATCATCATATATTGGAGGTATAGTATCATCATAAGCAATAGAATAGTTATCTTCCAAAGTGTGTTTATTTGTAAACATATCATCATTGGAAGGAACATGGATAGTACTAATAGTGCAGCAATTATTAACATCATCATTTTCAGAATTGGTACCGAAGAGATTTTCAATATCAAAAGTAGTGTGTTTTTCCCAATCATGATCACTACTGTAGGTAACAGGCATAGGAACATCATCAAGTTCAGACTCATCAAAAACTATAATAGGAGCAACATGCTTAGGGGAAAATACCGTTTCTTCCCTCCTTTTAAACCTCCTTTTCTTATTTATCTTCTTCTCGTTAGGAGGGAGAGACTTGAAAGGAAGCTTCTCCATATACCCTGGTTTATTGTTAGAGACAATAGAAGAAACTTTGGAGGATTCCTTCTTTTCATTAATAAGATCAAAACACATATTAGTCCTGTCATATTTTGGTAACATCTCATCTTTTATAATATTTTGTATGTAAGTATTTGTGTGGCAATTATCAACACAATAAAGATGACAACCATGCAGGACGCTATTCATATCAAAAGCAATCATATCTACCAAAGAAGTTTTTCTTGATAATTCTTGATACCCAAAAATAATGTAAGTCACAATACAAACTTGCAATACTCATTGGATTAGAAGGGCTATTATTATGGCCTGAGCATTGAAAATTGAAATGACCCACTTCAAAGGAAAGTTCACAAATAAAAGGATAGAGGGCACAAACTTTTTTACCAAGATCATTTAGAGCCTGATACCACTTTCTAGTTTCTTCATTCCTATGGGTGATACAATATTCTTCTTCAATTTGATTATTCTCAAAAGATCTATGTATTCCAAAAAAATTAACATGCTTATAAGAAGTAGTACTTTCAGAGGTTTGAGCATGTTTATTGCTATCATTAATAACAATTTCATTTTCCATGCAAGTGTCTTTAAAAGGCTCATGATACATGTCCCATTTTTCTTTAGGAGCATTAATATGAGAAGCAAAGGCTCTACAACAATCAACAAGAATTTGAGGATCAAGACCATATTTAGCACTAAGCTATTGAAAATCAGCTATTTCAGTAAAAGACTTAATGCAATCATACTCATAGTTTATACCTGGTTCTTTACCTTTGTCGTTATCCCAACCTTCGGTATTGTTTTGAATTGTTTCAAGAAGATCCCACTTAGCTTTGACCTCCTTACTTGTGAAGCCTTGCATAAAAATTATTAATAACAATATTCCTGGGGAGTTCATGAATGGGACATTTGAGCATTAGTGACTTCAATCTCCCCCGTGCATGGGCAAAACCTTCTCCATCATCAGGATGAAAATTATAAATATAATTCCTATCTTTATGAATTTCATGAGGAGGATAAAATTTAGAGTAGAAGAGAGATTCAAGTTCCTTCCACTCCAAACAATGAGGATCATCTAGTAGCTCATACCACTCCCTTGCTTTGCCCTTAAGTGATAAAGAGAATAGCTTCCTCTTAACTTGGTTCATTGAAATACCTGCACACTTGAACAACCCGCATAATTCATGTATAAAGAGTAAATGATCACCAGGATGGACAGTTCCATCTCCAAAATAACAGTTATTCATAACACGTTCAACAATTTTTATAGGTATTTTAAAAGGGAAGCTTTCAGTCTGTGGATTTAAAATATCACAAGTATCATTAGAATTACCACATATGGGAGATAAAGTATCATCAGAGCAAATTTTCTTCTTTAAAGCTGGGGAACTAAAATGATCATTTTCATAAAAACTTACTTCCCCAAGCTTAGACGTTTCCATAGCATCAGTAACAAAGGTGTTCAAAATATTCATACTAATAACATTGCTATTAGCATGCAAAGAAAGTTCCATGGGTTTTTTAATTTTCTTTTTAGACCATTCATGTTCTATCTTAGGAAAAATACTAAAAAGCTCTCTAATTTTGTTGTTGTTTTCCATTAAGGCTACCTAGTGAAGTAAAAAATAAAACAAGAAACAAAAATATATAATTGTAGAATTTAAAGGAAATAACTTCGAGCACTCACACCGGAGGATGTGAGTACCTTTTACCTTACCTCCCCGGCAACGGCGCCACAAAATAGCTTGATGTCTACGCACTTCTATTCTTGTAGACAGTTGTTGGGCCTCCAAGTGTAGAGGTTTGTAGAACAACAACAAGTTTCCCTTAAGTGGATCACCCAAGGTTTATCGAACTCAGGGAGGAAGTGGTCAAAGGTATCCCCTCTCAAGCAACCCTGTAATCAAGATACAAGAAGTCTCTTGTGTCCCCAACACACCCAATACACTTGTCAGGTGTATAGGTGCACTAGTTCGGCAAAGAGATAGTAAAATACAAGTGGTATGGATATAAGACAACGATGCCAGAAAATAGCTTGATGGCGTGGAAGAGACTAAAGGAAAACTAAAATAAAGATAGCAGCAAGCAAACATGTAACATATATAGTTGCAAACGGTGTTTCAATGTTTAGAAACAAGTCCTAGGGATCATACTTTCGCTAGTGAACACTCTCATATAAATATCTTCTCTTCATGATACTACTCTGAACTAATCTCCGGTTGGACACTCTAATCCATGGTAGGGCTATAACAACACTCCTCAAAGTCCGCTTTCCCCATCTAGATAACCCCACATTATCACCTTGAGCGCTAGATGGTTCCAACAAACACCACAATTTCATAGAGACATCCAACTCCAAATATAACTCATAACAAGTATTTGTAATCTCTAGCCTAAGTGCCACCATGGTGTGCACGCTATCACTTTCACACACATGGGGAGAGCAGAAATTCATTAAAGCACTTCAGTAGCGAGGTAGATCTACTTGATTACAAAGCTCATGATCACAATATGATCAAGCATAAAGAGAGATGAACACATAGCTACCGGTAGAGCCCTTAGCCTCGAGGAAGAACTACTCCCTCATCATCATGGGAATCAGCAACGATGATGGAGATGGTGGTGGAGATCGATGGATATGGCTCCAGGGGCACTTCCCCGTCCTGGCAGGGTGCCGGAACAAAGACTTTCTGTCCCCCAAATCTCTCCTTCGGTGGCGGCAGCGCTGTGGAACTTTTCGTGGCTAGAGGCTGGACTATTTAGGGTTTCTGCATCGGAGGCTTCTTATATGCGAAAGGGCGATGTGAGAGGGTGGACCAGGGGCCCACACCACCTGGTGGTGCATCCAGGGGGAATCGCGCCACCACTTGGTGTGGCCAGCCCCTGGCCCCTCTCTGTCTCGACTTCTAGCTCCGTGAGTCTTCCGGTAAAATATCGACTTTGGCTTTTGTCTGGTCCAATTCCGAGAATATTCATTTGTTGGCTTTTCTGGAACCAAAAACAGAAGAAAACAAGCAACTAGAACTGTCGCATCTTGTTAATAGGTTAGTTCCAGAAAACGTGTAAAAATACTCCAAAGTGTGGACAAAGCATAAGAAAGTAGATATAAAACAAGCATGGAACATCAAAAATTATAGATACGTTTGCAACGTATCACGAGCCACCCTTGGCCGCGCCACCAGGTGGTGTGGCCACCCTGGCCCACTCCTGGCTCTCCCCTTTGGCCTATATTATCCCCATGAAACTCTAATATCGGGAGAGCGACCATAGAAAGATTCCACCGCCTCTGCAGGGGGGAAAACTATAGAGAGAGAAAGATCTCTCCAGCGGACAGAATTCTGCCGGGGGAATTCCTTCCCGGAGAGGGGAGATCGTCACCATCAACACCACCATCAAGCTGGACTTCATCGGGATCATCATCATCATCATCACCATTATCATCTCCACCAGCACCATCATCACCGCTCCATACCGCTGTAACAATTGGGTTGAATCTTGCATAGTTCTTAGGGGAAACTTTCCCGGTGTTGATTACTTGTTGTAGTTGATGCTATCGAGTGGAACCATTGAATTATTGTTATGTTCAGATTGTTACTTGTTATTATATCATCTCTGATCTTCATCCATATGATGTCTTGTGAGTAGTTCGTTTAGTTCTTGAGGACATGGGAGAAGTCATGTTGTTAGTAGTGGAATTGTGTTGAGAAAGATGCAATAGTTTGTTATTTAAGTTGTGGTGTTATTATTCTAGTGGTGTCATGTGAACATTGACTACATGACACTTCACCATTATGGGCCTAGGGGAATGCATTGTGTACTTGGCTACTAATCGTAGGGGTTGCCGGAGTGACAAAAACTTGAACCCCCGTTAGGAAACCTTTGCACAAGGGATGTCAGGATCTTAGAGTTTAAAGTTGTGGTTAGGTTTCTATCTTAATTACTTTCTTGTACTTGCGGATGCTTGCAAGGGGTTTAATCACAAGTATGTATTAGTCCTAGGAAGGTCGGTACATTAGCACAGGTTCACCCACACAACACTTGTCAAACTAAAGAAGATTAATCAACTATATGAAGCGAAAGCACTTGACGATATCCCCATGTGTCCTCAAGAACGTTTGGTCATCTTAAGTAATACAACCGGCTTGTCCTTTGCTAAAGAAAGGATTGGGCAACTTGCTGCATTTATTATTATTGTCTTTTATTTACTCACACTTTATTTATCTGCATTATCAAAAACCCCTAAAAATCCGTTTGCTAAGTATTTACATAGAATCCCTGCTCCAAGCCACTCGTCAACACCTTCTGCTCCTTGTTGCGTTCGACACTCTTACTTATCAAAAATACTATGATACACCCCCTATACTTGTGGGTCATCAGGGGGTACCCGTGCCACCATAGGGTGTGGCCGCCGCGGTGCCATCCTCCGTCTCTACTTTGGACTCCGTCTTATGTCGGGAAAAATAGGAACTTCGGCTTTTGTTTCGTCCAATTCCGAGAATATTTCCTTACTAGCTTTTTGGAAACCAAAAACAACAGAAAACAGGGAACTGGCACTACGACATCTTGTTAATAGGTTAGTTCCAGAAAATGTATAAAAATACCTCAAAGTGTAAACAAAACATAAGAAAGTTGATATAAAACAAGCATGGAGGATCAAAAATTATAGATACGTTTATGACTTATCACCAAGCATGACGAAAAGGAGGCCATCACTTTGAAGGCCAATTACTTTGGAGTGGGTGTTCCACTCATCTGTCCCAAGTGAGTATCATCAAGGTCAAACTATTGACCATAAAAGAGCGCTCCATGGGAGGAAACCCATGTGAAATAAAGGTTTGATTTAAGTTATTAGTTTTAGTTTAAGTTTTTGTTTAATAAAGAGTGCTAGAAAACTCCATTCGAGGAGAAGAAGTTCGATAATACTTGAAATTCTGCTTTATTCATGCTATTGTTGGTCGACAATATTTACTGTCAATTTTCTGTCAAAAAGAAGGTATATCACTAAGTTACAGGAAAAGAAATAGTTTACGAAGAAACAGAAATTTTTTGACGCACACAGAGAGTTTAACGACCAACTATACAGCGGGTATAAAAAAATTCCAGCTGTATAGCTCCAGTCGTATAGATATCAATGCCTTCGTACAATTCCTTTTCATATATTCTGAGAGTTTAACGACCAACTATATGGAGGGAATAAAAATTCCGGCCATATAGTTCCGGTTGTATAGATATTGATGCCTTTGCAAATTTTCTTTCGCAGGGACAGACAGTTTAACAACCAACTATACGGCCGGAACATTTTGTTCTGCCCATATAGCTGAGTCCATATAGCTGCGCCGCCACGAGGAAAACCTAAATTTTTAACAAAAGGTCAACTATACGGCCGGAACACATTGTTCCGACCATATTGTTGCGCCCATATAGTTGCGTCTGACCACAAAATCGCACGGGAAGGTACTCCTAACTCCAAAATTTCAATCCTTTTTATTTCTTCTAACTCCAAACTCTCTCAAAACCTCAAGGGATCTCCATCTCTATTCAATTTCATTCGATTTCCTCGCATACAAGTGATCTACGATATGTTTCTCCTCCGATCCTCCAATTACTTTTTGCAAATTCAACTTTGATATATTGTTATTATCAATTTAGGGTGATACCTACTATGAAACAATTGCCATGATTATCTTGCCTAGATTATTATTTTGAGGAGAATTCTTTAGTGTGCTATGATGAGGAATATGATACACTTACTATTGTTGGATCAAAAGGTTTTATTTTTGCCTTTCTTCAATGTTTTAGATGATGAACACAGGGAGCCAAACTCATGCTCGTGCCACCGCTAGCGCTTCTTGGGCTGCCGCTCAAGAATGCATGGGGATACAGTTCAAGAATGAGGCCCATCGAGATTGCTTCAACATGATCAAGAACCGCGAAGTGAAGGCCACCAAGTGGGCTTGCCCCATCATATTGAACCAACTCGGTATTACTGATGACTTTAATTTACTTTGCAATAGAGCTGGCCTGCAAAACTTTGTGTACAATAATGTACCTACTTATCGCTGCTTAACCATTGAATCCTTAGTTCATTTCAAAGCACCGTTAAACAATGGCAAGGAGAGGATACTATTTCTTTCCATCTGATGAACATCAACTACACTTTAACATTAGATGAATGGTGCGCATGTTTTAATTTGCCAAACAATAATATTCATGCTTTACACGCATCTTTTACTGGCTTAACTCCTTCCCCCGAGCAATACTATAATGGAATGAGTTTCAGTAGTAGAGTGAACAATGGGAAGAATATTCAACATCCTGAAATTCGCTATTTGTTCTATGTTATTGCTAACACTTTGCAGGCACATAATGAGTTCACGAGACTCAACGAGGAGGACATCCTAGTCCTCGCAAAGGCTGCTTACATCAACTGCAGCTTTTCACTCAACTTGGGCGCCATCCTTGTGCGCTACCTGGAGAACCAAGCCTCCAAAGCCAAGGGCCAATCACAGGAGGAGGCGTTATCACCATGCTTGCCACTGCCCTAGGCCTCGACCTAGGTGAGTTGCAACCGGTACTAGGTGAGACACGTGTTGGTTTCTCCACCTTGAGAGCCTGTGGAATGCTCACTAGGGAGGTGGTGTTTATTACCTGCATATTGCTGGAGCTCGACGTATCTACCCCGCTCCTATGCCTAATGGTATTTTCTCTATCGAGGAAGGACGTTTGCTATATGATTCGCAGGTTGAGCAACACCAACCCGAGGAAGAGATTCTGGAGGAGGATGAGGAGCAAAAAGAGGAGCAAGAAGTTCCTTATCAAGAGGAGCAGCCACAAACCCGGTTCGCCACATACCAAGATTTCCAAAGACTTGGAGGAACTATGGAGAGGATGCACAGTCTCTCTTTGAACCTCCGAGAATCAACAAGTAACCTCTCAACTCAATTTGCAAACTGGAGTAACGACTTTTTCTCGCCACCACAATGATTTGCAGGGCTTGCAAAAGCCTAAGCTTGGGGAAGTTTCCTCATGTATCTTTACGTGGCGTTCATTTGCTTTTATTTATTTTAGAGGTTGTGTTTTTATTTGAGTTTATAAGCACTCGTGTTGGTTTCCCCAACACTTTATCTTTAGTTCTTTCTATTCGCTTTCAAAATTTTCTAGCCGAGCTTTGCTACCAATTTTATATTCTTGAATTTTCCTCTCTTAAAAATCACAAAAAGATTTCTCCATTTTTCCTTATTCTCCCTCTTCCTTTTCTTTCCGCCTCGAGGTCTTCATATATTTGCAGGAGAGTGGTCAACTTCGAGTTTCCAAGAATAAAATAAAAAGGAAGAGAGAAGTGGAACCAAACATCAGAGTTATGCCTTATGACTCCCCACTTTTGAAATTTGAGAGACCCATGCTAGTTAGTAGTAAATGTTGAGATATTATATTGGTGGAGTGAGTCTTTGTATTGTCATAA
Source organism: Avena sativa (assembly GCA_916181665.1). NCBI lineage: Eukaryota > Viridiplantae > Streptophyta > Magnoliopsida > Poales > Poaceae > Avena > Avena sativa. Next base: position 228,442,166 of record OV702291.1, read on the forward strand.
GATTTTCATTTGCATGGGTATTTAATTGGGTATGTTTTGTTCCAGCTCTTGTAATTAACCAAGTCTTGCCTAAAATTACTAAACAATTGTAATAAGAAAAATTCTCACAATTGAAGGATTGGGTGTTGTAGTGCTTAGTCTTTAAGGCTTATTTCTAGAGATACTCAATACCACTGAAAATATTGATTGACTTGATAGCTCTCTTTGAAATGATTTTTTCAATTGAATTAATGTTTAGCGGTTTTTGTGAGCATGCCAAAGTTTGACTTGTTAATCATAAGAATGATATAGCTTTATACGTGTCAAACTTCATGGGATGCCAACAACTCTGCTAGTCTACAAACGATCTTAATGGAGGAAACTCCTAGATTTCGGCTATGAGTTGATTAAACACTTGTAGCAACAATGCTATGGTGGGTAAGATTCTTGGCACTCCCGGGTAGCTGTAATCATGATGGAATCACTCCTCTGGCTGTTATGAGAAATCATTATGCAAAAGGAATAAATACCTTAGTGATGCCACGAGTGTCCATCACAACCCGATAAACTAATTTTTTTTGGCATGCTCTCAGTTACTTAAAAACTGAAATTCTTGAAGGACAATGAATAGAAAAGTAGTGCTTGAAAAGTCTTGATTTATTGATGTGGGAGATCTGAGACACTCTAGTATATATGCTTTTCATGAAAACTCTCACACTCTTAATTTACATGATTATACTTTACTGTTCAAAGGCAAGCCTATGAGTTGCTTACTTGAAATGGAATAAAGTTTACTCATTTGAATCATCCATGCTTACAATAATTTTGCTGCACTACAAGGATGCATGAAACCCTGATATGCTTGCCATTGCTCTATCTATGCTGAAGTTTTTCAGATTTATAAAGTGGAGAAAACATGAGACTACTAATCATGAGTACGATCATCATCTCGTTATTTCAGTTTAAATGTTGATTTCCTTTTTGATTTTGGTTTTCTTGCTCGGGACGATCAAGTTTAAGCTTGGGGAGGTTGATGGCTCTGAAATATAGCCATCTAACATCCACATTTAAACTGGATATTAGTCATATTCTTGATGAAATATCTCTTTAAACCCTGCCACAAATGCTAATATTCAGAGGGGTATGCAATCCTTTCTTTTGTATTTTTCCTGCGCAGATACTGTCGTTTAAAGGAGGGAATCACTACATTAAAGTCAAAGATACGAGATTTCCAACTACCAGAAGAAACCAGGAGCCTTACATCGGAGGCAAATGCTTTAACGACCAACTATACGGTCGGAGCAAAAATTCTGACCGTATAGCTCCGGTCGTATAGTTGGCACCGCCACCGTTAGGTCAAACAGAACAACTTTCGTGAAGGGACCACTATATAAAGAATCCTCGGGCGACGAGAAAACAGAGTCCACACCATCCATAAGTCTCTACCACAGATCACCAGCCGCCTCCAGATCTCCAAACCCTTCTCCATCTCCATAGCCATATTCCACCACTTATAATAGTAGATCTCTTCTCCGATTAGCGACATTGTAAGACTATTGTTATCAATCTTATGATTTTTATTACAATGTTTGCAATCGTTGATCTCATCTCTATGTGTGAGTAATTCTCTTTGGGCTAAGGGCTTCGGCCTAGCCATGTAGCAATTATGCATGTGAATTATAATAGATGGGATCGTGTATTAGTTTGTATGACATGATGATTATTGTATCCTCTCTTGCCTCAATCCAAGGACCTGTCAGGTACCCAAGACCCTGAGGGTTGAGCCAGGTATATGGAGTATGAGTGATGACTGATCTGCAGGTTGGGAACCCTAGTGACAGAAGGGGTAGTACGGCTGTATGTGAGGGATTTGCTTGGGATTAACGGTGACATCACTATGCATATCATTAGTTCTCTTTCTTCTAGGTATGAGACTAGTAGGCTATTTCTATAAGCGGTTGCGGAGGCAATAGCAATTATGGATGCACTTCCCACATATAATTTATCTTGCTCTAACAAGTACACACATACTTTATTTCTATCTTTTATTTCTATCAGATGTTTTGCACAGCTATAGGTAAAACCGAACACCCTAGGCCTTCTCTCTCTCCATCATTGACAACAACAAAAAGACGCAAACTACCGGTCCGGTGAAAACACAAAAGGAATTCTAAAACTCCCAAAGGTCCGTTAAAGTAACTTCACTACACATTCGATTCCCGAGGATTCGATAACCTAGGTCTACTAGGGAAAAAGAAGCTATACTACATCCATAATTCGGATCGAAGGTATCAAGATCCATAATACAGGTTCCAGAGAAAAGCATACAAATCATAAGAAAGAAAGCTCTGCATCACAGTTCACCACCTTTAGTTGCAACAGTCTACATATTGCAAACCCAAATCACCACCTCCTCAGGTGGAACGATAATTTCGGTAGCAGGATCAGCATCACCAATAGCAGCGCTAACACCGGTAGCATGAGTCTCCACAATAGGTGAACTATCGAGCACCACAATGTCCTCTGAAGGCTCTTCACTTCCAGCTCCAGCCGCATAAGTCTGATGACCCACAAGTATAGGGGGTGTATCGCAGTATTTTCGATAAGTAAGAGTGTCAAACCCAACGAGGAGCAGAAGGTGTTGGCGAATGGCTTGGAGCAGGAATTCTCTGAAAATACTTAGCAAACGGATTTTTAGGGGTTTTTGATAATGCAGGTAAATAAAGTACGAGTAAATAAAAGACAATAATAATAATTGCAGCAAGTGGCCCAATCCTTTCTTTAGCAAAGGACAAGCCAGTTGTATTACTTAAGATGACCAAACGTTCTCGAGGACACACAGGAATATCATCAAGTGCTTTTGCTTCATATAGTTGATTAATCTTCTTTAGTTTGCTAAGTGTTGTGTGGGTGAACCTGTGCTAATGTACCGACCTTCTTAGGACTAATACATACTTGTGATTATACCCCTTGCAAGCATCCACAAGTACAAGAAAGTAATTAAGGTACAAACCAAACCACATCTTTAAACTCTAAGACCCTGACATGCCTTGTGCAAAGGTTTCCTAACAGGGGTTCAGGTTTCTGTCACTCCGGCAACTCCTACGATTAGTAGCCAAATACACAATGCATTCCCCTAGGCCCATATAGGTGAAGTGTCATGTAGTCGACGTTCACATGACACCACTAGAAGAAATACACCACAACTTAAATATCAAACTATTGAATCTTTCTCAACACAATTACACTACTAACAACATGACTTCTCCCATGTCCTCAAGAACGAAACATACTACTCACAAGACATCATATAGATCAAGATCAGAGATGATATAATGATATGTAACAATCTGAACATAAACGATAATTCAATGGTTCACTCAACAGCATCAACTACAAGGAGTAATCAACACCGGGAAAGTTTCCCCTAAGAACTATGCAAGATTCAACCCAATTGTTACAGCGGTATGAAGTGGTGACGATGATGGTGGTGGTGGTGGTGGAGATGATGGTGGTGATGATGATGATCCCGATGAAGTCCAACTTGATGGTGGTGTTGATGGCGACGATCTCCCCTCTTCGGGAAGGAATTTCCTTGGCAGAATATTGTCTGCCGGAGAGATCTTTCTCTCTGTGTAGTTTTCCGCCCCGCAGAGGCCGCGGAATATTTCTATGGTCGCTCCCCAGGTATTAGGGTTTCGAGTGGATAATATACGCTAGAGGGGAGAGCCTGGAGTGGGCCAGGGTGGCCACACCACCTGCTGGCGCGGCCTGGGGCTGCCCGCACCAGCGGGTGGTGTGGGCCCCCTGTGGCCCATCTCCACTCCCCCTTCTGGCAAACTCCGTCTTCTGAAAAAATAGAATTTTCCATGTATTTTCCCGAATTTTCTAATCTTCGCGAATTTTGCCTCCAAACAACACCTTTTCCATCAGAATCCTGACTGCAGCGGTCCATGCTCCAAAAGTCATCAACCATGCAAAAACAGATGAAATAACATAAGTATCATCTCTTAATATGAAATATATCAATGAATAACAGTAAATTATGATATAGAATAGTAATGCAAAATGGACGTATCAACTCCCCCAAGATTAGAATTCGCTTGTCCGCAAGCGAAAACTGATCTCGATAAACATGTCCTCAGTTTTATGGAGTGAAGAGTTGATAAAAGAATACGAACAAGAAGCATCACATTCATCAATACACAAATCATAATATAAGACAACTCACTATTATATAACTTAACTTGCAATAAGTAAAGGAAACACAATAAAGATACATAAAGTAAATCTCAATTGGTAACTTGCAAACTTAGCTCTTGGTCGAAGAATAGTTGACAATTTGCAGGAGTTCACACATAGAGGGTTTTCAATGATAGCTTTCAAAGTAGTATTCACTAAGATAAGAGCAATGTGCAAAACAAGGAACATAAGAAACATGATTGAATAAATCATCATATGAATGAATGAAACACAACAACTCAAAATACTTGCTGAGGTAGAAGGGAATAGGTTTACTGACTCAACTTAAAAGTAAAATATAGGCCCTCCGCAGAGGAAAGCAGGGATTTCAAGTTTCATAAAAAGCTTCCAAAAATTATGGTATTTATTAGCTTTCAGCTCTCATTGCCCATATCATAGGCATCTTTAGGTGATTAAATTTAAAGTGATCAAATATGAGAATATGCTTGACAAGTTGTAAGTTGAAAATCTCATGTCCTTTGAATACGAGGGCCGCTCCTCATGCTACGCAAGTTTAGTTACCGGTAAGTTCTTGTCATAGTAAGTATATGTGTATCATAGAGAACCGCCAACGGGTACCCCTTGCCCGATGATACGGAAGAATCCCCATATCAAAATGACAAGGTAAGCAGACAACGAGCATCTCAGCAATCTTCTTATTTACCATGGGAAAATGGTGCTTTTTTCTCTCTTTCCTCTTTTCTCTATTCTTTTTTTTCAATCGTTATCTCTTTTTTATAAGAAGAATACTTCATAGATTGCTTATTATGGTTATGCTGCAGGTTTCTATCAGGATTAGGCATGGATTAGACCGGCGGCCCAAGCGTTTCTCTAACACACATACATAACTCCATAGACTTACAAGCTCTCCTTTCATTTCACACCGACGACATCTATAAACAAAAGAGCATGATATCAACTAGGTACAAAGTACAAGTGAAATATTGAAAGCGTTCCCCATGATAGCATGGTTATGCTAATTCACAACTTACAAACCACAAGCATATACGCAACATAGATGAGCACAATGGTTCAAGTTTATTAAGTGCAAGAAATTAAAGTGTGCCATCAAGTTCGTGAGAGCTTTAATCACTAAATTTCACATAACAAGTTTAATTCGGATGGTAGATAAAAATATGAATTTACTTGAAATCTTATATATTTACTAATTGGAAGCACCGTACAAGGCTCCATGTTAATCCTCAGAAAACACAAAGAAATAACCGTGAGATGATAATTCTACAGTTCAGATCAAATAAGCCATTGTAGAGTTTTATTCGTCCACTGCTAGAGTCCCAAAAGTGTACGTAGTGTAGTCCAACGCAAAAAATATCCAGCACACCTATCTCTATATCACAGCAGTTCAAATTTTCCAATGTCCCAAGCGTGTCCTCTTCCCTGCCGACAGGACGTTAGGTTAAATCCTGTGGGTTAACAGCTAATCATTCATCGATCTCCCTGACAGCTATATTTAACGGTTTGACTTGATGACATCGTCCTAGCGCACGCCTCAAATCTTCCGCGCAGTCTGGTTTCTTTGACGAGCTCCACAGTTTTTTATCCCTTCGCAGTTCAAACCTGGCTTCAGAGTTCCGTCCCGCGTAATTCAATTCACGATCCGAGCAAGCCTCTCGGTGATCAACTTCCTTACTCTCCAAACAATGAATATCCTCAGGTTCTAATTTTTTTTATGTTCAGGTACTAATTTGACGGTTCTGCATCTTGCTTCTCTTTTAAAGCAAAACAATTCCCACGATTTGATCTACGTACTACTCCATCCGTTCATCAACAAATGTCGAACACCTGATATCATCTCTGTTTCTCCTATTCATATCATTGCAATGCTATATTGAACAATAATTCACTGATTTTTGGCATCCTGGTAGTCATGTGTGCACTGATGATTGGCTGAAAATAGGATGAATAGTAACTCTCCTACGGATACTTGTAAATCTTTATCATCATCTATCAGATTTTATATCTCAATAGCCCCCCCTTTACCGTGTTTGCATTTGGCAAACTTAGTACTTATATAATTGCTGGAGTTAATACAAGTGGGGCTGTACTCTGGAAGTCAGAAATATACCATGCCATCCGGGGTCTACAGTAACATTGGTTTTATAATATTAGTGTGTGTTTATACTACTGGATGTATTATCCATCCTTTCTGGTATTTCAAGGCTTGCTCTTGGATCAGTTATTTTTAGGATATCCTTGGTCATGACCCTATTGTAGAAATGGTAATAACTGAGAATTCATGGACAAAGTGATTCTCGGCATGATATTTGGTTTTAGTAGTTACTGAAACTTCAACTAATCCCGTTTCAGAAAAAATCTATTTTATGCAGACATGCCGGATTCTGGAGCACTAAGCACTATGTCATCAACCTGTAGAAGAGGGTCCAACGCTATGAAAATATAAATGTGTCTAATGTGTGTATATATAACATGCACTTATTGTATCCTTCGCTTCTTACGTACTTTATATGAGACATTGAGATCTACACTAAGCAAATTATTGTGAAGGTTTTCTCCACTTTTGACTCAACTAGCAGATTTATATGTTGAGTTTGTCTCCATAATATCTCTACCAATTTTGCAATCAGGTAAATTCCTGTTTCTTAACTTCACAACCCATAGTTCCATGAGCTGCTCCACCTATACTAGATAGCTAACAATAAGGTTTATCTTTGTTGGAATGTGTCCCTTTCTTAACCATATCAGGAGCCAGAAAATAGTTGTTGTGTACAGTGCCATCGCAAAACTTGGTAATTCAGATAATAATTTTCATCTACAAATCTTTGTGTGAAAAGGTATGTTAACCCGTGAAATAACTTGACTTTCTATGTTAGAAAAATAACTAACTGGCATAAAACAAATATCTAGATTAATAACGTTGTCAATGCATGCTTATTATTCATGGTTTTATATTAAACAATAATTATTGTCTCATGTATGGCGCCATCCTCAAGTTGAGTAGTGAAACACGGTTTTGCATGGAATTTCTAACGTGTTTTTAATACCTTATGTATAGATATTAATCATTATCATAACAATTTGGTATTATAAATTAATACTATACGATATTTATAATATATTGCACGTCCCATTGAAAATCTTAGCATATGAATTTTTTATGTTCTTACTCAAATAATTCACTAAGACTTCTACAAAATTCATGAACGATTTACATGTTTAATTCCCAAGACCAATATTACCTTTGTTGTTTGCCTAATACAGATTGTATTATGCAAGACACAGAAATTTGTCTTTGAGATGGTGTAGGCATGTAAATCTAATGATGCTCGATTTTGAAGTGGCTCAATAGTAACACAAATAAAAGTTATAAATATTAGTATTTGTTCAAGATCATAAAAATATAATAAATACCCTTAGAACTATGGTGCAAGCTGTTATATGCTCTAAAACGTAAATCTTTACAAACTTTTACAATCCTTGAGTTAGTACAAAACAACAATATACAAGGAAATTCTTAAATCTTTATACCTATAGCTTGCCCGTGCAGATGCACGGGTTAATGACTAGTAGCAATAATGCTAGTAGGTAGGTATGGTGGACACAAATGGCATATGTTTTGGTTTAAGGATTGGATGCACGAGAAGCTTTTCCTCTCAGTACAGGTTTTTAGGCTAGCAAGGCTAGGTAGCAAGCATGAGAGTTGAAGGAAACAAAAAAACATACAAGTGATTAAAACAAACATGCAATCTTCCTTGGAAGCACAAAAGATCTTAACTAGAGAATACTAAACTTATGAGCAAATCAAGAAAGAAATATTTCTTTAAGAGTACTTTTATCTTTTTCATTCAATTCTCAAAATATGTTGCTACTGACTGAGCCAGGTTTGCCAAAACCAACTAAATTAACTCAATGATACCAAAGTGATACCAATACTAACAACAAGATCAATCATATAACATGAATTGAAAACTAATATAAGATATGCAAAAGAGTAAATGATAGAACTTCTCATTAATATTCCACAACAGCAACTCACACCAAGGGATACATAGCTATCTAACTAGAGGGGGGACACTTCCATAATGTAAACCATCCTACATGATAACTTCTCTATTCATGATATGACTCTACTAAAAAGGTAAAAAGATAGAAGATAGTGATGTGATACCGTGGCACTCCCCCAAGCTTGGAACAAACCAATGGGATGCCAAAACCTGATGACGAATTACTCCTTCGGTGGTGGTGTTATCTCGATGAGCTTTTCGATCAATTTCCTCAAGTCCTCAATCTCGAAGGTGAGAGTACGAATCAACTCCGAGTTGTGCTCGATACGGTGCATGATCATGCCGGGTTGTGAATCCGAGCTCATATGATTCTTTCCCCACTCTTCCTCCTTAAAGTCTCTTTTTCCTGCATGGTGAGAACTAGGCATATCCCAATTGGAGGGTAGTTTCTCCTTGGGCATATTCTAGCATTGATGATCATGGATAAGGGTATGGAAGGGATTCTTGGTGCGTGGAGAAGATGATCGTGGAGCCAAACTGTGACACGGAGGCTTCCCTCTAGTTGACATCCGTGCAGTCCTTCTGATATTGGTAGGGTTTGCCAACACTCCAATGCTTGCAATGATAGTGCTGGTGTGAGGGTGCTGGCTTTTCTTTGCCTCCTCTTCATTGATCTCCTTCTCCTGCCCGGGATCTTGGGGATCCTCCTCCATAGGCTCCTTTCCCTTATCCTTGGCAGAGACCATTGTGCTTCTAAACTTTAAGAATAGTTCCTGGCAGAAACAGATCGAAACGAAAACACGACGAGAACACGATATACGAACCTCGGGGGATCCGGGGGATTATATATTACGATTTTTTACAACAAAAGGAAGGTACCGGAGAAAACGGGTCGGAGACGGAGTCCGAGGTGGCCACACCACCTTCTGGCGCGGCTAGGAGGGCCCGCACCAGGGGGTGGTGTGAGCCACCCTGGCTCTGTTTCCGTCCCTCTTTTGCTTCATTGCTTTCCTTATGGGGTAAAAACTGCAAAAATATAACTGGACGGAATTTTCGTGGAACTTTTCTTACGAGAACTGTTACCTATTCAAAAACAGGCTCTACAGGTCTTTGAACTTGGTATTTAGTAGATTCTTCCGGAGTCACCGCTTGAATAACATCAATATCTTCATCTTCATACACATATTGCTTGAGTCATGAAACCTTTCACTATCTTACTACACCATTTTCTCCAATAACCTGGAAATTTCTTTCACACAAAACTTCACACAATTCTCATTAGCAACATTAGTGTAAGCGAGGTAATAAACCTTTTAAGTTCAATTTCAACTGAAATCCATCAAAACATAAGCTACTGTAGCAACTCCTTCTGAAAACCCAAAAATAATGCAAAAAGGAAATCGATTTAAGAGGCAAATGCAAGAGTGGCACAAATCTGTCAAAACAGACCAGCGGGTAAAGATCAATTTTTTCGAAAATCTTCTGTTCCTAAAATCAAAAAGTGCAATACTAATGAAAGTTAAATAACAACCCGGGGCAGAAGCACAAAAAATTCAGCTCAATCCGATCTACAGAGATCTCTCACGAATTTTTATGGTGAAGCACAAAAATCTGTTTCAGGACAGCAACTTCCCCAAATCTTACTTCTCTCTCATTAGAGGTTGATCTTGATGCAAAAACCAAACAAAAATGATAAGGAGAGGTTATTACCATAGTAATAACTTCCAAGACTCAAATAAACAAAAACAACTGAAAGCACAACTAAATTGGGTTGTCTCCCAAAAATCTCTTTCTTTATAGCCATTAAGATGGGCATGATAATTTTAATGATGCTCACATAAGAATATGAATTGAAGTAAAATAGAGCATCAAGGAGCAAAAATACACATGTTTAAGTCTAACCCACTTCATATGCAAGGGAATTTTGTAAGCAAACAAGTTGTTGAAACCAGAGGCTACTAGCATAGGAAGGCAAAAGAAGTGCAACATAAAAAAAATTAGCATAAAACAAGGAAACTTGATATTATTGAGATGCATAAGAACAGTCTTCCCTCTCTCATAATAACTTTCAGTGTCATGCATAAATTTAATGATATAACTATCACAAGAACCATTGTAGCAATGATCACTTATTCTAATAGAAAACACAGGGACACTAGCTCTCATAACACTACTTTGTGAAATAATATTAGGGATATCCTTACAAAGGATAGTGTGTCCCTCTTCTACATATTTAGTGACAAAGTCTTTCACATTTGCTATTATAGGTTCAACAACTGCTTGTTTATCAGGTTCAATAGCTTTATTTGTACTTTCATTAACCATACTAGCTACAATAGAATGTTCCTTTACTTTAACTGGGAAAGGTATTTTCTCAATGTAAGGTTCAGGTAAAACATGATTAGTAGTATAAACTTAAGTATTTCTTGCAGGAACACTACTAACAATGACTTCATAAGGTGCATGATACTTATTCCACTTCTCTTTAGGAACTTCAATATAGGAAGCAAAAGCCTTAAAATAAGTTGCAATAGCTTGAGAGTCTTAACCATAAGCATTTTTAATGTTTTGAAAGATATCAGTTCCCATAAAAGATTCAATACATTCATAATCATAATTTATACCCGACTTTCTTCCTTTATCATTCTCCCATGCTTTAGCATTGTCTTGAATAAGGTCTAGGCGATCCCATTTAGCTTCTTCTTCCATGCGAGTGAATGATCCAGCACAAGAGGCATCCAATAGATCCTTATCATGAAGAGAAAGTCTTGCATAAAAGTTATTGATAATAATATTGCGAGGGAGCTCATGAATAGGACATTTGAGCATTAGTAACTTCAATCTCCCCCAAGCTTGAGCTGTACTCTCTCCATCAAGAGGCCAAAAGTTGTATATTTGATTCCGATCTTTATGAATCTCACTAGGAGGATAAAGTTTTGAATAAAAGAGAGGAACTATTTCCTCCCATTCAAGAGATTGGCCATTCTTCGGCAGCTTATACCATTCCTCAGTTCTTCCTTTTAGTGATAATGAGAATAACTTCTTCTTGACTTGATCTATTGTAATACCTGCACACTTGAACAACCCGCATAACTCATGTATAAAGAGCAAATGATCACTGGGATGGACAGTTCCATCTCCAACATAATAGTTATCCATAACACGATCAATAATTCTTGTAGGTATTTTAAAAGTATCAGTCTCAACAGGTGGTGGTTCATCTACTACCTTCGCAGTGGTAGTAGCATTACGAAATAAGAAACTCAGCGAATTATCCATATTGAAATAAAGCAACTAACAGAAGTAAACAATACTCACAATAGAAGTTTCCTTTACCAGTTTCACTCTCCAATAGCGCTTCACTCCCCGGCAACGGTGCCAGAAAATAGTCTTGATGACCCACAAGTATAGGGGGTGTATTGCAGTATTTTCGATAAGTAAGAGTGTCGAACCCAACGAGGAGCAGAAGGTGTTGGCGAATGGCTTGGAGCAGGAATTCTCTGTAAATACTTAGCAAACGGATTTTTAGGGGTTTTTGATAATGCAGGTAAATAAAGTACGAGTAAATAAAAGACAATAATAATAATTGCAGCAAGTGGCCCAATCCTTTCTTTAGCAAAGTACAAGCCGATTGTATTACTTAAGATGACCAAACGTTCTCGAGGACACACGGGAATATTGTCAACTGCTTTCGCTTCATATAGTTGATTAATCTTCTTTAGTTTGCTAAGTGTTGTGTGGGTGAACCTATGCTAATGTACCGACCTTCCTAGGACTAATACATACTTGTGATTATACCCCTTGCAAGCATCCGCAAGTACAAGAAAGTAATTAAGGTAGAAACCTAACCATAACTTTAAACTCTAAGACCCTGGCATCCCTTGTGCAAAGGTTTCCTAACGAGGGTTCAGGTTTCTGTCACTCCGGCAACTCCTACGATTAGTAGACAAATTCACAATGCATTCCCCTAGGCCCATATAGGTGAAGTTTCATGTAGTCGAAAATCACATGACACCACTAGAATAAATACACCACAACTTAAATATCAAACTATTGAATCTTTCTCAACACAATTACACTACTAACAACACGACTTCTCCCATGTCCTCAAGAACTAAACGAACTACTCACAAGAAATCATAGGATCCAAGATCAGAGATGATATAATGATATGTAACAATCTGAACATAAACGATAATTCAATGGTTCACTCAATAGCATCAACTACAAGGAGTAATCAACACCAGGAAAGTTTCCCCTAAGAACTATGCAAGATTCAACCCAATTGTAACAGCGGTATGAAGTGGTGACGATGGTGGTGATGATGATGATCCCGATGAATTCCAGCTTGATGGTGGTGTTGATGGCGACGATCTCCCCTCTCCTGGAAATAATTTCCTTGGTAGAATACTGTCTGCCGGAGAGATCTTTCTCTCTCTGTAGTTTTCCGCCCTGCAGAGGCGGTGGAATCTTTTTGTGGTCGCTCCCAGGTATTAGGGTTTCGAGGGGATAATATACGCCAGAGGGGAGAGCCTGGAGTGGGCCAGGGTGGCCACACCACCTGCTAGCGTGGCCTAGGGCTGCCTGCGCTAGGGGGTGGTGTGGGCCCCTTGTGGCCCATCTCCACTCCCCCTTGTGGTAATCTCCATCTTCTGGAAAAATAGAATTTTCCATGTATTTTCCCGAATTTTCTGATCTTCACGAATTTTGCCTCCAAACAGCACCTTTTCCATCAGAATCCTGACTGCAGCGGTCCATGCTTCAAAAGTCATCAACCATGCAAAAACAGATGAAATAACATAAGTATCATCTTTTAATATGAAATATATCAATGGATAACAGTAAATATGATATAGAATATGATGCAAAATGGACGTATCAAAGTCCCCATGAATGGTAAAACCAATCCACCACCTCCATCATCTGGCACGACGATGGCAGGTGCAGGCTCATCAGTACCAGCTACAGGTGCAACTACATCAGTCTCCATAGAAGGTAAACAGGGTGGCGTCTTAGGTGTAGTAATCTGACATCCATTTTCTACTCCGTCATCAGGAAACTCAGAGTCTTCTTCAACTTTGTGCTTCTGCGGTTACAAGATAAACAGAGATTATAGCGAAAGCATCTGCGTGGGACGACAAGAACATACGTCATTCTATTGATTTACCTTGTCATCTAGAATAGCAAAAGTCTCAGGATTGGAACCTATTTCATTGAGAATGCTCTTTTTCGCTCCTTCCCCTATCTCCTTCTGCAGCAAGTTGTAATATTGATTACATGATGTTGATTGTCAAATATATGCAAATGTTCAAAAGTTTGCTCTGTCGAACTACCAACTTCGAACGGATCCCCACTGTTCTTAGTTATGGGATCTAGCCCAGAAAACAAGCTTCTATGCAATCCTAGTCTACAAAAAAAAGATGCATATCCGAGATAAGAACTACTCTACACATGACAATGTTGCGCAATCGATAATAAAAATTTAACCGCGTCATCAACTCTATCATGTAAGTTCGAAGTGAATCTAGATACACTCGTTTCACATAAGCTAAAATATCTTATATTATGAAACGGAGGGAATAGGTACGAGTGTTCTAGTACTTCACAAACCTCCATTGCTGCCGCGGGACAGAGAGGATAGATGCTCCACTGCCATACAGAAGGTTGTCGCGCCGATCTCGCCGCCACCTATAGAGGACAAAAGCAAGGAGCTGGTCGACAACAATATGGAGCAAGAGGCTAGGGGCGATAGTGGATGGGAAGAAGGGACTGAGTAAAAGAGGTTGTGTGTGCGTGGGGGAAGGCCGGTGAGGGAGTTAAATCCAGCTTGGCTCGGAAGGAACACGCTGCCACGTGCACCGGCATGTGCAAAACTCCATCCCTCTCTCTTCTGCGGAAGCTAATGATAGTAGTACTCCAGCTAGCTTCATCGAGTTTGCTGGTACTCCTACTACTAGACCTTTACTACTACTACTACTACTACTAGGTAGACAAGCAATACTTGTTTAGAAGAATTAAAAACTAGACTATTTTTGCACACCGTCGTACAGTATTGCCTTGTCAAATCACTGGCGATGCCATGATGAGCGACATGTTTTTACTGGTAAACCTAGAAACATCGTGTTCCTTCCACCGAGATGCAGTTTCTGAGCGAAGTACTTACCAACACGTCCAACTTAGGCTTACAGGACCCAAACTACAGTGAAAAAGAAACAAAACTATGGACCTGTAAGAAGTAATACTAATAGTACTACTATTATACAACATTCTGGAAGAAATTATGTACGGAATAGTAGTAGTAGAGTACAACTGTACTCCTAATAAGGTTCTTTATAAGCTGGGTGAAATATACATACTGGAGAAACTACGAAGTGTACAAAAGGGGTTTTGTTATACGGAGTATTTTACAAGCCGGACCGGGTGCGAAACTAAACGTTGAGTACTCGTACAACAGCTAAAAATCAACCAAAATAAAGAGTTTAACAGAAGGTTGAGACCAAATGAGCTATCCTTGAATAGGCTCGTTCCACTCCAAGGCGTTTGAGAAGCTTGGGATGAACCAAAATGGAGTCTCCGACCATATCCATCGAGTCTTGGTGTGGAAACCAATAGCTGTGTCACCATTCAGACTGAAGCGGCAAATTTCAGGACACGACCTGTACTCGTAGCCAATTTCTTGGTGTGATGTGTAAACACAGTTCCTTCTCGTCAGATGTCCTGGCGGATCATTTGCATCGCCTACTGCAATGTTAATCAGATAGTTCACGCCAAGGAAAAGAGAATATGATCCAAGGTCAGTAACCCTTTGCCATTGGTTAGCTGCAGTTAACTGGCTTGTGTCCATCGAGAACACCATGCACTCAAACCCAGAAGGATGGGTGCGAACGGTGCGACAATAGTGAACACCACTAGTATCATCAGCAATTGCATTGCCTGAGACACCATATGTATAGACCAGAAGAAGTCTTGGACCACCGACAGATCTTGCTAACCACCTACCAGGATCATTCTCCTCATCATCCTCAACAAACCCATGTGTCAAGTAAAGCACATCGTGTGGCGATAGGATAATGATAGGACCTTCAAAGGGAAAGGAAATGTAACATGGAAGTAATACTGATATTGATCTGACATTGTAGAAGTTGATACACAGTACTATTTTCAAAAATCTTGATTATACTTAAGATGTTTGATTGCGTAAAAAAATGCCAACCAAGGGAGATGCTATGGAAATTCTAATTCTTTTAGAAATGGGGACATGCTATGGAAATTCTCCTAGAGACACGGTTTGATTCATAGGATCAAATGAAATAGGAAATAATCCTATAGGATCTTGAATGTAAAGTTCATAGGGGAAAAAGCAAGGTTGGATCTTACAAGATTTTGGTGTCTTATATACCAAAGGAAAACCAACAAGGATTATTTCTAAGAGGTTTAATATCTTATCTTATCTTATCTTATCACTATATACTGTATGAATAACTTTGATTATTAACTGTTGGATCAGGACTTGTGAATCCCAACATTGCCAGCCGTTGGATCTTATTTTCCATTCTAGCATCTACTTGAAGATTCTATTGATAGTATTTAGCATAATGAACGCTATGCACAATTCTCAAAACACACTTCTCCATCATTCTAGAATCTTCTCCTTCATTTTTCAAGACCATATTAACAAAATTTACAAGTACTAGTACCTAGTAAACGTTGATTTCTACATGATAAAAAATACAAGAACTAAATATGCACCCATACTTTATAGATGTCGATCAAATTTCTAATTTTTTGATCTTTACCTAGTATTATAATTCTATATAGTTATGATATGTCATATGTCTAGTATCTGAGTCTCACGTAAATACTACTACTAGTAAATAACATATTTTCCATGGATGTACTAGTACTAGGAGACGAGGCAATACTATCAGCATAACTCAATCTTATGAATCAAATTACTTATATGTAAGAAAACTTAGTAAGGATTGCATTCCTCTGAAATTTCTAGGGAATTCGTACGAATCAAAGAGGCTAAAATTCCTACTAACCAACAAAACTTCAGAAAAAATAGCTTACATCGATTCAGGAATAATATCCGAGTCTCACATAAGTACTTACTACTAGTAGATACCATATTTTCCATGGGATGTACTAGGAGACGAAGCAATACTATCAGCAGAACTCAATCATATGAAACAAACTACTTATATGTAAGAAAACTTCCTAAAGATTGCATTCCTCTGAAATTCCTAGGGAATTCCTTCGAATCAAATAAACTAAATTTTTTATGGAATTCCTACTAACCAATGAAAGTTCAGAAAAATTAGCTTGCATCGATTCAGGAATTAAGCTAATAAAATACGTAGGGAGGAGAATTTACCAAGTTCTAGAGACTTCCATGCATAAACACAACCATTCTCGGTCACGGCGAACACACGATCGTGTTGGATAATAGCATTGTAGTATCGGAAGTAGCACTAGAACTCGTTCACACAAACTGACCATCCATGACTATCATTCCCGTTAATGACAGCAATCTTGAATTCGAAAATGGCGACAAGTGAGAAATCTTTGTATCCCCAGCAGCTATCAGAAATTGGCAAATGACTATCTTCTGTAGTTTAGTATGTCGACCTTCATCAGCATCATCCTGAAATGTAAGTGCAGAACCTTCGGTCGGTTCAAACCCCGACACTTGCGGGATAACAATCTTGCGACGAGTGTACACATTGACAAGGTCCGACGTGAAATTGGGCCCAACTATGATGATCCAATCTCCATTGCCGCCTACTCGCTGCTCATCAAAACCATTTGGCATCACAGCATCAGAGGAGAACCTGTCCAGCGGCGTCAGCTTGCACGGGCTGCCCGCCAATTTGAAGTAGTCTTTGGATTCCCATGGTCTCTCCGTCAGGTGAGAATGAAGAACACATGGGAGGCCAAACGGGTGATAAGAAGGCGTAGTTCTGCTCTCTTTTGCTGATTGAAGAATATGTTTGGACGAACCGACAAGGATCGTGTTGGTGGTCGCGTCGGTGGTCGCGTCGCAATGGTTGATGAGTACTTGAAGAGGGCCTTCGATGAACACCTTCTGAAACTACTCAGGATCTTTACAGACCTTGCTCAATCTCACCATGGAAGGAGGCTACAGATGGTGTTTTGGGGGCTTTCTTTGGGGTGGGGGAGGGAGGGAAGATCGTTGGCGGGAGCTGGCAGCCAGGGTGATATGGAGAAGAGAAAGGCTGATGGTGCGTAGTAGTACTACTAGTAGTACTGCAGAAGGTGGGCGAGTGGGGGTTGGGCTCCAATTGAGGCTAGTTGTACAAACCTCCAACAATTATAGCCGTAGTTGCAAAGGTCTCCAACTGTTGAGCCCCGGGTATGTAAGAAATAATGTTAAGAGGGCTAATCAAAAATTTTGTGCTATGTGTAGCATTTGTACCCAAACGTAATTGTAGTAATTTCTTGCAACTATACTATCCTGATTATCTAGAGTTCCCTGCAATTTCGAATCCAATTGTTAGAGGTTTGTGCAATTTTCATCCTCCTCGTGTTTCAAGGAAGCTCTATGACCCTATGTTCAAACAAAAAAATGATCAAAGACAAAAAAAGGAAGACCATCTCTCAGGGCTCGTTTGATTTGCAGGATTCTCAAAACATAAAAAGAGGAAACTAAAGGAATTTGGATCAAGTATGTGTTTGAATCACAGGGAAAGCAAAGCAATTATACCATGTGGAGTGGATGGAAATTTTCCTAAAAAATAGAGGGCAAAGGAATACTTTGAAGGAATCTCAATTCCCGTGATTTTCCTATTCTGCGTTCCAAGCAAGACATAATTCCTATATATTGGAATCCTATGAATCAAAAAAACAACATAGGATTATTTCCTAAGGGACAAAATCCTTCACAAAACCTTTGAATTTTCTTTGAATCAAAGAAGGAATAAAAAAAGGTTTTCTCTCAAAAAAAAGGAACTCCACCTCTTTGACAATTCAATGTGACAAGAGTAGTTACTAGAGTCTATGTCTAGTACTAGCTGTAGGACCCAATCGTAGCACGTTATTACTAGTACTAGTATGTATCAGTCTTTGCAGGTGCCTCGAAGGAAACAAAATAAAGCTCTTCAGTTAATAAATAGCCATGGTAATTTCCAAGATACACAATCTTTTGCTTATTTATTTTGACCTGGGCGACAACTGAAGGATAGAGGAGTACTAGTTGCTTCGTGTCTTGAGCCATCGAGCTGGAGTAGAAATTTGGATATCTAAAACCTGAATTTTCCTATCAAACCAATGCTCATTGCATGCAACTTGACCAGACAGACTTACTGCACTACTTTACCGCGCGTCCGAAAAACTACGGAGTACAAGAAGTACTAGTATAGTAATGTTACATAGAGAGTACCACATTCATCTTGTAGTGCCAAAAGCAGAAGTTGTGACAATATAGTACTGTAGTAGTCATGTCCAGGTTGCCTTACAGGGAAAAAATAGTATGATGAGCAACAAGATCTATCTATTTTTGTACTCCTATTTGCGTATACTAGTAGTACTATGTATTCAGGAACGACACGAGCGTGTGATCCACTAGTACGTCTCCGCACGTAGGGTAATCCAGTACGGAGTAGATCGCCACGACATGGTCGTGTAATTATTATGTATTGGTCCATGCTCTAGTCATGAGCATTTGCCGTAGCAGTAATTTTTTTGTGAAAAATAGATTACTCATAAATAATCACTCCCTCCATCCTAAAATAATAGTTACTAACTTGGCTTTGTCTAGATACGCATGTATTTCAACGTATTTTAGTACTTAGATGCTCCCTCATTTCCAAATTAGAAAGCATACTAGGTTTTGTTAAAGTCAATATTTATAAAGTTTGACCAACTATATGTACAAACATACTAACTTACATAATGAAAACACATATAATATGAAAACATGGTTCATGATAATTCTGCTAACATTGAGTTGATGTCATAGATGTCCATATTATTTTCTAGATATTTAGGCAAAATTCCAGGGTAGCCTATCCTGCACGCTAGACCCACGTCGATGTGTCGTCCACACCAGCACAATTTCGACGACAATCCTGGTTCAAGACTTAAATCAAGTCGAATTGACAAGTTTGGGCATAAAATTTCATAATCACTGAGTTAAATGACTAAAATCGAAGCACCATAAGAATGGTTGGTGTGTTTATCTCTGGTCGATGTCGTAGAAGTGAACAATTATATAAAATTCGTAATAAACCCCTATATACTCCGTAATAACATTAGCAGCAAACTTAGTTTACATCCAAAATGCATCCTTCCTAGTACCAAAAGAGAACCTACACGCGACTACTACTAGTAAACTGGAGTAGTAAAATAATACTACTAGTAGTACTATTTATCTGCTAATACACCATTACAGTCTTGATCATTAGTCGTAGTTTAAGATCATTTTTTCCTATCGATGCAAATCCAGAAAGATACATGGGTGGACTGTCTAACCTTCATCAGGAACCATGGCAGCACCCTAAGGTACGTCCTGAGCTTGTCGGACGGGAAGTTGGCCGGCAACGAGCTGCTCGTCAACTCGATTACCGCATTAAGGGTTCTCGACCATCGAGAAGTCCGCTGACCCCGGTGGGCCAGGCGCACAAAGTTTCACCGTGTACCGTGGCCACACGCACCTGTCCTGCCTGATGCACACTAAGTACACGACGGCGTCCGGGCCGAGCATGCTGATGGTCAAGCCAAACATGTCACCATCATCCCCGAAGAGGAAGCACGTGAATCCCCTCGTGCTTGTTGGTGGCAGAGTCGGGATGAGGAAAAAGAAGGCGCTGACGTAGATGGCCCTAGTTACTATGACCCCGTGGACCTCCGTCATGTGGGGAAGGAGCCCTGCCGGCGAGGCAATAAAATCACAGACGGAATCCATGCAAGAGCACGGCCCTTGCGAGCACGCGATCTTGTGCTCGTCGAGCTTGTCAAAGCCTACTAAGCTAAAGCAGCCATCGTAGGGGCACTCAATCATCGCCTCAGACTGGAATCCACCGACATGGTTGATACGTCGTAAACATATCTTTAATTTTTGATGCTCCATGCTTGTTTTATATCAACTTTCTTATGTTTTTTACACTTTGAGGTATTTTTATACATTTTATGGAACTAACCTATTAACAAGATGCCGCAGTGCTAGTTGCCTGTTTTTGGCTCTTTTTGGTTTCAGAAAAGCTAGTAAGGAAATATTCTTGGAATTGGACGGGACAAAAGCCAAAGTCAATATTTTACCAGAAGGAACACGGAGTCCGAAGGGCAGCCGAAGTGGGGCCACAAGGTGGCCACACCTAGGGCTGGCGCGGCCACCCCCTAGGCGCACCAGGCCCTGGTGTGGGCCCCTCGGGCGGCCACCGACCTTGCCCCTTCGCCTATAGAAGTACCCGGTTGCAGAAACCCCAAGTACCTGATCAAAATTCCACGAAAGAGTCTGTAGCCGCCGCCATCTCCCTCCCTAGATCGGGGGGATCCGAAGCTCTTCCCGGCACCCTGCCAGAGGGGAGAGATCATCCCGGAGGCCTTATTCATCACCATGCCAGCCTCCGGAGTAATGCGTGAGTAGTTCACCCTTGGACTATGGGTCCATACAGTAGCTAGATGGTTGGTTCTCCTCCTTTGTGCTATCATGTTTAGATCTTGTGAGCTCCCTTTATGATCAAGATCATCTATTTGTAATACTATATGTTGTGTTTGCGGGGATCCGATGGATATTGAGATACTATGTCAGCTTGATTATTGATTCTATCATGTCTTTGTTATTTGTGATCTTGCATGCTCTCCATTGCTAGTAGCTATCTTGGCCAAGTAGATACTTGTAAATCCAAGAGGGAGTATTTATGCTCGATAGTAGGTTCATGCCTCTAGTAATCTGGGGAAGTGACAGAAATATCTAAGGTTGTAGATGTGATGTTGCTACTAGGGAGAAAACAACAATACTTTGTCCATGGGGCAATTGTATTGTTTACTTTACACACTTTGCTTAATGCAATTATCTGTTGCTTGTAACTTAATACTGGAAGGGATTCAGATGATAACCTGAAGGTGGATTATTAGTCATAGATACAGTTGGATTACGGTCTATGTATTATGTTGTAATGCCCAATCAAATCTCATAGGAGTCAAGATGTCTAGTATATGCATTGTTATGCTTTCTCAATCTGTCAATTGCCCCGCTGTAATTTGTTCACCCAACATGCTATTTATCTTAAAGAGAAACACCTCTAGTGAACTATGGACCCCAGTTCATTCCTTTACCATTGATATACCATCTAATGTTTACCATTTACCGTTTACTTTCTGCAAGCAATTACTATCTTCCACACTATACGTTTAATCATTTGTTTTCAGCAAAACCAGTGAGATTGACAACCTCACTGTAAGTTGGGGCAAAGTTCTATGGTTGTGTTGTGCAGGATTCCAAGTTGTTAGCAACATCTTGGAGTTGTTTCCTTACTCCTACTAGTTCGATAACCTTGGTTTCATAACTGAGGGAAACTTGCTGTTGTGCTCATCATACCTTCCTCTTGGGGTTCTCAACAAGCTCTACATATCTTAAGCCATTAAGCACTTTTCTGGCGCCATTGCGAGGGAGTTAAGGACAGCTTCAATCTCTTCCTCCTCGTCAATCACTTTTTAGGGAGAAAGAAGATTCTTGCAAGGGGAGTCTCTCACAACAAATCTCTTTACTTTGTTTTTGTTTTTCTTAGTTTATTTTTCTTTGTTTACTTGTTTCTTTTTATCAAAAACATAGAAAAATTAGTTGTACTGATTTGCTTCTTTATAAAAAACACAAAAAAAATTAGTTCCTATTTCAGTTTCTATTTCTGTTGGCTTGCTTTAATCTTGCAAAAAATGACTACTCTTGAACACACTAAGTTGTGTGACTTCACTAGCACAAACAACAATGATTCCATGTGCACACCTATTGCTCCACCTGTTCCTAGAGCTGCTTTCTTTGAAATTAAACCTGCTTTGCTCAATTTTGTTATGAAAGAACAATTCTCTGGTGCTGGTATTGATGATGCTGCTACTCACCTTAATAACTTTGTTAAACTTTGTGAGATGCAAAAACATAGGGATATAGATGGAGATATTATTAAGCTTAAATTGTTTCCTTTCTCTTTGAGAGGAAAAGCTAAAGAATGATTGTTATCCCTACCTAGAAATAGTACTGATTCTTGGATTAAATGCAAAGGTGCTTTCATTGGAAAATATTATCCTCCTGCTAAGATTATATCTATGAGAAGTGAAATAATGAAATTTAAACAATTTGATAATGAACATGTTGCTCAAGCTTGGGAAAGAATGAAATCTCTGGTAAAGAATTTCCCTACTCATGGACTAACTGCTTGGATGATTATCCAAACTTTTTATGCAGGACTGGATTATTCTTCAAGAAATCTGTTGGATTCTACTGCTGGAGGCACCTTTATGACCATTACTTTGGGTGCTACAACAAAGCTCCTTGATAATATGATGGTTAACTATTCTGAATGGCACACTGAGAGAGCTCCACAAGGTAAGAAGGTAAACTCTGTTGAAGAAACCTCCTCCTTGCGTGATAAAATTGATGTTATTATGTCTATGCTTGTTAATGGAAAAGCTCATATTGATCCAAATCATATTCCCTTAGCCTCTTTGGTTGCTCAAGAAGAGCAAGTGATGTGAACTTCATTAGAAATAATAATTTTAACAACAATGCCTATAGGAGTAATTTTGGTAGTAATAATTATAGGCCACATCCTCCCAATAATGGTAATTCTTATGGAAATTACTACAACAACAATAGAAGTGCACCCTCTGAACTTGAAGTCACGCTTAAGGATTTTATTAGTAAACAAATTGCTTTTAATAAAAATGTTGAGGAAAAACTTTTGAATGCTGAAAAAGATAATCCATCTTTGTCTGAAGCACAATCATCTTTGATTAATAAAATGGCTGCTAAACCTGAAACTATGGAAAACCCCTTTGCTGCTACTAATGCCATACAAGTTAGAATTGATGAATATGTTAGGTTGTTAGTTGAATTGCATGCTAAGTGGGAAAGAGAAGATGAAATTGCTAGAAATAGTACTATTTGTACTATTACCACCACCAATGTTGATGCTAGCAAACCACATAAAGTCCCAATTCCTTTTGCAACAATGCCTAAAACCAATGGCACCTTTTCCAATAAAAATGCTGAAATTCTTAGAAATATGGGAAACAATAGTTCTACTACCTTGGATGGTAATTTTGATTTTGATCTTGATTGTTGCAATATTTCTGAAGTAATTATGTTCCTACAAAAGCTTGCTAGAAGTCCTAATGCTAGTGCTATGAATATGGCCTTTACAAAACACATTATAGATGCTCTCATAAATATTAAAGAAGAAAATTGAAACATAAAGCTTCTATTCCTAGGAAATTAGAAGATGGTTGGGAACCCATCATTAATATGAAAGTGAATGATTTTGATTTCAAAGCTTTATGTGATCTTGGTACTAGTGTCTCTATTATGCCTAGAAATATTTATGAAATGCTTGATTTGCCACCATTGGAATATTGCTATTTAGATGTCCAACTTGATGATAATGCTAAAAAGAAACTCATGGGGAGTATTAATGATGTTATTATTATGGTTAACAATACCTATGTCCCCGTTGATTTCTATATTTTGGATATTGAATGCAATGCTTCTTGTCCTATTATTTTGGGAAGACCTTTTCTTAGAACTGTTGGTGCCATTATTGATATGAAGGAAGGCACCATTAAATATCAAGTCCCACTGAAGAAAGGTATAGAACACTTCCCTAGGAAGAGAGAGAAGATACCTTTTGCCTCTCCTATTAAAGCAAAATTTGATCTTAGTGCTTCTTCATTGGAAAATACTTGAATCTTGCTCCTATGCCTAGCTGAAAGGTGTTAAATAAAAGCACTATTGGGAGATACCCAAGTTATTTTTACTTTCAGTAAGTTTTTCTTTTGTTGAGTCTTGGAATTTATTTCCTTAGTAATAACATCTCCTTATCCTTTTTATGTGGTTTTTGTGCCAATAATAACCTCTAATGAGAGAGAAGTAAGACTTGGGAAAGTTGTTGTCCCGAAACAGATTTTTGTGCTTCACTATAAACAATCAGGAAAAATCCCTGTAGGTTGGATTGATCTGTAATTTTCTGTGATTATGCTCCAGGTTATTATCTAACTTTCGTTAGTTTAGAACTTTTTGATTTGAGCAACGAAAGGTCTTATAAAAAATCGGTTTTTACCTGCTGGTCTGTTTTGACAGATTTCTGCCATTATTTGCATTTTCCTCTTAATCTCTTTCTCTTTGAGTTCTATTTGATCACATGAGCTTTTAGAAGGAATTGCTACACTAGCTTGTGTTTTAATGGAAGTTTTTCTTGTGTTGAAACTAAACCCAAATACTTATTATCTTGAATACACTAATGTTGTTAATGAAGATTGTGTGAAGTTTTGTATGAAGGAAATTTTCAAGTGTAGGGAAGAATAATGGGATGAGATGAAGTATCGACAAAAGCTCAAGCTTGGGGATGCCACCCATGTAACCCCAAGAAATATTCAAGAAGTACAAGCATCAAAGCTTGGGGATTCCCAAGGCATCCCCTTCTTCATCAATAAAAATCTCAGGTTTTCTTCCAAAACACTTCATTTTTATTGTTTCATGCACAATTGTGTTGTTCTTGGAGCGTCTTTGTTTTTTTTTTAGTTTTTTTTGTTTGTTTTGCTTAAATAAATTGGTTGGACCCCCTCATTCATATGTTGTTTCAAATAAGTTGATTGGTGTTGGAAAAGAGTAGGAAGCTTCATGCTTATAAGTGGTACAAAAGGAGCTTGTTTTGACTGTGGCCTAGACTTTATCATGTCATGTTTGATGTTTCTTTGACCTTATGCTTAGTGATTATTTCTGTAGCATGACTTGTTCCAAACAATTGAGATTGCCTAATGTTCCTTGAAAGAATCATGCGTTGTTTTAGCATACAAAGCATAATATTGTGGTATTCTCCTTTGATGCTTTATTTGGGTTGACTTGGCACATGCTTACACCATGTTAAGACCATGAACTAGTCACCTTAGCCTCTATGATCATTTAGTTTTTGACTTGTAATATCACTTGATGCTTTAATTGATAATGTTTTGTCGCTTTGCATGATTATGGCTTTGCTCTCTTAGTTGGTCGCTCCCAGTCTTTTGCTAGCCTCTACCTGTACCAAGTATGAGTTCCACTCATGCATCCAACCTCCAAGAAAACCAAGTTATTCCAAAGAGTCCACTATAAATTCCTATGCATGGTGTGTTACACCATTCCAAGTATATTCATGTTTTTATCTACATTCCAAATTAAACTTGTTATGTGAAAATTAGTGATTAAAGCTCTCACAAACTTGATGGCACACTTTATTTTCTTGCACTTAATAAAATTGAATCATTGTGTCCATCTATGTTTCTTATATGCTTGCACTTTATAAATTGTGAATTAGCAGAACCATGATACCATGGGGAACGCTTTCAACATTGCACTTATTATTCAGTTGATATCATGTTCTTTTGTTTATGGATCCCGACAGTGTGAAATAAAAGGGGAGCTTGTAAGCTCATGGAGTTCATATGTGTGTTAGAGAAACGCCTGGGCGGCTAGCCTAAGCCATGCCTAATCATGGTGGAAACTTGTAGCATAACCATAGTGAGCATTCTGTGAAGCATCCTTGATAAAAACCTATGCAAATAGCAAATAAAAAGATCACTGAGATGCTCATTGTCTGTTGCCTTGTCATTTTGATATGGGAAAGCTAATGTGCCATGGGGCAAGGGGTACCCCGTTGGCAGTTCTCCATGATACACATGTACTTACAATGACAAGAACTTACTTGTGACTAAAGTTGAGTAGCATGAGGTTCGGTACTCGTAAGCAAGAGGCATGGGATTTTTCAACTTATAACTTGTCAAGCATATCCTCATATTTGTGTCACTTTAACCTTAATCACCTCAAGATGCTTATGATAGAGGCAATGAGAGCTGAAAGCTAATAAGTACCATAATTTTTAGAAGCTCTTTATGAAACTTTAAATCCCTGCTTCCCTCTGTGAAGGGCCTTTCTTTTTTACTTTTATGTTGAGTCTCCATATTCTATCTTTATGCACCTATTGAGAGAGCATAGTGGTCATTCTTAGTTTAATGTGCATTGTCCCAAAACTTGTTGATTGATTCATAACTTTGATATTGCTTGTTCTTAAATTATTTGTATCTAGTCACCCTTATGAACTTTGAAGGTGTCCTATGCATTTATGTTTTGCTATACCATGAGGGACAAGCTGAATACCACTCTTATTATGTTTTCTATATGTGAAACAAACAAAAGTCTTTCAAGGCATTGTTATTCATGATCTTTTGTTTGTACCTTTTCATGTTACAACATAGTTGCTATGTATTATTGTTAGAAATGTTTAGAGTACTTTGATCCTAGCTATCAATGCTTTACAAATACCTTGATCAAGATTGTGATGGTGCCTGTCACCTCAAAAATTATTCTTTTTATCACTTACCTACTCAAGGACAAGCAGGAGTTAAGCTTGGGGATGCTTGATACATCGTAAACGTATCTAAAATTTTTGATGCTCCATGTTTGTTTTATATCAACTTTCTTATGTTTTGTTTACACTTTGAGGTATTTTTGTACATTTTCTAGAACTAACCTATTAACAAGATGCCGCAGTGCCAGTTGCCTGTTTTCTGCTATTTTTGGTTTTAGAAATATTCTTGGAATTGGACGGGACAAAAGCCAAAGTCAATATTTTACCAGAAGGAACACGGAGTCTGAAGGGTAACTGAAGTGGGGCCACGAGGTGGCCACACCTAGGGCTGGCGCGGCCACCCCCTAGGCATGCCAGGCCCTGGTGTGGACCGCTCGGGAAGCCACCGATCTTTCCCCTTCGCCTATAAAAGTACCTCGATGCAGAAACCCGAAGTACCCGATCAAAATTCCACAAAAGAGTTTGTAGCCGCCGCCATCTCCATACCTAGATCGGGGGATCCGAAGCTCTTCTTAGCACCCTGCCGGAGGGGAGAGATCATCCCGGAGGCCTTCTTCATCACCATGCCAGCCTCCGGAGTGATGCATGAGTAGTTCACCCTTGGACTATGGGTCCATACAATAGCTAGATGGTTGGTTCTCCTCCTTTGTGCTATCATGTTTAGATCTTGTGAGCTCCGTTCATGATCAAGATCATTTATTTGTAATACTATATGTTGTGTTTGCGGGGATCCGATGTGTATTTAGATACTATGTTAGATTGATTATTGATTCTATCATGTCTTTGTTATTTGTGATCTTGCATGCTCTCCGTTGCTAGTAGCTATCTTGGCCAAGTAGATGCTTGTAACTCCAAGAGGGAGTATTTATACTCGATAGTAGGTTCATGCCTCTAGTAATCCGGGGAAGTGACAGAAATCTCTAAGGTTGTAGATGTGCTATTGCCACTAGGGAAAAAACAACAATCCTTTGTCCATGGGGAAATTGTATTGTTTACTTTACACACTTTGCTTAATGCAATTATCTATTTCTTGCAACTTAATACTGGAAGGGGTTCGGATGATAACCTGAAGGTGGATTATTAGTCATAGATACAGTTGGATTACGATCTATGTATTATGTTGTAATGCCCAATCAAATATCATAGGAGTCAAGATGTCTAGTATATGCATTGTTATGCTTTCTCAATATGTCAATTGCCCCGCTGTAATTTGTTCACCCAACATGCTATTTATCTTAAGGAGAAACACCTCTAGTGAACTGTGGACCCCAGTCCATTCCTTTACCATTGATATACCATCTACTGTTTACTGTTTACTTTCTGCAAGCAATTACTATCTTCCACACTATATGTTTAATCCTTTGTTTTCAGCAAAACCAGTGAGATTGACAACCTCACTGTAAGTTGGGGCAAAGTTCTGTGGTTGTGTTGTGCAGGATTCCAAGTTGTTAACAACACCTTGGAGTTGTTTCCTTACTCTTACTGGTTCGATAACCTTGGTTTCATAACTGAGGGAAACTTGCTACTGTGCTCATCATACCTTCCTCTTGGGGTTCCCAACGATCTCTACATATCTTGAGTCATCAACGGTACACGAACTGGTGGGAGTGGTTACAGAGGGAAGATCGGCTCGCCGATGTAGTGCCCGCTGTCCAGATACCCGGGTTGGGTGGGTATACTGATTGAGTTTCGTACTATACTAGTACGATTGTACAGGAATACTCTAGGCATCGACGCACCGGCAGCGGCTGCACTTGGCCACTTTTTTCTTAGATAGTGTGCACACGCTGTACATGCTTCGTTAAAACAAAAAGGCTGCAGAAAGTTGATAGGTGAGTAAAGCAGGTGTCACGATGTACTGTACCAGACATTATAGTACAGACAAAGGGAGAGACCGAGGTAAGAAGATCCAGGTGAGTGAGAGGCAAGAAGATCTACTCCTGGAGAGAGACGAAAAGCATGCGGCCTGGTGCAGGGTGTACAGTGCTGCATGGGAGAGACCGAGGATTGCATGCATGTCTTCGACACCAACCTATAATTAACTCTTTTGGTCTTATCAAATTTAAAAGCCCTTAATAATCCAGACAGAGGGAGTATTAGTACTAGTAGTAGTACATCTTAGAACAAATCAGACAAACTAATACTGCATTTATTAGTGGTACTTTTTTTGAGAAATTATAGTTAGTAGTAGTACTTAGATATGTGAACAACAAATCCAAGTTACTACTCCAATAGAGAGTACGATCACTCTGTTTATGGATTCTTGTTTACTATACGTACTAGTAGTAAAAGCTAGAATGTAGATTATTTCAGAACAAATTTTGGCTCTACAATATCTAGAATACGCGCAAACCTCAAAAGACACTTCATTGCTTAGTTTCAGGGATCTTGTGCTAAATGCATGGACTTAGATGTCATTTTCATTTTTATGAGGTCCTTGATGTAACTTGTACTTCCACCGACCGCGTGTTAACTAAAGCACCTCGCTCCTATGGGAGCTACCACAATTTAAAAATAATTGCACTGCCCCGATTATCAGACAAAATGGAACATGGTTTCTTATAATTCCAAAGTTTTTAGAAATAGGATGTTTCAAGCTTCCTAGCTAACTTTTCACACTTTTGTGACTTTTTTCTAATTTAACGAAATTAGGTCAAACATTTGCTACGCAAGTAAGGGTAATTGATCAGTATTGAATTAAATGTATTTTCAGAGGTAGATGGGTGCATCTTCATGTAGTAAACAATGTCCTCGGTGTTAGTTTCCAACTATCATGAACATTTAATTCTCAATTTTTCGAGTGATGACGAGATTGTTCTTTTACGTAAAGAAACTCCAAAGAATATGGATCTGAATACCACAAGACATGTTTTCAGACATAAATAGTGGACCAACATGTTGTACTGACGGTACCCATGTTTTATGAGTTTTCAAACTTCCAAGCTAACTCCACCAACTTGATTGACTTTATGCCAATTATTTCTCGAATTTAGGTCAAATTTGAACTACAAGTAAATTGTAGGTTGCTTTGAAAGTTTTATGAAAAATCTTATGGAGGTACCTATTCAGGGGTCAATTAATGTATCATAAACCACCAAGAGTTTTGATGACACGTTTAACTTCTTGCTAAGATTTTGCATCTTGACAGTTTAACAAAATTAGGTCAAACTTGAGCTACAATTAAGCACGAAAGATCGCTCTTGAATTAAATGTCTATCGATATTTGAATGACTTCTTAGCTAACTCTGCCCATTTGAATGACTTTATGTCGATTTATCGAAATTAGGTAAAATTTGAAACTATAAGTAAATTGTAGGTTGCTTTGAAAGTTCTACTAAAAAGCTTTTGGGGGTACCCATCAAGGGGTCACAATCAATATGTCAGAAACCACCGAGAGTTTTGATGATAGTTTCAATTTCTTGCTAAGATTTTGCATCCTGACAATTTAACGAAAATAGGTCAAACTTGAGCTACAAGCAAGTAAGCACGATAGATTTCTCTTGAATTAAATGTATTTTCAAGCGTAGATGGGTGCATCTTCTTGTATTAAACAATGCTATTAGTGTGAGTTCCAACTATCGGGAAAGAACATTCTCAATTTTTCGAGCGATGTCGAGATTATTCTCTCCTATAAAGGAAGTCCGAAGAATATGGATCTGAATGCCAAAGCCAAGTATTCACACATATATAGTGGACCAACATATTGTACTTACAATTTCCTGTGTTTTATGAGTTCTCAAATTTCCTAGCTTATCGCTCTACCCACTTGAATGACTTTATGTCGATTAATCAAAATTTGGCCAAATTTGAACTATATACTACAAGTAAATTGTAGGTTGCTCTGAAAGTTTTACGAAAAAGCTTTTAGAGGTACCCATCGGGGGGTCACAATCAATATATGAGAAACAAGTGAGAGTTTTGACAACAGGTTTGACTTTATGCTAAGATTTTGCATCATGACACTATTTAACGAAATTGGGTCAAACTTGAGCTACAAAGTAAGCGTGATAGATTGCTCTTGAAATATATGACTTTTCAGAGGTAGATGGGTGCATTTTCTTGTAGTAAATAGTGTCGTCGGTGTGATTTTCCAACTATTAGGAAAGAACATCCAATTCTCAATTTTTCGAGTGATGACGAGCGAGGTTGTTCTTTTTCGTAAAGAAATGTCCGAAGAATATTGGATCTGAATGCCAGAAGCCAAGTTTACCGACATATATAGTGGACCAACATGGTGTACCAATGATTCCCATGTTTTATGAGTTTCCAAACTTCCTAGCTAACTCTGCCCATTTGACCGAATGACTTTATATCGATTTAATGAAATTAGGTCAAACTTTAAACTACAAGTAAATTGTAGGTTGCTTTGAAAGTTTTACGAAAAATCTTTCGGAGGTACCCATCGATGTGTCACAATTAATATATCACAAAACACGGAGAGTTTTGACGATAGGTTCAACTTCTTGCTAAGATTTTGCATCTTGACAATTTAATGAAATTAGGTCAAACTTGAGCTACAAGTAACTAAGCGCGATAGATTGCTCTCGAATTAAATGTATTTTTAGAGGTAGATCGGTGCATCTTGTTGTAGCAAACAATACCGTCAGTGTGAGTTTCCAACTATCAGGAAATAACATTCAATTCAACATTTTCCGAGTGAAGACGAGCGAGGTTGTTCTTTTTCGTAAGAAGTCCGGAGAATATTGGATATGAATGTCACGCCAAGTTTACAGACATATATAGTGGACCAACATCTTGTACCAACGATTCCCATGTTTTATTTATGATTTTTCAAACTTTCTAGCTAACTCTGCCCATTTGACCGAATGACTTTATGTTGATTTATTGAAATTAGGTCAAATTTGAAACTACAAGTAAATTGTAGGTTGCTTTGAAAGTTTGACGAAAAAGCTTTGAGTTTGGAGGTACCCATCGAGGGGTCACAATTAATATATCAGAAAACAACGAGAGTTTTGACATTTGGTTCAACTTCTTGCTAAGATTTTGCATCTTGACAATTTAACAAAATTAGGTCAAACTTGAGCTACAAGTAAGCGCAATAGATAGCTCTTGAATTAAATTTCATTTCAGAGGTAGATGTGTGCATTTTCTAGTAGTAAGCAGTGTCGTGGGTGTGAGTGTCCAACTACCAGGAAAGAACATTCAATTCGACATTTTCCAAGTGAAGACGAGCGAGGTTAGTTGTTCTTTTTCGTAAAGAGAAGTCCAAAGAATATTGGATGTGGATGCCACAAGCCAAGTTGGCAGACATATATAGTGGATCAACAACATGTTGTACTTGCGATTCCCATATTTTATGAGTTTTCAAGCTTCCTAGCTATCCCCGCCCATTTGAAAGACTTTATGTCAATATCTCGGAATTAGGTCAAATTTGAAACTACAAGTAAATTGTAGGTTTTGCTTTGATAGTTTTACAAAAAAGCTTTTGGAGGTACCCATCGAGGGGTCAAAATCAATATATCAGAAACCAGCGAGAGTTTCAATGATAGGTTCAACTTCTTGCTAAGACTTTGCATCTTGACAATTTAACGAAATTAGGTCAAACTTGAGCTAGCTACAAGTAAACACCATATATTTCTCTTGAATTAAATGTCTTTTCAGAGGTAGATCATCGGTGCATCTTCTAGTAGTAAACAGTGTCGTTAGTATGAGTTTCCAACTATCAAGAAAGAACATTCAATTCTACATTTTCCGAGTGAATATGAGCAAGGTTGTTCTTTTTCCTAAAGAAAAGTCCAAAGAATATTGGATATGAATGCCACAAGCCAAGTTTACATACATATATATTGGACCAACATGTTGTACCAACGATTCCCATGTTTTATGAGTTTTCAAATTTCCTAGCTAACTCTGCCGATTAGAATGACTATATGTCGATTTATCGAAATTAGGGCAAATTGGAAACTACAAGTACTAGTAAATTGCATGTGCCCTGCATGTGAGACTCAGATAATAGATATCTGGCATATCGTCACTATATACAATTATAATAGGTAAAGCAGAAAAAATATAATTGGTAAAATTTGAACTACTACAAGTAAACTTTGTATGTTGCTTTGAAAGTTTTACGAAAAAGCTCTTAGAGGTACCCATCGGAGGGGGCGGGGGGGGGGGGTCAATTAAAATATCAGAAACCATAGAGAGATCTGACGACAGGTTCATCTTCTTGCTAAGATTTTGCATCTTGACAGTTAATGAAATTAGGTCAAACTTGAGCTACAAGTAAGCGCGATAGATTGCTCTTGAATTTAATGAAATTAGGTCAAAATTGAACTACAAGTAATAAATTGTAGGCTACTTTGAAAGTTCTATGAAAAAGCTTCTGGAGGTACCCATCGAGCGGTTAATTCATCACTACTAGGAAACAACTTATAGCTAGACAAGATATTCTGTGGCGCATATGTGAAACCATGCGCCACAGATATGTATCAGTGGCGCACTAGGAAATATGCACCACAGAAGTTTGGCAGTTCAGTGGCGCACGAAAGCAATATGCGCCACAGAAGTCGACATTTCTGTGGCGCATATTTTTATGTGTGCCACAGAAAGTGATGATTCTGTGGCGCATATAGATGTATGCGCCATAGAAAGTTGATGGGACTGATGCACTCGACGATCGACGTAGAGCTCGTTGGGAACCCCAAGAGGAAGGTATGATGAGCACAGCAGCAAGTTTCCCTCAGTTATGAGACCAAGGTTTAATCGAACCAGTAGGAGCAAGGAAACACCCCAAAGGTGTTACTAGCTGAGCTTTGGTAGGGCGCACTACCGGTACTAGTAGCAACGTGGAGACCTTCACAACACAACCACAAAACTTTGTCCCCAACTTGCGATGAGGTTGTCAATCTCACCGTGTTTTGCGGAAAACAAAGGATTAAACGTATCGAATGGAAAGGAGTAAAAGTTTGCAGAAAGTAAACACAAAGCAGTAAAAGATTGTAGATTGTATGTAAAAGACAAGGACCGGGATCCATAGTTCACTAGAGGTGGCTCTCCTTAGATAGATAACATGCTGTGTGAACAAATTACAACGGGGCAATTGACAAACATCGAGAAAGCAATACATGCATGTACTAATCATCTTGACTCCTCTGAGACTTGATTGGGCATTACAACATAATACATAGACCGCCATCCAACTACATCTATGACTAATAATCCACCTTTAGGTTATCATCCGAACCCCCTCCAGTATTAAGTTGCAAGCAATAGATTATTGCTTTACGAACTGCGGGTAAAGTAAACAATACAATTGTTCTATGAACAAAGGATCGTTATTTTCTCCCTAGTAGCAACAGCACATCTAGTACCTTAGATATTTCTGTCACTTCCCCAGATTACCAGAGGCATGAACCCACTATCGAGCATAAATACTAACTCTTGGAGTTGCTAGCATCTACTTGGCCAAGATAGCTACTAACAACGGAAAGCATGCAAGATCTCAAATAACAAAGACATGATAGAATCAATAATCAATCTGAAATAGCATCTCAATATCCATCGGATCCCCGCAAACACAACATGTATGAATTACAAATAGATGATCTTGATCATGAACGGAGCTCACAAGATCTAAACATGAAAGCACAAAGGAGGAGAAACCAGCCATCTAGCTACTACATGGATCCGTAGTCCAAGGATGAACTACTCACGCATCACACCGGAGGCTTGCATGGTGATGAAGAAGGCCTCCAGGGTGAATTCCCCTCTCTGGCAGGGTGCCAGGAAGAGCTTCAGATCCCTCCCGATCTAGGGATAGAGATGACGGCGGCTACAGACTCTTTCGTGGATTTTTGATCGGGTACTTAGGGTTTTTGTCCCGAGGGCAACTTATAGGCGGAAGGAGAGGCCGAGGGGGTGCTGGGGTCAGCCAGACCACCCCCAGGCGCGGGCCAGGCCTAGCCGCGCGGCCAGGTGGTGTGGCTGGCCCCTAGCCCTTCTCTGTCTCGTATTCTGGCACTTGATCCCTTCCAGAAAAATAGGCACTTTGGCTTTTGTCCTGTCCAATTCCGAGAATATTCATTTTCTGACTTTCCTGGAACCAAAAACAGCAGAAAACAGGTAGCTGGCACTGTGGCTCTTGTTAATAGGTTAGTCCAAGAAATCATAATAAAAGTACTCCAAAGTTGGAACAAAACACAAGAAAGTGGATAAAACCAAGCATGGAACATCAAAAATTATAGATACATTTGCAATGTATCAACATCCCTAAGCTTAACTCCTGCTCGTCCTCGAGTAGGTAAGTGATAAAAAGAAATAAGTTTTGAGGTGATATGCACCATCAAAGACTTGATCAAAGTATTTGCAAAACACTCAAAGCTGGGATCATAGTACTTCAATCATAACATGAAAGACAAAGTTCTAGCAATAACCAAAGAAACTAAGATGCAACATGAAAAGGCACAAACAAAATATTCATGAATAACAATGCTTTGCAAGACGTTTGTTTGTTTCTCATAAAGAAAACATAGCATAATATTATTCAGCTTGTCCCTCAATAGAGTAGCAAATATAAATGCATAGTACACCTTCAAAGTTCATAAGAGTGACTAGATACAATAGTTTCAAACGAGCAATAACAAGTTATGCATCAATCAACTAGTCTTGGGACAATGCACATAGAACTAAGAATGGCCACTATGCTCTCAAAGTAGTGCATAAAGATATAAGGTGGAGACTCAATATAATGGTGGAAGAAAGGCCTTTTGTAAAAGGAAGTAGGGATTCAAGTCTCATAAAGAGCTTCCAAAAATTATGGTACTTGTAGCTTTCAGCTCTCATTGCCCCTATCATAAGCATCTTTAAGGTGATTAAGGTTAAAGTGACACAACTAAGAGGATATGCTTGACAAGTTATAAACCGAAGTCTCACGCCCTTACTAACGAAGACCGATCCTCATGCTACTCAACTTCAGTCACGAGTAAGCTCTTGTCATTGTAAGTATATGTGTATCACTAAGAACCGCCAACGGGTTACCCCTTGCAGATGATACGGGAGCTTTCCCATAATCAAAATGACAAGGCAAGCAGACAATGAGCATCTCAGCGATCTTTTTATTTTCTATTTGCATAGGTTTTTATTGAGGATGCTTCATAGAGTGCTCATTATGGTGATGCTGCAAGTTTCCACCATGATTAGGCATGGCTTAGGCTAGCGGCCCAGGCGTTTCTCTAACACACATACAAACTCCATGATCTTACAAGTTCCACTTTTATTTCACACCGCCAGGATCCGTAAGCAAAAGAACATAATATCAACGGGGTACAAAGTACAAGTGCAATGTTGAAAGAGTTCCCCATGAAACATGGTTCTGCTAATTTCAACTTATAAAGCGCAAGCATATACGCAACAAAGAAGGACCCAATGGTTCAAGTTTATTAGAGGCAATAAAGTAAAGTGTGCCATCAAGTTCGTGAGAGCTTTAATCACTAGTTTTTTCATAACAAGTGGAAGCTAAACAAAAGCATGAATATTCTTGGAATAACATAAGCTAGTAGGTAGGTATGGTGGACTCTTTGGAAAAACTAGGTTTAGGGAGTTGGATGCATGAGTGGAACTCATACTTTGTTGTGGAGGCTAGCAAAAGACTAGGAGCAACAAACTAAGAGAGCAATAATGGCCATAATCATGCAGAGCGACAAAACATCATTGATCAAAGCATAAAGTGATACTACAAGTTGAAAACTAAAGGATCATAAAGGCTATGGTGACTTGAGATAGTCATAACATGGTGTGAGCATGTGCCAAGTCAACCCAAATAAAGCATCAAAGGAAAATACCACTATACTATGCTTTAATATGCTAAAACAACGCATGATTCATCCAAGGCACATTAAGCAATCTCAATTGTTTATAACAAGTCATGCTGCAGCAAAGAATACTAAGCATAAAGCCAAAACAATATCAAGCATGGCATGACAAAGCATAGGCTATAGTCAAAAATGAGCTCTTTTTACCACAAAAGTATGAACTTTCCTACTCTTTTCCAAACCAATCCAAACTATTTGCAAACCAAAGTATGAAAGAGGGGGTCCAACCAACTTATTCAGAAAACTAAACAAACCAAGCAAACTAAAAACCAAAACAAAAATGAAAAGGAAGACGCTCCAAGAAAAACACAAATGTGCATGAAACAATAAAAATGAAGCGTTTGGAAGAAACCTGGAATTTTTATTGATGAAGAAGGGGATGCCTTGGGCATCCCCAAGCTTTGACGCTTGCACTTTTTGGATATTTCTTGGGGTGACACGCGTGGCATCCCCAAGCTTGAGCTTTAGTCCATCCTTCATCTCATTACTCATTTCCTTCCATACACCTGAAAATTTTCCTTCATACAAAACTTCACACAATCTCATTAGCAACATTAGTGCACTTAAGATAAATAAGTCTCAAGGTTTAGTTCTAACACCAAATAAACTTCCATTAGAACACTAGCTACTGTAGCACTTCCCTCAAAAAGCTCAATTCCCCAAAGGAACTCAAGGAGGAACTAACAAGAAGCAAATGCACAAAATGGCAGAAATCTGTCAAAACAGACTAGCAGGTAAAGACGAATTTTTTCGAAGACCTTCTGTTGCTCAAATCAAAACATGTTGAACTAACGAAAGTTAGATAACAACCTGGGGCAGAATAACAAAAAAATTACAGCTCAATCCGACATACAGAACTCTCTCAGGAATTTTTACGGTGAAGCACATAAATCTGTTTCGGGACAGCAACTTTCCCAATCATTACTTCACTCTCATTAGAGGTTACTCTTGGCAAAAAAATCAAATAAAAAGGATAAGGAGAGGTTATTACTGAAGTAATAACTTCCAAGACTCATCTAAAACT
Source organism: Avena sativa (assembly GCA_916181665.1). Taxonomy (NCBI): domain Eukaryota; kingdom Viridiplantae; phylum Streptophyta; class Magnoliopsida; order Poales; family Poaceae; genus Avena; species Avena sativa. The sequence goes on from OV702291.1 coordinate 228,479,799, forward strand.
CTTGGGTTATCTCCCAACAAGTACTTTTCTTTAACGCCTTTAAGTTAGGCATGAAAATTTGAGAAGATGCTCTCATAGGAAATATGAATTGAAGTAAAAGAGAGCATCAAGAAGCAAATTCAAAACACATTTAAGTCTAACCCACTTCCTATGCATAGGAATATTGTATGCAAATAAATGCACAAAGAACAAAGTGACAGGCATAGGAAGATAAAACAAAAGTAACTTCAAAACTTTCAGCACATAGAGAGGTGTTTCATTACCATAAAAACTTCTACAACCATATTTTCCTCTCTCATAATAATTTTCAGTAGCCTCATGAATAAACTCAACAATATAACTATCACATAAGGCATGCTTTTCATGATCTACAAGCACTAGAGCTTTATTATAAACATTTTCAAAAGAATCCTCGGGAACATAACATTCACCCTCCTTTGATAAGCATGGGGGACAATCAAATAATGTAAGGGATAAAGAGTTACTCTCATTAGAAGGTAGGCATGGGTAGATCCATTCTTCCTCCTTTTGTCCATCACTCTCCTCCTCTTTTTCATCTAATGAGCTTTCAGGTTTAGCAATTTCTTCTTCCATGCAGGTTCTAGCAGGCGGTGGTTCATCTATTACCTTAGCAGCCATAATACTGTTCCCAAATAGGAAACTGAGTGAGCTATCCATAATGAAATAGTGATTGGAGCAGAGCTAGTCATAAAGGCAACTTAAGAAAAGAACTAATTTTTTTGTGTTTTTCCAATAAGAAAGCAAACTAGTAAAACTATTTTTTTTTGTGTTTTTTGAAGAACAAAACAAGCAAACAAAGAAAAAAGAAAACTAAGCAAAACAAAAACAACAAAGTAAAGAGATTGGTTATGAGGGACTCCCCTTGTGAATATGTCCTTGACTTCCCGGCAACGGCGCCAGAAAATAGCTTGATGCACTCGACGATCGACGTAGAGCTCGTTGGGAACCCCAAGAGGAAGGCATGATGAGCACAGTAGCAAGTTTTCCCTCAGTTATGAGACCAAGGTTTAATCGAAACAGTAGGAGCAAGGAAACACCCCAAAGGTGTTACTAGCTGAGCTTTGGCAGGGCGCACTGCCGGTGCTAGTAGAAACGTGGAGACCTGCACAACACAACCATAGAAATTTGTCCCCAACTTGCGATGAGGTTGTCAATCTCACCGTGTTTTGCAGAAAACAAAGGATTAAACGTATCGAATGGAAAGAAGTAAAAGTTTGCAGAAAGTAAACACAAAGCAGTAAAAGATTGTAGATTGTATGTAAAAGACAAGGACCGGGATCCATAGTTCACTAGAGGTGGCTCTCCTTAGATAGATAACATGCTGGGTGAACAAATTACAACGGGGCAATTGACAAACACCGAGAAAGCAATACATGCATATACTAATCATCTTGACTCCTCTAAGACTTGATTGGGCATTACAACATAATACATAGACCGCCATCCAACTGCATCTATGACTAATAATCCACCTTCAGGTTATCATCCGAACCCCCTCTAGTATTAAGTTGCAAGCAACAGATTATTGCTTTACGAACTGCGTGTAAAGTAAACAATACAATTGTTCTATGAACAAAGGATCGTTGTTTTCTCCCTAGTAGCAATAACACATCTAGTACCTTAGAGATTTCTGTCACTTCCCTAGATTACCAGAGGCATGAACCCACTATCAAGCATAAATACTAACTCTTGGAGTTGCTAGCATCTACTTGGCCAAGATAGCTACTAACAACGGAAAGCATGCAAGATCTCAAATAACAAAGACATGATAGAATCAATAATCAATCTGAAATAGCATCTCAATATCCATCGGATCCTCGCAAACACAACATGTATGAATTACAAATAGATGATCTTGATCATGAACGGAGCTCACAAGATCTAAACATGAAAGCCCAAAGGAGGAGAAACCAGCCATCTAGCTACTACATGGATCCGTAGTCCAAGGATGAACTACTCACGCATCACACCAGAGGCTTGCATGGTGATGAAGAAGGCCTCCAGGGTGAATTCCCCTCTCCGGCAGGGTGCCGGGAAGAGCTTCAGATCCCACCTGATCTAGGGATGGAGATGACGGCGGCTATAGACACTTTCGTGGATTTTTGATCGGGTACTTAGGGTTTTCGTCCCGAGGTCAACTTATAGGTGGAAGGAGAGGTCGAGGGGGTGCTGGGGTCGGCCAGACCACCCCCTGGTGCGGGTCAGGCCTGGCCGCGCGGCCAGGTGGTGTGGCCGGCCCCCAGCCCTTCTCCGTCTCATATTCTGGCACTTGATCCCTTCCGTAAAAATAGGCACTTTGGCTTTTGTCCCGTCCAATTCCGAGAATATTCATTTTCTGACTTTCCTGGAACCAAAAATAGCAGAAAACATGCAGCTGGCACTGTGGCTCTTGTTAATAGGTTAGTCCAAGAAATCATAATAAAAGTACTCCAAAGTTGGAACAAAACAGAAGAAAGTGGATAAAACCAAGCATGGAACATCAAAAATTATAGATACATTTGCAATGTATCAGGGACCTAGCACCAAAAAAGGGGGGAAACTTCTGTGGCACATATGTCCATATGCGCCACAGAAAGTGATGTTTCTATGGCGCATATAGGTGTATGCGCCACAGAACATGCAAAAACAGACCCCCCCCCCCCCCGTGGATCGCCTTTTCAGTTTTGTAAAAAAAAATGAAAATGATAAAAACCTCAAAAAAATAATTCCTTTGAGATGTAGTTATATTTTAGGGTGTAGTTGTAGTGAAAATTGAAATATATGAATTTCGATGTATTTTGCAAAAATAGGTCATGGCACGGTAAAACGGCCATAACTTTTGCATACGATGTCGGAAAAAAATCTTTAACCTATCAAAATGATCGGTGCATAATTTCCTACTCAATTTCAACTTCCTCGGTCGTTCTGGATTTTACAGAATCCCCAAATTCGAAAAGAGTAAAAAGTTATTTAGGGTAGAAGATTTTTTACTGCAAAAAAATAAAAAGGGGGTGAAACTTCTGTGGCGCATTTCTCCCATATGCGCCACAGAAGGCTTGGGCGGGATTCAAAATTTGAATCCCGTCGGCGCCCTTCTCTCTCTCTTTTCCTTTTTCTCCCCCCACTTCTTCTCCCTTCCACACTTCTCCCCTTCTCCTCCCTCCTCCTTCTCCACTCTCCGGCCACCTCCACCTCTACCAACCTCCTCCTCCTCCTCCTCCACCACCACCAACTCCGGCGACCTCCTCCTCCTCCTCTACCACCCTCCGGTGACCTCCTCCTCCTTATCCACCACCAACTCCGGCGACCTCCTCCTCCTCCACCACCAACTCCGGCGACCTCCTCCACCACAAACTCCGGCGACCTCCTCCTCCTCCACCGCCAACTTCGGCGACCTCCTCCTAGCCCTCCTCTAGCCACCAGCCACCACCACAACCACCACCTCCGGCCAGATCTAGATCTGGCTCTAGATCTGGCCCGGTTTTTTTGAAATTTGAAAAAAACTTTTGTGGCGCATATTGGCCATATGCACCACAGAATTTTGAGATTTCTGTGGCGCATTTCAATATGGCACACTAGGAAATGCGCCACGGATAGTGAAAAAAGGTACACCACTGATAAGTTGTTTCCTAGTAGTGAATATATCAGAAACTACAGAGAGTTTTGACGAGTGGTTCGACTTCTAGCTAAGATTTTGCATCATGAAAATTTTGAACACCTTTTGAAAACGATCACACGAAATAGGGAGAGAGGGGAAATGCTTTTTCTATTCTCTATGGGCAACCCACAAGCTTGAGGTGCACCTTAGGCTTAAAGATACAAACTTTATTTTCTCCACAATGTATATGGTGAACCTTAGCGGATGCCACATACTAGGCCTTAAGGTGTGCTTTTGTACATATTGCTAATGCCCTTATTAGGGAAAAGGCAAATAGCATATTAGTAGTACACTAGTAGTACTACTCATTTCTTTGCTTAGACATATGCTCACCTCTGTCCACGCGATGTACATGACGAGAGAATAAAACGTAGGCAGGGTAAGAGGGCAGCAACGAAGAGGAGTTGAAGGAGGTTTGATGTTAGAGGAAGGTTATGATGGTTCCTAACACGAGGTACTCCTGTGGCCACTCTACTAGTAGTAAATTTCAGGACCTATGCACGCAAAACAAATTGTGTGTTTTCTCTCTCCTTCGCTGCCTCTCACCATCCATCCTCCCTCTCTTGTCCCCTTTCCCCTGGTGCACTGATATGTTGCAAACGTATCCATAATTTTTGATGTTCCATGCTTGGTTTTATCTACTTTCTTATTTTTTGTCCACACTTTGGAGTACTTTCTATACACTTTCTTGGACTAACCTATTAACAAGAGCCACAGTGCCAACTGCCTATTTTCTACTGTTTTTGGTTCCAAGAAAGTCAGAAAATGAATATTCTCGGAATTGGACGGGAAAAAAGCCAAAGTCAGTTTTTCACCGAGAGGGACACAGAGCCAGAATACGAGATGAAGAGGGGCCAGGGGGCCGCCACACCACCTGGCCGCGCGGCCAAGCCTGGCCCGCACTAGGGTGTGGTCTGGCTGCCTCAGGCACCCCCTCAGCCTCCCCTTTCGCCTATATGATTCCTCCGATAAAGAAACCCTAAGGACCCGATCAAAATTCCATGAAAGAGTTTGTAGCCACCGTCATCTCCATCCCTAGATCAGGAGGGATCTGAAGCTCTTCCTGGCACCCTGCCGGAGGGGAGAATTCACCCTGGAGGCCTTCTTCATCACCATGCAAGCCTCCAGTGTGATGCGTGAGTAGTTCATCCCTGGACTACGGGTCCATGTAGTAGCTAGATGGCTGGTTCTCCTCCTTTGTGCTATCATGTTTAGATCTTGTGAGCTCGGTTCATGATCAAGATCATCTATTTGTAATTCTACATGTTGTGTTTGTAGGGATCCGATGGATATTGAGATGCTATTTCAGATTGATTATTGATTCTATCATGTCTTTGTTATTTGTGATCTTGCATGCTTTCCGTTGTTAGTAGCTATCTTGGCCAAGTAGATGCTAGCAACTCCAAGAGTTAGTATTTATGCTCGATAGTGGGTTCATGCCTCTAGTAATCTGGGGAAGTGACAGAAATTTCTAAGGTACTAGATGTGTTGTTGCTACTAGGGAGAAAACAACAATCCTTTGTTCATAGAACAATCGTATTGTTTACTTTACACGCAATGCGTAATGCAATTATCAGTTGTTTGCAACTTAATACTAGAGGGGGTTCGGATGATAACCTGAAGGTGGATTATTAGTCATAGATGCAGTTGGATTATGATCTATGTATAATGTTGTAATGCCCAATCAAATCTCAAAGGAGTCAAGATGTTTAGTATATGCATATTGCTTTCTCGATGTTTGTCAATTGCCCCACTATAATTTGTTCACCCAACGTGTCATCTATCTTAAGGAGAGCCACCAGTATTGGACTATGGACCCCAGTCCTTTCTTTTACCATCAATCTACAACTGTTTACTGCTTTCTGTTTACTTTGTGCAAACTATTACTTTCTTCCACACAATACGTTTAATCCTTTGTTTTCAACAAAATTGGTGAGATTGACAACCTCTCTGTAAGTTGGGGGCAAAGTTCTGTGGTTGTGTTGTGCAGGATTCCAAGTTGGAAACAACACCTTGGAGGTGTTTCCTTGCTCCTACTGGTTCGATTAAACCTTGGTTTCATAACTGAGGGAAAACTTGCTGTTGTGCTCATCATACCTTCCTCTTGGGGTTCCCCAACGAGCTTGATATATTTTGGGCCATCAAGGACTTTTTCTGGCGCCGTTGCCGGGGAGTCAAGGACATCTTCACAAGGGGAGTCTCTCATAACCAATCGCTTTACTTTGTTTTATTTGTTTTTATTAGTTTATTTTTGCTTTGTTTTCTTGTTTCTTTATCAAAAACACAACAAAATTAGTTTTACTAGTTTGCTTTCTTTATTAAAAACAAAAAAAATGACTACTCTTGAAAACACTAAGTTGTGTGACTTCACTAGCACCAACAACAATGATTTCATGTGCACACCTATTGCTCCACCGGTTCCTGAAGCTACTTTCTTTGAAATTAAACCTGCTTTACTCAATCTTTTTATGAGAGAACAATTTTCGGGTATTAGTAATGAAGATGTTGCTGCTCATCTAAATAACTTTGTTGAACTTTGTGAAATGCAAAAGCATAGGGATATAGATGGGGATATTATTAAGCTTAAATTGTTTCCTTTCTCCTTGAGAGGAAAAGCTAAAGAATGGTTGAATTCCTTAACTAGGAATAGTATTGATTCTTGGACTAAATGCAAAGATGCTTTCTTTGGAAAATACTATCCTCCTACTAAGATTATATCTATGAGAAGTGAAATAATGAAATTTAAACAATCTGATAATGAACATGTTGCTCAAGCTTGGGAAAGAATGAAATCTTTGGTAAAGAATTGTCCCACTCATGGACTGATTGCTTGGATGATTATCTAAACCTTTTATGCAGGATTGAACTATTCTTCAAGAAATCTACTGGATTCTACTGCTGGAGTTACCTTTATGACCATTACTTTGGGTGCTGCACCAAAGCTTCTGGATAATATGATGGTTAACTATTATGAATGGCATACCGAGAGAGCTCCACAAGGTAAGAAGGTAAATTCTGTTGAAGAGACCTCTTCCTTGAGTGATAAAATTGATGTTATTATGTCTATGCTTGTTAATGGGAAATCTCATCTTGATCCAAATCATGTTACCTTAGCCTCCTTGGTTGCTCAAGAAGAGCAAGTTGATGTGAACTTTATAAGAAATAATAATTTTAGCAACAATGCCTACAGGAATAATTTTGGTAATAATAACTATAGGCCATATCCTCCCAACAATGGTAATGCTTATGGACATTCCTACAAAAATAATAGGAGTGCTCCCTCTGAACTTGAAGTTATGTTTAAAGATTTCATTAGTAAACAAACTACTTTCAATAAAACTATTGAGGAAAAACTCTCTAATGCTGAAAGAAATATAGCATCATTGGCTGAAGCACAATCTTCTTTTAATAAAATGACTGCTAAACCTGAAACTATTGAAAATCCCTTTGCTACTACTAATGCCATACAAGTTAGAATTGATGAAAATGTTAGACTATTAGCTGAATTGCATGCTAAGTGGGAAAGAGAAGATGAAATTGCTAGAAACATTAGTGTTTCTACTATCACTACCACTAGTGTCGACGCTAGTAATAGCTCTACTACTTTAGATGATAATTATGATTTTGATCTTGATGGTTGCAACATCTCTGAAGTTATTAAGTTCCTACAAAAGCTTGCTAAAAGTCCTAATGCTAGTGTTATGAATATGGCCTTTACAAAACACATTACTGATGCTCTCATAAAAATTAAAGAACAAAAGATGAAACATAATGCTTCTATTCCTATGAAACAAGAAGATGGATGGGAACCCATCATTCATATGAAAATGAATGATTTTGATTTCAAAGCTTTATGTGATCTTGATAGTAGTGTTTCTATTATGCCTAGAAGGATTTATGATATGCTTGATTTGCCACCATTGGAAGATTCTTATTTGAATGTCCCACTTGATGATAATGAAACTCATGGGGAGTATTAATGATGTCCTTATTATGGTTAACAATGCCTATGTCCCCGTTGATTTCTATGTTTTGGATGTTGAATGCAATGCTTCTTGTCCTATTACTTTGGGAAGACCTTTTCTTAGAACGGTTGGTGCCATTATTGATATGAAAGAAGGCACCATTAAATATCAACTTCCACTCAAGAAAGGTATAGAACACTTCCCTAAGAAGAGAGAGAAGATTTCTTTTGCCTCTCCTATGAAAACAAAATTTGCTCTTAATGCTTCTTCATTTGTGAACACTTGATTCTTTTTCTTGCTTCTTATTTCTAACTTAAAGGCGTTAAAGAAAAGTACTTATTGGGAGATACCCCAAAAGTTTTAGATGAGTCTTGGAAGTTATTGCTTCAGTAATAACCGCTCCTTATCCTTTTTATTTTCTTTTTGTGCCAAGAGTAACTTCTAATGAGAGAGAAGTAGTGATTGGGAAAGTTGCTGTCCCGAAACAGATTTCTGTGCTTCACCGTAAATATTCGTGTAAAATCTCTGTACATTGTTTTGAGGCGTGAATTTTTGTGCTTCTGCCCTAGGTTGTTATCTAACTTTCGTTAGTTCAAAACTTTTTATTTGAGCAACAGAAGGTCTTCTAAAAAATTGGTTTTTACCTGCTAGTCTGTTTTGACAGATTTCTGCCATTATTTGCATTTGCTTCTTGTTGGTTCCTTTTTGAGTTCTTTTGGGGAATTGAGATTTTTGAGGGAAGTGCTATAGTAACTTGTGTTCTAATGGAAGTTTTATTGGCATTGAAACTGAACCTAAAGACTTATTATCTTGAGTGCACTAATGTTGCTAATAAAGATTGTGTGAAGTTTTGTATGAAGGAAAAATTTTAGGTGTATGGAGAGAATGATGTAATAAGATGAAGAATGGACTAAAGCTCAAGCTTGGGGATGCCACCCCGTGTCACCCCAAGAAATATTCAAGCGGTACAAGCGTCAAAGATTGGGGATGCCCAAGGCATCCTCTTCTTCATCAATAAAAATCCTAGGTTTCTTCCAAACACCTCATTTTTATTGTTTCATGCACAGTTGTGTTGTTCTTGGAGCGTCTTCTTTTTCGTTTTTCATTTTTGGTTTTCATTTGCTTGGTTTTCTTAGTTTTCTGAATAAATTGGTTGGAACCCCTCTTTCATACATTGGTTTTCAAATAGTTTGGTTTGGATTGGAAAAGAGTAGGAAAAGTTCATGCTTAAGTGGTAAAAGGAGCTTGTTTTTGACTGTGGCCCATGCTTTGTCATGCCTTGCTTGATATTGTTTTGGCTTTATGCTTAGTGATCTTTGGTGTAGCATGACATGTTATAAACAATTGAGATTGCTTAATGTGCCTTGAAAGAATCATGCATTGTTTTAGCATATTAAAGCATAGTATTGTGGTATTCTCCTTTGATACTTCATTTGGGTTGACTTGGCGCATGCTCACACCATGTTATGACTATCCCAAGTCACCATAGCCTTTATGATCCTTTAGTTTTCGACTTGTAGTATCACTTTATGCTTTGATTAATGATGTTTTGTCGCTCTGCATGATTATGGCCATTATTTCTCTCTTAGTCGGTCGCTCCCAGTCTTTTGCTAGCCTCCATAACCAAGTATGAGTTCCACTCATGCATCCAACTCCTAAAACCAAGTTATTCCAAAGAGTCCACCATACCTACCTATTAGAATTTGCTATTCCAAGTATATTCAAGTTTTTATCTATCTTCCGAAATAAAATTGTTATGAGAAAACTAGTGATTAAAGCTCTCACGAACTTGATGGCACACTTTACTTTTCTTGCCCTTAATAAACTTGAACCATTGTGTCGTCTATGTTGTATATGCTTGCACTTATATGTTGGGGATTAGCAGAACCATGCTGTCATGGGGAACGCTTTCAACATTGCACTTGTACTTTGTACCTAGTTGATATCATGCTCTTGTCTATGGATGTCGTCGGTGTGAAATGAAAAGGGAGCTTGTAAGTCCATGGAGTTATGTATGTGTGTTAGAGAAACACCTGGGCCGCCAGTCTAATCCATGTTGTCATGGTGGAAACCTGCAGCGTAACCATAATGAGCTGTCTATGAAGCATTCTTCTTATAAAGAGAGTCAGATATTGAGAAAAAGAGAAAGAAAAAAAAGAGATGAGAAAAGAGGAAAGAGAGAAAAAAGCACCATTTTACCATGGTAAATAAGAAGATTGTTGAGATGCTCGTTGTCTGCTTGCCTTGTCATTTTGATATGGGGATTCTTCCGTATCATCGAGCAAGGGGCACCCTGTTGGCGGTTCTCTATGATACACATGTACTTACTATGACAAGAACTTACCGGTAACTAAACTTGAGTAGCATGAGGAGCGGCCCTCATATTCAAGGGACATGAGATTTCCAACTTATACTTTGTCAAGCATATACTCCATAGTTTGTTCACTTTAACCTTAATCACTTCAAGATGCTTATGATAGGGGCAATGAGAGCTGAAAGCTAAAAAGTACCATAATTTTTCGAAGCTCTTTATGAAACTTGAATCCCTACTTCCTTCTATGAAGGCCTTTATTTTACTTTTATGTTGAGTCTCCACCTTCTATGTTTATGCACCTACTTTGAGAGAATAGTGGCCATTCTTAGTTCTATGTGCATTGTCCCAAGACTTGTTGATTGATGCATAATTTTCATATTGCTTGTTCTTAAACTATTTGTATCTAGTCACTCTTATGAACTTTGAAGGTGTCCTATGCATTTATGTTTGCTAGTCTATGAGGGACAAGATGAATGCCACTATCCTATGTTTTCTTTATGTGAAACAAAAAAATGTCTTGCAAAGCATTGTTATTCATGAATCTTTTGTTTGTGCCTTTTCATGTTGCAACATAGTTACTATGTCTTATTGTTAGAACTTTGTTTTTCATGTTATGATTGAAGTACTATGATCCCAGCTATCATTGTTTTACAAATACTTTGATCAAAGTTTATGATGGTGCATGTCACCTCAAAAATTATTCTTTATTTTTGTCACATACATACTCGAGGATGAGCATGAGTTAATCTTGGGGATGTTGATACGTTGCAAACGTATCAATAATTTTTGATGTTCCATGCTTGGTTTTATCTACTTTATTATGTTTTGTCCACACTTTGGAGTACTTTCTATACACTTTCTTGGACTAACCTATTAACAAGAGCCGCAGTGCCAGCTGCCTGTTTTCTACTGTTTTTAGTTCCAAGAAAGTCAGAAAATGAATATTCTCGGAATTGGACGGGACAAAAGCCAAAGTCAGTTTTTCACCAAGAGGGACGAGGAGCCAGAATACGAGAAGGAGAGGGGCCAAGGGGCCGCCAAACCACCTGGCCGTGCGGCCTAGCCTGGCCCACGCCAGGGGGTGGTCTGGCCGCCTTGGGCACCCCCTCGGCCTCCCCTTTCGCCTATAAGATGCCTCCGATACAGAAACCCTAAGGACCCGATCAAAATTCCACGAAAGAGTCTGTAGCCACCATCATCTCCATCCCTAGATCGGGTGGGATCTGAAGCTCTTCCCGACACCCTGCCGGAGGGGAGAATTCACCCTGGAGGCCTTCTTCATCACCATGCAAGCCTCCGGTGTGATGCGTGAGTAGTTCATCCCTGGACTACGGGTCCATGTAGTAGCTAGATGGCTGGTTCTCCTCTTTGTGCTATCATGTTTGGATCTTGTGAGCTCCGTTCATGATCAAGCTCATCTATTTGTAATTCTACATGTTGTATTTGCGGGGATCCGATGGATATTGAGATTCTATTTCAAATTGGTTATTGATTCTATCATGTCTTTGTTATTTGTGATCTTGCATGCTTTCCGTTGTTAGTAGCTATCTTAGCCAAGTAGATGCTAGCAACTCCAAGAGTTAGTATTTATGCTCGATAGTGGGTTCATGCCTTTAGTAATCTGGGGAAGTGACAGAAATCTCTAAGGTACTAGATGTGTTGTTGCTACTAGGGACAAAACAACATTCCTTTGTTCATAGAACAATCATATTGTTTACTTTACATGCAATGCATAATGCAATTATCTGTTGCTTGCAACTTAATACTGGAGGGGGTTCGGATGATAACCTGAAGGTGGATTATTAGTCATAGATGTAGTTGGATTACGGTCTATGTATAATGTTGTAATGCCCAATCAAATCTCAAAGGAGTCAAGATGTTTAGTATATGCATATTGCTTTCTCGATGTTTGTCAATTGCCCCGCTGTAATTTGTTTACCCAACATGTCATCTATCTTAAGGAGAGCCACCACTAGTGAACTATGAACCCCGATCCTTTCTTTTACCATCAATCTACAACTATTTACTGCTTTCTGTTTACTTTCTGCAAACTATTACTTTCTTCCACACAATACGTTTAATCCTTTGTTTTCAGCAAAACCGGTGAGATTGACAACCTCACTGTAAGTTGGGGGCAAAGTTTTGTGGTTGTGTTGTGCAGGATTCCACGTTGCTGCTGGCGCCGGTAGTGCGCCCTGCCAAAGTCCAGCTAGCAACACCTTGGAGGTGTTTCCTTACTCCTACTGGTTCGATAAACCTTGGTTTTATAACTAAGGGAAAACTTGTTGCTATGCTCATCATACCTTCCTCTTGGGGTTCCCCAACGAGCTTGATATATATTTTGGGCCATCACACACCGCCCGGCTAATCTCTCCCTCGTCCATAGCATGGTGCTATGCATGTGTGCCTTGGTATGGTAGCTCTGTGTCTCTGGCATTTTCGGTAGCCGCGTTGGTGTGGAGTAGGGATGAGGAGTACATAGGAAGGAAACCACTTTGGTCCTTGGCAGCAAAAAAATTCAAATGATTCCGGTTTTCGAAATTTTCACTTGCTTTCCAAACATCGGGAGGGAAGGTTACTCAAAAGATCGGCCATTCGTAGTACTTATTATCTTATCTTTAGCTTGTCTTATCTCTTATAATACCATACCATACCACTATATATAGTGTACGGATAACTTCGAACATTGACCGTTGGATCAAGACCAGAAAATCCAAACATTGCTAACCATTGGATCTTCTTTTCCATTCTTAGCATCTACAAAGATTCTACTGATAGTCTTTATCACTATGCACGCTAGTATGCGGAAACCTCAAAACACACACTTCATTGCTCAGTTTCAGGGTCCTTGTGCTAAATGCCTTGACTTGGGTGCAATTTTCATTTTTATGAGGTCCTTGATGTAACTTGTACTTCTACCGAGCATGTTAACTCTCAAGAACCTCGCTCCAACGAGACCTAACATAGTTAAAGAAAATGCAACCGCCCCAATTATCACACAAACTAGACCACATTTTTTATACGTAATACCCAAGTTTTTAGTACTAGGATTTTTCAAGCTTCCTAGCTAAGTTCGCACACTTTAGTGACTTCTTGTTTCATTTACGAAATTAGGTCAAACTTGAGCTACAAGTAAGCGCGATAGATTGCTCTTGAATTAAATGTATTTTTGGAGGTAGATGGGTGCACCTTCTTGTAGTAAACAATGTCGTCAGAATGAGTTTCCAACTATCAGGAAATAAAATTCTCAGTTTTCCGAGTGATGATGAGATGGTTCTTTTCCGTAAAGAAAGCCTGAAGAATATGGATCTCTATGCCATAAGCCAAGCTTCTAGACATATTAAGTGGACCAACATGTTTTACTTATGATTCCCATATGTTTTTTGAGTTTTCAAACTCCCTAGCTAATTAACTCTTCCCACTTGAATGACTACATGCCGATTTATCAAAATTAGGTCAAACTTGAACTATAACTAAATTGTAGGTTGCTCTGAAAGTTTTACGAAAAAGCTTTTGGAGGTACCGTACCGATCGGGGGGTCACAATCAATATATGAGAAACAACCGAGAGTTTTGACAACGGGTTTGACTTCTTGCTAAGATTTTGCATCGCATGACACTATTTAACGAAATTGGGTAAAACTTGAGCTACAAGTAAGCACGATAGATTGCTGTTGAAATATATGAATTTTTAGAGAGGTAGATAGGTGCATTTTCTTGTCGTAAACAGTGTCGTCGGTGTGATTTTCCAACTATATCAGGAAAGAACATTCAATTAGTCTCAATTTTCCGAGTGATGACGAGAGAGGTTGTTCTTTTCCATGAAGAAATGTCCGAAGAATATTGGATCTAAATGCTAGAAGCCAAGTTTACCGACATATATAGTGGACCAACATGTTTTACCAACGATTCCCATGTTTTATGAGTTTTTAAACTTCCTAGCTAACTCTGCCCATTTGACCGAATGACTTTATGTCGATTTATCGAAATTAGGTCAAATTTGAAAGTACAATTAAATTGTAGGTTGCTTTGAAAGTTTTACGAAAAATCTTTTGGAGGTACCCATTGAGGGGTCACAATTAATATATCATAAAACACCAATTGTTTTGACGATAGGTTCAACTTCTTGCTAAGATTTTGCATCTTGACACTTTAACGAAATTAGGTCAAACTTGAGCTACAAGTAAGCGCGATAGATTGCTCTTGAATTAAATGTATTTTCAGAGGTAGATCGATGCATCTTGTTGTAGTAAAGAATGTCGTCAGTGCGAGTTTCCAACTATCAGGAAAGAACATTCAATTCTACATTTTTCGAGTGAAGACGAGCAAGGTTGTTCTTTTTCGTAAGAAGTTCGGAGAATATTGTATGTGAATGCCACACCAAGTTTACACACATATATAGTGGACCAACATGTTGTACCAACGATTCCCATGTTTTATGAGCTTTCAAACTTCCTAGCTAACTCTGCCCATTTTAATGACTTTAAGTCAATTTGTCGAAATTAGGTCAAATTTGAAACTACAAGTAAATTGTAGGTTTTGCTTTGAAAGTTTTACGAAAAAGCTTTTAATTTAGGGGTACCAATCGAGGGGTCACAATTAATATATCGGGAAACAACGAGAGTTTTGACGATAGGTTCAACATCTTGCTAAGATTTTGCATCTTGACAATTTAACGAAATTAGGTCAAACTTGAGCTACAAGTAAGCGCAATAGATAACTCTTGAATTAAATGTCATTTTAGAGGTAGATGGGTGCATTTTCTAGTAGTAAGCAGTGCCGTGGGTGTGAGAGTCCAACTACTAGGAAAGAACATTCAATTCTACATTTTCCAAGTGAAGACGAGCAAGGTTAGTTGTTCTTTTCCGTAAAGAGAAGTCCAAAGAATATTGGACGTGGATGCCACAAGCCAAGTTGACAGATATAGATAGTGGATCGACAACATGCTATACTTGTGATTCCCATGTTTTAGGGGTTTTCAGTCTTCGTAGCTAACCCCACACATTTGAATGACTTTTTGTCGATATCTCGAAATTAGGTCAAATTTGAAACTACGAGTAAATTATATGTTTTGCTTTGATAGTTTTATGAAAAAGCTTTTCGAGGTACCCATCGAGGGGTCAAAATTAATATATCAGAAACCAGCGAGAGTTTCGACGATAGTTCAACTTCTTGCTAAGATTTAGAACCTTGAAAATTTTGAACCCCTTTTGAAAATGATCACATGAGAAATAAGGAGAGAGGGGAAATTATTTTTCTATTTTCTATGGGCAACCAATAAGCTTTTTAGGTGCACCTTAGGCTTAAAGATAACTTTATTTTCTCCATACTGTATAAAGTGAACCTTAATTAACGGATTCCAGATAGGCCTTAAGGTGTGCCTTTTTACACATTGCGGATGAGCTTAGTGCATCTCCTATGTATGTAAAAAAACTTATTGATAAGATGGATCCTAACATGACCATGAAATGAATATGAGTTGGAACTTGCAAATTTGCGTGATTGTATAACATCATCCTCCCAACATGATGTAATTTATCTCATAATTTTTTGGAACTCCTAAGTATGATATCCATTCTTCTTCCAGATCCTGAGCATTGGGAGTACAGCCATGGATGATCAGGTTATGTGTTGGATTGAGGGAGTACGGCCTTGGATTCCTGAACACAGAGGGGGTACGGCCTACCAAATTTCTAGTATTACATGGACCATGACCAAATTCAAAACCAACATAAAGCAGTAAAATATCCCGCATATCCAGACATAGTTCATGCCACAAAATTTTAGATACTTCGAAATTCCCATTTGACCCCTATTAAATTTGGTGGGTGGGGGGCTTCACTTGTAATTTTCCTAGTATAGTGCTAGCAGTACCTAAACCATACCCCCTCTCTCCTCCAGGAATACGTCATCGGCTGGAACATCCCCGCTGCACTTTAGCCGGTGTACCCACCACACCTGATCTGCTCAATGAACCCTCTTGTCCGGCGTGCTGAGCACATCATCAACTGCCTAGGATCTGCTCCATGGACGCCGTGGTCTAGCGTTCTGCTCGTATCCTCGCCCGCCCAAGATCTGCTTCCCCATCGTCGACACCTACTATGACCGTAGCACCTTCGGCGACCTCGACGTGACCCATGAGGATGCGGAGGAGGCCTAGACGCTGCCCCGACCTTGTTTGTTGGCAATGTACTATATCCGTGCTAAATTTCCAAACTAACAGGTTCTTTACTTGATATACACCTATTATGTACTAAATTAACGTGTTATGGTTATGCTTAAACTCCACGCATTTAACTATTTTTATGTACTGTACTATTTCTTTGTGAATTATTAGTCACTTAACATATTTGTTTACATTCTCTGATGTACCTGTCCACATGAGATATGATTATATAATATCTCTCTCATTCGCTGATTTATGAACTATAGTATTTCCATCGTGTTATTATCATGCTATCCTATACTACACCTTTACAGACGTTATACTATTTGACCATTATGTACTATCGATTTGATCCCTCTTAACCTGCGGCTCAAACTGTTTGCTGTTATTATGCAAGGAGCAGGCTCAGTTTGCACACAATATCATAGAGTGAATGGCTCCTATAATCTCATAAGACCCCATCACTTTTGTTTCACTTCATGCCAACATATATCATGTTGGAACCTATTTGTATTTATAGTTGACCTTACCTTTATGCAGAGGAGCAACAATGGAGTACATACTCTGCCCGTCCACACGAGCCGCTGTAGATCTTATGTAACACCTATCGTAAGGCCCCCCACTCGAAGTTTGGTCCTTGCCACATTTTTTGTTTTCATAAATTTACCATTTGTCTTTCTTGTCTTCATATTTTTTGCCAAAAATTAGCATCAAATTTTTTAGCCCTACTATATATGGTCTGCTTTTTTTCCATGTGCTTAGTTCAATTTCCTAGATATGGAGAGGTCGGGTGTATTGCATCTGAGTTGTATGATAATAAGAACAAGGCCACACTAGCAATAAGATCCACACATGTATCATAAGGAACTCTATGCACTTCATCTCACTCTTGTATCTACTGTGTATCATAGTTACATGAACTAGCTATTTTAATACAAGGCACTTGATGGTTCAGTTTGTTGTTCTTAGGCCGCCGAACCATTGAAATTATCTGGCTATTCATGAACAATTCAATGTATGATTGCTTGATTCATTGTTTGTCTGAAATTATCTAGCTAGCATATTCGAGGCTCATAATTGATGCGTTTTTGTTGGCTGAGTTACTCTTTTTTTGTCTATGATTAAATCAGTGGCAGATTTTGTTGTGTAGTGTCTGCCAAGTTTATATATGAGAAACATAATGGCTTAGTTTTCATATTCGTTTTATTCATGTTCTGCACATTCTAGTTTGAGCAGTCTGCATCAGGTACTTTGGTTGATTGCTCGCACTATTATTTGAAATGAACTTGTAGTTTGTTTCCCAAGTCTATTGTTTAAGTAACTTGCTTTGTCTTGGTCTCAGCCATCTTCAAGTAGAGCAGTCATTTGACAGAGCAGCACATGCTCGCATCGCTCCATGGTGCTAGCTGGTCCACTTATTCAAGAAGAAATAGATGTATGAGCCATCACTGTTAATTGCTTCCTTCCTTATATATTATCGCATTGACACATTTAAAATTCATGGTGGTGTGATTGCATGGTCATGCTATTATAACTTGTTTTGTGTTTGTTTCAGGCTGCAAATGACCATTTGAATGCAAAACAAAGACCCGCTTCTCCAAGTTTAGATTTTGTTTCACACAGCAGCAGTGACAATACCTATTGCTCATGGCACACCGCTTTGACTGATCCTCTTTTTCTAGCCGAAAGATTATTTGAGGATGCCCTCCAAGATGCCCATGATATTATGGATCAAGAAGCCAACAAAACAGATTCAGTAATCACCATAACACGCAAAGACTTATATGAATTGAAAAATAGGCAAGCTTTGATGCAGAACATACTTAATAATCTCATCTGCAGCTCTCATGGGAAGCCAGTTGTTACATGTCTTGCGATGCAAGCTCCATAGAGACCTTTTCTGTAACACCAGTTATGGTGTTTTTAGTTGTCTGGACTCCGATGCAACTTTTATGCTTCATTTTATTACTATCAAGTTTACTGAGGATTGTAATAATGTACTGTAATTCGTAGTTTTAAGTCGTTTGAGGATTGTTACAAACTAAGCATCTATCAGAATTACTACACACACATGAAAAACCAGTGAAATTGTAAGAGGTGCAACACACGATCTACTGGAACATGGAGAACATCCATTGTATTACACGGGCACCATAGAACTTGCAAAATTCATAGACATTCACTCAACAAAGTGAACACATAAAGAGCTGCCCTAAAGAGAATACATCAGGAGAAGACCCACACAATCCATCAATCTGACGAATATCCGTCGTAGTAATCATAGTGGGTGGTACCATCCTCGCCATATGGCAGAACCATCTGTAGCTCAGAATGCTCGATGATTCTACAATACTCCGCCAGCAATCGATGGAGTTCGAAAGGACAGTCATTGATCCATAATCCTCCTACTCCATACCCATATACAACCCTTGGCTCCTCTTCCACGCAAGAGCCTCAAAGTTGTAAGATCTAATCTCGGATAGGTCTGCATAGTATATGTTGTCGGCCTGCAGTGTGGGTACCCTGGCGTTGTCTATGCAGACGCACCGATTGTTAGCAACAAAGAGAGCACGACTTCTGAAGCCTCTGACCGGCTGAAGGACACGGTTCTGGGTATCAACCCGGTAAACAACCGGCCTGCCGCCATAGACCGGTCCACTCACAATGAACAGCAACTCCCCGTCGGACTCGACGAGGTAAAAACGATTATCTGGGAACTGGCAGCCCGGAATAGGGCCTGCAATGGTGGGATGCATCTCCAGGGTTCGTGCAGAGCGTTGCAGCTCGACATCTCCACGAGCATCATAACACATAGTCGAGAGGACAAACCCATATCTGTCTGCGACGAAAACATCACCGGCGTAAGAAGTCATCCTCCGGAGTTCCGCGAAGTCATACATCGAGTACCACCCTTCACCAAAGACCGAGTGACTCCCTTCCTCCGTGTCTCATCCGCCCACCGAATGGTGGTGTTCTGATGGTTTGATGTAAACACCATCAACAACGGGAACATCGTCACAGCGACAGATGCCACCTGCTCGGTCGGTGATGGGGATATGCCGAATGGGGTATGCCTAGCAGGACGTTCCGATTGGGCCAAAGGTTTCACGAGTGGGCCTGCAGGACGGCGACTGGAATGCGACTAAGGAGAAGGCCTGGCGACTAGAGACTGGAGGCCCAGAAGCGTACTCGAAGCCCAGTCGGATTAGGTCAAAGCCTCCGAATCCATATCCTGTTCGGTTGTAAACTGTAAACCCTAGCGAGGTGCCTCATATATAAACCTCCCTAGGGTATCCTGAGGACTTACGTTCCATCATACACCCCTTCAAGCGACTCGCTGCTTAGACGCCGAGCTCGCCACCATTGTAACTCGCCCACTGTCAATCCAATCTAGCAGGAGTAGGTCTTTACCCTCCGGGGGGCCAAACCTGGATAAATCCATGTGCATCCGCCTGCATCTCGCACCGCAGATGGCCGCCAACTCTCTCTCCCGATTCAATTAATCGCTGCCTACTGCAGCTACTGTCGTGGCCATTTCCATGATAGTGGCACCCACCGTGGGGCCTAGCCGGACTGTCCTAAGTTCTGTGGCGAGACTCTACTCGCCGATCGATCGGCCGATTGCCACCGGCCGCATGATCGGCATCAGCGGGATCTTACAGATCCTGCCCAACAGCTACATCCCGGCATCACGCCCGATCACCCACAGCGCGATAATGCCGATCGGCTCCATCAACCTCTTCGTTGGCTTCACCGGCGCGGTCGACCCAGTGGCGACAGTGATCATTGGTGGATCGCCGCCGCACCTCGATCTGCTCTCGGAGGAGAAGGTACGCTCCATCAGGAGCCTTGTCACCGAGTATGACTCGTCCGCCAGCAATGCGGCCGAGACCAACACCACCACGGACGACGCGGCCCTAAATGACGATGCCGACTCCACGACCCCTGCCTCGGTCGATGGATCTATCACCACAGCATCACGGGAGGACTCCATCACGCGGGTCTCCAACCCTGAGGACTTCGAGGACTCCTCCATCCTTGGGATCTTCGATTCTGATTCCGGCTCGGAGTCCCCCGAGGACTTCCACGCTAGATCCAATCGCTTCAACGCGATCTACATGGCGGGCAGCACGGCCGCCCCACCAGATCCATTCTCCACACCGATCCCGCCAACCGCCACGGCCACGGAGGTGGAGGAAGCCCGCCAGCGACTGGAGGAGGCGACGCGCAAGGAGATAGCCGAGCGCGAGAAATTCCGCCTTGAGCGGGCGACGGCGCAGGAACTGTCGCTCTACCACCAGCGCCGCATCAGGACCCGCCTGAACTCCAACATCCAAGGCCGCGTCCTAAACTTTAACAACGAGAGTGACCCCGCACGCGCGGCTGAGCGCAAATACTGCGAGAATGCACAACCAGGCGGCAGCAATCGACCACCACCCGGCGCACCGGCGACTAGGGCCCCGCCACCACCCATCGGTCACGCACCCTCGCCGGACCAGCCGCGAATCATAATCTCGCCACAAGCCCACGACGCCAACGGACTCCCACTATACTCCACCCTGATGGACAATGTCGTCGTGGCCGACGCCGCAGTTGCCAACCTCAATGTCTAGGGAGAGGGCGCGCTACAGATCCAATACGCCAAAGCCCTACTCGCCAGGGCCGTCGAGCAGCAAGCCGCGGGAGTTGACCCGTGGGGGCGGATGTATTCCTGCTCTTCGGCAAGCAGGGCGGCCTCAAGCGGTCACCCCACCGTCGCCAACGCCGTGACCTGCCCACCACCATAGCCCCTGGCGACTCAGCCACGGGCCGCCAACCCCACGCTCTCCACCAATGAGCCGCGACCGGTGAACAACACGGTCACCGCCAACGGGCAGCCCTTCGATGCCCCAACGCACATCATCAACAATCAGGCTTGGCGGGTGCACCAGCCCAACGACTTGAGGCACGGCCTCATTAACCGCGGTGACCCCGAACCCAGGGGCTCGCTCAGCCGAGTCGGCCCCCAATGCTTTAGACCTATGATCCGAGGAGAAAAGTACCCCCTCCAACTTCAAGGTGCCTAAGGAGATTGAAAAGTACGACCCGACGTACGATCTAGCGGTCTGGCTGGACACATACCTCATGGCGATGGGAATCGCCGGCCACACCGACCTGCTAGCCGCTTGCTACCTCCCCCTGATGATGGAGGGTGCAACCTGACAATGGATCAACACCCTCCCCGCCGACAGCATCGAATCCTCGGAGGAAATGCGGGATGCCTTTGTCAGGCACTTCGAGGGTTCCTACACCCGCGCCACCACCATTAAGGACCTGGAGCGATGCATCCAGGGACAACACGAGTCGACCCGCCATTGGATTCAAAGGTGGCAGGAACTATGGATCAATGCCTCTGGATCCACCCGGAGACGGTGATACATTGCTTCAAGAACGCGTGCCGGTATGAACCCCTGGTCGCTAAGATCAAGAGGGTCTACCGGATGCTCGGCAACATCCCTGACCTCCTCAAGATCGCCAAGCGCTATGCGGAGGAGGACCCCAACTAGGACTCCGACGATGAGTCGGGAGGAAGATGCCGCACCAACGGCCATGACAACGGGCGACAGCGCGACATGCGCTACAGCAACACTCGCATCACCGGCAAGCGCCGCACGGATGGGAGAGTCAAGTTCGTCGCCAACGCTGGATACGGCCAACGCGACCCCAAGAAGTACCGCCGCGACGGAGGAAGCTATCGCGACAGTGGTAATTACCGCGCCAACAACGTGGCGAGGCTGATATTCGACCCTGCCACCCTACTCAACCATCCCTGCATCTACCACAGCAGGGAGGGAAAACCCGCCACCCACACCACCACTGACTGCCACTCCCTCAAGTAGATCGAAAAGGCAAGGCGAGCAAGGGAGGACCCCAACAACAACCCGCCTCGGGATAACGGAAACGTCGGTGGCTTCGGCAATGTCGTCGGCTCGCTACACACCTTCACCGGGCTCGGTACCAAATGCGAGAAGAAGGTCCTCGCCTGCACAGTCGCCATCAATGCGGTGACCCAAGTTGACATCCCTCGCTTCCTCAACTGGCCCGAACAGAGCATCACCTAGAGTCGCCAGGACCATGCGCCTAGGATCAAATACCCAGGGCGAGTCGCCCTGGTGGTCAGACCCAAGGTGGCTAATTACTGGCTACCCAAGACACTGATGGACGGCGGGAGCTCCATCAACATCATGTACCTGGACACGTTCAATGGGCTCCAGCTCCCAGAAGAAGCAATCGAGCCGACCCTGACAACCTTCCACGACATCGTCCCCGGTCGGAAGGCGTATCCGATTGGAAAGTGACGCTGCCAGTCACCTTCGGCACACCGGAAAATTACCACACGGAGAGGATCGTGTTTGAGCTGGTTAACTTTCGTAGCCCCTACCACTGCGTCCTGGGACGCCAAACGTTCGCTAAATTCATGGCGACCCCCCACTACGCATACAACATGATGAAGCTTCCAGGGCCGAGCAGCATCATCACCGTCCACGGCGACCCTGATATGGCCGTGGAATGCGAGGACAAAGGCACTGAGCTCGCTGACGCCGTCATCGCCGCGGAGACTGACCACACGGAGGAGCTCGCGAAATACGCGGGCAACATCAACAAGGACGACCCCACCATCCTGAAGAAGCCAACCGCCGCGAACTCCACATTCGAGGCGACCACACACACCTGCACCATTGAGCTCGTCCCGGGCGACTCTAGCTAGACGGTCACCATTGGGGCGCACATGAGCCCCGCATAGGAAAGCGTGCTCATCGTGTTCCTCCGTGAGAACCGTGACATCTTCGCATGGAAACCATCTGACATGCCAGGTGTCCCGAGAGAACTCGCTGAGCACAA
Source organism: Avena sativa (assembly GCA_916181665.1). Lineage (NCBI taxonomy): Eukaryota > Viridiplantae > Streptophyta > Magnoliopsida > Poales > Poaceae > Avena > Avena sativa. The sequence goes on from OV702291.1 coordinate 228,502,783, forward strand.
AATAAACACCGACCCCAAAGTGCGACCAGTAAAGCAGTCGCTACGACCCTTCAATGAAGAGTGTCATCGAGCAATCGCCGAAGAAGTACAATGCCTGCTAGCCACAGGCTTCATTCGGCCAATAAAATACTCCAAGTGGCTGGCAAACCCAGTTCTGAAAAAGAACAACATGTGGAGAATGTGTATCGACTACACCAACCTCAACAACGCCTGCCCGAAGGAGGATTTCGTCCTACCGTGCATCGACCAGATCGTCGACTCGACCGCGGGATCGGAGTCGTTCTGCTTCCTCGACGTGTACTCTGGTTACAACTAGATCAAAATGGCGGTCGAGGATGAGGAGAAGACGGCATTCATCACGCCATTCGGCGCCTTCTGCTACACGGCCATGACGTTCAGCCTCAAGAACGCCGGCGCCACATACCAAAGGTGCATGCAAGAGTGCCTTGTGAGCCAAATTAGCCGCAACATTCACGTCTACATCGATGACATGGTGGTAAAATCCACCCGCCACGATGACCTACTCGCCGACCTGGCCGAAACCTTCACAAACCTACGGAGGTACAACATCAAGCTGAACCTAGGAAAATGCACCTTCGGCGTCCCCACCGGACAGCTCCTGGGACATGTAGTCTCCAAGCGAGGCATCAAAGCCAACCCCACCAAGATCGACACCATCGCGCGACTCGGGAAACCTGAGTGCCTACGCAACGTCCAGAAGTTGGTCGGGCGAGTCGCGGCTCTTAGCCGCTTCATCCCCCGACTAGGCGAGAAGGCAATGCCCCTCTACCGCCTGATACGCAAGAACCCCACGTTCCAATGGGACGCGGAGGCGGACGATGCACTCAAAGCGCTCAAAGAAGTGCTCCTCACGGCCCCACTACTCGCCGCTCCAGTGGACAAAGAGCCAATGCTCATCTACGTGGCGGCCTCCACTCGAGTCGTCAGCACCGTGATGGTCGTCGAACGACCAGAGGAGGGCAAGGAGCGCCCAGTACAGCGCCCCGTCTACTACATCAGCGTAGTCTTGACGGACTCATGTCGGCGCTACGCGTAGTACCAGAAACTGGTATACGCGGTATTCCAAGCTCAACGGCGACTCTCCCATTACTTCCAGGAGCACCCAATCACGGTGGTCTCCTCCGCACCACTGTAGGACATAATCCGCAATTGCGAGGCAACTGGGCGAGTCGCCAAGTGGGCCATCGAAATCGGCATCCACAACATCAAATTCGAGCCCCGCAAAGCGATCAAGTCACAAGCCCTGGTTGATTTCGTCGCAGATTGGGAAGAAGCACAGCAGCCAGAGAAGCTACCATACCTCCATTATTGGTCGCTCCATTTCGACGGCTCCAAGAACGCCGACAGCGCAGGGGCAGGGGTCATATTGACCTCCCCTAAAGGAGACAAGCTCCGCTATGTGCTCCACGTCAACTTCAAGCCCTGCACCAACAACATGGCAAAATACGAGGCCCTCCTCCATGGCATGCGGGCCGCCAAGGAGATGAACATCAACCACCTATGGTGCTATGGCGACTCCGAACTAGTCGCCGGCCAAGTCGCCGGAACCTGCGACGCCGTCTCCCCAACAATGATAGTGTACCGCCAAGCGGTAGACCAGCTGGGAGGACACTTCGACGGCTACTCCGTCGAGTGGATCGATAGGCGAAAGAACAAAGAGGCAGATGCCCTTTCTCGCATCGGGTCAGCTCGGCAAACGCCACCTGCAGGCGTCTTCCTCGACATCATCCATAAACCTTCAGTCTGCCCACCGAAGGAGATCGACATCGGGATACCACTATAACCCGAGCCGGCCCTAGTCGCCATGATCGTGGAGCCCAGCAACTGGACAGCACCATACGTCGCCTTCCTCGAGCACAAGATCCTCTGAAGCAACGAGACGGAAGCGCGAATGATCATGCGCCATTGCAAATCCTTCGTCATCATCAACGACGAGCTCCATAAACGCAGCATGACTGGCGTGTTCCAGCGCTGCGTACAGTCAGAAGAAGGCCGCAAGATCCTCTAGGACATCCACGCCAGCGACTGCGGCCATCACGTCAGCGCCAAGTCGCTGGTTGCCAAGGCCATGCGGCACGGTTTCTACTGGCTCACCGTGCATGCCGACGCCACTGACATTGTGCAACGATGTGTCGGGTGCCAAAAGTATGCCAACCAGACGCACCTCCCTGGTTCGGCACTCAAGACCATCCCCATTACATGGCTATTCACTGTATGGGGCATGGACATGGTCGGCCCGTTCAAGAAAGGCCCATCCGGCTTCACCCACCTCCTGGTCGCGGTCGACAAGTTCACCAAGTGGATCGAGGCCAAGCCGATCAAAAAGTGGGACGGCAAGACAGCCACCAAGTTCTTACGCAAGCTTATCTACCGGTATGGCTACCCGCACAACATCATAACGGACAACCGTACCAACTTCGCCATGGGTGCCATGGCAGAATTCTGCGAAGAACACGGCATACGACTCGACCTCGCCTCAGTCGCCCACCCGGAGTCGAATGGGCAAGAAAAACACGCTAATCAGAGCGTCCTCCACGGGCTCAAGCCGAGACTCCAAGTACCCCTCGAGTGCACCCCAAGATGCTGGGTCGAAGAGCTCTCTTCTGTAATATGGGGAATTTGCACCTCCATCAACCGCTCCACGGGGTTTACACCCTTCTTCATGGTGTACGGCGCTGAAGCCGTGATGCCAACCGACCTAGAGCACGACTCACCTCGAGTCGCCAACTACGTCGAGGCGACAAACGAGATCGCCCGCCAAGATAGCATCGACCAGATCGACGAGGCACGCGACCTGGCTCGCTCCCGCATAGCCATCTCCCAGCAGGGGCTTCGCCGCTACCACAGCCGCCGAGTCCAGACCCGCACCTTCCAGGAGGGCGACTTGGTCCTATGACTAGCCCAGGACAAGAAGGGCATGCACAAACTCTCCCCCCTTGGGAGGGGCCATTCGCCATAGGGCGAGTCCTTGGCAACGATGCCTACTACCTCATCGACATACGAGACGATAGCCAGCTCGAGGTCGGGAGGCCATGGAATGTAAACCTTCTCTGAAAGTTCTATACATAGAACTCAACCTTGTACCCAGATGATATATAATGAAATTAATTCAGATCACACAAATTGTGCCTACTCGCCATACCCTTGTGCCACTCGCACTCGTACAATTAGCAATATGCTACCTACGGAAGTCAACCCTTGGTCGATCGACCGACATGTCTAAGTAGTGCGGCCCAAGGGCACCGAAAATATTCGGGCCTTGTGCCGTCCACGAATACGCCAACCCGGAGCCACTGATGTCTATGCACTTCTATTCTTGTAGATAGTTGTTGGGCCTCCAAGTGCAGAGGTTTCTAGAACAACAACAAGTTTCCCTTAAGTGGATCACCCAAGGTTTATCGAACTCAGGGAGGAAGTGGTCAAAGGTATCCCTCTCAAGCAACCCTGCAATCAAGATACAAGAAGTCCGTTGTGTCCCCAACACACCCAATACACTTGTCAGGTGTATAGGTGCACTAGTTCGGTGAAGAGATAGTGAAATACGAGTGGTATGGATATAAGACAAAGGTGCCAGAAAATACTTTGATGGCGTGGAAGAAACTAAAGGCAAACTGAAATAAAGATGGAAGCAAGCAAACATGTAACAGATCTAGTTGCAAACGGTGTTTCAATGCTTAGAAACAAGGCCTAGGGATCATACTTTCACTAGTGAACACTCTCATATAAATATATTCTCTTCATGATACTACTCTCCGGTTGGACACTCTAATCCATGGTAGGGCTATAACATCACACCTCAAAGTTCGCTTTTCCCATCTAGATAACCCCACACTATCACCTTGAGATCTAGATGGTTCCAACAAACACCACAATTTCATAAAAACATCCAACTCCAAATATAACTCATAACAAGTATTTGTAATCTCTAGCCTAAGTGCCACCATGGTGTGCACGTTGTCACTTTCACACACATGGGGAGAGCAGAGATCTATTAAAGCACTTGAGTAGCAAGGTAGATCTACTTGATTACAAAGCTCATGATCACAATTGATCATGCATAGAGAGAGAGATGAACACATAGCTACCGGTAGAACCCTTAGCCTCGAGGAAGAACTACCCCCTCCTCATCATGGAAATTAGCAACTGAGATGGAGATAGTGGTGGAGATCGATGGAGATGGCGGTGCAGATGGTGAAGAGGTGGCGGTGGCGGTGGCGCTGGCGGCGGCGCGGAGGACTCCTTCCCTGCCGCCGGTATCACAGGGGAGCACCGTGCCTTAGCACCCTTCCTTCATGGCTTCTTGGGAGCCCTTCCACATAGAGATGGGATCCATGGGGGAGGCAAAAAACGTGGCTTTGGTGGCTGCAAATTCGTGGTTGAGGTATCTCCCATGAATTAGGTTTCCTCCCTTTATATAGCTTCTCGGATTCCCGTCACCCCATCTTGGGCTGCAGTAAATCGGGTCTATCTGACCCGTCTGGACTTGGAATCAGCTAAATTTTATGTCCAGAACGTTTGTCGCGAAATTTCCAACAACTTCGTAGTTGAACAGTTTTCTGTTTGACGCCGTCTTCGAGCCGAAACGTGACCATATTCAAAAAGAGTTCTGAGATAGATTTCTGGAAAATCTCAATTTGACTCCAACAAGGTTTCCACTTGTATTCTTGGTAATTTCTACACATCAAAGTGTAAAACAAGAACATTATGCACTTTTGCAACTATTAGTTCGTTAGTCTAAATAAATCATAAATTTTATATAAAAAGGAGTATCAAAAGCATATTATTAGCATAAAACCATCAAAAATTATAGATACGTTATGGATGTATCAACATCGCCAAGCTTAGTTCCTGCTCATCCTCGAGTAGGTAAACGATAAAAACAATATAATTTTTAAGGTGACACTGACCCTAAACAATCTTGATCATCATTATTGTAAAAGCATTGATAGCTGGGATCAAGGTACTCTAAACATGAACATGAAAGATAGAGTTCTAACAATAAGACATAGCAACTATGTTGTAACATGAAAAGGTACAAACAAAAGATCATGAATAACAATGCATTGAAAGATGTTTGTTTGTTTCACATATAGAAAACATAATAAGAGTGGTATTCAGCTTGTCCCTCATAGTGTAGCAAATCATAAATGCATAGGACACCTTCAAAGTTCATAAGGGTGACTAGATACAAATGGTTTAAGAACAAGCAATATCAAAGTTATAAATGACCAGTATGCTCTCTTAATAGGTGAATAAAGATAGAAAATGGAGACTCAACATAAAAGTAAGAGAAAGGCCTTCATAGAAGGAAGCAGGGATTCAAGTTTCATAAAAAGCTTCCAAAAATTATGGTACTTATTAGCTTTCACCTCTCATTAGCCCTATCATAAGCATCTTTAAGTGATTAAGGTTAAAGTGAACAAACTATGGAGTATATGCTTAACAAAGTATAAGTTGAAAATCTCATGTCCCTTGAATACGAGGGTTGCTCCTCATGCTACTCAAGTTTAGTTACCGGTAAGTTCTTGTCATAGTAAGTACATGTGTATCATAGAGAACCACCAACGGGGTACCCCTTGCCCGATGATACAGAAGAATCCCCATATAAAAATGACAAGGCAAGCAGACAACGAGCATCTCAGCAATCTTCTTATTTACCATGGGAAAATGGTGCTTTTTTCTCTCTTTCCTCTTTTCTCATATCTCTTTTTTTCATTTTCTCTTTTTTTCTCAATATCTGTCTCTTTTTATAAGAAGAATGCTTCATAGATAGCTCATTATGGTTACGCTGCAGGTTTCCACCATGATAGCATGGATTAGACCGGCGACCCAGGCATTTCTCTAACACACATACATAACTCCATGGACTTACAAGCTCCCCTTTCATTTCACACCGACAACATCCATAGACAAAAGACCATGATATCAACTAGGTACAAAGTACAAGTGCAATGTTGAAAGTGTTCCCCATGACAGCATGGTTCTGCTAATCCCCAACATATAAGTGTAAGCATATACAACATAGACAACACAATGGTTCAAGTTTATTAAGGGCAAGAAAAGTAAAGTGTGCCATCAAGTTCGTGAGAGCTTTAATCACTAGTTTTCTCATAACAAGTTTAATTCGGAAGGTAGATAAAAACATGAATATACTTGGAATAGCAAATGCTAATAGGTAGGTATGGTGGACTCTTTGAAATAACTTGGTTTTATTTGGAGTTGGATGCATGAGTGGAACTCATACTTGGTTATGGAGGCTAGCAAAAGACTAGGAGCGACCAACTAAGAGAGCAATAATGGACATAATCATGCAAAGCGACAAAACATCATTAATTTAAGCATAAAGTGATATTACAAGTCAAAAGCTAAATGATCATAGAGGCTATGGTGACTTGGTATAGTCTTAACATGGCGTGAGCATGCGCCAAGTCAACCCAAATAAAGCATCAAAGGAGAATACCACAATAATATGCTTTAATATGCTAAAACAACGCATGATTCTTTCAAGGCACATTAAGTAATCTCAATTATTTGTAACATGTCATGCTACAGCAAAACACTAAGCATAAAGCCAAAACAATATCAAGCATGACATGACAAAGCATAGGCCACTGTCAAAAACAAGCTCCTTTTTACCACTTAAGCATGAATTTTTCCTACTCTTTTCCAATGCAAACCAACCTATTTGAAACAACTCACAAAGATAATAATAAATAAAGATCAGTGAGATTGTCTCACAAATCCACAAAGAATAACTAAAAATTTCTAAGCTGAAAGCACAAGAAAACTAAGGCTAAACACAGTTCTAGCAAAAGGGAACACTCACAAAACAATAAGAATGAAAACTAGAGTGTTTTAAACAATGAAAGCAGAGTGTGTGGCTCTCCAAAAGAAGTGCTGGGATCCAACCAACTTATTGCAGCAAACCAAGCAAAGGAAAACTAAAAACAAAAACAAAGACGCTCCAAGAACAACACAACAGTGCATGAAACAATAAAAACGAAGTGTCTAGAAAGACCTGAGATTTTTATTGATGAAGAAGGGGATGCCTTGGGCATCCCAAGATTTGACGCTTGTACCTCTTGAATATTTCTTGGGGTGACACGGGGTGGCATCCCCAAGCTTTAGCTTTTGTCCATTCTTCATCCCATTACATCATTCTTTCCCTACACCTGAAAATTTCCTTCATACAAAACTTCACACATTCTTTATTAGCAACATTAGTTCACTCAAGATAATAAGTCTTTGGGTTCAGTTCCAAAATAAGTAAAACTTCCATTAAAACACAAGCTACTGTAGCACTTCCCTTAGAAAGCTCAATTCCCCAAAAGAGAACCCAAAAAGGAATCAACAAGAAGCAAATGCAAATAATGGCAGAAATCTGTCAAAACAGACCAGCAGGTAAAAACCAATTGTTTAAAACACCTTATGTTGCTCTAATCGAAAAGTGTTGAACTAACGAAAGTTAGATAACAACCTGGGGCAGAAGCACAAAAATTCATGCCTCAAAACGACGTACAGAGATTTTACACGAATTTTTATAGCAAAGCACAAAAATCTGTTTCGGGACAGCAACTTTCCCAAGTCTTACTTCTCTCTCATTAGAGCTTACTCTTGGCACAAAAACCACACAAAAATGATAAGGAGAGGTTATTACTAAAGTAATAACTTCCAAGACTCAACTAAAACTTTTGGGTTATCTCCCAATAAGTACTTTTCTTTAACGCCTTTAAGTTAGGCATGATAGTTTGAGAAGATGCTCACATAAGAAATATGAATTGAAGTAAAAGAGAGCATCAAGAAGCAAATTCAAAGCAAATTTAAGTCTAACCCACTTCCTATGCATAGGAATCTTGTAAAGAAACAAGTCATGAAAGCACGAAGCAACAAGCATAGGAAAGCAAAACAAGTGCAACTTCAAGACTTTCAACATAAAGAGGGGAATCTTAATATTGTTGAGATACATAAAACCATGTTTCCCTCTCTCATAATAACTTTCAGTAGCATCATGAATAAAATTAAAAATATAACTATCACATAAAACATTCTTATCATGAGCCACATGCATATAATTATTACTCTCCACATAAGCATAGTCATTCTTATTAATCATAGTGGGAGCAAATTCAACAAAATAGCTATCATTATTATTCTCATCACCATAATCATCAAATATAGGAAGCATATTGCAATCATAATTAATTTTCTCCTCAATGATAGGTGGACTGAAAATATCATATTCATCATTATAATCATCATATATTGGAGGTTTGGTATCATCATAAGCAATAGAATAGCTATCTTCCAAAGCTGGGGAACTAAAAAGATCATTTTCATAAAAACTAGCTTCCCCAAGATTAGACTTTTCCATAGCATTAGCAATAATGGTTTCCAAAGAATTCATACTAATAACATTGCTATTAGCATGCAAATAAAGCTCCATAGGTTTTTTAATTTTCTCTTCAAACACTTCATGTCCTAACTCAAGATAAATACTATAAAGCTCTCTAATTATTTTGTTGTTTTCCATTAAGCCTAACTAGTGAAAATAAAAACAAGAAACAAAAAGATATAATTGCAGAATCTAAAGGAAATAACTTTGAGCACTCACACACCAGCAACAGTACTAGAAGATAGTTTCGTAGCCAGAAGATGTGAGTACCTTTTACCTTACCTCACCGGCAACAGCACCAGAAAATAGCTTGATGTCTACGCACTTCTATTCTTGTAGACAGTTGTTGGGCCTCCAAGTGCAGAGGTTTGTAGAACAGCAGCAAGTTTACCTTAAGTGGATTACCCAAGGTTTATCGAACTCAGGGAGAAAGTGGCCAAAGGCATCCCTCTCAAGAAACCCTGCAATCAAGATACAAGAAGTCTCTCGTGTGCCCAACACACCCAATACACTTGTCAGGTGTATAGCTGCACTAGTTCAGCGAAGAAATAGTAAAATACAAGTGGTATGGATATAAGACAACTGTGCTAGAAAATAGCTTGATGGCGTGGAAGAGACTAAAGGCAAACTGAAATAAAGATGGCAGCAAGCAAACATGTAACAGATCTAGTTGCAAACAGTGTTTCAATGCTTAGAAACAAGGCCTAGGGACCATACTTTCACTAGTGAACACTCTCATATAAATATCATCTCTTTATAATACTACTCTGAACTACTCTCCGGTTGGACACTCTAATCCATGGTAGGGCTATAACAGCACACCTCAAAGTCCGCTTCCCCATCTAGATAACCCCACAATGTCACCTTGAGCTCTAGATGGTTCCAACAAACACCACAATTTCATAAAGACATCCAACTCCAAATATAACTCATAACAAGTATTTGTAGTCTCTAGCCTAATTGCCACCATGGTGTGCACGCTGTCACTTTCACACACATGGGGAGAGCAGAGATCTATTAAAGCACTTGAGTAGCAAGGTAGATCTACTTGATTACAAAGCTCATGATCACAATATGATCATGCATAGAGAGAGATGAACACATAGCTACCGGTAGAACCCTTAGCCTCGAGGAAGAACTACCCCCTCCACATCATGGGAATCAACAACGGTGATAGAGATGGTGGTGGAGATCGATGGAGATGGTGGTGAAGATGGTGAAGAGGCGGCGGTGGCGCCGACGTCGGCGCGGAGGACTCCTTCCCTGCCGCCGATATCATAGGAGAGCACCACCCCTTAGCACCCTTCCTTCATGGATTCTTGGGAGCCCTTCCACATGGAGATGGGATCCATGGGGGAGGCAAAAACGTGGCTTTGGTGGCTGCAAATTCGTGGTTGGAGGTGTCTCCCACGAATTAGGTTTCCTCCCTTTATATAGCTTCTCGGATTCCCATCACCCCATCTTGGGCTGCAGTAAATCGGGTCTATCAGGCTGTCTAGGCTCAGAATCAGCTAAATTTTATGTCCAAAACGTTTGTCGCGAAATTTCCAACAACTTTGTAGTTGAACAGTTTTCCGTTTGACGACGTCTTCGACCCGAAACGTGACCATCTTCAAAAAGAGTTCTGAGACAGATTTCTGGAAAATCCCAATTTGACTCCAACAAGGTTTCCACTTGTATTCTTGGTAATTCCTACACATCAAAGTGTAAAACAAGAACATTGTGCACTTTTACAACTATTAGTACGTTAGTCCAAATAAATCATAAATTTTATATAAAAAGGAGTATCAAAAGCATATTATTATCATAAAACCATCAAAAATGATAGATACGTTATGGACGTATCAGCCACCATCGGAGTCGCCTAGCTCGACTGGCCCACCGGGCCAAGACGACCGGTATACGCTTCTCACAGCGACTTGTCCTTCCCATCCTCGTGCAAAACGACTCGAATAGTTAAGTACCACGCACGGGGACTCCGCAAAATGGAAACCCTCACGCGGCTCGGGAACACACTAAGTAAGAGAACTGCCTTGGACTCGCCCAGTGACTGGTTCTCCGAGCCAGGGGAGGAGACGCGTTACAAATAACGCACCAGTAACTCGCAATAGGCACGCGCCCAAAATAGCTAAGTACTATGCTCGGGGACTCGCCTACAAACAATCCCACTCGCACTCGCGGACTCGCCCCTTGCTGACTCGTGTAATAACGAGCTCGTTGGGGAACCCCAAGAAGAAGGTATGATGAGCATAGCAGTAAGTTTCCCTCAGTTATGAAACCAAGGTTATCAATCCAGTAGGAGCAAGGAAACACCCCAAAGGTTTTGCTAGCTGAACTTTGGCAGGGCGCACTACCGGTGCCAGCAGCAACATGAAGACCTGCACAACACAACCACAGAACGCTATCCCCAACTTGCGATGAGGTTGTCAATCTCACAGGGGTTGCTGAAAACAAAGGATTAAACGTATCAAGTGGAAGAAAGTAATAGTTTGCAGAAAGTAAACAGAAAGTAGTAAACAGTTGATTGTAGATTGATGATAAAAGAAAGGACCGGGGTCCATAGTTCACTAGTGGTGGCTCTCCTAAAGATAGATGACATGTTGGGTGAAAAAATTACGGCAGAGCAATTGACAAACATCGAGAAAACAATACATGCATATACTACTCATCTTGACTCCTTTGAGACTTGATTGGGCATTACAACATTATACATAGACCATAATCCAACTGCATCTATGACTAATAATCCACCTTCAGGTTACCATCCGAACCCACTCTAGTATTAAGTTGCAAGCAACGGATAATTGCATTACGCATTGCATGTAAAGTAAACAATATGGTTGTTCTATGAACAAAGGATTGTTGTTTTCTCCCTACTAGCAACATCACATCTAGTACCTTAGAGATTTTTGTCACTTCCCCAGATTACTAGAGGCATGAACCCACTATCGAGCATAAATACTAACTCTTGGAGTTGCTAGCATCTACTTGGCCAAGATAGCCACTAACAACGGAAAGCATGCAAGATCACAAATAACAAAGACATGATAGAATCAATAATCAATCTGAAATAGCATCTCAGTATCCATCGGATCCCCGCAAACACAACATGTATGAATTACAAATAGATGATCTTGATCATGAACGGAGCTCACAAGATCTAAACATGATAGCACAAAGGAGGAGACTAGCCATCTAGCTACTACATGGACCCGTAGTCCAGAGATGAACTACTCCCGCATCACACTGGAAGCTTGCATGATGATGAAGAAGGCCTCTAGGGTGAATTCTCCCCTCTGGTAGGGTGCCGGGAAGAGCTTCAGATCCCTCCCGATCTAGGGATGGAGATGACGGCGACTACAGACTTTTTCGTGGAATTTTGATATGGTACTTATGGTTTTTGTATTGGAGGCAATATATAGGCAAAAGGAGAGGCCGAGGGGGTGCCTGGGGCGGCCAGACCACCCCCTGGCGTGGGCCAGGCCTGGCTGGGCGGCCAGGTGGTGTGGCTGGGCCCCAGCCCCACTCCGTCTCGTATTCTGGCTCCTAGTGTCCCTCGGTGAAAAACTAACTTTGGCTTTTGTCCCGTCCAATTCGGAGAATATTCATTTTCTCACTTTCCTGGAACCAAAAATAGCAGAAAATAGGCAGCTGACACTGTGGCTCTCGTTAATAGGTTAGTCTAAGAAATCATATGAAAAGTACTCCAAAGTGTGGACAAAACATAAGAAAGTAGATAAAACCAAGCATGGAACGTCAAAATTATGGATACGTTAGCAACGTATCAACATCCCCAAGCTTAACTCATGCTCGTCCTTGAGTAGGTAAGTGATAAAAAGAAAGAATAATTTTTGAGGTGACATGCACCATCATAAACTTGATCAAAGTATTTGTAAAACATTGATAGCTGGGATCATAGTACTTCAATCATAACATGAAAGACAAAGTTCTAGCAATAAGGCAAAGCAACTATATTGCAACATGAAAAAGCACAAACAAAAGATTCATGAATAACAATGCTTTGCAAGACATTTGTTTGTTTCACATAAAGAAAACATAGCATAGTGGCATTCAGCTTGTCCCTCATAGAGTAGCAAACATAAATTCATAGGACACCTTCAAAGTTCATAAGAGTGACTAGATACAAATAGTTTAAAACAAGCAATATCAAAGTTATGCATCAATCAACAAGTCTTGGGACAATGCACATGGAACTAAGAATGGCCACTATCTCTCAAAGTAGGTGCATAAAGATAGAAGGTGGAGACTCAACATAAAATTAAAAGAAGGGGCCTTCATAGAAGGAAGTAGGGATTCAAGTTTCATAAAGAGCTTCCAAAAATTATGGTACTTATTAGCTTTCAGCTCTCATTGCCCCTATCATAAGCATCTTGAATGTCGTAGGATTGATGACAAGTACGCCATGAGGGGGTCCTCGAGGCATGCGGAAGAGAGGGGTGTGAGACGTACGGTGTTCCGAGACGGTGAGCACACAAGTTTACCCAGGTTCGAATCCGCCGGCTTTGGACGGATCCTACTCCTGCTAGCAATCTAGTAATACGGCAGAGCCGGAATATGGGTTACAAGGGTTCGCCTATGCGAGTTGAGATTGTAGACTATTGAGGGTGCCCTAAAGGCTCTCCCTAGGACGGCTTATATAGATATCCGGCCTAGGGTTTACAGGAGAGATCTATCCGGCTACGACTGAGAGTCGGTTACAGAGTACATCTGAACTACAAGTAACACTATGGGCCTAAGTCGGTAAGTCTTATAGGCCTTCCCGTAGCTGGATTGGACTCCGCCTCTTCTCCCTGACTAGGACGCTCGTGAAGCAAATCTCTAACCCGAAGTGGGCCACCCTGGTCAGTGAGGACTGTGAGGATACCCGAAAAGTATATCCCCAACAGCAGCCCCCGGAAGTCTCCAAGATCCAAAGTCGGATTCTTCATCATCTAGCTTGATCTTTGGCTTGTAGAATCTTGAAGGGTTCCTGAAACTTCAAAACAAAAGATACGATCCGGGTCTCAAAATAAGTTGGACATATCAGTACATTATTTGGTTTTTCCAACTTGATATTCAAACTAAGCCGGAACTTGGTTTCTGACGTCATCTGACACTGGTCATGGTCAAGTCTCGTCATCTGACAAACATCTTGTCAACACGACCATTGGTGGGTCTGCCGTTTGCGGAACCGAGGCGTCGTTTCAATGCGTATGTGGAGATTGAGGCGACGTAATCATCGTGTGGGTCCTTCCTAGCTCCTTCCACGACGCGTGGCATTTATACAGTGCCGTTTGCACGAATCTTGGCGCAGGTAGGTGGTTATAAGGGGTGAGGATCCTCTCCTTCTCATATTCACCTGTTCCCTTGCCGTTCCTTCTCCTCCACCTCTCCCTCGCGCACAGAGCTCTCCCACCTCCCAGATTCCTAGCGCCGCCCATCCAAGATGACCGGCGCACCAGAGAAATGGTTGCTTCTTCATATTCCGGCTTGGCTAGCTTCGCAATAGCGGCGACGGCGGTGGCGGAGAAAGAGAGCAACCGTGGGGTTTGGATCTCTTGTCGCCTCGACGACGAGAAGCTCCGCGGCGTGGAGAATGAAGGCCCCCTCCGCGCTGGCAACTGGCGGAGTGGATTCGGAGAAACCATCCCCAACCCGCAAGCTGTCGAGTGGGTATACTTCGGCACCCACCTCGACAGAGGTTTTCTTTCCCTCCCTCAAAATTCTTTTCCGGGGTGATTGATCACTATGGCGTTCAGCTCCATCATCTTCCCCCGAACTCCATCTTAGAGATGAGTTCTTATGCAGCTTTGTGCGAGGGGTATATCGGCATTAGGCCAAGTCTTACTTTGTTCCGGTATTACTTTCATGTCTGGAGAAACTCCATCACTGTCGGTAATCCTTACATTACCGGCACTATTAGCCTTTCTGTTAGACGCGAGCGTATTTATCCTCGCATTTCTGCCAGTGAGTCGGTCAAACAATGGCCGGCCACTTTCTTTTATCATAAGGACATTCTTGCTCCCGGCAAAGCTACCGCTTTGCCGGCTTTCATCAACGGAGCCACCACGGCCCTTCCATCTTGGGACGAGGCTCCTCCGGCTCTCAATGACGATCTGATCCTCGCTAAGAGGCGGATCGAATATCTGATAAAACACAAGGGCTTGAAAGGATCCGACCTGGTCCAATGCTGGGTCGCATGCCGGATCCAGCCTCTCCAATACCACGGTGACTGTCTGATGCACTCCATCACGGCATCGAAGAATGATTCCCTCCGCATCGGTCCTAAGGCTTTAAAGCCACAGGATTGTATAAGCCAGATCAAATGGCTGATCAAGGAGCGGATTGAAAGAAAGATTCCGGACTTGTCTCTGGACATGCACATAGCGGAAGACCTTGTGGTTCCAGTAAGCTTCAATAATAAACCCTTTTATGTGTTTCACCTTTTAAATTATTTTGCAATACTGAGATACTTTCTTCTTTTCAGCTTGCCGATCTCCCCGAGTCGGAGCTAGCTCCTATCGAGGGATATCCTCTGGAGTTTTCTCAGGAGGCGAAACTGGTCCCACTGCCGAACGTTGTGACCAGGAAGCGCAAAGCTTCGATAGTGGCCATCGGCACAAAGGAGGTGCCCGTCGTGAAGAGGTAACTTTCAACACAACTTCCGCCTTTGTACCTTAATCGAATTTTCTTCCGAGATGTAATGTTTTCCATTCTATTACACTCTCAGAGCTAAGCAGCTCATCAAGGGCAAGGGGAACGGAACTTCTTCGAAGCCCTTGCAGCAGACGAAGCTGACTATGGCTTCTCCTGTTGTGGCTCCTCCGACTCCTACTCCTCAACCTTCCGCAACACCGGTGATCATTCCTTTGCTGGTTGTCGCAGAAGATCCGGCTCCTCCTACGGGCCCAGCGACCCTTGAGTCGCAGACTGACGCCACCACGGGTGGCTCGGGTTTAGATAAGGGTGAACCCTCTTCGGGTAATGATCCCTCGGTAGAGACTTTTGCCGAAAACCTCCTGAACAATCCGGGACTTGCCAAATTTGGCTTGTCTCGGAAATCTGTAGAAGAAATCCAGCTTTTGGCCCGGCAATGCTTGGAGAGCCGAAATCTCTCTACCGAAGAAGAAGCACAAGAAGCAGAGGACATCAAGTACTCCGACCTTCTTGAACAAGTCTGCCTTCGAGACGAGGGACTTAGAGCTGGTGTGCTTCCACCACCTCCGGTTATTCCACTCACCCTCGCCGAGAAGGTTACCACCGAGGTGAACATGTGTCTGAGCAAGTTCAGACATGAACATCATGTAAGTCAGAATTCCAACTCACGGTTTTCTTTATTGTACTTTATATCATATCCTCTAGCCCCCAAGCATGAAGTAGGATATACAATCCGGGTTTATGCTTCCTTAGGATGCCAAAGAATGAACTAGTGTAGCCCCCAAGGCTCATACTGATATTAGTAACAATATTAGCCCGAGTCTTCAGTAGACTTCTGACTCTAGGTATTCTGACTTACAGAAAGTTAATTCATATAACTAGGATTTGTTGAAGAACATCTGCAACAAGCGGAGAGAGATCAGAGCTCTCCGACTTGAAAATGTTGAGCTAAAGGTCTCCAAGGATGAGGTCGAAGGTACACATTCCGAGACTTAAACCTTGTCTTGTGTTTTCATAGTCGAATATTTTTTGCTGAACTGTTGTTCTTTTTTGACTTACAACACTGGTAAAATAGTCCTATTCTATGATAGAAGGGACCGAGAACCTCAAAACCCTGGTGGTGGAGAATAAAGAACTTCGCCAAGAGCTGGATAAGCTCAAGGCAGATCATGAGAAGAGCATTGCTCAAATTCTCGAATCCTCCTCCATGGCTACTGATGAACATGATCGTAAGATTGTAGTTCAAGATCAGAGAATCTCAGATCTCAACAATGAGCTTTTTAGAGAGAAGGACCTTTCCGAGGTGCTCCGGGCTGAACTCCGGAGTCTTCGAGAAGAGAAGACCAAAGTTGATAACGTCATCTTCGGTATGTTTCCATCTTTCTGACTTGTCTATATTCTTCGACTCTTTCAATGTCAGATTTGACTTAACTATTTTTGTGTTATGTGTATAGGTCCTTTGAACTTGACGGACTCCACCTCTGCCGAGCCTCGCACCCACCGGCTTACCCAAGTCGGTGATCTGCTTCATGACTTCCGCCAATCCATTGAGGATATTGGTGAAGCTCTCAAGGTTCCGGACATGCATCGCATGTCAGACTTTTAGGTGCAAGACTAGGCGAAGGAGATGCCGCAGCTTGTCTGGGACTGGAACATGTCCTACGCGCGATCCGCGGTGCAGAACGCTCTTACCATGGTCATGAGCCACCATGGAAACATGGAGATATGGCAAGTGACCAGAGGGTACTGCAAGGTGGATGAAGACGACTAGGAGGAAGATATCAAGGCCATCATGGACACCTGCGCTGGATATGGGTGTCACGTGGCTGACTTAACCAGCTACGACACTCCCTTCTTCACTCGCGTGGATACACCGCCCCCGCCTCCGGAAGAAGCAGCTGAATTTTCCGACGATAAACAGACCATATCGGATCTGAACATCTCGGAGCGTTATCAAACCGAGGCCGGTGCATCCAGTGAGCCGGTAGCTCCTACCTCCTCTCCTGCATCATAAATTACCAGAAACAAATGTATTATTCTGAGAAACATTATGGGTCTGTAAATATGCAGTACTATAATTTTGCTAGTGCTAAGCTTTTAATCTATTCATCACTTTTGGCTTTAAATTTTTGTGTGCCTGAAATGTTTACATAAGCACTTATACTTTTTCGTTTATACTTATCGTTTATCTAGCTTTCCGCCTCGTCCCTTTCGTGAGCCGGCTAAACCTTCTGCACGAAAACTTTGCCGAGCAACGGAGCTTAATTGCTAAACCAGTTTAAACTCAGAAACAAAGTCGGCTTCTAGTACCAACAATTCACTACTCGGAAAATGCCCGCATCCGGCAATTAGACAAATAACCAAAGTATAGACTAGAAACTTTTAGAGTTATACCCGAAGGTAGCATTTTTAGAATCGGAAATTTAAACCAGTACAAACATGAGCATAAAGTACTTTCAAGTATTCTGGGATTTTCGACTATGACATGATCATTCGGGAATAAGATGGTAAAAACTTCTCAGAAAAAACTTGAGGCAGCCAAGACTTTTATTTCTCACAGAACATATACATATGTATGATTACAAATAAGGATAAACTAAGAATAAAAGGGACGTAGCTGAGCAATATTCCATGGTCTGTCTAACTCATCCGGATTTGTACTGCCTCCAACTCTCTTTCTCTTCTTAGTAGCAATATTCCATGGTTTGTGCTTTCTTTGTTGCATAAGCCGGAGAACCAAATCGCCTTTATTGAAAGATCTGTTTCAGACTCTCTGGCCATGATACTTGCGTAACTTCGGCTCATAGATTGTTGATATCATTTCAGCAATGACGCGAACTTCTTCGACTAAGTCGAGATCATTTTGTCGAGAAATCTCGGCATCTTCTTCGATATACGCGGCCACTCTAGGAGAAGTGTGAATCAAATCACTAGGAAGAACTTCTTCTGTGCCATAGACCAAGAAGAAAGGTGTGTATCCGGTTAACCTATTCGGAGTTGTTCGTAAACTCCATATTATAGAGGGTAATTCCTCTGCCCATGCCCCCGCAGCACGTTGTAGTGGTGCTTCGAGTCTCGGTTTTAGGACCTGTAGGATTAAACCATTTTCCCTTTAGACTTGTCCGTTAGCCTGTGGATGTGCGACTGACGCAATGTCAAGGCGGACATTTTGTTCATTGCAGAATTCAGCCAATTCTCCCATAGAGAAATTACTCCTGTTGTCCGTGATAATACTATGCGGATAACCATACCAGATTATAACATCCTCGACAAATCTTTTGGCTGTTGCTCCATCACAACTAGTGGCGGGTTTAGCCTCAATCCATTTGGTGAATTTATCGACCATCACTAAGAGGTGAGTAAATCCACTTGGAGCACGTCTAAATGGTCCTACCATATCAAGCCCCCAGATCGCAAAAGGCCATGTTATAGGTATTGTTCACAGCTAATCAGCTGGAATGTGAGCTTGTTTGGCGTACTTTTGATAGCCTTTGCACGTCTTGACTAGCCATTCGACATCTGCCTGAGCTGTAAGCCAGAAAAAACCATGTCGAAAAGCTTTTGCCACTAAAGATTTGGCTGCAGCGTGGTGACCACACTAGCCTTCATGGATTTCTCTTAAGATTTCCACTCCTTCTTCCGGATATACGAAGAACTGTGATACATTACAAATGTATCTATAATTTTTGATGTTCCATGCTTGGTTTTATCTACTTTCTTATGTTTTGTCCACACTTTGGAGTACTTTTCATGTGATTTCTTGGACTAACCTATTAACAAGTACCACAGTGCCAGTTTCCTGTTTTCTGTTGTTTTTGGTTCTAGGAAGTCAGAAAATGAATATTCTCATAATTGGATGGGACAAAAGCCGAAGTTGATATTTTACCGGAAGATTCACGGAGCCAGAAGGAGAGCCAGAGAGGGGCCACAAGGTGGCCAAACCACCCCTAGGTGCGGGTCCCCCATGGCCGCACCAGGGCATGGTGTGGGCCCCCTGGCCGGCCATCGACCTTGCCTCCTTCGCCTATATATTCCTCCCGAGGCAGAAACCCTAGATAATCAATCAGAAATCCACGAAAACTTCCGCAGCACCGCCGCCACCGAAGGGGAGATTCGGGGGATAGAAAGTCTCTGTTCCAGCACCCTGCCGGGATGGGGAAGTGCCCCCAGAGCCATCTCCATCGATCTCCACCACCATCTCCATCACCATTGTTGATTCCCATGATGAGGAGGGAGTAGTTCTCTCTCGAGGCTAAGGGTTCTACCAGTAGCTATGTGTTCATCTCTCTCTATGCATGATCTTATTGAGATCATGAGCTTGTAATCTATAGATCTACCTTGCTACTCAAGTGCTTTAATAGATCTCTGCTCTCCCCATGTGTGTGAAAGTGAGAGCGTGCACACCATGGTGGCACTTAGGCAAGAGATTACAAATACTTGTTATGAGTTATATTTAGAGTTGGATGTCTTTATGAAATTGTGGTGTTTGTTGGAACCATCTAGTGCTCAAGGTGACAGTGTGGGGTTATCTAGATGGGAAAGGCTTACTTTGAGGTGTGTTGTTAGAGCCCTACCATCGATTAGAGTGTTCAACCGAAGAGTAGTTAACAGTAGTATCATAAAGAGAATTTATTTATATGAGAGTGTTCACTAGTGAAAGTATGATACCTAGGCCTTGTTTCTAAGCATTGAAACACTGTTTGCTATTAGATCTATTACATGTTTGCTTGCTTCCATCTTTATTTCAGTTTGCCTTTAGTCTTTTCCACGCCATCAAGCTATTTTCTATCACCGTTACCACTTATAATTATCTTTACCACATGTATTTCACTATCTCTTCGCCGAACTAGTGCACCTATACACCTGACAAGTGTATTGGGTGTGTTGGGGACACAAGAAACTTCTTGTATCTTGATTGCAGGGTTGCTTGAGAGGGGATACCTTTGACCACTTCCTCCCTGAGTTCGATAAACCCTGGGTGATCCACTTAAGGGAAAACTTGCTACTGTTCTACAAACCTCTGCACTTGGAGGCCCAACAACTGTCTACAAGAATAGAAGTGCATAGACATCAAGCCATTTTTCTGGGGCCGTTGCTGGGGAGTCAAGGACATCTTCACAAGGGGAGTCCCTCATAACCAATCACTTTACTTTGTTATTTTTTTTGCTTAGTTTCTTTTTGCTTTGTTTGCTTGTTTCTTTATCAAAAACACACAAAAATTAGTTTTACTAGTTTGCTTTCTTATTTCAAAAACACAAAAAAATTAGTTCCTATCTTGAGTTGCTATTATGTCTAGCCTTGCTCTAGTCACTATGTCACCCGAGGAAATGATTTTCACTTTTAAATAAGGAATTGAGGAAAGTTTTAAAGAAGCTTGGTCTAGAATCTCTGATCTACATGAAAAAACTGAGCCTAAAATGACTCAAAGCTTGTTCCTTAGTAGTTTTTACCTTGGAATTTCTCTTTGCTATAGATATGCTTTAGATGCTGTTGTGGGAGGAGATTTCCTCCAATGTAATGAGGATGATGCTATTAATGCTATAAAGAAATTGATCCTCACTTACAACTTGCCTAGCCAAAGTGATATTTCTTTCGCAAGAATATTTGCTAGATTGAACACTCTTGAGACTAGCACTACTAGCTTAAAAGATTGCTATAATACGCTTAGGGAGCATCATAATTATGTTCCAATAAATTCTAAACCACCAAAGTGGCTCCCTACAGTAAAGATTGAGATAAACACTGGAACTTTTCAAGCTCGCTGTGATATCATGTCTGAATTTTGTCTTATGCCCAAAGATATTTATGAATCTTTGAATACTTGGGGGATTACTGAAGGAGGAAAAGAAATATCTCTTGCTAATAATGCTACCATATTACCTATTGGAATAGCTGAAGGAGTGTTTACAAATATCCTTGGGAAAATGATTTCTACTGATTATCTTGTTATTGAATGTGCAGGAAAAGGATAAATTACATTTGGAAGGTCCCTATTAGAACTCCTTGGAGCAATAATAGATGTGGGAAAGGGGACCATGCACCTTTCTTCTCCACCAAAAAATCATATTTTCCCCAAGGTTAAGAATAAAAGTAAGAGAGGTAAGTGCAAGAAATTTGATCTTAATGCTTCTTCATTTGAGAACACTTGATTCTTTCTTGCTTCTTATGCCTAACTTAAAGGCGTTAAAGAAAAGTACTTATTGGGAGATAACCCAAAAGTTTTAGATGAGTCTTGGAAGTTATTACTTCAGTAATAACCTCTCCTTATCCTTTTATTTGCTTTTTGTGCCAAGAGTAACCTCTAATGAGAGAGAAGTAATGATTGGTAAAGTTGCTGTCCCGAAACAGATTTTTGTGCTTCACCGTAAGAATTCGTGTAAAATCTCTGAACGTCTGTTTGAGGCGTGAATTTTTGTGCTTCTGCCCCAGTTTGTTATATAACTTTCGTTAGTTCAACACTTTTTGATTTGAGCAACAGAAGGTCTTCGAACAAATTCGTCTTTACCTGCTGGTCTGTTTCGACAGATTTCTGCCATTTTCTGTATTTGTTTCTTGTTGGTTCCTTTTTGAGTTCTTTTGGGGAATTGAGCTTTTTGAGGGAAGTGCTACAGTAGATAGTGTTCTAATGGAAGTTTATTTGGTGTTAGAACTGAACCTTAAGACTTATTTATCTTGAGTGCACTAATGTTTCTAATAAAGATTGTGTGATGTTTTGTATGAAGAAAAATTTCAGGTGTATGGGAGGAATGAGTAATAAGATGAAGGATGGACTAAAGCTCAAGCTTGGGGATGTCACGCATGTCACCCCAATAAATATCCAAGAAGTACAAGCTTAAAAGCTTGGGGATGCCCAAGGCATCCCCTTCTTCATCAATAAAAATTCCAGGTTTCTTCCAAATGCTTCATTTTTATTGTTTCATGCACAGTTGTGTTGTTCTTGGAGCGTCTTCTTTTTTGTTTTCGTTTTGGTTTTCGTTTGCTTTTGTTTGCTTAGTTTTCTGAATAAATTGGTTGGACCCCCTCTTTTATACATTGGTTTGCAAATAGTTTGGTTTGGTTTGGTTTGGAAAAGAGTAGGAAAGTTCATGCTTATGTGGTAAAAAGAGCTCGTTTTTGACTGTGGACTATGCTCTATCATGCCATGCTTGATATTGTTTTGGCTTTATGCTTAGTATTCTTTGCTGTAGCATGACTTGTTATAAACAATTTAGATTGCTTAATGTGCCTTGGATGAATCATGCGTTGTTTTAGCATATTAAAGCATAGTATAGTGGTATTCTCCTTTGATGCTTTATTTCGGTTGACTTGACACATGCTCACACCATGTTATGACTATCTGAAGTCACCATAGCCTTTATGATCCTTTAGTTTTCAACTTGTAGTATCACTTTATGCTTTGATCAATGATGTTTTGTCACTCTGCATGATTATGGCCATTATTGCTCTCTTAGTTTGTCGCTCCTAGTCTTTTGCTAGCCTCCACAACCAAGTATGAGTTCCACTCCTGCATCCAACTCCCTAAACCAAGTCATTCCAAAGAGTCCACCATCCCTACCTACTAGCTTATGCTATGCCAAGCATATTCATGCTTTTTTTTACCTTCCAAATTAAACTTGTTATGAGAAAACTAGTGATTAAAGATCTCACAAACTTGATGGCACACTTTACTTTTCTTTCCCTTAATAAACTTGAGCCATTGTGTCATCTATGTTGTATATGCTTGCACTTATTTGTTGGGAATTAGCAAAACCATGCTTTCATGGGGAAGCTTTCAACATTGCACGGGTACTTGTACCTAGTTGATATCATGCTCTTTTGTATATGGATGTCGTCGGTGTGAAATGAAAGGGGAGCTTGTAAGTCCATGGAGTTATGTATATGTGTTAGAGAAACGCCTGGGCCACTGGTCTAATCCATGCTGACATGGTGGAAACCTGCAGTGTAACCATAATGAGCTGTCTATGAAGCATTCTTCTTGTAAAAAAGAGTCCTATATTGAGAAAAAAAGAAAAAAGAAAAAAAGAGATTATGAAAAGAGGAAAGAGAGAAAAAAGCACCATATTCCCATGGTAAATAAGAAGATTGCTGAGATGCTCGTTGTCTGCTTGCCTTGTCATTTTGATATGGGGATTCTTCTGTATCATCGGGCAAGGGTTACCCCGTTGGCGGTTCTCTATGATACACATGTACTTACGATGACAAGAACTTACCGGTGACTAAACTTGAGTAGCATGAGGAGCGGCCCTCGTATACAAGGGACATGAGATTTCTGACTTATACTTCGTCAAGCATGTACACCATAGTTTGTTCACTTTAACCTTAATCACTTCAAGATGCTTAGGATAGGGGCAATGAGAGCTGAAAGCTATAAGTACCATAATTTTTGGAAGCTCTTTATGAGACTTGAATCCCTACTTACTTCTATGAAGGCCTTTCTTCCACCATTATATTGAGTCTCCACCTTCTATCTTTATGCACCTACTTTGAGAGCACAGTGGCCATTCTTAGTTATATGTGCATTGTCCCAAGACTTGTTGATTGATGCATAGCTTTGATATTGCTTGTTTTAAACTATTTGTATCTAGTCACTCTTATGAACTTTGAAGGTGTCCTATGCATTTATATTTGCTACTCTATGAGGGACAAGCTGAATACTATTATGCTATGTTTTCTTTATGTGAAACAAACAAACGTCTTGCAATGCATTGTTATTCATGAATTTTTTGTTTGTGCCTTTTCATGTTGCAACATAGTTGCTATGTCTTATTGTTAGAACTTTATCTTTCATGCTATGTTGAAGTACTATGATCCCAGCTATCAATGTTTTACAAATACTTTGATCAAGTTTATGATGGTGCATGTCACCTCAAAAAGTATTCTATCTTTTTATCACTTACCTACTCGAGGACGAGCAGGAGTTAAGCTTGGGGATGTTGATACATTGCAAATGTATCTATAATTTTTGATGTTCCATTCTTGGTTTTATCTACTTTCTTATGTTTTGTCCACACTTTGGAGTACTTTTCATGTGATTTCTTGGACTAACCTATTAACAAGTGCCATAGTGCCAGTTGCCTGTTTTCTGCTGTTTTTGGTTCCAGGAAGTCAGAAAATGAATATTCTCGGAATTGTATGGGACAAAAGCTGAAGTTGATATTTTACCGGAAGATTCATGGAGCCAGAAGGAGAGCCGCAGAGGGGCCACAGGGTGGCCAAACCAACCCTTGGCCACGCCAGGGCATGGTGTGGGCCCCCTGGCCGGCCACCGACCTTGCCTCCTTCGCCTTTATATTCCTCTCGAGGCAGAAACCCTAGATAATCAATCAAAAATCCATGAAAAGTTCCGCAGCGCTGCCGCCACCGAAGGGGAGATTTGGGGGGACATAAAGTCTCTGTTCCGGCACCCTGCCGGAACGGGGAAGTGCCCTTGGAGCCATCTCCATCGATCTCCACCACCATCTCCGTCACCATTGCTGATTCCCATGATGAGGAGGGAGTAGTTCTCTCTCGAGGCTAAGGGTTCTACCGGTAGCTATGTGTTCATCTCTCTCTCTCTCTATGCATGATCTTATTGAGGTCATGAGCTTGTAATCTATAGATCTACCTTGCTACTCAAGTGCTTTAATAGATCTCTGCTCTCCCCATGTGTGTGAAAGTGAGAGTGTGCACATCATGGTGGCACTTAGGCTAGAGATTACAAATACTTGTTATGAATTATATTTGGAGTTGGATGTGTTTATGAAATTGTGGTGTTTGTTGGAACCATCTAGTGGTCAAGGTGACAGTGTGGGGTTATCTAGATGGGAAAGGCTTACTTTGAGGTGTGCTATTATAGCCCTACTATCGATTAGAGTGTTCAACTGAAGAGTAGTTAAGAGTAGTATCATAAAGAGAATTTATTTATATGAGAGTGTTCACTAGTGAAAGTATGATTCCTAGGCCTTGTTTCTAAGCATTGAAACACCATTTGCTATTAGATCTATTACATGTTTGCTTGCTTCCATCTTTATTTCAGTTTGCCTTTAGTCTTTTCCACGCCATCAAGCTATTTTCTATCACCGTT
This sequence comes from Avena sativa, assembly GCA_916181665.1. NCBI lineage: Eukaryota > Viridiplantae > Streptophyta > Magnoliopsida > Poales > Poaceae > Avena > Avena sativa. Next base: position 228,527,916 of record OV702291.1, read on the forward strand.
ACCACTTATAATTATCTTTACCACTTGTATTTCACTATCTCTTCGCCGAACTAGTGCACCTATACACCTGACAAGTGTATTGGATGTGTTGGGGACACAAGAAACTTCTTGTATCTTGATTGCAGGGTTGCTTGAGAGGGGATACCTTTGACCACTTCCTCCCTGAGTTCGATAAACCTTGGGTGATCCACTTAAGGGAAAACTTGCTACTGTTCTACAAACCTCTGCACTTGGAGGCCCAACAACTGTCTACAAGAATTGAAGTGCGTAGACATCACACTGAAAGACCCCAGACACACTCCGCTTATAGAGCTCACCTTTAACTATAGTATAGGCTTTCGCTGGTCGGATAATCTGCCGGCTCAGAACCTCGTCTTCGGGTAATTTTCCATCTACCAGATAATCAAGGTAGGGTTGAGTCCAGCTGGGAATTACAGCCAGAACTGCTATTAGAGGTGAGTCAGATTTGGTCGGATATTCCTCATCTACTCCCTTTATTGAGGGAACTTTGAGGTGCTCTAAAAAGCGCCATCCGGGACCTCTTTCCGTGCAGAGCCTATTCGAGATAATGCATCTGCTTCCACATTTTCTGCTTGAGGGATGTCTTGACCCTCAAACCCTTCGAACGATTTAGATAAATCATCCACGACAGCCTTATATGCTGCCATGTGTTTATTTGCATTACAAATATCCGACACTTGCTAAGCAACAAGATCCGAATCTCCATAACACATGAAACGTCGGATGCCGATATCCTTAGCAATCCGGATTCCGTGTAGCAGTGCTTCATACTCGACAATATTGTTTGTCGCTGTGAAGTGGATCTGCAACACGTATAGAAGTTTATCTCCTTGGGGCGATTTGAGCACCACGCCAGCCCCCGAGCCCCCGCGAGCCTTAGACCCATCAAAGTATAGGGTCCAATATTCCGACTCAGGGAGGGTCATATTCTCCTTCATCTCTATCCAATCAGCAACAAACTCGGCAAGGATTTGGGATTTGATTGCTGTCCAAGGTTTGTACTCAATATCAAAAGTTGAAAGCTCTATGCCCCATTTGGCGACGCATCCTGTGGCGTCACTGTTGTTGATTATGTCCCTCATGGGAGCTGTGCTCACCATGGTAATTGGATGCTCCAAAAAATAGTGTCGTAGCTTACGAGATGCTAAGAAAACACCACAAGCCAGCTTTTGATAGTTTGGATACCGCTGTTTTGATTCTATTAGGACCTCACTGACAAAATAAGTCGGACGTTGCACCAAGTGTTCCTGATTTTCCTCCGGTCTCTCCACTACCATGACGATACTGACGACTTTATTTGTCGCAGCAAGATAAAGCAACATCGGTTCCTGTGGTTCCGGTGCAGCAAGGATAGGAGCAGATGAGAGTACTTTCTTCAGGTCTTGCAGTGCAGCTTCAGCTTCGCCTGTCCATACAAAATCCTTGGTCTTTTTCAAGAGTTTGTATAATGGTGCGGCTCTTTCACCGAGCCGGCTTATAAACCGACTGACTACAATGATGCAACCAGTTAGTCTTTGTACGTCCTTCAGGTGAGTTGGCCTGGAAATATTGAGTATAGCCTTGATTTTGTCTCGGTTCACCTCTATGCCTCTTTGGGACACGATGAAACCTAACACTTTTCCGGCTGGAATTCCAAAGAAGCATTTCTTCGGATTAAGCATTATGTTGTATTTTCGTAGATTGGTGAACGTTTCCTCCAAGTCAGAAATCAGTGTTTCCTTCTTTTTGGACATCACCGCAATATCATCCACATATGCATGTGCATTGCGTCTGAGTTGGTCGTGGAGGCAACGCTGCATTGTGCGTTGGTACGTAGCTCCTGCGTTCTTCAGCCCAAAGCGAATCGTAACAAAACAGAAGGTTACGAAGGGGGTTATGAATGAGGTTTCGACTTTGTCAGATTCCTTCATCCGGATTTGGTGATAACCGGAATATGCGTCGAGAAAACAGAGGAGTTTCGAGCCTGCCATAGAATCGATAACTTGATCAATCCTAGTCAGAGCAACCGGATCTTTTGGACAAGCCTTGTTCAAGGAAGTATAATCAACACACATCCTTAAATTAGTGGTGTCCTTTTTAGGGACCATTACAGGATTGGCCGACCACTCAGTGTGGATGACCTCTTCTATGAATCCAGCTAACTCGAGCCGTGCTAGTTCCTTAGCTATTGCCTTACGCTTTTCATCGCCGAAACATCATAAGGACTGTTTGACGGATTTAGTGTTTGGGTTTACATTTAAAGAGTGCTCGGCAAGTTCCCTAGGTACTCCGGTCATGTCAAATGGCTGCCATGCGAAGATATCTTGATTTGCTTTGAGGAACTTGACGAGCGCGCTTTCCTATGCGCTATCTAGGCCTACGCCTATCTGGGTCACCTTGGAGGGGTCATCATCCTTCAACAGCGTCTTCTTCGTCTCTTCTGATGCCTTGAACTCCGGATTCGGCTTTGTCACCTCCTTCTTCGTTGCGGGCATCTCAGACGGATCTATGCTCTTCTTGATCTCCTGGTACTCTTGGGCGTGCAGCACGACTTCAGCAAAGGCAGCATTTCCATCTCCGCACTCTCGCGCTTTCTTCGGGTCTCCCTTGATGGTGATCACGCTGTTGGGACCTGGAATTTTCATCATATTGTAAATGTAACACGGACAAGCCATAAAAGCCCAGTAAGCCGGACGTCCGAATATAGCATGGTACATGCTCTTGAACGGGACCACTTCGAAGGAAAGTGCCTCCGTCCGATAGTTCTTTGGAGTTCCAAAGGTAACATCCAAAGTGATTTCTCCCAGGGAATTTGCTTGTCTTCCTGGGACAACCCCGTGAAAGATCACAGAGCTGTGGTTCAGCTGGGTCTCCGAGATCTTCATCCGACGTAGTGTTTCGACATACAAAATATTAATACTGCTGCCACCGTCCATGAGAGTCTTGGAGAAACCATAACTGTCAATAAGTGGACTGACGATTAAGGCGTATTTTCCTCGCCTGTGCAACTTAGACGGATGATCAGCACGGTCAAATGTGATTGCCACTTCCGACCAGTCCAAGAATTGGGGACAACGGGAACTGTTGCATTGAGCTCATGTAGCACTGCCTTTTTGACCTTTGCTGGTTGAGATCCGAGGAAGGTGACATAAGTGTCTTTCTTGGTCGGAAATTTTTTCTTCCCTTCTGGCTTGGGATTTGAAGCATCGGCTTCCTCCATGTCGGAATCTTCCTTGGTCTCCTTATCTTTTTCGGGATTCTTCTTTCCCTTTTTCCGCTTAGCTTTATAGCTAGCAGTATCATCTCTTTTAATGTCGTCATTGAAACGACACTCAGCGTTGGTGTGGGACGAGCCCCCATTGGCGTCTAAGTGATGCACACATGGGTTATTGGCAATGTCGGCCCAAGATTAGGTTTTTCCTAGTTGTTGGTCTCCTCTACCTTGAACTCTCGAAGTCCCACGGCCGCGTCCGCGGCCTCCGCTGAGTCATCCTCGTCCTCCGGACCCGAAAGTAGCAGTGACCACTGCCGTTTCCATGTTGGGTTTCTCTTCCGAGGTATTCTTGCGCTTCTGAGCTTGTTGCTTTGGTTGTTTTGCCAACTGTGGCACAACTAGGGAGTTGAGTAATCCCTCTGCATCGTCGTCAGCATCTGCATACTTGCTCGCTGTTTCTATCATCTCTCCCAAGTCAGTGACTTTGTCACACTTCAAGTGGTGATGTAGTAAACCAATTGGGAGACCTGCAATGAAAGCTTCAATCGCAGTTTGGTCATTTACTCCCTCACAGGAGTTCTTGGTGTCGATCCATCATCCGAGGTAATCCCGACAAGTTTCTCTGGCTTTCTGGGTGCAATGTTGTAGGTCTCCAACCGTACAGGGCCTCCGATATGTGCCTTCGAAATTCCAAAAGAACACACTTTGCATGTCATACCAGTTATGGATGGTGTTCTCTAGAAGTTCATTGAGCCATGATCTTGTCGTCTTCCGCAACATGAGCGGGAGATATCGGGTTGCGACCAGGCTATTTCCGCCTTTGGCAATGCAGCAAGCTTGGAAGAAATCCTGTAACCAGGTATCTGGCCGAGCAATGTCGTCGTAGGCTTGGATATGTCGTGAGATAGCAAATCCTTTCGGGAATCTTGTAGCTCTTATGTGTGGTCCGAAGCACTTTGGGCCCATGTATATATCATCATTTTCGTAGCGCCGCGCCTCTATATTGGAGTTGATCATGTGCCTTACGTCGTTTGGGGATAGACATCATCCCGAGTGTCGGCTGTGGCTGCGGTGCCTTGGAGCCGGACTTCGGCTTCTGCCACCACCTCCTCCACCACGACGCCCTCCTTGGCCTCCTTGGGAGCCGTTGTGATGGCTACTTGGCGGAGAGGGTGGAGCAGCTGGGTTATTTCCGGCTGATCGCCGGCCTCCGTCCGGAGCGTCATTATTCCGGTTCCAGGGAGGGTCTTCATTGTGACGAGCCCCCTGTCGTCTTGTCTCGGCACGGTGTCCGTCGTTCCTTCGCCCGTCATCCGAACGGCTTGCATGTGTAGGAGGTGGCATTCTTTGTCGATCCTCCTCCCGACGTTTCTCTTTATCATCGTCACTGCGGTCTTTCGACTCTTGTCGGGGCGGGTTCCTCGGATTCAGTGCAGCAATTGCCTCTTGCTCCGCAACTGGGTTAACATTACGCCAATCACGGGCAGCTTTGTGGTGCTGCCCCAAAGATCCAGATCTTGAGTAATTGTCCTCCCGGCGATCGGAACGGTGGTGCTGCTCCGGAACGTGCTAGGGTCTTACGTCAGCCCATGCCAGATCTGTGCGACACTGGTCGGAATTAGAGACCAGCTTTTGACTTTCGTACATGGCGACCTTTTGCTGCTCCAGTCCCTTGTTGAGTAATTTGATGCCCAACCGGATCTACTCCGGGCCTGAATTAGCCGATAGAATCTCTCGGGCCGTGACGGTGTTCTGTACTGGGATTGGATACACCCAATCTCCTTTGCTATCTTCCCGAGGCTTCCCCATTTCTTCTCTGAAAAGGACGACGTGAATCTCTGGGAATTGGTTGTCATTAGTATGACGTTTCCTGGTCTTCTGGTATTGCATGGAGTTGTACTTTTCCGCAGATGCTATGCGTTTCTTTTCCTCCTCAATGTTTTTGGCTTCATCGAGGAGTACTTGACGACGCCCTTCTAGGGCATGTGCCCTCTCGTCCAGTTCTTCAGCAGTAAGTTCTGCAGCTGTAGGAATAGGTGTGGTTAATGCCGCATCGATGAGTTTACGTGCACCTTCAGTGATCACGTGTCCATCCACCGATTCTTCTTTTTTGGGCTCGTCTGGGATAAGCGCTCCATCCGAGTCTTCCTCGTATTCCTCGGCAATCACCTCCTCTGCCGGAGGGTCTTTTGCCGGGGTCTTGTTCTTCTTGTTCTTCTTCTTTGCCTTCTTGGCAGCGCGGGTAGCAAAGACGGCTTTGGGTCCGTTTCCCAGAGTCAAGCTCTGATCTGTACTTTCGGACATCTGGACCTCGGGATTATCTTCGACTTCCATGTCATCCTGCGCTTTGGGAGAGTGTTCCCCGGATCCTTCATCCATGGCTTCTCCTTCCTCTGCAGCTTTGGAGTTACACTCCTCTTCATATTCCGCGGAGAACTTTCAAAAATCTGCTGACATCATCGACTCATCCGAGGATGTGGGTACGTTGGCGTTTGTTCCAATCGCCTCTAGCACAGAGTCGGCGTTGTCTCCAGCATCGGCAAAGCCGGATCCGGATCCCACATATCCGACAAAGTGCGACGCGTGCTTCCTGAGGTACCTACGGCTCTCGTGATCGGCCTCGTGGAAACGTTTGATGGTCTCGAGGATTTCATCTACGCCAAAGTTTTGCATCATCATGCGTCTTAGCGTGTATCTCAGGAAAGGTCTGTTTGTCCCGGCGTCATCAGAGCCGGAATCAGTGTCGTTGCTATGCTCCTCCTGGATTTCGACTTCAACGGGTGGGTCGATCTGGGATTTGGCTTCTCTAGGTAGATCCACTCCAGATTCAACTTGGACCGCTAGGTCTGCCTCGGGCTCGGATTTCTCCACTATCTCCACAACTGGTGCGGGCTAGGTGTGATTAGGGTTTCCTGAGATCCGGAACTCTGCCGCTTTCGGGGACAAAGGGTACCCAGAAATTTCCTTTGCCTCTATCATCACCGTTGGGGTGGGTGGGACAGGTTCAGCAAAACCGATGTAAACATCGATCTCACCAAAATACATGATGGTGTAGGCAGTCACAGCCTCCTTAGCCGGGATCCAGGTCTCGTCGAGAAGGATGAGAGGGACGTCACTGGCGTAGAGGATGCGACCGACAGTGATAGTCTCTCCGATTCTGATTCTTGCAGATTCCGCTCGGAACACAGATCCGAAGCTCACTTGCCCCACGGTGGGCGCCAACTGTCGTCGAATTGATGACAAGTACGCCATGAGAGGATCCGTCCAAAGCCAGCGGATTCGAACCTGGGTAAACTTGTGTGCTCACCGTCCTGGAACACCGTACGTCTCACACCCTCTCTTTCGCACGCCTCGAGGACCCCCTCATGGCGTACTTGTCATCAATCCGACGACATTGAAGGTGATTAAGGTTAAAGTGGCATAACTAAGAGGATATGCTTGACAAGTTATAAGCCTAAATCTCATGCCCCTTACATACGAAGACCGAACCTCATGCTACTCAACTTCAGTCACAAGTAAGCTCTTGTCATTGTAAGTACATATGTATCATAGAGAACCGCCAACGGGGTACCCCTTGCACATGATACAGGAGCTATCCCATAATCAAAATGACAAGGCAAGCAGACAATGAGCATCTCAACGATCTTTTTATTTGCTATTTGCATAGGTTTTTATTGAGGATGCTTCATAGAGTGCTCATTATGGTTATGCTGCAAGTTTCTGCCATGATTAGGCATGGCTTAGGCTAGCGGCCTAGGCGTTTCTCTAATACAAATATAAACTCCATGATCTTACAAGTTCCCCTTTTATTTCACACCGCCGGGATCCATAAGCAAAAGAACATGATATCAACAGGGTACAAAATACAAGTGCAATGTTGAAAGCATTCCCCATGATACATGGTTCTTCTCACTTCAACTTATAAAGCGCAAGCATATACGCAACAAAGATGGACGCAATGGTTCAAGTTTATTAAATGCAAAAAAGTAAAGTGTGACATCAAGTTCGTTAGAGCTTTAATCACTAGTTTTCTCATAACAAGTTTAATTCGGAAGGTAGACAAAAACATGAATATACTTGGAATAGAATATGCTAATAGGTAGGTATGGTGGACTCTTTGGAATAACTTTGTTTTAGGAATTGGATGCATGAGTGGAACTCACACTTGGTTATGGAGGCTAGCAAAAGACTGGGAGCGACTGACTAAGAGAGCAATAATGGCCATAATCATGCAGAGCGAAAAAACATCATTAATCAAAGCATAAAGTGATACTACAAGTTGAAAACTAAAGGATCATAAAGGCTTATGGTGACTTGGGATAGTCATAACATGGTGTGAGCATGTGCTAAGTTAACCCAAATAAAGCATCAAAGGAGAATACCACAATACTATGCTTTAATATGCTAAAACAACGCATGATTCTTCCAAGGCACATTAAGCAATCTCAATTGTTTATAACATGTCATGCTACAGCAAAGAATACTAAGCATAAAGCCAAAACAAATATCGAGCATGGCATGACAAAGCATAAGCCACAGTCAAAAACAAGCTCCTTTTACCACTTAAGCATGAACCTTCCTACTCTTTTCCAATCCAAACCAAACTATTTGAAAACCAATGAATGAAATAGGGGGTCCAACCAATTTATTCAGCAAACGAATCAAACCAAGCAAATGAAAAATGAAAACGAAAACGGAAAAGAAGACGCTCCAAGAACAACACAACTGTGTATGAAACAATAAAAATGAAGTGTTTGGAAGAAACCTGGGATTTTTATTGATGAAGAAGGAGATGCCTTGGGCATCCCCAAGCTTTGACGCTTGTACTTCTTGGATATTTCTTGGGGTGACACGCGTGGCATCCCCAAGCTTGAGCTTTAGTCCATCATTCATCTCATTACTCATTCCTTCCATACACCTAGAATTTTTTCTTCATACAAAACTTCACACAATCTTTATTAGCAACATCAGTGCACACAAGATAATAAGTCTTTAAGTTCAGTTCCAACACCAATAAAACTTTCATTAAAACACAAGCTACTATAGCACTTCCCTCAAAAAGCTCAATTCCCCAAAAGAACTCAAAAAGGAACGAACAAGAAGCAAATGCAAATAATGGCAGAAATCTGTCAAAACAGACCAGCAGGTAAAAACCAATTTTTTTCTAAGACATTATATTGCTCAAATCAAAAAGTGTTGAACTAACAAAAGTTATATAACAACCTGGGGCAGAAGCACAAAAAATCACGCCTCATAACGACATACAGAGATTGTACATGAATTTTTACAGTGAAGCACATAAATCAGTTTCAGGACAGCAACTTTCCCAATCATTACTTCTCTCTCATTAGAGGTTACTCTTGGCACAAAAAGCAAATAAAAAGGATAATAAGAGGTTATTACAGAGGTAATAACTTCCAAGACTCATCTAAAACTTTTGGGTTATCTCCCAATAAGTACTTTTCTTTAACGCCTTTAAGTTAGGCATGATAGTTTGAGAAGATGCTCACATAAGAAATATGAATTGAAGTAAAAGAGAGCATCAAGAAGCAAATTCAAAACACATTTAAGTCTAACCCACTTCCTATGCATAGGAATCTTGTACGCAAACAAATTCACAAAGAACAAAGCGACATGCATACGAAGATAAAATGAGAGTAACTTCAAAACTTTTAGCAAATAGAGAGGTGTTTCAGTACCATGAAAACTTTTACAACCATATTTTCCTCTCTCGTAATAATTTTCAGTAGCCTCATGAATAAACTCAACAATATAACTATCACATAAAGCATGCTTTTCATGATCTACAAACACTAGAGCTTTATTATAAACATTTTCAAAAGAATCCTCAGGAACATAACATTCATCCTCCTTTAGTAAGCATGGGGGACAATCAAATATTGTAAGGGGTAAAGAGTTACTCTCATTAGAAGGTAGGAATGGGTAGATACATTCTTCCTCCTATTGATCATCACTCTCCTCCTCTTTTTCATCCAATGAGCTTCTAGTTTCAGCAATTTCTTCTTCCATAGGCTCCTGCAAGGCATTAGTCTCTTCCATTGGTGGAGAGCATGTATTAAGATATTCAAGAATATACCCATTTTCTACCTTGTAATTATCAAATCAAAATTTAAGTATATCATAAACCTCATATTTATAAGGTGAATCATCAGTATTTTCAAGCAAACTAGCAAGTTCAAATGCACCCTTCCAAGCAATAAATTCTTCAATTTGTTCCACATCATAAAAGTCATAATTCCCTTTAACATAAGAAGATATTGTAACATTATCATTATACTCACATTGAAAAGGGAGGTGTTTATACCTCCTACAACAACAAGATTTATCAAATCAATAAGTAACATTATAAGTAGAGCACATGTTTATAGCAATGGTATACAATTTATCAATTTGTTCCCATAAGTGTTTCCCTGTTTGTGACAAGCGGTGTTCCTTATAATAATATTTTTGTTCTTCCGTGAACCCACCTTGCCAATAAGATTTAGTTTCAAAGAAACCAACCATTGATAGAAAGCATGATAAAGCAAGACAATAACAGACCAATGAAAATAACAACTATAGTAGGAACTAATTTTTGTGTGTTTTTGATAAAGAAACAAGAAAACAAAGCAGAAATAAACTAAGCAAAACAAATAAAACAAAGTAAAGAGATTGGTTATGAGGGACTCCCCTTGTGAAGATGTCCTTACCTCCTCGGCAACGGCGCCAGAAAATCACTTGCTGACTCGTGTAATAACGAGCTCGTTGGGGAACCCCAAGAGGAAGGTATGATGAGCACACCAGTAAGTTTCCCTCAGTTATGAACCAAGGTTATCAATCTAGTAGGAGCAAGGAAACACCCCAAAGGTGTTGCTAGCTGAACTTTGGCAGGGCGCACTATCGGTGCTAGCAGCAACATGGAGACCTGCACAACACAACCACAGAACTCTATCCCCAACTTGCGATGAGGTTGTCAATCTCACCGGTTTTGCTGAAAACAAAGGATTAAACATATCGAGTGGAAGAAAGTAATAGTTTGTAGAAAGTAAACAGAAAGCAGTAAACAGTTGATTGTAGATTGATGATAAAAGAAAGGACCGGGGTCCATAGTTCACTAGTGGTGGCTCTCCTGAAGATAGATGACATGTTGGGTGAACAAATTACAGTGGGGCAATTGACAAACATCGAGAAAGCAATACATGCATATACTACTCATCTTGACTCCTTTGAGACTTGATTGGGAATTACAACATTATACATAGACCATAATCCAACTGCATCTATGACTAATAATCCACCTTCAGGTTATCATCCGAACCCCCTCCAGTATTAAGTTGCAAGCAACGGATAATTGCATTACGCATTGCGTGTAAAGTAAACAATACGATTGTTCTATGAACAAAGGATTGTTGTTTTCTCCCTAGTAGCAATAGCACATCTAGTACCTTAGAGATTTTTGTCACTTCCCTAGATTACTAGAGGATTTAACCCACTATCGAGCATAAATACTAACTCTTGGAGTTGCTAGTATCTACTTGTCCACGATAGCCACTAACAACGGAAAGCATGCAAGATCACAAATAACAAAGACATGATAGAATCAATAATCAATCTGAAATAGCATCTCAATATCCATTGGATCCCCGCAAACACAACATGTATGAATTACAAATAGATGATCTTGATCATGAACGGAGCTCACAAGATCTAAACATGATAGCACAAAGGAGGAGAACCAGCCATCTAGCTACTACATGGACCCGTAGTCAAGAGATGAACTACTCACGCATCACACCGGAGGCTTGCATGATGGTGAAGAAGGCCTCCAGGGTGAATTCTCCCCTCCGGCAGGGTGCCGGGAAGAGCTTCAGATCCCTCCCGATCTAGGGATGGAGATGACGGCGGCTACAAACTCTTTCGTAGAATTTTGATCGGGTACTTAGGGTTTCTGTATTAGAGACAATATATAGGCGAAAGGAGAGGCCGAGGGGGTGTCTGGGGCGGCCAGACCACCCCCTGGCGCGGGCCAGGCCTGGCCGCGCGGCCAGGTGGTGTGGCCGGGCCCCAACCCCTCTCCGTCTTGTATTCTGGCTCCTAGTGTCCCTCGGTGAAAAACTGACTTTGGATTTTGTCCCGTCCAATTCCGAGAATATTCATTTTCTCACTTTCCTGGAACCAAAAACAGCAGAACAGGCAGTTGGCACTGTGGCTCTTGTTAATAGGTTAGTCCAAGAAATCATATGAAAAGTACTCCAAAGTGTGGACAAAACATAAGAAAGTAGATAAACCAAGCATGGAACATCAAAAATTATGGATACGTTAGCAACGTATCACCCCTTCAAAAAACACAAGGGACAAACAACAAAACCAAAGCAAACACACACGTATACATATGAGTTATACCCCATTAAAGGGCGGACACGCTCAGGGACTCGCTCACACAAAAGTTAAACAAAACACAAAATCAAGCTTGCATTGCGAGTCGATTGACTCCTCTTACTCATACAAAATATTGTTCATATTTCAAGAAAGTCGCCACTAGGCATATCTTACAAATCGCCTACAAAAACCATCTATTTCGCAGGCCCTGATGAAGAAGCATCCACACCACCCTTAACACGAACGAATGGTTGCCACGGGTTCGTTGGGTAGGTCGACAACGACTTCGACAACACCGACCAGAAGGGCTGCTCCGACTTCAGATCACGATGCTCCGGCTTGGGGTCGCCTGGCGCCACCATCGTCTCCTGGTACGGTAGAAGGTCCCCCATCGCCAACACCTGATCAGCGAAGGGGGCGGCCTTGGCGGTCAGCTTCAATACTTCCGACATCTCCACCGTACCAATCGTCGAAGGGTAGCCGCTGGTGACGTTGTCGAGGTCGAAGTCGTTTGGAAAGTGAGCAAGCCCCAAACTCAACGCCATGGTGGCCCCGCGCCTGAAAGCCGAGCGCGTCATCCACTCCACAACACTGGGTACCTCCTCCAGATAGTGCCACACCTCAGTCAGTCCCCCAGGAATAACCTCGGTGGGGGACATTCCTTGAAGAACTGCCTGGACACACAACGCCGAGGCAGTGGCCGCGTTCACCACCGTAGTCACACACTGCGAGGCGTTGAAGGTCTGCACCACCGGGTCGCTTTGACCTATCACCATTGCAACTTCAGATGTCAGTGCCACTATGGATTCCCCCACCCGGGGACTCACCGCACACATTGAACAAAAGAGCAACGACTCACCAAGGAGCTTCCGGCAGTTCTCCGTGACGTGCTTCTCTAGGGTGGCGTGATCGCTTTGCAGCCCAAGGATGACCGAGTCCGCGGCCTTCCGCTCCTCTTTAGCTGCAGCGACTACAGCCTTCGCCCTATCCTCAGAAGAGATCGAGGACGCCTACGCCTCCTCCGATCCAACTCCTTGACCAGCGAGTCGATACGCCCATTCGCCACGTCTAGCTCGGCAATTGGGACATACCCTTCTCGGGCCTTGGCAATCGCAGGAGGAAGATCATCTAAATAGAAAAGAAATGATTGTCAGCGCTCCGGAACACCAACAATTTGTAGACGAAAAATGAATCAAGTACTCACCAACAGTCTCCTGGAGTCGCCGGTTCGCCTCCTGCGCCACGCGCAGATCACGCTCCAGACGCTCTTTTGCGGCATGTCAATCTATCGACTCCCTCTGGAAGCCCTATAAGCAGAACGAAAAAGTCAGCAATCACAAAAACACAAAATAAGTGTCCAGCCGCTGAAATTCAGCGACTAGACACTCGGGGACTAGCGACTAGAAGAAATTCAGTTCTTAGCCACTAAAATATAGCGATTAGGAACTCGGGGACTGGAGACTAGAAGAAACTCAGTGCCTAGCCACTGAAATTTAGTGACTAGACACTCAGGGACTGGACGTACCTGAATGGCGGCGCCAAGCATATTGTGAAGTTCTCTGGCGTCCGTAGAAGGGACCATGAAGGAGGTACGCCCACGACGAGACCCGACGTCCTCGTCAACGATCTTCGGGCTCTGTGGAGACTGGTTATCTGCCAGGCCTGGAAACCCCTTCGCCATGAAGCGTGAAAACGTCGCTAAAGCTCTAGCCGGTTCACTAGTCATCGGAGCCGATGGTTCCATCGTCGGAGCTCCCGTGGCTGGTTCCGATCGGGTAACCACCACCTCCTTGGCACCCGCAGCAGGATCACTCCCATTGGTTCTATCTCCTGCCACAACATCATTGGCGCCGCCCTTCCGCTTCTTCGCGCCCTCCGCAGGCACGGCGTCTTCAGCAGGCTTCCTCTTCTTGGGGAGATCGCCTTCCCCTGCGGCAGCGACTGGTGGAATTTTCGCCACCGAAGGGCGACCAATCTTCTTGGCGCCGGACCTACCAAACCTCCAAAGTCAGTTTAGAAATCACAGGAAAAAGAGGATCCAGAATCGGAAGGGAGAACCCGAGTCGTACTTGGCGACCGGAAGAAAACGCAACCCCATGCTGATATGGGCAGGTTTATCCAACTCTGGGCCTAGCATGTGTGTCAGACCTCTTTCGAAGACATCCGAAGCCCACGACACCACGGGCCTCTTCGATGATGAGGCTGCAGTCGTAGGAACCTCCGGTTCAGAAGATGTCGCCATTCCCAAAGGTCGCGGTGACTTTGATGCGGCGGCCTCAGTCGCTTCCTGCTCTGACGCCGTCGAAGCTGGTGGTGCAATCACTACAAGAGGAACCTCCACCGCCGCCTCGGTGCCTTCAGCCTCTGATCCCGTCCTCAGAACCGTGCCTTCTGGGATCTTACACGAGGTCTCAGCCGTGTCGTCCTCGGACTCATCATCCGACTCGAACACCACCGCCGAGCTGGATGGCGACGCTGCTTTCTTTGCTAGCGACTTCGGCTTGCGTGAAGGTTTCGCAGGCGTGGCTGTTCGCCGAGAAGTGTGCTCTTGCAAGATTTCATCGCCTTCTTCGCCCTCTTCGAGACTACGGCTCGCCTCGAGCTCGCGTTGCTTCTGCATGCGAGTCTTGCGAGCCGTAGGCGCCGGGGGAGGAGCCCCTACCTCCTCCTCTTCCTCCTCAGAAGATTCTCCTGAGGCACCCTCCTCGAACTCATGGGGAACCTCTTCGTCGAGTGGGGGGAGCCAGCCCTCCAAAACCTGAAACAACTGAGAGTGGACACGAATAAATTTCAGACGATGCGGTTGCGAATCGCACCACGAGAATTACGACTAAAGTTAAATTCAGAGAGAAGAACTTACTGTGGGGGCTTCATTCTTCACGGGCATGTACGGAGTGAGCCTGGCTGACGTGGTTGTGAATTCCGTGTCAGTGATCTTCTTTAGGGCGGCCTTGTAATCTTTGGCGTCCCATGATTCCTTGCTGGCCCGGGAAGGATCATTCTTCCCGCTGTACTCGTACATCCAGTGCGGTCGAGCCTCCAATGGGACCAATCGCCGCCCGAGCCAGCAGTTGTATAGGTTAATCGAGGACAAACCTTGGTCCTTCAGCTTCTGGATCTGGTCCATCATCTCCACGACAGCTATCCTCTGGTCATCGGGGAGCCTGTCCATCGTTAGCTAGTGGGGTTCGCTTCTCTCCGCGACGAACTCTGGCAATGCTACCTCACCGGAGGGAGTGGACTCCTTCACGTAGAACCAGCTCCTCTTCCACTCGCTCGCGGCCTTCTTTGGCAGCATGAGCTTGATGAAGTTGGTCTTCGGCTTCAGCTGAAAGGTGATGCCTCCAGCCGCCAAGATCGGGCCGTCGGACCCTTCACGTCCGATGCGGCCGTGGAAAAGCTCCAGCCACAACGGGAAGTATGGTCTGTAGCCAAGATAGCACTCGCAGAAGGCGACGAAGATCGCCAGCTGCTCGATGCTGTGCGGGCCAAGATCTGACGGCTTGATCGCATAGTATGCACAAAATCGCTGGAAGAATAGCGAGGTAGGAAATCCCAAGCCCCTCTCCAGATGGCTTGGGAAGCAGATGAATTCGCCGGGGCGTGGCTTCGGCTCGATATCGGAAGACGTGGGGATCCGCCAATTCCCCTTGTGGAGGACCCCGGAATCCTCGAAGGACCTGAGTTGCGCCGCGGTGCACTTTGACTTCCCCCACGAGCCTTTTGGAGGTGCCATCGAGAAGGAAGACGGAGTCGCTTGGTCTGGAAAGGTGTGGATCGAGGGAAGGCAGGAGAAATGGATGCGTGAGAATGAAAACTGTGGAGAAGGATCTACAGGACTAGTCTGTCACTCCCCTTATAAGGGGATGCTACCCGCCAATCTCGGGTAGCCATTACCCACGGTAATTGTGCCGAAGTTACCGTTGGAATATCCAACGGATAGTTTGACCAAGTTGATGGTCCAACTCCTCCATTCGACTCGCTTGCAACTGAGCCCCGTCCACTCGCTGAAACAACGAGTTGATGGCGGTTGCACTCGCCGAAGCAGCCACTGAGAACTTGGGGAAAATTTCCTTGGTCTCGGTGGAGTCCACCGCCGATTCGACTGGACGTCCAAATTGGACTCGCCTACTCCGACTGCCAAATGAACACCTGCGTCTGAATCAACGATGGCCTCGGGGACTACTGATGGGGATATGCCGAATGGGGTATGCCCAACAGGACGTTCCGATTGGGCCAAAGGTTTCACGAGTGGGCCTGCAAGACGGCGACTGGAATGCGACTAAGTAGAAGGCCTGGCGACTAGAAACTGGAGGCCCAGAAACATACTCGAAGCCTAGTCGAATTAGGTCAAAGCCTCCGAATCCATATCCTGTTCAGTTGTAAAATGTAAACCCTAGCGAGGTGCCTCATATATAAACCTCCCTAGGGTATTCTGAGGACTTACGTTCCATCATACACCCCTTCAAGCGACTCGCTGCTTAGACGCCGAGCTCGCCACCATTATAACTCGTCCACTATCAATCCAATCTAGCAGGAGTAGGTCTTTACCCTCCGGGGGCCGAACCTAGATAAATCCATGTGCATCCGCCCCCATCTCGCACCGCAGATGGCCGCCAGCTCTCGCCCCCGATTCAATCAATCGCTGCCTACTGCAGTGACTGCCGTGGCCATTTCCACGACAGTCGGTATCTCCACCCTCAGGCGCTTGATAGCGCCCGAGAAGGGGTTGTACAACCGGGTCTTGTACGGCTGCACCCTCTGTCCAAGCACAAGGAGGCCGTTGGTTGTGCTACCTACATAAGAGTACCTTCCAGAGAGAGAGAGAGAGAGACAGAGAGGAGAAACAGAGATTCAGTCAAGGGAAACAGATTGAAATTCAATCAAAGTAAACCATGGAGCAAAACCCTGGGCAACAAGTGGACGAAGAAACAGAACTTAAAAAACAGATAGTATAGGATGTGAATGCAAAAAAAGATCGATATATACAGATGAATATAAAGAAAGCACCTGCGAATAACCCGGCTAATCTTCTTCTCAAGGTGGTGGCCAGTTCTCAGTTCAGCAACATGATGGCAGCATCGTCTACCCGATAGTCCTCCGACAACTGGTGGTCTAGACCAATCCAATTGGCTGGCATAAAGCGCTCCTCCGTGAAGCTGCGCCAGGCGCTGTAGACTGTCTGAAAGGTGGCGTAGTAGTCGAAGTCGTCCGTCAAAAGGAAGATGTCACATATCTTCTAGACGAGTCCCTTAGGGATACTAGCCCATGGCGAGTCCTCCTGCTTCTTGCCGGCCATGGATGATGGCGTTCGTGTGGTCTTGGTCTCGTCGACTGGCACATGAAGCGATTCTAAGGACACACATTTAAACAAAGGCCTGGAAAAGCCAAGCGAATCATATGGAAATGAGACGACGACATGCACACAGCAACCGCAAGCGCGTTTCATCAAACTGGCATGGGCACGTGCATGTGCATGCGCACTAATTACGGTACAACGATCATGCACACCAGCGTACGACTCCTAGAAGCACGCGAATGTGTAGGTGTAGGATGATACTAGTTGTAGTAGTATCATAACCTCACTGTATTTAATTATCCCAAAATCTAAGGAGAAAACGTGAGCTCCCTGATCCCTCAGGGCACACGCAAACACATGGCATTTCCCATTTTATGCATGGCATTTTCCATTTTTCAATTTTGCTTTTTGGTTGTTCCCTTGGATGCTCACCGTGTGGCCGGATAGGGTGTATGCTCCGTGGAGCTAAAAAACTCATGTTCTCTCAATAGCACGGTCATTAATTATTGAGGTATATACATTTTTAGTCCCACAACTTGCACCCTGGGAGAGTTTTAGTCCCACATATTGCAAAGTAAGCAACACTAGTCCCACAACTTATAACTGGGAACATTTTAGTCCAATTTAATCGAATTTCTGTGATTTTGTTCGAATTCGTCATAACTAATTATGGAAGTGACATGTGGCATCATAATTTTTGCAAAATGACCCCTATGTATTTTCTCCCTGCCAGTTGTGACCTTGCTATGACCTGACAGGAGGATCTGAATAAGAAAAAAAAAGGTATCAAACTAATTACCTGCACTACTGGAAAAATCAACCTTGCCACTACAACATGCACACAGAAGTGATTAACTGAAGAGCGCTCCGGCTGATGTGTTATTTATTTTGGATATTCAAAATATGTGTTGCGAAGATGTGAAAAGATCTAAAAAAAGATGCAAATTCTCAATTCAAAATAATTTGTGTTCTAGGTTACAATTACAACTCAAGTTTATTCCTTTTTATTTTTGCGAATAAGGAAAAACTCAAATTTATTCTAGACACTGCAGCTAGCTAATAGGTTAACGACTAAGCTATATAATTTATATTATGGACCGTGCCAACATAGACGTGAGCATTTTTGCGTCTGTATTTGCTTTTTTATTGTATAAATAATTACGTCCTCTCAAGTACTCCTCGTCTAGCATAATGTAGCATCCCATCCGTCTAACATCTGTAATGCTACATGGTTTAATAATAAAATGCTACTTCCTACATGTATTGTTGTATCATCATTATATTATGCTCATGTCATCATGTCATATTGCATTTGAGCATCATATAAAATCCCTCTATTTGTTTCTTAGCCCATATGCATTGTATTGTATCACTTGTAGTTGCCTCTTGATATATTGTTTTTGCTTCTTGATATATTGCTTAATGTCCAAGTCGAGTTGGGGACATATCTTTTGTTAACTCCATCACCTTTCTTGTCACCACCTTATAATTCCACCATCCAGACTATATATGAGCAATTGCATTTCTCTTTGATATTTAATTCTAGTTCATATAATTTGGGGTGGATCCAATTCTAATCTACATGCCTCCATACATAGTCTGATATTGGTTTTGCCATATTTAGTATGGGAGTCTACATGTCCACTTCTGCATGCCATGTAGAGTAGAATTCTCTACTTTCGTCTTGTGTGTTCCTAATTGAATTTATGGCTATGCTTGAATTATGGTGGATATATGGAAATATCAGTGGCACATACACACTAGAAAAGACCACCTTTCATTCATGCATGCCACTATTCATTAATGCCATATGAGGTGAGAAGGCTTACATCAATTCTTGTGTGACTCTATTCAAATTTTGGAATCAAATTAGAATAAATGGCCAGTTGTTCTTACAACTAAAAGTGGTGCAGTTATTCATGCATGCATGAGCCATGTACACATGCCCCCTCTCATTCTTTCTCTCTCAGTTGATCCTTCTTGGTTTTGTTGGAAATTAAAACAAACCAACTTTGCAAAACTAAAAGAAAACTAAACCTACACCTAGCTACTGGAGCAGTCTGGCTCAGCCCGATTCCTGAACCAGACCAATCGTGACCCCAAATCATATACATCATGGGTATCCTGCTGCTATGCAACTTCTAAGCTTCCTATCTTTTCAAAACTCATTTCAGTTCTGGTTCAAAACGCTCTTTTTTGGGACTCTAGCAAAAAACAGAGGAGAGTTTCAGGTTCAGGAAGCAGCCAGGTTCGGTAAAACAGCTACAGCAGTCTTCAGAGCAGCATCGCTAGCAACAGTGATCAGCGACCAGCGCCTGAACGCCAGCAGCCGGCAAGCCCACCTGGGTCCTTTTTCCCCTTCCTCCACCGTGGCCCATCTGACCCTCTTTGTTTTTTCTTCTCCTTCAACCGAGCATACAGGCACCGGACGTCTTCGCCTTCGATCGCAGAGAAGAGAGCGACCGCGGCGCCTTTACTCCGACCGAGCCGCTCGCCCCACTCCAACTCTCTTCTTTGTAGCGACCGCAACCGCTGCGCCACAGCCGCGTCTTCTTAATCCCCGCCGTAGCACCGCACTTTCAAACCCTAGCTCTCCACACCTCCCCTTCCTCCTCTGTTCCCCACCCAACACCACCATGGCCACCGCCGTGCGCGCCTTCCCGCCGCCGACTTCGTCAAACCCTGGGACCGTGGAGTAGCGGGTTCACTTCGCCACCTCGTCCGTGTCGAATACACCCTAGAGGAGGAGCCTGAGATGCCAAGAACAACTTCCCTGACGACGTCTCCATCGAGCCTGAGTAGGATGGCCGTCATTGTCGTCGCTCCCGTCTGCTTCCACCCTGACCAAGCCCTCCGTCGACTTCGGGGTGAGCTCCTTGTTCCCCTCCATCTCTCCGCCTTCTCGATCTGTGCCGGAATCATGCTAGGCCATGTCCGCCTGTGAGCGTGGCCATCGGCCACGATTGCTAGCTCACTCCCGGCGCGTTCTATTTTCTTGTTCTACAGTGCACATGGTTGTCATTGATGCTGCTCGCTTTCATGCACACACCAGCCAGCTAGCTAGTTCTGCATCGTATTGATTGTTTGATCCAGCACCCCATCTTAAACGTCTCGGCACACACACACCCTACCATGTTTTTGCTGCATGTTCACTTTTTCTGCAATTGCTACACCTGTACCAGTACACGATTCATTTCACATCCTAGTTCAGTTCAGCTGATTAGTTTTGCACATATCGTTTTAGTTCAATTCAGTTTGCTACGTTTGGCACATCACGTTTTGTTTCAGCTGTGGGGCTGCTAGCTTGGCTAGAGACAAATAAAAATTTGAATCATCTATTTGTTTTCTGTACATAAACATGAATCAGGTTCATTGTTTGAAACCCTGCATGTCCATTCAGCAGACCAAGTGTAAATCTCAGCACAGTCAGTATCTAGGCCTTTTCTTTGGCTTTGTTTTTTCTTGTAACGGAAGAAAATGTGTGAATTCGGCATGTTTCAATACTTGTCCAAGCAAATCCTTTTTCCGCAAATATTATATCTACTTTGGCCAGAAAGATGTGTAGCTTTCAAATCCGCAACTAGTTTTTTTTCTTGTGAACAATATATATCTGGCCAATTATTAAATGGATATGCAACAAGTTTAAACTTCAGACATTAGTAGCTTTAAATCTATAACCCGAAATTCAACAAATAATATGTCTAAATTGATTAGCTCGACAAGGCCATTCTAACTATGCATTCCATGATATCATTTGAAGCATGCATCGAGTAAAACCATTAAAACCTGAATGGTTTATGCAAATAAAATGAGCCCAAATAAATATTAAAAGTGTTAATTCTTGTTTCCACACTTCCACCCTTGCCATGCTACATTACTATCATGCAATTGCGCATCATTACATCATGGCATCCTTTGTTTGCTTGTTGCATTCTATTCATATGATTGTGCAATGTATTTATTTCGGCCCTTGTGTGTTTGGTTTTTATCCGGATAGACACTGAGCAAGGAGAATACCAGGAGCCTCAAGAGTATTACCCGGATCCTTCCTATTCGGCAACAGAACTGCCAGGCAAGCAATTCCCCATGCTTGCATACATACAGTACCTATGCTTCTATCTTACTCTTGCATCATTGAGTCGCGATTGCATTAAATTGAATCCCAAGAATTGCATAGCCTTTAATTTTAAACCCCACCAAAGCTTGTTCCTCCATCCCATGAACCATTACTACAGGAGTTGTTTGATGCCATGCGAGTCGTAGAATTGCATGTGTACGGTTTGTGCGAGTCTTTGGATAATGAGGTACTTAAACAACTTAATATGAGTAGAGAACTAATGAAAGAGTCATCAGTGATCATTAATTCTTATTTGGTTCTTTAAGCTCACTTGTGTCCCGTAGGACCCCGAGTACTTGATTCCTGTTCCTTGACTATTCGCACTATTCACATACGGGAGACCCTATGGATCCCCCTTTGTTTGAGCTTGATTCACACTTTATTTCTTGCGGCCACATAATAGTTTGGGGCTTTATTACTATCATGTACTTATGCCATGCTTTACTGCTTTATTTACGATTGTGCATGGAGCACTTGTACTGCTCTGGAATGCGGAGTGTTTTCGCGGTATCGACAAGCCTAGTCACATTTTTGGGTTCCCAGTCATCTACAGCCATTGACGCAAACCCTGGATCCATCTCAGAGTCGGCCAACTTCATTGCGGGTAGCTTAGAGGGGTGGCCCCCTGAAATAATTTATGAATCCTGTGAATGCATTGTCGTGAGGCCTCGTAGCGTTTTATTTGGTTTTTCCCGAGGTTAAACTTGTGTGTGTTTCTATTTGTGCACCCCTGCAGGGTAAATCTTTCTGAAAGCCGTGTCCACGGTTATGGACGACTTGGGGCACAGTTTCTCGATCATAGACAAGCATAACTAAAGTACCGCCTTTAATCTGACTAAGACATGACTAGTAATTAGTACAACATTCATGGAATGGTTAATAAAATTGCTAACGAATGGGTTGTTTTTTCCGCATTCTCGTCGATAAGCGAGAAGGAGGACGAGCGAGGTTATTTATGTTGCTTATATAACTGTTGCTATAAAATAACGGGCGTAAGTCCATCTCTGGTTGGGCGGATGTGTAGCGAGTCTCTATAGCTGTTTGTAGATATTATCTTTCGCTGCAATTGCAACACCCCCAGGTTGTTCCCTTTAGCTGCATTAAGACTTGCTGAGTATCCCTAGGGTCTCACACGATAAATATTTGGTTCAGATGGATAGGCATACTCTCAGGAAGATTACTGGGTTAAGGAGACGGATGATGGTGGCAACGACTATCCGGTGTAGAGATTCCGGGGTTGGAGATCCATAAGATCTGTGGGTGGGATGTGCTTCTTTTCAGGGCATCTTATGCCGATTTGCTTCTTATCCGTACTCGGATCATGTTTTCCGCTTCCACTTGATACTCTGGTGTGTGATGTATGAGGAGGTATCCTATACTATTATATCTATCTAGGATATTTGGATCTTGCCGTATGACGTTGCAATATTTCTATTTCTATTAGATGGTGTGACTGTGATGTCTATTGTAAGTCGCAGACATATATGCTCATTTGTGTGTGTGTCGTGGCCGCGTTACCTGTGGCTTACGCCGCTCGCTCTTGTCCCGATGTTCTTGAAAGTGGATAAGGTGCTAGGCCGGTACTGTGTCCTACTCCGCTTCGACGGGCCTACACGTGGGTGGCCTTGGGTCTCCGCGGTAGAGTCACTTATCCACTTTTGGTTCGTCCAGGCTTGAACTTAGAGCGTAATGTCCGAGGTATTACACATAATTACGTCCTCTCAAGTACTCCTCATCTCACAAGAGTAACAACTAGCATCTACCGGCATAGTGGCTTGTGGGTGTGGGTGTCGCTGTACAAAAGTGTTAAGTTTGAATCCATTCTCCTCTTAGAGATTTAACTATTTTATTTATACGTCTACTAACAGGTGGCGCACTTATCAATCCGCATAGGGACACAAACGACATAGAAAAATATAGAAGGGTCATTGAAAAAAATAAACGTCATTTATGGACAAATTAAGTCAAATTTACTGAAATTCGATTAAATTGGACTAAAATGCTCTCGAGATATAAGTTGTGGGACTAGTATTGCTCATTTTTCAATATGTGGGACTAAAATGCTCTCGTGGTGCAAGATGTGGGACTAAAGGTTTATATACCTCTTAATTATTTTATAGAGCCTCAATTGCTAGGCTAGAGGACCAATTAATGCTCCTAGTTTTGCTCAATTACTCCTCTAGTTGACCGAAAAATATGAACCACCACATCATGTAATGCTCCTGGCCGGTCATGTTGTTAAAACAGGAGTGCATCCATTGGCTTTCATGTTTTCAATTAGATGCGGTGGCCATGTGCATTGGCTGGATTTTAGGATTACTACTAGATGCAATAACTAGCTATAAAGCGAATAGGCGAAGTTAATTCTCCGAACTAGTACTACTCCGACCTAGTAATACCGAACATAGTGAGTACCTCAAGTGTGGTTATATGGATGATCAGTTGATGTGACTCTCGGCCATGAATTCCTGACCATATAGCCATATGTTCTATCACCTTTTTTACTACTACTACTAGTAGTACATGGACGCTAGCAAAATTCAAAATCTAATCGAGCAACAAAATCACGCACACCAACTTCGAAGTATTTCCTGCCTAACCGTTTCAAAAACTTTGAGCCAAAATCTCCCACCGAGGGAGTGCCATTTTTATATTATTATTATTAGATGGACGCTAGCCAAATTCAAAATCTCAATCGAACAGCAAAACCGCACACCCACTTTGAAGCATTTCCCGCCCCTCCGTTTCAAAAACTTTGAGGCAAAATCTCCCACCAGGGGAGTACCATTTTTGTATTATTATCAAAAGATAGGCGCTAGTCAAATTCAAAATCTCAATCGAGCGGCAAAACCGCACACCGACTTTGAAGCATTTTCCGCCCCTCCGTTTCAAAAACTTTGAGTCAAAATCTCCCACCGAGGGAGTACCATTTTTGTATTATTATCAGATGGGCACTTGTCAAATTCAAAATCTCAATCGAGCGGCTAAACCATACACTGACTTTGAAGCATTTCCCGCCCCTCAGTTTTAAAAACTTTGAGGCAAAATATCCCACCGGGGCAGTACCATTTTTATATTATTATTAGATGGACGGTTGCCAAATTCAAAATCTCAATCAAGCGGAAAAATCACACACCAATCTTGAAGCATTTCCCGCCCCTCAGTTTCAAAAACTTTTGACTTCAAAATTACCATTCTACCCATTCTTCTGACGCCCTATGGGCAAGCTAAAGTCGGTAGCTTGGGGGCGCGATCGTAATTTATATTTATGTTCACCTCCTTAGTCCCGATTCGCCTAGATTTTCCTGCTGGTCCTTCCAAAAATCCTAGCCCCCTCTCTCACATGCCCTCACCTCCACGACCACCACACGCACTGGCTGGCGGCAATTCCATGGCGGCCGGAGCCGCTTTAGCTGCGGTCTTGTGCACCGCCGCGGAGCCGCTTCACCGATGCTCACCCACCGGATCTGGTTCACTGGGTCTCTCTATCACTACACCGGAGCTGCGGTGTCGTTCACCATTCCAATGGTGTCATCGAATGTCCATGCTCTTCTTCCCGGCCACCGAAAGCTACCCAAGCATACTGGATCCGCTTCACCGGTGTACACCGGGCATGATCTAGTCCAAGGAGTTCCATGTCCACCGCTCTAGACCAGCTGCTCGGCCATTGCCGTTCACTGCACTAGATCTGCCTCAGCGATGCTCTCGTCCACCATGCTCAAGCCGACATCGACTGCCCAAGATCCGCTTCCCCGACGCCAACAACCGCCCCAACCGCAGCACCCTCGGTGACCTGGATGTCACCCGCATGGTACCGACGATGCTTAGACGCCTCTTCGACCAAGCTTAACCAAATCTGCAACCCGTTTTTGTTTTGTCAGCAGTATAGAAAGTTCAATCCTATCGTAGTGAACTGCATTTTTGTAATCGTGCTCGTACATGCAAGTTAGTGGGAATGCATGTTCTTCGTGCTAGTACATACAAGGTCATTAGACATGTTGGTTTGCATTCGCTGCTCTACAAATTTTAAGTCATGTACATGTTTATTAGTTTGTCATGCACATGTTCTTAGCGACTCCATACAATAGTAATTGCCTGCTACCGTGTAATTCTTGCAAAATCTGAAGTCAGCGGAAAATATTAGTGTGGATTCTGTTCTCTATAGTTACTGAATCTATCAGGTTCATCCTGAGATCAGTTCCTGCTATTATTTCCTCCTTGGCATCATTCTCCTATCTTGTAGTAGTCGTTTAAACTCTTCATACTAATTCGATTATAATTTTGTTGTTGCCATCTGGTTCTTCAAAAGCTGCATCACTAACTATTTCCTTTTTCTTGCATATAGCTCAAAATGGAACAATGAACATGTTGGTTTGCATAGCCTATTCTACAGGTTCACAAGGGATGCCATTACTTCCTTGTCTGGTGCTGGTTCGTCCTGAGCAATGGCATAACTTTCCTCTACTATGTAGTTCACTCGTGATTTGCATTCATTCTCTAGAAGTTCTCTTATGATGTCATTATAATTTCTATATGGTTGATTCTTATCTATGACAGTAACTACATGCCATTGTGTAGCGCACCGCAAATTCTGAGTCACCCAACGACTCTATGCATTCCAGGAGATGCCACTGCTTCCATATATATTTGGTTAAATGACCTTGCTTGTTTATATTTGCTAAAATTCTAAGAAACACTTTGTTTGATTGCTCATTTCATTCTAGGCACACTTGTTTAATGCTTGTTTGTCCTGTTCTACAGGTTCACGAGCGACGCCATTATATCTCGCATCTGGTTCTGGGTCTGGTTCGTCCTAAGACACGACATAACTATCCTCTACAATGTATAGTTCAATCATGGTTTGCATTCCTGCTCTACAATTTCTCGTATGATGCGGTTATATTTTCTATTTGGTTCATTGATACATTGCAAATGTATCTATAATTTTTGATGCTCCATGCTTGGTTTTATCCACTTTCTTGTGTTTTGTCCACACTTTGGAGTAATTTTCATATGATTTCTTGGACTAACCTATTAACAAGAGCCATAGTGCCAGCTGCCTGTTTTCTGCTGTTTTTGGTTCCAGGAAAGTCAGAAAATGAATATTCTCGGAATTGGGCGGGACAAAATCCAAAGTGCCTATTTTCCAGAAGACTCCGGGAGCCAGAATACGAGACGGAGGAGGGCCAGGGGCTGGCCACACCCTCCCTGGCGCGGGCTGGGCCTGGCCACGCTAGGGCATGGTGTGGTGGCCCTAGGCACCCCCTCGGTCTCCCTCTTCGCCTATAAGAAGCCTTCTGACCTAAAAACTCTGGGGGTTCGACGTTTTTCCAGAAAAAGTTCCACAGCACCACCACCACCGAAGGGGAGATTCGGGGGACAGAAAGTCTCTGTTTTGGCACCCTGCCGGGACGGGGAATTGCCCTCGGAGCCATCTCCATCGATCTCCACCATCATCTCCATTGACCATCCATGTTTCCCCCATCTATGAGTGAGTAATCCCCCGGTGTAGGCTATGGGGATGGTAGGGATTGGATGAGATCGTTCATGTAATGGCATCAGATTGTTAGGGCATGGTGCCTAGTATCTTTTAATAGTGCTTTACGACTTTGTTGCGACTTGTTGTGCTTAATGCTTGTCACTAGGGCCCGAGTGCCATGATTTCAGATCTGAACATGTTATTGATTCATTATGATAGTATTGTTTTTGGTCTTATCTACAAGTTGTATACACACGTTGTTGTCCGGAACCTATGGCCCCGAAGTGACTGAAATCGGGATAACCGGAAGGGAATGGATTTGATGTGAGGATCACATGTGTTCATGGAGTGTTAATGCTTTGCTCCGGTGCTCTATTAAAAGGAGCACCTTAATTGCCAGTAGTTCCCTAGAGGCCCCGCTGCAAACGGGCTAGCAGGACAAAAGATGTTGTGCAAGTTCTCATTGCGAGCATGTATGACTATATATGGAACACATGCCTAGGATTATCTAGTACTTGGATGCTTTATCTTATTTATCTGCAATTGTCCTATGTTCTGATTGCTATGTGAATTGTCTTGTCCAAGCAACGTCGTCCATCCATCCCTATGCCTACCGCACTCGAATCCTACTGTTACTGCTACTGTTACTACTATTGTTACTGCTGTCTTTACTTTACTACTGTTGTTACTTTACTATTCCTACTACAAAATTGTTGCTACTGATAAACTGCTGTGAGCAAGATTGTTTCTAGGTGTATCTGAATTGACAACTCAGTTGTTAAGGCTTATAAATATCCTTTGGCTCCCCTTGTGTCGAATCAATAAATTGGGTTTCACTTCCCTCGAAAATACTGCGATACACCCCCTATACTTGTGGGTCATCAAGACTATTTTCTAGCGTCGTTGCCGGGGAGCATAGCTTTATTTATCAAGTTCACTTGGATTCTCTATTGTTCGCTGCTATCCATCCATCATGGGTAAGTCTCGTGATGGCAAGGTTCCTATTTTACCATCCACTACAAGAAGAGGTACACTCCTAAACACCTCTGCTGCTCTTGATTCATCGTCCGTTATGAGTAAGTTCCTTACACCACCACATACACATGCTACACACACTGCTACTACTGCTGAATCTGAAACTTCTGATGCTTATGATGCTGCTTCTACTGTGCTTGATAAGAGTGGTTCATTAGGTCCTTTTCTAGATGCTACGATTGCTAGAACTATAGCTGGAAATACCAAAACTCCTAATGAAGACACTACCACACCTGTTAGCTCACCTGAGTCTAGTAAGAGTTATGATATTGAAGATGGTTATGTTGAGATGACCGATGAATTTATTAAAGAATGTAAAAACACCCATGATAGGAGCGTTGCTAAGAGTCTCCTTGAGAGGCGTACTATTAGACCCAAATTGTCTCATGATGCTAAGTTTGCCGCTTCTCCCATAAACATTATAGATGAAGATTATGATTTCTCTCTCGATCTATCTTACATAACTATTGTCAAGAAAGAACCTTTTTGTGGGACTAAGAATGAAAGTGCGGTAGCACATATGAATGAACTTTCTACCATGAGTGGCTTGTTTTCTGATGATATTAAGATGCGTACTTACTTTGTTGCTAAGATTTTCCCCTTTTCACTAAAAGGAGAAGCTAAAACTTGGTTTAGTGATTTATCTCCTGGATCTATTGATAGCCCTGAGTGCTTGATTAGTACTTTCCTGTAGAAATATTTTCCTCCTAGTGCTAGACATGCTGTTTTGTAGGAACTTTTTGATTTTAAACAGGGAGAAAAAGAGGTATTGCCCAAATCTTGGGCAAGGTTTTGTGCTTTGATTCATGCACAAGCTGGTAGTCCATTACCTAAGAATGAGCTTCTTGATATATTTTATAATGGACTAACTGAAGAATCTAGGACATACCTAGATAGTTGTGCTGATTGTGTTTTCAGGAATAGGACTCCTAATGAAGCTGAGGAATTAATGGCTAAAATAAGCAAGAACTATGAAGATTGGACTCCTCCTGAACCAGCTATACCTGAAGTAATTGTACATGAGCCTACTATTCATGTGCCTATTCCAACATCAAATAAGAGAGGAGTTATTGAATTAAATGATGAAGTGATGAAGGAAGCTAAGAAATGTCTTAAGGAGAAGGGAATTAAAGCTGCAGATGTCAAGAATTTACCTCCTATTGAAGAATTATGTAAGCCTATTCCCTACTCACCCACTATTGAGGTACACTCTCTCCAACACTTTGATGATGGTGATATCCCTTACTCTAAACCTCCTAATCAATGCTTAGAAGAATTCGATATCTTTATTGTTAAGCAAGATAACTTTAATAAAAGGGTGCAAAATCATCTAATGGAAAACACTAGAGCTATTGTTGAGTTGAAAGAT
The DNA here is from genome assembly GCA_916181665.1 of Avena sativa. Classification (NCBI taxonomy): domain Eukaryota; kingdom Viridiplantae; phylum Streptophyta; class Magnoliopsida; order Poales; family Poaceae; genus Avena; species Avena sativa. Next base: position 228,556,808 of record OV702291.1, read on the forward strand.
ATTGTGGAAAGAACCTCTAATGATGTTAAAATGATTGTCAAACACTTTCAAATGGCTCAAAACTCAAATAGATCAACTCGTTAAAGTGCAAAACGACTTGCTAGTTAATGCTTCTAAAGAAAAACATGCTTATGAAATTAGAACTAGAAGTGGAGCTGCTACCAAGGATCCTCTATATCCTGAGGGGCATCCCAAAAGAATTGAGCAGGATTCTCAACAAGCTGAAAATAGTGGTTCTACTCGTAAGAAAAGGAAGAAGAAACATAAAACTGTTGTAGAACCCTCTGAACCTGCTATAGATCCTAATAGTATATCTATCTCTGATGCTGACACTGAAAGTGGTAATGAAGAAAATAAAGTTCCTAATGAAGAAAAAGTTGAAGAAGAACCTGAAAACCATACTAAGAATAGCAAATACACTAAAGAGGATTTTATTGCTAAGAAACATGGTAGTGAAAGAGAACCTTGGGTCCAAAAACCTATGCCTTTCCCTGATAAGAAACTCAAGTCAAAGGAAGACGAACACTATAACAAGTTTTGTGAGTGGATGAAACATTTATTCCTGCAAATTCCTTTGACTGATGCTATTAAATTGCCTCCTTACTCCAAGTATATGAAGGATATTGTCTCGAATAAAAGGAAGATCCCTAATGAAGAAATTTCTACTTTGCTTGCTAATTATTCTTTCAATGGTAAGGTTCCTAAGAAACTTGGAGACCCCGGGACTCCAACTATCCCTTGTTCTATTAAGAACGGTTATGTTAGAACTGCTTTGTGTGATTTGGGAGCTAGAGTTAGTGTTATGCCTTTCTCTCTCTCTATAAAAGGCTTCAGCTTGAAAAATTAATACCAACTGATATATCTTTGCAAATGGCTAATAAATCTACCACTATTCCTGTGGGTATATGTGAGGATGTACCTGTTCAGGTGGCTCATAATTGCTTGATATTAACTAATTTTGTTGTGCTTGAAATGCCTGAAGATGATAATATGTCTATTATTCTTGGGAGACCTTTTCTTAATACTGCAGGAGCTGTTATTAATTGTAATCAAGGAAAGGTGACTTTCAATGTAAATGACAAGGAACATACTGTCTATTTCCCCAAGAAGATTGAAAGGACTTATGGTTTGAATTCAATTGAACATGTTGAAGGCATTCAAGTTGGAGAGATATATTGTCCCATACCAAGAGAAAAATTTGAAACTATTATGATTGGGACCATTGCTATCAAAATTGAGGTAACATAATCATTAGTGGAATACAAAGTTTTGTCTCATATGGAATTGTTTTGGTAGCAAGACTTTATCGACTTTGTTAACAAAAGGATTCCATTGAACAAAACAATGTTTTCACTATGATTATCTTCATTTACTTCTATCCTATGCATTTTAGTTTTTGCTTTCATTTAGTTTTATTTTGTTGTTAGTTGCTTGCATGTTAGAGTGTCTTAGAACTTTTGTAGTTCTAGCTTTGTTGTGTCCTTGCATCATGTTTCCAAAAAAAATCTGTCTGCCAGAAAATTCATTCTTCTATGCCTGAAAATGCCCAAAAATTAAGTGTCTCGAAAAATTCCAGAAAATTCATATTAAATTTTTACGTGAAAAAAGGGGCAGAGGAGTACTTGGGAGGTACCAGGGGGCCCTACCAGGCAGGCACACCACATGGTGGCGCGGCCAGCCTTGGGTGGCGCCATGCCCTGGTGTGGGCCACCCCTGGCCCCCCACTAACTCTCTCACCTGCCACTTTCTTCTCTCTCTCTCGAGTAAGCTCCAGTTCATTTCTCAAACTCGCATTCTTGCTGTGCTTGCTCTCGATTTTTTCGATCTCCTTGCTCAGCCCATCTTTCTTGCTGAAATTTGGAGCATTTGTTCCCTGGTATGTGACTACTCCCCTTGTCCAAGTAGATTTGTGTTTGGTGGATTATATATTGAGTATTTTGCTACTGTAGGTGACTGGTTATGAGAGCTTGTAATCTTGTTTGATGCTTAGAGATATAGTTTTGATGCATGTTTAGGCCTCTTGCAAGTCCCTATGAGTAGAATCCTTCATTATATTTACTTTGCAATCACTTGTTTAATAGGTTTTTAAATTTCAGAATACCAAGCATGAACAACCATACTTTTGGAGAGATATTTGAGAGTGATGCACCTAGGAGGTCGAGGCCCTCAAGAACAGCCTCTCAAGCTAGGCCATCATACAACGAAGATCTCATTGCAACTCGTATTGGTAGTGAAAGGGATGATGGGATGCTCACCCATCCTCTTTTCCTAGTTTTACTTTCTTACAAGCTGCAGGTATTCTTGATGATTTCTTGCTACTGATTGAGTGGGTTGGCTTGACCTCATATATGCAAGATGAGAGTGTGCAATATGCTATGCTCACCAAAACTTTTGTTGAGAGCTTCACGTTTACTAACACATCCTATCAGTCGACTGTCTCTTTTAAAATCTATAATCTGCCCTTCACCATGCCTTTGGAGAGATTTTGCAGTATTGTAGGTGTACGCATGACAGGGACTGTGAAGAAAATTCAAGGACGACCCGCTGATTTGCTGGAGCTTCACCGAGGGGTGACCAATGATGATGACCGTGTGGCGCAACGTGGAAAGATAAGAAATATCCAACTCCCCGCTCTCAGATACTTTGCATATTATCTTGCTACTAGTGTACTGGGTAGGGAGAACACAAGTAATATCTCCAACTATAATTTAGCGTTCCTTGCTGCTGCGCTTAACAACGATACTCGGTATAATCTTGGCTCGCTTATTACTCGCCGCCTATCTGCTAGGGGGGCTATCTATGGGGGCATCATTGCCTCGCGTATAGTCAATGCATTAGGTCTTTCAGTGGATCCCTATGATGCTATGTTGGCACCACAGAGGCTTGACCTTGTTGCTATGAAAGCTCATCACTTTGTCACTGCTACTTCTAATTTGGATAGTCTAGTATATAGGATGCTTTTCACTACCAGGGTGACACTTCATCCTGGCCAGCGTGGGATTGATACCCACTTAGGCCAAAAGCCTAATCTTGGGGGGAGGTATGCCAACACCGCACTCATCTCCATATCATGTTGCGTCGGTACTTTGTATATTCATGTTTTCGTTCTCTTTTTAGTTTTTGTTTTGTTTTTTCTTTCTAAAACACAAAAAGACCAAAAAAAATTCTGTTGTTTCTCTTTTGGTTCGCTTCTTCTTTTTTCCTTGTTTTGTTTTTCTCTTTTTGTTTTGTTTGAACTATTCGAAAAACCCAAAAAGATTTTGCTTTGCTTGTTTTTCCCTTTTTGGTTCTTGTTTAAAAATTGAAAACACCAAAAATATTTGTCGTTCTTCTTTGGTTTTGTGCGTTTTCTACAGTGTTCAGCAGTCCTCAGTGGAATATTGGTTTCATATTATTATTCAAGCCACACATGTGAAGAGCAATAATGAGGATTAATGACAACTTGAGCCGTGGTAAGAGGATGGTAATGAACTCTATTTGTTTTCATTTTTGTACATATACTCGTGACTATGGGCATTCTTAGTCTGTTCGTGTAAGGTGTATGTTGTCTTTGGATGCTTAGTAGTTCTTGCTTTCTTATGATTAGCTCCAGCTCGCTAATAGTTTGTAGCATGTCTTATGAATGTTTGCTTGCATTGCTCTATTCATAAATTGGTATGACACTGTGGTATCCTCCTCTGAATGTTTCATTTGAATTGACTTGGCACATGCTCACGCATGCACATGACTGTGATAATCAGTTAAGCCTCGATGAATTATTTTGCCTTGAGGATCTTGAATCACTTTCATGCCATGATTAGTCATGTTTTGTTGCAAGCATGATTATGACAGCTATTGCTCTCTCGTTGATCGCTCCCTTACTATTGCTAGCCTTCACTCACACTGAGTATGTTTTACTCAAGTTTCCAACTCCCTAAACCAAATATTCCCAAAGTGTCCACCATACCTACCCATTAGCATCATTTGCTACTTCCGTGCTTATTCAATATGCCTTGTTTTCTTATGAATAAAATGTTTGCTTTATGAGAAAGTTAGTTAGTAAAGCTCTCACGAACTTGATGGCACACTTTATTTTCTTGCACTTAATAAACCTGAACCATTGCGTCCTTATTTGTTGTGTATATGCTTACACTTTATGAGTTGAAGTTAGCAGAACCATGTATCATGGGGGCCGCAACATTTCATTGGTACCTGTACCTAGTTGATATCATGTTCTTTTGCTTATGGATCCCGGCGATGTGAAATAAAAGTGGAACTTGTAAGATCATGGAGTTTGTATGTATGTTAGAGAAACGCCTGGGCCGCTAGCCTAAGCCATGCCTAATCATGGTGGAAACTTGCAGCATAACCATAATGAGCATTCTATGAAGCATCCTCAATAAAAATCTATGCATATAGTAAATAAAAAGATCGCCGAGATGCTCATTGTCTGCTTGCCTTGTTATTTTGATTATGGGATAGCTCCCGTGTCATGTGCAAGGGGTACCCCGTTGGAGGTTCTCTATGATACGTATATACTTACAATGACAAGAGCTTACTTGTGACTGAAGTTGAGTAGCATGAGGATCGGGCTTCGTAAGTAAGGGGCTTGAGACTTTGATTTATAACTTGTCAAGCATATCCTCTTAGTTGTGTCACTTTCACCTTAACCACATTAAAGATGCTTATGATAGGGGCAATGAGAGCTCAAAGCTAACGAGAACCATACTTTCAGCATTTGGAAGCCTTTCAAACTTTTCAAAACCTGTTCATTTCCTTGTTGAGTCTCCACACATTCTACGAGCACTTTCTTGAGAGCATAGTGGCCATTCTTAGTTCTATGTGCATTGTCTCAAGACTTGTTGATTGATGCATACCTTGATATTGCTTGTTTTAAACTATTTGTATCTAGTCACTCTTGTAAACTTTGAAGGTGTCCTATGCATTTATGTTTGCTACTCTATGAGGGACAAGCTGAATGCCACTATGCTATGTTTTCTTTATGTGAAACAAACAAACGTCTTGCAAGGCATTGTTATTCATGAATCTTTTGTTTGTGCCTTTTCATGTTGCATCATAGTCTCTTTGTCTTATTGCTAGAACTTTGTCTTTCATGTTATGATTGAAGTACTATGATCCCAGCTTTGAATGTTTTACAAATATTTTGATCAAGTCTTTGATGGTGCATGTCACCTCAAAAATTATTCTTTCTTTTTATCACTTACCTACTCGAGGACGAGCAGGAGTTAAGCTTGGGGATGTTGATACATTGCAAATGTATCTATAATTTTTGATGCTCCATGCTTGGTTTTATCCACTTTCTTGTCTTTTGTCCACACTTTGGAGTACTTTTCATATGATTTCTTCGACTAACCTATTAACAAGAGCCACAGTGCCAGCTGCCTGTTTTCTGCTGTTTTTGGTTCCAGGAAAGTCAGAAAATGAATATTCTCGGAATTGGACGGGACAAAAGCCAAAGTGCCTATTTTTCCAGAAGACTCCAGGAGCCAGAATACGAGACGGAGGAGGGCTAGGGGCTGGCCACACACCCCCTAGCACGGGCTGGGCCTGGCCACGCCAGGGCATGGTGTGCTGGCCCCAGGAACCCCCTCGGTCTCCCTCTTCGCCTATAACAATCCTTCTGACCTAAAAACTCCGGGGGGGGTCGACGTTTTTCTAGAAAAAGTTCCGCAGCGCTGCCACCACCGAAGGGGAGATTCAGGGGACAGAAAGTCTCTGTTCCGGCACCCTGCCGGAACGGGGAAGTGCCCCTGGAGCCATCTCCAACGATCTCCACCATCATCTTCATCGACCATCCATGTTTTCCCCATCTATGAGTGAGTAATCCCCCGCTGTAGGCTATGGGGATGGTAGGGATTGGATGAGATTGTTCGTGTAATGGCATCAGATTGTTAGGGCATGGTGCCTAGTATATTTTATTAGTGCTTTATGACTTTGTTGCGACTTGTTGTGCTTAATGCTTGTCACTAGGGCCCGAGTGCCATGATTTCAGATCTGAACATGTTATTGATTCATTATGATAGTATTGTTTTTGGTCTTATCTACAAGTTGTATACACATGTTGTTGTCCGGAACCTATGGCCCCGAAGTGACTGAAATCGGGATAACCGGAAGGGAATGGATTTGATGTGAGGATCACATGTGTTCATGGAGTATTAATGCTTTGCTCCGGTGCTCTATTAAAAGGAGCACCTTAATTGCCAGTAGTTCCCTAGAGGCCTCGCTGCAAACGGGCTGGCAGGACAAAAGATGTTGTGCAAGTTCTCATTGCGAGCACGTATGACTATATATGGAACACATACCTAGGATTATCTAGTACTTGGATGCTTTATCTTATTTATCTGCAATTTCCCTATGTTCTGATTGCTATGTGAATTGTCTTGTCCATGCAACGCCCGTCCATCCATCCCTATGCCTACCGCACTCGAATCCTACTGTTACTGCTACTGTTACTACTATTGTTACTGTTGTCTTTACTTTACTACTGCTGTTACTTTACTATTCCTACTACAAAACTGTTGCTACTGATAAACTGCTATGAGCAAGATTGTTTTTAGGTGCAGCTGAATTGACAACTCAGTTGTTAAGGCTTATAAATATCCTTTGGCTCCCCTTGTGTCGAATCAATAAATTGGGTTTCACTTCCCTCGAAAATACTGTGATACACCCCCTATACTTGTGGGTCATCATTCATTCTTTGCTATGACAGTAACTACATGCCATTTTGTGGCTCAGTGCAAATTCTGAGTCACCCAACGTCTCTTGTAATTTATGGTATAGAACTGCTTCCATATATATTTGTTGAAATGACCTGGCTAGTTTATTTTTGCTGAAATTCTAAGCCACACACAGACATTTTTCAATTGCTCGTTTCACGGTAGGCACACTTGTTTAATGTGTGCTTGTCCTGTTTGTTTAACGCGTTGGTCAATAATTGAACCATTGACCAGTTGTAAACTCCAGATCATAGCTCCTGTCATATCAGTCAAATTAGTAGTTTGTCTTGTTTGATGTATTAACTTGTTATTACTTAGTTTCAGACTGCAATTATTGCTATCGCCACCAAAGAGGGGGCTGCAAGATCATGTCTCCTCCAATGTAGCTGTCACACTCAAAGGAAGATGCTGGTGATCGATTGAGAAAGCAAATTGAGGACTCTGCTATCAACTTGATTGTCAACTAAAATGCTGATTTTTCCCCTTGAGTTGATAATATGTAATAATTTGAAGAAGTTTGCAGCTGATGTAATATCTAGATAACTGGCATAGGAATTTAGTTAACACCATCCACACATGGCGGTAGTCATTACGGTAACTATGCTAGGCAGGTCGATTAGGAAACAGTACCGTGCTTTGTTATTGGCCCGTCGTGTATTCGGTCGACGATGAACAGTAAAAAATGCTGGATTATTATACATGTTTTATGATATTGGCATGGGATTCAAAAGGGCCGAAACAATAAAAGGCCATAAACGTAACAGGCCGACCCACATATGGTAACAGGTCGTAACAGTAACAGGACGTAGTAGGCCATAACAGTAGCAGGCCAGAACAGAAACAGCCCATCACAGTAACATGCAAGAAATGATAAAATTGTAGAACAGTAACAGACAAAAACAGTAGAGGGCCTCAACAGTAAAAGGCCATAACAGTGACGAGCCTGAACAGTAACAACTCGAGAAATTTCCAAGCGAGGGTAGTAACAGGCCGACACATTTACCAGGCTAGAACAGTAAAGGGCCGCTTGTGGGCCTAAACAGCTAAAGACCGGAACGTAAAAGAACAGAACAGTAACAGGCCGGAACAGTAATGGACCATCTCAAAGAAGGGCCATCAGTAGGCAGCCCACGATGGGCTACGATAACAGTGATGGGCTGACCGCAGGCCTTAAGTGTACAGGAGCGACTTGGCGTAGGCTGCTAATGGGCTTCATAGTGTTGGACCAACATGGGCCTTCTGTAGGCCGAAATAGAATCTGGCCTGAAAGATCACAGGTCGCTGTTGGCTACAATTTTGGGACCATTTCAAACAGTGTAGGATAAAACAGTAATGGGCCATTTTCTTATTGGGCTCTCCGGATGGGACATCCCAATTAGTATTTAGCAGGCCTTGGCTGGGCCTGGCTTCTGCCACGGTTTCTATGACCGTTAATGGCGGTAACCGACCGCTAACAGCGTCTGCCACATAGTAGTTTGCATGACGTCAGCAGTCAATGTGGCTGGCGAACATATCTACGACATAACAAGTTTTCGTGGCTGAAGGGCGCGATCCACCACGGTCAGAAAAAATCGTGGTATATTCTTTTGCGATGGGGCTTTTACCACGAAGGGCATCCATCGTAGAAGACTTTTTAACCACAAAAAAGGGCCTTCAACCACGAAAATCGTCTGTTGTAAAAGCAAACTTTTCTTGTAGTGGTTCCTGGGATGTTTGCCTGAAAAGTGTCTGTTTGTCGAAAGACAACAATTCACATTGCAAGGTGTCATAAAACCTTCATTGACTAAATTGTTTGCATGGTTTACTAATTTGTAGGGTTGATTTCAAGTAGAAATAATCATGTTAGGACAGAACATCGCGTCCCCTTCTTGCTTTTAGGCAAAACAATGAATCGATGATTAAACTGAGCAAAGAGATGATAACCAATCAAGGATAGTCATGAACACATGTGGCCACTAACTGTGCCCCCTCTTGCCTGGATCGTAATGCTTAATTTTTACATCTACATTTTCCACGAGGACAAGACAAAAACAGACGTGTTGCGCATAACCATATAACAAAGAAAATCGTCTCGAGTATACCACAATGGTCGTGCCATGGCAGAACGCCATGCAGGCGGCACGGTGAAACACGCCTATTCGTCTAGTACAATATATCTTCATAGTACTAGCCCTCTTCAAACCACACCTAGTTTGATAACAAACTACATAACACAAATGCCCTCCTTTGCTGCTACTATAGCAGTTATATACTTACCCTTTTATTGTAGTATCCATCACAATGTCTTAACTTTGGAACTCATCCAAATCCACCATGGACCTCCTTTCCATTACATTGTGCCACCCATAGTATAAATTGAGATAAATTTAATTTGTATCTTGTGACAAACTAGTATCAATGTAACACTTTACAATGAACTATTTGTAACTATTTGTAACCTCTACATAAATATATTCTTAGTTCTCCCAAAGATCATAAGAATATCCTTACTATTGTCCAATGATCATCTTATGAATCATTCTAGTATATGCACATAACATTTAAAGCATAGGACATATCTGGATATGTACATATCATGGTATACATTATTGATCAAAATATTCATGTGATTTCACTCACCAAGTGTTAAAATACTTGAATCTCGTTTCACTTACCAAGTGTCGATACACTTGAATCTTTATTCAACCCTTTCCATGCGGCAAGAACCTTTCTTGTCGTTTCCATATTGAACTCATTCAATATCTCATATATGCACGTCTAGCACAACCATATTAGCGCCTCAATCTATCCATATAGATATTGATACCTAATATTCTAGTTTTTCCCAAGTCTTCCATTGAAATCCAATTTTAATGAAATTCTTAACTTGTGTCAATAAAAGATACATCATTTCCAATCAACACCTTGTCTTCAACATAATGTATTAGAAATATGTCTTGGCGCTCCCACTTAATTTCTTGCAAAAGCAAGCATTTTCATCGTCTCTGATGAAATTAAACTCTTTTAACAGTTTCATCACGGTGAAGATTCCAACTCTGCTATGCTTACTTCAACTATTGAAGTCTACATGCCCTTTTAGCATCCTTTGAATTAACAAAGAACCAACACTAATAGGATTTCCAGCATTTCCCTTGTTGCTGAATAAGGCGTCTCGTCATGTACTCAGCATCTAAGTCCCAATTACCAAAGAACCAACACTAATATTCATCCTAGAATTATTGACGCAGAGTGACACATTGCTTCGCGCACTGAAGGACAAGTATATACAGAAGGCTAACTACCGACAACACAAGCTCTGGTCAGGATGAACGGCTAGTGGCACCTACATATGGTCAACCGGTGGTGGCTACTTTGACAAGCTACCACGTCACTAGAGGCCCAACTTCAGTATTGAGAGGAAGCCACGTCAAGAAGCTACACCTATGTTGGTTCCAGTCTCTCTAGGAGATAGTCTGCCTTCGAATCAAGAGCATAGCTCAAGCGGTCTGTCCACCGCAGTTCCTCTAAGAGGAATTCTAGGGTAGCTCTACCTAGAAGTTCTAGAGGAGGATCATCCGATGGATTAGCCAGAAGCGAGCCATATAGACCATCGTCTTAGTGCCCTAGTCCCCAGTTCTGACACACTAGGCACTGAGTCGATGGTCTTTATGGCACACTTCTGGCTGATCCATCAGATGATCCTCCTCTAGAACTTCTAGGTAGCGGTCTCTTGGAATGCCTCTCAGAGGAACTGCCGGTTGACCGGCCACCTGAGTTGTGCTCTTAATTAAGAGGCGGGATATCTCCTAAAGAGACTAGGACTATAGCAGGTACAACTTCTTGCCGTGGCTCCCTCTCAATACTAAAGTTGGGCCTCCGGTGAGGTGGTCGCTCGTTAAAGTAACCACCACCGGCTGACCGTATCCAGGTGCCACTAGCCGTTCATCCTGACCAGAGCTTGCATTGTGGTAGTTATCCTTCCAGATATACTTGTCCTTCAGCATATCAAAAGTTGGCTTGAAGTCCTTCTTCTTCCCAATCAGGTTTCGCTTCCACTTGCCAACCTCCGGCTTTCGGGGCTTCAGGAACCTGGCTGAGGATTCTGGTTGCTCCTTGTCTTATCTCCCGAGTACAAGGTCACTGATGGTGATCTCTAGAGTCTCCTTTCCATCAGGTTGCTGACTGATCACAAACTCCCAAACCTGGTGACATGGGTATGATTATTCAGGTACTTATGTTTAATTACCCTGGTTGTATAAAGGCTCATGGCCCATGAAGATTCAAGATGAAGGCCCATGAAGCATCCGATGGAAGCCTTAGCTGTATTAGATAAAGGAAAAAGGAACCGACATCGTGTTGATGTTGTAATCATAAATGTGCAACCTATCCATATATGGCTTTGAGACCCAACCTATTATATATAGGACGGGAGAAGCCTATGAGGAGGTACCAAAAAACTCCCAAGCAATATGTAATAGCTTTGTTCATCAATAATCAGGCGACTTCGACTCCCTTGTTTGCCTGACATCCAACGAAATCCCCAGCATTCCTCTTCCACGAAACCCTAAGTCCATAACCATGGGCATTGCCGAGGTTACGCCTTGTCAATTGGCACCATCTGTGGGAATCATGAATGCTAGAGTCATGGATTCAGCGGACCCCTTTTCATCAAGCAACAATCCAACGGAAGCGGCACCACGCCTGCCCACCCCTGTCTCGGTACCCACTGATTTCAACGGTGGATCCGATCTCATCATCAGAAGTTTCCACTTTCAAGTGGAGGATCCCGAAGCACCACACCTCTCGGCTCCGATCTCATCAGAACCGTCGGTTGAAAAGTCTGCGCCAAAGCGATACCTGCATCATTTGTTGGATCATCCGCAGAAATTATACACCAGGCAAAAAAAGTTAAAAGAAACAATATAAACATAGCAGATCTAGGGGATCTTGATGGTCTTTATGATAATCTCTCCCTTGGGTCAGACCCCCAGCTAACTACTGACGCGGATCAAGCTTGGTAAACGCAGAACCCGAAGAAAGCAGCAAAAGCATCGACTTCGGAATCAGGATGGCCGAAATCTACCTAGACCAGGAACCACCAGATTTCACCAATCCACAAAACAGTGTCTCCCTTGGATCCGACGATGACACCACTAGTTCATATATAAAGCACCACCAAGTGTGTGTGATCATTGGGGACCCTTCAACACAGCGCGACTCTAAAGGTAACCCTATTCTTAACCCCGATGATATTCTATCGGATGACAATGAAGGAAATCACAGTCATGGAGGAAATCATGGGAACGAAGGAGACTCGACAAACAACCGCATAATCCTAGGAGGTGGATAACCACACAGAGGCGAGAGGCAAACTCTCCGAGTACCAGCCGAAGCATGGCAAAAAGCAAGAGAAGCAATTTCGGGTGCGGTTCAAATGACATATAAAGCCACATGCGAAGACCTACTAGCTTACCAATATTTGCTTCACCATCATAAAAGGGATCTCCTAAGGATGCACAGGAAACTCGACGAAAGGAAAAAAAGCTAGCCGACGAATCCAGCCTACAGCGGGCACAGCTAAGCTCTACCCGAGGATCAGGAAGCATAACTGGGGGAACACCACCGAGAAGGGGAACATCACGGATGTAGAACATCCCAGAAGCCGAAAGAAACGAATTGATTCAATATCTCGATTTGTCGTTTATGTCGGTAGATCCAACCAGACACATCAAAGCAAAAATAGCCCAAGCCGCAATTGTAGGTGCAAAAACGTACCTACTTATAACTCAACCGGCACCCGACGATCCCCGAGCGGCTCTCCATCGCTCTTCTGTAATGAAACTCGGCATGGTGGGAGCATCTCTTGCACAAGCAGAACAGGGAATCACACACCAACCTAATAGGTCCCCACGCCATTGCAGCAGCCCTCGGTAGGTGGGGCACACCCGAAAATCTCGGTCACCACATCGGGTGCACTTCTCAGGATTCGAGCCACGAAATAGTGCAAGAAACGACAACATACAGCACAGGAACGACAATTCAAGGGATGAGAGACGCAGCCGAAGATACTACAACAGTGACATTGAAGATGACTATGAGTTATGCGGAGCCAGCTGCTTTACCCAGCGGGTTCATAAAACCCTAGTACCTAAACACTTCAAACTTCTGCATGACCGCCAGAAGTATGATGGACTACAGGAACCTGAAGCTTGGTTAGTAGATTATTTGGCCACCATCAAGTTACAGGGTGGCTCCACGACCACTGCAATGCAAAGCCTACAGCTGCACCTAACCGGCACCGCACGGTCATGGCTTAGACAACTACTCGAAGATTCCATGAGTAGCTAGAACGACCTTGAAGATAAATTCATCCGACATTTTCACTCCACATTTAAACGAACCTCATATCTGGAGCAATTGCGGGCATGCAAACAGAAACCTGGAGAATCAATAAGAGCCTTCATTCAACAATGGAATATCATCAAGAACTCAACTGAAGCCATATTCGACAAAAGGGCAATTGACGCCTTCAATAATGGCCTTTGCCGTCGAGAGTTCATAGAAGAACTAGGATGGGTCAAACCCAAAACAATTTCGCAGCTGATGGACATAGCAAATCGCTAGGCTGATGGAGATGACGCACTACATAACAAACGAACATGTTCACCGGAACAAGACAGGGACAAGCGCAATAGTGACAGAAGACACAATGACGGACACGGGGGACCAAGTTATGTTACAGCTAGTTTCTCGGGAGAAGATAATCATAGAAATGACGATTACAACGGCGGGCACCGCAATAATAGGGACGACGTCGGAGGAAGCCAAACAACACAGCGATATCTGCCAAGAGCCCGGGACCCACCAATGTCCACAATGCAAATGCTGGAGGGACCCTGTAATATGCACATTTACGTCGACACAGCGGGCAAAAGAAGATCCAACCATCTTATGAAAGACTGCCAAACATTTTTAAAGATGCAAGAACTATGCAACACAAAGGCAACCGAAGCAGCAAGCCGAGGATACACCACTATGCCTAGCACGTTAGCCATCGGTGCACCAACACCACCACCAGTACACCCGCCAGCTGGGCAGCTGCAAAACACAACAAATCAAAATAGTGAATACCCTATGTCAAAGGGAGCAATGTCAATGATTTAGAAAGGGCACCCATCCAATAGGATCCTTAAGCTAATTACACAGCAAGTCAACATGGCAGAGATAGCGCCACTAGCCACACCCGAGTATCTCCACTGGTAGGAACATGAAATTACATTCAGAAGAGTTGATCATCCACTTCGAGTACCGTGACCAGGCCACTCAGCCCTGATAGTAGAAGCACAAGTGGGTGGATTTGACATGAGCAAAGTCTTCATGGATGCAGGAAGTAGCATCAACTTGATTTACGCCAAGACACTGAGAGCAATGAATTGCTCCTTAGATAATCTAGCACCAACAGAAACGTCCTTCCATGGCATAGTACCAGGTAAGGCCGAAATTCCTTTAGGTAGAATATCTCTTGACATTGTTTTGGATCCAAGGAAAATTTCAGGCGAGAAAAGACCGAGTTCAAAGTCATGGAATGGCCATCACAGTATCACGCAATCCTGGGACACCCAGCTTTTGCATGATTCATGGATGTGCCACATTATGCATACTTGGTTATGAAAATGCCAGCTCCAAAGGGATTCATAACGGTAAAAGGCAGCTTCACTCGATCCGACAATTGCGATTGAGAGTTCAACAAAATCTCTCAATCATTCAGGATGGGAACTGAGTTTGAGCAGCTAAAAATGTTGGCAATCGCAGAACCTCTGGCAATAACACGTATCAATCCCTATCAAGCTTTTGATACCACAAAAGATACAAAGGAAGTAGAGATCCACCCTATCGACCCGAAAAAGACGATCTTTGTGGCCTCCAATCTCGGTCCCGCATAGGAATGCACACTCATCGAGTTCCTCCATGAGCACTTGGAGATTTTTGCATGGTTACCTTCTGACATGCTGGGAATTCCTAGGGAACTCACTGAGCACGCATTAAACTAGTCCAAAGGCGAATCCAGTAAAATAGTCGCTTCATCACTTTGCAGAGCCAAAACGAAAGGCTATTGGAAAGGAGCTTCATTGCCTTACCGATGCTAAATTCATCAAGGAATTAAACAAAGCAGAGTGGGTCGCAAATCCAGTATGCGTCCAAAGAAAAATACAAAATAACTACGGATGTGCATTGACTTCACTACATTGAATAAACACTGTCCAAAGGATCACTTCCCACCACCATAAATCGATCAAATAATCGATGCAACCGCGGGGCGCGGATGTCTTTCCTTTTGGACGCATATTCTAGGTACCATCAGATTCAGATGAAGGAAGAAGATCAGGCTAAAACATCATTTATCATGCCCTATGGAGTATTCTGCTACACAACAATGCCCTTTGGACTCAAAAATGCTGGGGCAACATATCAACGGATGATGCAGAATTGCCTAGGAAGACAAATTGGTACAAATGTACAAGTCTACATCGATGATGTCATAGTTACAACAAAACAAGGGTCCTCTCTTATCAATGACCTCCGAGAAACATTCAGGAACCTCGACAAGTTCTGCATCAAACTCAACCAACGAAGTGTTCCGTTGGAGTCCCTATAGGGCAACTCCTCGGATATCTTGTTTTAGCAAGAGGAATAGAAGCCAATCCCGAGAAAATACAGGCAATCCTAACAATGAAAAAACCAACGAATATTCAAGGCGTACAGTAGTTGGCTGGGCAAGTCGTAGCACTCAGTCGTTTTATTGCCCGTCTAGGAGAAAAAACACTACCATTCTACGCCCTCATGAGGAAATTAGATAAATTTGAGTGGATAGAAAAAGCTGAGCGTGCCTTTGAAGATCTCAAGAAAACACTTTTGACATCTTCTGTCGTCGTGTCTCCGCGAGAAAAAGAGCCATTACTTCTTTACATTGCCACCACTAATCAGGCGGTTAGCATAGTTCTGGTCGTACAACGACCCGAAGAAGGGAAAACCCATAGTGTTCAGAGACCAGTTTATTTTCTAAGCAAGGTCCTCTCGCCATCGAAACAAAGATACCGGCATTATCAGAAACTAGCATATGGAGTGTTTATGATAGCACGAAAGTTGCACCACTATTTTTCGGAACACCCGGTCACAGTGGTTAATGAAGCACCTCTATCCAATATCCTCAATAATCTAGAAGCAACTAGACGTGTCTCTCTATGGGGCATTAAGCTTTCCCCTCGAGATATCACGTACGACAAGTGTAAAGTAATTAAATCACAAGTTTTGCCTGATTTTATCACTGAATGGACTGAACTACAATGTGCGGGCCCACCAGACCTTTCTAGCGCATGGACAATGTATTTTTATGGATCAAAAAGAACGAAAGGAGCAGGGGAGGAGTCATATTAGTATCACCACAAGGTGATAAAATGTGATACATACTTCGGATGACCTTCATAAACGCGTCCAATAATGAAGCTGAGTATGAGGCCTTGTTGCATGGTATGCGTATGGCCAAAGCTTGCGGTGCAAGTCGCCTCAAAATATTCGATGATTCCAACTTGTAGCACAACAAGCAATGAACAAGTGTGACACTATCACCAACAACATGATTGCCTACCGTGATCTATACAGCATTATGGAGTCCGAATTTGATGGATGCGAAGTATCACACATAGGAAGAGCAAGCAATGAAGAAGTCGACAATCTGGCCAACATCGGTCCTTATGCCTAATAATCCCATCCAGAGTTTTCTGGGAAGAAATAACGGAGCGTTCTATTAAGGCTAGGAGAGTTTCTGAAGTCATAGCACCCAAGTCAAGAAAGAAATCAAGCCGGGAAAGGACTCGGGCGCTGCACCAGCAAGCAAAGGTATAGAAGAAACCCTCGACGAAGATCCAAAAGTCGATGAAGTTATGATAATAGAGCCTACATGAATGCAACCATACATAGCATATATGACTCAGGGAGAACTCCCTGAAGACGTGACGGAAGCTCGACGAATCACTAGAAGGTCTAAAGCCTTTAGAATCATCAAAGGTGAACTATATAAAAGAAGTATTTCAGGTGTGCTACAGCGGTGTGTCACACCCGACGAAGGAAAAATCATACTCGAGGACATACATGAAGGAGTGTGTGGTCATCACGCTAGCAGCCGGGCAATTGCTGCCAAAGTATTTAGAGCAGGGTTCTACTGGTTCATAGCGGTACAAGATGCAAAGGATATAGTAAGAACATATGAAGCATGTCAGTGATTCGCAATAAAACCTGGCGCGCCTGCTGCCGTATTAAATCCCATCCCTCTTGCTTGGCCCTTTTCCCAGTGGGGACTTGACATGGTGGGAACACTTCACAAATCATCTCAAGGAGGACCCTCTTTCTGCTAGTAGCAGTTGACAAATTCACTAAATGGATTGAAGCAATGCTTGTTATCAGCCAGGATGGAACTTCGGTTGTGAATTTTATCAAATCAGTAGTTTTTTGATTCAGCGTGCCAAACAGCATCATCACTGATAATGGAACTAAGTTTACTTCTAATGAGTTTAAGGAACACTGCGAGGAGATGGGCATAAAAGTAAGCCATGCCTTAGTTGCTCACCCACAAACTAATGGGCAAGTGGAAAAAGCCAATGGCCTCATAAATACTGGCCTCAAGAAAAGATTACTAGCACCACTCGGTAGGGCAAAATGATCATGGGTTGATGAGTTACCCTATGTTTTGTGGAGTTTTCGTACCACTCTAAAAAAATTAACACTAGAAACACCCTTCTTTCTGGTCCATGATGCTGAAGTTGTCCTTCTAGTCAAAGTATCTCACGAGTCTCCCCGGGTCGCTGAATATGACGAAGAAGCATCAAGAGAAGGACTTGAAGATGACGTTGATGCACTTGATGAAGCCCGTGATATTGCCTTACAAAGGGCCACTCTATATCAGCAAAACTTGTGCAATTACCACAGCCGACGATTGCGTCCTAGGTCCTTCAGTGTAGGGCACCTAGTTCTTCGCCTCAAGCAATATGGTCACCGTAAATTGGAGTTGCCTTGGGAAGGCCCCTACATTGTTATAGAAGTTATCCCCGGAGGAGCATATTGGCTTCAAGACAAGATGACATGAGTTAAATACTCCAATCCATGGAACGTCGCACAATTATGGCGTTTTTATGCTTAGAATTTATGTTTTCTCGCAATTTAAATTGCAATAAGGCCTACGGCCTGACTTCTTAGCCAGAATATTAGAAAGACCAACGGCCAAGTGAAATCCACCAAATCATGTATCTCCGGCTTCAAATTATAAATAAGAGATAAGTTCTTCGTACTCTAAGTTTTTATTTATCATTTTTTCCTACAGAAATAGGGGTTCTCTATTTTTATATAGATTGAGAGCATTATTCTGATGAAACTAACAAAAATTATGAGCCTATGTCCAGATACAGGCATCCGAACATAGCCTCGGGGGCTACTCCCATCAGGAGCACTGGCGCGCACCTGATAGAAATTATATTGTGCATATAAGGTTAAAAAAATCGATCCAAAAATATATATCTACAAAAACCTATGAGTTTTAATTTAGTGTATCCTCAAAAGGTTACTCCCATCGGGAGATTCTTTAAATCATTAAAAAACTGATAAACTTTAGCAATTCCAACAGCCAAACAAGGCAGTCGATAAAAATATACAAAAATCTCGGATCGCACCTGACGTGATAAAACTTCGAATGCCATGTCCAAGGCATGAAGTTAAGACCCCAGGATTCATCCAGTGTGGCCTGGTAATCGCACAAGAATGTGCTCTGCCAGTAAAATATCCGTATTAATGATATGATGAAAAATCCCGACATATGCGTTGGGTACCAGATAAATAAGAACTGGAATTCAGTATTCGACAAGACCTCAATGGCTCGAACTGAGTTATGCTAGTTAAAATTCTAAGTTCTGGCCTGGGGACTTGAATTTGAAGTAGGTCTAGGGTCTTTTTTCCTAGGAGCAATTAACTGATTCTCGATCCGTCGGATGCATCAGGCCTATTGTACCAAATCCCTATAAAGCTAAAAAATAAAGGCATTACATAAAAACTCAAAACTATGGAAATCATCTTTGAGACTCCACCAGAATCTATGATTCGGGTAGAGTCTCGGGGGCTACTGACATGGTTATGATTATTAGGGTACTTATGTTTAGTTACCCTAGCTGTATAAAGGTTCATGCCCCTTGAAGATTTAGGATGAAGGCCCATGAAGCATCTGATGGAAGCCTTAGTCGTATTAGATAAAGGAAAAAGGAATCGATGTTGTGTTGATGTTGTAATCATAAATGTATAATGTATCTGTATACGGCTTTGAGACCCAGCCTATTATATATAGGACGGGAGAAGCCTATGAGGAGGTACCAAAAACTCCCAAGCAATCTGTAATAGCTTTGTTCATCAATAATCAGGCGACTTCAACTCCCTTGTTTGCTTGACATCTGATGAAATCCCTAGCGTTCTCTCTTCCATGAAACCCTAAGTCCATAACCATGGGCATTGCCGAGGTTACGCCTCGTCACCTGGTCTCCCCCTGATGAGTGCATATTTGCGTCATGTTTTATATTATTATTTTACATTGTAGATATAGGATCTTGGTATTTTACGGTGCTCGCGCACACATTTTATGTCTGTTTTCACCAGGATCAGGACAGATGATGGATACAATGGACACAATTCTTGGAGCAGTTGTACTAAGGAGAAAAGGAGTCAAAAACAATGTAAATCACTTATTTGGGAAGTATCAATAATACTAGAAGAAAACCCGAAGCGAACAAGACATACAGACGGTTCAACGACAAACTATACGGCGGGAATAAATTTTTCGGCCACATAGTTCCCGCCGTAAAGTTGGCGCCGCCACCGCCTCCTCAGATAGTTTCACCCCATGCAACTGGATCAGGGAGACGACATACATAACACCTAGAAATCGCCGAAACCTCACCTCCGGAAGGCATCTGGAGGGGGAACTCATCCACCGGGGATCCATCTTCACCCTGCGCAGATCCAGGAGGCTAAGGCATTGATCTTCATCATCAACCGCTGCATCACCACCATCTCCATCCATCCCATCTACATCTTGTCTAGATCTTGTTGTAATTTCCGTACTCGTTGTGGATTTATACAAGTACTATTCATCTATGATAGATTCCATTGTTATTGCCATGATGTTTATTGCCTCCATGTCTGAGTAGATCATTAGTTCTTGGGGAGATGGAGAAACCATAGCATGAGATTGAAATAAGATAAAGTTTATTTTGATATTCATCGCTGTGACCATGTATTAGATTGTCTTCATCTTGATGTTGAGAGAAGTCGACCTCGCAATATTTGCCTCTCATGGGGACTTGATGGAGGGAACTACTTGTTGGTAGACGGAGGTGTGTTACCACTTACAGTGACTATAAAGCTGTTAGCACCCCTTACGTATCAACTTGGGAATCGAGGAAACTCATGGAACACTATCCATACCATAGGATACATCCTACAGGATTAAGTCCCTTAATAGCGCAGTAATTTGATTGATGTCGATTGCTGACTGCTGTGGTTATGAGAATGATGTGAGCAGCGGTTGATGCCTATTTGTCCAGATACGGAGTTCCTCCCACACATACATAGTTGAGAATATTCATGATAATAATATTTATCTTAGCTCCTTATAATTCTAGAGGTGTATCCATTACTCCCTGAGAACGCCTTTTCCCCCTATTACAGTTATAATCTCTCTTACATACGCGATACTTACTTTCTGTGTTTAGTTGTTTTACTTTATTTATTGTTGCTCTTATACCAACTCCCCCCCAAACACCTTTTTACGTAATACTCACATTTTATCTTGTCACTTAGAACTTTATTTAGCATTTCTATTGTAATATTTATTTCAAGAGTTATTAGACTTTAGACTCCTGCTCCCTGTGGAATCGATATTTTTATTTCAAAACTATCTATAAACGATCTATGCACTTGCAGTCATCACCCCCGAGTTCTCATATTTCCTTGGCTCACAATAACATTATTACCCTATTTCGCTGATTTGGCTATCTCGGGCCGAATGGGGGCTTTCTTCCCTTCTAGCACATTCATGGGGAACGGTTGTTGGTCAATTTCCATGTTGGCAAAGCTAAATCGTATGTTGTTGATGTCTTATTATATCTGCTATCGGAATACATTATAGTCTATAGTGTTATGAGGATAGATGTTTATGATGCTTATAGTACATGTTGCGTCTCATCTCAATAGTAGGCGGCATAACATGATCGATCCGAATTATTTTATCCTTCAACAGAGCATAGAATATTTTGTCGCATTTGGCTACATCAAAACTGCATTTGAATTCATTTTCTCAATCCCTTTTGATTGGCTTAAGATCCTCGCATACATGCGGTTTAGACTTAGCCGGCCATATGAACTCGGTCGTGTAAAGTTCCTACTCCTATATTGAGTTGTTGTCTTCCGGATTACTCACATGGATGATTTGACTTCTTCCTAAACTACGATCATCCTGAAGGGGTTCTAACATGGGTGTACCTTATAGGTACTTGAGATTACCTATACGGTCGAGCCCAAGAAGGAGTCCATAGTGTGAACGAAGCCCAATAAGGATTCGGGTGGCCCACAGGAATACAACTTCTTGAAGAGGACGACAAAGTGTAGATCGAAATTTAAAGGGGAAACCCTGAACTTGTAACCTACTCGACCTGCTACCCCAAGACCTAGACTCTCTCTATAAGCACTAGGAGGGGTAGCAAGGAGGACATTCCACAACCCTCGCATACACCTCGCCAGATTGCATTTGGGCACCCTTGTAACTTTTGACTCCCACATAATCAAGAGCAGACAAGTAGGAGTAGGGTCCTCTTCGAGGCCTGAACCTGGGTAAACGTCGTCTCACCTATATGCTTGTTTGCTAGCCTATCGATGCCTCCAACGCTCCCCACTTTCTCGAACCTAAATCCAGCAACGATGGGCATTAATGAGTTAACCCCTCGTCAATTAGCATCGTCTGTGGGAAACGGGAGTGTTGATGTTGTGGCTTCCTCGGCCCCATCAATTGCGATCTATGACTCTGCTACAGCAAATACTCGCCTCCTCTTTGACGCCTTCGACTTCACTGTCCATGCACCGACGACTCGCCCGGATTTCGGGTCCGTGGGTGATGGGATCGACCTGGCGATCGGAAGGCTACGCTTCTAGGTCGGCCAGATCGGCACGTTTCGCCTTCCTGATCAGCCGCAGGCTCCTTCTATTGCCCCGGCATCATGGTTCCCACCACCAATCGGCACTCTGAGCGAGCTCAACGCATAGGCATTAGTCGAGGACACGGATAGCAACAACAGTTGTGAGTCCGATCTGTGTGATCTGGCATCGGAAGACGGAGCCTATGGCTCTAGATGTGAGAGTTGTGGGAGAAATGCCCCCCTAGCCACTACATGTGTGCCGTCATCAACACTGGCAGTGATGGTGGCACTCAAGGGAACACCAGCGGTGAAGGCGGCACCCAAAGGAACACCGGCACCAACGGTGGCATCCCAATCACAAATGGTGCCCCTACCAACGGTGCACCTACCAATGGTGCACCCAACCCCCAACCCCGACAACAACAACGAGAACGCCAACAATGGGACATAATTCCAGCAAACCCACCTCAACTAGGCAGAATGGGCAAGGTGCAGGGAGGCCCTGCACGGCAATCCCCTGCCACCAAACACGTCGCATCAGATGCTAATGGGGTACCATTGGCTACTGATGAGTGCATATTTGCATCATGTTTTACATTATTATTTTGCATTGTAGATGTAGGATCTTGGTATTTTACGGCATTCTCGCGCACATTTTATGTCTGTTTTAGCCAGGATTAGGACAGATGATGGATCCAATGGACACAATTCTTGGAGCAGTTGTACTGAGGATAAAAGGAGTCAAAAACAACATAAATCGCTTATTTGGGAAATATTAATAACACCAGAAGAAAACCCGAAGCGAACAAGCCATACAGAAGGTTCAACAACCAACTATACGACAGGAATAAATTTTCCAGCCATATAGTTCCTGCCGTATAGTTGGCGCCGCCACCGCCTCCTCTAATAGTTTCACCTTGTACAACTGGATCGGAGATACGACATACAGAACACCCAGAAATCGCCGAAACCTCACCTCCTGAAGGCATATGGAGGGGGAACTCATCCACCGGGTATCCATCTTCGCCCTGCGCAGATCCGGGAGGTTAAGGCATCGATCTTTATCATCCACCACTACATCACCACCATCTCTATCCATCCCATCTACATCCTGTCTAGATCTTGTTGTTGTCGTCGGATTGATGACAAGTACGCCATGAGGGGGTCCTCGAGGCGTGTGGAAGAGAGGGGTGTGAGACATACGGTATTCCGGGATGGTGAGCACACAAGTTTACCCAGGTTCAAATCCACCGGCTTTGGACGGATCCTACTCCTGCTAACAATCCAGTAATACGGCAGAGCCGGAATATGGGTTACAAGGGTTTCGCCTGTGCGAGTTGAGATTGTAGACTATTGTCGGGTGCCCTAAAGTCTCTCCCTAGGACGACTTATATAGATATCCGGCCTAGGGTTTACAGGAGAGACCTATCCGGCTACGACTAAGAGTCGATTATAGAGTACATCTTCAACTACAAGTAACACTACAGGCCTATGTCGGTAAGTCATCTAGGCCTTCCCGTAGCCGGACTGGACTCCGTGTCTTCTCCCTGACTGGGATGCCCGTGAAGCAAATCTCTAACCCAAAGTGAGCCACCCTGGTCAGTGAGGCACAGTGAGGATACCCGGAAAGTATATCCCCAATAGCAGCCCTCGGAAGCCTCCAAGATCCAGAGTTGGATTTCATCATCGCCTAGCTTGATCTTTGGCTTGCAGAATCTTGAAGGGTTCCTGAGACTTCAAAAGAAAGGATAGGATCCGAGTCTAAAAATGAGTCAGACTTGTGAGTACATTATTCAGGTTTCTAGCTCTAAATTCAAACTTAAGACAGGACTTGGTCTCTGACGTAACCTGACATCAGTCAAGGTCAAGTCATGTCATTGACAGACATTCCTGACAACACGACCATTGGTGGGTCTGCTTCGCACAGAACCGAGGCGTCATTTTAATGCGTACATGGAGATCAAGGCGGCATAATCCTCACGAGGAAGTTACGAAACTCCTTCCACGACGCGTGGCACGGTTACTGTTTTGTTCACATGAATCTTGGCGCAGCTGAAGGATATAAGGGGTTGAGATTCTTCCCTTTGTTCTTCACCAACACTTGCGCCTCCTCCTTCCCCTTGACGCCTCCCACGAACAGAGCTCCTCTGCCAACCCAACTCCCACAGCGTCGCCCATCTCTGGTCACCAGAGCCCAAAAGATGGCTGAAGCCTCATCTTCCGCCACGGCGGTGACAGCAGCGATGTCGGTGGCGGAGAAGAAGGAAAGTTTTCATGGGGTTTGGATTCCCTATGTCCTTGACGACACCAAGCTTCGTCTTGTGGAGAATAAGGGGCTCCTCCGCGCCGGCGACTGGCAGAGCGGCTACAGAGTAACCGTCCCCACCCCTAACACCGACGAGCGAGTGCATTTTGGCACTCACCTTGACAAAGGTTTGACTTTCCCCCCTCAGATTTCTTTTCTGAGATGATAGACCATTAGGGAGTTCAACTCCACCATCTCCCCCGAACTCTCTCTTAGATATGAACGCCTACGCTTCTTTGTGCAAGGGGTATCTCGGCATTAGGCCGAGCCTTCTTCTTTTCTGGTTTTACTTCCATACACGAAGAAATTCCATCACCGCCGATAATCCCTACATTACCGGTATGCTCAGCTTTTCTGTTAGAAGAGAATGTGTCTATCCTAGGATTAAGGCTAGCGAGTCGGTTAAAAGTGGCCGTCCATGTTCTTTTACCATAACGACAGACCGGCTCCTGCCAAAGCCACTGCTTTGCCGGCTTTTGTTGACAGCGCCGCCACGCCCCAAGAATCCTTGGACACGGATGCTCTGGCTCTCACGGATGATCTACTTCTTGCAAAGAGGTGGATCGAATATCTAATGAAGCACAAGGGTCTGAAAGGATCCGACTTAGTCCATTGCTGGCTGGCGTGCCGGATTTATCCTCTTCAACACCATGGAGACTGGCTTATGCACTCCATTACCAAGAGCAAAATAGACTCTCTCTGGATCTGCTCCAAGGCTTATTCGGATAAGGACTACGAGTGCCAAATCAAATGGATGATCAAGGAGCAGGTCGAGAGGAAGATTCCGGATTTGTCCCTGGACATGGCTACAGCTGACAATCCTGTGATACTAGTAAGTTTTTCAGCAGTAACTCGAATATGTGTTCATCTTTATACATTGTCGTGTCTTTTTGAAATGTTGGGATATATCTTCTTTTCATCTTGCTGACCTCCCCGAGTCGGAGCTTTCTACTATCGAGGGATATCCTCCCGAGCTATCTCAGGATGATGGAGAATTGGTTCCACTACCAGATGCGCTTACCCGAAAGCGTAAGGCTCCGACAGTGTCTATCAGCACAAAATAAGTGCCCATTGTGAAGAGGTAACTTTCCTCACAAGGTCTTTGCATTTTATCTATTATTCTTTCTGAAGTGTAATGATTTTCGTTCTATTACCTCTTCAGAGCTAGACAACTCACCAAGGGCAAGGGGAAAGGAGGCTTGTCAAAGCCCCTGCGCCAGTCAAAGCCGAATTTGTCTTCACCTGCCGCAGCACCTCCGACTCCTGCCCCATGGCCTTCCACAGCACCGGAGATTACTCCATCTCCACCTGTTGCGGAAGATCCGGCTCAAGAAAAAGAGCCAGCGATCCTTGGGTCACAAACTGACGTCGCCATGGGTGGCTCGGAACTTGATAAGGGTGAACCCTCTAAGGGTAATGATCCCTCGGCAGAGGTCTTCGCTGAAAACCTCCTCAGCAATTCGAGTCTTGCCAGACTTGGCATTACTCAGAAATCTGGGGAGGAAATCCAACGGCTAGCCTAGCAATGCTTGGAAAGCTGGAATATCACCGTCAAGGAAGAGGCGCAAGAAGCCTAGGACGTTAAGTACTCCGAGCTTCTTGACCAGGTTCGTCTTCGGGACGAGAAGCTAAAAGCTGGCGTGCTTTCGCCACCGCCAGTAATCCTGCTAACCCTCGCCGAGAAGGTTACTACTGAGGTAAACATGAGCTTGGGCAAGCTCACTCATGAACAATATGTAAGTCGGAATTCCAACTCACCTTTTCCTTATTTTATATCATATCTTCTAGCCCCCAAGCATGAAGTTGGATAGATAATCCCAATTTATGCTTTCATAGGATGCCAAAGAATGAACTAGTGTAGCCCCCAAGGCTCATGCTGATATTAGTTAAAATATTAGCCCGAGTCTTTAATAGACTTCTGACTCTAGGTATTCTGACTTACAGAAAGTTAATTCATATAAGCAGGAATTATTAAAGAATATCTGCAACAAGCGGAGAGAGATCAGAGCTCTCTGGCTTGAAAATGCTCAATTAAAGGTGTCCAAGGATGAGGCTAAAGGTAATCATTTCAGTCCTTAACCTTGCTCTTTTTTGCTTTCATAGTCGAATTTCATATTCAACTATTTTTTTTGCTCACAGCACTGGTCAAACAATCCTACGCCATGATTGAAGAGGCCAAGAATATTAAGACCCTGGAGGTGCACAATGCTGACTTGCACCGAGAGCTGAACAAACTCAAGGCGGATCATGAGCAGAGCATTGCTCAAGTTCTCGAATCTTCCTCCATGGCCACCGAAGAACGCGGTCACAAGATCACGGTCCATGATAAGAAAATCTCGGATCTCAATGCTGAGCTATTCAGATAAAAGGACATCACGGAGGCACTCCGGGCTGAACTCCAGAGCCTTAGGGCGGAGAAGACCAAAGTTCACGATGTCATCTTCGGTATATTTCCTTCTTTCTGACTTTCTCTTTTCCGACTGTATGAGTTGGATATTTTTTACTGAACTCTACTTCATATGCATAGGTCCTCTGAACTTACTATATTCTTCTTCCACCGAGTCTCGCACTAGCCGGCTTACACAACTCGGTGATTTGCTTCACGATTTCCGCCAATCCTTGGAGGATATTGGCGAAGTACTCAAAGTTCTAGACATGGATAAAATGTCTAGCTTTGAGGTGCGAGACAAGGCTAAGGAGATTCCCCAGCTCGTCCAAGACTGGAACATGTCCTATGCACAGACCGCGGCACAAAACGCCCTCACAATGGTTATGAGCCACCATGGAAGCATGGATATCTAGCAAGTAACTAGAGGATACTCAACTATGGATGAAGACAGACAAGAGCAAGATATCAAGGCCATCATGGACTCCTGTGCCGGATATGGATGTCATGTAGCTGATCTAACCAGTTACGACACTCCTTTCTTCACTCGCGTAGAGACGCCTCCTCCGCCCGCCGAAGAAACTAGTGAAGCTTCCGATGACGAATAAACCGTATCGGATTTGAATGTCTCGAAAAGATATCTAGGCGAGGGTGATGTCTCCAGTGAGCCGACAGCTCCTACCTCTCCTCCTGCATCATAAAGTGCTAGAAAAAATAATGTGTTATTCTGAAACAATCGAATTGTAAATAAGCAGTGTAATATTTTTGCTAGTTCTAAGATTTGATATTCCTATTTAGCACTTTTGTCTTTATTTTGTCGTGCCTGAAATTTTTGCATCAGCACTTTTTTGTTTTGTCTATACTTATCATTTATCTGGCTTTCCGCCTCATCCCTTTCGTGAGCCGGCTAACCTTCCACACGGAATCTCTGCCGAGCAACGGAGCTCAATTGCTAACCAAGTTTAAACTCGGAAAAAGAGCCGGCTTTTAGTACCAACAATTTACTACTCGGAAAATGCTCGCATCCGGAAATCTGATAAAGAACCCAAGTACAAACTAGAAAATTTAGATGATACCCGAAGGTACCATTTTTATAATCGGAAATCTAACCAGAACAAACATGAGAATAAAGTACTTTCAAGTATTCTGGGATTTTCGACTTTGAAATGATAATTCGGAAATAAGATGGTAATAAAAACTTCTCAAAGAATATTGAGGCAACCAATACTTTATTTCTCATTGAACATGTACATATATATGATTACAAAAAAAGAAATTTTAAGAATAAAAGGGACGAACGCCCTCACAATGGTTATGAGCCACCATGGAAGCATGGAGATCAAGCAAGCTAGAGGATATTCAACTATGGATGAAGACGGACAAGAGCAAGATATCAAGGCCATCATGGACTCCTGTGCTGGATATGGATGTCATGTAGCTGATCTAACCAGTTACGACACTCCTTTCTTCACTCGCGTAGAGACTCCTCCTCCGCCCGCCGAAGAAACTGGTGAAGCTTCCAACGACGAACAAACCGTATCGGATTTGAACGTCTCGAAAAGATATCTAGGCGAGGGTGATGTCTAAAGTGAGATAGAAGCTCCTACCTCTCCTCCTGCATCATAAAGTGCTAGGAAAAACAATGTGTTATTCTGAAACAATCGGATTGTAAATAAGTAGTGTAATATTTTTACTAGTGCTAAGATTTGATATTCCTATTTAGCACTTTTGTCTTTATTTTGTCGTGCCTGAAATTTTTGCATAAGCACTTTTTTGTTGTGTCTATACTTATCGTTTATCTGGATTTCCGCCTTGTCCCTTTCGTGAGCCGGCTAATCTTCCACACGGAATCTCTACCGAGCAACGGAGCTCAATTGCTAAACCAGTTTAAACTCGGAAACATAGACGGCTTTTAGTACCAACAATTCACTACTCGGAAAATGCCTGCATCCGGAAATCTGATAAAGAACCCAAGTACAAACTAGAAAATTTAGATGATACCCGAAGGTAGCATTTTTATAATCGGAAATCTAACCAGAACAAACATGAGCATAAAGTACTTTCAAGTATTTTGGGATTTTCGACTTTGAAATGATCATTCCGAAATAAGATGGTAATAAAAACTTCTCAGAGAATATTGAGGCAACCAATACTCTATTTATCATTGAACATGTACACATATATGATTACAAAGAAAGAAATTTTAAGAATAAAAGGGCCGTAGCCGAGCAATATTCCACGGTCTGTCTAATTCTTCCGGGTCTGTACTGCCTCCAGCTCTCTTTCTTTTCTTAGTAGCAGGTCTTTCTTTGACTGGTCGCATATCAGTTAAATAGTAATAACCATTGTGCAATACTCGGCTAACTAAAAATGGCCCTTCCCATACTAGGGAAAGTTTGTGCTTTCTTTTCTGCACAAGCCGGAGAACCAAATCGCCCTTACTAAAAGATCAGTTTCTAACTCTCTAGCTATGATACTTGCATAACTTCTGCTGATAGGCTGTTGATCTCATCTCAGCAACGACGCAAACTTCTTTGATTAAATCTAGATCATTTTGTCGAAAAATTTCGGCATCCTCTTAAATATATTCAGAAACGTGGGGAGAAGTATGAATCAAATTGCTAGGAAGAACTGCTTCTGCGCCATAGACCAAGAAGAAAGGTGTGTATTCGGTTGACCTATTCAGAGTTGTTCTCAAGCTCCATATTATAGACGGTAACTCATCTGCCCAAGCCCTCGCAGCACGATGAAGTGGTTCTTTGAGTCTTTGTTTGAGGCCTTGTAGGATTAAACCATTTGCTCTTTCAACTTGTCCATTAGCTTGTGGATGTGCGACTGATGCAATGTCAAGCCAGATATTTTGTTCATTGCAGAATTCGGCAAGTTCTCCCATAGAAAAATTACTCCCATTGTCCGTAATAATGCTATGCGGATAACTGTATCGGATTATAACATCCTCGACAAATCTTCTGGCTATTGCTCCATCATAACTTGTGACGGGTTTAGCCTCAATTCATTTTGTGAATTTATCCACCATCACTAAGAGGTGAGTAAATCTACTTGGAGCCCGTTTAAACGGTCCTACCATGTCAATCTCCCAGAACATGAAGGGCCATGTTATAGGTATTGTCCGTAGCTGATCAGCCAGAACATGAGCTTGTTTGGCATACTTTTGGCAGCCTTTGCACGTCTTGACTAGCCGTTCATCATCTGCCTTAGCTGTAAGCCAGAAAAAACCGTGTTTGAAAGCTTTTGCCACTAAAGATTTGGCTGTAGCGTGATGACCGCATTCGCCTTCATGGATTTCCCTTAGGATTTCCACTCCTTCCTCCGGAGATACACATCGCTGGAAGACCCCAGACACACTCCGCTTATTGAGCTTACCACTTATAATAGTATAGGATTTTGCTCGTCGGATGTTCTGCCGGCTCAGAACCTCGTCTTCGGGTAATTTTCTATCTACCAAGTAATCAAGGTAGAGTTGAGTCCAGATAGGAATCACAGCCATAACTACTATTAAAGGTGAGTCAGATTTGGTCGGATATTCCTCATCAACTCCTTTTATTGAAGGAACTTTGAGGTGCTCTAAAAAAGCGCCATCCGGGACCTTTTTCCACGCAGAGCCTATATGAGATAATGCATTTGCTTCCTCATTTTCTGTTCGAGGGATGTGTTGAACCTCAAACCCTTCGAACAATTTAGATAGTTCATCCACAATAGCTTTGTATGCTGCCATGTGTTTGTTTGCATTACAGATATTCGACACTTGTTGAGCAACAAGATCCGAATCTCCATAACACATTAATCGTCAGATGCTGATATCCTTAGCGATCCGGATTCCATGCAGCAGTGCTTCTTATTCAGCAATGTTATTTGTTGCCATGAAGTGGATCTGCAAAACATAAAAAAGTTTATCTCCTTGGGGTGATTTGAGCACCACACCAGCCCCCGAGCGCCTTAGACCCATCAAAATGCAAGGTCCAGTATTCCGACTCTGGGAGGTCATATTTTCTATTGTCTCTATCCAATCAGTGACAAAGTCAGCCAGAATTTGGGATTTGATTATTGTACGAGGTTTATACTCAATGTCGAAAGCTGAAAGCTCTATGCCCCATTTTGCGACACGTCCTGTAGCATCGCTATTGTTGATTATGTCTCTCATGGGAGCTGTGCTCACCATGGTAATTGGGTGTTCCTGAAAGTAATGCTGCAGCTTCCGGGATGTGAAGAACACACCATAGGCCAGCTTTTGATAGTGTGGATACCGCTGTTTTGATTTAGTTAGGACCTCACTGATGTAGTAAGTCGGTCGCTGCACCAGGTGTTCCTATTTTTCCTCTGGTCTCTCCACCACCATGACGACACTAATGAGTCTGTTTGTCGTAGCGAGATAAAGCAACATCGATTCCTGAGGTTCTGGTGCTTCAAGGATAGGAGAGGAAGAGAGTACTGCTTTCAAGTCTTATAGTGCAGCTTCATCTTCATCAGTCCAAATGAATTTTTTGGTCTTTTCAGGAGCTTGTAGAGTGGTGCAGCTCGTTCACCGAGCCGGCTTACAAACCGACTGTTTGCAGCAATGCAACCAGTTAGTATTTGGACGTCCTTCAGGCAAGTTGGCCTAGAAATATTAAGAATAGCCTTGATTTTGTCACGGTTCACCTCTATGCCTCTTTGAGACACAATGAAACCCAACAATTTGCCGGCTGGTATTCCAAAGAAGCACTTCTTCAGGTTAAGCATTATGTTGTATTTGCGTAGATTGGCGAATGTTTCCTCCAAGTCGGAAATTAGAGTTTCCTTCTTTTTGGACATCACCGCAATGTCTTCCACGTATGCATGTACATTGTGTCCGATTTGATCGTGTAGGCAACGCTGCATAGTGCGCTGGTAGGTAGCTCCTGCGTTCTTGAGCCCAAATGGCATCGTAACGAAACAAAAGGTTCCAAAGGGGGTTATGAATAAAGTTTTTACTTTGTCTGATTCCTTCATCCGAATTTGGTGATAACCGGAATATGCGTCGAGAAAACATAGGAGTTTCGAGCCTGCCGTAGAATCGATAACTTGATCAATTCTAGGTAGAGCGAACGGATCTTAGGGACAAGCCTTGTTCAAGGTGGTATAATGAACACACATCCTTAATTCAGTGGTGTCCTTTTTAGGGACCATTACAAGATTGGCCAACCACTCAGTGTGGATGACCTCTTCTATGAATCCGGCTAACTCGAGCCGAGCTAGTTCCTTAGCTATTGCTTTTCGCCTTTCATTGCCAAAATGTTGTAAGGATTGTTTGACGGGTTTAGCATTTGGGTGTACATTTAGAGAGTGCTCGGCAAGTTCCCTTGGTACTCCGATCATGTCAGATGGCTGCCATGCGAAGATATTTTGATTTGCTTTGAGGAACTTGATGAGCGTGCTTTCCTATGCACTATCTAAACCTACACCTATCTGGGTCACCTTGGAGGGGTCATCATACTTCAACGGCATCGTCTTCGTCTCTTCTGATGCCTAGAACTCCGGAATCGGCTTTATAGCCTTCTTCGTCGCGGGCATCTCGGACGGGTCGATGGTCTTCTTGATCTCCTGGTACTCCTAGGCATGTAGCACGACTTCAGCAAAGGCGGCATTTCCATCCTCGCACTCTCGTGCCTTCTTCGGGTCTCCCCTGATGGTGATCGCGCCTTTGGGACCTGGAATTTTCATCATATTGTAAATGTAACAAGGATGAGCCATAAAAGCCTAGTAAGCCGGCCATCCAAATATAGCGTGGTAGGCACTCTTGAACAGGACCACTTCGAAGGAAAGCACTTCCGTCCAGTAGTTCTTTGGAGTTCCAAAGGTAACATCCAAAGTGATCTCTCCCAGGGAATTTGCTTGTCTTCCTGGGACAACTCCGTGAAAGATCACAGAGCTGTGATTCAGCTGAGTCTCTAAGATCCACATCTGACGTAGCGTTTCGACATATAAAATGTTGATGTTGCTGCCGCCGTCCATGAGAGTCTTGGAGAAACCATAGCCGTCAATGAGTGGATTAACGATTAAGGCGTATTTTTCTTGCCTGTGTAACTTAGGCGGATGATCAGCACGGTTAAAGGTGATTATCACTTCTGCCAGTCCAAGAATTGTGGGATAGCCGGAACAGTTGCATTGAGTTCATGCAGTATTGCTTTCTTGACCTTAGTTGGTTGAGACCCAAGGAAAGTGACATAAGTGTCTTTCTTCGTAGGGGAGTTTTTCTTTCCATCCGACTTGGGATTTGAAGGCTCTACATCCTCCATGTCGGAATCTTCCTTGGTCTCTTTCTCTTTTTTGATATTCTTCTTTACCTTCTTCTGCTTAGCTCTATAGCCAGTGGTTTCGTCCTTCTTGATGTAGTCATTGAAACGACACTCGGCATTTGTATGGGACGAGCCCCCATTGGGATCTAAGTGATGCACACACGGGTTATTAGCAATGTCGGCCCATGAGTAGGTTTTGCCAGGTTGCTGGTCTCCTCTACCTTGGACCCTTGATGTCCCACGGCCGTGTCCTCGGCCATCACCGCGCCCTCCTCGTCTTCCAGACCCGAAAGTAGCAGTAACGACCGCTATTTCTGTGTTGGGCTTTTCTTTCGAGGTGTTCTTGTGCTTCTGAGCTTGTTGCTTTGGTTGTTTTTCCGACTATGGCATAGCTAGGACGTTCAGTAATCCTTCTGCGTCGTTGTCAGCATCTGCATACTTGCTTGCTGTTTCTACAATCTCCCCCAAATCAGTGACCTTGTCGCACTTCAAGCGATGACGTAGTAAACCAATTGGGAGTCCTGCAATGAAAGCTTCAATCGCAGTTTGGTTTACTCCTTCGCATGAGTTCTTGGTGTCGATCCATCATCCGAGGTAATCTAGGCAAGTTTCTCCGGCTTTCTGGGTGCAACGCTGTAGGTATCCTACCGTACGGGGCCTCTGGTATGTGCCTTCGAAATTCCAAAAGAACACGCTTTGCATGTCATACCAGTTGTGAATGGTATTCTCCGGAAGTTCATTGAGCCAGGATCGTGTCGTCTTCCGTAGCATAAGTGGGAGATATCAGGTTGCAACCAAGCTATTTTCGCCTTTGGCGATGCAGCAAGCCTATAAAAATCCTGGAGCCAAGTATCTGGCTGAGCTACACCATCGTAGGCCTGAATATGCCTTGAGATAGCAAACCCTTCCAGGAAGTGTATTTGTCGAATGCACGGTCCAAAGCATATTGGACCCACATAGATTTCATCGTTCTCGTAGCACCGCGCCTCTATGTTAGAATTGATCTAGTGTCTCGCATCAGTTGGTGATAGAGAACACCGTCTTAGTGGTTGGCTGTGGCTGTGGTGCCTTGGAGCCGGCCTTCTTCTTCTGCCACCACCTCCGCCACGACGCCCCCTTGAGAGCTGTTGTGGTGGCTACTTGGTGGAGATGGTGGTTCAAGTGGATTGTTTCCGGCCGATCGCCGGCCTCCATCCGGAGCATCATTATTCCAGTTCCAGGGAGGGTCTTCATTACGACGAGCCCCCTAACGTCTTGACTCGGAATGGTGTCCATCGTTCCTTTGTCCAGCATTCCCCCCAGCGTGGTGGGGTTCAGCCATATGGCTTGTGTGTCTAGGAGGTGGCATCCTTTGGAGATCCTCCTCCCGACGTTTCTCTTTGTCATCTTCCCTGTGATTGTTCGACTCTCACCGAGGAGGGTATCTCGGATACAGTGCTGCAACTGCGTCTTGCTCTGCGGCTGGGCAACATTGCTCTAGTCACACGCGGTTCTGTGACGTTGGCCTGAAGATCCGGTTCTTGTGTAATTATCTTCCTGATGGTCAGAACGGTAATGCTGTTCCGGAGCCCGTTGGGGCATGATATCATCCTAGGCCGGATCCATGCGACATTGGTCAGATCGAGAGACCAGTTTTCTGCTCCTGGATTTCGTGACCTTTTGTTGCTCTAGACCCTTGGTGAGCAGCTTTATGCCCAGCCAAACCTCTTCTGGGCTTGGATTATTTGCCAGGATATCTCGAACCATGGTGGTGTTCTGTACTGGTGTTGGGTACACCAGATCTCCATTGCTGTCGTTCCGAGGCATCCCTGGGTCTCCCTCAAAGAGGACTTTGTGGACTTCCGAAAATTTGTCGGCTCGCACGTGGCCTTTCTGGGTCTTTTGATGCTGTAGAGAGATGAGCTTCTCCGCAGTAGCTATACGCTTATTTTCTTCCTCGATGTTTTTGGCTTCATCTAGGAGTACTTGGCGACACACTTCTAGGGCTTCAGCCCTTTCTTCCAATTCTACAGTAGTAAGTTCTGCAGCTGTAGGGATAGGCATAGTTAACGCAGCATCGATGAGTTCACGGGCACCAGTAGTGACCACGTGTCCATCCACCGAAGCTTCTTTTGGCTCGTCTAGGATTAAAGCTCCATCCGAGTCTTCTTCGTAATCCTCGGCAACCACTTCCTCCACTGGAGGATCTTTTGTCGGGGTCTTGTTCTTCTTGTTCCTCTTCTTTGCCTTCTTGGCAGCGCCGATAGCAAAGACGGCTTTGGGTCCGTTTCCCGGAGTCAAGCTCTGATCGGTACTTTTGGACATTTGGACATCGGGGTTAGCTCCGAGATCCATATCATCCTGCGTTTTGGGAGAATTTTCTCCGGATCCTTCGTCCATGGCTTCTCCTTCTTCTACATCTTTGGAGTTAAACTCCTCTTCATATTCCACGGAGAACTTTCGGAAATCTGCCGGTGTCATGGAGTCATCCGAAGATGCTGGTAAGTTGGTGTTTGTTCCGATCGCCTCTAGCACCAAATCTTCGTTGTCTCTAGCATCGGTAGAGCCGGATCCGGATCCAACATATCCGATGAAGTGCGATGGGAGCGTCTTGAGGTAGTTGCGACTTTCTTCATGGGCTTCCTCGAAAATTCTGATGGTTTCGAGAACCTCATCCACGCTTGCGTCTTTCATCATCATGCGCCTCAACGTGTGCCTCAGGAAAGGTTGGTCTGTTC
This sequence comes from Avena sativa, assembly GCA_916181665.1. NCBI lineage: Eukaryota > Viridiplantae > Streptophyta > Magnoliopsida > Poales > Poaceae > Avena > Avena sativa. Next base: position 228,592,410 of record OV702291.1, read on the forward strand.
CGGCCTTGGAAGAGCTAGAACCAGAGTTGTTGTCTTGCTCCTCTTGGATTTCGACCTCCGCGGGCAGATCGATCTGGGATTTGACCTTGCTAGGGAGATCCACTCCAGAGTCGGTTTGCATCGCAAGATCCGCTTCAGGTTCAGCTTTCTCCACTATCTCCGTGACAGGTGCGGGCTGGGTGGGATTAGGGTTTTCTAGGATCCGGAATTCTGCCGCCTCCACGGACAGAGGGGATCCGGAAACTTCTTCTGCCTCTATCATCACCACTGGGGTGGGTGGGGCAGGTTCAGCAAAGCCGATGTAAACATCAATCTCGCCAAAATACATGATGGTGTAGGCAGTCACAGCCTCCCTAGCCTAAATCCAAGTCTAGTCGAGAAGGTTGAGAGGGACATCGCTGGTGTAGAGGATGCAACCGACGGTGATAGTCTCGCCGATTATGATTCTTGCAGATTCCGCCCGAAACACAGATCCGAAGCTCACTTGCCCCACAGTGGGCGCTAACTGTCGTCGGATTGATGACAAGTACGCCATGAGGGGGTCCTCGAGGCGTGCGGAAGAGAGGGGTGTGAGACGTACGGTATTCTGGGACGGTGAGCACACAAGTTTACCTAGGTTCGAATCCACCGGCTTTGGATGGATCCTACTCCTGCTAGCAATCTAGTAATATGGCAGAGCTGGAATATGGATTACAAGGGTTTCACCTTTGCGAGTTGAGATTGTAGACTATTGTCGGGTGCCCTAAAGACTCTCCCTAGGACGGCTTATATAGATATACGGCCTAGGGTTTACAGGAGAGACCTATCCGGCTATGACTAAGAGTCGATTACAGAGTACATCTTGAGCTACAAGTAACACTACGGGCCTATGTCGGTAAGTCATCTGGGCCTTCCCATAGCCGGACTAGACTCCGTCTCTTCTCCCTGACTGGGCCGCCCGTGAAGCAAAGCTCTAACCCGAAGCGGGACACCCTGGTCAGTGAGGCACAGTAAGGATACCTGGAAAGTATATCCCCAACAGTTGTAATTTCCATACTCGTTGTGGATTTAAACAAGTACTATTCATCTATGATAGATTCCATTGTTATTGTCATGATGTTGATTGCCTCCATGTCTGAGAAGATCATTATTTTTGGGGAGATGGAGAAAACCTAGTATGAGACTGAAATAAGATAAAGTTTATTATGATATTCATCGTTGTGACCATGTGTTAGATTGTCTTCATCTTGATGTTGAGAGAAGTCGACCTCTCAATATTTGCCTCTCATGGGGACTTGATGGAGGGAACTACTTGTTGGTAGACGAAAGTGTGTTAGCACTTACAGTGACTATAAAGCTATTGGCACTCCTTACGTATCAACTTGGGAAACCGAGGAAACTCACGGAACACTATCCATGCCATGGGATACGTCCTACGGGATTACATCCCTTAATAGTTTAGAATTTTGATTGATGTCGATTGCTGACTGCTGTGGTTATGAGGATGATATGAGCAGCGGTTGCTGCCCATTTTTCCAAATACGGAGTTCCTCTCACACATACATAGTTGAGAATGTTCATGATAATACTCTTTACCTTAGCTCCTTATAATGCTAGTGGTGTATCTGCTACTCCCTGAGAATGTTTTCCCCTATTGTAGTTACAATCTCTCTTATGTACGCGATACTTACTTTCTGTGTTCAGTTGTTTTACTTTATTTATTGTTACTCTTATACCAAAAACACCAAAACACCTTTTTACGTAATACTCGCATTTTATCTTATCACTTAGAACTTTATTTACCATTTCTATTTTAATATTTATTTCAAGAGTTATTAGACTTTAGACTCCTGCTCCCTGTGGGATCGATATCTTTATTTCGAAACTAGCTATAAACGATATGTGCACTTGCAGTCATCAAGCTATTTTCTAGCGTTGTTGCCGGGGAGCTAAGCGTTGTAGGTCTTTTAGTTTTTACTTATTTATTTTGTCTTGCTAAGTTTTGTTTTGAGTTACAGGTTTCCACCAACATGATGGAGTTTGAGCATACGACTAGTGCTAACCCACTCAACCACTTTGGGAAGCCCTATGATATTTATAAAAGAGACAACTCCAATAAGAAGACAAGGGGGTTTGAAATGAATCCTCTACTACTCGGTATTCTACACAAGAAGAATTTACTGGAGATGAAGAAGATCATGATCCATATAAGAATATTGCATGTTTCAAAGATATATGTGGCACTTTTCAATTGACGGGATGTACTGCTAATGAGGTAAGGGTTAAACTTTTTAGTCAGACTTTGACTAGTACAACTCTCTCATGGTATAAATCTCTACCCCTGAAGCCACTACTACTTGGGATAATTTAGCCTATGAATTTCTAGCAAACTATTATCCATTATCAAAATCTTTTGGAATCAGGCGTCTTATAATGACTTGGAGGAACCGTTCTAATGAAGGACTAGTAAGAGCTTATATCAGATTTAAAGATTTACTATGTCTATGTCCTCATCATGGTTTGCCTGAATGGTATTTATTGCATATCTTTTATGGCGGTTTAATTGAAACTAATAAAGTTGAACTAGACTCTTTCACGGAAGGAGCCTTTATTGACCTACCTATAACTAAAGCTTGGGCTTTACTTACTAGAATTCACGATCATAGAGTTTCATAGAATTTTGCTCTAGGAAGTGAAGGAGGCGTAGAAATAGAACATGTGTGTATTCATGACTATAATAAAAAGGTCCATGTTAAAGAATTATCTAAAGAACTTTATTTGGATTCGGATCTTGTGTTGCAAGTTGTTAAAGCTTTTACAGAACATATCAAAGCTTTAAAAGAGGGTTTGGTCAAGTATGATCGACCACCGGAACCTGAGAAGAAAAGAGAAGATAAAGCAACACTGGCCTCCTTAGAACCAAAATATGAGATGCCTTTTCCTAACACTGCACAAAAGCATATTCTTGAATATGAACGGGTCAAAGCAGTACAAGAGAGGAAGGAAGAGGAAAGTATGCTAGAAGTCGTGGAACATCTGGAAGAAACCAAAGCTGAAGAGGTAACCAAGGAAGCAAGTATGGCTATGTACGCACATTGTAACATAGTTGAACTTGATGAAGATACTTCCATATTGGTTGAAGGTAAAACAAAGGTAAAAGATGTGGGTAAGCCTATTCTTCCCTGCATATTTAAAGAAACCTTGCATTATGGTTTATGCGATCTTGGCATCAAAGTTAATGTTATATCTTATGATTTCTATTTATAAATAAAAGAAGAAATAGAACTGGCTACAATTGAAAATACTGATATGACAATCATGTTAGCCAATAAAAATCTTAGAATTCCAATGGGAGTAGTTGAAGATGCAACTAACACAATTGGTAACACAAACTTTCCTATTGATTTTGTAGTTGTTGATATGCCAGCTGGCACTCTTTGCCCAATTATATTTGGAAGAAACTTTTTGAGTGATATAGGTGCCTATGTTGATTTCAAAAAGGAGATTGTGTCTCTTAAGCTTGGGGGAGCGCAAAAAGAATTCCACTTTTCCAAATTTAAGGACATGCCTTCACAAATACAAGAATAAGAGGAAGAGAAAACTATTGAGGAAATGGCAGCTCTTTTCTTTAGTAATCAAGAAGAAGAAATAAATGAAGACTCAAATTATGAATAAATAGTTATGGAGGACAAGTCCCTAGAAGAACTAGAAGATGAATTTGATTCACTTCCCATTATGGAACCTCCAACTAATGAGGATTTCGAAGAGCTAGAAAAGAGAGGGGACGAGGAATTACTACCCCCAGAATTGAAGACTCTACCAGATAATCTTAAAAACCAATTTTTAGATGATACAAATAAATTTCCTGTTATTATTAGTGCTAAACTTTCAGGAGAAGAAGAAGAAAAAGAACTCATGAAAATACTTAAGGAGCATCGCAAGGCCTTTGGGTACTCGATGGATGATTTGAAGGACATTAGTCCCATGATAACCGTCCATCGGATATTCATGGAAGAAGGTGCTAAACCAATTGTTGAAGTTAATAGAAGATTGAAGCCTGAAATGAAGGAAGTGATAAGAAAAGAAATTGAAGCCTACTAGACGCAGGTATAATCTATCTTGTTAAAGAAAGTGAATGGGTAAGTCCTGCTCATTGTGTCCCTAAGAAGGGCGGCTTTACTATTGTTCGTAATGAAAACAATGAATTGATACCTACTAGAACTATTGTTGGGCATAGGATGTGCATAGACTTTAGGAAATTGAATAAATAAACTAGGAAAGATCACTATCCTTTACTGTTCATAGATCAAACTTTAGAAAGGTTAGCAAACCACACTCATTTTTTCTACCTGGATGGATACTCTGGTTTTTCTCAAATAGTTGTTCATCCTGATGACCAACTTAAAACAACTTTCTTTAGTCCTTATGGTTTACATGCTTACCGACATATGCCTTTTGGTTTATGTAATGCTCCAGCTACTTTTCAAAGATGCATGACTGCTATTTTGCAGATTTTATAGAACTGATAATGGAAGTGTTTATGGATGACTTTTCTATCTATGGAACTCCGTTTACTAGTTGCTTGGATAATCTCAAAAGAGTTTTACAGCATTGCAAAGAAACCAATCTTGTTCAAAACTAGGAGAAGTGCCATTTTATGGTCAAAGAAGGTATAATCCTTGGACATAAGGTATCAGGTAAGGGAATTGAAGTGAATAGAGCTAAGGTTGAGGCCATAGAGAGAATGCGACAACCTTGGGATGTTAAAGGAATAAGAAGTTTCCTTTGGCATGTAGGTTTTTATAGAAGGTTCATTAGAAATTTCTCTGGAATATCTAAACCTTTGACTAACCTCCTACACAAGAGAGTAAGATTTAATTTTGATGATAAATGTCTTGAAGCCTTTGATAAACTCAAAAATGCTTTATCCTGTGCTCATATCATTAAACCACCTATCTAGGATACGACCTTTGACTTAATATGTGAAGCTAGTGATGATGGTGTAGGAGTAACTCTGGGACAACATATTGGTCACAGATTTAATAGTATACATCATGCTAGTAGAACCCTTAATGGTGCTCAAAATAATTACCTTAAGGAAGAAAGGGAACTTTTTGCTGTATTTTTCTCTTGGGATAAATTTCGTTCTTATATAGCTGATGCAAAAGTAAGAGTTCATATGGATCATGATAGTTTAAAAGAACTCCTTGAGAGGAAAGACCATAAGCCAAGACTGATCCGTTGGATTATTTCACTTCAAGAATTTGAGTTGCAGATTATGCAAAGGCAAAAAATAAAGATGTTGGATGCAGTGTCCATGTTTGCCTAGCAAGACACCAATCTTGTTGAGAGGAACTTTAGTCCCGATGATTTTCGTTTACGAGAATTATTTAATGAACTAAGGTCAATTCCTCCAAAAGATAAGAATTCATTGTTGATTGGAGGAGCTTGTTATCCTCGAATAAGCAAACAGTAAGTTCGAGGTAAGTGTTCCTACTCAAATAAGTGATTTGTTTTCACAGATTTTACTTCTGAATTTTTTTCCTTTGCATTCCTCATGTTTTTCTGAAGTTTCTGAGGGTTTATACCAACCATACGGGCGCAACTATACGAACAGAGAAAAATTTCCTGTCATATAGTTGGTTGTTAAATGCTCTGTATCCTCTTCGTGAAATTGTTTTCGATGTCTGGACCTAAACGGGCGCAACTATACGACCGGAGATAAAATTCCGGCCGTATAGTTGGTCGTTGAACTCTCAGACACTTTCGGTTTTTGATGTCCGTATCTATACGGTCGCAACTATACGACCAGAGCTAAAATTTTGGCCGTATAGTTGGTCGTTGAACTCTCAGACACTTTTGATTTTTGATGTCTGTATCTATACGGTCGCAACTATACGACCGGAGCTAAAATTCCGACCGTATGGTTGGTCGTTGAACTCTCAGACATTTTCGATTTTTGGTGTCTATATCTATACGGTTGCAACTATACGACCGGAGCCAATTTTCCGGCCGTATAGTTGGTCGTTAAGCTATCAGACACTTTTCGTTTGCCTTCTCGTTTTTATTCATATAAAAGAACGTTATTGTCGGTTCTGAGTCGTGACTTAACTGATCTAGACTTGAGATATTTGGAAATATCTGCCCGGAACCAACTATACGACCGGAGCTATATGGGTCGCGCCCGTATAGTTGGTCATTACGCAATAGGACTCTTCCAAATCCGTGATTTCTTTCCCTGTTTCGTTAAGATTCTTTTCTTGGGCGACAATTTGGTGTTTCTCGCAAGTTTTACCGACCTCTGACCCCCCCTTATATACTACCATTTTCTCTCTCTCTCTAATCATAATCTCTAGAAACCAATCCACCTCTTATTCACGCGTGAGGACACACAACCAAGGGACAGAAGCCAAGGAGAAAGGCTCCTATGGAGATCAGGAGCAATAGCGAGAAAGGCAAGGAGATAAATACCATCCCTATGGAGTTCCTCGACACCGACAATACACGCCGGAAGAGGGAGTTGAAGGCCCTCGAGATGAAGATTGAAGATATGGACAGGGATACGCCTGGGACACCCAAACATCTTCGGTTGTTGCGACTTTATCTTGACAAGCTTGATGAAGATATTAAGCAGACAACCGAAGCGGGTTTTTCTATGAGTCTTAAGGCACTACAAACACTTCAGGACAACAATGAGTTCATTAAAGAACAAGTGAAAGTGCTGGAGTGGAATAATCATTTCTATAAGCTACGTGTTAAAGAATTAGAAGCTGTCAATCAATGCCTCTGTCTTAGGCTGGCCTGTGAAGAGAAGACACCACGTGCCATGGCGCCACAGTGACCTACAATAATCACGGTATCAAATAATTGCAAGGCATTATTTGATCCCGCCTGGCTTGATTCCAAGCTTGGGGAGATCTTTAAGACTTTGTAATATATCCTATAAGTTTTACATTACTATTTTAGTTTCGCATTAGTTCAAACTAGAAATAAAGTTTGCATCATAAGAATTCCCTTCAGGAATAGTCGATCCCTTTTTATGAAATTCCGAGTTTATTATTATATATGGAGCAATATTGAGTTTGTTCTTATCTTATTAGATATATGAGTGGCTTGAGTATAATTTTACTTGCACTCGATGATATCAATAGGAGACTTCCACACTGATGGCTCAAAATATGTTGAGCTCGTTGGGAACCCCAAGGGGAAGGTATGATGAGCACATCAGCAAGTTTTCCCTCGGTTATGAAACCAAGGTTATCGAACCAGTAGGAGTAAGGAAACAACTCCAAGGTGTGGCTAGCCACTTGAAATCCTGCACAACACAACCACATAACTTTGCCCCAACTTACAGTGAGGTTGTTAATCTCAGTGGTTTTGCTGAAAACAAAGGATTAAATGTATAGTGTGGAAGATAGTAATTGCTTGCAGAAAGTAAACAGTAGAGGGTATATCAATGGTAAAAGAATGGACCGGGTTCCACAGTTCACTCGAGGTGTTTCTCCTTAAGATAGATAACAAGTTGGGTGAACAAATTACAGCGAGGCAATTGACAGATTGAGAAAGCATAACAATGCATATACTAGACATCTTGATTCCTATGAGATTTTATTGGGCATTACAACAGTATACATAGACCGTAATCCAACTGCATCTATGACTAATAATCCACCTTCAGGTTATCATCCGAACCCCTTCCAGTATTAAGTTGCAAGCAACAAATAATTGCATTAAGCAAAGTGTGTAAAGTAAACAATACAATCGCCCCATGGACAAAGGATCATTGTTTTATCCCTAGTAGCAATAGCACATCTACAACCTTAGAGATTCCTGTCACTTCCCCAGATTACTAGAGGCATGAACCCACTATCGAGCATAAATACTCCCTCTTGGAATTGCAAGCATCTACTTGGACAAGATAGCTACTTACAACAGAGAGCATGCAAGATCACAAATAACATAGACATGATAGAATTAATAATCAATCTGAAATAGTATCTTAATATCCATCGGATCCCCACAAACACAACATGTAAGATTACAAATAGATTATCTTAATCATGAACGGAGCTCACAAGATCTAAACATGATAGCACAAAGGAGGAGAACTAACCATCTAGCTACTACATGGACCCATATTCCAATGGTGAACTACTCACACATCACTCCAGAGGCTTGCATGGTGATGAAGAAGGCCTCCAGGGTGATCTCTCCCCTCTGGCAGGGTGCCGGGAAAAGCTTCGGATCCCCCTGATCTAGGTATGGAGATGTCCATGGCTACAGACTCTTTCGTGGAATTTTTGATCGGGTCCTTAGGGTTTTCGTCCCAGGAGGCTTTTATAGGCGAAGGGGCAAGGTCGGTGGAGCACCAGGGGGCCCATACCGCCTGGTGGCGCGCCCCCTGGCCACACGGCCACCAGGTGTGGCTGCCCTGGTGTGCCACTTCGTCTCCCCTTCTGTCTCTGTATTGCTTGGGGTAAAATATTGACTTTGGCTTTTGTCCCATCCAATTCCGAGAATATTTCTTTACTAGCTTTTTTGAAACCAAAAACAGCAGAAAACAGGCAACTGACACTGTGGCATCTTGTTAATAGGTTAGTTCTAGAAAATGTATAAAAATACCTCAAAGTGTGAACAAAACATAAGAAAGTAGATATAAAACAAGCATGGAACATCAAAAATTATAGATACGTTTACAATGTATCACACACCATTGGTATTAATGGAACATATAAAGATAATTTGGTCAATATGTTGTAAGTTCATGGTTTGATTTACAAAGAAAGAAAAATTACCTAATTAGTTAAGTTGGAAAAGAAACCTTGAACAAAGGGAAATGAAAGTGCTATCAAAATAGAGTGAGAACAAGTCGAGGTAGAATCTTCAGGTCATAAGAATGCTTCATATACAATTGGAATTTGATAATTGAGATCGTTAAACTTTGAGTTCCTACATGAAGTGGAATGTATGGCTAGCTCCTTTGCACAACACTTAAACAAAAGTGTGAGCATATACACAATAGAGAAGAAAATAAAGAAGAAAAAGAGCGAGTGTGCAAAGAGCAAATAGGCATATACCACTATATTGTAGTATGACAAAGAGACATTTTTGAGATTTTGAATCCCAAGTGAATACATTGATCCTAAAACACTTGGGACTACCTCGCTAACTCATTCGGTTGAACCGGATACTTTTACATTATGTTGAGATTCATATTTTTTGAACTGTTGATCACTAAGGTGTGGAAGCCTGCTAATACTATTCAGATGGTTCGAGTAAGGTACTATTCATGAAATTATTCCTATGTATCGTATATGATAAACACATGCTGCAACTGCCTCATTTATTTTATCGACTCAGCTTCATGAATATGAGGATCACATCCATTAAGCTAAACTTGCTCGAGATGAACAAGAGTCTAAGATTGGGGAAGTTGATGAGTGCATCATGTTTTACATTATTATTTGCATTGTAGATGTGGGATCTTGGTATTTTATGGCGTTCTCACGCACATTTTATGTCTGTTTTCGCCAGGATCAGGATAGATGATGGATCCAATGGACTCAATTCTTGGAGCAGTTGTACTCAGGAGAAAAGGTGTAAAAAACAATGTAAATCGCTTATTGGGGAAATATTAATAACACCAAAAGAAAATCTGAAGCGAACAAGCCATACAGACAGTTCAACGACCAACTATATGGCGGGAATAAATTTTCCGGCCCTATAGTTCCCGCCGTATAGTTGGCGCCGCCACCGCCTCCTCAAATAGTTTCACCTCATGCAACTGGATCGGAGAAACGACATACAAAACACCCAGAAATCACCGAAACCTCACCTCCAGAAGCCATCTAGAGGGGGAACTCATCCATCGGGGATCCATCTTTGCCCTCCGCAGATCCGCGAGGCTAAGGCATCGATCTTCATCATCCACCGATGCATCACCACCATCTCCATCCATTCCATCTACATCCTATCTAGATCTTGTTGTAATTTCTGTACTCGTTGTGGATTTATACAAGTACTATTCATCTATGATAGATTCCATTGTTATTGCCATGATTTTGATTGCCTCCATGTATGAGTAGATCATTAGTTCTTGAGGAGATGGAGAAACCCTAGTATGAGATTGAAATAAGATAAAGTTTATTATGATATTCATCGCTGTGACCATGTGTTGGATTGTCTTCATCTTGAAGTTGTTAGAAGTCGACCTCTCAATATTTGCCTCTCATGGGGACTTGATGGAGGGAACTACTTGTTGGTAGACAGAGGAGTGTTAGCACTTACAGTGACTATAAAGCTGTTGGCACTCCTTACGTATCAACTTGGGAAACCAAGGAAACTCACGGAACACTATCCATGCCATGGGATACATCCTACGGGATTATGTCCCTTAATAGCGCAGTAATTCGATTGATGTCGATTGCTGACTATTGTGGTTATGAGGATGATGTGAGCAGCGGTTGTTGCCTATGTCCAAATACGGAGTTCCTCCCACACATACATAGTTGAGAATGTTCATGATAATAATCTTTACCTTATCTCCTTATAATGTTAGTGGTGTATCCGCTACTCCCAGAGAGCAATTTCCCCTATTGCAGTTCCAATCTCTCTTACATACGTTATACTTACTTTCTGTGTTGAGTTGTTTTACTTTATTTATTGTTGCTCTTACACCAAAACCCCCAAAACACCTTTTTACGCAATACTCGCATTTTATCTTGTCACTTAGAACTTTATTTATCATTTCTATTGTAATATTTATTTTAAGAGTTATTAGACTTCAGACTCCTGCTCCCTGTGGGATCGATATCTTTATTTCAAAACTTGCTACAAACGATCTGTGCACTTGCAGTCATCAGCTACTTATTCAGGAGTGCAATCGCCAGTAGGCGGTAAACGCACAACTCGAAGCCCGTAGAAAAGCAGCAGATGAGTCGAGCGCTCGACGAGAAGTGCTCTCCTCAATCGGTGGATCGTCCTCCAAGGGCAACGGGCCTATAGCCGCCAGAAGGCGCTCTCGCCAGGAACACCTCATGGACAAGGAGCGAGAAGAGGCCACTTGATCCCTCGACTTCTCATTCATGACGGTGGACTCGCGGGGCAACGTGCTCCTAAAAACACCACAAGCAGCGGTGACAGTAGCCACCACATACCTGCTCAGCAATCAACCGCCAGTTGGGGATCCATGATCCGCCATACACCGATCTATGATCACTGGCCTTGGACTGGTCAAAGCTGCGCTCACCAAAGATCCAACACTAGAGCCAAAGAAAAACAAGGCTCCAGCCAGGTACTACTCGCTCTCCTCCAGCGATGATGAGCATGACCTGTCACAATAAAGTCACTCATGTCGACATGATTCTGATTACGACGCGCATGATGACATCACGCAGCGCAAAGTCGACAAGATGCACGCCAAGCGTGCCAGCTCAACAGAGTCAGAGGACGAAGGAACAAAACTATGTGGTGCTGGCTGCTTCAGTAGGGCTATACGGCAAAGACAAATGCCGAAGGGGTTCAAACTCTCGTCAAAGAACCCAAAGTTCGATGGCTTCTAGGACCCGAAAATCTGGCTGGAGGACCATATCTCCTCCGTCAAGCTGCATGGTGGAAACAAGAGCACAACCATGTAGTGTCTCCAGCTACAGTTGCAGGGAGCTGCCCGCACATGGCTCAATAACCTTCCCCGTAGATCTATCCATAGCTGGGAGGAGTTGGTCTACAGCTTTGTGCAAAACTTCAAGGGCACTTACGAAAGGCCCGTGTCAATCGAAGAGCTGCAGGCCTGCTATCATAAGCCCAGCGAATCACTTCGCTCTTACATTGTCAGGTGGTCCATTATTAAAAACTCGGTAGAAGACATATCCGATGACCACGCAAGCAACGCATTTAACAGCAGCGTAGGCCGCAGAGAGCTCGGGAAGGAGCTAGGTGATACATTGCAAATGTATCTATAAGTTTTGATGCTCCATGCTTGGTTTTATCCACTTTCTTGTGTTTTGTCCACACTTTGGAGTACTTTTCATATGATTTCTTGGACTAACCTATTAACAAGAGCCACAGTGCCAGCTGCCTGATTTCTGCTGTTTTTGGTTCCAGGAAAGTTAGAAAATGAATATTCTCGGAATTGGACGGGACAAAAGCCAAAGTGCCTATTTTTCCAGAAGACTCCAGGAGCCAGAATACGAGACGGAGGAGGGCCAAGGGCTGGCCACACCACCCCCAGGCGCGGGCTGGCCTGGCCGCACCAGGGCATGGTGTGGTGGCCCCAGGCACCCCCTCGGTCTCCCTCTTCGCCTATAAGAAGCCTTCTGACCTAAAAAATCCGGGGGGTTCGACGTTTTTCCAGAAAAAGTTCTGCAGCACTGCCACCACCGAAGGGGAGATTCGGGGGACAGAAAGTCTCTATTCCGGCACCCTGCCGGGACGGGGAAGTGCCCCCAGAGCCATTTCCATCGATCTCCACCATCATCTTCATCGACCATCCATGTTTCCCCCATCTATGAGTGAGTAATCCCCCGCTGTAGGCTATGGGGATGGTAGGGATTGGATGAGATCGTTCATGTAATGGCATCAGATTGTTAGGGCATGGTGCCTAGTATCTTTTATTAGTGCTTTATGACTTTGTTGCGACTTGTTGTGCTTAATGCTTGTCACTAGGGCCCGAGTGCCATGATTTCAGATCTGAACATGTTATTGATTCATTATGATAGTATTGTTCTTGGTCTTATCTACAAGTTGTATACACACGTCGTTGTCCGGAACCTATGGCCCCGAAGTGACAGAAATCGGGATAACCGGAAGGGAAAGGCTTTGATGTGAGGATCACATGTGTTCACGGAGTGTTAATGCTTTGCTCCGGTGCTCTATTAAAAGGAGCACCTTAATTGCCAGTAGTTCCCTAGAGGCCCCGCTGCAAACGGGCTAGCAGGACAAAAGATGTTGTGCAAGTTCTCATTGCAAGCACGTATGACTATATATGGAACACATACCTAGGATTGTCTAGTACTTGGATGCTTTATCTTATTTATCTGCAATTGCCCTATGTTCTGATTGCTATGTGAACCGTCTTGTCCATGCAACGCTCGTCCATCCATCCCTATGCCTACCGCACTCGAATCCCACTGTTTACTGCTTTTGTTACTACTGTCTTTGCTTTACTACTGTTGTTACTTTACTATTCCTACTACAAAACTGTTGCTACTGGTAAACTGCTGTGAGCAAGATTGTTTCCAGGTGCAGCTGAATTGACAACTCAGTTGTTAAGGCTTATAAATATTCTTTGGCTCCCCTTGTGTCGAATCAATAAATTGGGTTTCACTTCCCTCGAAAATACTGCGATACACCCCCTATACTTGTGGGTCATCACTAGGTTGCACGAAGCCCAAAACAATTAACCACCTGATGGAAATCACAAACAGGTGGGCATATGGAGAGGACTCGGTGAAAAATGCGGTGACCCAGCATACCACTGCATGATGTGGTACACTATAGTCGTTGACATAACACTAATGAAATACCGTTCACTAGTATTGCATCCCTCAGAGTGGTACAACAGAAACACAACAGGTCCAAGACATGACTATACATTATAACTCGACTCTTTACAAAAGATCCAGAGAACACTCTAGGTTAAAGAGAGAGAAAGGACTTCTTACAAAGAAGAACTAGAAATAATAACTCAGAAATATCAAGTAACTAAGACTAGCATCTTAACTATCAGGCTTGCCATTGCTGCTATTGCAATGCTCTACAGAAGTAGGTTTTATGGCTAGAGAATCTACTCCTATCTACTTAAGAACTTTGTCTTCACTTCGGTTGATGTATATGTTGACTTCATTGACTCTGTTGAAGAACTTGCAAGAAGAAGGAAGCTAAATATAAGTAGTATCAACACTATTTTGAAAGATGGATCAATCCCAACTCACTATGAGCTGGCAATAAGAAGGAATATTAGTGCAGAAAAGGTGTGGAGCAACATGAAGGATGAACTTAAGTTCACTCAAGATGGTGATGTTGCTAAGAAGCTAATGAAGTAGTTGTACCAAGTTCATGGAAGTAGCTTGGAAGGGTGCAAAGAAGAAGTCTTGAAACGAAAGTGGTATTCAATATCTGACAACCAAGAGAGAATGCCAGTAAGAAGTAGAAAACCCATAGGGTGATTCATACACCCAGAAGGATCCGCAACTAGTATCCGTAGCTGGTATCCAACGGTCTAGCTAATTAGATCATCTTGGTATGATTTAAAGAGCATAAAACTTGGCCTAAGTCAAGAAAGGCATAAAAAAGTATAAGATTTAAGCAAAACGGCTTTTGAGACACTTCGTGAAATCGGGATTACTAAAGCGAAAATGTCCAAAAGGGGAAAAGTAAGACAAATAATGTTGGAGGATTCGTTTCAGAGATCCACGACTATGTGGATGTACCGCAGATTCTTTCGTGAGACCTTATAGAGGTAAAGTATAAGCTAGATGGAGACCAATATCCTTACTATTGAGTTAATGGATATTATACATACAAATTAGATACCATTAGAAAACCCCAAGGAGGAGAGTAAACAATAAACACTGAAGTGTTGTTGTCTAACTTTCCAATTAAATGTTGGAGAAGAAGTAATAAACTATGATGAGATTAAGCCTTATTCTCATAAGGTTATAAGAAGTCATCATTCTAAAGTATTTCTGAGAGTATATCCAGATGAATGATCAGAGTAGACATAACTGCTTAACCCTAGTGGACTAGTTATGAAGGGGAAACGGCTGGTAAGTTGCCCTTAAGAAGGAGTAGAGCCTACTAAAATAGTCTAGTGTAAAGTAGTAGGAAAGCTTGATCAGAATGGATGAAATGTGTCCAAAACCAATCTTAAATAAGACTAAAAGGACATAATTCAAGGGATTATAGTAAAAGAAACTATAGGATAAATTAGAAGCGATAGTGGATATTGTCAAGTATGAAGAAAATTCAAGGAAAAAGATTTGGATACGGGATACCACAATTATCCCCAAATGCGATCACAATGGAGTTTAGAAATGTTGTGCTCTATACAAGACAACACCTTATTCCGAAACGTAAGAGAGTACGAACTTCGGGGACGAAGTTTATTTTAAGGGGGAGAGTTTGTAACATCCCAGCATTAGATTTTAGAAATAAGCTAAGATAAGGTGTGTGCATTGCATTCATGCATAGAAAATCCGAGGAATTTTCGCACAAAACTAAAAGATTGTAGAGGAATCGAGATCTCTCTTATTCTGATAGAAACGTCAGAGCAAGTGCGAAGAATTTCGACTTGACCTCTACTAAATCTTTACATTTTGGGTAAATAACTCAAATTGAATAATAAAATGATATATTTGAATATAAATAGGTATATGGTAATGGATTATAAATAATAAAGAAAATCCAAAATGGAAATACAATTTTAAATGAATAATGGAATTCCTTATTATTTAAATAGTAGTAAAATAATCTACAAGTCTTAAAGAATCAAATATAAGTTACAAAGTAATGTAAAATATCCAATTAGAAAAATAAAATACAACAATAAGAGAATGTAATAATCTTTATCACAAAGGTAATACTATAATGTTTTACACTTTAGAAAATACAAAGGAAAGTACGAGTATAATAAAAAAGTAATCCTAATCTAATAGTTATCTCTTCTTATCTATTTCTTCTTCCCTGCAAAAAGAAAAAAACAAGTTATATAAGTGAGATTTATCCAACGAATCCAAGATGAAGGAAGGAAATCAATTACATGCACTAGGAAATCATGTTCATATCATTTTATTGATCATCTAAAAATTACATATATCACTCGTAGTAGCTTGAGTTGGAATTAATCAAGTAAAGTAAAGAAAGAAGTATTAGGAAGGCAATACAAATGTCCCATAACCATAGAATCGGCACTAGCTCCTTATTAAGAATAAACTAACATTTTTTTTATAAACATTGACATTAGGTAGTCAAGAGGAAATTGAATCAGTAGCCACAAGTGAATAATAATAAAGCCCATATTTAGTTCCAGGCATAAAAATTAAATAGTCATTCTCAGATTCAAGTTCAAGTACTAATAGTAGCCTAACATGAGTTTACACTTGGCAATCAAGAAAGAAAGAAACTAGTGCTACGCATGGATAAACATCAGAACAGTCGAAGCTTGCACTAGGAAGAGAAGAAAAGAGACTTGCTGACATGCACCAGATTGGGGCCACATGCAAGCAGCTCTATCACTACATGCATAGCATGTGTTGTCACCTCCACAACAAAAGGACCAGTGCTATATATAAAGGCAATGAACAACCACCTCAACACACACCCAGCCGTAGCTCTTATTCTCCACATCAGTAGAGGAATTTGTGAAGCCCAGTTTGGAGCCACTTACACTAGCTAGACCACCAGAAGATCATCTAGTAGCTATTTGTATCATCTACTAGGAAGAGGTCACCCAAAATCCAGGAGCACATCAAGAATAGTTAGTTAGCTACAAGACCAAAGCAAATCTAAGCACTAGGAGGAGCTGGGGAAGATTCGGCTACTCTGAGGAGAAGGATTACAAACAAAGCTTCAGTGATCTTCAATCTCGATCCCTCTACAATCTTTTAGTTTTGCGCAAAAATTCCCCGGATTTTCTATGCATGAATGCAATGCACACACCTTATCTCAGCTTATTTCTAAGCTCTAATGCTGGGATGTTACAAAAAATAACCAAGCCCACTTAGACGATGAGGAAGACCTCAGCCGCAGACGCGACCGTCAAGGAAAGCGTCGGATGCATGGCTACAAAGATCGCGAAGAAGTCGACATGGTTGCGTGTGGCTAAACCAAAAAACGCGATGACAACAACCGCAGCAGCTGGTACCGCAACGGTGGCTACCGTGACAGTGGGAAAACCATGCAGGTGTGGCAACACCGCACCCATGATGAAACTCCTAGAACATCGATCCAGGATAAACTATCTGGACCTTGCAACATCCACTTCTACATCGACAAACACGACGGCAAGAAGAAGTCCAGCCATCTCCTAAAGGGCTGTCGTGAGTTCCTCAAGCTCCATGAAGGCCTCACCTAGATGAATTGTGACGCGATAAATAAGGGCTGCGGAGCTGCTCCAGGTGCCATAGCTCATGGAGCACCACCACTATCGCCTGGACCACCACCACCTACGGCCGCACCGGCCCAAAACAACGGAGGCAAGCAGTACCCGTGACCACTAGGGAACATGGGCATGATCCAACAAGGACACCCCTCCAATAGGGTCAAAAGGCAATCACTCGCCAAATCCATCTGGCGATGCACTCTCCATCCTCAACTACTGAGTACCTCAGCGGGTGCGATTCCTACATCGCCTTCGACAAGCGCGATCACCCATGACAAGTGCCTCGCCTAGGCCATTCTCCCTGGTGCTCGAGGCATACATCAGTGGCTACAAGATAAGTCGTGTCTTCATGGACGGCGGTAGCAGCATCAACCTCATGTTCGATAGCACTCTGCACGCCATGCGAATCCCTCTCTCCTGCCTAGAGACCTCCGACACAATGTTCCATGGCATTTTCCTAGGGAAAGGTGTATACCCCTTGGGAAAAATCAACCTGGACGTCATCTTCGGCACGCCCGCGAACTTCCGGCGAGAGTTCCTTGAATTCGAAGTGGTCGACTGGCCCTCGCAATATCACACAATCCTTAGACGTGTCGCGTTCGTGAGGTTCATGGCGGTCCCACACTACGCTTACCTACAGATGAAGATGTCGGGACCCAGCGACATTATTACTGTCAATGGAAGCTTCGACAAGTCAGACAGTTGCGACAAGGAATTCAACAGAATCTCCTAATTCTTCGGCATGCAAGAGGAGCTAGCCAGGCTCAAGGAGTCGATAGACAACAGTCTTCCTCCTGTGAGCAAGCCAAACGCGTTCGACTAGTCTTTCGACTCGTCGGTGAACACCAAGGCGGTCCAGGTCCACCCAACGGACCCGACCAAGATGGCCCTCATCGCCAACAACTTGAGTTCCGCATAGGAACTTGCGCTCATTGAATTCCTCTGTGAGTGCTAGGAGATCTTTGCATGGTGTCCTATGGACATACCAGGAGTTCCTAGGGAATTTGCCGAGCACGCACTCAACATGAACCCAGAAGCATGACATGTTAAGCAGTCAATGCATCGACTGTTCGAGCCAAGGGCAAAGGTGGTCGGCATGGAAGTCAATAGACTCCTAGACGCCAATTTCATACAAGAAATAAAGGAAAGCACCTAGGTGGCTAACCCCATGCTTGTTCCAAAGAAGGACACGGATATCGTGCGGATGTGCGTGGATTTCACCTCTCTCAATAAGCATTGCCCGAAGGACCACTTCCCATTACCGCGGATCGACTAGATAATCGACTCCACCGCGGGATGCGAGTGCCTCTGCTTCCTCGGCGCCTACTCATGCTACCATCAGATTCGTATGAAGGAAGAGGACCAGGAGAAAACAGCCTTCATCACGCCCTTTGGCGTCTACTGCTACACAATAATGCCCTTCGGGCTGAAGAACGCAGGAGCCACCTATCAATGGTGCATGTAGGCTTTCCTTAAAGACCATCTTGGCTGGAACATCCAAGTTTATGTTGACGACATCATCGTCAAAACCAAAGAGGAAGCTATGATCATCGACAATCTCTGCGAGACCTTCGACAACCTCAACCGCTACCGGATCAAGCTGAATCTGGAGAAGTGCGCCTTCGGCGTGCCATCCGGGCAACTACTCGGGTACCTCATATCCACCAGGGGAATCGAGGCCAACCTGAAGAAAATAAAAGCCATACTATCCATGGAGAAGCCAAAGAACGTCAAAGGCGTCCAACAGCTGGTTGGACGAATCGCGGCGCTCAGTCGATTCATCAGTTGAATGGGCGAAAAGGTGCTACCATTCTATCAACTCCTCCGCAAAGCTAAGAAGTTCGAGTGGACGGACGAGGCACATGATGCACTCGATGACCTCAAGCGCCTACTCTCCGCCTCTCTAGTGTTGGTGACCCCCAGGGAAAAGGAGACAACGTTACTATACATCTCCGCCACCAACCAGGTGGTCAGCACCATACTAGTGGTAGAACGAGCCGAAGACAACAAAGTTCATGGAGTGCAACGCCTAGTTTACTACCTCAGCGAGGTACTCGCACCAACAAAATAGCGGTACCCGCACTACCAGAAGCTGGCTTATGGCATCTCCATGACGGCACAACGACTGTGTCATTAGTTTCAGGAGCACCCTATCGTCGTGGTGAACGGTGCTCCATTGGGGTACATCCTTAACAACCCTAACACCACGGGATGAGTCACCCTTTGGGGAATCGAGCTGTCTCCACCAGACATAACATACGAAAAGCGATTGGTGATCAAGTCGCAAGATCTCCCAGACTTCCTCATCCACTGGATGGAGAACCAACTCACTTCCTATGGACAATGTCTCCACCGGACATGTCCTGCCTATGGACAATGCACTTCGACAGATCCAAACATCGAGAGGGAGCTGGTGCTGGCGTCATCCTTGTTGGGTTCGCAGCATAGAAAACAATAAATTCCTACGATGGGAACTACTAAGCACCAAGATCTATCCACTAGATACAAGCAACGGGTGGATATACATCCATAGAGATCATACCCTTGAAGACTGACAAAGTGCAACGATATTGGACTCGTGGATGATGTAGTCGATCGCTTGCCGATATCAAGATAGAGAGGAAGTCCTAGCACCGCAAATCAGCAGCACATCCGTACTCGCACACATGTACGGTCCACCAAACAACCTCCGCCTCCTCGCACCAGCGATGCAGCGGAAGCAGCAACTCCTTCCAGACGAAAAGCCACCGGGAACATGTATCTCGCTAATCCGAGACCATGGGGAAATAATTCTAGAGGGGGAGAGAGATCCTTCACGAGAAGGTGTGATTTGTGAGGGAGGAGAGGGGGCCTTTTATAGGGAGAGGGGGCATCCCCTTTCCATGCCCGGCAGCCAAGGGGAGGTGCCCCCACCTCTTCCTCATTCATGTGGTGGAAGCTCCACTCACATAAAAATGCCTCCACTCAAAATTCCACTCACATTTAATAAAACTCTTTTATTTATTTTATTCGGAATTTTGTTAATTACTTTAATTAAAAAACATTCACATAAAGCCCCCTACAACATTTCAATATCACATGCAGAACCAATTTTAGCAATTTCATCCGAAACAATTTCGGTGTCCATTAAAATAATTCCAACGCTTTGTACATCTTTTCTCTAGAACACATTTGCTCCAAATGGTGTCGGTATCCCTTAAGTGTGTCACCCTACAGTTCGTGAATAATGCAGACATGATCGAGACCCTTCTCTGATCAATAAGCAGTAGCAGGACCTGGAGATCCATACTGACTCCCACACATTCAACGATGACTTCTGTGATCATGAGAACCTTTAACGCTAGTAACTAAATCCCTTTGTCTCGTGATATATTACATGTTCGAGATTCGATCATCTGTATCTCCATACCTAGTTTGATCTCGTTACCGACATGCACTCTTTTCTCGTTCCCATGATATAACATTCTAGTGATCACATCACTTGCTTGCAAGCTATCTCAATGTGATATCACCGAGAGGTCCCAGAGTATATCTATCCGTCATCGGGATGGAAAAATCCCACTCTTGATCCATGAGTCTCAACATAACACCTCCAGAGTATCTGAACCCACCTCTATAGTCACCCTGTTACGGTGTGACGTTTGATGTTATCAAGTTACTTCTAGTGTTAGTGATTGACATGATCTCATGGTCTAAGGACTAAGATTACTTCGTATGATGTTATAGCAATTTAAACACAATGACTTTGATACTTCAGATGAATGTTCATCACATCATTCACCAATGTTGTGACCTCGTTATTAACAACATCCAATGTCCATGATCAGGAAACCTTGATCATCTTCTTAATCAACAAGCTAGTTTATAAGAGAGGCATAACTAGGAACCCTTTATTTGTTTATTAAACGCACATGTATTAACATTTCCAATCAATACAATTATAGTATGCAAAATAAACATATATCATATACTTGGAATATGATAATAACAACTTTATTATTGCCTCTCAGCTCATATTCCCTTCAAGCCTGACGTCACCGCAGGGCGACAAAATGAGATATGTTCTGCGGATGTAGTTTTGTGCCTCCAACAATGAGGCAGAATATGAGGCCCTGCTCCACGGGATGCGGGTGGCCAAAGCCTGCGGCACAACGCGACTCGTCATTTATGGTGACTCCAAGCTCGTGGTGGACCAAACCATGAACCAATGTGATGCTCTGAGCAATAACATGATCGCCTACTGCAACCTCTAAGACGCACTCACAGGATTGACGGCTACGAATTGCAGCATGTAGGCCACGAAAGCAACAAGGAGGCTGACATGCTCACCAACATAGGGTCCACCTGTGCTCCGGTGCCGCCCAACATATTCCTAGAGCAGATCTGCGAGTGCTCCATCAAGCCAAAGGCTGTTGAAGGACCATCCAACGCATGAAAGGACTCAGGGGATGCGCCGCCCGAGGAACTCGAAGGTCCTAGCAATGCAGAATAGGGACCTGAACTCAAAGTTCCCACAGAATTCATGCTCATCGAGCCATCCTAGGCGCAGCCATACATCACATACCTGCTCACCAACAGGCTGCCTGATGACCTGACACATGCGTGACACATAGCGCGGCGCTCCAAAGCTTTCACCATCATCAACAGCGAATTATACAAAGGCAGCATTACTGGAGTCCTTCAGCATGCATCTCCAATAGTGATGGAAGAGCCATACTCCTCGAGATACATGAAGGCACATGCGGTCATCACACTGGGAGCCACGCCCTCGTCGCCAAGGCTCTACGGGCTGGTTTCTACTAGCCAATGGCGATGCGCGACACCAAGGACATCGTCCAGAAGTGCAACGCTTGCCAAAGATTCATGGATAAGCCGCACGCGCCAGGCACGGAACTTAGTCCAATACCCATGGCTTAGCCCTTCACGCAATGGGGACTCAACATGGTCAGCAAGCTGCAAAAATCATCACCTAGAGGATATGTCTACCTCCTTGTCATAGTCGACAAATTCACTAAGTGGATTGAGGCCATGCCGGTGACAAACCAGACAGGCGCCACTGCCATCAAGTTCTTAGAGTCCATCGTCTTCATGTTCGGGGTGCCACACAACATCATCACCGACAACGGGACGGACTTTACTCGAATGAGTTCTAGGATTTCTACGAAAACCTGGGAATCAACATCAGCTACGCTTCGGTAGCGCATCCCCAGACCAACGATCAAGTCGAGAAGGCCAACAGCCTCGTCTGCAATGGCATCAAGAAAAGACTCCTCTGACCACTCGATCGAGCAACTGGGTGTTGGGTTGAGGAGATGCCATCCGTACTATGGAGCCTGCGCACAACTCCAAACAGCACCCCAGGCTACACCCCGTTCTTCATGGTACATGGTGCTGAGGCAGTGTTACCTGCAAAAGTGCGCTACAAGGCCCCAAGGGTCGTGGCGTACAGCGAGGCCGAATCTACAGCCGCACTCGAAGACTCTGTCGACTTCCTCGATGAAGCACGCGAGATCACGGCAGAACGATCAATGATCTACCAGCAGAGCCTCCACAACTACCAAAACTGACAGCTGCGCCTAAGATCCCTCGTCGAAGGAGACCTTGTCCTGCATCTGAAGTAGAAAGGACACCTCAAGCTCGAGTCCCTCTGGGAAGGACCCTATCTGATTACTAAAGTAATCCCAGGTGGCGCCTATCGCCTGAAGGACGTAGAAAGTGGATTCGCATACTCCAACCCATGGAACATCGCGCAGCTGCGACGTTTCTACCCCTAGATGTTTTTACTTTACAACAAGGCTACTCAGCCAGGCTACTTAGCCAAACATTATACCTCCTGATATTCTACAAATAAATAAAGCTAAGTGCCTCCAACCATGTGTCTTGTTACATTTACTTTCATTGCTATTTCTGCACTCGGGCGATGCGCCTCCCCGACGGACTCGTCACATATACAATCTCACAAAGCAATGACCCGAGTAGCTAACCAAAACTGCCAATCGAACCCTTGATAAAACCACCCCGTTGCAACGCAACTGGCAAGCTGGCAGGGCAATGATATCCGCAAGCGCCAGGCTAACGAAAAGGCATTGTATATGAAGCACACTCGTGAAACAAAAAGGCTAAAAGCTTTAGATATAAGCATGAAACATTATAGAAGCTTTACAACACTTATACATCATGTGCAGGTTAAACACTATCCTACTAACGCGAAAGAAGAACATTGGTGCGCTCGTCGAACAAGCTTACGATGTCTTGCGCTGGCCAATCAACCGCTCGATAATGGGGCACCATGTTCCATGCCATCCCTGCTAGGGGCAGTGGTGGTCCTGCAGCGACAGCATCCAACTCCACGTCTGGTCGTTGCATGCACACAAGGGCCAACGCAGCCTTGGCACCCGCAACAAGCTATTGGTGCATGCACTCAGGTACTGCATCAGCATTCTAAAACTTTCACATCAGAGCCAGTAGGATTGAGGGTGCGACATCCAACATGAGCATTGCCTAGAAGATATGCATCAGGCACGACTGCGCTTTCTTCAGAAAGTGCAGCACCTATGCCACACGATCCTGCAGTGTCGCCAGGGATATCGCATGATCCTGGTCGGTCCAGAAAAATCCACCAGCTTCCAGCTGTTCCTGAGTCAAACAGCTTAGTCAAATGCTGATGCAATCCTTCTCTTCATGCGGAATGAGATTGATGACTGCGCAAATCACAATAGCAAACATATTAGTCAACATACTAACTACATGGAAAAACAAGAACAAGGCAGTCAAGCAAACACCCACATTGAAACTGCTCGTTGATTTGGGCCACCTCGTCAATAAGGTACTTCTCGCGCTCAATGGCTTTCTCCGCCTTTGACTTCCAGACACTGGCATTACCACGAAGCATCAGCGCATCGCGCTCCAAGTTCTTCATGCGATCACGCAAGCGCGACAAGAGCGACAACTCCTCCACTTTCGAACATGGCTGCGCCATAGGCGCATTAGTGGAAGGCACATCTCACGAACCACTTGAAGAGCCCTAACCAAACAGAAGATTGGAAGAATAAGAGACACTACACATGGAATTCGAATGGCACAAACACGAAGATAATTTATACATCTAGAATAGCAAGAAGTTCCAACAGGGGCACCCCCACATGAATAGTTCAAAGACAAGGCCAGAGTATTTCACGCATCTACAAAAGAAAACAACAAAGACGGCTACGCCTATGCTTCGGCACCCGCGGGCTTCGTCAACTCCGTGGCAGCCTCCGACACCGTGGCCTTCGTTGCGGTGGCCCCTAACACAGTAGCATTCACCGTGTTCAGCCATTTTCGCTCCACAGAGTACTTCGCGGGTGTCTCTATGAGCCGCGGCCCATATTTATGACAGCGAGTAGCAAAGGGTGTGAAAACTACCTCTTGGACCTCTGCGGTCGTTGGCATCTTCGAGGTAATCTAGCTGACATCTAGATTGGCACCATAAGCCCGCGTCATGGCCAACCCCAAGGATGCGCCAGCTCCCTTCTATGGATTCTTGAATTCAATAGGAACACCACCTGCGAAGGTCTCGACTAGGCCATCAAGATCTTCAACTAGCTTGGCCTTGGGGAGCATCTCTTCACGGAGGAGCCCTAGAATGGATTTGGCCTTCTTGAGGGCGTCTTGAGCGGAGGCACCGTGATCTTCAACCGCTGTCATAGCATCAACCAAGGCATCCCCACGGGCCAGAGCCTGGTGGTCAAATCCAACACCGGCAACATCGCATTCCATCAAATTAGCAAGCATGACCAAAATGAAAATATGAACACAATGGAAAGAACAGACAAATGAATGCTAGAGAGTGCTTGAGCCATAGAGAAAAGTTGTTCAGTGAACCCCTTTTCTCTATTGGTTGCGGCGGCCATCAAGTCCTCCTCGCGCTTCTTTGACTCTTGTTTAAGGCGCTCGAGGGCTTTGAGTGCCTCATCTCGCTTAGTCTCAGCCGCTCTTAGGCCCTTCTCAAGGGAAGTCACTTGATGAAGCATGTCATTGTTTTCCTTTGAAGAACAAGGGAAACATGTCAAGCCCAAACAAAACAAAGATTCAGCGATACAGTGCAAGTCGACAAGCTTACTTTGCAGCTGGTGGTTGTCAGTATCCAGCCGCACATGCTGCCGGCCCAAGGTCACGATCTGCTCGCCTAAACGAATAGCCTCCTGTAGGATGGACTATAGAGGATAACATATGTCAAGACAGAATTTGACATCAAACAAACTTTTGAATTGTAAAATCTTCTGGGCACTTACATGACCATCTTAAGACTCCAAAGGTGTTTTCTTGGTGGGCGTCCACACAAGAACCCTATGTTGCCCCATGTGGGGCAAGCTTGATGAACTCGCGTCGGAGTTGGCCGCTATCTTCAGGGATGGTGCAGACCCCTCCGCGTCCGCACCTTTGGAGTCCACGACTCCGGTATCCCCCACCACGTGGCATTCATCGGATTATGATGACACAGTCCTCTTGCAGCCAGTCCACAAAGGCATTCAGCACAAAGAAAATTGCAAGTCAGAAAATAAAAACTCAACTTGAAGCAGAAGACTCACCCATCAAAGTCGTCGAGGTCAAAATCCTCATCCAGTGGCTCCTTCAGCTTATTCAGCGATGGTGGAGCCCCACTGTGAACGGGAACCGCTGGAATAGGACAGGTGGTGCCCACCTCCGGTGAAGTATCTTTCGGCACCTCCGGCGTAGACGCGTCAGACTCTTCACTCCTGGAGCCTTTGCGAGTGTCGTCCTCGCTAGAATTAGGGATCTCATGTGGGTCGAAGACAGGTACAGTCGACCATGATTCGTCATCCTCTTCAGCCTCAAAGGGCAGAACCCCTTCCGGCTGAGGTGGTGGCGAAACCGCTATCTCTAATCCTAGTACAAACATTAACACTGTAACTACAAAACATCCCACGGACAAGGAAAAAGTAAAACAGCAAGGAGTCGAAAGCAAAGTTACCTCAGGAGGGGAGTTACTCGTGCAGAAGGGCAGCATGGATGAATCTGCAGGAAGGACATCCTTGTTGGTGTACTTCATCAGCGTCTGCACCTTCCTGTCCACCTCCACCGATGACAGGTCTTTGGGAGATGCGAGTGATGTCACCCACGCTGGTCCAGCATGACATTGGGTGTGCCCCTGGCCTGCAGAGGCTGCACCCACCACTGCAAGAATGTGCGAATAAGGTCAACATCGGTGATTTCTTTGCCTAGGATAAGCTAAAGGTCGCAGACGCGCTTGTACAAGACCTCGACTTCCTCCACCGTGCCCGGCATCACAACATTCTTCCAGGACCTCTTCCTCCTTAGCTCAACCTTGGGATTGAAAGGAGCAAGTCCATACCATTCGTCGTCAACATGCTGGCCGCGAATGTAGAACCATTTCCCCTCCATCCTTCGACGGACTCGACGATGTTGAGGCTAAAGTATTGGACCTTGGGGTCCACATAGATCCCGCAGTCGCCGACATCATACACGACTGAGCCAGAACCTGACTGCCTCTTCAGCTTGAACAACTTCTTGAAGAGACCGAAGTGTGGCTCGATTCCGAGCCAGCACTCACGGAGGGTAATGTAGCACTCGATGTGCAAGATAGAATTTGGGGTCAGCTGATGCAGCTGGAGCCCATAGAAACAAAGCAACCCTCGCACAAATTTGTGGAGGGGGAGAGAAAGACCATGGAGGATGAAGGCCAAGAACATCACCCGAAATCCAACAGGGGGTTTGGGGATTATCTCTGGCCCCGGCATCTTGCAATCTGCTTTATTGGTGGGGAGCAGACCATCTTGGCGATGCGTCTGGAGCTCATGCTCCTTCAACAAAGTGCACCACCATGACCCATTGAAGAAGACGGGTCCCCGGACCCTTCTTCTTGGTGGCGGCGGCAGTTCCGGACCCAGTGGTGTCGGCGCCCTTTTTCTTCGCCACAGCAGCGACATCAGCAGATCCAGCGGCATCACCTCCCTTCTTCTTCCCCATCTTGCGGCAGCGGAGAGACCGGAGGAAGTATCTAGGAAACTCTTTGAGAATGTATAATGCAGCGTGAGCAACGGGCGCAATGCATCAGAGGAGAATGGCAATGGCAATGGTGCACAAAGGAGGAAGAAGATCAGTGCAAAAATTACCACACCCAAAACCCTACTTAAGCACCAGGGAATAGCATCCAAACGGCTCACAGAACCTTACCCTTACACGTGGCGCACATCAATGGAGACGCGTGTCGATAGTAACACCAAACCGTCGCTTCATGTTCCCCACTAGGTGCGAGAATCAAGGAGACGCAGTTAAAACAACGATTACGCGTGACTGGTCAAATCCCAGTCAGGCTTTGGGGCCCACCCCAATCATGTCCCATCAGCATCGCTTATGCGAGCAACCGATCTCATCCGATCGTCAGCACTGACATCATCAAGAAACCCACTCTAGGGGAGATTATCTTCGACTGATTTAGTCCTTGCTCGACTCTATGAGTCAACCAAGCACTCGGGGGCTGATCCTAACAGGAGCACTGGCTGTGCACCCGACAATTTTCAAAGGGCATAGAGTTGTCGTGATAAACTTACAAGACATTTACATCTCCGCCCCCTCTTTAAAATTAATGATTTGATTGCGGACTCGGGGGCTCCTCCCATAGGGAGCACTGAAAGCACAGTCGACGAATGATATAAACGACAATAGTCAACAATTGTTCAAAGTCTGCACTCGAGTCTACGACTCTAGTAGGCACTCGTGGGCTACTCCCATAGGGAGCGCTAGTCACTCACCCTATGAAAAAGAAAAAATATTTATACATGGTAAAACATGTTGATCACATCCCCACCATGGGCATTCGAAGCATTCGACGACTTCGCCACACAATTTCTAAATACAGCCTACAAAGAGACAACATCTCCTGGCTCACCCGAATCACCTCCACGGTGAATACCTTTTTGGATGTCGCGTTAACAACGTGAAGGTAAGACCTGCAAAAGGCCTGGCAATGCACCTGATGCGCTCTACCAGAAATAATTCGTGCCTACAGGAACAATGAAAAGGCCTTGACGGACACGTCGAGTGCCCACACCAAAACACTGGAATTCGACTATATAATACCTCTATGGCAGGAGTCGATGCCAACATTATTCCGAATTCGAGTTCACGGACTCGAGTTTTAGTAGATAGCATTGTTTTGCTCTAAGGCAGTTAACTGATCCCGATCTATCGGAAAAATCAAGCATGCATATCAATAATGCCTATGACACAAACTACGGCACCCAAAAGAATTTTGGATGAGCCTATATCCCATGCACTCAAAGACTTATAGTCTCCACCCAAATCTACGATTCGGCTGGACACTTGGGGGCTACTGACATGGGTGTACCTTACAGGTACTCGAGATTAGCCTATATGGTCCAGCCCAAGAAGGATTCCACGGTGCGAACGAAACCCAATAAGGATTTGGGTGGCCCACAGGAATACGACTTCTTGAAGAGCATGACAAAGTGTAGATAGAAAATTAATGGGGAAGCCCTAAACTTGTAACCGACTCGTCCTGCTATCCCGAGACCTAGCCTCTCTATGTAAGGGCTAGGAGGGGCAGCAGGGAGGACAATCCACAACCCCTGCATAAACCTCGCCAGATTGCATCTACGCACCCTTGTAACTTTCGACTCCCTCGTAATCAAGAGCAGACAAGCAGGAGTAGGGTCCTCTTCGAGGCCTAAACCTAGGTAAACCTCATGTCACCTATGTGCTTGTTCGCTAGCCGATCGATGCCTCCAGCACTCCCCACTTTCTTGAACCTAAGTCCATCAACGATGGGCATTGATGAGTTAACCCCTCGTCAGGTTCGTAGTAGAAAACAATAATTTTTCTAACTAGCATACACCAATTGCCAATATCTATCTATAAGTTAATGTTGTAATGAGAAGGTTTCGGTGACATACCGATGCAAACACTAAAACACTTCTTGATAGTTGTCGTAGGAGCTTCTCCCTGCACCTTAACGGTTGAGACTCTAAGTGGAGAGTGATGTAGTGAATGGAAGTCTTCCCCATGAGGGAAACTCGGGGGTTTAAATATCAAACTCTCAGGGAGCTGTGTGTAATAGAATGATCCTCTTTGTTCTTCGTCAAGCAACCTACAAAATATTTGTAGATTGTTTTGTGCCCTCAACCTCACCAAGTGGTTGTCAAGCACAAGGTGTATGTAAGCAAAACTGAAATAAAATTCAATAGAAGTAAAATGCAATGCAATAGTAAAGTAAATATGCAATGGTGGTAAATGCAATGGAATATGATATTTTTGGGTTTTGGTTGGTGTTTGCAAGTATGAGAAATGCTTTTGTATTTTCGGATTAAATTAGTACTAAAAATAAAAAGTGACGTAGATGTGTTTGATAGTGTTTTCTTATGGTTTAAAATGGACTAGGGTTCATGGTTTCGCTTATGCACTCTCTCTTTGAGTTGTGGTGGACATGGGACACTCTCGTTGACACAATATTGGTGCAATATGTTAAAGTCTGGATAGCAATTCATATGGGCATCACGTCCTAACATAGATATGTTATTTCTAACAATTCACTTATACTCCACTAGAAAGGGGGATCTCCAAGCAATCTAGTATTAAGGTCAATTTCAAAGTATAGCATTAAGTTCTATGACATGAAGTTAAAATAAGAACATATTTGATCTAGTCTAAGCATGGTATTTTATTTATCCCTAGTGAGGCAACTAAGTAAGGTAAACACCCAAGTGATCTGCAAGTTTTACTGTCCTACCCGCAAGATCACCCCCGTTACTCTAACTAATGCAAATGTTCCCCCACACACGCCCCCATATACTTGATCAAAATAAGTAAACAAGAACGGGGTACATGATATGCATATATTCATATACTTCCAATACTAAACAATTGCAATCTCAAATATCAACTATATAAAGATCCACCACATAGGTAATACAAATATGACCGTAATCATGTTATGCAGCTCATACAGTTCTAATATAATCGAGATCATGAGAGAGGTACAATAGCTATTGCCACAAACCCATAGTCCAGGGCTGGACTACTCCCCCTTCATCATGGTGAAGGTGTTGGAGTCATTGGAGGAGGTGGAGATCACACCGGCAGCGCCCCGCCAAAGTTTTCCCCCTCCAATCTTCTGCCTCTTGCCTCTCTCTTTCGTGTTTCTGTCTTCTGCAGTGCCCCTTTCTGAGAATCATCAGGAGACCTTTTTATATGTGGTTTTAGGTCAGAACCTTCGCCTGGGAGAAAGAATCGACGGCATCGGAGACTCAAGGGGCAAACGAGAACATCAGCCGCAACCAGGAGTAGGTCGTGGCTGGTTAGCTCATTCCCTCCTCAGTCTTATTTTCTCGTGGATCTTTGGCCCATTGTTATTGGTTCTGATAAATACTAGGTTCTGTGAAGTTTCAAGTCAATTGGACATTGTTTGGGTACCTGAAAGTCAAAAACATTGAAATAGGGGTTTTCTGCCTCGATACGGTTAATTCCAAAACAATATGTGAAGTGTGAATTATTCCCAAATATCATTATGAAACATGAATATACCCCATATATGATGCAAATATGCTAGAATATCAAGTCATAAAGTGCAAAGTTCATGGATGCATTTTACATGCATCAGCATCCCCAAGCTTAACCTATACTCGTCCTCGAGTATGAAGGTGATAAAACTAACATGTACTTTGTACTTTAATACTATTTTGGATATCAAGACTGATTACTATTTCTACACAAAGTTAACTGATTCATTGTTTAAAGGAATAGAAATATGCAAGATAGATAATGAAGTGATATCTCATATACCATGAAAGGATGATCAATAGCAATTCACAAAGTGTAACATAGAAGAAAGAGCTATGGACCAAATGAATGGAAAATGCAAAAGCAAAAGTAAAGTAAAAACATCCTATAGTGGTCATAGAGTGTTCTTCTCAATTATGAATATAAAAGTGGACACTTTGGAAATATGGATAATAAGCAGAGATTAATCATGAATAAGTTTCATGTAGCTTCCAAACTCTTCCTCTTATGATCATGTTTGAACTATGGTATTCATTAGCTTTGAGCCCTCATTGCCCCTATCATAAACATCTTGAGTGGTTAAGGTTAGTGTCATGGCAGTTATGAGTTATATGCTTGACAAAGTATAAGTTGAATGCCTCATGCCCCTTGAATACGAGTACCTACACCACATGCTACTCAACTTAGGACCATAAGCAAGTTCTTGTCATTGTAAGCATACATGTATCATCGAGAACACCAAACGGGGTACCTCTTGCCCCATGGTATGGGAGGTTTCCCATACCAAAATGACAAGACAAACAGACAATGAGCATCTCATCAATTCTTTTTATTTACTATTGGCATAGCTTTTTATTGAAGATGCTTCATAGAATGTCCACTATGGGATGCTATAAATTCTACCATGAATGATGCATGGATTGGGTTAGCAGGCCAGGCGTTTCTCTCATACATATACAAACTCCATGAGCTCACAAAGTTTCCAACTTATTTCACAATGATAGGCATCCATAACAAAAATAACATGATATCAACTAAATGTGAATATGTGCAATGTTGAAAACGTGCCCCATGAAAGAATGGTTATGATAACTCCCAACTCATAATTTGTCAAGCACACAACTTCATAAGATAGTCACAATGGTTCAAGTTTATTATGTGCAAGAACTAAAAGTGTGCCATCAAGTTTGTGAGAGCTTTACTAACCAATTTTCTCACAGCAAACATAACCATAATAATCTTAATTTGGAAGCTAGATAAATCAATAAAATATGAGAAACATACTTGGAATAGCAATTATGCCAATAGGTAGGTATGGTGGACACTCTGGAAAACTTGGTTCAAAGGAGTTGGATAACAAGTTTTAACTTGTTGGTTTTATTTTTGGGCTAGCAAGAGGGCGAAATTTGACCATCTACATGCATGCATAAGAGTCCATAACAATGTAAACTAATATAAAGCATCAAAACATAAATAAAAGATAACTCTACACAATGCATTTGCAAATTGATACTCATTCAAAGCATATGAACCATGCAACTATGTGTAATCTTTTTAATATCAACTTCAACATCCCAATCCCAACTTTTTAATACCATCCAACCTTACTTAAACCAAACATCCAGTATCTCTCCCATAATATATATCAAAGTGGTGGTCTTACTCAAATATAAATAAAACAAAACAAACTAAAAAAATAAAGACGCTCCAAGTTTATGTGATAGCAATGTGTTACTCGAAAAACAGAAAGTAGACGTGTGCAAACCTAGAGTGTGGTTGGTCCAGTGGGGTGCCTTTGGCATCCACAAGATTATGGTTTTCACCATCCTTGGATTGCTCTTGGTGCAGCTCCTCTAATCCCCATGAAAAAACATCAACACAAAATTTGCTCCCATCTCTTTTCTGTGGGGTGACATTAGTGGGTACAAAAGACACATTGGTTGCTGCAAAAAATCCATAAACAAATGTATATATTAAATTCAAGTAGGTATATAATGGTGTACGCTTCCTCATGAACTCAAATAAATCAAAAATATTCAACTTGAAAGCTCAAAGAATGCATAAAACAAAATGGGACAGAATCTATCCAGAATTTTAGCAGCAGCAAAACATAATTAATTGCCCTACTTAGACATGTCATAAAATCATGAAGTTACATGAGCATATAGAGGATGAAAAGTTGTAACTACAGTTCCAATATGAGCTCAGTCAGAGTTATATAAAAATATGAAAAATCAAATGGTACAGAGACTCGTGCAGAATCTGCAACTCCATATATGTGTTCAACTTTTTTCAATCCAAAATGGGTAAAACTTGGCACTTTATTGAAAACTACAGAACTAAGAAAAAACTAAAGTCTCTTGCTACAGAAAGAGGACACAATAAAATAAAATAAAAAATTCGGTTGCCTCCCGCAAAGCGCTTTCTTTAAAGCCATATAGCTGGCCTTACTTACTTGAATTTCAAGAGGGTTTAATCTCATGAGGGAGCTTGAATTTTGGAGTGTCCCTATTCCTTGGAAAGTGTTCCATACACTTCTTATGTTTTTTTTTCAAAATGGGTAGCGGAGCCCCGGCCTCTACATCGAGCAATGCACACTTCCTTTATTTATTATTAGAACCACAATGTTTGGCTAAGGCCATTACAAAGATCATACAAACCGGAACTACCAAAACAAAACACCGATCAAAAATGATAACCATATCGCCAGCTCCCCAACGAGATCTATCAAACACCTATCTACCTGTTTTGACCCCGCCCAATGGTCACTCACACTATTGTCACTCGCCAAGAGAAGCTGGAGCGCCTTGGCATGGCGGCTCTAACTCAAGCAAAAGGAGCCCTAAAACCGTACAACATATCCATGGAGCGGCGCCCACGCACACGCTCTGGATGTCGCTGCCTTCACTATCTTCCGCCAACCATCTTCAGCGTGTAGATTGATGTGCCGACACTTTCCACAGCAGCCACCGACACCACCACGATGCCAAGCAGCACCACCCCTCGCGCGCTAGTAGCTCCACTGCTCCTGCCACTTCCATCCAACACTGCTCCACAGGCGATGCTCCCAGGAGAGAATGTGATACCGACACCACAGCACCGCCATTGCCCAACCCGAAGATCTTAGGGTTTCCCCCGGAGTAGAACGATTGAGGTCGACACAAGGTGCATGGCGACACCTTCATCAAGGTAACGACATGGTAACGCCGCCATCGCCTGCCAATGGCTTGGTTTTCACCGGCACCTATGTCTCCCTGCCTCGCTGCTGGGACTGGAAGATGGATCACAAGATCTGCCAAACCAGCCACAAGTTGACCACCTTCGACGAAGAAGATGACCACCTCCACCAAACCCAGGGCCTCCACCGATCCCTACAGCCGGTGAGAACTCCAAAAGTGATGCCCTGAAGAGGGGAACGATGCACAGGACACCGCCATTGCTCGATCCCTTGGGATCTGAGGTTTTCCCTGGAGTTTTCTTGGCTAGAGGGACGAGGGGCACCAGATCGCCGCCTGCCACATCGCTGATCCTTCCGGCCATGCCACAGCCGCCGCACGCCACAGATGCCACGCTGTTGAGGTGCCCGACATGCACCCCATCCGCAACAAGGATTGGCATCTCGCGCCGCTGATCTACGCCGAGGAAGACGAGAGATCCCCCCCACCCCGCCGTCGGTAGCGCCCAGGCTTTGCCTGGCCACACCCTTGGTGGAAGCGGGGGAGAGAGGAGGGAGGGGAGTTGGGGGGAGCTGGAGCGGCGGTGGCTAGGGTTTCCCCTCTCATCGCCACACAGGGGCGAGAGGAGGGAGGAGGGGCTTCCCCGTGCGTGTGTGTGTGTGGTAAGGAACTTGACCCATACACTTCTTATGTGGAAACTGAAACTTTACATTACCTTACTTTGAATCAATAATAGCACATCTAGTACGAAGGAAAGGTCTTCCCAAAATAATTGGACTAGAGGTTTTACTCCCCATGTCCATGATAATAAAATCAACGGGAACGGAAGTCATGTGAAGCTCTACCATTACATTACTAACTTTGCCTACAACATGTTTAATGGTATATCAGCAAGTAGTAAGTCCATGGAGCATTTTTCTAGATTTTGCAATTCTAGCAATTCATAAAGATCTTTAGATAAAACAGAAACACTAGAACCTAGATCATGTATAGCATGGTGTTTTTATTTTCCAATAATAATTAATAACTTGGGGATGCATACATACCCAAGCTTAGGTGGTATCATAGCATCTTGACTATACCTAGCAATCTTTTCTTTAAGCACATGGTTAGCTATATAAGAACCAAAACCCGCTCGGTGAGAATTTGTGGAAGGATCACTAGCAAAATTTTGTAGTACATTAATGATTTCATACAAGCTACATTTATCTAAATCAAGTAGTGGATCCTTAAACTCAATAAGCATCTTAACTTCTTCTACCTTTTTCTCATTTTGAACCATAGGTGGTTCATTTTCTTTTACTTCATTAGATTCTTCTTTTAAACGGTCAAGTCGTGACATAAGTAGCAATAAAAATTCTGGATAGTTCATTAATTCATGAAGTGTCTCCTCCAAAGTGAGAGAAGTATTTTCTTTAATAACAATGGAGTTCATGCCAACAACGGATGGTGCTTGTGGTTTTCTTGTTGACATACTTAATAAAGTGGCTTGATTATCAGCTAGCTTTGAAAGAGCTTTGTCTAAATTTGTAGCTTGAGCTTGTAAGCCTTTAATGTCAGAACTTATGGAGGCAATGGACTTATTTAATTCCTCTATCATCATGCTATGACTAGCTACTTGTTCAAAATGGTTCCTATTAGCTTCTTGTTGATTACCATTGCTTGGAGGCATATTAGTGGGCTTCTACTTATTTTCATTAGCATTCGGATAGGGAATGAAAGGACGATTACCATAATTGTTTAGAACATATGGAGGTTTATTATAAGAGTTGTAATTATTACCATAACTACCACTACCAAAATTCCTAACAAAGTTCACATCCACACTTTCAACATTATTACCAACCAAGTCTTGCGAAGGAACATTCTCAACATTTTGTCTAGACATGTAAGCAAGAATGGCATCCAGTTTATTAGATAAAGTGTCTATCTCTTCTATGGAATTTACTTTCTTGGAAGGAATAGGTGCTCTTTCAGTATGCCATTGAATATAATTTTGCAATATACTTTCTAATATGACTTTTGCTTCTACGATAGTTTTACTCATAAAAGCACCTCCAACAGCAAAATCTAGTATGTTTCTAGACATATAGTTCAAACCATTACAGAATGAATGCAAGATGGTCCATTCATTGACTCCATGTGATGGACAAGTCCTAAGCATTATCTTAATTCTCTCCCAAGCCATAGCTACATGCTCATTTTCAATTTGCCTAAATGATAAGCAGCTATTCCTATTTTGCAAAATTTTAACGGGAGGATAATATTTTTTTATGAATGCTTCTTTTAAATCACCCCAAAAAATTATACTAGGAGTAGGTAGTGATAGTAACCATCCTTTAGATTTTCCTCTAAGTGAGAATGGAAACAATTTTAGTTTGAGGATATCATTTTCAACATTTTTAAATTTTTGTATGTCACATATTTCACAAAAGTCATGAAGATGCATAGAGGCATCCTCATTTGCACTACCTCCAAATTGTTCCCTAGTAATCAAGTTCAACAAACTAGGACTAACTTCAAAGATCTCCACTATAATCTTAGGTGTGGTAATGGTCTTAGCAATAAATTGATCATTAGGTGTATTTGTGTAGTCACACAATTTAGTTCTTTCTCCCATTATGAAGTAGTCAAGTGATACTAATTTTTAAGGGTTTTATGTTTTTGAATGAAAACTGAAAGTAAAATGATACTAAAACTAATACTACTGAACTAACAACTAACAAATGAAACACAAAACTAAGAATCAAAAGACAAACCGAAATACAAAAGTAAAGACAAAACTGAAAAATAAAAAGTAAATGCAAAACCGAATGGTAAAAGAACTAAAAATATAAAAACTGAAATGTAAAGATGAAAGTAAAGACAATAAAAATAAAATAAAACTACTTTGAAGATTTAAAAGAACAAGAAGATACTCACGTAGGTTAAACCTCCCCAAGCTTAGGTGTTTACACAAGTTGGTGATGAATTTGAACTTTCTTGTGAGCTATCCTTTTACTAGCTCCCCGGCAATGGCGCCAGAAAACTTCCTTGATGCGAGCGCTAGAAAACTTCCTGACATTTGTCATAGGAGCTTCTCGCCGCACCTTAATAGTTGAAACTCTAAGTGGAGAGTGATGTAGTAAATAGAAGTCTTCCCCATGAGGGAAACTTGAGGGCTTAAATATCAAACTCTCGGGGAGCTGTGTGTAAGAGAATGATCCTCTTTGTTCTTCATCAAGAAACCTACAAAATAGTTGCAGATTGTTTTGTGCCCTCAACCTCACCAAGTGGTTGTCAAGCACAAGGTGTATGTAAGAAAAACTGAAATAAAATTCAATAAAAGTAAAATGCAATGCAATAGTAAAGTAAATATGCAATGGTGGTAAATGCAATGAAATATGATGTTTTGGGGTTTTGGTTGGTGTTTGCAAGTATGAGAAATGTTTTTGTATTTTAGGATTTAGTTAGTACTGAAAATAAAAAGTGATGTAGATGTGTTGGATAGTGTTTTCTTATGGTTTAAAATGGACCGTGGTTCATGGTTTCTCTTATGCACTCTCTCTTTGAGTTGTGGTGGACACGAGACACTCTCGTTGACATAATATTGGTGCAACATGTTAAAGTATGGATAGCAATTCATATGGGTATCACGTGCTAACATAGATATGTTATTTCTAACAATTCACTTATACTCCACTAGAAAGGGGGTCTCCAAGCAATCTAGTATTAATATCAATGTTAGAATATAGCATTAAGTTCTATGACATGAAGTTAAAACAAGAACATACTTGATCTAGTCTAAGCATGGTATTTTCTTTATCCCTAGTGAGGCAACTAAGTAAGGTAAACACTCAAGTGATTCGCAAGTTTTACGGTCCTAATCGCAAGATCACCCCCGTTGCTCCAACTAATGCACACATTCCCCCACACACGCTCCCATATACAAGTTTGATCAAAACAAGTAAACAAGAACGGGGTACATGATATGCATCCATTTATATAATTCCAATATTGAACAACTGCAATCTCAAATATCAACTATATGAAGATCCACCACATAGGTAATACAAATATGACTGTAATAATGTTATGCAGCTCATACGGTTCTAATACAATCGAGATCATGAGAGAGATAAAATAGCTACTGCCACAAACCTGTAGTCCAGGGGTGGACTACTCCCCCTTCATCATAGTGAATGTGCTCGAGTCATTGGAGGAGGTGGAGATCACACCGACAGCGCCTCGCTAGAGTTTTCCCCCTCCAATCTTATGCCTCCTGCTCTTTGTTTTGTGTTTCTGTATTCTGCGATGCTCCTTTCTGAGAATCGTCAGGAGAAAAAATTTATGCGTGGTTTTAGGTCAGAACCTTTGCCTGAGAGAATGAATCGATGGCATCGGAGACGCGAGGGGCAAACAAGCACATCAGCCACGACCAAGGGGGTGGGCCACGGCTGGTTAGCTTATTCCCTCCTTGGTCTTCTTTTCTTGCGGATCTTTGGCCCATTGTTCTTGGTTCTGATAAATACTAGGTCACGTGAAGTTTCAGGTTAATTGGACATAGTTTGGGTACTTGAAAGTCAACAAACATTGAAATAGGGGTTTTCTGCCTCGGTAGAGTTAATTCCAAAACAATATGGGAAGTGTGAATTATTCCGAAATATCATTATAAAACATGAATATACCTCATATATGATGCAAATATGCCGAAATATCAAGTAATAAAGTGCAAAGTTCATGGATGCATTTTACATGCATCACATACCCTTGTAGACCAAAAGAGTTAACGTTCACAATGATCATGGATGATGTAGTCGAACGATGTAGCCGACCTCAAGGTTGTGTTTCTCCTCGCACGATAGTACAGGTGCCACAAACTGGAAGCACCTCCATAGTTTCACACACGTTCGATGCTCAATGACGACTCCGGTTTCTCCAATCTAGCCAATATTGCGGAAGTAGATCTTTTGGATCGGGGATCTAGGAGCACGACAGTGTTCCAGTGTTGAAGCGTATCCCACGTGCACAGTTCTTCTTATAACCACGAGCACCAGAGCCAACGAGAGAAATAAGCCACGGAGGAAATATGCCTAGGGGCTTGGGATTGGTGCGCTCCCCTCCCCACGTGTCCCCTTGTATAGGGGGAGGGGAGGGGTACGGCTTGGAGGAGGGGCAGCAACCAGGGGTGGCCCCACTCCTGTGCGCCTAAACACTAAGGTCGGTCGGTGCCTTCTCCACTTGGGGCGGCGCCCCCCCCCCCCCCCACATGGGCCCTTCCCTCTGGGATGTGGCCCAATTTAATCACTTCGAACATCCTTCAGACTCTCACAAAACCTTTACGGCTTTCTCTTCTCTTTACTCCGGTGATCCTGGTGAATCCAAAACTATCTCTAAGTGCCATTGAACCCTTAAGTGTGTTACCCTATGGTTCGGGAACATCACAAACATGTTCGAGATGCTTCTCGAACCAATGACCATTAGCGGGACCTAGATGCCATAATGACTCATCTGCATTCCATGATTAAATGTTGTTTGAACCATAAACGTCGAGTCCAATTCCCTTTGTTACTTCGAACCATGACTTGTCTGAGATTTGATCATCGACATCATCATACCTAGTTCAATCTCATTATCGATAAGTCTACTTAACTCGTTCTCGTGATATTCCATCCATGTGACCTAGTCATACGTTGGAGCTTCTTGGATGCAATCTCACCAAGTGGTCCCAGTGTATCTTCCCGCCATGTGGGAGAACAAATCCTGATCTTGGTGCATATGCCTCAACCTATCCCTTCAGAATACCCGAGAGACACCTTTATGATCACCCCTATTCAGTGTGACAGTGATTAGATATGATCTCACAGTCTAAGGAGTACAAATAATCTAGTTGCATTTGTGATGAGTGAATATTTGCATCATGTTTTATATTATTATTTTACACTCTAGATGTAGGATCTTGGTATTTTACGGCATTCACGCGTACATTTTATGTCTATTTTCACCAGGATCGGTACAGATGATGGATACAATGGACACAATTCTTGGAGCAGTTATATTGGGGAGAAAAGGAGTAAAAACAACGTAAATCGCTTATTTGGGAAATATCAATAATACCAGAAGAAAACCCGAAGTGATCCAAGCATACATACGGTTCAACGACAAACTATACGGCAGGAATAAATTTTCCGGCCGTATAGTTCCCACCGTATAGTTGGCGTCGCCACCGCCTCCTCAAATAGTTTCACCTCGTGCAACTGGATCAAAGAGAAGACATACAAAACAACCAGAAATCGCTGAAACCTCACCTCCGGAAGGCATCTAGAGGGGGAACTCGTCCACCAAGGATCCATCTTTGCCCTGCACAGATCCGGGAGGCTAAGGCATCGATCTTCATCATCAACCGCGGCATCACCACCATCTCCATCCATCCCCTCTACATCTTGTCTAGATCTTGTTGTAGTTGATGTACTCGTTGTGGATTTATACAATTAATATTCATCTATGATAGATTCCATTGTTATTTCCATGATGTTGATTGCCTCCATGTCTGAGTAGATCATTAGTTCTTGGGGAGATGGAGAAACCCTAGTATGAGATTGAAATAAGATAAAGTTTATTACTATATTCATCGCTGTGACCATGTGTTAGATTGTCTTCATCTTGATGTTGAGAGAAGTCAACCTCTCAATATTTGCCTCTCATGGGGACTTGATGGAGGGAACTACTTGTTGGTAGATGGAGGTGTGTTAGCACTTATAGTGACTATAAAGCTATTGTCACCCCTTACATATCAACTTGGGAACCGAGGAAACTCACAGAACACTATCCATGCCATGGGATACGTCATACGGGATTAAGTCCCTTAATAGCACAGTAATTCAATTGATGTTGATTGCTGTCTGTTGTGGTTATGAGGATGATGTGAGCAATGGTTGTTGCCTATTTGTCCAAATACGAAGTTCCTCCCACACATACATAGTTGAGAATGTTCATGATAATAATCTTTTCCTTAGCTCTTTATAATGCTAGTGGTGTATCCGCTACTCCCTGAGAATGCTTTTTCCCCATTGCAGTTTCAAATCTCTTTTACAAACGCAATACTTACTTTCTATGTTTAGTTACTTTTCTTTACTTATTGTTCTCTTATACCAAAAACCCCAAAACACCTTTTTACACAATACTCACATTTTATCTTGTTACTTAGAACTTTATTTTGCATTTCTATTATAGTATTTAATTCAAGAGTTATTAGAACTCAGAC
The DNA here is from genome assembly GCA_916181665.1 of Avena sativa. NCBI lineage: Eukaryota > Viridiplantae > Streptophyta > Magnoliopsida > Poales > Poaceae > Avena > Avena sativa. The sequence continues at coordinate 228,633,445 of OV702291.1, forward strand.
TCCTGCTCCCTGTGGGATCGATATCTTTATTTCAAAACTAGCTACAAACGATCTGTGCACTTGCAACCATCAAGCTAGTTTTTGGCGCTGTTGCCGGGGAACTAAGCGATGTAGGTCTTTTAGTTTTTGCTTATTTATTTTTGTCTTGCTAAGTTTTGTTTTGAGTTACAGGTTTCCACCAACATGATGGAGTTTGAGCATATGGATAGTGCTAACCCACTCAGCCACTTTGGGAAGCCTTATGGTATTAATAAAAGAAACAACTCCAACAAGAAGACAAGGGGGTTTGAAATAAATCCTCTACTACTTGGTATTCTACACAAGAAGCAATTTACTGGAGATGAACAAGATCCTGATCCATATGAGCGTATTGCATGTTTCAAAGATGTATGTGGCACTTTCCATTTGACAGGATATACTACTAATGAGGTAAGAGTTAAACCTTTTAGTCAGACTTTGACTAGTATAGCTCTCTCATGGTATAGATCTCTACCCCCAGAAGCCACTACTACTTGGGATAATTTAGCCTGTGAGTTTCTAGCAAAATATTATCCATTATCAAAATATTTTGGAATCAGGCGTCTTATAATGACTTGTAGGAACTGTCCTAATGAAGGACTAGTAAGAGCTTATATCAGATTTAAAGATTTACTTAATCTATGTCCTCATCATGATTTGCATGAATGGTATTTCTTGCATATCTTTGATGGCGGTTTAATTGAACCTAATAAAATTGAGCTAGACTCTTTCGCGCAAGGAGCCTTTATGAATCTTCCTATAACTAAAGTTTGGGCTTTACTTAATAGAATTCGCGATCATAGAGTTTCATGGAATTTTGGTCTAGGAAGCAAAGGATGCATAGAAATAGATTATGATTATATTCATGACTATAATAAAAAGGGCCATGTTAAAGAATTATCTAAAGAACTTTATCTGGATTCAGATCTTTTGTTGCAAGTTGTTAAAGCTTTTATAGAACACATCAAAGCTCCAAAAGAGGGTTTGGTCAAGTATGATCCACCACCCGAACCTGATAAGAAAAGAGAAGTTAAAGCAACATTGGCCTCCCTAGAACCAACATATGAGATACCTTTCCCTAACACTACACAAAAGCATATTTTTGAATATGAGCAGGGCAAAGCAGTACAAGAGAAGAAGGAAGAGGAAAGTATGCCAAAAGTTGAGGAACATCTGGAATAAATCAAAGATGAAGAGGTAACCAAGGAAGCAATTATGGCTATGTATGCACAATGTAACATAGTTGAACTTGATGAAGAGACTTCCATATTGGTTGAAGGTAAAAAAATGGTAAAAGATGTGGGTAAGCCTATTCTTCCCTGCATATTTAAGGAAACATCGCATTATGGTTTATGTGATCTTGGCACTGAAGTTAATGTTATATCTTAAGACTTCTATTTAGAAATAAAAGAAGAAATAGAACCGGCTATAATTGAAAATACTGATATGATAATCATGTTAGCCAATAAAACTCTTAGAATTCCAATGGGTGTAGTTGAAGATGCAACTGTCACAAATTGGAAATAAAAACTTTCCTATCGATTTTGTAGTTGTTGATATGCCAGGTGACACTCTTTGCCCAATTATATTTGGAAGAAACTTTTTGAGTGATGTAGGTGCCAATGTTGATTTCAAAAAGGAGATTGTGTCTCTTAAGCTTGGGGGAGCAGAAAAAGAATTCCACTTTTCCAAATTTAAAGACAAACCTCCACAAATACAACAAGAAGGAAAGAAAAAACTATTGAGGAAATGGCAGCTCTCTTCTTTAGTAACGAAGAAGAAGAAATAAATGAAGACTCAAAGTATGAAGACTCAAATTATGAACAAATAGTTATGGAGGATAAGTCCCTAGAAGAACTAGAAGATGAATTCGATTCACTTCCCATTACAGGGCCTCCAACTAATGAGCCTTTCGAAGAACCAGAAAAGAGAGGGGGCGAGGAATTACCACCCCCAGAATTGAAGACTCTACCAGATAATCTTAAATACAGATTTTTAGATGATACAAATAAATTTCATGTTATTATTAGTGCTAAAATTTCAGGGGGTGAAGAAGAAGAACTCATGAAAATACTTAAGGAGCATCGCAAAGCCTTTGGGTACTCAATGGATGATTTGAAGGGCATTAGTCCAATGATAACCGTCCATCGAATATTCATGGAGGAAGGTGCTAAACCAGTTACGGAGTTTAATAGACGACTGAAGCCCAAAATGAAGGAAGTGGTAAGAAAAGAAATAGTACGCCTACTAGACGCATGTATAATCTATCCTGTAAAAGAAAGTGAATGGGTAAGTCCAGTTCATTGTGTCCCTAAGAAGGGCGGTTTTACTGTTGTTCCTAATGAAAACAATGAATTGATACCTACTAGAACTATTGTTGGACATAGGATGTGTATAGATTTTAGGAAATTATATAAAGAAACTAGGAAAGATCACTATCCTTTACCGTTCATAGATCAAACCTTAGAGAGGTTAGCAAACCACACTAATTTATCTACTTGGACGGATACTCTGGTTTTTCTCAAATAGTTGTTCATCCTGATGACCAACTTAAAACAACTGGGAGAAGTGCCATTTTATGGTCAAAGAAGGTATAGTCCTTGGGCATAAGGTATCAGGTAAGGGAATTGAAGTGGATAGAGCTAAGGTTGAGGCCATAGAGAGAATGCCACAACCTAGGGATATAAAAGGTATAACAAGTTTATTTGGTCATGTGGGTTTTTATAGAAGGTTCATTAGAAATTTCTCTGGAATATCTAAACCTCTGACTAACCTTCTGCAAAAGGGAGTAAGATTCAACTTCGATGATAAATGTCTTGTATCCTTTGATAAACTTAAATATGCTTTATCCCATGATCCTATTATTAAACCACCTATCTGGGATATGACTTTTTACTTAATATGTGAAGCTAGTGATGATGCTATTGGAGTAACTCTAGGACAACATATAGGTCGTAGATTTAATATTATACATCATGCTAGTAGAACTCTTAATAGTGCTCAAAAGAATTATCCTAAGGAAGAAAGGGAACTTTTTGCTGTATTTTTCTCTTGCGATAAATTTCGTTCTTATATAGTTGATGCAAAAGTAAGAGTTTATACGGATCATGATGGTTTAAAAGAACTCCTTGAGAGGAAAAATAATAATCCAAGACTGGTCTGTTGGATTCTTTTACTTCAAGAATTTGAGTTGCATATTATGCAGAGGTAAGAAATAAAGATGTTGGATGCAGTGTCCATATTTGCCCAGTAAGACACTAATCTTATTTAGAGGAACTTTAGTCCTGGTGATTTTCATTTACGGAAATTGTTAAATAAACTAATGTCAATTCCTCCAAAAGAGAATAAGTCTTTGTTGTTGGAGGAGCCTTTCATCCCTGACTAAGTAAACGGTAAGTGCAAGGTAAGTCTTCTTACTTTACTTCTGAAATTTTTGCCTTTGAATTCCTCGTGTTTTTCTGAAGTTTCTGAAGGTTTTTACCAACTATACGACCGGAGAAAAATCTCCCACTGTATAATTGGTCGTTAAACCCTCTATATCTTCTTTGCGAAATTGTTTTCGATATCTGTATATATACGGTCACAACTATATGACAGGTTAAAATATTCCGGCCGTATAGTTGGTCGTTAAACTCTCAGACATTTTCGATTTTGATGTATGTATCTATACGGTCGCAACTATAAGACCGGAGAAAATATTCCAGCCCTATAGTTGGTCGTTAAACTCTCAAACATTTTCATTTACTTTTTCGTTTTTCCGATTAAAAAACGGTTTTGTCGGTTCTGAGTCGTAACTCAATCGACCTGGACTCGAGATATTTGGAAATATCTGCCCGGAACCAACTATACGGCCGAAACTATACGAGCCGCGCCTGTATAGTTGGTCGTTACGCGGCAGGACTCCTCCAAATCCGCGATTTTTCCCTGTTTTGTTAAGATTCTTTTCTTAGGCGAGAATTTGGTGTTTCTCGCGAGTTTTACCGACCTCTCGCGGGTTTTACCAAACTCATATCGTGTTGTTTCCACGAACTTAGATGATTCCTTATACTAAAGTGAGTGTTTGTTGTTTTAACTTAATAACTCTAATGACTACGCTAACTTGGTAAGAGATAATTTTAGACCATATAATATCCAATAGAGTATGATTATAATACTTCGGACATATCAACACACTGAGGTGTCACAAGAATCATTATTTGTAGAACATTTTTCACTAGTCTTTATGCCAAATACATAACTCAAATATATGTCATTCTGATCAAATCGAGAGACTTGATTTTCTTGTTAATTTAATATCCATCTTCATTCTAAAATTCTTTGAACATGTCAAACAGTTTCATACTCGTGTTTCATTTAGTAAATACACATAATTACTTAAATCTATAATGAAATTTACGAAATAACGATATCCACTACTTGCTGAATTTACAATATATCATCATGCATGATATACAACAATTCAACTCATATTCTGTTTTATCAGAATCCGAAATTTTAGTCATCTCACCTAGTGAGGTGTGCCGTGCATATGTCAAGAGATCAAGTATCAAAAGACTTTACGTTTCATCAGTATGAATGTATACAACACTATTGTGACTTAAATAGAGGTGTCATTCAAAATAATGTCATTATTAAGTTTGGATATTTTTTGGCAATCTAATGTTTTATAAATGCTTAAACTATCATCATTTAGATAACATAAGAACAAATCATTCATAATCATAATGTGACCATAAAATATATTAATAATAAAACATATAACAATTGGCTTGTCACTAACTCATATGAATAACCATCTCGTGAGGTGCAATACACACTAATAAAGTTCACACACTTTATAACAATTACAAACTTTATTCAAATCCACTAATACAAATAATAGATATAGAGGGAGAGCATCGTTGGCCATGAACTAGCTTGCTTGCCATCAGCGTGCTATGTTTTCGCATCCCTTCCACATAACTCTCAAGCAGAAGATCCTATTTTCATAAAACAGAACAAGTATCAAATACTTAGTAAAATTGCAATAAGTGTTTTGTAAGGGAAAACATTTATAACTTGTATATCATTAGACTTCTCTCTATGCCCCCAGGCGGTTGTAAGTATGCTGATGAGAAAGACGAAGAAAATCAACCGTCCTAAAAGGACATGTCCACCAATTTAGCATCAGCTCATGCCCACGTGTCACATACATTAGTCAAAACACAGGCTAATTTTTTAGCCAGATCGTCATACGACAAATGCTAAATGGATACATACGTCGTATGATGAAAAGAAGCAAAGTTTATGAGAATTAGCCACATGCTTTTCATACAATGCAGGATACGATATTCAGAAACTTCATTTTACAAATACATACTTCTGGATCATTCGATGAGAGTAAGAACTACAATAGTAGCATACTTTTGACTAGATTACTCTCTATGCCTCCAGGAGAGATACTGTTAGAAACGCCTAACAGTAAGTATATAACATGAAGTCGTACACGTACAGTTCCTTGGATATATATTAACATCACCTCACCGATGATGCACCAACTGTTTGCGATTAAAATGAAACATAAGAATATTTACAGCATGATACAGCAAGAGACAATATTACATAGATCTTTTATCACTAATCAACATAGACTATCTAACTCTAGAGATATGATACACTGGACAGATGATCACATGTGAGCACTTTTTGCGTCATCGAATGGCCGTAGGCAGTCACCTTCAAGATAGGCCTAAGCACCTTGAACGTCAGAAAAATCTAGTCCTAATGTCATGAGTAGTCACGGACTCTTTCTAATCAATGTACATCACCACCTCGTTGTCTTCATAGCTCGTGGTCTTCACATAACATGTACAACCGCTATATGTTTTGAGCTTTAAGCTCCTACGTTTTTGAGAACAAAGCCATCGGAGGAAAGACTATGGTATACGCAAGGTTGTTAGACCATTATCACGCAACTCGTTATCCCATCGTAGGAAAGATGCAATTGTTCCACATAGAGGACTATCAGATAATAAAGAACCATCATTATTTGCAATTATGTAAGAAGGGTTATTCATGGGAATTTGTGTGTTGCCATTGTTTGGAGCAGGAGATGGGTAGCTACTCCATTATTTCTCCACTTTTTATTCCTTATCCTATTCTTAGGGTTGTATGGGCATCCCCAAGCTTATGCTTTTATCATCCTCTTTCTGCAAAACATTAGTGCTCTTTTGGGCGACAATGCTCATTTTATTAAAGTCAACAACATATATATTTTCTACAAAGTTGGTTATGCAATAATTAATGATAAGAATGATCACACTTTTAAATTTACTAGCTACCTGACTAGTTCCATGTTCATCAATGAAGGTTTCTAATTCATAAGATACCATAAAAGTAACAAATTGTTCTACTTCTTTCATCCGTAAATGAGCATAATCACCTCTATGGTAAGATGCTATAACATATTCTTCATGGAACATATATTAAAATTCAAAGTGTCTACCATATTTTTTAGAGAAACAAGTTTGATCATAATATTCAAGCAACTCATTAGAAATAGAGTTTAGTTTTTATGAAAAATTCTAGCATTATTCCTTCTTTTAATTCTTTATGCTTCTTAGCAATCTCAGCAGCATTCAAGTACATACACCAAGTGTCATTTATATTCATACTTGTGCTCATAACAGGAGTATTTTTGACATTTTTCATTTTTCTTGAGTTTTAGTTGTATACGTTAGTTGCTGAAAATATAAACTAGCAATGCAAACAAGAATCGAAGTATAGCACAACGTTGCCTGGCAACTGATATGGGTATGACTTATCAGATTCCCATAATTGGTATACCTGGTACGTACTCAAACTATGGACCATGATGCCCACAAGGAAAAATAGGAGTCCTGAAAGAAACTGAAGCCCAGGAACCGAACGTGTTGATCAAGATAGAAGTGCCAACCGACATAGTCTTATAGTTGTAACAAAATTTGTAACTGATCCGTATTGGACTCTGAGACCCAGACCGTCATATATAGGCTGGGAGGAGCTGACAGAGAGGGCACCAAAGCTTTGAGCAAAACACAACCCGTCGTGAGTTAGATTGCATCTAGCAAACCGGTGACCCTATAACCCTCTATTTTCATAATCAGGCAAGACTTCGACTGTCTTATTTGTCTGATAGGCCAACGAAATCACCATCGCTCTCTTCTCCATCAAACTCAAGTCCATAATCATGGACATTGCCAAAGGTTACCCCTCGACAATTAGCGTTGTTTGTGGGAACTCTGAGCGCTGGAGTCATGAATTCAGCGGCCCAATCTTCACCAAGCAGCAATCTGACGATTGAGGTCGGTGAGATCCACCATGATCCCACCGATCTTCATGCACACCTTCCCTATAACCCACTTATATGGCCAGAAAAGTACTTGATAATCCCCAAGGGAAGGGAATCACTGTAGCACAATTCGATAAGTATTTGATCATCGAACCCACGAGAAGCTAAAGGTAAACTATCTATTATCTAAAGCCCTATAACTCACTTATATGGCCTTTTATGCAATGCAATGAACTAGAGTGTGTAGGGTGCTTTTTACTTCTAACTAGAAAACTGTGAAGTGCTGAAAGTAAAGACATGAAGTAAACTATTACAAGCAAAAGTAACAACAAGTAAAATGAAAGCAAGTAACACAAGGGAGCAAGTGTTTAGGAAAATTATTATTTCATTCATTTGGTTGTCAAAATTAGTGAAACACATGGATAGTCTTCTTATTGTTTCTTATAGAGAGGAGCCATAAATAGGTGCAGCCTGATAACTGCATAATTACACCCGTAGTGATTGATGCCAATGCCGGTTACGAGCAATTAAGGGGGTTGTTAAGACATAAAGTCCAACCACCACTATAAGTTTCAAGGTCCCCATAACTTATCCCCCGTTAGTTAACCATGAATTAACATAACATTCATATTTAAGACTTGGGACACAATTTTTATCAATCTCCGGCCATCCCTCTTCCTATCAACATGAAAGGGTGACAACCTTATGCATCCCCTAACATATGTGTGCACTCATATATCATTACATAAGACCATCATAGAAGATAACATATACTTGTATGCAACTAACAACGAACTATTTCACAATTGCCACAAACAGATCACTACTCAAACATAGTCATAGAGATACAGTAGATCATGACAAAACAATAGGTTACATCACACATCATGTTTGCCGAGATATTACAGTAGATGGATGGAGATGATCTCACTGTAGATGTTGATGATGACCATGCCGAAGGGGGGGTGGAGGCAACCAAAGGGGATTCCAGCAGTGGTTCTCCCTCTGGTCTCCGTCGACGGTGGCCTACAAACTCTTTGTTTTGGTGTTTAGATCTTTGCCTCCGTATGTTCTGAGATCGTGCCGGGGACCCTTTTTATAGAGGGTTTTAGGTCAAGACAAAGAGGATGGTAGTGGAATCGACGACATCTAACCAACAAGGCCCAAACGAGGGTAGGTGGCACAAGCCACTGGGGTGACCGTGTCATTGGGCCTCTTTACTAGCTCATGAGCCCCCTCTGGTGGTTCTAGTTCTCTAGCTACTTCTCTTCATGAAAAAATACTCCTCAAAAAATACCTGGGCCATTTGACTTTGTTTAGGTCCCTGAGATAAAAAATACACAAAAAGGGGTTTCCTGTCCTACAGAGTTAGAACCAGAGGAGAGGGGATTGTTTAGAAAATCCCCAGAATCAATGTAAAACATGTATATAACATTCTATAAGATGTAAATACAAGGGAATATGTGTCAATAAACTACAAAGTTCATGTATGCATTTTACATGCATCAATTACGAGCAATGAAGTCTACTTTTTCAACTTTAGTTTCAATAATAACATTAAGTTGGATTTCTTCCTTACCCTTAATTATCTCTATAAGCTCATTTACTTTTGTAGTGAGATCTTCATTTATCTCTTTATTAATAGAATTTACCTTCTTGGTAGTAGATTTTTTCACATGCCATTGAGTAGGGTTGTTATGCATATCATTAAGAAGTTGTGTGACAACTTCAACTTGCTTGCCCATGAATGCGCCTCTAGCTGCAGTACAAAGCATAGATTTAGACATAGGATTCAAGGCATTATAAAATAAGTGGAGAATTAACCACTCTTCCATCCAATGGTTGGGACAATTTCTTATGGACTCCTTCATCCTTTCCCATGTAATCGCTAGTGGCTCGCGATCTTCTTTTCTAAAACCTGTAATATTAGATCAAAGTTGCATAGTTTTTGCAGGAGGGAAAAACTTAGTCATAAACAATAAAGTGCATTCCTCCCATGAATTAATAGTGCTCTTAGGCAATGCTAGCAACCAATCTTGCCATTTCCCTTAGTGAGAAAAGAAATAAACGCAACTTGACCACATTAGGGTCAACATCTTTTATGTGCATCATGTCGCATATTTCAGTAAAAGTGTTTAAGTGCATACCTGCATCCTCAGCAGCCGAGCCTCCAAATTGGTTTTCTTGAACCAAACTCAAATAGTCAAGTGATACATTTGATCCGCATTCACGGATGTAGTATAATAGCTATTTCTCTAGAAGACCTAGGTTTAATCGAACCTTGGAAAGCAATGCTAAAAGGAAATAAAAAGGACCTACCTATAAGACTTTGTTTCTTCATTTTACCTTAGTTTACCGGACCGATTTAGTTTACGTTATAATGGGTTGAATCAATGGATGGAGATAGGACAGTGTTGAAGATTGTAGGGGTTCTGCGTATGAAAACAATAAAATTTTACCCTACGCCCCTGAACCCCTGAAGCTGCCAAGACCTATCTATTAGTAATACAGTAACGGGAGGGGATTTTCGCGAACTTACCCTTGAGGACCGAAAAGCATTGTCAACGCGTAGGAGAGCGTGGTTGATGTATACGAGCCGAAGCCGACCTCAAGGTCGTGATGAAGTCCTTGCGCTCCCTTGGCTCCAACGACTTGAGTGCCTCAAGTGCAACACCTCGCGGGGAGTTACACACGTACGGTGCCTGACGATGACTCCCGCTTCCCTGATCCAGCAGCAGTTGCGGAAGTAGAGCTCCCGGATCCGAATCCCGCAGCGCGACGGCGCTCCGCGGTGAAGATGTCTCTCGTTCACACAGTCCAGACTTGGTACCACGGTCACGAGAGAGAGAGGGGGAGAGATAAAATATCAATTAGAGGTCCTCCCAAAATTGAGAAGACCTTTATTGATTATTGGTGTATTTTATTTGGCCAAATACCCCCAATATATATAGGGGAGGGGAGGTACTACCTCCGTCAAAGTCCCGGGGTGGGACTAAAGGAGAGGAAGGGGGAGGGGTGGCACCGCTGTCCACCCCCATGGTCCCCGCGCGGGGGGGGGGGGGCTAGCCCACTAGGGCGTCGGCCACCCCCTTGGCCCCTTCTCCCTCTCTCCTTTCCCTAATGGGCACTATCCCCTCTAGGAATTGGCCCATTAAGCCTTTGACCATTTAAATTTATTTTTCTCTTTATTAAATAATTGTGAATAAATGATTAAATCAATATTTAACATTCATTCACATATTATTCAACCTCCATGGTTATGGAAGACTTCCACCTCCACTCTGGACATCCTCTGGACTTACCGAAACCCTTCCGGTTTTCTCTCTACTATTCTTCGGTGATTCTACCGATCCTATAAACACTCTCTAAGCATCATCAAGCCCTTAAGCGTGATACCCCACGGTTCGGGAACACTCCAGACATGGTCGGGACACTCCCGCACCAATGATCAACAGAGGGACCTGGATGGCCATGTGACCCCTGTGTGTTCTATGAAGATCTTTCTTCGTTTGAACCGGGACAGTCGTGTCTTATTCCCTTTGTCTCTCGATACTTGCATTGCCCGAGATCTGTTCAATGACATCACCATGTCGTGTTCAATCTCGTTACCGAACAATTCTACTTGACTCGTTCCGACAAGTGATATCCCCGTGATCAAATCACACGTTGCGCAGCTATTGGATATAACTTCTCCGAGTAGGCCCTTTGAGTATCTTCACGTCACATGGACGGACAAATCCTGCTCTTGACATATATTTCCTCTACGGTTTCCTCCGAGTACCTGAACACACCTTTATAACCACTATATTACCAGGTGGCGCTTGATGCTATCTAAGCACTCTCGGGAGACAGTGATTTATATAGCCTCACGGTCTAAGGAATAGTCTACAAGGATCCATTTCTAATCATTGTAATTTGAACTTCATGACATGATCGGGTCATGATGTTTAGGTTGGGTATTGGTTCATCATCTCATTCTCGGAATGAGATGACTCCATTTCCAACTGGCATAAATGCCACATGATCAGGAAACATGATCATCTGTTGACCAATGAACCAGTGACTAGAGTTTCACTGGGAACCCCTGGTTGTTTGTATATCACACGTGTATTGATGTTTCCACTCAATACAGTTATAGCATGATACAAAACTTAATCATAAACTATATGAAATATGATAATAGTCCTTACTATTATTTGTCTCTAGGGCATATTTCCAACAGTCTCCCACTTGCACTAGAGTACAAATACACTAGCTGCATTTGTTCCTTAATCATTGGCACCATATATCCGGTACCCTGAACATGCTTGCTCATGGAAGAGGTTGAGTCTTGGGTCTATACTTTACAGTCCCAAATCCTCTGCAACTTACTAATGTCGCCTTGATTGGCATTAATACTTTATCATCACATGATAGCATCTGTGTGTATGCATCGTCGCTATGGCAGCAGAACGAGGCCTGATTCCAGGAGCCTACAATGACTTTAGATCAACCTCGAGGGATTTCTCATGGGCACTGTGCCCTGGGACACATCATTCTACGTTAAAAGCAAACTAGCCCTGCCATAACATTATACAACACTTTAGATGGTACCCTTATCTATTATTATAAATGTATTCATCGAAACACTAGTGCACTCTGTGCAACTTTCGATGTTTTTGTTCACCTCGCTTCCTACTTGACTTTAATCGGTATTCACAGGAGTTTCCAACATATTCCCTTATAACATAACTCTTTATGTTTTAAGATATGTCATCCTTTATGGATTTGGAAAACATGTATAAAGTTCTCTTTTAGACACTGCGCACAAACTCAGCTCAACATTCTGTGATTCGAACTTAATCACTTTTAAACGTTCCTTATTTGGATCACATATTATGCTAAGTTATCATCATGGTTTACTAAGATAGAACCTATGTCTTAACATAGTGGATGATGATCATCCTTTTCTTTCTTTCAACCATTGATGTTAAACTTAATACTATTCCTAACTTGAGTTATTAAGGACTAGTTCCTTAATTAACTTAAATTCTAAAACCCTTTTCAGAATCCCTTAAGGAATACTACATAATATCATAATATACTTATTATCAACTTCTACATCTTATAAATCATTATTTATAAGTATTTGCGCTTTCATTCTTAACACAATTAAGAATTACTCCTATAAGCTCCCACTCAAAAATATGTCAATCACGTATTGTTTTAGGAAGACTTTCATAGCTCCCACTCAATTTTATGCAAATTGCATATCCACTCACTATTTTGAATAACTTCAAAATCCTTTGAACAAATATCAAACTTGGAGTTTTACTATGAGATAGTAGTACTATTACTAGTTTTAAATCCTCTAGACATCCAGCACACTTGAATCAAATTCATTTGAATTTGTCCAATACTTGACAAATTGTGCTTTTGTCATTCACCCCCTTTTCCACTATGGCTTTGCAGTCATCTGGGAAAATTTAAGCAACTCCTTTTACTTGTGAGGTTCAGCAACGAATTGCTTTCTAATCTCAAGGGAATTTTGCTTTTAGGATTTCTCATAATTCTAGTTTACCATTATTTCCTTAGTAGTTCGTAGGTATGCCATATTCCAAGAATCATGACAAATGATTCACAAATGTCTCCATACAAGATATGGGTTACATTTTGAATCCTACTTCATATAGTGAAAACACTAATGGGAAAAACACAATGATCAATATCATTGATTCTTTCCTTCTGTGAAGAGAATCGTTCAGGAACGTTGTCCGTTGTGCTTCTCAACACTCTGATGCAGGGTTTTGAATCCTCATCGTGTTTTACACTATCTTCCATTTGCTCCATAATCGAGAAATATCATTGAATGCGAACTTTCTCAAAAATGTACCAAAATCCAAGCAATACAAGTTTTTACTTCTCTTTTGGTTTTAGCTATCGACTCCGTATTCAAAGTTTCCAATGAATACTCTACAAGGACTTATTCGCTATCGTTTTGGTTATATCGAATAACCCCAAAACTTTTACGACTTCAAATGGTTCACTATATATTCTAATTGAGTCCTAACTATTTCTTAACTAATGGTCTCTACATCTATACTACAATGATTTATTTGGGGCCATCTATTTACCCACTTTGATATATCTATTATCACATTGTGATGCTTTGCATTTTGAAGTTTCAGAATGCTTTCCATTTCACAATTTCTCTTATGCCATTCTTATAAAGTTGAATTTCATTACTTTTGATCAAATCATAGTAATTAGGTTCTCTTATAATTATACCCTTTTATTGATGAAACACTTTGATCAAATCAAATAGTTTCATATTCATGTTTCCTTTGGTAAACTACTTTACACTTTTAAATAATCAGATAATGATAATTACCATTTTCGTTAAAACGCAATACATCGAATATGTATTTACTTTTAACAATTCATCAAACACTTTGTATTCAAGTAATACACAGTGTTCAAGTTATTTTGACGAACTTAGGCATGATTTATATGTGACAAGAAATCGAATGACTTTCATATATTATCACATAACTTTGAATTTAAACAATGGTTTCATTCATTAATGAAATATCATTAATTGGGTATTTTTCAAGACATTTCAATATTTTATAAATGTTCACGCATTATCAATTAGTTTCAAACAACAAGGATAATTCATTTATAATCAAACAAGATATGAACATAGATAGCATAAAAGTAGAACAACTATTTGTTACAAACTCATATGAATAACCGTCTCATAAAGTGTGAGACACACTAAAGGAGTTCATAATATTTTGATTACAATAACTATCCAAAAACATAAACTAAATGATAAATATTGAGGGAGAGTGTCGTTGGCCGTCATCATTATGCTCGCCATCAACACACAACGTCACCTCCTCTCCAGCAAGCACCTCTCATGCAGAAGGACCTGTTTTCAGCCAAACAGAACAAGTATCAAATATACTTAACACTACAAATGTGTTTGCAAGATTATAATATTTATAAAATTGTATATCAAATATATACCTTTGTCATCGATGACCTCTCTCGTGATTGCTTCAACCTTTACGTTCCTGAAACATAATATGAACTCTTGGAAATCCAATGTTTCCGTATCACCACTCATGATGCTACTCCGGACATGTCCTTTGTAGATGGGAGGCAACGATCGAAGCAGTACGCCTATTGCAAACGGATCATTCATCCAGTAATCCACGAAGTGAACCAGTCTCATGTGTGCATCAAGCATGCGCTCCAAGTGACCCTTCAGACATGTGTGCTCCTCCATCTGTATGGAAAGGAACTCTCCAAGCAGCTCGTGCTTCCACATGCGCACATGGCTTATGAACTCCGCTCTCAGCTGATCCACCATTGAATATGGATCAAGATCACCCATGAGCATGTGGAGTTCATCCACCATCCCGTAACCCATTATTATCTGAATGTAGGTGGACATCTCTTGGCGATAGTAGCGGTTTGCCAACTCTTGTGGGGTCTCATAGTGGTCTGGCTCAGTCAAATCCATCGTGTGGCGTATGTAGTCTACCACATGATTCCTAGTAAGGATATCATTCAGGCGCACAAGCTAACTAGGGAAGTTGGATCCACTAAGTCTAAGTTTCTCACCCTTTACCCATTCCTCAATGACAAAGTAAGCTTCACGGTGAGCCATCTCTACATTTATAATTGCAAAAAGGAATTTAGACTAAGTTTATAATTAAATGAGTTAATAATAACTCTACTCAGAAACACCTATCCCCAAAAGGGTTCCTAGTGATAACACGACCCCTATCAGCCACATCTCCCCCGATCATCACGGCCATCAATGTGGGTTCAAGGTGGACGCTAAATGTCGGTCACATCATTCATGCGACTCGTGCTCCATCTTTCGACCATACGTGTTCCGAGGCCATGTCTGTACATGCTAGGCTCGCCAACTCAACCTTAGTGTATTCGCTGTGCAACATGGCTTACACCCACTGTATGCAAACGTAGATATGTGTGACACCCGATCATTACGGCCTGCCTCATACCGAAGAACTTTCTTGGTGGTGCACACTAAGGGGGAACACAATCATTGGTAATTTTAACAGGGATCACCTTATTGGGCTACCGTCGAGTATCTAATACTAGCTCACAATAAGATATACAAACAATAACATTGAATGTAAATGCTATGTGATATGGTCCTTCACGTCGTGATCTCCATCCGTCGTCACCGGATTCCGGTGCCAGGGTTCTGGCGCCGTAGACACCAGGGTACCGGTGTCATTCCGGTGTGGTAGTCCATCACCTCCGTGACTACATAAGGTAATCACTTTATCTTTGCCACAACCATATCACAAAGCTACGCCCCCCTGCAAACCAAAGTTAGACGCCTCTACTTTATCTTTGCATGTTTTACGTGGTTGAATGGGCTTTCGCACAAGAACCGTTCTTACCTACGAACTTTCAGCACAACGCTGATCAAGTAGTTGTCTCTACTACACCCCTTTCAGGGCCCTCCGTTGCAAATGGTATACCAACTAATGCGAGAGAGACAGACACCCCCCTAAGCCACTTTATACGGTACAAGCCGTATGTCAAGCGTGGACCAGTCTCGCAAATGAATGTGTAAAGTCGGTTGGGGGCCGCTTCATCAAGCATTATTGCGGTATACACAAGTACATGTGGGAGAGTAACAACTAAAATATCAATGCCCACACGCTACATCTCGTGTGTTCTACCCGTACCAGCATTACTACGCATAGATCTAGCTCTGATACCACTGTTGGGGTTCCGCATATGAAAACAATAAAATTTTACCCTACGCCCCTGAACCCCTGAAGCTGCCAGGACCTATCTATTAGTAATACAGTAACTGGAGGGGCTTTTCGTGAACTTACCCTTGAAGACCAAAAAGTGTTGTCAACGCTCAGGAGAGCATGGTTGATGTAGACGAGCCGAAGCTGACCTCAAGGTCGTGATGAAGTCCTTGCGCTCCCTTGGATCCATTGACTTGAGTGCCTCAAGTGCGACACCTCGCGGGGAGTTACACACGTCTGGTGCCTGACAATGACTCCCGCTTCCCCGATCCAGCATCAGTTGTGGAAGTAGAGCTCCCGGATCCGAATCCCGTAGCACGACGGCGCTTCGCGGTGAAGATGTCTCTCGTTCGCACAGTCCAGACTTGGGACCACGGTCACGAGAGAGAGAAAATATCAATTAGAGGTCCTCCCAAAAGTGAGAAGACCTTTATTGATTATTGGTGTATTTTATTTGGCCAAATACCCCCACTATATATAGGGGAGGGGTGGTACTACCTCCCTCAAAGTCCCGGGGTGGGACTAAAGGAGAAGAGGGGGGAGGGGTGGCACCGCCGGCCACCCCCATGGGCCCCACGCGGGAGGGGGGCTGGCCTACTAGGGCGCCGGCCACCCCCTTGGCCCCTTCTCCCTCTCTCCTTTCCTTAATGGGCCCTCTCCCCTCCAGGAATTGGCCCATTAAGCCTTTGACCATTTAAATTGATTTTTCTCTTTATTAAATAAATATGAATAAATGATTAAATAAATATTTAACATTCATTCACATATTATTCAACCTCCATGGTTATGGAACACTTCCACCTCCACTCCGGACATCCTCCGGACTTACCAAAACCCTTCCGGTTTTTTCTCTACTATTCTTCGGTGATTCTACCGATCCTATAAACACTCTCTAAGCATCATCAAGCCTTAAGCGTGATACCCCACGGTTCAGGAACACTCTAGACATGGTCGGGACACTCCTGCACCAATGATCAACAGAGGGACCTGGATGGCCATGTGACCCCTGTGCGTTCCACGAAGATCTTTTGTTGTTTGAACCGGGACAGTCGTGTCTTATTCCCTTTGTCTCTCGATACTTGCATTGCCCGAGATCTGTTCAATGACATCACCATGTCGTGTTCAATCTCGTTACTGAACAATGCTACTTGACTCGTTCCGACAAGTGATATCCCCGTGATCAAATCACACGCTGCGCAGCTATTGGATATAACTTCTCCGAGTGGGCCCTTTGAGTATCTTCCCGTCACATGGACGGACAAATCCCGCTCTTGACATATATTGCCTCTACGGTTTCCTCCGAGTACCTGAACACCTTTATAACCACTGTATTACCAAGTGGTGCTTGATGCTATCTAAGCACTATCGGGAGACAGTGATTGATATAGCCTCACGGTCTAAGGAATAGTCTACGAGGATCCATTTCTAATCATCATAACTTGAACTTCGTGACATGATCGGGTCACGATGTTTAGGTTGGGTATTGGTTCATCATCTCATTCTCGGAATGAGATGACTCCATTTCCAACTGGCATAAATGCCACATGATTAGGAAACATGATCATATGTTGACCAATGAACCAGTAACTAGAGTTTCACTGGGAACCCCTGGTTGTTTGTATATCACACGTGTATTGATGTTTCCACTCAATACAGTTATAGCATGATACAAAACTTAATCATAAACTATATGAAATATGATAATAGTCCTTACTATTATTTGTCTCTAGGGCATATTTCCAACAAAGATCCACCTGCAGCTACACATCATATGGGATAAAAGATAATAATAAGCATAGTCATGTGTAATGTTTGAACAGAGATAATCTCTTGTGGGCAACACATCCTAATATACTAGAGCCCACGTGACACAGTGGGTATAGCAGTAGTCTTTTAATCCAACCGAGTGCACACCGAAGCAACAGACTACAAACGACTATTAAGTGTAAAACACAGATCAAAGCTTTAAGTGGTGATGTTGTTGTGATCCCGAATGGGTCACTAAGCGAAGACCGTACTATCCTTTCTGTCACTGGGGTTCCTATGAGATCGTCGCTAGCTAAGTATCTCACCTCAAGCATTTATCAATCTATGAGATTTTGGGTACCTACAAGTCCACAGATCGAGACAAGAGACAAAGAAACAAAAGATACAAATCTCAATTGCAAACAAAATACAATACTCCCATGAATTAGATGCACATAATTGCTGCGAGGTTTCTCTCCAACCCGCAGCCCGTGAGGACTACTCACTCATAGCAAATAGATCGGAGATAGAAAACATCGTACAAATACTTAGATTGAAATCAAATATTCTTACAATGGTCGCCAAATCACAAAGAGATCTAAATTACAAAGCAATGGCTATGGCTAATGTAGGAGATGGATGATGGAAGTGATGAACAATGGATGAACAATGACGTGGATCTCCTTTGGTGGTGTTGTGATGTAATCTGAGAATGGCGGCTCTCTCGCTGGCGGCTGCAACATCAAAATATATAGACGTCTTCACGAAAGTTGTAGGATTTGACGAGACGAGGCCAACGCCACATGGTACAGGCGGCTGGTACGGGCGGGCTCTGCCCATACCAGTGGTCATTAAGCTTGCTGACGCCTGAGAATGACTCCCCAATTACTTGGTCGCGTGGACTTTCTCAAAAACCTTCATTATGACTCCTGATTTCGCATTAAAAATCATGATTTCCTGCACAACACAATTCAAAGCAAGGTTTTGCATATCTTTACAATTATTAGTCACTAGTGGTATGGATTGAGAGTTTTTTGTCAATTGTTTGACTTAAAACAATGTTTAAATGCAGTGGAAAATGGCTAATTTTGGAGCCATCATCAGGCTTAATTTCATAATTTTCTACTACTACAACGGGCTGAGTAATAAGTGCATGCAAATAATCATCATCGGAGGTAGCATACTCATCAAGCTTCTTTTCACCCATGGATAAAGTATTTTTTTGGGTTTTTTGGTTTAAGAGACAACGAGCCAAAGGAGGGCCACGAGCGGTGCCACGCACGCGGTCACGCTCCGACGACATTATCAACTAGCGATGTACACCGTCGCTGCCGCGTGGCAGCCTCTGCCTCGTCAGGCCCAAGAGGGAGCCCGATGCCTGCGGCTCTTCGGCGAGAAGGTCGAAGCCGGAGCCGGAGTGGTCGCCGCCACGCGAGTACGTCCGGAGCACACTGAAGGTGGAGGTGCCGGAGGATCCCGATGACTACCCCAGCCTTAAGCTAGCCGAGCAGGTGTCCTACAACGACGTGTCGTTGATCGTCGTTGGAGTTCGCCCTCGCCTGGTCCAAGACTGAAGTGGAGCGCCAACGCCGGCTCATGGAGCACGCCCCAACCGCAACATCGTTATTCTCGACAACAACGACGAGGAGGAGGCTGGGCCGAGCCAGCCGCGGCAGTGGCACTCCAGTGATCCTGGGCAGGGCTCCAGCCGCCGAGCGACGGCAACTACACATCGTTATATCGCCGCCTTGGCATGAACTAGCCATTTTAATTTCCGTTAAATCTTGTATGAACTCATCTAAATATGTATGAATTTGGTCACGTTTCATTGAATTTGCGTGAATTTAAATATTTTGAAAGTTTTCCTTGGGGGCGCGGCTGCGAACCGCTCCCCCCCACCCACCCAGAGCGCATGTGTGCACCGGCAAATCGCGTGGGGGCACCTACGCCTGGTGATGCTCTTATAGTCCACGGCTGCGAACCGCCCCCCAACCCAACCAGAGCGCATGTTTGCACCAGCGAATCGCGTGGGGGCACCTATGCCTGGTGATGCTCTTATAGTCCATGATTCCGCTACATGCATGCTACGCGATAGTACACAGGGATTAGACATAAGTAAGACAAGGGCACGACCAACCGGTAGCCCCAGACCTGCTGCCCTGTGTGCCACCTAGGCTCGGATGCCAGCTTGTAAGCCAAATCGTGGTCCTCATGTGACAGGCGCTGCCTGCAGAAAAGGCAACTGCTCCATGGCAAAAGGCAGGAGAAGAGAGGAGGGAAAGAAAAAGATGGAAAAAAAGGTCACGGATGATCACATCATCACATGATGTTAGCCAAATCAAACCTACAACCTCATTTTACAAGCCTATGCAAACCTACAACCTCATTTTCCAAGCCTATGTGAAACTAGTGAGGCAGTAGCATGCGTATGCCACCATAGCTGGTGCCCTAAGTGAACCATCTTTAACAAAGGATGGCTCCAACCACAAGACTGATTACGTAGTTCAACTTCTCTCGGTTGATTGGTGGAACGGGTCTCGAATTGGGATACTCCGTATTTGTTTAGATGCCTCCAGGATTAGGAATTGAAAAACATAACAAAAGGAGAAAGTGGAGGCCTCTCACAAAACCTGAGCATTGCTGACATGCATTTCTGTACCAAGACTAGAGAAATAAGTTGTAATGCAAGATTTAACAGTCAGCCAAAATTTTCTTATTGGCTGCCACCTGAAATGTTACTATCACGTAAATGAACTCCAAAAATCTGGAGAAGTTGACAGCTGCGAAACAACTAGTACACGCAATTATACACCAATAATATACACTTTGGAAAGCAAATCTTGCTTCTCCTTCAATTAAAAACACACTATGGACAAAAAGAATGTAGGCCATCACCTGTATACATATATTATGCACACCTAACCAGAAGCGAAACCAACCTCTCCGACCAAACTATCGCCTCCACCATATTGGAACAATTCACACTTCTTCCCCACGTCCTCAACAAAGGATAGACCGCGCGTCGACCACCGATTGTGGTGGATCGAGGTCCTTGTCCTGAAGAGCATTGCCCAGCAGTTTTTGCATCTCCGATGCGAAGACGTCATCTAGGATCTGCACAACATAGCTCCTCAGGGTTAGTGAATTTATACACTTCATATTATTTGTTTCGTCATTCACAAATGGTAGCTACTCGCTTCTTGTTGTCAAGATATTGCACTGTGGCCTATAATTTCAGACCGAACTTGCTGTCGGCTTGGTAAGGCCTAAGAAACAAGCACTGATAATGTGATTACCAGGTTCTACATGAACTGATGCAAATTTTATAAGCACTGTAGATATATCTTACTTAGTTACTTATTAAATCTTGATGCACTATAATTTTATTTATTTTTAGTAATGATAGTTTTCGTTTCTTAAGAGTTACTTACCTGTTACAAGATAAATCTTGGTTTCGTTGCATGCTATTGCACTTTGCTGTAATTTCATTTATTTTTAGTAATGATAGTTTTCGTTTCTTAGAGCTACTTCCCCGTTACAAGATAAATCTTGGTTTCGAGTGTGGTCTACTTTATTTATATATTTATAGTAATGATAGTTTTCGTTTCTTAGAGCTACTTCCCCGTTACAAGATAAATCTTGGTTTCGAGTGTGGTCTTACCCCTAAAGCGTAACTGGATCCACGGTACCAAATCCTGTTCTCCTTTCTGCTCTCAAGAAATCTCAACACAATCTGTGAAAATCAAGTTGACATGTAAGCACAAATTGTCATGGCAGTATTTAGGAGCAACAGTTTCTTTCTCATATTTACCTGGCCCAACCTATCCCAGAAACCTCGGCAAATAGCAACAAATATTCTGCTGGAAAAGACCTCGTGGAGGTTGTGCATGGAGTCAGAGAGCTGAGCACGGAGAGCCAGCATCCTTTCACGCATCTCACTTTCACCTTCAGTCTCTTTTGTTTCTTCAAGAATTCGTTTTAGCCTTGTTGTACGGTTAGCTTGAGTCTGAAATCAACAATAAAAAATTATGACTTCTATCCATATGTGACCTTCGTGATGACCCTAAGAAGATTGTTCCAGATTGAGGAACATTGGTGTTAGAATGGGTCACAATAATTCTTACATCAGTAACAATCTTCTCCACTATTGCTTGCAGAAATTTTTTGTACTTCTTCCTCAGCATGACGGTGACGGAGTTCATTTGCTCTCCGAAAACCGTGGTCCCGTTTGCTATGGTTAGATATGCTCCCCACGATTTGAGAATATCCTCAATTCGGCAGTGTAACACATCTAGCATTCTTTTAATTGTATTCATGAATGTTCCTAACTGTGATGAAAAACAATCAACTGGTCATTAGCGAGCTGTGGCTCCATTAACTTTCACTGAACAAACTGTGTGAAATGATGGAAGCATAAATACCTGATTTGGCACAGCATATGGAGCTATTGATTGTCTTCTTGTCAGTCTTTGAACATGCTTCTCAAGAATTTTTGGTATGCCATCTCTCAAAGGCATTAGAACCTCCATATATTGCTTCTCCAATGCCTTCACAACTTCTCTTTCAATATCAGCAATAGCCTGAATCAGAAAAGGCATATCAACGAATTGCATGATAAACAGGGAGCTGATTCATGGAGTGCAAGTGTGTGTACGTACACTCTCCAAACTCATCAGATATTGAGGCCATCTGTTGATAACCACTCCATACTCATTTATGCTTTCTTTTATTTGCTCGTATATTTGCTCGACAAATGGTGAAGTTATTGATGCTGCAGGGTATGATAACTGCAAAGAGAGGTGATGTATTAAGCAAGGAAGTCCAACTGCTAAGGTCAACCAAGTGATATCTTTTTATGTAGTATATGTTTTTATTACCTTCTCAGCTTTGCAATAATCAAGCAAGTGCAACCGGGTATCTTCAACCCACACCATGATGTAATCATGAAACAACTCTCTCGAAAGTACACCCCCATGAACAGGTCTACAATTGTATAAATGGAACAAAATGAATCAGCTGAAAAGAATGTGCACTTTGGGCCATGGAGACACACATATATCAATTGGAGAAAACAGTAATGATATATCGACTGTATCTAACCTCAATTGCCAGGAGTCAAGATCTCTCTCAAAATCAGCAGTTGCAATGAGCAATTCAGCAACATGTTGTAGCGGTCTTGATGGGGGACTTGCAGAAAGAAAACCCTTCAATCGTTTGCAGAGTTCTGTACTATAGAGGGATGCTGCTATGTTTGGAAGATCTATTGAACTGAAGGATGAAAATGTGAGGAAAGTTCAGAGTAGTATCTAAACATAAGAAAATCCTTTTACTAAAGCAAGCGTATATTTGTTACCTCGGAAGTATATTCTGACTGTGAATCTTGATGTCTGCTTGAATTTCAAGACTTATGTTAATGCATAGTGACTTCATTTTATGATATGCAGCAGAAATAGTCATTGGGTCAGTGAGAAGGCTGTCATTATTGCTCGACATGAATTCGTCTGTCTCAATCATATGCCTCCTGCACCTCTTTGCAGCAGCAGTCTGTAAAAGGGGGATTTTTATCTGTTTACTGGCTATAAATAAACATACATAAAAGCATATACTAACTATGCAAGTTACACCATAAATAAATCAACAGAAAGTATATACTACTATAATGTCTATACCCTTAATTCATGCTAGTTTAGATGCAAGTTGCACCATAGGTGAAACTTGACTCCATTAATAAGATTTTTTTAGAGTAAGTTACACCATGTGAACCAATAGACCATGTACATGACTGCAGATGCATGATCCACAACGAGGTCAGCGATGATAATAAATATGTAAAGTTTCCAAACTGAACTAACAAACATAGTAAAACAAGTTCCCTATATAGTTGGATGAAATAATGGTAAACTTCATCAATCATAGTAAAACAAGTTCCTTAGAACATATTATAGTTGGATGAAAAAGACAAAGATATGATCTATTAAAATTGTAAATATAAATCTTCGTTAAACTTACTGTGGGCTTTGTTGCTCTGAGCAAATATATAACTGTACGAATGCAAAATGCTTAAAGTATTCATTTAGGATACTGACCTGCAAATAGCTCCTAAGTATGCTTTGTGCTTCATTCGAGAGTATATCATGCAGTACACTAAAAATCTGAACCGCAGGGGCCAAAGCTGGTGCAGCACATTCTGATATGGGGCCAAATAGCTCCAACAAGCCAGTAGTAGAGTGCTCGTCCAGTGATTTATAATTTTCGAACACAATCGCAAGAAGAACGTTGATCCTATCTTCACAGTCGAGCAGTAAACTTCTCTGTAAAGACGTAAGAAACAATTAAGGCTATTGATTCCGTAAGATGCTATCTGATACCTGCCATACTTCTGTTTACTTGCTGGCATAAGTGAGGACAAGAGAGGATCGCCGGGTGGCTGTACCTTTTCCACACCTTCCTTTTAAAGAAAACAATGGGGGGTGCAGTAACCTATAATTTAGTACATATTATGTCTACGGGGATAGTTTAAACTTCTTACATTTTTATATATGATGTGCATGGTTAGCCATTTTAAAGATAACCAATCACCTCCCTCATGAAGAAAGAATTGGGGGTGTTAGTACCCTAAAATTTAGTATACTCCCTCTGTCCCGGTTTAAAGGGCCTACGCGTATACCTAGGTCATTAATTTGACCGATATAAAAAATTTAGATGTTATACTTTCTAATGGTATAACTTTTGTTTTAAATAATTTATATTTTGTTGGTCAAATAAACGACCTAGGTATAAGCGTAGGCCCTTTAAACCAGGACGGAGAGAGTACATTGTGTCCAATAGGACATTTAGTACACATTGCTCCATTAGCCATGGATTATTGACCTGTGTTATTCAGTGTCATCTGGAAGTATATGGATGGAACCTGTTTAATGTAAAGATTACCTCCTGTCTCGTTAGAGTTCTATCATTCCGTGCTTTCAGGACAGGGAGAAGCAGTTCATATACAAGTTCCAAGCAATCCTTTGTTGGCGTTGCCACATTCATAATGTAAGACAGGTACCTGCACAGTGCCATAAACAACAAGTCATGTTTTGCTATATTCAATAGCCACCATTGGATGTACACAACCAAATAATATATTACCTCAATTTTCTATATGCGTCGGATACCCCATAGAAGTCAGAAAATTCATCCAACAGCCATTTCCATGAACCACTTATGTGCAACATTTTGCTGTTGAAATTTTGAGCTCTCATCGCTGCTTCCAGAACCATGTCATATATAATCGTATCCACAGCTAGACCACCTTGAAGCATCTATTTTTACAATACCATGTAAGGTTAAGATGGATGCTGGATTGTTGCACATTCATCATTGTATGAGTATGAAAAGAGAAGAGCAAACCTTTGCAGATCCATCACTGTCGGAAGACATGGACAGATTCATACAAAGCTGAACTTTGCCCACACATTCTTGATCGTCAAGGTATAGAGGCCACCATCTAGTGATTTCATCCTGCTGTTCCAATTGTGTGCAATTGAGAAATGCATTTTAGCTACTTTTCACTACAGCCATGAACCAATTGCACCAATGAGGTTGAGCACTGGGAAGTACATACATGGGTATCAGTGAATGATGATACTTGAAATTCTGCACGGCCAATGACAGCCCTATTGTTGTCTTGTACTTCAACAAGAATAGTGTCCCCCTGGTTCTCTAGATAACTGAATCATAAGTTTTAACTATTAATAGATGGTTCAAGAACACATATCTGAGCGAATATTTTAATTCCATTAACATAATCATAGATAGGCTAGAACTTACAAGAGTTGAGATTCACCAGTCCCTGGCTTTAAATATTGCAGAGAAATGGAATCTCTTTGTTGACTTTTGCAGGAGCTTTTCAATTCTAGTGTACATGTGAACATTTCTGCAAGTATGACATTGTGTTACCAACTGCAGAAATAAACTCTGGCAAGTATGAACCATAGGAATAATTGTATCTGTCTAACCTTCGGGCAAAGATGTAGCTGATGTGGATGTCAGCATAGTAACCTGGCTCTTCAGAATTTTAGAAATCTGTCTGACATACTCGCTACCGGCTTGCATGTAGAGGTTTCTAAACGATGATGTTGCGCGGAGCTTTGGTCTTTGCGGTACAACGCGTATCTTTTTTACTGTTGGCAAACAATCAGAATATGAGAGAGCAAACCACCAATTTTTTTTGAAAGCACGCCTAACTAACCTATAAACTTGCATTATGCCATGAGTTGATTGTTAGCTTTAAATTTGCAAAAATAATTTGGTCAATGAATTCTTTTCAGCGAAACGAAAAGTGAAGGAGTAATGGAGATAAAGGATGTCCAGCGGTTGCTGATTCATACCTTCGACCTCAATCTGTTTAACAACTTTCCTTGCCTTCATGCTACAAGTTTCATCCTTATCATAGGCTTGTTTCCCATCATCTTGATTCTTGTACTTTGGATGAAGCAAGAATTTCTGTATTCTATTCATCATAAAGAACTCATAAGTTGTGTGCTCAAAGGAAAATTATGGTCAAGTAACATAAGCTAGACTACCCATAAAATTAATTCATGCATGAGCTGTTGCATACCCAAAGGCGCTTCGCAATACCATGCACTCATCGCGAAGGAATTCTGGAGCCTCCATGCAATTTTTTGCCCATGCATTCAGGCAAAGTCGAAAGCACGCATCGTATGCAACAAATGATTGCCATGCATTTTGTACGCTGCCAAGTAAAAGAGCGGTCCGTAAGAGTAGGAAACCGATAAGAACTTCTACAGATGGGTAGCAAGTAAATCAAAACGCACTTAGTTGTGAAGCTTGGTATCTGAGCTAGTAGATTGTTCTCAATGTACGGCATCTGAACACTATCCTCCTGAACGTTTGATCTGAATTGCAATTTCTTATCAGGGAAAAGAACAGGGACGAGTATAAACTAGTCTCCATATGTATATTATGATCTCAGACTGAACCTCATAGGAAGCTCATGAACATCTTGAGCCAGTATATCTGCCACTGATGAAACCACATTCCTCTCAAAGCCTCCTTCGGCGTCTGCAGTTTGCACATCAAGTAATTGTCTTAATTATCTCTTCCAGGCAAAATGACATACGAACAGACTGTGTTTGAAAATAAGAAGTGATCGCTGCTCTCACCAACTGCGTCGAAAATGCGATGCTCCTCCCCATCTTGTGCAATTGGGGGAGCACTGGGTGGCCCGAATTCCTGAAATCTGTGCTCATCAACGTATTGTTCCTGGATTAAACATAGACAGTTCAAGCTGATTCGTACTTTTGCCAGCAACAACTGCTCATGTACGCAAACGTCCAGTTATGAAGAATGTAATAACCATGGAAATGTTAATCAACAGAATTCAGTTATCGCTAGTTTCCAGTGCAAAATATCCAGCGGGAAGCTAGAGAAGCATACCCTTACATGCGAGCTGTAGTCCAGGGGAGGATCCTGAGCACGGGAGCATTTCCCGGCAAACGCGGCCGCGGCCCGCACCTCGACCCGGAGGTTCTCCTTGGAGTGGCCCCGCACCAGCCCACCACCGCCCCTCCGGCTCAGCTGCGACGTAACCTCGTCGTCGACACCGCTGCCGTAGAGGTCCCTCGCCCTCCGGAACAGGCTGGAGTCGCTGGAGCAGACTCCGTCCTCCTCGGCCGTGTGGTCGGAGAAGTTGCCGTAGCCGCAGTCCTCGGTGAGCCCCCACGACGCGATGCTCTCCTCCTCGTCCTCCTCCTCGGAGTCCGCGGGCAGGAGCACGGAGTGGCGGCCGAGGAGGCCCGAGTGTCGCGTGGCGGTCGTCCGCACCGGCGGCGGCAGGCTCTTGGGGGAGAAGAGGCTGACGCACGGCCGGTTGTACAGCGCGGGGCTCCTCGGCGCCGCCGACGAGATCTGCCCCAGCGGCGGCCGCTCCGCCAGCGGAGGAGACCTCGCCGCGGCCGGGGGGGCGTCCGTGCCCTGCTTGATCCAGCTGATCGCCGACTCGTCGAGGCCCTCCGTGAACATCATCGTCGCCGTGACGCGCGCGCCCGAGGAGAGGGGATTGGACGCGGTCCCGCTGCGGATTTTGGGGAATTTACTGCTGCAAATTATTTGCTGGAGTTTGGGGATTTGGGAGGGATTGCGAAGAGAGGAGGGCGTGTGGAAGGTAGTAGAAGAAGAATCCTAGGAGGAGGAGTAGTGGGGGAAGTGGGGGTTTGTAACGGCTAGTTTGAATGGATCTGCGGACGCCGAGCTAGCGGACGGCTGTCTGGGGTACGCTCTGAATATGGCCCTTGTGTCTGTCTGGATTGGACTTTAGGTGGACCCCGGTCCAGCTGTCGGCGAGATAACGAGCGGGTGGAACTAAATGAAACCAGTTCCTGGTGCTGGCTGAGTTGTGAAGTTGTGATGTGCTATATTATACTACCTCCGTTTTGAAATGTAAGATTTCTTAGAACTCAGCCACCGGCATCAGGAACTGGTTTTTAAAAAGGTTTATATTTCGAAACGGATGTAGTATATCCTCTTGTAAATAATAATCGTACAAATATGAACATGTAAATATACGATGGATTAAACCACTCTAATACCCAACATAGCGTAATCCCCATTTTGGAAGTTGCCAATTTACAATTGCACTTTATTTCGTTTCGGTTCATAGAAAAAGAAGTTTAATGTACAAGTATGTAGATCGGACCAATACTCTCGTCATACCACTCAACCCAAGACAGTAAGGAAGAAGTTGGTGAAGCCCCCGTGCTCCCGCCTCGACCCATGAATTTTCGCCTCCGCTTCGATGGTGTCCAAGTGGAAAGTTAGCGAGGGACGCTCGTTGAAAATAATCGCATTCCGATGCTTCTAAATCCACCACGTAGTGAGCATAACCAGCAATGAGGTTCCTTTGCGTATATGACGTGGGTTGGAACACACCACCAGCTTTCACGACTTCGTGAAGACACCCTCAACAATAGGGGTTCCTACAATGGATTGTATCCAGGACAAGACCTCACACCATATCATCCATGAGACCGGGTATCCAACAAGGATGTGTGACATCGTATCCTCCGACTGATCACAAAGCATGCAGCCCGGCTGGTGTGGAAGGCATCAACGTGCCAACCTCTGACCCGTCCAACATCTATCTTGGCAAACTAGCTAGACGAAGAACTTCACCTATGTGGCACACACAATTTTCAGTTCAACTTCCAAAATCCCAATATAACCAATCCTTGGAAAAGGGCGTTGTAGCAGGATTTAGACGAGTATTGTCCATCAGTCGTCTAGCGCTAGACATGCTTGTCTAGCACCTCTCCTAGGTGCATATCCCACACCCTGATCCATAGCTGAATGTACTGCTAAGGCTCAAGAGGGCTCGACGCCCTGAAGATATCCCTTATCCAGTTGTGTTCGATGAGCACCTGACTCATAGTCCGACGCTTCCTGGGTCATCGAAGTATTAGCGCTAGCAAATCCGACACTATTTCTCCAATCGACTTCCCGTCCAACCATCTGTCCTCCTAGAATAGCGCAGAAGATCCATCACCCAACACCATTGTGGTCAAAGCAAAGAATATCTGGAGCTCACCCCTAGTGAACTGCATATCAAGTATGCACCAAGGTTCGCAAGGGGTCTGTGTGCATCCTCCATAGTCGACGAGTCCCGAGGCTAATGGGCGTACGCGCAAAGTTTGGCATACCTAGACCTCCATAACACAAGGACCCAGTTGACGTGGTAGTGTCCATCATCGGCATTGCAAAATCTTCACCACCTGCTTACATTACACTTTTGCATGCAATGCCCGGTACAATCAATTCTGGCATCTACCAATTTCGCGGATTTTTTTTTTCTTCAAAGCCAAGTATTCCTGTGCTCCTTCATCTATTTCTTACAATAAAAAGTATCTATTTCTTAGGGTGCGTTTAGTATTTTTAAAGTATTCCTATAATACCACCGTTTATAGAAAAACCATTGGTTGAAATACTTTAAGGTGTTTGCCTCTAGTTGAAACTGTAGATTTCTAAACTATAGTATCTGCAATACTGTAGTATTTTTGCTGTTTCTAAGAAAGGGGTACAGATCTCTTTCTGAAAAAACTGAGAAACACAGCAAAACCACAGTATTCAGTTCCAAGGACATAGAAAACCATAGTATTGCAATACTGAAGTTTGTAGAAAAGTTGCTTCCAAACACAGCATTAGGGCCCGTTTGGCATCAAAGTAGTTTTTAAGTATTCCTGCCAATACTAGAGTTTTGGAAAATACCGCAGTATCGAATACTTTGACGTGTTTGGATGTATAGAATACTATGGTTTTAAAAACTGAGGTATTCTCCAGAACTGCATTTTTCTGCTGTATTGGAAACTTCAGTGCTGACCTCTTTTTTTCTAAACTGAAGTATTCGTCAAAACTTTCCTCAAAAAAAAAAAAGAAGTATTCGTCAAAACTGAAGTATTGCTTTGCCTGGCGGTAAGATACTTTGATTCTACAATACTCTGGTTTTGGAAACACTGAGCTGCCAAACGCAGCCTTAATTTTTGTTTGAATTGCCGAATTCAAGTCTATTCCAGAGACATTGCTTGCTTATTTCAATTCAGAATATTATTAATTCTATCCTAGCCAAACACCTTTGTTCCTGCTCGATTACCTCTCTGAGAATATCGAAGATGTGTACTCTTCTCACAAGACACTCGACTCTTTTTCTCGAGAAAGTTGTGAGTAGAATTTATTTTGGAGACCAGGTACAGCAACATTCGTAATATCACATGAGATCATTTAAAAAGAGACAACAAACCATTTCCGCAGTGACGAAGAACCAAGAAAAATAGTATGAATAACCGGTTTGTGATAGCACATTCAGTGTGTACATCAATCTATCTTTGCATGTGTGCTTAGATGGAGCACATTCAGTGTACACACACGGCTATCACAAATATCTTTGGCTATCACAAATATTTCCTTGCATGTGTTCGGGCTTAGATGGAGCACATTTAGTGTATACATCAATCTATCTTTGGCTATCACAAATATCACACGGCGATGAACACACTGAATGTGCTCCATCTAAGCACGAACATATGCAAGGTCCGCTATATCAATCTATCTTTTTCTGCAATTTACCTATAGTCATATATATATCTATCTACACACCTTTTGGAAATAATAATGCCACAATTCTTCCAACGCCTACCCTGAATTTCTCTGCAGACTCACATCCTCTTCTGTGAGAAGCCAGGAACAGACAGGTGACAATTCTTCTGTAGGTGCAGCAGCACATCCTTGGCTTCCACAACCGACGATTTCCTGTGCTTTGCGAGTCTGCACGCGAACGCTACCGCCGAGTTAATGAAGTCATCGGCAATCTCTAGAATCAGATCTTCCACCTCTGGATCGACCTCGCAGAGTGGATCCACCTGCGCAACCAAATCCTGTACCTTTCTCTTCCCAAGAAGCTGGCTGCCATTTCCCCCTGGTGGTCCTCGATGGAGCGGTGTATTCGCACCGGCCACGGTTCCACCTGGCGAAGGTGTCACCGGTGGCTGCGAAGCGGATGCTGGCATCCTTGGAGACGGTTGCTGTTGCTGCTGACGCTGCTGCTGGTTCAGATGTTGGGCATTGAGGTGGGGAAGCCGCTGCAGCGCTTGAGCAATCTGCTGTCGGTTAAGTCCCCTCTGCTGAAGTTGCTGTATCAGTTGCATCATCTGTTCTCGCTGAAGTTGATGCTGAGAAAGAGGCGAGGCCATCGACGATTGCATCTGCTGCGTCGGCGTCATTTGCACCATATGTCCATTCTGTGATGATCCTGCAGGTAGCTGCTGTGGCCTCACTTGCTGGGCAAAACGTTGTTGAATTTGAGCGCCATACGGGTTAGTCCTCATCTGGTTCATACCGGGAGTACCCATGACTCCTCCTCCCATGGACTGTGCAGTGGCAGTACTGAATTGTGTGCCCTGTACTACCCCCCTCTGCCTTGGCTGCCCCATCATCGGTGGCTGGAACTGGAGCCCGTACTGCGCCGCGTTGCCCTGCCCTTGCAGCGTCCTCTGCTGCCCCTGCCCAAGCATGGCCGCGCGGGGCGCCAGCTGTTGCCCCAACTGCGCTCCGCCGCCAGGAAAACCCATCTGCGCGCCGTATATCGTGCCCGATGCAGGGTACCGAGAAGGCTGACCGACGGCGGGGGCGCGGGAGGGCGGGCCCGAGCGGTTGATCGCGCCGAAGCCTCCGGTGCCTTCCGCCGCTTGCGTGGCAGAAGGCGCCTGCAACCGCGGCTGGAGGTCCATGGATCTGCCTCCCGCAGCAGCCGACGCCGGGTCGGATACGGCAGGGGACATGGGGATTTGGGGGGAGAATTGCCGGTTGTGGTTCTGCTGGTGTGGGTTGAGGACAGAGGCAGCAAACTGGTCGTGCTGCTGCGGTGCGGTGGCGCCTGCGGACGGCGGATCGGCCATGGCGGGCGGGCTGTAGGGTTTCGGTGGCGGCGATCGGAGACGACGCGGGGTGGACGAGTTTGCGTGCCGCGACGGGTCGTCTGGTTCGTGTGTTCCTTTTGACCACCTGGCAAGGCATCAGCCTGGCACTGCCGTCGCGGGTCTAGCCCGGCACGACACGCGGGCCCATGTAGCTCACGGGCCTGCCTCCGAGGCCCGGGCATGGCACGTGCGCTAGACTGGCTGGCCGTGGCACGTGAGGCACGCTGACAACTGGCATGTTAGCTGTTTTCCGTAGGCTCAGTTAAAATGGACCTTAAGAACGCCCGAACTTCTATTATAACACCAAAGTTTGTCTGGTTTGTTGGTCAACCGGATGTTGGGGAGGGAGAAGGTCCCGAGTTTAAACCCCAATCGGGACTTTTTGCCCATATTGTTGAATTTTCGGCCATGCTGCAGGCTTGATAGACCGTGTCGGGCCGATCCGCGTGCCTGAGACCATGGCACAGGCATGGGCCGGCACGGGCCCGACACGCCACGGGCCGAGCCGGGTTGATGTTGGGCTTTTCTTGCGGCCACGATCCGGCACGCCAAACCCCGGCCTGAAGGCCAGGTTTGGTCGTCATATTCACTAGGCATTCAAGTTTACCTGAACTTATGGGTCAGATAATTTAGGTTAAAACAAATTCAGGTTTTCCATATTGTTGAATTTTCGGCCATGCTACAGGCTTGACGGGCCGTGCTGGACCGGCCTGCGTGCCTGAGACCGCGGCACAGGCACGGCCTCGACGTTTCACGGGTCGGCACGGGCCCGGCACGCCACGGGCCAAGCCGGGTTGGTGTCAGGCTTTTCTTGTGGCCACTATCCGGCACGCCAAAGCCCGGCCTAATGGCCAGGTTTGGTCGTCAGATTCAGTGGGCGTTCGGATTTACCTGAAATTCCGGGTCAGATAATTTAGGTTAAAACAAATTCAGGTTTTCAAACAGATACTCAAAATTCTCAGATTTATTTTTGCTACTTGACAAGTTTATACTACCTCTGTTTGAATGAATAATGTTTATATTTTTTCTAAAAGTCAAACTACATAAAACTTGATAAAGTTTTGAGAAGAATCCATTAATATGCATAACCACCGTTTTGTACGGAAGAAATATATTTTCGTATGAGATCTATATAACATCATAGTTTTACAGTTTTTTCTAAAAGTTTGGTCAAATTTTATTTAGCTTAAATTTTTAAAAAGGCATTATTTATTAGAACAGATGGAGTATATGATAAAGTTGAGTCGCTTGAAGGATGTGTCTGCGTTGAGATGATAGTCTAGCTCTCCAACCAGCCTTTTCCCAATTTTTCGTTTAGCTAAGCAACTTACTTGTGATTTAGTGTAAGGTGGAATTAAGTCCAAAACTGATCGGGATCTATCTATCTAGTCAGTTTTTCTTTCCCCTAGCGAAAAGCTAGGGTTTCTCCTTCCTCCGGCGGCGCCTTGCTTCCGTGAGTCTCGATCGTAGCTAAAACCGATTGATCGACGTGATCGCAGCGATCTGCTCGCTCCCTCCTTTTCGATCTAGTATGTGGTTGATGGATCAGGAGGAACCCACAGAGGGGATAGAGGAAGGCTCGGCAAGCGGGCTAGGCGGAGAGAGTAAGGAAGCAGTTGAGGATCTGTTAGGGAGGTTACAACTCCATGAACATGAGAGCGAGGATTTTGTCTGGGAAGACGAGGCAGAGGAACCTGGAATTATAGCGAAGTGTCTAGCCATCGCTAGGGTTCATACCACGAAGCTAGGGTTCAGTCAGAGTGCTCTCTTTGCGGATATGCGTTCATCATGGAACCCGGCAAAGGAGGTTACATGGCGTAGATTGGATGACAACTTGTTCACGATACAGTTTCATTGTCTTGCAGACTGGAATAAAGCCATGCACCAAGACCCCTGGCTGTTTAGAGATCAAGCGTTAATTATGGAGGAGTATGATGGGTTTACGAACCCTGGGTCGGTGAAGCTGGATAAAGTGACAGTGTGGGCTCAAGTTCACCAGCTTCCTGATAACTATTTGAAGGAACCGATTGTCAAAGGCATGTGCCACGGTGTAGGGGAAGTCAAAGAGGTCCAGATTAAACTCCCATCAGGGTTCATCGGTAGCTTTGTTCGTATAAAGGTGAAGCTTGATGTTACTAAAAAACTTAGCAGATTTGCTTCGATAACAAAGGACAAGAAGGAGTTTTACCAGGTGAAATATGAAAAGATGCCTATTTTCTGTGGGGATTGTGGACATATTGGTCATTGGCATGAGGAGTGCGGGTCGGGTGAGCATGATTTATCAAAGTTGGAGTGGGGAATTTTATCCTAGCTGATGGTGGTCGTGGAAGAGGACGTGGCCGAGGACCTGGTAGAGGTCGTGGTGGCGGGGGGAGAGATGGAGGTCCCTGGGGCCGTGGTATGGGCCGTGGTACCTACACTAGTGAGGAAGAGGGAGGTTGGAACAGAACTAAGGAGAATGTTTCAGCTGAGATGGAAGTGGATGGTTATGCTCTACACAATTCGCTTGTTAGAAAAATGCTGGCAATGAATTCAGCTAGAGGTGTTGACTTGGGGACTAATTATGATGATGCAGATGGAGGAAGTAGAGTTAATTCAGGAGTATTGGCGATTGTAGGCCAGTTTGAAGGGGATAACCATACTGAAGCTTCGCTTGAGTCCCCTCCGGGAAACTTGAATAAGGAAAACCCTGCGGGATTAGGAACGCTGGGCAAAACCCAACCACCGAAGCGTTCTAGAACAGATGGTGAACCAGTTAACTCTCAGATATTGACGGCCTCTAACTTGGAGGCTGACCAGAGGCAATGAAAATCTTAAGCCTTAATAGTCGTGGTGTTCAGAAAGCCACGACGGTCAGGGTGCTGACGGAGGTCCAGAAGCGATATAACCCTGATATGTTATTTCTGATGGAGACTCATTTGGATGATTGGGCGGCAGAGTGCTTGCGTATAACTTTGCGGTTTGATTATAAAGAAGTTGTGAGAAGCGATGGTAGGAAAGGAGGCCTTCTGTTGCTCTGGAAAAAGGAGGTTGTGGTGTCTTTGTGGTATAAGACAGAGAACTACATTGATGTTTTCATCGGAGTTAGACAGGATAATTTCTGGCGCTTTACTGGTTTCTATGGGGAACCAAGATGGAGTGATAAACATAAATCTTGGGAACGTATACGTGAGCTTGCTACTGTTAGTACTATGCCATGGCTCATTATAGGGGATCTGAATGAGATACTATATCCTTTTGAGAAAGAGGGGGGCAAACCAAGACCTTCTCAGTATATGCAAGCCTTTAGAGATGCTTTGAGTGATTGCGGCCTCTCTGACATGGGCTACTCTGGGGATAAGTTCACTTGGCATAGAGCAGATATTCGTGAAAGGCTGGATAGAAGCGTTTGTAATGATGCTTGGCAACAAAAGTTTGATGATGCAGTCCTGCTAAATTGCGACTATAGTCGGTCTGATCATAGACCTATCCTTATGAGATTTGGAGAGGAACCGACAGAGGCTCAAAGTGGGCCAAAAATTCTTCGGTTTGAGGCAAGATGGTTAAAGAAGTATAGTTTTCATGAAGTGGTACAAGATGCTTGGGATCTTTCGGCGGGGCAACTTGGCCGAACCGATCTAGCAGGAAGGTTACGGATGGTTCATGATCGTATGCACCGTTGGGACCGTACAGTGCTTAAAAGCTCTAAGAGTAAACTTAATATGCTGAAACGAGAGCTGGAGGAGGTGACCCGCAGTGAGCTTTCTGAGGCCAATGTGATGAAGGAGAGAGAACTCGCTTTTGAAATAGAAAAGCTCCTAGAACAAGAAGAGATTCACTGGTCTCAAAGGAGTAGGGTTGACTGGTTAAAATTCGTAGACAGGAATACCGAATTCTTCCACAAATTTGCATCGGCTCGTCGCCTTAGGAATAAAATTTCTCGTCTGAAGGACGACTCGGGTAACTGGCAGGAAGGTATATCGTATCTTAATCCTATGATTTCTGATTATTTTGCTGGGTTGTTTTCTACAGAAGTTGATGAACCCGATCCAGTTTTGATTGGGATGGTCAATCCTAGGGTTTCCGATAGCATGAATGAGTCGATGATGAGACCCTACACGGGGGATGATGTGAAAAAGGCTCTGTTCTCAATCAGGGACACGAAAGCACCTGGCCCGGATGGGTTACATGCTCTCTTCTTCAAGAAGTGTTGGGGTATTCTTGGTGAGCTGCTAACAGAAGAGGTGCTGGAGGCTGTAAACAAAAAAGAGGTTCCGGAAGGCTGGAATGATATTGTCATTGTCCTTATTCCTAAAGTTCAATCTCCGGAGAAAATTACACAATATAGGCCGATTAGTCTTTGAAATGTTCTTTATAAAGTGATCTCGAAAATGATTGCTTTTCGGCTAAAGTCTATTCTTGATGATATTATCTCACAGGTTCAAAGTGCTTTTGTTCCTGGAAGATTGATTACTGATAATATATTGTTAGCTTATGAGAGTATGCAGACTATCAAGAATAAGAAGAAAGGGAAAGAAGGCTTTTGCGCAGTGAAGCTAGATATGCACAAAGCCTATGATAGAGTTGAGTGGATATTCCTGGAACGGATGTTATCTCGGTTGGGTTTTCATAAAGATGTCATTGATTTGTTAATGGCATGTGTCAGGTCAGTGAAGTATAAGGTTCGATACAATGATCAGGAAACTAAGGAGTTCATCCCAACAAGGGGGCTACGCCAAGGGGACCCTTTGTCACCGTATTTGTTCTTGATTTGTGCAGAAGGTTTATCTAGTGCTTTGGCTCATAGAGAGGAAGTTTGTGGCATTGAAGGTGTTCGGGTGTGCAGAAATGCGCCATTAGTATCTCATCTATTATTTGCTGATGATTCCCTTATACTTATGAAGGCAAACATGAAT
This sequence comes from Avena sativa, assembly GCA_916181665.1. Classification (NCBI taxonomy): domain Eukaryota; kingdom Viridiplantae; phylum Streptophyta; class Magnoliopsida; order Poales; family Poaceae; genus Avena; species Avena sativa. The sequence goes on from OV702291.1 coordinate 228,670,670, forward strand.
AATGCAACTTCATTGAGACAAGTTCTGGATTTATATTGTGCAAGCTCAGGCCAATTGGTGAGTGAATCAAAATGTAGTATCTTTTTCAGTCCTAATGTGGATGTTGCTTTGAAGGCTCAGATTTGTGAGGAACTTAATATTATGACAGAGGCTATTTCGGATACCTACCTTGGTCTTCCCGCTCTAGTGGGGCTTAATAGATACGAATCATTTGTTTATCTTTTGGAAAGAATTATACAAAGGTTGAAAGGATGGAAGGAGCGCTTCCTGTCTTTGGGGGGAAAAGAAGTTCTCTTGAAAGCAATCATTCAGTCAATTCCTGTGTATGCAATGGCAGTGTTCAAAATTCCAATATCATTATGTAAAGAGATAAATGAAGCAATGGCTGAATTCTGGTGGGGGGATACCGAAGAGAATAAGAAGATGCACTGGTTCTCTTGGTGGAGGATGTGTATCCCGAAGAAGATGGGCGGCATGGGATTTCGTGACCTCCATTCTTTTAACCTTGCAATGCTAGCTAAACAAAGCTGGCGTCTTCTGTCTAATCCTGATACTTTATGTTCTCAGGTGCTTAGGGCTAAATACTATCCGGATGGTAAGCTTCTAAATGCTGGATCCAAACCTGGGGCATCTCTTACATGGCAGAGTATCGTGGCAGGTCTATATACTTTTAAGCATGGTCATATTTGGCGTATTGGATCTGGTATCAATGTTAACATATGGGAGGACCACTGGATCCCGAACAGTCCTACAAGGAAGGTTCTATCTAGGCGAGGGCAGTGCATTCTCCGAACGGTTGATGAACTAATTGATCCAGTCACTGGACAATGGGACGAGGCTATTATTAGAGAGAATCTTTGGGGAGTGGATGCTGAGAGAATTCTAAAGATACCTCTGAGTGCTCATTTGACTGATGACTTTGTAGCATGGAACTTCACTAAAAGTTATATCTTCTCGGTTCATTCTGCCTATCATTTGGAGTGGAATCATCAATTTGGCGCGCGAACTAGAAGGAGTGATGGCCAGGGAGCCTCTTCAAGTAATCTGGTTTGGGATAGGCTTTGGAATCTTAATGTTCCACCTAAAGTTAAAATTTTCTTGTGGAGAGCTTTCCATGGTTCGATACCTGGGAAATCTATTCTTGCTGATCGACATATGAGAGTAAATCCAGAATGCCCCGTTTGCCATAGTGGACCAGAAGATATTAAGCACCTCTTGTTCTCATGTACAAGAGCAAGAGAGGTATGGAAAGAACTTGGCCTCTGGAAGGTTATTGCGCAGACTATGCAAGATGATCAATCTGGTTCGGTATGTCTTGAAAAACTTCTTTGCAATCAGTCAAGTAAATCATCGGTTCTTGGTCAGTTGGGTCTACGGGAAACAATTGGTGTTGGCGGATGGTATATTTGGTGGCAGCGGCGTGAAATTGTTAGAGGCGTCCAGGTGAAGAAACCATCTAGTACGGCGTTTGTTATCAATTCCCTAACTGCAAATTTTGGAGCCGCTCGGCCTTCGGCGGAAGAAAAAATGTTGACATGGAGTAAGTCTATTATGGGAGCTTTGAAGCTTAATATAGATGCATCTTTCCACAGTGATGGTTCAGGGTCGGTGGGTGCTATTTTACGTGATCACAAGGGTGAGGTAATGGGAGGCTCATTTGGTCCTATATCGCATGTGTTGGATGCTACTACAGCGGAGGCTTTGGGTTACAGAAGGGTCTCGAATTTCTTGAAAATATTGGATGCTCTCGTGTGATCATTGAGTCAGATTCTTCAGAGCTAATCAAATCTTGTAACGGGGAGGCAGAGATATGGAGCCCCTACTCCGCAATCTTGGCAGAATGCTTTCAAAAAATTGGATCTATGGCAGAAGTTCGATTTCTACTTTGTCCAAGGGAGGCGAACCAGGTGGTGCATGAACTAGCTAAATTTGCTTACTCTTCAAAAGAGATTCGTAGTTGGGAGGGTGATCCCCCAGGCTTTATTTTGCCTTTTGTAATTCGAGATGTAACTCTGTTTTAACTTGGGAGCAGCAAGTTTCAGACGCACTCTTTTCCTTCCAGGGTACCTAAGGAGACTGGAAGGTTTTTAATGAGGCGGCTTGCTTGCTCAATATATTGTGTTTGTCAAAAAAAAAATACTTGTGATTTATTGTCTATTTTCCATAGTAGAATACGAAAATAAGGTTAACATAAAACTTCAAACTAAAATGAAGTTCATATACCAATATCGTTATGATATAAACATATTTCAATTATTATATAGTAACATAGATATTTTTTGAACTTTAGAAGAGCAAGTAGAAAAAGGCTTAAACATCAACGAGGGCACGATTCTTAACACGAAAAACCTTATCAGTGGCGCACCTTTTTTTGCTATCAGTGGCGCATGGACCGTGCGCCACTGTCACCACGTCACTGATAATATTTATCAATAGTGCATGTCCGTGCGTTACGGATAAGCCCACTTATCACTGGCGCACCATACCTCATGCGCCACTGGTAGCGATTTCAGTAAAGGCGGGATATAAAAAGTTATCCGTGGCGCATATAGGTATGGTGCGCCACTGATTATTTTTTTATTTTTTTTTAAAAATGGGATCTAGATCTAGTACCACGGGTGTTGCCTTCGCCTCGTCACCGTCGCCTCTCCGTGACCACAACCTACCACCGCAGGGAGGTGCGGCCTCAGTGCGGGAGGTCGTGGCCGTGCCGATAGGAGGCGCTCGGGGACGAGGACGAGGAGCTTGAGGACGGCGTCTATGGGGATCGGGGAGGAGCTCGAGGATGGCGCGATAGCCGGAGAGAGAAGTAGAGGTGGAGGAGAAGGAGAAGGAGAAGGAGAGAAGAAAAAATAGAGGAAAAGAAGGAGAAGGAGATAAGAAGGGGAGAAGAAGGGAGGATCGAAGGAGAGGAGAAGAAGAGAAGAGGAGAAGAGGAGAAGGGGAAGGGGAGGAGAGGGGTGATTCAGATTTTAAAACAACACACGGTGCGTGCTAATTGGTCCCAAAAAATCTGCAGAAAAATTCTTATAATTAGCGTAACTTTTTTCCTTTTCGAATTTTAAGATTTTAAAAAATCGGTAAATGAATTCCACGTAGATGAATTTTATATAAATTTTTTTTAATTTCGAGGTCGTATGCAAAAGTTATGACCGTTTTACCATGCCATAAAAATTTTTGGTAAAAAAAGTGAAAATTTATGTTTTTTAGTTTTACTATAAACTAGACCATATTACCTACCTACATATCAAAGGATTTTAAAATCTCAAATGTTTTTTTCTTTTATTATTTGCAATACTTAAAAGGCAAACGAGGGTAATGAGTAGGTAAGTTTTGCAAAAAAAAAAAAAAATTGTCCCAGGCCCCTTATCCATGGCACGCCACCGGAGTGATGCGCCACCGGTAATTATTTGTAGCGCATAATCTTTGCTAATGCGGCCACTGGGTGTCCGATCCATGGAGAGTTGTTTAACTAGTAGTGGTAGAGAAGGGCATCCATATGTATACAAGATGCTGTACTAACCTTACACTTCCTTTTCATAGCGAACAACCCAATATAGTTGGTAGGTGTCGAATTCGTGGACTTTTGGTACCCACTCATGCTTGGTCGATGGGGCGTCCCTGTCGTGCTCCCTTCTGCGCTTCTACCACCGGTTCTGCTTTCATCTTCCGGTCCAACTCGAAACACCGTACTCGCTTACCGGAAGGAGGATAAGTCTTGTTTGACATATATGCCCAACAGCTCCCCGATAAACGATCGATCACATTCACAGCTAGGAAGGATGGTAGGAGCATATGGGCGTCTGCCGCTAACTGTTTCATCGAATCCAAAACCAAATATAAAAACACTCCATAGCTAATTCGTAATATACAAGCAGAGAAAGAGAACAATGTAACAGGCCATGCGCAAGCCTCGCGAAGCTCCGATCGGATCAATCGAAAGGTATCGGCACGTATATGTACGGTGATCAGGAGAGGTAGGTGCCACAGACTCCGGCGCCGGCGCAGCAGCCGCCGCAGGCGCAGCCCCAGCCGCCGACGAACACCGGCCCGTTCCCGCGGGAGCCTGAACCTGAACGCCGCCGCGGCTTCTCTTTCCCGTCCCCGTGGGCGGAGGAGGAGGACGCGAAGATGACCAGGGATAGCACGGACAGGCACAGGATGACGATGCAGAAGATGATGTCGTCCCCGCCGACGGCTGACGCGGCGTCGTGGTTCGTCTCAAAGACCACGCTCGCCATAGCGCTCCTCCTCCTTCCCTTTGTGTCTGCTGCCGCTGGAGCGCGCGCACGGTGGAGGTGAGAGTGGGTGTATATGTGAAACGAACAAGAAGTTTGCTTGTATGCAGGCGGAGTGAGGCTTACCCAAGGAGGGAGAGGAACTGCGACCTCCGCGGCTGCAATAATGGCATATGGGACTCCGGCGTCTCGTCGAATGATAACGACGCCTGGTCTGCTTGGTTTAACGATTATCTTTCGAGGAGCACTAATCCGTTTGCTTAAGTGTGTACATCATAGTGTAACGTGTTTTGGTAAACTAAAAACAATACTCACCCTCCACCGCTTTGCCGCTTTGGTTGATGCAAACCGACATTGCAACGACGTGCATTATGTAGGGATGCTTTGGTCAATCTTGATCGGCCATGCCTCATCAGGTCATGCCGTCATTGCCAACGACATACAAACATCAGCGCGGGCTAGCGGGTCGGATCTGGGGCCTGACCTAGACCTGATCTGGCCTAACCGGCCCTGCCTGCCGCGTCCGATCGGTGACCGCCTTTGACGGTTAAGGACGACAAGTCTCCTCCTATTGGATGTGGTTTCACGATGAGATGTCTTTACTTCCTGGGCTCGAGTTCATGAACGTCGAGGCAGCGCCCTGAAAGGTGAACTACACGGACGTCTCTACGATAAGCGGCGTGGTGGTGGTGGTGATGGACCTCCATTTGACGGTGTGGACGGTGATGAGCATACGCAGGGGGTTCCTGGCGTTGGCGCCGCTTTGGCAAAGGCCGCTCCCATATCATGTTCTAGAGACCTGGTTTGGGGGCAGCGGGTGGTCCGACATATCAGACGTGGTTCGACTAGTTTAACTGGTCTGGGTTAGTTAAATTTTTCTAACTAAATTAGACTTCCCGATTGAGGTTCTAAAGAAAGATGAACTTGCTATTCCCGAGCCGGTTTGCACGGTTTACATGGAGTGATTTTTTACCCATCCCTGGGTGCGAAGGTTTTTTCTAGGCGAAAACTCGGTGCTTCGGTGCCATTGGAAGCGGTGCATACATGCAACGTTACCCTCTTGGGGGCGCTATTGTGGGTACCTTTGCCACACTAGGGCTCCGGGTAAAGATCCTTGACCGTCGGTCTCGACGGCGACACAACACATTATCGTTCCCGTCTTAGGGGCGTCGTCGTGGAGCCTTTGTATTCCTCGGTAATGTGCCTTCGGTGGCAAGTTTGGTTCTCCTCGTTTTTCCCTTTCACTAGTAGAAAATGGACCTTTGGTTCGGACCACTAGTCCCGGCCCTAGGGCCACTAGTCCCGGCCGTGGCTAGGGCCGGGACTAATGGTCCGAACCAGACGGCCCGAGGACGTCGATGTCCTTTGTCTCGGCCCGTAAGGGACCATTAGTACCGGGACTAATGGGTCTGGGCACGCCCGCGTGGTCCTGACAGAACTATTAGTCCCGGTTTGTGTCTCAAACCGGGACTAATAGTCTGGCCCTATATATACTGCACCCAACCCTCCACTATCTCCTGTTTTTTCTATGTGAGGTGGGTATAACTTTGTGCTAATTTTTTTCTTCATATGCACTAGAGGTGTTCGGTGAAATGCATGTTAGTACGATGCCACTTGAGTTTACACAAGACAAAACATGATATGAGGTGCCAGAGCCACACTTAAGTTTTCTCATCTTTGTTTCCAGGTGTCCTAAAAGGTTAACAAGTATTTTCTCATTTAGACTGCGCGGTAGTAATTTTATCATCGTGATTGCGTTTGATATATATGATTGTATGATGCAGATGAGTCATCCATGGATGTATGGTGACCGAGGCTCTGACGCTTACAGAGAAGGCGTGGGTTCTTTTCGCCTTGTGGCCGAGGCGAACAAGCGGCGGGATGGTTTTATGTGTTGTCTATGTGTTGAATGTCGAAATGACCAGGCTCACACTTTCTCAAGAGTCATTCAGAGCCACCTGCTTTGGTCTGGCTTCATGTCCGGCTATAATGTTTGGACCAAGCACGGAGAAAGAGGGGTTATGATGGAGGACGACGATGAAGAAGAGAACGATGATGACAACTACCGATCTATGTTTCCTGAATACGCTGATACCACAATGGAAGATAATGAAGAAGAACAGGAACAAGATGATCCCGCTTGCAACACCCTCGAATCGGCCCTATGCAAGTTTTAGCGCTTCCCGCCAAACCCACATAGAAACGATTCAACGACGCCCACCAGACACTTTCGTGCGGGTGGAAGACGAAGTAATATCATTACACAATAGTCCACGATGGGACCCACAGAACATATATATACAACAACGACTCATCGAGTCAAGGATACAGATATACAGTACAAAGATCCAAATCACCTCGAAAACGATACAACATCCGAGTACGGATAAGATGCAAATGGGGCTAAGAGCCCCGAAGAATAACCAATGGCGTCCATAACCCTGCCCAGGCCAAGCCGGAAGGTAACCCTGCTAACGACGTCGAACTCGTACCTGCTAAACAAAAGGGGTGCCGACAAAGGGCGAAGGGAAAAAGAAGAGCGTCAGTACTGAGGCCAGTACACGGCGATGCTAGAATTCGGCGGCTCTCGCCTACATAGTTATGGTGGACTGAAGCGGCAGCGCAACATGCACTAAACAATCTATAGAGACTCGATTCAACTGTCGGCTATTAGAGAGGGATAAGAAAGACCTATTCAAATCCAACCTGATAGTAACACCAAACATACCTATCCTGACATTTCCCCTTCGAGACCAAACGAGGAAGTCAAACCGAGGAACTCACACAGTTGGCAGTTTTATTTATCCCATTATAGTTGAAGCACTTACTAGTCAGAGATAGACAACATGAGTCATCCTGATAGCATAAGTACTGGGCAGTTTTAATTAACCATTTAGTTGTGGTTGCAATACTTACTAGTCAGATACAATTAGCATGTGACATCCCAAACCCAGCAGTTGTTGGTACTTTTATTTCATTCCATTGGAGTTGCGATCCTTACTAGGCAGGTATAACATGACATGATACACCCCAGTTGCACCAGTTGTTGGCAATTTTATTATCCATTCCATTGTAGTGAAGTTGATTACTAGTCACATATTAAGTCAAATTTATAGCACTACTTTAGTTACGTTTGTCTATGATCGAGATACTGTGCTCCAAGTAGTCCATAACCGCGGACACGGCTTTCAGAAAGATTTACCCTGTAGGGGTGCACAAATAGCAACACACACACGATCAACCTCAGAAAAACCAAATCAAAACCCAACGAGGCTTTCACGACAAAGCAATCACAGGATTCATAAAATATTTCAGGGGGCCACCCCACTAAGCTACCCGCAACGAAGTTGGCCGGCTCCGAGACGGACCCAGGGTTTGTGACAATGGCTATAAACGACTGGGAACCCGAATGTGTGACTGGGCTTGTCGATACCGCGAAAACATTCCACGTTCCAAAACAGTACAAGTGCTCCACGCAAAATCGTAAATAAAGCAGTAAAGCATGGCATAAGTACAGGATAGTAATAAAGCCCCAAACTACTTTATGGCCTCAAGAAATAAGAAATGAATCAAGCTCTGGCTAAGGGGATTTATGGTCCCATATGCGGATAGTGTGATAGTCAAGGAACAGGTATCAAGTACTCAGGGTCCTACGGGACACAAGTGAGCGTGGAAGAACCAAATAACATCTATTGCCCACCGATGCCTCTACATTAGTTATATCTATTCCCAGCATTTTAACAGTTGCATTTAAAGTCATGATCATCTCCACCATTAAGCATCTCCACCATTTATCATGTGCCAACTTTCCGTCAACGATGGAACGACAACGACGCGAAGCAACACATAAGCAAGCAACTACGACTTGCAAGGCCGACTATCTATCAAACAAAAGGCAATAGGAGGTGTCCATGGCAATTTAGGGCGGCAAGGAGTATAAATGGTGCACGGAAACTAAAACATCGCAACACGGATAGCAATAGATCAACAGGAGGAAATAAAGACTATAAAAGCAAAATAGGTAGAAAGGGGGAGATGCTCGCCTGGGAAACATAGCCGAAGAGACATTATCCGAAGAACTTGTCGATACTCGCATCCACTAAACGGCCTAATCCATGGAGAATCAAAGCACTAAAAGAAACACCAGATGCACTATTTAATACTATGGCAGAAGATCCGGCATGATGCAGGTATGGTGAATGACATGGAAAAAATGCGGTGCAACTAGACAATGTTAAGCGGAATCGGGGTCCCGGCAATTAATTAGGAGGTTCATGTTGTTTAGTTACCCCGAAATTTAAATGTTGTATTAACATGGCAAAACATGGCATTAGTTTGCTACACAAATTTAAATGGAGTCCGGAATAAGACTAGAATAGCCCGCATATAGACTCCATATTTAATTTAGATGAATCGACTATTTAACCCAACCCACCAGATGACATGTATGCAAGCATGATGATTTAACGATGTGACAGGTATATGTCATATTATAAAAATAGAGGCTTAGGGTCACACATCTGGGTTCGGAAGATCTTGGTTCCGGGGTTCGGGGTCAAGGTCTTCGGATTCTCTACGGGGTCTCGGCCATCTGATCCAGGGGCTTCGAGTCCGGGAAGGAATACCTGCGCGACATCGCCTTCGGGTTCCGGGAAGGAGATCTTGGCGTCCATGAAGGAGATATTGTCATCTAGGAAGTAGATGTTCATCGTCGTGCACCGACACCATCTTCATTTGTTGTTGCGTCGGTCTCAACACATGTCAGTCTTGGCAGATTTGGTGCCATCTGTCAACAAGCAAGGGACAAACGCAGAACAACGAGGGTCATTGTGATACACATGTACACACAACAAGGAAGCTTCACGACCCTGTACTGCATCGATCACAGCCGTAGGCCAAAACGGCAATTACCAGAACGGAGGTGGCCTTGGGCGGGCGAGCGTGGGCAGAGGATGGCCTTGGCTGGCATGAGCTCGCAGAGGCTCACGGAAGGGCCAGGGCAACGACAGGATGAAGGGGCGCGGAGACACTTGCGCTGGGGCACGCGGCGTCGCAGTCCTAGTGCAGGCGAGAGGCATGGCAGGCAAACAGAGGGGCACCACAACGAACTCGGGTTGCGGCCAGAGGAGCTCGGGTGGATGCCACCTGTGGCCAGGAGGAGCACGGACGGAGCAGGGGTCTCAAGGCGGTGACAGCACTCGAGAGCAGAGGACAACAACGCTCTGCAATTTCTTGGACGAGGACGGCGCAAGCGGTCGGAGTAGGGCGATGCAGAGGACGCGATCGTGGGAGAGGGTGGCGGTGGAGGCCTGAGAGAACGGCGGAGCACCCGGGCTCGAGCGGCGACAAGGGGGACGGGCCCTGTGGCAGGCCGGCTCAAGAGGGCGCCGAACTTGCAGCGGCGGCGGCGGTCGCTGAAGGCGGGGACCGGCAGAGAGGGGCGCAGGGAAGGACTCAGCGGCGACGGCTTCGTGGCCAGCCTCGCTGGCGGCGCTAGGGCTTGGGGATGGCCGCGGCGGCGTGAGCTTGAGCGGTGGCCGGAGAGGAGATGTGGAGCAGCGGCGGAGAGAGGTCCACGGTGGTACGGCATCACGGCGGAGGGCGGCCCGGTGACACGGTCGGTTGATGGAGAGGCGTGGGGCTCGCTACGGCGAGGTCGATTCGGGCAACGAGGAGGTGGTACTCGAGGGCGTCGCCAAACAAGGAGGAAAGGGGACGAGGCGCCGAGCGGTATGGTGGAGGGCCGCGGCGAGGTCTCCGGCGGTGCGGCTTGGGGATCGAGGTAGGCGGTGGCGGATGGTAGTGAGCCACGGAGAGAGGAGATGGGGTCGCGCTGGTCATACGCGACAAGGGAAGCAGGTGGGTCCGCTCGTGCGAGGCGTCGCGTCGGGTGTGAGCCGGTGAGCGAGGAGGAAATCGGTTCGCACGGGGACGTGCGGTTGGGGATCATGAGCAGTAGGTGCATGCGGGAGACGTGTCGAGGAGGGGCGGTGCCGTGTACTGCGTTGCACGCGAGGGGTGGTAGCTCGCGTCGCTGCCACGCGGCGCGGTGGGTTACGAGGTTAGTCAATGCGCTGGGTGGTTTGGCGTCGGCTGGGTGAGTGTGGTGTGGCGGCTGAGGGTTGGGGTAGATCTAGGCTAGGGTTAGGTTAGGTTTTGGGGTGTGTTAGAATTAGGGTTTGGCCTTGGCTAGGCTGGGCTTGCCGGTGTAGTAGGTGGCCTGGCCTACAGGCTAGGCTACCTCCCTCAGACAAAACATTTTGTTATATGTTTTATTTTTAAATTACTTTTGTAAATACTTTTTAGGCAAATAAAAGATCCAGACAGACGGGGGTTGAATTTGAAACAAAGGAGGGGGAATAATCAGAAAACAAAAATAGGGCTTTTGGAAAATAGTTTTAGACAAACAGATGCATGATGATGATGATGCTCAAATGCAATGTGGCATGATGACATGAGCATGCGGTCATGATGATGCAATGCACAAAACACAGCGATTTTCTAGTAGTGGTTTTAGCGGGATGCCACAATTCGACACCACTAACAAGGGATCTCGCCCTCGAGATCCACATCGTGGTACCGGGAAGAAGGTCGGCGATCTGAACCTTCTCGCTTCGTGTAGATGCTCGCGACACCACTAACAAGAGGTCGTTGTCCGTGATCGTCGAGAGAACACTCCGGGAAACAAAGGACGAAGGTAAAGGTATCCACAAATAAAGCCACCTCTAACTTTGATAGAAAGAGAGAACCGATGCATTCTCATCCACTTCAATGTACACGAGCAAATAGAGTGAGTAGTCGGCATGGGGGCCAATCCATCACGCACCCAAACTATTACTCCGCACAATCAGTAGAAAAGCGTGCAACCATTCTCGGAATCAGACTGAAGATCTCGACAATCGAGGTTCGGAACAAAGGAGTGATGCATGCTCTTCATCAGATCTGACGTAGATGAGGTCGTCGCGTCGAAAAACACCAGAAGGCACAAACAAGGAACAAAGAATGGTACACAGATAAAGGATCACTCAGATAGCATGAAGTCCGGAGGTAGAAACACCGTTGCCAAAGGAGGAAGGGAAACCCTGAAGGTACGACGGAACCCAACCACGAGAAATCCTGGACTTGAAGAAAGGTAAGAGAGCAGATTTAAAACACGCAGAGGTAAGAGGAGAATAGCAGAGGGGTAAGGAGTAAAAGCAGGCCTCATCAGATCTATCCAACTGATTTTGCAAAAATAGTTTTGACACTCTACATCGGCCGTTAGCTAGGTTATCCTACAGGCTGGACCAGTGGGGTATCGTAACTGCTGAGCTCTGATACCACTCTGTAACACCCTCGAATCGGCCCTATGCAAGTTTTAGCGCTTTCCGCCAAACCCGCATAGAAACGACTCAAGGACGCCCACCAGGCACTTTCGTGCGGGTGGAAAACGAAGTAATATCATTACACAATAGTCCACGATGGGACCCATAGAACATATATATACAACAACGACTCATCAATTCAAGGATACAGATATATACAATACAAAGATCCAAATCACCTCGAAAACGATACAACATCCGAGTACGGAAAAGATGCAAATGGGGCTAAGAGCCCTGAAGAATAACCAATGGCATCCATAACCCTGCCCAGGCCAAGCCGCAAGGTAACCCTGCTAATGACGTCGAACTCGTACCTGCTAAACAAAAGGGGTGCCGACAAAGGGCGAAGGGAAAAATAGGAGCGTCAGTACTGAGGCCAGTACACGGCGAGGCTAGAATTCGGCGGCTCTCACCTACATAGGTATGGTGGACTGAAGCGGCAGCGTAGCATGCACTAAACAATCTATAGAGACTCGATTCAACTGTCGGCTATTAGAGAGGGATAAGAAAGACCTATTCGGATCCAACCTGATAGTAACACCAAACATACGCATCCTGGCATTTCCCCCTCGAGACCAAACAAGGAAGTCAAACCGAGGAACTCACACAGTTGGTAGTTTTATTCATTCCATTATAGTTGAAGCACTTACTAGTCAGATATAGACAGCATGAGTCATCCTGATAGCATCAGTAGTGGGCAGTTTTAATTAACCATTCAGTTGTGGTTGCAGTACTTACTAGTCAGATACAATTAGCATGTGACATCCCAAACCCTGCAGTTGTTGGCACTTTTATTTCATTCCATTGGAGTTGCGATACTTACTAGGCAGGTATAACATGACACGATACAGCCCAGTTCCACCAGTTGTTGGCAATTTTATTATCCATTCCATTGTAGTGAAGCTGATTACTAGTCACATATTAAGTCAAATTTATAGCACTACTTTAGTTATGCTTGTCTATGATCGAGATACTGTGCTCCAAGTCGTCCATAACCACGGACATGGCTTTCAGAAAGATTTACCCTGCAGGGGTGCACAAATAGCAACACACACACGATCAACCTCGGAAAAACCAAATCAAAACCCAACGAGGCTTTCACGACAAAGCAATCACAGGATTCATAAAATATTTCAGGGGGCCACCCCACTAAGCTACCCGCAACGAAGTTGACCGGCTCCGAGACGGACCCAGGGTTTGTGACAATGGCTGTAAACGACTGGGAACCCGAAAGTGTGACTGGGCTTGTTGATACCGCGAAAACATTCCATGTTCCAAAATAGTACAGGTGCTCCACGCACAATCGTAAATAAAGCAGTAAAGTATGGCATAAGTACAGGATAGTAATAAAGTCCCAAACTACTTCGTGGCCCCAAGAAATAAGAAATGAATCAAGCTCTGGCTAAGGGGATTCATGGTCCCATATGCGGATAGTGTGATAGTCAAGGAACAGGTATCAAGTACTCAGGGTCCTACGGGACACAAGTGAGCATGGAAGAACCAAATAACATCTATTGCCCACCGATGCCTCTGCATTAGTTATATCTATTCCCAGCATTTTAACAGTTGCATTTAAAGTCATGATCATCTCCACCATTAAGCATCTCCACCATTTATCATGTGCGAACTTTCCGTCAACGATGGAACGACAACGACGCTAAGCAACACATAAGCAAGCAACTACGACTTGCAAGGCCGACTATCTATCAAACAAAAGGCAATAGGAGGTGTCCATGGAAATTTAGGGCGGCAGGGAGTATAAATGGTGCACGGAAACTAAAACACCGCAACACGGATAGCAATAGATCAACAGGAGGAAATAAAGACTATAAAAGCAAAATAGGTAGAAAGGGGGAGATGCTCGCCTGGGAAACATAGCCGAAGAGACATTATCCGAAGAACTTGTCGATACTCGCATCCACTAAACGGCCTAATCCATGGAGAATCAAAGCACTAAAAGAAACACCAGATGCACTATTTAATATTATGGCAGAAGATCCGGCATGATGCAGGTATGGTGCATGACATGGCAAAAATGCGGTGCAACTAGACAATGTTAAGCGGAACCGGGGTCCCGACAATTAATTAGGAGGTTCATGTTGTTTAGTTACCCTGCAATTTAAATGTTGTATTAACATGGCAAAACATGGCATTGGTTTGCTACACAAATTTAAATGGAGTCCGGAATAAGACAAGAATAGCCCGCATATAGACTCCATATTTAATTTAGATGAATCGACTATTTAACCCAACCCACCAGATGACATGTATGCAAGCATGATGATTTAATGATGCGACAGGTATATGTCATATTATAAAAATAGAGGCTTAGGGTCACACATCTGGGTTCGAAAGATCTTGGTTCCGGGGGTTCGGGGTCAAGGTCTTCAGATTCTCTATGGGGTCTCGGCCATCTGATCCAGGGGCTTCGAGTCCGGGAAGGAGCACCTGCGCGACATCGCCTTCGGGTTCCGGGAAGGAGATCTTGGCGTCCATGAAGGAGATATTGTCATCTAGGAAGTAGATGTTCATCGTCGTGCACCGACACCATCTTCATTTGGTTTTGCGTCGGTCTCAATACATGTCAGTGTTGGCAGATTCGGTGCCATCTGTCAACGAGCAAGGGACAAACGCAGAACAACGAGGGTCATTGTGATACACATGTACACACAACAAGGAAGCTTCACGACCCTGTACTGCATCAATGACAGCCGTAGGCCAAAACGGCAATTACCAGAACAGAGGTGGCCCTGGGCGGGCGAGCGTGGGCAGAGGATGGCCTTGGCTGGCATGAGCTCACAGAGGCTCACGGAAGGGCCAAGGCAAGGACAGGATGAAGGGGCGCGGAGACAGCTGTGCTGGGGCGTGCAGCATCACAGTCCTAGTGCGGGCGAGAGGTATGGCGGGCGAACAGAGGCGACACCACAGCGAACTCGGGTTGCGGCCAGAGAGCTCAGGTGGATGCCACCTGTGGCCAGGAGGAGCACGGACGGAGCAGGGGCCTCAAGGCGGTGACAGCACTCGAGAGCAGAGGACAACGGCGCTCTGCAATTTCCTGGACGAGGACGGCGCAAGAGGTCGGAGTAGGGGTGATGCAGAGAATGCGGTTGTGGGAGAGGGTGGCGGTGGAGGCCTAAGAGAATGGCGGAGCACCCGGGCTCGAGCGGCGACAAGGGGGACAGGCCCTGCGGCAGGCCGGCTCAAGAGGGCGCCGAACTTGCAACGGCGGCGGCGGTCGCTGAAGGCAGGGACCGAAAGAGAGGGGCACAGGGAAGGACTCAGCAGCGACGGCTTCATGGCCAGTCTTGCTGGGGGCGCTAGGGCTTGGGGATGGCCGCGGCAGCGTGAGCTTGAGCGGTGGCCGGAGAGGAGACGTGGAGCAGCGGCGGAGAGAGGTCCACGGTGGTGTGGCGTCGCGGCGGAGGGCGGCCCGGCGACACGGTCGGTCGATGGAGAGGCACGGGGCTCGCTGCAGCGAGGTCGATTCGGGTGACGAGGAGGTACTCGAGGGCGTCGCCAGACGAGGAGGAAAGGGGACGAGGCGCCGAGCGGTACGGTGGAGGGCCGCGGCGAGGTCTCCGGCGGTGCGGCTTGGGGATCGAGGTAGGCGGTGGCGAATGGTAGCGAGCCAGGGAGAGAGGAGACGGGGTCGCGCTGGTCATACGCGACGAGGGAAGAAGGTGGGTCCGCTTGTGCGAGGCGTCGCGTCGGGTGTGAGCCGGTGAGCGAGGAGGGAATCGGTCCACACGGGGACGTGCGGTTGGGGATCGTGAGCAGTAGGTGCATGCGGGAGACGTGTCGAGGAGGGGCGGTGCCGTGTACTGCGTTGCACATGAGGGGTGGTAGCTCGCGTCGCTGCCGCACGGCGCGGTGGGTTTCGGGGTTGGTTAATGCGCTGGGTGGTTTGGCGTCGGCTGGGTGAGTGTGGTGTGGCGGCTGACGATTGGGGTAGATCTAGGCTAGGGTTAGGTTAGGTTTTGGGGTGTGTTAGAATTAGGGTTTGGTCTTGGCTAGGCTGGGCTTGCCGGTGTAGTAGGTGGCCTGGCCTACGGGCTGGGCTGCCTCCCTCAGACAAAACATTTTTGTTATATGTTTTATTTTTAAAATACTGTTGTAAATACTTTTTAGGCAAATAAAAGATCCAGACAGACGGGGGTTGAATTTGAAACGAAGGAGGGGGAATAATCAGAAAACAAAAATAGGGCTTTTGGAAAATAGTTTTAGACAAATAGATGCATGATGATGATGCTCAAATGCAATGTGGCATGATGACATGATCATGCGGTCATGATGATGCAATGCACAAAAACACAGCGATTTTCTAGTAGTGGTTTTAGTGGGATGCCACACCGCTGATGATCTTGGTTGGGTCATTTCTGATGCAAAGTGAGACAGCGACACATAAAAGGAGAGGTTGTAGTTCGAGAAGATGTTACAGGACCACAACAAATTGTTGTACCCAACTTGTGAAGATGGCCAGAAGAAGCTGGGTAGCACACTAGAATTGCTGAAGTGGAAGGCAGAGACCTGTGTGACTGACTCGGGATTTGAAAAGTTGCTGGTAATAATGAAGAAGCTGCTTCCAAGAAATAACGAATTTCCCTCCAGTACATACGAAACAAAGAAGGTTGTCTGCCCTCTAGGATTAGACGTGTAGAAGATACATGCATGCCCTAATGACTGCATCCTCTATCGCGGTGTGATGCACTCGACTTTCAACATAGAGCTCGTTGGGAACCCCAAGAGGAAGGTATGATGAGTACAGTAGAAAGTTTTCCCTCAGTTATGAAACCAAGGTTTAATCGAACCAGTAGGAGCAAGGAAACACCCCAAAGGTGTTACTAGCTGAGCTTTGGCAGGGCGCACTACCGGTGCTAGTAGCAACATGGAGACCTGCACAACACAACCACAGAACTTTGTCCCCAACTTGCGATGAGGTTGTCAATCTCACCGTGTTTTGCGGAAAACAAAGGATTAAACGTATCGAATGGAAAGAAGTAAAAGTTTGCAGAAAGTAAACACAAAGCAGAAATAGTTTATAGATTGTATGTAAAGACAAAGGACCGGGATCCATAGTTCACTAGAGGTGGCTCTCCTTAGATAGATAACATGTTGGGTGAACAAATTACAGCGGGGCAATTGACAAACACCGAGAAAACAATACATGCATATACTAATCATCTTGACTCCTTTGAGACTTGATTGGGCATTACAACATAATACATAGACCGCCATCCAACTGCATCTATGACTAATTATCCACCTTCAGGTTATCATCCGAACCCCCTCCAGTATTAAGTTGCAAGCAACATATTATTGCTTTATGAACTGCATGTAAAGTAAACAATATGATTGTTCTATGAACAAAGGATTGTTGTTTTCTCCCTAGTAGCAACATCACATCTAGTACCTTAGAGATTTCTGTCACTTCCCCAGATTACTAGAGGCATGAACCCTCTATCGAGCATAAATACTAACTCTTGGAGTTGCTAGCATCTACTTGGCCAAGATAGCTACTAACAATGGAAAGCATGCAAGATCACAAATAACAAAGACATGATAGAATCAATAATCAATCTGAAATAGCATCTCAATATCCATCGGATCCCCGCAAACACAACATGTATGAATTACAAATAGATGATCTTGATCATGAACGGAGCTCACAAGATCTAAACATGAAAGCACAAAGGAGGAGAAACCAGCCATCTAGCTACTACATGGATCCGTAGTCCAAGGATGAACTACTCACGCATCACACCAGAGGCTTGCATGGTGATGAAGAAGGCCTCCAGGGTGAATTCCCCTCTCCGACAGGGTGCCAGGAAGAGCTTCAGATCCCTCCCAATCTAGGGATGGAGATGACGGTGGCTACAGACTCTTTCGTGGATTTTTGATCAGGTCCTTAGGGTTTTCGTCCCGAGGGCAACTTATAGGCGGAAGGAGTGGCCGAGGGGGTGCCGGGAGCGGCCACACCACCCCCTGGCGTGGGCCAGGCCTGGCCGTGCGGCCAGGTGGTGTGGTGGCTCCCTGGCCCTTCTCCGTCTCGTATTCTGGCACTTGATCCCTTCCAGAAAAATAGACACTTTGGCTTTTGTCCCGTCCAATTCCGAGAATATTCATTTTCTGACTTTCTTGGAACCAAAAACAACAGAAAACAGGCAGCTGGCATTGTGCCTCTTGTTAATAGGTTAGTCTAAGAAATTATATGAAAAGTACTCCAAAGTTGGAACAAAACACAAGAAAGTGGATAAAACCAAGCATGGAACATAAAAAATTATAGATACATTTGCAATGTATCAACATCCCCAAGCTTAAATCCTGCTCGTCCTCGAGTAGGTAAGTGATAAAAAGAAAGAATAATTTTTGAGGTGACATGCACCATCAAAGACTTGATCAAAGTATTTGCAAAACATTCAAAGCTGGGATCATAGTTCTTCAATCATAACATGAAAGACAAAGTTCTAGCAATAGGCAAAGAGACTATGATGCAACATAAAAAGGCACAAACAAAAGATTCATGAATAACATGCTTTGCAAGACATTTGTTTGTTTCACATAAAGAAAACATAGCATACTAGTATTCAGCTTGTCCCTCAATAGAGTAGCAAATATAAATGCATAGGACACCTTCAAAGTTCATAAGAGTGACTAGATACAATAGTTTAAAACAAGCAATAACAAGTTATGCATCAATCAACTAGTCTTGGGACAATGCACATAGAACTAAGAATGGCCACTATGCTCTCAAAGTAGTGCATAAAGATAGAAGGTGGAGACTCAATATAATGGTGGAAGAAAAGCCTTTTATAAAAGGAAGTAGGGATTCAAGTCTCATAAAGAGCTTCCAAAAATTATGGTACTTATAGCTTTTAGCTCTCATTGCCCCTATCATAAGCATCTTGAAGGTGATTAAGGTTAAAGTGACACAACTAAGAGGATATGCTTGACAAGTTATAAACCGAAATATCATGCCCCTTACTTACGAAGACCGATCCTCATGCTACTCAACTTCTGTCACGAGCAAGCTCTTATCATTGTAAGTATATGTGTATCATTAAGAACCGCCAACGGGGTACCCCTTGCACATGATACGGGAGCTTTCCCATAATCAAAATGACAAGGCAAGCAGACAATGAGCATCTCAACGATCTTTTTATTTGCTATTTGCATAGGTTTTTATTGAGGATGCTTCATAGAGTGCTCATTATGGTGATGCTGCAAGTTTCCACCATGATTAGGCATGGATTAGGCTAGCGGCCCAGGCGTTTCTCTAACACACATACAAACTCCATGATCTTACAAGCTCCACTTTTATTTCACACCACCGGGATCCGTAAGCAAAAGAACATGATATCAACGGGGTACAAAGTATAAGTGCAATGTTGAAAGCGTTCCCCATGGTACATGGTTCTGCTAATTTCAACTTATAAAGCGCAAGCATATACGCAAAAAAGAAGGACCCAATGGTTCAAGTTTATTAGAGGCAATAAAGTAAAGTGTGCCATCAAGTTCGTGAGAGCTTTAATCACTAGTTTTCTCATAACAAGTGGAAGGTAAACAAAAGCATGAATATACTTGGAATAGCATAAGCTCGTAGGTAGGTATGGTGGATTCTTTGGAAAAACTTGGTTTAGGGAGTTGGATCCATGAGTGGAACTCATACTTTGTTGTGGAGGCTTGCAAAAGACTGGGAGCGACAGACTAAGAGAGCAATAATGGCCATAATCATGCAGAGCGACAAAACATCATTGATCAAAGCATAAAGTGATACTACAATTTGAAAACTAAAGGATCATAAAGGCTTATGGTGACTTTTGATAGTCATAACATGGTGTGAGCATGTGCCAGGTCAACCCAAATAAAGCATCAAAGGAGAATACCACTATACTATGCGTTAATATGCTAAAACAACGCATGATTCATCCAAGGCACATTAAGTAATCTCAATTGTTTATAACAAGTCATGCTATAGCAAATAATACTAAGCATAAAGCCAAAACAATATCAAGCATGGCATGACAAAGCATAGCCACAGTCAAAAAGAGCTCTTTTTACCACATAAGCATGAACTTTCCTACTCTTTTCTAAACCAAACCAAACTAATTGCAAACCAAAGTATGAAAGAGGGGGTCCAACCAACTTATTCAGAAAACTAAGCAAACCAAGCAAACTAAAAACCAAAACAAAAACGAAAAGGAAGACGCTTCAAGAAAAACACAACTGTGCATGAAACAATAAAAATGAAGCGTTTGGAAGAAACCTGGAATTTTTATTGATGGAGAAGGGGATGCCTTGGGCATCCCCAAGCTTTGACGCTTGTACTTCTTGGATATTTCTTGGGGTGACACGCGTGGAATCCCCAAGCTTGAGATTTAGTCCCTCCTTCATCTCATTACTCATTCCTTCCATACACCTGAAAATTTTCCTTCATACAAAACTTCACACAATCTTAATTAGCAACATTAGTGCACTCAAGATAAATAAGTCTTAAGGTTCAGTTCTAACACCAAATAAACTTCCATTATAACACTAGATACTGTATCACTTCCTTCAAAAAGCTCAATTCCCCAAAATAATTCAAAAAGGAACCCACAAGAAGCAAATGCGGAAAATGGCAGAAATCTGTCAAAACAGACCAACAGGTAAAGACGAATTTTTTTGAAGACCTTATGTTGCTCAAATCAAAAAGTGTTGAACTAACGAAAGTTAGATAATAACCTGGGGCAGAAGCAAAAAACATTACATCTCAATCTGATATACATAGCTCTCTCACGAATTTTTACGGTGAAGCACAGAAATCTGTTTCGGGACAGCAACTTTCCCAATCATTACTTCACTCTCATTAGAGGTTACTCTTGGCACAAAAAGCAAATAAAAAGGATAAGGAGAGGTTATTACTGAAGTGATAACTTCCAAGACTCATCTAAAACTCTTGGGTTATCTCCCAACAAGTACTTTTCTTTAACGCCTTTAAGTTAGGCATGAAAATTTGAGAAGATGCTCTCATAGGAAATATGAATTGAAGTAAAAGAGAGCATCAAGAAGCAAATTCAAAACACATTTATGTCTAACCCACTTCCTATGCCCGGGAATATTGTATGCAAATAAATGCACAAAGAGCAAAGTGACAGGCATAGGAAGATAAAACAAAAGTAACTTCAAAACTTTCAAGACATAGAGAGGTGTTTCGTTACCATAAGAACTTCTACAACCATATTTTCCTCTCTCATAATAATTTTCAGTAGCCTCATGAATAAACTCAACAATATAATTATCACTTAAGGCATGCTTTTCATGATCTACAAGCACTAGAGATTTATTATAAACATTTTCAAAAGAATCCTCGGGAACATAACATTCACCCTCCTTTGATAAGCATGGGGGACAATCAAATAATGTAAGGGATAAAGAGTTACTCTCATTAGAAGGTAGGCATGGGTAGATCCATTCTTCCTCCTTTTGTCCATCACTCTCCTCCTCTTTTTCATCTAATGAGCTTTCAGGTTCAGCAATTTCTTCTTCCATGGAGGTTCTAGCAGGCGGTGGTTCACCTATTACCTTAGTAGCCATAATACTGTTCCCAAATAGGAAACTGAGTGAGCTATCCATAATGAAATAGTGATTGGAGCAGAGCTAGTCATAAAGGCAACTTAAGAAAGGAACTAATTTTTTTGTGTTTTTTGAAGAACAAAACAAGCAAACAAAGCAAAAAGAAACTAAGCAAAACAAAAACAACAAAGTAAAGAGATTGGTTATGAGGGACTCCCCTTGTGAAGATGTCCTTGACTCCTCGGCAACGGCACCAGAAAACGTCTTGATGCGCTTGAATTTCAACGTAGAGCTCGTTGGGAACCCCAAGAGGAAGGTATGATGAGTACAGCAGAAAGTTTTCCCTCAGTTATGAAACAAAGGTTTAATCGAACCAGTAGGAGCAAGGAAACACCCCAAAGGTGTTACTAGCTGAGCTTTGGCAGGGCGCACTACCGGTGCTAGTAGCAACATGGAGACCTACACAACACAACCACAGAACTTTGTCCCCAACTTGCGATGAGGTTGTCAATCTCACCGTGTTTTGCGGAAAACAAAGGATTAAACGTATTGAATGGAAAGAAGTAAAAGTTTGCAGAAAGTAAACACATAGCAGAAACAGTTTATAGATTGTATGTAAAGACAAAGGACCGGGATCCATAGTTCACTAGAGGTGGCTCTCCTTAGATAGATTACATGCTGGGTGAACAAATTACAGCGGGGCAATTGACAAACACCGAGAAAGCAATACATGCATATACTAATCATCTTGACTCCTTTGAGACTTGATTGGGCATTACAACATAATACATAGACCGCCATCCAACGGCATCTATGACTAATAATCCACCTTCGGTTATCATCCGAACCCCCTCCAGTATTAAGTTGCAAGCAACAGATTATTGCTTTACGAACTGCGTGTAAAGTAAACGATACGATTGTTCTATGAACAAAGGATTGTTGTTTTCTCCCTAGTAGCAAAATCACATATAGTACCTTAGAGATTTCAGTCACTTCCCCAGATTACCAGAGGCATGAACCTACTATCGAGCATAAATACTAACTCTTGGAGTTGCTAGCATCTACTTGGCCAATATAGCTACTAACAACGGAAAGCATGCAAGATCACAAATAACAAAGACATGATAGAATCAATAATCAATTTGAAATAGCATATCAATATCCATCGGATCCCCGCAAACACAACATGTATGAATTACAAATAGATGATCTTGATCATGAACGGAGCTCACAAGATCTAAACATGAAAGCACAAAGGAGGAGAAACCAGCCATCTAGCTACTACATGGATCCATAGTCCAAGGATGAACTACTCACGCATCACACCGGAGGCTTGCATGGTGATGAAGAAGGCCTCCAAGGTGAATTCCCCTCTCCGGCAGGGTGCCGGGAAGAGCTTCAGATCCCTCCCGATCTAGGGCTGGAGATGGCGGCGGCTACAGACTCTTTCATGGATTTTTGATCGGGTCCTTAGGGTTTTCGTCCTGAGGGCAACTTATAGGCAGAAGGAGAGGCCGAGGGGGTGCCGGGAGCAGCCACACCACCCCCTGGCACAGGCCAGGCATAGCCGCGCGGCCAGGTGGTGTGGTGGCTCCCTAGCCCTTCCCCGTCTCGTATTCTGGCACTTGATCCCTTCCGGAAAAATAGGCACTTTGGCTTTTGTCCCGTCCAATTCCGAGAATATTCATTTTCTGACTTTCCTGGAACCAAAAACAGCAGAAAACAGGCAGCTGACACTGTGCCTCTTGTTAATAGGTTAGTCCAAAAAATCATATGAAAAGTACTCCAAAGTTGGAACAAAACACAAGAAAGTGGATAAAACCAAGCATGGAACATCAAAAATTATAGATACATTTGCAATGTATCACGGTTAGAAGTACGAGAATATGGATAAATGTTTGGTTTGCACTGCATTGCGTTATAAGATCAGAAAAAATGACCCTGGCGATGTTGAGGGCGAGCCACCCAGAAAGAGGGTTCCTGCCAAGGTGATGTGGTATGCTCCTATAATACCACGGTTGAAACGTTTGTTCAGAAACAAAGAGCATGCAAATTTGTTGCGATGGCACATGGAAGATCGTAAGAAAGACGGGAAGTTGAGGCACCCTGTTGATGGTCGGCAGTGGAGAAAAATCGAGAGGGACTTCCCGGACTTTGCTGGTGATGCAAGGAACTTATGGTTTGGTCTAAGTACCGATGACATGAATCCTTTTGGGGAGCAGAACTGCAGTCACAGCACCTGGCCCATGAATCTATGTATCTACAACCTTCCTCCGTGGTTATGCATGAAGCGGAAGTTCATTATGATGTCAGTGCTCATCCAAGGCCCAAAGCAACCCGGCAACGACATTGATGTGTACCTAAGGCTATTAGTTGATGAAGTTTTACAGTTGTGGGCCAAACCAGGTGTACGTGTGTGGGATGAGCACAAACAGCAGGAATTTGACCTACAAGCATTGTTGTTCGTAACCATCAATGATTGGCCTGCTCTTAGTAACATTTCAGGATAGACGAACAAAGGATACAATGCATGCATGCACTATTTAGATGAGACTGAAAGTATATATCTGGATAAATATAGAAAGAATGTGTACCCATACAATCGTCGTTTTCTTCCGCCAAGTCATCACTTAAGGAAGAAAGGCAAGCATTTCAATGGCAAGGGAGAAACCCGGACGAAGCCTGTCCCTCGTACTGGTGCTGATGTATTTGGTATGGTCAAGGATTTGGATGTAATCTTTGGAAAGGGTCCTGGAGGACAACCTGTTCCGAAAGACGCCGACGGACACGCACCCATGTGGAAGAAGAAATCTATATTTTGGGAGCTACCCTATTGGAAAGTGCATGAGGTCCGCTCTGCAATCAACGTGATGCACCTGACGAAGAATCTTTGCATGAATATTCTAGGATTCCTAGGCTTGTATGGCAAGTCAAAAGATACCCAGGCAGCACGGGAGAACCAGCAACATCATAAAGTACGAGACGGCAAGCATCCAGGGCAGTTTCAAGGGCTTGCCAGCTACACTCTTACCAAAGAAGAGAAGGAAATCTTTTTTGAAGTCATTTTCAGTATCAAGGTCCCGTCTGGCTTCTCGTCGAATATAAAGGGAATAGTAAATATGAAAGAGAAAAAATTTCAAAACCTAAAGTCTCATGACTACCACGTGCTTATGACGCAATTGCTTCCGGTTGCATTGAGGGGAATTCTACCAGAAAATGTTCGACTAGCCATTGTGAAGGTATGTGCATTCCTCAATGCAATTTCTCAGAAGGTAATCGATCAAGAAAGTCTATCAGGGTTACAAATTGATGTGGTCCAATGTCTGGTCAACTTCGAGTGGTTGTTCCCGCCATCCTTCTTTAATATTATGACGCACCTCCTAGTTCACCTAGTTGAAGAGATTAGAATTATCGGTCATGTGTTTATACACAATATGTTCCCCTTCGAGAGGTTCATGGGAGTCTTAAAGAAATATGTTCATAACCGTGCTAGGCTAGAAGGAAGCATCTCGAAGGGCTATGGAACAAAGGAGGTCATTGAGTTTTGTGTTGACTTTCTTCCTGACCTTAAGCTGATTGGTGTTCCTGAATCTCGGTATGAGGGGAGGATGACTGGAAAAGGCACACTAGGAAGGAAATCGATGGTATGTAGGGACAGGCATTCTTTCACTCAAGCACACTACACAGTTCTACATAATTCCACTATGGTGGCTCCGTATATCGAGAAACACAAGAATATTCTATGCTCCGAAAACCCGGGGAAGCCTGACTCCTTGATTAAAGGGGAACACGAGAAGAATTTCGGCAGTTGGTTGCAGACACATCTCATGAATAACACCATTGTTGGAGATCAGTTGTACTCATTGGCCAGGTTACCATCTTCGACTATATGTACTTTCCAAGGGTACGAGATAAATGGGAATACATTTTACACGATTTTCCAAGATAAAAAGAGCACCAACCAAAACAGTGGTGTCCACTTTGATGCAACAGATGACAATGGGCAGAAGGACACATATTATGGGTACATAGAGGAGATATGGGAACTTGACTATGGACTTGCTTTTAAGGTCCCTTTGTTTTAGTGCAAATGGGTCAAGCTGGCAGGAGGAGGGGTACATGTAGACCAAAAGTACGGCATGACAACAATGGATCTCAACAATCTTGCGTACATGGATGAACCATTTGTCCTAGCCAATGATGTGGCTCAGGTTTTCTATGTGAAGGACATGTCTACCAAACCGAGAAAAAGAAAATATAAGCAAAAGAATACAGAATACGATGAGCCAAAGCGCCACATAGTTCTTTCAGGGAAAATAAACATCGTGGGAGTGGATGACAAGATAGACATTCCAGAAGATTACAATAAGTTTCATGAAATTCCGCCATTCAAAGTGAAAACTGACCCAAGCATCCTGTTAAATGATGAAGATTCTCCATGACTACAGTGCATAAGAAAACCGCAACACTAGATGTTGGTGATGTGTAATAATGTATTAAACCTTTTATTTGAGACATAAATCTATGTAATGTATTAAACCTTTTATTTGAGATATAAAGGCCCCCTTTCATGTAATACATCTTGCTCAATCACTGGACATCGACGACTAGGTTCTGAGCCGCGGGAGGTCGTCACCCAAAGAGAAGGAACCATCACAGGAGCATAGCTCGGGTGAGGTCCTGGAAGATGCTGCCAGGTATTGGAAAACCTGACCTCCAACACATACAAATAGCGGCGGATGTGCTCGTCCTCCTCCCTGACACGGCTCCGTACCACCTCCTCGGGGTCCGGCTCCCTCTGCATCGCTCCTGGACCATGCGACTGCCACCAAAGAAGCTCCGGGTCAACGACGGGACCCAGATTCCTCACCAGGCTACGTGTCCTGGAAGGTAGCACCTCCCAGTGCCAGCCCGACAGAGCCTAGTCTCGGACATGCCCGTGAACGAGATATGCCCTAGAGGCAAATAATAAATAGGTTTTTATTGTCATATCTCAATTAGTTTATAATAGTTTCATATTGTGCTATAACTGTGCCAAGTAGAAACATTGGTACAGGTGTGGTATGAAACAACAAAGTCCCTAGTAGCCTCTATTCATACTAGTTCATTGGTCATGAGGATGATCTGGGTTTCAAGATCATGGGCATTTATGCCAATTGACAACAGGATCATATCGTTGGAGAATGATGTTATTGGACATTCCTCGAAGGATTGCAACACGATTAAGTCATATAGTTCATTGTTGCAATAGCTATACCTAGACTCCTTTTCCTTAGACCGTGAGCTCATATTACTCACTGTTTCCCAAGGCTACTTAGACTGCATCAAGCGCCACTTGGTAATACAATGGATATCAAGGTGTACGTTGGGTATTCTGAAGGAACAGTAGATGACATGTGACTGCAAGATCGGGATTTGTTCACCCACATGACGGGTAAAGATACATACGGCCGGCTTGGTGAGATTACATCCATAAATGTTGCAACATGTGACTCGGTCACGGGGATGTAATATCACGGTAACAAGAAAACAGAACTTGTTGTGAATGAGATTGAACAAGGTATGGGATACCAATGATCAGATCTTGGACAAGTTGTATCGAGAAACAAAAGGACAAGGATGCTATATTTAGCGGTTCAAACGACATTGTCATCGGGAATGCATAGGGGTCACATGGATATCCCTGGTCCCTCTGTTGATCATTGATATAGATCATGTCTAGAGCATTCCTGAGCCGTGAGAGGATACACTTAAGGGTACGATGAGAGCGATCATTCGTAAGACAGAATCATAGTAGAGAATGCCGGAATCGTTCCGCGGAGAGATCCGAAGTTGTTCGGAGAAAGAATAAAGGAAAAGACCAGAAAAGTGTTTTCGGATAAATGGGAATTTAAATATACATTTATTATATGTTGATTATGATATAATATATTCTAAATAATATTTAAATTAAGATTTATAAAAGTAACTTTTATATTAGGCCAAATCCCCGGAGGGAAATAGCCTAAGAGAAAAGCTGCAGAAAAAGGGAAAAGGAAAAGGCCCACGTGGGCGGCGGATAACAGCCTCCGCACTGTGCGGCAAGCAACTAGGCTGCACTCACGAGCGGGCGGCAGATACTACACGTCGCTCCGGGCGAACAGCAGCCGCTGGCTGCCACCGCTACGGGCAGGTGGGAGCTGGGCCGTGGGCGAGGCCAGCCGGCCCACCCGGGCCGCCGGCTGCACGCGCGCCTGGCAGGCCGCCATCGCGGACCGGCCCACCAGGGCGACAGACTCAACGCCGCTGCGCGCGGGAGGCAAGGGGCGGGATGGGCCACCTGGGGCCCACTCGGCCGACGCCTGTGTTTCAGGGTGCTGCTGTTCTCTTTTCCCTCTTGGGCTAGAATCAGCCCATCCGGCTGGCACGAAATTCCTGCCTATTTCCTTTATTTAATTAGTCCCATATGGCTAACCTAATGGGTAGGGTACACCCCCTCCGCCTATATAAAGGGGTGTCCATGGGTGGGATTAAATACACAATTTGAGAAGTCTTTTAGTTAACTTTCTCCCTCCCTATCTCTATACCTTGTGACCATGCCCCCAAGTCTGGGCTGTGCGATCGAGGCACACCTGCAGTACGATGTTGCGCTGCAGGGATTCCTAGCCGGATATCAACTTCCGCACTCCCGGCGGGATCGGGGAGCCAGAGGTCTCATCGTGCACCGGATGTGTACGAAGACACGAGGTGCAACACTTGGGGCGCTTAAATGTCGTGAGCCGGAGCTGCTGCACGATGAAGATGAAGAAGGAGCAAGGGGTGACCTGCGAGGAGCTTCGAGACCTTGAGGTCAGCGACGAGTATGACTACTTCAATCACGTTCCCCGCGAAACGTTAACCGCGTACGGTCTACATGGATATGTATTCTATACGCATTGGCCGTTACCGCATTACTACATAGATAGATCCTAGGCAGTTTTGGGGTTCCAACGTAGGAATTTTTTTGTTTTCTGCTGTGGATCCCTTTTAGTGGTATTAGAGCCGATCTATGCGTAGGAGTGCTGTACGGCCAGTACGCACAAGTTTTGTGCGCATATTGATCCCTTAGTTGTTACCCTCTAACGTGTACTTGTTTATATCGCGGTATTGTTTGATGAAGCGGCCCGGACTAACCTTACGCGTATTCGTACGCGAGACTGGTTCCATGCTCAACATACGGCTTGTACCATATAAGTGGCTAGCGGGTGTCTGTCTCTCATTCGATAGTTGATATAGAATTTACAACGGAGGGCCCCGAAAGGGGTGTAGTAGAGACAACTGTCGGATCCATGTTGTGGTTGGAAAGTTCGTAGTTTAGAAACGGTTCTAGTACGAAAGCCCTAACAACCACGTAAAACTTGCAATAGATAAATTAGAGGCGTCTAACTTTATTTTGTAGGGGGCATGTGATTATGATATGGCAATGGTCATTACGAAGGTAAAGTAGTTTACTTTTCTGTTACTAAGTAGTATAGTAATAGTCATTGTTCCGATGAACGACTTGGTGGAGGCGTCGTGGACTTGGCGTCAAACCAAGGGCAAGATGGAGATCATGCCGGAGCTCTCAATGGAGATCAAGGCACAAGAAAGACCATATCATATCACATTATACATATGATGTTGATACATGTTTTACATCTTATTATGTGCTAGTATTTAGATACTCAATGGTAGCAAATAAGATAATCCCTATTTAATTCCAATGTTCTGTGTTCCCCTTGTGTGTGCACCACCAAGAAAGTTCTTCATTATGAGGCCGGCCGTGATGATCGGGGGTCAGACATATCTATGTTCGCATACAGTGGGTGTAAGCCATGTTCCACAGTGAATACACACAAGTTAGATTTGGCGAGCCTAGCATGTACAAACATGGCCTTGGAACACAAGAGATCGAAAGATCGAGCATGAGTCACATGGATGATGTGATTGACATTATTGAATGTCTACCTTTGAGGCTGCACTGATGGCCGTGATGATCGGGGGAGGTGTAGAGGATAGGGATCACGTGATCACTAAAATCATCCAGGGGATGACAATTTTAGTGGAGACCAATTATAAATTGATCTCTTATTATAAACTTAGTCTAGATGTCTGTTTGCAAATATATTAGTAGATCTTAGCCTATCCCATTGAGGTCCTTTGCGACCATGGGAATATATTGCTTAATTTGGAACTTAGCAAAAGGGTCCAACTTCATAGATTAACACCCATGCCTAAGGGATATCCTCGTAAAAGGTGATCTTCTCTTCTTAATACAATAACCATTAGGAGATAATTCGATGACTCCAGAATGTTTGGAAAAACACTTAGCGATCTTGCATTAGAGTTGAGAACTCTTAGAAGGGCTTGATTGCAATGGAGGTCATGGATGAAAAAGGTATATGTTAGATATACAAAATTATAAATGTGGTTCTTGCAAAACTCGTTGCAGTTTGCAAAGTATTTGATACTTGTCCCGTTTTGTGAAAATAGGGGAATCTGCCTGAGAATTTCTGTCTTTGAGGCAGCGTGACTTGATGACGACAAGCAAAACAGTTGATGACCGACATCACCTCTTTCCTCAAAGTTTATCATTTGGATTAGTGGACTTGAATATAATTTGTAATCCTTGTTTGTGTGTCTTGCTTTTGGCGAGACGATTATTCATATGAACAAGTTACAAGCCAGTTTGTACTATTCTTATGAAGAATACCGTTATGGTCACATTACGATTATAAATAAGTTATTCTCATCACTATGTTAGTGATAATCGTTTAAACATTTATAAAGGATTAGAATGCTAAAAGATATCCAAAGTTTAATAATGAAATGACACTATAGTTTAAGTCATTTTGGTTATTGCATGTTCTTAATGAAGATCGGGGTCCTAGATGCTTAATCTAGAGACTTTGCGAAACCATGCCTCTTGGGCAGAATGACTAAAACTCTGCATTCTGGTAAAACGGTGATATGCGAAGAAATGTTGAATCTTCTACATAGTGATGTATCGCAGTTTCAACAAGTAGAGGAAATCATTTATTGTTGACTTAAGTGAATAAGCGTATTTACTTAATGAAACATGAGAAACGATTTGAATTGTTCAAATGAGTTCACAACAAATAGGATATTGAAATTAACAAGAATACGAAGTCTCTTCGATTTGATCGACATGACTGAAGTATTCAAGTTAAGTTTAGCATAGAAGGAACTTGTGAAAGATGTTTCACAAATTATGATAATTAGATGAATTCAAACTGTGTTGAAATATCTAAACATCATAATCATTATGTATTAAGATACATATGGTATAATATCATCTCTTATCGGGTTTATAGTTATCGTTTAGAGTTAGATATCAAAATAAGCAAACACTCATTTGAAATACAAAGGAACATCTAAAAGATTCGTGGAAACAACACCATAAGTGTTATGACAAGTTTGAGTTTTTGGAGATTTCGACAAGTCGAAATCGTAGCGAATAAACAAGTCTTTGTAGAGCATTCTTAGGAAGCTATGAATGCATCTTCCACAAAAGGGGCAAACATGTTGTTGTCCAAAGTTGACGTGTCTTGATGAAGATACAGGTGGAAGAAAGTAAAAGATCAAAACAAGGTATTTGACCTTGCCTCCGAATTGTTGAGTGGCGCAGCGGAATTTGTTTCGTGAAACCAAACTCTGCAAATAGAGGAGAAACTATTGATAATGATCATAAAGTTTCAGTGAATACTTTTACTAAAGAAAGTAGGATTCAACTATATATTCTACAAGTTTGTGGAATTATAGTTGATTCACTTGTCATGTTTTGAACAAGACATACCTACGAATTAGAAAGAAGTGCGATGGACCTAAGTATGAGAAATGAATGGTCATTGAAATCTCGTTAGTGGAATTCTCGATTTGATGGTGATCAAGGAATTTTGGAATGTCCAAGATTATCGAGAGGACCTAGATTTGAGTGGGAGCAAATCAGCTTGGCTAGTTCATAATATGTAGCTGACATATTTTGAGTGGGAGCTAAAGTGAAATCCCTGGATCTCAAACATGAATGTCATATTTGAGTGGGAGCGTGAAATCATTCTGGGATATGTGGACGACATATATGAATGATGTGATTGGTGTTAAAAACATTCAAATAGATAAATAAGGATGAAGTTGAAGTTATTAAATAATAAGATCTATCAAGATAGATTAGTGAGTTTAATAAACACTAAATGTCGAATGCTTCCTGGACTTGATTCTGAAAGATGTTCAGAATGTCCTAAGACAAGATTCTGAAGTAGCTCAGAATGGAACAAGATAAGAATGAAGTTCTTACTATATGAAGCATTGAGTTAGTATTGCAACTATGGTTGAAAGAAAGAGATGCGTTGCATCTCCTATGCCTCAGTCATAGGTTCTTCCATATAACCATGTTGTATACTCGACGTAATGTGACCCGAAGTTCTGGTTGGAAGGACAAAGTCTTAACTGTAAGAATGTGCCTTTAAGTGATTCCTGAGCTGATCACTGAACCAGAGTTAAGTTTGTACATAAATGGCAAGAAGCAATGTAAGTGGAATAGATGCATTTCATGCACTAGGATCTACATAGATATAGAAGTATAAAGGCTCCATCTGATGTGATGTATAATGTTATGGCGGGGCTAGTTCGCTTTTAACATAGAATGATGTGTCCCAGGGCCCAGTGCCCATGAGAAAGCCCTCAAGGTTGATCTAAAGTCACTGTAAGCTCCTGGAATCCGGCCTTGTTCTGCTGCCATGACTACAGTATATACACAAAGCATATCAAGGTGTGTTTCGAAGTTTAGATGACAACGGTGAAAACGACCATCATCATAAGCACTAGAAACAAAAGTCTCACTTTGTCGCCAAACAAATACTTCGACCCATTATACGATAATGGTGTGAATTTCAAAATTAGGAAGACATTAACAATTTGCAAAAGACATAATGATCTGGTAAAACAGAACACGGACATGACGTTTCCCATGAGCATGCATGATCTGTAAACGCATATGGTATATGGTTTATACGAGTAAAATGCGAGCTGGTTTATTTGTACTCTAGTGCAACTGGGAGACTGAAGGAGATATGCCCTAGAGGCAAATAATAAATAGGTTTTTATTGTCATATCTCAATTAGTTTATAATAGTTTCATATTGTGCTATAACTGTGCCAAGTAGAAACATTGGTACAGGTGTGGTATGAAACAACAAAGTCCCAACTAGCCTCTATTCATACTAGCTCGTTGGTCATGAGGATGATCTAGGTTTCAAGATCATGGGCATTTATGCCAATTGACAACGGGATCATATCATTGGAGAATGATGTGATTGGATATTCCTCGAAGGATTGCAACACGATCAAGTCATATAGGTCATTGTTGCAATAGCTATACCTAGACTCCTTTTCCTTAGACCGTGAGCTCATATTACTCACTGTTTTCCGAGGCTGCTTAGACTGCATCAAGCGCCACTTGGTAATACAGTGGTTATAAAGGTGTACGTTGGGTATTCCGAAGGAACAGTAGATGACATGTGACTGCAAGACCGGGATTTGTTCACCCACATGACGGGTAAAGATACATATGGCCGGCTTGGTGAGATTACATCCATAAATATTGCAACATGTGACTCGGTCACGGGGATGTAATATCACGGTAACAAGAAAACAGAACTTGTTGTGAACAAGATTGAACAAGGTATGGGATACCAATGATCGGATCTCGACAAGTTGTATCGAGAAACAAAAGGACGAGGATGCTACATTTAGCGGTTCAAACGACATTGTCATCAGGAATGCATAGGGGTCACATGGATATCCCTGGTCCCTCTGTTGATCATTGATACAGATCATGTCTAGAGCATTCTTGAGCCGTGAGAGGATACACTTAAGGGTATGATGAGAGCGATCATTCGTAAGACGGAATCACAGTAGAGAAAGCCGGAATCGTTCCGTGGAGAGATCCGAAGTTGTTCGGAGAAAGAATAAAGGAAAAGATCAGAAAAGTGTTTTCAGATAAATGGGAATTTAAATATACATTTATTATATGTTAATTATGAATTAATATATTTTAAATAACATTTAAATTAATATTATAAAAGTAACTTTTATATTAGGCCAAATCCCCGGAGGGAAATAGCCTAAGAGAAAAGCTGCAGAAAAATGGAAAAGGAAAAGGCCCACGTGGGTGACGGATAACAGCCGTCGCACTGTGTGGCAAGCAGCTAGGCTACACTCACGAGCGGGCGGCAGATACTGCGTGCCGCTCCGGGTGAACAACAGCCGCTGGCTGCCACCGCTGTGGGCAGGCGGGAGCTGGGCCGCGGGCGAGGCCAGCCGAACCACCCGGGCCGCCGGCTGCACGCGCGCCTGGCAGGCCGCCATCGCGGACCAGCCCACCTGGGCGACAGACTCCACACCGCCGCGTGCGGGAGGCAAGGGGTGGGATGGGCTACCCAGGGCCCACCCGGTTGGCGCCTGTGCTGCAGGCTGCTGCTGTTCACTTTTCCCTCTTGGGATGGAATCAACCCATCCGGCTGGCACGAAATTCCTGCCTATTTCCTTTATTTAATTAGTCCCACATGGCTAACCTAATGGGGAGGGTACACCCCCTCCGTCTATATAAAGGGGTGCTCATGGGTGGGATTAAATACACAATTTGAGAAGTCTTTTTGTTGACTTTCTCCCTCTCTTTCTCTATACCTTGTGACCATGGCCCCACGTCTGGGTTGTGCGATCGAGGCACACCTACAGTACGCCGTTGCACTGCAGGGATTCCAAGCCGGATATCAACTTCCGCACTCCCGGCGGGATTGGGGAGCGGGAGGTCTCATCGTGCAACACTTGGGGCGCTTAAATGTCGTGAGTCAGAGCTGCTGCACGATAAAGATGAAGAAGGAGCAAGGGGTGACCTGCGAGGAGTTTTGCGACCTTGAGGTCGGCTACGAGTATGACTACTTCAACCACGTTCCCCGCGGAACGTTAACCGTGTACGGTCTACAAGGGTATGTATTATATATGCATTGGCTGTTACCGCATTACTACATAGATAGATCATAGGCAGTTTGGGGGTTCCAACGTAGGAATTTTTTTGTTTTCTGCTGCGGATACCCTTCAGCCCGATGGAGCCTAGTACTCCGCCGTCGTTGCCGCCGAGTCGTGGACGAACATGCAGGGGCATCCTAAAGTAAGCGGCGGGAAATGTGTGGATGTGTGGCAGGGAATGTGTGGATGTGTGGTGTTCATGACGGTCACCGACCTATATATAGAGGGAAAGAGCGGGAAAACATGGCGGGAAAAACATATGCCGGAAAAAACATATGGCGGGAAAACATGGCAGGAAAACGTGCCGGGAAAAAATATGGCAAGAAAACGTAGCGAGAAAAGATGGCGGGAAATATGTTTAGCCCCGGTTGAAGAAACCAACCGGGACTTAAGGGGTGAGTGCCGACACTATGACAGGGGTGAGTGTCGATATTATGTCGTGAGTGTCGACATTATGTTGTGTTGTTTTAATCTATAAATAGACATCCCTGTGAAGTTATCAACTGCAAACAAGATGGTGTGAAAGAGCAGGGACAACACACTACGTCCAGCTTCAGGGAGATGCCGCCAGAGCCTAGTCCTCCGGCATCTCTCTGAAGCTGTCTATAGAGGCACTCCCTAATATATGAAATTAGTTAGCTCCCCGACATATTGATCTAGGTAGAGAAGTTATGAACTACAAGAGCAGGGACAACACTACGACCAACTTCAGGGAGATGCCGCCGGAGCCCAGTCCTCCGGGTTCTCTCTGAAGCTGGCCATAGAGGCACTCCCTAATATGTGAAATTAGTTAACTCCCCGACATATTGATCTAGGTAGAGAAGTTATGAACTACAAGAGCAGGGACAACACTACGGCTAACTTGAGGGAGATGCCGCCGGCGCCCAGTCCTCCGGCATCTCCAACAAGTTGGACATAGATGTACTCCCTAATATGTGAAATTAGTTATCTCCTCGGCATAAGAATAGAACATCTTCATAGTTCGGGAAAGTTGTTGAGAGACCAACACTAGTAGGAAACGATCCATTAGTCCCGGTTTCTAAATGGGACTACGGAATCGGGACTAAAGTCCCCCCTTTAGTCCCGCCGGTCCAGCCACAATCCGGGACTAACACTCAAGACATTTATTATTATTAAAAAACTAGGACTAAGAAATCGGGACTAAAGGCCCCCTTTAGTCATACTCATATCTAGCCCTATAGTACACAGCTTCAGGGTCATCTTCATCTTCGTCATCATCATCGTCGTCGTCGCTAGGCGCACGCGTCTGGATCCTAAGCCCAGCCATGGCATATTCCAAGGGTACCTGCCACTCTGGCCTCGGATTCATGACGCACGAGGGAGCGGGCTCCTGGATGACGATGTTGCGTAACCCGCGATCTTCACCATCCCCACCCTTCTTGTGGCTCTGTGGAGGGTCAAAGTGCGAGCACCGCAGGCGAGGATGATCTCCCTGGGTGATGTAGTGCATCACACCGACGATAGTCTGGTTTGCCCACCACAGACAGCGACCAACCTCGTTCTGGTTCAACAGGGGCGGGCCGTCACCCTCATACCTGGCGAGCTCCCTTTCCTGCCGGTTAGCGAAGAAGGCATTCCAGGTGTCGTAGTTGTTGGGATACCAACGGGGATCTGTCCGCTACTCCAACGTGAGCTCAAGGTAGAAGTGGTTCGTGATGGCCGCCTGGCGGGAGGAACCTTGAGGCACAGGAGGGACACGAACTCCTCCAGCGCTCAGCATCCAGTCGGCGGGCAGCCGGTAGCCTGGAGGGCATGGGTAGCTGGAGGCCCACAGCGCCTCAGTCTCCTCGAGGGTCAAAATGGCCCAGTATGCGGTGTCCATTGTTGTGAGAGGGGAAGATCTAGATGTGTGGATGGCCATGGTGGCCAGCCTAGATATAGAGGGAAAAGGCGGGAAGCGGAGGGAACTGGCGAGAAAGCATGACGCGTGGCTTGACGACTCTGAGAAGGGCGGGAAATATATTAAGTCCCGGTTATTAACTCCAACCGGGATTAAAGGCCCCCAAAATATAATAGTTAAACCCTAAACCCTAAACCCTAAACCCGGAACACAGATTTCAGTAAAATATAATAGTTAATGCATTTTTAAATTGAAAATGGCAAAATAGTTAATAGTTTGACTAGTTAGAATAATTATTTTATAAAACAGAAAATGGATTTGGATTACTTATTCAAATTCAATCATTTTTTATGTTAAAAGTTTAGTGAGATTCAAAAATATGCAAAATATAATAGTTAATGCATTTTTAAATTGAAAATGGCAAAATGGTTAATAGTTTGACTAGTTAGAATAATTATTTTATAAAACAGAAAATGGATTTGGATTACTTATTCAAATTCACGAACTTTTCATGTTAAAAGTTTAGTGAGATTCAAAAATATGCAAAATATAATAGTTAATGCATTTTTAAATTAAAAATGGCAAAATGGTTAATAGTTTGACTAGTTAGAATAATTATTTTATAAAATAGAAAATAGATTTCGATTACTTATTCAAATTCAAAAACTTTTCATGTTGAAATTTTTCTCAAATTCATAAGTATGCAAAAACTGTATAATTCAAATGTTTAAAAAATATGCAAATTGAAATTTTCTAAAACAGGCGCGCCCCTTAACTATTTTGGTCAAAATTTGAAAAAAGGACCTTTAGTCCCGGGGCTTGATACGCACCGGGACTAAAGGGGTGTCGTTGGCGCGCGCTCCTTGGGCGGTGCCGAAAACCCTTTAGGCCCGGTGCGAGGCACGTACCGGGACTAAAGGGTCTTTAGTCTCGGTGCATGCTACGGACCGGGACTAAAGGTCCCCGTCCTTTATATTTTCGCGCCCCTTCTTCTCCCAAATCACCACACTCGAGGACGCATGCGAGGACGACGAAGGACGCTAGCAGGCTGCCCAACTCTCCAGCCGTCGCCACTCGCCGCCCCCACTCCAAATGCCGCCCCTACTCCAGCCGCCGCGCGCGCGCCCCCGGCCAGGTACCCCGCCCCTCCTCTTTCCCTCCCGTACGTCCGGCTACGACAGCGCGGCAGTCGTGCACGCCGGCGCCGGCCACTGTGGGCGAGTAGGCCGGGGCCAGCGACAACCATGCACGCCGGCGGCGGTGCGGGCGAGCAGGCCGGGGCAGCACCCCCGGCCACTTCTAGTTTTTCCTTATTTTTTATAGTGTAATATTATTTAGTAGTGTAATAGCAGTGTAATATTATTTAGTAGTATCATGTTATAGTATATAGTAGTGTAATATTATTAAGTAGTGTAATAGTAGTGTAATATTATTTAGTAGTGTAATATTATAGTATATAGTAGTCTAATATTATTTAGTACTGTTATATTATATTATATAGTAGTGTAATATTATTTAGTTGTGTAATATTATAGTATATAGTAGTGTAATATTATTTAGTAGTGTAATATTATATATATAGTAGTATATTGCATAGTATGTATTATACTGTATAGTATGTAGTATTATATAGTATGTATATTGTATAGTAGTAAATTGTATAGTACTATTATATAGTATGTAGTATTATAGTGTAGTGTAATATAGATACAGGCTATAGTCGATTGAGACAGACAAGCATTAGTGCTAAATAAAGATAAGCTAAAGAAATAACTGCCCTAAGTCCGGTAGTGCTCGCGGGCCCCCGGACTTAGGGTTAGGGTGGTGGTGCTCGCGGGCCCCCGGACTTAGGGTTAGGGTGGTAGTGCTCGCGGGCCCCCAGACTTAGGGTTAGGGTGGTGGTGCTCACGGGCCCCGGAACTTAGGGTTAGGGTGGTAGTGCTCGCAGGCCCCTGGACTTAGGGTTAGGGTGGTGGTGCTCGCGGACCCTCGGACTTAGGGTTAGGGTGGTAGTGCTCGCGGGCCTCCAGATTTAGGGTTAGGGTGGTGGTGCTCGCGGACCCTCGGACTTAGCGTTAGGGTGGTAGTGCTCGCGGGCACCCAGACTTAGGGTTAGGGTGGTAGTGCTCGCGGGCACCCGGACTTAGGGTTAGAGTGGTGGTGCTCGCGGGCCGCCCGGACTTAGGGTTAGAGTGTTGGTGCTCGCGGGCCGCCCGGACTTAGGATTTAGGTGGTGGTGCTGGCGGGCGACTGGACTTAGGGTTAGGATGGTGGTGCTCGCGGCCCCCAGACTTAGGGTTAGGGTGGTGGTGTTCGCAGGCTGCCCAGACTTAGGGTTAGAGTGGTGGTGCTCACGGGCTGCCTGGACTTAGGGTTAGGGTGGTAGGGTGCACTAGAATTTTGCTTTTGTTTAGTTTTATTGTAGCAAATTAGGTGTATATATTATTATTTAGTATTATTTTATATTGTGTGTATTTTTGCAGAAAACTATGGATCCACCTAGTCCAATCCGCAGAGACCTGGATCAAGAAGAAATCCTCGAGAATATGATCAACGACACCCCTCATGTTCATCCACCTGAATCTCCGTCGATGTATCTGAACCCCTCCGGTGAGGGTGAGGAGGTCGACCGAAATTACCAGGGAGAAACCGACGGATCCGATGATGGAGAAGCCGACGACTCTGATGATGGAGAAGCCGACGCCTCCGTTGGACCCTTAACTAAGTCCGGCGAGGTATATATATGAAGTCCGGCGATGAGTACATGCATTAATTGAGTTGTATATATATAAATTGATGAATGTTTCTTCTCTTAAGCCTCCACATCGAGCCAAAAATATTCCAAACGAGGCCCGGCCAAAAATTTAGACGCATCTACACGTTATACAATTACGCGGGTATCACCACGGGGTGAACCAATTGTTGGGGTTCCGCGTATGAAAACAATAAATTTTACCCTACGCCCCTGAACCCCTGAAGTTGACAGGACCTATCTATTAGTAATACAGTAACGGGAGGGGCTTTTCGCGAACTTACCCTTGAAGACCGAAAAGCGTTGTCAACGCTCAGGAGAGCGTGGTTGATGTAGACGAGCCGAGGCCGACCTCAAGGTCGTGATGAAGTCCTTGCGCTCCAACGGCTCCAATGACTTGAGTGCCTCAAGTGCGACACCTCGCAGGGAGTTACACACGTCCGGTGCCTGACAATGACTCCCGCTTCCCCGATCCAGCAACAGTTGCAGAAGTAGAGCTCCCGGATCTGAATCCCGCAGCGCGACGGCGCTCTGCGATGAAGATGTATCTTGTTCGCGCAGTCCAGACTTGGGGCCACGGTCACGAGAGAGAGAGGGGGAGGGAGAAAATATCAATTAGAGGTCCTCCCAAAAGTGAGAAGACCTTTATTGATTATTGGTGTATTTTATTTGGCCAAATACCCCCACTATATATAGGGGGAGGGGAGGTACTACCTCCCTCAAAGTCCCGGGGTGGGACTAAAGGAGAGGAGGGGGAGGGGAGGCTATCGGCCACCTAGTGGGCCCCGCGCGGGGGGGGGGGGGCTAGGCCCAGTCGGCCACCCCCTTGGCCCCCTTCTCCCTGTCTCCTTTCCCTAATCGGCCCTCTCCCCTCCGGGAATTGGCCCATTAAGCCTTTGACCATTTAAATTGATTTTTCTCTTTATTAAATAATTATGAATAAATGATTAAATCAATATTTATCATTCATTCACATATTATTGAACCTCCGTGGCTATGGAACACTTTCCACCTCCACTCCGGACATCCTCCGGACTTACCGAAACCCTTCCGATTTTCTCTCTACAAATCTTCGGCGATTCTACCGATCCTATAAACACTCTCTAAGCATCATCAAGCCCTTAAGCGTGATACCCCACGGTTCGGGAACACTCCAGACATGGTCGGGACACTCCCGCACCAATGATCGACAGAGGGACATGGATGGCCATGTGACCCCTGTGCGTTCCACGAAGATCTTTCGTCGTTTGAACCGGGACAATCGTGTCTAATTCCCTTTGTCTCTCGATACTTGCATTGCTCGAGATCTGATCAATGACATCACCATGTCGTGTTCAATCTCGTTACTGAACAATGAAACTTGACTCGTTCTGACAAGTGATATCCCCGTGATCAAATCACATGGTGCGCAGCTATTGGATATAACTTCTCCGAGTGGGCCCTTTGAGTATCTTCCTGTCACATGGACGGACAAATTCCGCTCTTGACATATATTGCCTCTATGGTTTCCTCCGAGTACCTGAACACACCTTTATAACCACTGTATTACCAAGTGGCGCTTGATGCTATCTAAGACTCTCGGGAGACAGTGATTGATATAGCCTCACGGTCTAAGGAATAGTCTACGAGGATCCATTTCTAATCATCGTAACTTGAACTTCCTGACATGATCGGGTCACAATGTTTAGGTTGGGTATTGGTTCATCATCTTATTCTCGGAATGATATGACTCCATTTCCAACTGGCATAAATGCCACATGATCAGGAAACATGATCATCTGTTGACCAATGAACCAGTGACTAGAGTTTCACTAGGAACCCCTGGTTGTTTGTATATCACACGTGTATTGACGTTTCCACTCAATACAGTTATAGCATGATATAAAACTTAATCATAAACTATATGAAATATGATAATAGTCCTTACTACTATTTGTCTCTAGGGAATATTTCCAACAGTCTCCCACTTGCACTAGAGTACAAATACACTAGTTGCATTTGTTCTCAATCATTGGCACCATATATCCGGTACCCTGAACATGCTTGCTCATGGAAGAGGTTGAGTCTTGGGTATGTACTTTACAATCCCAAATCCTTTGCAACTTACTAACATCACCTTGATTGACATTAATACTTTATCATCACATGATAGCATCTGTGTGTATGCATCGTCGCTATGGCAGCAGAACGAGGCCTGATTCCAGGAGCCTACAGTGACTTTAGATCAACCTCGAGGGCTTTCTCATGGGAACTGTGCCCTAGGACACATCATTCTACGTTAAAAGCGAACTAGCCCCGCCATAACATTATACAACACTTTAGATGGTACCCTTATCTATTATTATAAATGTATTCATCGAAACACTAGTGCACTCTATGCAACTTTCGATGTTTTTGTTCACCTCGCTTCCTACTTGACTTTAATCGGTATCTATAGGAGTTTCCAACATATTCCCTTATAACATAACTCTTTATGTTTTAAGATATGTCATCCTTTATGGATTTGGAAAACATGTCTACAGTTCTCTATTAGACACTGCGGACAAACTTAGCTCAACGTTCCGTGATTCAAAATTTAATCACTTTTAAACGTTCCTCATTGGATCATATATTATGTTAAGTTACCATCATGGTTTTCTAAGACAGAACCTATGTCTCAACATAGTGGATGACGATCATCCTTTTCTTTCTTTCAACCATTGATGTTCAACTTAATACTATTCCTAATTTGAGTTATTAAGGACCATCTCCTTAATTAACTTATATTCTGAAACCCCTTTCAGAATCCCTTAAGGAATACGACACAATATCATAATACACCTATTATCAACTTCTACATCTTATAAATCATTATTTATAAGTATTTGTGCCTTTTATTCTTAACATACTTAGGAATTACTCCTATAAGCTCCCACTCAAAATATGTTCCTACATATTTGAATTTAAGACTTATATTGCTCCCACTCAAAAATATGTCAATCACATATTGTTTTAGAAAGACTTTCACAGCTCCCACTCAATTTTTATGCAAATTGCATATCTACTCACTATTTTGAATAACTTCAAAGTCCTTTGATCAAATATCAAACTTGGAGTCTTACTATGAGATACTAGTACTATTACTAATTTTAAATCCTCTAGACATTCAGCACACTTGAATAAAATTCATTTGAATTTGTCCAATACTTGACAAATTGTGCTTTTGTCATTCACCCCCTTTTCCACTATGGCTTTGCAGCCACTTGGGAAAATTCCAAGTAACCCCTTTTACTTGTGAGATTCAGCAACGAATTGCTTTCTAATCTCAAGTGAATTTTGCTTCTAGGATTTCTCATAATTTTGGTTTACCATTATTTCCTTAATAGTTCGTAGGTATGTCATATTCCAAGAATCATGAGAAATGATTCATAAATGTCTCCATACAAGAATCCTATTACATTTTGAATCCTACTTCATGTAGTGAAAACACTAGTGGGGAAAACATAATGATCAATATCATTGATTCTTTCCTTCTGTGAAGAGAATCGTTCAAGAACATTGTCTGTTGCGCTTCTCAACACTCTGATGCAGGGTTTGAATCCTCATCGTGTTTTTCACTATCTTCCATTTGCTCTATAATCGAGAAATATCACTGAATGTGAGCTTTCTCAAGAATGCACCAAAATCCAAGCAATATGAATTTTTCTTTCCTTTTGGTTTCAGCTATGGGTTTTTTATTCAAAGTTTCCAATGAATACTCTACAAGGACTTATTCGCTATTGTTTTGTTTATATCGAATAACCCCAAAACTTTCACGAATTCAAATGGTTCACTACATTCTAATTGAGTGCTAACTATTTCTAACTAATGGTCTCTACATCTACACTACAGCGATTTATTTGGTGCCTTCTATTCACCCATTTGATATCTAATATCACATTTTGATGCTTTGCATTTTGACGTTTCAAAACGCTTTGCATTTCACAATTTCTTTTATGCCATTCTTTTAAAGTCGAATTTCATTACTATTGATCAAATCATAGTAATTAGATTCTCTTTTATATTTATACCCTTTGTTGATGAAACACTTTGCTCAAA
Source organism: Avena sativa (assembly GCA_916181665.1). Lineage (NCBI taxonomy): Eukaryota > Viridiplantae > Streptophyta > Magnoliopsida > Poales > Poaceae > Avena > Avena sativa. The sequence continues at coordinate 228,713,557 of OV702291.1, forward strand.
TCAAATAGTTTCATATTCATGTTTTCTTTGGTAAACTTCTTTACACTTTTTAAACAATCGTATAATGATAATTACCATTTTCGTTAAAACACAACACATCGAATATGTATTTACTTTTAAAAATTCATTAAACACTTTGTATTCAAGTAATACACGGTGTTCAAGTTATTTTGCCGAACTTAGGCATGATTTATATGTGATAAGAAATCGAATGACTTTCACATATTATCAACATAACTTTGAATTTAAACAATGGTCTTCATTCCGTAATGAATATCATTGAAGTTGGGTATTTTAAGGCATTTCAGTATTTTACAAATGTTCATGCATTATCAATTAGTTTCAAACGAACAAGGATAATTCACATATAATCAAACAAGATATGAACATGAATAGAAATCATTCATAAAAGTAGAACAACTGTTTGTTACAAACTGATATGAATAACCGTCTCACAAAATGTGAGACACACTAAAGAGGTTCATAATATTTTGATTACAATAACTATCCAAAACATAAACTAAGTGATAAATGTCGAGGGAGAGTGTCGTCGGCCATCATCATCATGCTCGCCATCAACACGCAATGTCACCTCCTCTCCAGCAAGCACCTCTCATGCAGAAGGACCTATTTTCAGCAAAATAGAACAACTATCAAATATACTTAACACTACAAATGTGTTTGCAAGATTATAACACTTATAAAACTATATAGCAAATATATACCTTTGTCATTGATGACCTGAGCGACATATGGTTCAACCAACACATTCCTGAGATGTGTCACGAACCGGTGGAACTCCATTGATTCCGCGTCGCCCCTCATTACGCAAGTCCTGACTTGTGCTTGGTAGCTTGGTGGCAGCGACCGCAGCACACCACCGTTTGCAAAAGAGCCCGTCATCCAGCTATCCAGGAAGTATGCAGACCTCATGTACACATCATGCATGCGCTCCAAGTGGTCGTCCAGTGACGAGTTCTCCTCCATCTTAATGGAGAGAAGTCTCCCATCATCTCATGCTCCCATATGCGTGCTTATTCCACGAAATGTGTCCTAAGCTGTAGCATCACCGAACAAGGGTTGACATCACCCACAAAAGGCCACAGATCATCCACCATTCCAAAACGCATGGTAACTGAAATGAAGGAGGCCATCTCACGATGGAGATAACGGTCTTTCTGGTGCTCTGGGTCTCTAGGTCAGTGGGCTGATCCAAATCCATCCCGTTGAGTATGTAGTCGACCACGTCATTCTTGCTAAGGAGAACGTGGAGATGTGCAACCCATATGGAGAAGTTTGATCCATCTAATGTGAGCTTCTCTCCTTCTAACCAATCAATCATCAACAGGAAAGGTGCCATCTACATTTATAATTGCAAAAGGATTTTAGACTAAGTTTATAATTAAATGAGTTAATAATAACTCCACTCAGAAACAACTATCCCCATAAGGGTTCCTAGTGATAACACGACCCCTATCAGCCACATCTCCCCCGATCGTCACGAGCATCAATGTGGGTTCAAGGGTGGACGCTAAACGTCGGTCACATCATTCATGCGACTCGTGCTCGATCTTTCGACCATCCGCGTTTCGAGGCCATGTCTGCACATGCTAGGCTCGCCAACTCAATCTTAGTGTATTCGTTGTGCAACATGGCTTACACCCACTATATGCGAACATAGATATGTCTGACACCCATGCCTGTACCATGGATCGCCTCATACCGAAGAACTTTCTTGGTGGTGCACACTAAGGGGGAACACAATCGTTGGTAATTTTAACAGGGATCATCTTATTAGGCTACCGTCGAGTATCTAATATTAGCACACAATAAGATATACAAACAATAACATTGAATGTAAATGTGATGTGATATGGTCCTTCACGTCATGATCTCCATCCGTCGTCACTAGATTCCGGCGCCAGGGTTCCGGCGCCGTAGACACCAGGGTACCGGTGTCATTCCGGCGTGGTAGTACGTCACCTCCGTGACTATCTACTACTACGTAACACAAGGTAATTACTTTACCTTTGCCACAACCATATCACAAAGCAATGCCCCCCTGCAAAATAAAGTTAGACGCCTCTACTTTATCTTTGCATTATTTACGTGGCTAAATGGGCTTTCGCACAAGAACCATTCTTACCTACGAACTTTCAGCACAACGTTGATTAAGTAGTTGTCTCTACTACACCCCTTTCGGGGCCCTCCGTTGCAAATGGTATACCAACTAATGCGAGAGAGACAGACACCCCCCTAAGCCACTTTATACGGTACAAGCCGTATGTCAAGCGTGGACCAGTCTCGCGAATGAACACGTAAAGTGGGATGGGGGCCACTTCATCAAGCATTATTGCGGTATACACAAGTACACGTGGGAGGGTAACAACTAAAAGATCAACGCCCACACGCTACATCTCGTGTGTTCTACCCGTACTAGCATTACTACGCATAGATCTAGCTCTGATACCACTGTTGGGGTTCCGCGTATGAAAACAATAAATTTTATCCTACGCCCCTGAACCCCTAAAGCTGCCAGGACCTATCTATTAGTAACACGGTAACAGGAGGGGCTTTTCGCAAACTTACCCTTGAAGACCGAAAAGTGTTGTCAACGCTCAGGAGAGCGTGGTTGATGTAGACGAGCCGAAGCCAACCTCAAGGTCGTGATGAAGTCCTTGCGCTCCAACGGATCCAACGAATTGAGTGCCTCAAGTGTGACACCTCGCGAGGAGTTACACATGTTCGGTTCCTGACAATGACTCCCGCTTCCCCGATCCAGCAACAGTTGCGGAAGTAGAGCTCCCGGATCCGAATTCCGCATCACGACGGCGCTCTGCGGTGAAGATGTCTCTCGTTCGCGCAGTCCAGACTTGGGACCACAGCCACGAGAGAGAGAGAGAGAGGGGGGAGGGAGAAAATATCAATTAGAGGTCCTCCCAAAAGTGAGAAGACCTTTATTGATTATTGGTGTATTTTATTTGGCCAAATACTCCCACTATATATAGGGGGAGGGGAGGTACTACCTCCCTCAAAGTCCCGGGGTGGGACTAAAGGAGAGGAGGGGGAGGGGAGGCTATCGGCCACCTAGTGGGCCCCGCGCGGGGGGGGGGGGGCTAGGCCCAGTCGGCCACCCCCTTGGCCCCCTTCTCCCTGTCTCCTTTCCCTAATCGGCCCTCTCCCCTCCGGGAATTGGCCCATTAAGCCTTTGACCATTTAAATTGATTTTTCTCTTTATTAAATAATTATGAATAAATGATTAAATCAATATTTATCATTCATTCACATATTATTGAACCTCCGTGGCTATGGAACACTTTCCACCTCCACTCCGGACATCCTCCGGACTTACCGAAACCCTTCCGATTTTCTCTCTACAAATCTTCGGCGATTCTACCGATCCTATAAACACTCTCTAAGCATCATCAAGCCCTTAAGCGTGATACCCCACGGTTCGGGAACACTCCAGACATGGTCGGGACACTCCCGCACCAATGATCGACAGAGGGACATGGATGGCCATGTGACCCCTGTGCGTTCCACGAAGATCTTTCGTCGTTTGAACCGGGACAATCGTGTCTAATTCCCTTTGTCTCTCGATACTTGCATTGCTCGAGATCTGATCAATGACATCACCATGTCGTGTTCAATCTCGTTACTGAACAATGAAACTTGACTCGTTCTGACAAGTGATATCCCCGTGATCAAATCACATGGTGCGCAGCTATTGGATATAACTTCTCCGAGTGGGCCCTTTGAGTATCTTCCCGTCACATGGACGGACAAATTCCTCTCTTGACATATATTGCCTCTATGGTTTCCTCCGAGTACCTGAACACACCTTTATAACCACTGTATTACCAAGTGGCACTTGATGCTATCTAAGACTCTCAGGAGACAGTGATTGATATAGCCTCACGGTCTAAGGAATAGTCTACGAGGATCCATTTCTAATCATCGTAACTTGTACTTCGTGACATGATCGGGTCATGATGTTTAGGTTGGGTATTGGTTCATCATCTCATTCTCGGAATTATATGACTCCATTTCCAACTGGCATAAATGCCACATGATCAGGAAACATGATCATTTGTTGACCAATGAACCGGTGACTAGAGTTTCACTGGGAACCCCTGGTTGTTTGTATATCACACGTGTATTGATGTTTCCACTCAATACAGTTATAGCATGATATAAAACTTAATCATAAACTATATGAAATATGATAATAGTCCTTACTACTATTTGTCTCTAGGGCATATTTCCAACACCATTGGAACCCAAAAAGGCTAAAAGTGTTTTTGTACAACAATGCGGAGTTATGGTTAGAGATCGCATCCCGATCACCATTCGAGAGTGGAATAGGACAAAAGGGGCGGGAGAGGGTGAGTATGTCGCTGACAGGTACAAAGAGGGTCTGTGGAATGACCTCATGACACATTTCACCCTGCCAAAATTTGAGGATGAAGCCGACACAGCTGCATTGAGGAAGAAAGTCAAGCAGTGGACTCTTACGAAGATGGCCAAACTATTCAAGAACTGGAAGAAATCATTATGGCAAAAGTAATAGAAGAAGAAGACTCCTCCTAAATTCGAATCCTATCTAACGAAGCAGCAGGCTAACTGGGATGCATTTGTGAAGTACAAGGACTTAGAAGCTGCTAAGGAAAAGTCGGAAAAAAACAAGCTAAATGCCGCGAAGAAGAAATATCACCATCACCTGGGGCTAGGGGCTACGCGACTGCCATGCCAAAGTGGGATGCTAAAGAGAATGAGTTGCTCGCTAAAGGGATCACTCCAAAACCAATACGCGAAGAATGGGATTTGAGGGCAAGAAATTGGTTCCTTGGGCATGGGAGTGAGTATGACGAAAATACAGGGGACCTTATTTGCAGTGACGGGATTAGGATACCCCGGGAGACATGGCAGAGAGTGGTGAAGGAAATTAAAGAGGGGACAACAAAGTTCTGTCCCGATAGAGAGAATGACTTGCTGACAAAGGCCCTCGGGAATAAAGAACATAGAGGACGAGTACGAGGCCTTGGCCCTAGCTATACTTGGGAGATGGGGTTTCCCAAAGACAGAGATAGTTATAGGAGCCGAGAGAGAGCAAAGAGGCGACGACATGAGGAGGATGGAGACAGGTTCACCGAGTTGCTAGGAACACTTCGAATTCATTAGTAACAGATTAACAAACTTCGAGGAGTAGCGCGCCTGCAAGATCCTGCACTCGATATTACTGCCGTCCAATCTCAGTGGAGAAGCAGCCTGGCTGAATCAGAGGTCCCGTCTGACGATGCACGGATGGTAGATGGTGGTCTCGGCTACCCCATGGATGGAATCAAGGAGCAGACTGATGTCTACGCACTTCTAATCTTGTAGACAGTTGTTGGGCCTCCAAGTGCAGAGGTTTGTAGAACAGCAGCAAGTTTTCCCTTAAGTGGATCACCCAAGGTTTATCGAACTCAGGGAGGAAGTGGTCAAAGGTATCCCCTCTCAAGCAACCCTGCAATCAAGATACAAGAAGTCTCTTGTGTCCCCAACACACCCAATACACTTGTCAGGTGTATAGGTGCACTAGTTCGGCGAAGAGATAGTGAAATACAAGTGGTATGGATAATTATAAGTGGTAACGGTGATAAAAAATAACTTTATGGCGTGGAAAAGACTAAAGGCAAACTGAAATAAAGATGGAAGCAAGCAAACATGTAATAGATCTAATAGCAAACGGTGTTTCAATGCTTAGAAACAAGGCCTAGGGATCATACTTTCACTAGTGAACACTCTCATATAAATATATTCTTCTTTATGATACTACATTGAACTACTCTCCGGTTGGACACTCTAATCGATGGTAGGGCTATAACAGCACACCTCAAAGTAAGCCTTTCCCATCTAGATAACCTCACACTGTCACCTTGAGTACTAGATGAGTCCAACAAACACCACAATTTCATAAAGACATCCAACTCCAAATATAACTCATAACAAGTATTTGAAATCTCTAGCCTAAGTGCCACCATAGTATGCACGTTGTCACTTTCACACACATGGGGAGAGCAGAGATCTATTAAAGCACTTGAGTAGCAAGGTAGATCTATAGATTACAAGCTCATGATCTCAATAAGATCATGCATAGAGACAGAGAGATGAACACATAGCTACCGGTAGAACCCTTAGCCTCGAGAGAGAACTACTCCCTCCTTATCATGGGAATCAGCAATGGTGATGGAGATGGTGGTGGAGATCGATGGAGATGGCTTCGGGGGCACTTCCCCGTCCCGGCAGGGTGCCGGAATAGACACTTTCTGTCCCCCGAATCTCCCCTTCGGTGGCGGCGGCGCTGTGGAACTTTTTGTGGATTTCTGATTGATGATTTAGGGTTTTGGTATCCGGAGGCTCTTATAGGCGAAGGAGGCAAGGTCGGTGGCCGGCCAGGGGGCCCACCCCATGCCCTGGCGCGGTCTAGGTGGACCCGCACCATGGGGAGGTGTGGCCACCCTGTGGCCCCTCCCCGACTCTCCTTCTGGCTCTGTGAGTCTTCCGGGAAAATAGTAACTTTGGCTTTTGTCCCGTCCAATTCCGAGAATATTCATTTTCTAACTTCCTAGAACCAAAAACAGCAGAAAACAGGCAACTGGCACTGTGGCTCTTGTTAATAGGTTAGTCCAAGAAATCATATGAAAAGTACTCCAAAGTGTGGACAAAACATAAGAAAGTAGATAAAACCAAGCATGGAACATCAAAAATTATAGATACATTTGCAATGTATCAACATCCCCAAGCTTAACTCCTGCTCGTCCTCGAGTAGGTAAGTGATAAAAAGAAAGAATAATTTTTGAGGTGACATGCACCATCAAAGACTTGATCAAAGTATTTGTAAAACATTCAAATCTGGGATCATAGTACATCAATCATAACATGAAAGACAAAGTTCTAGCAATAAGCAAAGAAACTATGATGCAACATGAAAAGGCACAAACAAAAGATTCATGAATAACAATGCTTTGCAAGACGTTTTTTTGTTTCACATAAAGAAAACATAGCATAATAGTATTCAGCTTGTCCCTCAATAGAGTAGAAAATATAAATGCATAGGACACCTTCAAAGATCATAAGAGTGACTAGATACAATAGTTTAAAACAAGCAATATCAAGTTATGCATCAATCAACTAGTCTTGGGACAATGCACATAGAACTAAGAATGGCTGCTATGCTCTCAAAGTAAGTGCATAAAGGTAGAAGGTGGAGACTCAATATAATGGTGGAAGAAAGGCCTTCATAAAAGGAAGTAGGGATTCAAGTCTCATAAAGAGCTTCCAAAAATTATGGTACTTATAGCTTTCAGCTCTCATTGCCCCTATCATAAGCATCTTGAAGTGATTAAGGTAAAAGTGAACAAACTATGGTGTACATGCTTGACGAAGTATAAGTCAGAAATCTCATGTCCCTTGTATACGAGGTCCGATCCTCATGCTACTCAAGTTTAGTCACCGGTAAGTTCTTGTCATTGTAAGTACATCTGTATCATAGAGAACCGCCAACGGGGTACCCCTTGCCCGATGATACGAAGAATCCCCATATCAAAATGACAAGGCAAGCAGACAACGAGCATCTTAGCATTCTTCTTATTTACCATGGGAATATGGTGCTTTTTTCTCTCTTTCCTCTTTTCATAGTATCTCTTTGTTTTCTCAATATAGGACTCTTTTTTTATAAGAAGAATGCTTCATAGACAACTCATTATGGTTACGCTGCAGGTTTGCACCATGTCAGCATGGATTAGACCAGCGGCCCAGGCGTTTCTCTAACACATATACATAACTCCATGGACTTACAAGCTCCCCTTTCATTTCACACCGACGACATCCATATACAAAAGAGCATGATATCAACTAGGTACAAGTACCAAGTGCAATGTTGAAAGCATTCCCCATGAAAGCATGGTTATGCTAATTTCCAACAAATAAGTGCAAGCATATATAACATAGACGACACAATGGTTCAAGATTATTAAGGGAAAGAAAAGTAAAGTGTGCCATCAAGTTCGTGAGAGCTTTAATCACTAGTTTTCTCATAACAAATTTAATTTGGAAGGTAAAAAAAGCATGAATATACTTGGAATAGCATAATCTAGTAGGTAGGTATGGTGGACTCTTTGGAATAACTTGGTTTAGGGAGTTGGATGCATGAGTGGAACTCATACTTGGTTGTGGAGGCTAGCAAAAGACTGGGAACGACAAACTAAGGGAGCAATAATGGACATAATCATGCAGAGCGACAAAACATCATTGATCAAAGAAAAAAGTGATACTACAAGTTGAAAACTAAAGGATCATAAAGGCTATGGTGACTTGAGATAGTCATAACATGGTGTAAGCATGCGCCAAGTCAACCCAAATAAAGCATCAAAGGAGAATACCACTATACTATGCTTTAATATGCTAAAACAACGCATGATTCATCCAAGGCACATTAAGAAATCTCAATTGTTTATAACAAGTCATGCTAAAACAAATAATACTAAGCATAAAGCCAAAACAATGTCAAGCATGGCATGACAGAGCATAGGCCACAGTCAAAAACGAGCTCTTTTTACCACATAAGCATGAACTTTCCTACTCTTTTCCAAACCAAACCAAACTATTTGCAAACCAATGTATGAAAGAGGGGGTCCAACAAATTTATTCAGAAAACTAAGCAAACGAAGCAAATGAAAAACCAAAACGAAAACAAAAAAGAAGACGCTCCAAGAACAACACAACTGTGCATGAAACAATAAAAATGAAGCGTTTGGAAGAAACCTGGGATTTTTATTGATGAAGGGGATGCCTTGGGCATCCCCAAGCTTTTACACTTGTACTTCTTGGGTATTTCTTGGGGTGACATTTGTGGCATCCCCAAGCTTGAGCTTTAGTCCATCCTTCATCTCATTACTCATTTCTTCCATACACATAAAATATTTCCTTCATACAAAACTTCACACAATCTTTATTAGCAACATTAGTGCATTCAAGATAATAAGTCTTTGGGTTCAGTTTCAACACAAATAAAACTTTCATTAAAACACAATCTACTGTAGCACTTCCCTCAAAAAGCTCAATTCCCCAAAAGAACTCAAAAAGGAACCAACAAGAAGCAAATGCAGAAAATGGCAGAAATCTGTCAAAACAGACCAGCAGGTAAAGATGAATTTTTTCGAAGATCTTATGTTGCTCAAATCAAAAAGTTCTGCACTAACGAAAGTTATATAACAACCTGGGGCAGAAGCACAAAAATTCATGCCTCAAAAGGACATAGAGAGATTTTACAGGAATTTTTATGGTGAAGCACGGAAATCTGTTTCAGGACAGCAACTTCCCCAATCATTACTTCTCTCTCATTAGAGGTTACTCTTGGCACAAAAAGCAAATAAAAAGGATATGGAGAGGTTATTACTGAAGTAATAACTTGCAAGACTCATCTAAAACTTTTGGGTTATCTCCCAATAAGTACTTTTCTTTAACGCCTTTAAGTTAGGCATGATAGTTTGAGAAGATGCTCACATAAGAAATATGAATTGAAGTAAAAGAGAGCATCAAGAAGCAAATTCAAAACACATTTAAGTCTAACCCACTTCCTATGCATAGGAATCTTGTAAAGAAACAAGTCATGAAAGCACAACGCAACAAGCATAGTAAAGCAAAACAAGTGCAACTTCAAGACTTTCAACATAAAGAGGGGAAACTTAATATTATTGAGATGCATAGAATCATGTTTCCCTCTCTCATAATAACTTTCAGTAGCAGCATGAATAAGATTAACAATATAACTATCACATAAAACATTCTTATCATGAGCCACATGCATAAAAGAATTAATACTCCCCACATAAACATAGTCATTCTTGTTAATTGTAGTGGGAGCAAATTCAACAAAATAGCTATCATTATTATTCTCATCACCATAATCATCAAATATAGGAGGCATATTGTAATCATAATTAATGTTCTACTCAATAGTAGGTGGACTGAAAATATCAAAATCATCATTATAATCATCATATATTGGAGGTTTGGTATCATCATAAGCAATAGAATAGCTATCTTCCAAAGCTGGGAAACTAAAAAGATCATTTTCATAAAAACTAGCTTCCCCAAGCTTAGACTTTTCCATAGAATTAGCAATAATGGTGTCCAAAGAATTCATAATAACAACATTGCTATTAGCATGCAAATAAAGTTCCATAGGTCTTTTAATTTTCTCTTCAAACACTTCATGTCCTAACTCAAGATAAATACTATAAAGCTCTCTAATTTTTTTTTTGTTTTCCATTAAGCCTAACTAGTAAAAACAAGAAACAAAAAGACAAAATTGCAGAATCTAAAGGAAATAACTTCGAGCACTCACACCGGAGGATGTGAGTACCTTTTACCTTACCTCCCCGGCAACGGCGCCAGAAAATAGGCGTTTGCCGTGGGAGGTTCTTCTTCTTTAATCCTCCGGTGTGAATACCTTTTACCTTACCTCCCCGGTAATGGCGCCAGAAAATAGCTTGATGTCTGCGCACTTCTATTCTTGTAGACAGTTGTTGGGCCTCCAAGTGCAGAGGTTTGTAGAACAGCAGCAAGTTTTCCCTTAAGTGGATCACCCAAGGTTTATCGAACTCAGGGAGGAAGTGGTCAAAGGTATCCCCTCTCAAGCAACCCTGCAATCAAGATACAAGAAGTCTCTTGTGTCCCCAACACACCCAATACACTTGTCAGGTGTATAGGTGCACTAGTTCGGCGAAGAGATAGTGAAATACAAGTGGTATGGATAATTATAAGTGGTAACGGTGATAAAAAATAACTTGATGGCGTGGAAAAGACTAAAGGCAAACTAAAATAAAGATGGAAGCAAGCAAACATGTAATAGATCTAATAGAAAATGGTGTTTCAATGCTTAGAAACAAGGCCTAGGGATCATACTTTCACTAGTGAACACTCTCATATAAATATATTCTTCTTTATGATACTACGTTGAACTACTCTCCGGTTGGACACTCTAATCGATGGTAGGGCTATAACAGCACACCTCAAAGTAAGCCTTTCCCATCTAGATAACCCCACACTGTCACCTTGAGTACTAGATGAGTCCAACAAACACCACAATTTCATCAAGACATCCAACTCCAAATATAACTCATAACAAGTATTTGAAATCTCTAGCCTAAGTGCCACCATGGTATGCACGCTGTCACTTTCACACACATGGGGAGAGCATAGATCTATTAAAGCACTTGAGTAGCAAGGTAGATCTATAGATTACAAGCTCATGATCTCAATAAGATCATGCATAGAGAGAGAGATGAACACATAGCTACCGGTAGAACCCTTAGCCTCGAGAGAGAACTACTCCCTCCTCATCATGGGAATCAGCAATGGTGATGGAGATGGTGGTGGAGATCGATGGATATGGCTCCGGGGGCACTTCCCCGTCCCGACAGGGTGCCGGAATAGAGACTTTCTATCCCCCGAATCTCCCCTTCGGTGGCGGCGGCGCTGCGGAACTTTTCGTGGATTTATGATTGATGATTTAGGGTTTTGGTATCGAGAGGCTCTTATAGGTGAAGAAGGCAAGGTCGGTGGCCGGCCAGGGGGCCCACACCATGCCCTGGCACGGTCTAGGTGGACCCGCGCCATGGGGTGGTGTGGCCACCCTGTGGCCCCTCTCCGACTCTCCTTCTGGCTCCGTGAGTCTTCCGGGAAAATAGTAACTTTGGCTTTTGTCCCGTCCAATTCCGAGAATATTCATTTTCTGACTTCCTGGAACCAAAAACAGTAGAAAACAGGCAACTGGCACTGTGTCTCTTGTTAATAGGTTAGTCCAAGAAATCATATGAAAAGTACTCCAAAGTGTGGAAAAAACATAAGAAAGTAGATAAAACCAAGCATGGAACATCAAAAATTATAGATACATTTGCAATGTATCACATACATCTTGTGAGCTCCATCAGAAGGTGAAGAACCTATCCATCAAGGTGGCAGTCGGATGTGCTTTACCTTGTCCACCTGATGCACGCTGGCATGGCCGTGAGATTCTAGCTAGCTATGCTAAAGTCGGGGCGGATGAAATCGCAACGGGGTGGGACTCAATGGAGCTTGACATTCCTGGACCTGAAGGTGAGAGGACACTCGGAGAAGTATTGGGTGGTATCATTCTATGGGACAAGAACAACATCAAGCTTCCAGGCTCAGCGCCAAGGCCACCACCACCTCCGAGTCGTCGCATGTCACCTTCACCTCCATCACCTCCAAGAAGCCCACCCCATGACTACGACCACCACAACTCGGGTCCATCTAGATCTCCACCGCAGGGTCAGCCATCTTCGCCGCCTGCTAAGGACAATAAGAGGAAGCGTGCTTCGTCGATGAGTACTAAACGATGCAGCAGCCCAAAATGACAAATGTCGCCCCTCCCAAGAGTACCTCATAAGAATCTTCCCATCAGACCTTATGATCATACTGAAGAGGAAACCACAACGATCGCAAAGGCCGAATGTGTTGTGCAGCTTCAAAAGAAGAAACCTAAGCCCGCCCCGGTATACACCGAGAAGCAAAAAGCGTATGCACTTGGTTTTCTGAACACAAAATCGCAATATGACTTGCACCATAAGCCAGATGACTATTTACGTATGCTTCAAAAGGAAGTGAAGAAGAGAAAATCAAGTAAAAGTGCAAGCGGGAGCAAATCATCAAGTCAAAGTGCAACCAGGAAAAGAAAAGACGTCCCCCATTGATGACCCACAAGTATAGGGGGTGTATCACAGTATTTTCGATAAGTAAGAGTGTCGAACCCAACGAGGAGCAGAAGGTGCTGGCTAGTGGTATGGATCAGGAATTCTCTTCAAATACTTAGCAAACGGATTTTTAGGGATTTTTGATAAAGCAAGTAAACAAAGTACGAGTAAATAAAAGGCAGTAGGAATAAATGCAGCAAGTGGCCCAATCCTTTATGCAGCAAAGGACAAGACGGTTGTATTACTTAAGATGACCAAACGTTCTCGAGGACACATGGGAAGACTGTCAAGTGCTTTCGCTTCATATAGTTGATTAATCTTCTTTAGCTTGCTAAGTGTTGTGTGGGTGAACCTGTGCTAATGTACCGACCTTCCTAGGACTAATACATACTTGTGATTATACCCCTTGCAAACATCCGTAAGTACAAGAAAGTAATTAAGGTAGAAACCTAACCACAGCTTTAAACTCTAAGACCCTGACGTCCCTTGTGCAATGGTTTCCTAACAGGGGTTCAAGTTTCTGTCACTCTGGAAACCCCTACGATTAGTAGCCAAATACACAATGCATTCCCCTAGGCCCATATAGGTGAAGTGTCATGTAGTCGACGTTCACATGACACCACTAGAAGAAGTACACCACAACTTAAATATCAAACTATTGAATCTTTCTCAACACAATTCCACTACTAACAACATGACTTCTCCCATGTCCTCAAGAACAAAACGAACTACTCACAAGACATCATATCGATCATGATTAGAGATGGAATAATGATGTATAACAATCTGAACATAAACAATAATTCAATGGTTCACTCAATAGCATCAACTACAAAGAGTAATCAACACCAGGAAAGTTTCCCCTATGAACTATGCAAGATTCAACCCAATTGTTACAGCAATATGGAGATGGTGATGAGGGTGCTGATGGTGATGATGGTGGTGATGATGATGATGATCCCGATGAAGTCCAGCTTGATGATGGTGTTGATGGCGACGATCTCCCCTCTCCGGGAAGGAATTCCCCCAGCAGAAATCTGTCTACCAAAGAGATCTTTCTCTCTCGGTGTTTTCCGCCCCGTAGAGGCGGTGGAATCTTTCTGTGGTCGCTCCCCTAGTCTTAGGGTTTCGGGAGGATAATATATGCCAGAGGGGAGTGCCAGGGGTGGACCGGGGCGGCCACACCACTTGGTGGCGTGGCCTAGGCTGGCCTGCGCTAGGGGGTGGTGTGGGCCCCCCTGTGGCCCATCTCCAGCCCCCTTCTGGCTTCCTTCGTCTTCTGAAAAATAGGATTTTCCGTATATTTTCCCGGATTTTCTGATGTTCACGAATTTTGCCTCCAAACAGCACCTTTTCCATCAGAATCCTGACTGCAGCAGTCCATGCTCCAAAAGTCATCAACCATGCAAAAGCAGATGAAATAACATAAGTATCACCTCTCAATACGAAATATATCAATGAATAATAGTGAATTATGACATAGAATAGTGATGCAAAATGGACGTATCAACTCCCCCAAGCTTAGACTTCGCTTGTCCCCAAGCGAAACTGAGCTCAATAAACATGGCCTCAGGTTTATGGAGTGAAGAGTCGATAAAAGAATACGAACAAGAAGCATCACATTCATCAATCCATAGATCATAATAGAAGACAACTCACTATTATATAACTTAACTTGCAATAAGTAAAGGAAACACAATAAAGATACATGAAGTAAATCATAATTGGTAATTGCAAACTTAGCTCTTGGTCGAAGAATAGTTGATAATTTGCTGGAGTTCACAAATAGCTGGTTTTAACTTTCAAAGTAGTGAACATCAAGATAAGAGCAATGTGCAAAACAAGGAACATAAGAAACATGATTGAATAAATCATCATATGAATGAATGAAACACAACAACTCAAAATACTTGCTGAGATAGAAGGGAGTAGGTTTACTGACTCAAATACAAAGTAAAAGAAAGGCCCTTCGAAGAGGGAAGCAGGGATTGCAAGTCTCATAAAGAGCTCCCAAAAATTATGATACTTACTAGCTTTCAGGTCTCAATGCCCCTATCATAGGCATCTTTAGGTGATTAAGGTTAAAGTGATCAAATATGAGGATATGCATTGACAAGTTGTAAATTGAGAATCTCATGTCCCTTGAATACGAGGGTCGCTCCTCATGCTACTCAAGTTTAGTCACCGGTAAGTTCTTGTCATCGTAAGCATATGTGTATCATAGAGAACCGCCAACAGGGTACCCCTTGCCCGATGATACGGAAGAATCCCCATATCAAAATGACAAGGCAAGCATACAACAAGCATCTCTGCAATCTTCTTATTTACCATGGGAATATGGTGCTTTTTTCTCTCTTTCCTATTTTCATAATCTCTTTTTTCTTTTTCTCTTTTTCTCAATATAGGACTCTTTTTTATAAGAAGAATGCTTCATAGATGCTCGTTATGGTTACGCTGCAGGTTTCCACCATGTCAGCATGGATTAGACACATGGATAACTCCATGGACTTGCAAGCTCCCCTTTCATTTCACACCGACGACATCCATAGACAAAAGAACATGATATCAACTTGGTACAAAGTACCAGTGCAATGTTGAAAGCGTTCCCCATGACAGCATGGTTCTGCTAATTAACAACTTACAAAGCGCAAGCATATAAGCAACATAGGTGAGCACAATGGTTCAAGTTTATTAAGTGCAAGAAAGTAAAGTGTGCCATCAAGTTCATGAGAGCTTTAATCACTAATTTTCACATAAAAAGTTTAATTTGGGTGGTAGATAAAACAAGAATTTACTTGGAATAGCAATAATGCTAATAGGTAGGTATGGTGGACACAAATGGCAAAGGTTTTGGTTTTAAGGAGTGGATGCACGAGAAGAATTCCCCCTCAGTACAGGTTTAGTTCTATTTGTAGAGCAGGGTGAAAATCTGTTTCGAGGAATCTCGATTGCCCCACACATAAAAAGAAACATAGGAAGTCATCCCCCTCCTCCCACGTCTCCGATGGTCTTTTTTGTGACAATTTCACTGATCTATTAATAATCGTCAACAATAGTACAAAGAAACCCAAAACTAATAGAAACTACAAATAGTTCCTTGGAACACCTAGCGACGACTAAGATGCTAGCACGAGTCGCAGGAGCACCGCTATCCTTGCCCCTATATCACCGAAATCAGGCAAAAATTATCATAGTAGAGCTTGTTGTAGTAGACACACCTGAAATCGTCGTGCTAAGGCTCCAACGAACCAACGCACTAGAGGAGCAACCATCACCGATGATGACAATCGTAGGTTGAAAGAGACCGACAAAAACCAAAACAATGAACACAAAAATAGAGTGGATCCTAGGAGATTAGTAGGACAGATGATTCTAGGCACCCTCTATCGCTGCTAGACGCACTACCAGAGCGAGGGTAGGGCAGGGTGACCTTATTTTGATTTCATAACATAGCCGTCACCTCACCATTTCGATGAAGACATAAAAGGCTAAAAAAGAACGAGATCCCCCCGATGGCAAGGAGCCATGATCCGCCACACCTCCAAGGCCACGAAGATGGAGCAGACCGATAACATTCCCGATGAGGAGATGAGACCCTAGATGGGTTTTAGAGATAGCCTACTGATGTCTATGCACTTCTATTCTTGTAGACAGTTGTTGGGCCTCCAAGTGTAAAGGTTTGTAGAACAGCAACAATTTTCCCTTAAGTGAATTACCAAGGTTTATCGAACTCAGGGAGGAAGTGGTCAAAGGTATCCCTCTCAAGCAACCCTACAATCAATATACAAGAAGTATCTTGTGTCCCCAACACACCCAATACACTTGTCAGGTGTATAGGTGCACTAGTTCGCCGAAGAGATAGTGAAATACAAGTGGTATGGATAATTATAAGTGGTAACGGTGCCAGAAAAGAGCTTGACGGGTAGGAAGAGACTAAAGGCAATCTGAAATAAAGATGGAAGCAAGCAAACATGTAACAGATCTAGTTGCAAACGGTGTTTCAATGCTTAGAACAAGGCCTAGGGATCATACTTTCACTAGTGAACACTCTCATATAAATATCATCTCTTTATGATACTACTCTGAACTACTCTCCGGTTGAATAACTCTAATCCATGTTAGGGCTATAACACCACACCTCAAAGTTCGTATTCCCCATCTAGATAACCCCTCACTATTACCTTGAGCGCTAGATGGTTCCAACAAACACCACAATCTCATAGAGACATCCAACTCAAATTATACTCATGATAAGTATTTGTGTAACATTAGCCAAAGTGCCACACGGTGTGCACACTGTCAACTTCACACACGTGGGGATAAGCAGAGATTCATTAAAGCACTTGAGTAGCAGAATAGATCTATAGATTACAAAGCTCATGATCTCATAAGATCACGCATAGAGAGAGAGACATGAACACATAGCTACCGGTAGAACCCTTAGCCTCGAGGAAGAACTACTCCCTCATCATCATGGGAATCAGCAACGGCGATGGAGATGGTGGTGGAGATCGATGGAGATGGCTCTGGGGGCACTTCCCCGTCCCGGTAGGGTGCCGAAATAGAGACTTTCTGTCCCCCGAATCTCCCCTTCGGTGGCGGCGGTGTTGCGGAACTTTTTGTGGCTAGAGGCTGGATTATTTAGGGTTTTCTCATCGGGAGGCTTCTTATAGGCGAAGAAGCAATGTTAGATGGTGGACCAGGGGCCCACACCACCTGGTGGCACGGCTAGGGGACCCACGCCACCACATGGTGTGGCCATCCCCTAGCCCCTCTTCGTCTCGTCTTCTGGCTCCGTGAGTCTTCCAGTAAAATATCGACTTTGGCTTTTGTCCGGTCCAATTGCGAGAATATTTCTTTTCCAGCTTTTCTGAAACCAAAAACAGCAGAAAACAGGCAACTAGCACTGTGGCATCTTGTTAATAGGTTAGTTCCAGAAAATGTATAAAAATACCTCCAAGTGTGTACTAAACATAAGAAAGTAGATACTAAACAAGCATGGAACATCAAAAATTATAGAGACGTTTGCAATGTATCAACATCCCCAAGCTTAACTCCTGCTCGTCCTCGAGTAGGTAAGTGATAAAAAAGAATAATTTTTGAGGTGACATGCACCATCATCATCTTGATCAAAGTATTTGTAGAACATTGATAGCTAGAATCATAGTACTTTAACATAGCATGAAAGATATAGTTCTAACAATAAGACATAGCAACTATGTTGTAACATGAAAATGTACAAACAAAAGATTCATGAATAACAATGCTTTGAAAGACGTTTGTTTGTTTCACATATAGAAAACATAATGAGAATGGTATTCATCTTGTCCCTCATAGTGTAGCAAAACATAAATGCATAGGACACCTTCAAAGTTCATAAGGGTGACTAGATACAAATAGTTTAAGAACAAGCAATATCAAAGTTATGAATCAATCGACAAGTCTTGGGACAATGCACATTAAACTAAGAATGGCCACTATGCTCTCTCAATAGGTGCATAAAGATAGAAGATGGAGACTCAACATAAAAGTAAAAGAAAGGCCTTCATAGAAGGAAGCAGGGATTCAAGTCTCATAAAGAGCTTCCAAAAATTATGGTACCTATTAGCTTTCATCTCTCATTACCCTTATCATAAGCATCTTGAAGTGATTAGGGTTAAAGTGAAAAAGCTATGGAGTATATGCTTGACAAAGTATAAGTTGGCAATCTCATGTCCCTTGAATACGAGGGCTGCTCCTCATGCTACTCAAGTTTAGTTATCGGTAAGTTCTTGTCATAGTAAGTACATGCGTATCATAGAGAACCGCCAACGGGGTACCCCTTGCCCGATGATATGGAAGAATCCTCATATCAAAATGACAAGGCAAGCAGACAATAAGCACATCAGCACCTTCTTATTTACCATGGGAAAATGGTGCTTTTTTCTCTCTTTCCTCTTTTCTCATCTTTTTTTCTTTTTTCTCAATCTCTAACTCTTTTTTTACAAGAAGAATGCTTCATAGATTGCTCATTATGGTTATGCTGCAGGTTTCCACCATGATTAGGCATGGATTAGACCAGCGGCCCAGGCGTTTCTCTAACACACATACATAACTCCATGGACTTACAAGCTCCCCTTTCATTTCACACTGACGACATCCATAAACAAAAGAGCATCATATCAACTGGGTATAATGTACAAGTGCAATGTTGAAAGTGTTCCCCATGACAACATGGTTCTACTAATCCCCAACATATAAGTGCAAGAACATACAACATAGATGACACAATGGTTCAAGTTTATTAGGGGCAAGAAAAGTAAAGTGTGCCATCAAGTTCGTGAGAGCTTTAATCACTAATTTTCTCATAACAAGTTTAATTCGGAAGGTAGATAAAAACATGAATATACTTGGAATAGCAAATGCTAATAGGTAGGTATGGTGCACTCTTTGGAATAACTTGGTTTTATTTGGAGTTGGATGCATCAGTGGAACTCATACTTGGTTATGGAGGCTAGTAAAAGACTGGGGGCGACCAACTAAGAGAGCAATAATGGCCATAATCATGCAAAGCGACAAAACATCATTAATTAAAGCATAAAGTGATATTACAAGTCGAAAACTAAAGTATCATAGAGGTTATGGTGACTTGGGATAGTCTTAACATGGTGTGAGCATGCACCAAGTCAACCCAAATAAAGCATCAAAGGAGAATACCACAATACTATGCTTTAATATGCTAAAACAACGCATGATTCTTTCAAGGCACATTAAGAAATCTCAGTTGTCTATAACATGTCATGCTACAGCAAGAATCACTAAGCATAAATCCAAAACAATACCAAGCATGACATGACAAAGCATAGGCCACAGTCAAAAACAAGCTCCTTTTTACCACTTAAGCATGAACTTTCCTACTCTTTTCCAATCCAAACCACTCTTATTTGAAAACTAATGCATGAATGAGGGGGTCCAACCAATTTATTAAAGCAAATTAAGCGAACGAAAACCAAAACCAAAAACAAAGATGCTCCAAGAACAACACAATTGTGCATGAAACAATAAAAAATGAAGTGTTTGGAAGAACCTGGGATTTTTATCGATGAAGAAGGGGATGCCTTGGGCATCCCCAAGCTTTGACGCTTGTAATTCTTGGATATTTCTTGGGGTGACACGGGTGGCATACCCAATCTTGAGCTTTAGTCCATTCTTCATCTCATTCCATTACTCTTTCCCTACACCTGAAATTTTTCCTTCATACAAAACTTCACACAATCTTCATTAGCAACATAGTGTACTCAAGATAATAAATTTTTCAGTCTCAACACAAGTAAAATTTCCATTAAAACACAAGCTACTGTAGAAATTTCCTCAAAAAGTTCAATTTCCCCAAAAAGAACCCAAAAAGGAATCAATAAGAAGCAAATGCAAATAGTGGCAGAAATCTATCAAAACATACCAGCAGGTAGAAACCGATTTTTTTGAAGACCTTCTATTGCTCAAATCGAAAAGTGTTGAACTAACGAAGATTGGATAACAACTTGGGGCAGAAGCACAAAAAATTATAGCTCAAACCAAAGCACAAAAAATCTGTTTCGGGACAGCAACTTTCCCAAGCATACTTCTCTCTCATTAGAGGTTACTCTTGGCACAAAATCCACACAAAAATGATAAGGAGAGGTTATTACTGAAGTAATAACTTCCAAGACTCAACAATAGATTCCTAATGAAATTTGGGTTATCTTCCAATAAGTGCTTTTCTTTAACGCCTTTGAGCTAGGCATAAGAATTTCGATGATGCTCACATAAGAAATATGAATTGAAGTAAAAGAGCATCAAGAAGCAAATTAAAAACACATTTAAGTCTAAACCACTTCCTATGTATAGGAATCTTATACACAAATAAATTCACAAAGAAGAAAGTGACAGGCATAGGAAGATAAATCGAGAGTAACTTCAAAACTTTCAGCAAATAGAGAGGTGTTTCAGTACCATGAAAACTTTTACAAGCATATTTTCCTCTCTCATAATAATTTTCAGTAGCCTCCTGAATAAACTCAACAATATAACTATCACATAAAGCATGCTTTTCATGATCTACAAACACATAATTTTTATCAAGCTCAAAAATAATAGATGAATGATCAATCTCATTTTCAATAGTAGTACAATTAATATTATCAACCAATATAGTACCATCATCTAGAGCTTTATTATAAACATTTTCAAAAGAATCCACAGGAACATAACATTCATCCTCCTTTGGTAAGCATGGGGGACAATCAAATAATGTAAGGGGTAAAGAGTTACTCGCATTAGAAGGTAGGAATGGGTAGATCCATTATTCCTCCTCTTGATCATCACTCCCCTCCTCTTTTTCATCCAATGAGCTTCCATTTTCAGCAATTTCTTCTTCCATAGGCTCCTGCAAGGCATTAGTCTCTTCCGCTGGTGGAGAGCATCTATTAAGATATTCAAGAATATAGCCATTTTCTTCCTTGTAATTATCAAAGAAAAATTTAAGGATATCATAAACCTCATATTTATAAGGTGCATCATCAGTATTTTCAAGCAAATAAGCTAGTTCAAATGCACCCTTCCAAGCAATAAATTCTTCAATTTGTTCCACATCATAAAAGTCATAATTTCCCTTAACATAAGAAGATATGGTAACATCATCATTATACTCACATTGAAAAGGGAGGTGTTTATACCTCTTACAGCAACAAGATTTATCAAAGCAATAAGTAACATTATAAGTAGAGCACACGTTTCTAGCAATGCTATACAATTTATCAATTTGTTCCCATAAGTGTTTCCCTTTTTGTGACAAGCAGTGTTCCTTATAATAGTATTTTTGTTCTTCCGTGAACCCACCTTGCCAATTAGATTCGGTTTCAAATAAACTAACCATTGATAGAAAGCATGATAAAGCGAGACAATAACAGACCAACGAAAATAACAACTATAGTAGGAACTAATTTTTTATATATTTTTGATAAAAAGAACAAGTAAACAAAGTAGAAATAAACTAAGAAAAACAAAAAAACAAGTAAAGAGATTGGTTATGAGGGACTCCCCTTGTGAAGATGTCCTTGACTCCCCGGCATCGGCGCTAGAAAATAGCTTGATATCTATGCACTTCTATTCTTGTAGACAGTTGTTGGGCCTCCAAATGCAGAGGTTTGTAGAACAGCAGCAAGTTTCCCTTAAGTGGATTACCCAAGGTTTATCGAACTCAGGGAGGAAGTGGTCAAAGGTATCCCTCTCAAGCAACCCTGCAATCAAGATACAAGAAGTCTCTTGTGTCCCCAACACACCCAATACACTTGTCAGGTGTAGAGGTGCACTAGTTCGACGAAGAGATAGTGAAATACAAGTGGTATGGATAATTATAAGTGGTAACGGTGCCAGAAAAGAGCTTGATGGGTAGGAAGAGACTAAAGGAAATCTGAAATAAAGATGGAAGCAAGTAAACATGTAACAGATCTAGTTGCAAACGGTGTTTCAATGCTTAGAAACAAGGCCTAGGGATCATACTTTCACTAGTGAACACTCTCATATAAATATCATCTCTTTATGATACTACTCTGAACTACTCTCCGGTTGAATAACTCTAATCCACGGTAGGGCTATAACAACACACCTCAAAGTTCGTATTCCCCATCTAGATAACCCCTCACTATCACCTTGAGCGCTAGATGGTTCCAACAAACACCACAATCTCATAGAGACATCCAACTCAAATTATATTCATGATAAGTATTTGTGTAACCTTAGCCAAAGTGCAACACGGTGTGCACACTGTCAACTTTACACACGTGGGGATACGTGGAGATTCATTAAAGCACTTGAGTAGCAGAATAGATCTATAGATTACAAAGCTCATGATCTCATAAGATCACGCATAGAGAGAGATGAACACATAGCTACCTGTAGAACCCTTAGCCTCGAGGAAGAACTACTCCCTCATCATCATGGGAATTAGCAATGGCGATGGAGATGGTGGTGGATATCGATGGAGATGGCTCCGGGGGCACTTCCCCATCCCAGCAGGGTGCCGAAACAGAGACTTTATGTCCCTCGAATCTCCCCTTCGGTGGCGGCGGCGCTGCGGAACTTTTCATGGCTGGAGGCTGGATTATTTACGGTTTTCTCATCGGGAGGCTTCTTATAGGCGAAGAGGCGATGTTAGAGGGTGGACCAAGGGCCCACACCACCTGGTGGCGCAGCCAGGGGACCCGCACCACCACATGGTGTGGCCAACCCCTGGCCCCTCTCCGTCTCGTCTTCTGGCTCCATGAGTCTTCCGGTAAAATAACGACTTTGGCTTTTGTCTGGTCCAATTCGGAGAATATTTCTTTTCCAGCTTTTCTGAAACCAAAAACAGCAGAAAACAGGCAACTGGCATCTTGTTAATAGGTTTGTTCCAGAAAATGTATAAAAATACCTCCACGTGTGGACTAAACATAAGAAAGTAGATACTAAACAAGTATTGAACATCAAAAATTATAGATACATTTGCAACGTATCACCTACTCAATCGCCTCTCTCCCTTAGGTATCTAAGGCCTAGTTTGGGATGAAGACAAAATGTAGGATTTTTTGTGGAAATGATTTTTATTGTAAATTTTTATATGGTGTTGTTTGGAATGAAGGAGCAAGAACTTACGATTCCTCTGAAATTCCTACGAAATGGTCTATTCCATTCGAATTTTGGAGGAAAACTAACACGAGGTCTCACCTCATGTTTTCATTGAGTTGTGTCAATAATTCCTGTTTTTTTCATTTGTGACATCCAAATTATACACGTGGTTTGGTTTTTGGTTCCTGTAAGAGTGCATGATACATGTGATGCATGTAAAATACATACATGAACTTCGTAGTTTCTTGATATAAATTTCCACATATTTGCTACATATATGATGTTATATCCATGTTTTACATTGATTTATGGGGATTACCAATGATCCCCTTTATTTTGGTTATAACTCTACAGGATAGGAAAACCTGTTTTGTGTATTTTTACCTTTCAGGAACCTAAACGAAGTCAAATGGAGCTGGGTTTTCGGGAACTTAAATATTTCATCAAGAGAAGCACCTAGAGCACTTGGACCTCACCAGATGGACCAGGAGGCCCAAGATGGACCAGGTGGCATGCCCAGTAAGGGTGGGCGTGTCACCTAGTCTCTTTTCCTCCTCGGCCACTGATTTGCTTCGATCTTTTGCCCATCGCCTTTGTATGACATAAAAAACACTAGATAAAGGGTCCCTCAGGGGTTCCTTGAGGGAGGCGTCGTAGAAACACCAAAACACCAAAACAGAACCAGAACCAGCGAAGATTGGAGAGGGGAACTACGTCGGAGCCGCCGCTAGAGGGATCTCTACCTTCTCCAACATCTCCACCATCATCACCATGGTGAAGAGAGAGTAGTCCACCTCTAGACTATGGGTTTGTGGTAGTTGCTTGATCTATTTCTCTTTTGTTCTTCATTGATCTAGTCCCATATGAGCTACCCAACATGATTGGTCATATATGTAATTCCTATGTGGTGGATCTTTATTCTATGATTTGATATATGAGACTAGAACCTATTATGTGTAAGATGTATTGATAGATGCATATCATGTACCCCATTATTAAGTACTTGTTCTGATCGAACTTGTATAGAAGAACATGTGTGGGGAGAAGTGTGTATTAGATGGAGCAGTATGGTGGTAGTGATTGAATATTGACTACAAATTCAAGATCTACTATGGTATTTACTTTTATTTTGCTGCCTCACTAGGGATAAAGTGAATTCATGTGCTATAATTATCTTGTGACAGCTAGATAATCTTGTTTGGTCAAGGTAGCATATTTGTGATTCAAACATCATGTCAAATTACTTAAGGCTATACTCTGTTGATTCTTAATTCAAGATTTCTTAGAGTTTTCCCTTTCTTGAGGAGTATAAGAGAAATGTGTTGCATCATATCTATGTTAGGACGTGATGCCCATATGAATGCTTATAAAACACATGTTCAAGTTCCACCAATATTATATCTTTGATGATTTTTTGTGTCCATTGCAACCCAAAAAGAGAGTAGACAAGTGAACCCATGAACCTTGGTCCATTTTAAACCATTAGAAACACATTTTCAACACAACTATCACACTTTATATTTTCTACAATTTATTATTTCAAAAATACAAAAATACTTTCTTCACTTGAAAACACACATAAAACCCCAAAACAATCATCCTTTACTATTTTTACTTTGCTTTCCTAGTTTATTTGTTTTACTTTACTTTATTTATATTATTGTTATTTCATATTACTAATATGAAACATTGTGCTTGACAATCACACGGTGGAGTTGGGGACACAAGAGAAAAACTTTGCTTTCCAAGTTGCTAGAGGAGGAGAAGAAGAATTAACCCCTTGCCAATTCCCCGAGAGTTTGATATAAACCCTCGAGTTACCCTTGTGGGGACAAGAAGCTTGCTACAACACTCTACACTTGTAGTCCCAACGAGTTGGTACACACGATTTTTTTCCATCAAGAACATTTCCTAAAGCCGTTGTCAGAGAATTGCAGGGTTACATCATAGTGGTTGTTGCATGGTGAAGCACAAGTCAACTCCCACTGCAACTGCCAGAACATTTTCTGGCACGGTTGCAAGAGGGACATCACAAATGCATCTTCATAAAGTTGGATTGAGCATATCTTCTGGCACCGTCAACTCCAACTTTATGCAAAAACCTAAGCTTGGTTAGGTTGCACCACTTTGAGCTTTTTCTTCTCCTTTAGATTTTCAAAGTAATTTTATTTGTCTTGTTTTTAGTCTTGTTAGTTTTCCTTTAAAACACAAAAATACATAAAAATTAGTATCAACTTTGTCTTTGTTTTGAAAATCCTAAAAATTCATATTTTTTACTTTGCAATATGTTAGCCTCAAAGAAGGAATCTGTTGTTATCGAAATAAACACTTTTAATCAATATCCGGAGAAATCTTTGATGGAAGCATGGTTTAGAATATTAGATATGAAGGAAATGTGCCCTGGACAACACACCCAAGCCATCATACTTAGAATATTTTACGGTGGGCTAAACCCTTGGGGAAAATATTTTCTAGACTCTTTAACTAATGGTAGATTTGTCATTGGAAACCCAGTTCGAGCAAATATTGTTATGACACATTTATTTGGAAACTCTATAAAAACTAAGAAATAACTTGAAATTCAGAAATTGAGGGGATCCTTGGAAGAAACCATATCTAGCTTACAAAAATCCATTAAGGAAATGCCCAATAAGAACGATGTAAACCATATTTGCCTTCATATGAGAACTAAACTTAAGACCTTACCAAATAGTATCAATACTGTTGTTAGAAAAATGAAAAATATTGAATATCATGTCAAAACTAAAGATTATTTCATTGATAATGTCCACTCCAAAATAACCCTTATAAGCCGCCTCCTAGGACATGCTATAGACTTGGTAACATCTATGGAAAGTAAAGAAGAGAATTATAAAAGAAGAACGATAGAAGATATTATAGAGGAAAAAGAAACCAGCATGCTTGAGCCACCAATGATAAATAAGTAGAGGAAGTTAAAATGCTAAGTGAAACAAAACAACCTCTACTTGACCTTGATAAATGCAGCTTGTATGAACTTATCAATATCCTACAAAAGTTTTCTAATGAATCATCTATTAATGTTTATCAAGCAGGTTCTAGCTCCTATATAGCAAACTATGTCATCAAAGAAAAGATAGAAAGATACAATAATGAAGCCATAATACCACCAAAGCTTGGGGATGCTTGGCTCCCAAGATTTAATCACTATTGGCAAAGAGACCCATCATGTTATTCTAGATCTAGGATCTAGTGTCTCTATTTTATCCAAAAAAAACTATATGATCTACTAGAACTCAAAACCATGGAAAATGTTCAATAGATCTTTTGTTTGCTAATGACTCATCTAAACATGCTTTAGGGAAAGTAAATGATATAATGGTTGAGTTACATATGACTTTTGTCACTGTTGATTTTGTTATAATGGACATGGGGAGTAAAACCTCTAGTCCTATAATTCTTGGAAGACTTTTTTGAGAACTATAGGTGCAATCATTGATTCAAAAGGAAGGGAATGCGAAGTTTCAGTTCCCGCATAAGAAATGCATGGAACACTTCCCAAGGAATAAGGAGGTAGCACCAAGATACAAGTTACCACATGATCTCTGCATCACTTGAAACAAGTAAGTAAGCCTGGATATATGACTATAAAGGAAGCGCTTTGTGTAGCATCCCAATTGCCTAACCTTTTAATGCTACATGGTTTATTCTATATAATGCTACTTCCTACATATAATTAATTGTATCATCATTATATCATGCTCATGTCACCATGCCACATTGCATTTGAGCATCATATAAAACCTTCTCATGTTTGGTCCTTCACTCATATGCATGTGTTTTATTAATTGTATTTGCCTCTTGATATATTGTAGTTGGTTCTTGATATATTGCCAGATGCCCAAGTTGAGTTGGGATCATATATTTTTCAAACTCCACCACCTTTATTTTGGCTCTATCTATAAATTTCACCATCCTAATTATATACGAGCTATTGCATTTCTCTTTGGTATTTAATATAGCTCATATGTGTTGGGTTGGATCCACTTATTTCTACATGCTCCCATATATGCTATATGTTGTTTTCACGATATTGTATATGGGAAGCCACATGGCCACCTTTGCATGCTATGTGAGTAGAATTACTTCATAAGCTTCCATATGGTTGTATTTAAATATATGATCATGCATGACTATGTTTGTGGCTATGTATTTATCTAGTGGGACACACACTAAGAGGGACACTTATATTCATCCATGTTTGTTATTCATCTATTCTATATGGGAAAGCAAGCTTCCATATTTTGGTTTGGCCTTAATTCAAATATTTGAAGCATGTATGAACAAATGACCATAATATGTAATACTTGTTTACACAACTAGTATTAACATTTATAACACATGCATGGCCCATGCAAGCTTGCCAACTTGTTCCACATCTTCCTTATATCTGAGTTTTATTTGGATTTTGGAGAAAAGCTTGTTTGATTTGAATTCAAGCAAGTGATCAAATTCTCATAAACCTGAATAGATCAAATACTCTCCTCATCTTTGTTCCTTCTTGGTTATTTGGTCTTGTTGATCTATTTGGGAGCTCATAAGGAGCTTGTTTTTACATAAACAAAACAAATGAAAAGAAAAAAGAAAAACCTATCTACATCTTATCAACCTAGCTAAACCTAGATCATCTAGCTAAGGC
The DNA here is from genome assembly GCA_916181665.1 of Avena sativa. Classification (NCBI taxonomy): domain Eukaryota; kingdom Viridiplantae; phylum Streptophyta; class Magnoliopsida; order Poales; family Poaceae; genus Avena; species Avena sativa. The sequence continues at coordinate 228,741,619 of OV702291.1, forward strand.
CTAAACCTAATAATATAAACAACACCACTGCCCCACCGATCTACCCTCCCGTGCGTGTGCATGTGCACACCCATACCACCTGACATAGGTATGATTACTCGGGTCCCTATGATTTGCTACCTCGGACCTGCAGAAAGGCTTACGGCCCATGAAGAGTCAAGATGAAAATACAAAGGAGCAACCGACAGAGTTTATAGTTGTATTAGAAAAGAGAAACGAAGACCGATACCGAGTTGGTGTTGTAATCAAGTAACCTATCCTCATATAGATTTGAGACCCGACCTATTATATATAGGACGGGAGAAGCCTAGGAAAGCACGGGAACAATCTCTAAGCGATTTGTAACAGAGCGATCCCTCGTAATATTCAGGCAACTTTGATTCCATTGTTTCCTGACATCCGACAAAATCTCCAGCATTCTCTTTTCTGCAAAACCCTAAGTCCTTCTTCATGGACATTGCCGACATATCCCCTCGTCAATTGGCACCGTCTGTGGGAATCGAACCCATGACCACGTTGTTAAAAGCAAAGCTACATAAGTTGGACCGTTCGATGTAAAATCGAAACGTCCAAAAGGCACATGATAATGACACGTGTCCACAGATTCTGTAAAGGAAAATATCTCAAGAAGTTATTACTACGGTAAAAATGGGAGAACAGCGCATGCCACCTCGATCTTCACGCAAAAAGGGGACGTGCAGTTAGGAAACTAAGCTGAATACGCCACCACGCATCATCATTACTACAGCACGGACCCACGCTCGACAGTATCGTCACGAGCATATGTTTCAAGAATAAAGAAGTGTATCATCAATGACATCACAACAAAAACGGTTTAGTGGAAAGGATACACACCTGAAGAAAAATAGGGAGTTGAAGTAAATTCCTCCATGAAAACGATTGAGACTATAGTCAAAAATGAAAATTTCGACTGTAGCCTCGGGGGCTACTCCTATCGGGAGCGCTAGTCATGCACCCGACAAATATTTGATGACACATTGACATTATAATAAAAAGATTTTCGATCCTATGTCCTGATGCATACATCCGAACATAGCCTCGGGGGATACTCCTATCAGGAGCGCTGATGCGGACTTGACAAAAAACTCCTATCAGGAGGGTGTATATGAAGCAAAAATCAAAGTTGCCGACAAAATATATAAATCTCGGATCGTAGCTAAATGCGACAAAACTCTGAATGCCGTGTTCAGAAACAAGAAGGTAAGACCTCGGGATTCGTCCTGTGTGACCTGGTAATCGCACAAGAATGCGCCCTGGCAGTATTATATCCGTATCTACGATACGACAAAAAATCCCGATGGACGCATTGGGTACCCGATAAAATGAAACTGGAATTCAGTATTCGATAATACCTTAGCGGCTCAAACTAAATTACGCTAGTAATAAATCCTGAGTTCAGGCTTGGGGACTTGAATTTGATGTAGGACAACCTTGCTTTTGAACGGGAGCAATTAACTGATTCCTGATCTATCGGATGCATCAAGATCATCGTACCAAATCCCTATAAAACATTAAAAACATGAAAAACCAAGAATTAAACATATTTTCTTGAGACTCAACCCGAATATATGGTTTGGGTAGAGTCTCGGGGGCTATTGACATAGGTATGATTACTCAGGTCCCTATGATTTGCTACCTCGGACCTGCAGAAAGGCTTACGGCCCATGAAGAGTCAAGATGAAGATCCAAAGGAGCAACCGACATAGATTATAGTTGTATTGGCAAAGAAAAACAAAGACTGACATCGAGTTGGTGTTGTAATCATATAACCTATCGACATACAGCTTTGAGATCCGACCTATTATATATAGGACGAGAGAAGCCTAGGAAAGCACGAGAACAATCTCTAAGAGATTTGTAACAGAGCAATCCCTCGTAATATTCAGGCTACTTTGATTCCATTGTTTCCTGACATCCGACGAAATCTCTAGCGTTCTCTTTTCTACAAAACCCTAAGTCCTTCTTGATGGACATTGCCAAGATCTCCCCTCGTCAATTGGCGATGTCTGTGGGAATGAAACCCACGACCACATGGTTAAAAGCAAAGCTACACAAGTTGGACCGTTCGATGTAAAATCGAAACATCCAAAAGGCACATGATAATGACATGTGTCCGTAGATTCTGTAAAGGAAAATATCTCAAGAAGTTAATATTGCGGTAAGAACGGGAGAACAGCGCACGCCACCTCGATCTTCGCGGAAAAAGGGGACATGCAGTCAGGAAACTACGCTGAATACGCCACCACACATCATCATTACTGCAGCACGGACCCACACTCAGCATGTCTCGTCATGAGCATATGTTTCAAGAATAAAGAAGTGTAAAACTCATCATCAATGACGTCACAATAAAAACGGTTCAGTGGAAAGGGTACACACCTGAAGAAAAATAGGGAGTCGAAGTAATTCCTCCATGAAAAAGATTAAGACTATAGTCGAAAATAAAATTTTCGACTGTAGCCTCGGGGGCTACTCCTATCAGGAGCGCTAGTTGCACACCCGACAAATATTTGATGACACATTGGCATTATAATAGAAAGATTTTCGAGCCTATGTCCTGATGCATACATCCAAACATAGCCCCGGGGCTACTCCTATCAGGAGCACTGGTGCGGACCTGATAAACTCCTATCAGGAGGGTGTATATGAAGCAAAAATCAAAGAAACCGACAAAATATATAAATCTCAGATCGCAGCTAAATGCGACAAAACTCTGAATGCCGTGTTCAGAAACATGAAGGTAAGACCCCGGGATTCGTCCTGTCTGGCCTCGTAATCGCACAAGAATGCGTTCTGCCAGTATTATATTCGTATCTACGATACGACAAAAAATCCCGACGGACGTATTGGGTACGATAAAATGAAACTGGAATTTAGTATTTAATAATACCTCAGCGGCTCGAAATGAATTATGCTAGTAATAAATCCTGAGTTTAGTCCTGGGGACGTGAATTTGATATAGGACAACCTTGCTTTTGCCCAGGAGCAATCAACTGATTCCCGATTCATCGGATGCATCAGGCTCGTCGTACCAAATCCCTATAAAACACTAAAAACATGAAAAACCAAGAATTAAACATATTTTCTTGAGACTCAACCCGAATCTACGGTTCGGGTAGAGTCTCTGGTCTACTGACATATGTATGATTACTCGGGTCCCTATGATTTGCTACCTCGGACCTGCGGAAAGGCTTACGGCCCATGAAGAGTCAAGATGAAGATCCAAAGGAGCAACCGATAGAGATTATAGTTATATTAGGAAAGAGAAACAAAGACCGACATCGAGTTGGTGTTATAATTATGTAACCTATCCGCATACAACTTTGAGACCCGACCTATTATATATAGGGCGGGAGAAGCCTAGGAAAGCACAGGAACAATCTCCAAGCGATTTGTAACAGAGCGATCCCTCGTAATATTCAGGCGACTTTGATTACATTGTTTCCTGACATCCGACGAAATCCCTAGCATTCTCTTTTCCGCAAAACCCTAAGTCCTTCTTCATGGATATTGCCGAGATCTCCCCTCGTCACCACCCATATCTACCCTAGCTAACCCAAGCATGTGGTAACCATGCCATGGCCATGGTGCCATCTAACTACCCCACCCCTTCTACCCCACCTAGCTGGCCTTCTTTGCTGGCCAAGTTGACCAGCCACACCCCCTGCCTAACCCCTGGTCGTCCTCCCTCCTACCTAACCGAGAGAGAGAGAGAGAGGCAAGAGAGGGAGAAGGAAGTAACTCGAGTTACTTTTAGCTAGACCTTACCCGAGTTATGCCTCCCCTCCCTATCCTTATCTACTACACCCTGACCCCTGACTCGATCTAGCACCACACCAAGGCTCTGCCCAACACCTTCCACCCTCCCCTATCTCCCCTGCTAGCCTCCTACCACCATAGCTGCTAACCTCGGCCACCCTCTGATCTGGCACTTGGGAGTGAAGGAGGAGAGGAGCAGGTCATCGAGGAAGGCCATGCAATTCCCAGGACCCAGCCTGTACAAGGAAACGAGCAGCAGGACGCCTGGAACCCGTAGAACTCGAGGAATCCAAGCCCAAACCCTAGATCCCTGAGCACGGGATACTCTCCTTATTGTCATCGCCCCGCACCATATCGACCACACCAATAGGCCCGTGGTGAGCCCCTCTACCCCTTAGACATCTTTTTCTGCTCGTTTGCTTCCTGGTTTGGCTGATCATTTCATCGAACGCTTGTCGTGTGTCACCGCCTAGCACTACCTAGCTCGCACGTGGCCTCTGAAAAGTGCCTCGCTGCCGCCCGCGTGTGCTGATGAGCTTGCCTCACTGCGCCGCGCCTAACCATGCTCACGCCATGACCATAGCCCCACATGACTGCACCGCCCTGACAAGGACATGCCGGTCTTGGCACCGCCGTGTCTTTGTCCATTTTTTGTCGCGTCGCTGCTACTTAAACAACCCTGCTAGACCTACCCAACAACAACCGTACATCACCGCAGTGGTACCGTGCCGCCAGCGCATGCCCCGGGTCACAGGTTCGACCGCGTGGCATCTGCATGTTTTCTCTATCGCTGCATTCTTTAGTTAATCGCGAGGACAATCAACATTATTCAGTTAGCATGCGACTATTTTGCGCTTAACCCCTGCTTCTTTTGAACTCAAATCCAGCGTCCCTCATGTGACCCCACCTGCCAGCCTCACACCGCTAACCGTCCTGCCGTTTTTGTAAAAAGACCCCCAAGCTTTTTAGACCTCAACCCGTAGTCCCAATTTGCCCACGTGTCGCTACTCTGCTGGACGACATGCGCAGTGGACCCGCTGACCCTCTACCCCACCTATCGGTGGTAGTGGCTAGATCCAGCCCGTGTGAGAAAAACTCGGAGAACCTGGCTAGTCAAACCTTTGACTTTGACCCCATTTAAATTGTTTTGCATATAATAATAATTTTTAATTCATAAATTCAAATAATATAAATGATATATGTTTTCCTATCAGAAAAATGCCAGGAATATGAATATGCTATTTAAAATAATTTCAAGGCATTTAAAATTTTCGAATTATTTAAATACCATTAAATGCCTATTTCCTAATAAATCTATAAGTTTTAAACCGTAATTCCAAATTCGACAAATTATATGTCTAAATCGATCAGCGCGACGAGCCTTTTCTAATTATGCATTCCATATCAATTGAAGAATGTATAATGTAAATATTAAATAGGAAGCAAGGTTTATGGCAGTAAAACATTATTAAATAAATAATAAAAATGCTTTATTCTTGTTCCTACACCTCACCCATGCCATGCCATGTTATACCCTGCAATTCTGCATTATTCCATCATGGCATACCATGTTTTGCTTGTTGCATATGTTTCATATGATTGCATGCTTTATTTATTATGGCCCTTGGTGTGTTTGGTTCTTATTCCAGATAGACGCCGAACAAGGGAGTTATCAGGAGACCCAATAGTACTACTGATGTCTGCAAGTGCACATATCGTTTGTAGCTAGTTTCGAAGTATAGATGTCGATCCCACAGGGAGACCAAAGGTAAGTGTTTATGAATGAAGTCTCTATCGCACTCAAAGTTGACACATGTCTTCGAGTGAATTGACTGAAAGTGTGGAAATAAGAATGAAATTTGGATTAAACTAGATGTATTTGTAAATAAAACTAAAATGTAAACTTCAGGAATAAAAAGCATAAAAGTAAAGAATGATTTGATTGTTTTTGGTTTTCTGCAAATGACAAAGAAGGCGCGGGGAGATACAGTTCATGGTGATAGTGAATGTGCCAGGTGGACGAATGCTAACTGTAACAATTATAATCTTATAAATATATGTGTAGGCGAGCAACCCATAATTAGCCGGAACTCCTCTTGGTAGATTTCATCCCACCTCAATAATCCTACTAGCCTATTACCAAAACTATGATCAGTCACTAGACGATTAAGATCCTTCAGGATGCTTAGCAATTAAGCTCCTTGGATCAGACTAATGCAATAAGCACAGTGGTTCCTCGTGATCCTCGAGTCAAACTAGTTTCCCATTGATATCCACGTGTCACTCGGGGGTCGCCGGTTGATACATTGCAAATGTATCTATAATTTTTGATGTTCCATGCTTGGTTTCATGCACTTTCTTGGGTTTTGTTCCAACTTTGGAGTACTTTTCATATGATTTCTTGGAATAACCTATTAACAAGAGCCACAGTGCCAGCTGCCTGTTTTCTGTTGTTTTTGGTTCCAGAAAAGTCAGAAAATGAATATTCTCGGAATTGGACAGGACAAAAGCCAAAGTGCCTATTTTTCCGGAAGGGATCAAGTGCCAGAATACGAGACGGAGAAGGGCCAGGGAGCCACCACACCACCTGGCCACGCGGCTAGGCCTGGCCCGCGCCAGGGGGTGGTGTGGCCAGACCAGGCACCCCTCGGCCTCTCCTTCCGCCTATATATTGCCCTCAGGACGAAAACCCTAAGTACCCGATCAAAAATCCACGAAAGAGTCTGTAGCCGCCGTCATCTCCATCCCTAGATTGGGAGGGATCTGAAGCTCTTCCCGGCACCCTGCCGGAGAGGGGAATTCACCCCGGAGGCCTTCTTCACCATGCAAGCCTCCGGTGTGATGCGTGAGTAGTTCATCCTTGGACTACGGATCCATGTAGTAGCTAGATGGCTGGTTCTCCTCCTTTGTGCTTTCATGTTTAGATCTTGTGAGCTCCGTTCATGATCAAGATCATCTATTTGTAATCATACATGTTGTGTTTGCGGGGATCCAATGGATATTGAGATGCTATTTAGATTGATTATTGATTCTATCATGTCTTTGTTATTTGAGATCTTGCATGCTTTCCGTTGTTAGTAGCTATCTTGGCCAAGTAGATGCTAGCAACTCCAAGAGTTAGTATTTATGCTCGATAGTGGGTTCATGCCTTTGGTAATCTGGGGAAGTGACAGAAATCTCTAAGGTACTAGATGTGTTGTTGCTACTAGGGAGAAAACAACAATCCTTTGTTCATAGAACAATCGTATTGTTTACTTTACACGCAGTTCGTCAAGCAATAATCTGTTGCTTGCAACTTAATACTGGAGGGGGTTCGGATGATAACCTGAAGGTGGATTATCAGTCACAGATGCAGTTGGATGGCGGTCTATGTATTATGTTGTAATGCCCAATCAAGTCTCAAAGGAGTCAAGATGATTAGTATATGCATGTATTGCTTTCTCGGTGTTTGTCAATTGCCCTGTTGTAATTTGTTTACCTAGCATGTTATCTATCTAAGGAGAGCCACCTCTAGTGAACTATGGATCCCGGTCCTTGTCTTTTACATACAATCTACAATCTTTTACTGCTTTGTGTTTACTTTCTGCAAATTTTTACTTCTTTCCATTCGATACGTTTAATCCTTTGTTTTCCGCAAAATACAGTGAGATTGACAACCTCATCGCAAGTTGGGGACAAAGTTATGTGGTTGTGTTGTGCAGGTCTCCATGTTGCTACTAGCACCGGTAGTGCGCCGTGCCAAGGCTCAGCTAGTAACACCTTTGGGTGTTTCCTTGCTCCTACGGGTTCGATTAAACCTTGGTTTCATAACTGAGGGAAACTTGTTGTTGTGCTCATCATACCTTCCTCTTGGGGTTCCCAACGAGCTCTACATCAACACGGCCAACAAACATTTTTCTGGGCGCCGTGCATTGAACCGTCAAGCATTTTTCTGGCACCGTTGTCGGGGAGTCAAGGACATCTTCACAAGGGGAGTCCCTCATAACCAATCTCTTTACTTTGTTGTTTTTGTTTTGCTTAGTTTCTTTTTTGCTTTGTTTGCTTGTTTTGTTCTTCAAAAACACAAAAAAAATAGTTTTACTAGTTTGCTTTCTTATTTGAAAACCAAAAAAAATGACTACTCTTGAAAACACTAAGTTGTGTGACTTCACTAGCACCAACAACAATGATTTTATGAGCACACCCATTGCTCCACCTGTGGCAGAAAATACTTTCTTTGAGATAAAACCTGCTTTACTCAATCTTGTTATGAGAGAGCAATTTTCTGGTATTGGTAATGAAGATGCTGCTTCCCATCTAAATAACTTTGTTGAACTTTGTGAGATGCAAAAGCATAGGGATATAGATGGTGATATTATTAAGCTGAAATTGTTTCCTTTCTCTTTGAGAGGAAAAGCTAAAGAGTGGTTGAATTCCTTAACTAGGAATAGTATTGATTCTTGGACTAAGTGCAAAGATGTTTTTATTGGAAAATACTATCCTCCTGCTAAGATTATATCCATGAGAAGTGAAATAATGAAGTTTAAACAACTTGATAATGAGCATGTTGCTCAAGCTTGGGAAAGAATGAAATCTTTGGTAAAGAATTGTCCCACTCATGGACTGACTGCTTGGATGATCATTAATACATTGCAAATGTATCATTTTTGATGTTCCATGCTTGGTTTTATCCACTTTCTTGTGTTTTGTTCCAACTTTGGAGTACTTTTCATATGATTTCTTGGACTAACCTATTAACAAGAGCCACAGTGCCAGCTGCCTGTTTTCTGCTGTTTTTTGGTTCCAGAAAAGTCAGAAAATGAATATTCTTGGAATTGGACGGGACAAAAGCCAAAGTGCCTATTTTTCCGGAAGGGATCAAGTGCTAGAATACGAGACGGAGAAGGGCCAGAGGGCGGCCACACCACCTGTCCACGCGGCCAGGCCTGGACCGCGCCAGGGGGTGGTGTGGCCAGCCCAGGCACCCCCTCGGCCTCTCCTTCCACCTATATATTGCCCTGGGGACGAAAACCCTAAGTACCTGATCAAAAATCCACGAAAGAGTCTATAGACGCCGTCATGTCCATCCCTAGATCGGGAGGGATCTCAAGCTCTTCCCGGCACCCTCCCGAAGAGGGGAATTCACCTCGGAGGCCTTCTTCACCATGCAAGCCTCCGGTGTGATGCGTGAGTAGTTCATCCTTGGACTACGGATCCATGTAGTAGCTAGATGGCTGGTTCTCCTCCTTTGTGCTTTCATGTTTAGATCTTGTGAGCTCCGTTCATGATCAAGATCATCTATTTGTAATCATACATGTTGTGTTTGCGAGGATCCGATGGATATTGAAATGCTATTTCAGATTGATTATTGGTTCTATCATGTCTTTGTTATTTGAGATCTTGCATGCTTTCCGTTGTTAGTAGCTATCTTGGCCAAGTAGATGCTAGCAACTCCAAGAGTTAGTATTTATGCTCGATAGTGGGTTCATGCCTCTGGTAATCTGGGAAAGTGACAGAAATCTCTATGGTACTAGATGTGCTATTGCTACTAGGGAGAAAACAACAATCCTTTGTTCATAGAACAATCGTATTGTTTACTTTACACGCAGTTCGTAAAGCAATAATCTGTTGCTTGCAACTTAATACTGGAGAGGGTTCGGATGATAACCTGAAGGTGGATTATTAGTCATAGATGCAGTTGGATGGCGGTCTATGTATTATGTTGTAATGCCCAATCAAGTCTCAGAGGAGTCAATATGATTAGTATATGCATGTATTGCTTTCTCGGTGTTTGTCAATTGCCCCGCTGTAATTTGTTCACCTAGCATGTTATCTATCTAAGGAGAGCCACCTCTAGTGAACTATGGATCCCGGTCCTCTTTTCTTTATATACAATCTATAAACTGTTTACTGCTTTGTGTTTACTTTCTGCAAACTTTTACTTCTTTCCATTCGATACGTTTAATCCTTTGTTTTCCGCAAAACACGGTGAGATTGACAACCTCATCGCAAGTTGGGGACAAAGTTCTGTGGTTGTGTTGTGTAGGTCTCCACGTTGCTACTAGCACCGGTAGTGCGCCCTGCCAAGGCTCAGCTAGTAACACCTTTGGGTGTTTCCTTGCTCCTACTGGTTCGATTAAACCTTGGTTTCATACTGAGGGAAACTTGTTGTTGTGTTCATCATACCTTCCTCTTGGGGTTCCCAACGAGCTCTACATCAACACCGCCAACAAGCATTTTTCTGGGCGTTGTGCATTGAGCCATCAATCATCCAAACTTTTTATGCAGGATTGAACTATTCTTCAAGGAACCTATTGGATTCAGCTGCTAGAGGTACCTTTATGACCATCACTTTGGGTGCTGCAACAAAACTTTTGGACAATATGATGGTTAATTATTCTGAATGGCATACTGAGAGAGCTCCACAAGGTAAGAAGGTAAATTCTATTGAAGAAACCTCCTCCTTGAGTGATAAGATTGATATAATTATGTCTATGCTTGTTAATGGGAAAGCCCATATTGATCCAAATAATGTTCCTTTAGCCTCTTTGGTTGCTCAAGAAGAGCAAGTTGATGTGAACTTCATAAGAAATAACAATTTTGGCAACAATGCTTATGGTAATAATTCTTATAGGAACAATTTTGGTAACAACAATTATAAGCCGTATCCTCCCAACAATGGTAATGCTTATGGAAATTCTTACAACAATAATAAGAGTGCTCCCTCTGAACTTGAAGTTATGCTTAAAGAGTTTATTAGTAAACAAACTGCTTTCAATAAAACTATTGAGGAAAAACTCTCTAATGCTGAAAGAAATATAGCATCTTTGGCTGAAGCTCAATCTTCTTTGAATAAAATGGCTGCTAAACCTGAAACTAATGAGAATCCCTTTGCAGCTACTAATGCCATACAAGTAAGAATTGATGAAAATGTTAGACTATTAGCTGAATTACATGCTAAGTGGGAAAGAGAAGATGAAATTGCTAGAAACATTAGTGTTTCTACTATTACCACCACAAGTGTTGAGGCTAGTAATAGTTCTACTACTTTAGATGATAAAGTTGATTTTGATCTTGATGGTTGCAACATCTCTGAAGTTATTAAGTTCCTACAAAAGCTTGCTAAAAGTCCTAATGCTAGTGCTATGAACATGGCCTTTACAAAACACATTACCGATGCTCTCATAAAGATTAAGGAAGAAAAGATGAAACATAAAGCTTATATTCCTATAAAACAAGAAGATGGTTGGGAACCCATCATTAATATGAAAGTGAATGACTTTGATTTCAAATCTTTATGTGATCTTGATAGTAGTGTTTCTATTATGCCTAGAAGGATTTATGATATGCTTGATTTGCCTCCTCTTGAAGATTGTTATTTGAATGTCCCACTTGATGATAATGCTAAAAAGAAACTCATGGGAAGTCTTAATGATGTTCTTATTATGGTTAACGATTCCTATGTCCCCGTTGATTTTTATGTTTTGGATGTTGAATACAATGCTTCTTGTCCTATTACTTTGGGAAGACCTTTTCTTATAACTGTTGGTGCCATCATTGATATGAAAGAAGGCACCATTAAATATCAACTCTCACTCAAGAAAGGTATAGAACACTTCCCTAAAAAGAGAGAAAATATTTCTTTTGCTTCTCCTATGAAAACAAAATTTGGTCTTAATGCTTCTTCATTTGAGAACACTTGATTCTTTCTTTGCTTCTTATGCCTAACTTAAAGGCGTTAAGAAAAGTACTTATTGGGAGATAACCCAAAAGTTTTAGATGAGTCTTGTAAGTTATTACCTCAGTAATGACCTCTCCTTATCCTTTTTATTTGCTTTTTGTGCCAAGAGTAACCTCTAATGAGAGTGAAGTAATGATTGGGAAAGTTGTTGTCCCGAAACAGATTTTTGTGCTTCACCGTAAAAATTCGTGAGAGAGTTCTGTATGTCGGATTGAGCTGTAATTTGGTGTTCTTATGCCCCAGGTTGTTATATAACTCTCGTTAGTTCAACACTTTTTTATTTGAGCAGCATAAGGTCTTCGAATAAATTCGTCTTTACCTGCTGGTCTGTTTTTCAGATTTCTGCCATTTTCTGCATTTGCTTCTTATGGGTTCCTTTTTGAGTTCTTTTGGAGAATTGAGCTTTTTGAGTGAATTGCTACACTATCTAGTGTTCTAATGGAAGTTTATTTGGTGTTAGAACTCAACCTTAAGACTTATTTATCTTAAGTGCACTAATGTTGCTAATGAGATTGTGTGAAGTTTTGTATGAAGGAAAAATTTCAGGTGTATGGAAGGAATGAGTAATGAGATGAAGGATGGACTAAAGCTCAAGCTTGGGGATGCCACACGTGTCACCCCAAGAAATATCCAAGAAGTACAAGCGTCAAAGCTTGGGGATGCACAAGGCATCCCCTTCTTCATCAATAAAAATTCCAGGTTTCTTCCAGACGCTTCATTTTTATTGTTTCATGCACAATTGTGTTTTTCTTGGAGCGTCTTCTTTTTCATTTTTGTTTTGGTTTTTCGTTTGCTTTATTTCTCTTAGTTTTATGAATAAGTTGGTTGGACCCCCTCTTTCATACATTGGTTTGCAAATAATTTGGTTTGGTTTGGAAAAGAGTAGGAAAGTTCATACTTATGTGGTAAAAAGAGCTCGTTTGTGACTGTGGCATATGCTTTGTCATGCCATGCTTGATATTGTTTTGAATTTATGCTTAGTATTCTTTGTTGTAGCATGACTTGTTATAAACAATTTAGATTGCTTAATGTGCCTTGGATGAATCATGCGTTGTTTTAGCATATTAAAGCATAGTATAGTGGTATTCTCCTTTGATGCTTTATTTGGGTTGACTTGGCACATGCTCACACCATGTTTTGACTATCCAAAGTCACCATAGCCTTTATGATCCTTTAGTTTTCAACTTGTAGTATCACTTTATGCTTTGATCAATGATGTTTTGTCGCTCTGCATGATTATGGCCATTATTGCTCTCTTAGTTTGTCGCTCCCAGTCTTTTGCTAGCCTCCACAACAAAGTATGAGTTCCACTCATGCATCCAACTCCCTAAACCAAGTTATTCCAAAGAGTCCACCATAACTACCTACTATCTTATGCTATTCGAAGTATATTCATGCTTTTGTTTATCTTCCAAATTAAACTTGTTATGAGAAAACTAGTGATTAAAGCTCTCAGGAACTTGATGGCACGCTTTACTTTACTTGCCCTTAATAAACTTGAACCATTGTGTCTTCTGTGTTGTATATGCTTGCACTTATTTGTTGGGAATTAGCAGAACCATGCTTTCATGGGGAACGCTTTCAACATTGCACTTGGTACTTGTACCTAGTTGATATCATGCTCTTTTGTATATGGATGTCGTCGGTGTGAAATGAAAGGAGAGCTTGTAAGTCCATGGAGTTATGTGTATGTGTTAGAGAAACGCCTGGGCCACTGGTCTAATCCATGCTGACATGGTGGAAACCTGCAGCGTAACTGTCTATGAAGCATTCTTCTTATAAAAAAGAGTCCTATATTGAAAAAAAAAAGAAAAAAAGAGATACTATGAAAAGAGGAAAGAGAGAAAAAAAGCACCATATTCCCATGGTAAATAAGAAGAATGCTGAGATGCTCGTTGTCTGCTTGCCTTGTCATTTTGATATGAGGATTCTTCCGTATCATCAGGCAAGGGGTGCCCCATTGGCGGTTCTCTATGATACACATGTACTTACAATGACAAGAACTTACCGGTGACTAAACTTGAGTAGCATGAGGAGCGGCCCTCGTATACAAGGGACATGAGATTTCTGACTTATACTTCGTCAAGCATGTACACCATAGTTTGTTCACTTTAACCTTAATCACTTCAAGATGCTTATGATAGGGGCAATGAGAGCTGAAAACTATAAGTACCATAATGTTTGGAAGCTCTTTATGAGACTTGAATCCCTACTTCCTTTTACAAAAGGCCTTTCTTCCACCATTATATTGAGTCTCCACCTTCTATCTTTATGCACTTACTTTGAGAGCATAGTGGCCATTCTTAGTTCTATGTGCATTGTCCCAAGACTAGTTGATTGATGCATACTTTGATATTGCTTGTTTTAAACTATTGTATCTAGTCACTCTTATGAACTTTGAAGGTGTCCCATGCATTTATATTTGCTACTCTATTGAGGGACAAGCTGAATACTAGTATGTTATGTTTTCTTTATGTGAAACAAACAAACGTCTTGCAAAGCATTGTTATTCATGAATCTTTTGTTTGTGCATTTTCATGTTGCTTCATAGTTTCTTTGCTTATTGCTAGAACTTTGTATTTCATGTTATGATTGAAGTACTATGATCCCAGCTTTGAATGTTTTTGCAAATACTTTGATCAAGTCTTTGATGGTGCATGTCACCTCAAAAATTATTCTTTCTTTTTATCACTTACCTACTCGAGGACGAGCAGGAGTTAAGCTTGGGGATGTTGATACATTGCAAATGTATTTATAATTTTTGATGTTCCATGCTTGGTTTTATCCACTTTCTTGTGTTTTGTTCCAACTTTGGAGTACTTTTCATATGGTTTCTTGGACTAACCTATTAACAAGAGCCACAGTGTCAGCTGCCTATTTTCTGCTGTTTTTGGTTCTAGAAAAGTCAGAAAATGAATATTCTCAGAATTGAACGGGACAAAAGCCAAAGTGCCTATTTTTCCGGAAGGGATCAAGTGCCAGAATACGAGACGGAGAAGGGCCAGAGGGCGGCCACACCACCTGGCCGCGCGGCCAGGCCTGGACCACGCCAAGGGGTGGTGTGGCCAGCCCAGGCACCCCCTCGGACTCTCCTTCCGCCTATATATTACCCTCGGGACGAAAACCCTAAGTACCCGATCAAAAATCCACGAAAGAGTCTGTAGCCACCGTCATCTCCATCCCTAGATCGGGAGGGATCTGAAGCTATTCCCGGCACCCTGCCGGAGAGGGGAATTCACCCTGGAGGCCTTCTTCACCATGCAAGCCTCCGGTGTGATGCGTGAGTAGTTCATCCTTGGACTACGGATCCATGTAGTAGCTAGATGGCTGGTTCTCCTCCTTTGTGCTTTCATGTTTAGATCTTGTGAGCTCCGTTCATGATCAAGATCATCTATTTGTAATCATACATGTTGTGTTTGCGGGGATCCGATGGATATTGAGATGCTATTTCAGATTGATTATTGATTCTATCATGTCTTTGTTATTTGAGATCTTGCATGCTTTCCGTTGTTAGTAGCTATCTTGGCCAAGTAGATGCTAGCAACTCCAAGAGTTAGTATTTATGCTCGATAGTGGGTTCATGCCTCTGGTAATCTGGGGAAGTGACAGAAATCTCTAAGGTACTAGATGTGCTATTGCTACTACGGAGAAAACAACAATCCTTTGTTCATAGAACAATCATATTATTTACTTTACACGTAGTTTGTAAAGCAATAATCTGTTGCTTGCAACTTAATACTGGAGAGGGTTCGGATGATAACCTGAAGGTGGATTATTAGTCATAGATGCAGTTGGATGGCGGTCTATGTATTATGTTGTAATGCCCAATCAAGTCTCAGAGGAGTCAAGATGATTAGTATATGCATGTATTGCTTTCTCGGTGTTTGTCAATTGCCCCGCTGTAATTTGTTCACCCAGCATGTTATCTATCTAAGGAGAGCCACCTCTAGTGAACTATGGATCCCGGTCCTTGTCTTTTACATACAATCTGCAATCTTTTACTGCTTTGTGTTTACTTTCTGCAAACTTTTACTTCTTTCCATTCGATACGTTTAATCCTTTGTTTTCCGCAAAACACGGTGAGATTGACAACCTCATCGCAAGTTGGGGACAATGTTTTGTGGTTGTGTTGTGCAGGTCTCCACGTTGCTACTAGCACCCGTAGTGCGCCCTGCCAAGGCTCAGCTAGTAACACCTTTGGGGTGTTTCCTTGCTCCTACTGGTTCGATTAAACCTTGGTTTCATAACTGAGGGAAACTTGCTGATGTGCTCATCATACCTTCCTTTTGGGGTTCCCAACGAGCTCTACATCAACACCGCCAACAAGCATTTTTCTGGGCGCCGTGCATTGAGCCATCATCGGTCTGCTAGCAAACAAGATTCTATATCATGTTGTCTGGGCCCTTAATTGGACAACAAGCATTAGATATGCCACAGATAATCAAGCACACATAATATAATAATTAAAATCAATCACAAACTAATGGAAAATATATGGAGGCACATCACATCTCACAAATCCCTCACATCCCCCACGCCCAAGAAACTTACTCACACATGGGAGAAGAAAGCATCATCGATATAATTAAATAAAGGGAGTTTTTCTCGATATTACCGTGGAGATCCACAATAAGAATAGAAAATTAATCTAACACAATTCAAGATAGGAAGAAACAATCTCAAACCCTAGTCTTGCAAAGTGAAGATCTCTCTCTCAAGTACAAGTAATGGCTATGAGGGTGTGATGGCTAGGAGGTCGAAGATCGTGGAGCAAGATCAAGAACGTCTTCCCCTTCTTCTCCGGATCTCTTCTTTCTCCTCTCTAGATGGGATGGCGGATGCTATGTTATGATTTCGTGTCTGGGCTATTCACAAAAGTTGTCCCTTTTGACAAGAAGGAGGCGGCGGCAACTATATGGCGACAACTATACGACCGAAAAATATTCCCGCCATATAGTTGTTCGTCAAAACTTCTGTACGCCTCTCTTGATTGCCTCCAAAAAGAGACTTGATTGTTTTTGCCTGACCATTGTGTTTCTCTTGTTAAAACCTTCTGTTGATGTTCAGAACCTGAAACACACATTAAAAACCAAGTTTTCTTTGCTACCGAAGTATTAGCATTAGGTAAAGCTAGAAAACGATCAAATCCTGAAGAAAACCATCAAAAATATGTCGAATCTCATAGCTATCAACTACCCAGATCCCGGTTATCCTACTACTGAGCTTCCAAGCAAGCAATCTTGTGAATACTTTGTTGTGATGCCTCGTTGCTTTTTATTTGGTTCTTCCCGGGTTTGATCGTGCGTGTGTTGCTATTTGTGCACCCCTACAGGGTAAATCTTTCTGAAAGTTGTGTCCATGGTTATGGACTACTTGGAGCACATTTTCTCGACCATAGACAACTATAACTAAAGTACCATGTTTAATTTGACTAAAACATGACTAGTAATTAGTGAAATCATCATGGAATGGTTAATAAAATTGCCAACGGATGGGATGTTCTTCTGCCTTCTCGTTCGGTGAGCGAAAAGGAGGGCGAGCGATGATTACCTATGATGTTTATATAACTGCTGAGTTTTTTTAACGAGCGTCCATCCATATTTGCTGTGGCAGATGTTGTAGCGTGTCTCTATAGAACTGTTAGTTATTTATCTTTCGCTGCAATTATGTCCCCCCAGGTTGTTCCCTTTAGATGTAGGAAGACTTGCTGAGTGACCTAGGGTATCACACTATAAATATTGATTAGGTTGTCAGGTACATCCATATGGAGGCTACTATGTCGATGAGGCCTATGATGGAGGCAACGACCCTCTTGCGTAGAGATTCCGAGGATGGAGATCCCTGAGATCTATGGGAGGGAATGTGCTTATTTTTGTGGCATCTTATGCCAATTTGACTCTTAATCCGTACTCGGACATGTGTTTCCGGTTCTTCTTGATGATTTGTTGAGTGATTTATGAGGATATATTCCTAAAATATTATTACTACTATCTATATAATTTGGTTCTTACCATAATGGCATTGCAATATATTTCTATTTATTTTAGATGGAATAGCTCTGATGTACTCTTGTATGTCGCTGGCGTACATACTCACTTGTGTATGTTAGACTCGCAGCCATCTTGCCACGTTTCTTGCACTCAAAGCTATAACCATGAATTTGGGGTACATGGTGAAGGGGTTCGCGCATGAAAACAATAAATTTTTCCTACGCCAAGAACCCTAATGCCAGGACCTATCTATAAGTAATGTAGTAACAAGAGGGGCTTTTCACGAACTTACCCTTGAAGACCGAAAAGCGTTGTCAATGCTCGGGAGAGCGTGGTTGATGTAGACGAACCGAAGCCAACCTCAAGATCATGTTGAAGTCCCGACAACTCCTACGGCTCCAACGACTCCTAGTGCCCCAAGTGTTACACCTCGCAGGGTGTTACACACGTCTGGTGCTTGATGATGACTCCCGCTCCTCCGATCCGGCAACAGATACAGAAATAGAGCTTCTATATCTGAATCCCGTAGCGCGACGACACTCTGCGGTGATGAAGACTCCTGCTCGTGCGATCCGGACATGGTAACACAATCATGGGAGAGAGAATCAACTAGAGGTCTCCCTAAAAGAGATGGAACCTTTTATTGATTATTGTGTAGTTAATTTGTCAAAATACCTCTCTTTATATGGGGAAAAAACCCGACATAGGCAATTGCCTTAGCCATGTGGGACTAAAACAGGAGAGGGGAGAGGGGGAGGCTTGGCCGGCCGTCCAAGGCCCTATTGGGCCCCACGAGGAGTGCCCAAGGCCCAGCCGGCCACCCCCTCTGTCTCCTTCCTTTGGTATTTTCACTCACGGGCCCTTTTCCCTCCGGATTTTGGCCCAATTAGGTACTTGACCCTTTTTTAATTATTTTCCTTTTATTAAATAAATATAAATGAATGATTAAATCAATATTCAAGATTCACTTACATATTATTTAATCCCCATTGATGTGGAACTCCTTCCATCTCATTTCGGACATCCTTCGGACTTATCGAAACCCTTCCGGTTTTCTCTTTTCTCTTTTCTTTGGTGATTCTGCCGATACCAAAACACTCTCTAAGCATCATCAAACCCTTAAGAGTGATACCCCACGGTTCGGGAACACTCCAGACATGGCTAGGACCCTTCCGTACCAATGATCATCAGAGGGACCTGGATGGCCATGTTGATCCATGTGTATTCCATGAAATATTTCGTCGTTGAACCATGAACATTGAAACGACCATTTTGCATCACTATTCTATATCATAATTTACTATTATTCATTGATATATTTCATATTAAGAGATGATTCTTATGTTATTTCATCTGTTTTTGCATGGTTGATGACTTTTGGAGCATGGACCGTTGCAGTCAGGATTCTGATGGAAAAGGTGTTGTTTGGAGGAAAAATTCGTGAAGATCAGAAAATCCGGGAAAATACATGGAAAATACTATTTTTCTAGAAGATGAAGATTGCCAGAAGGGGAACTAGAGATGGGCCACAGGGGGCCCACACCACCCCCTGGCGCGGGTAGCCCTAGGTTGCGCCAGTAGGTGGTGTGGCCGCCCTGGCCCACTCCAGGCTCTCCCCTCTAGCGTATATTATCCTCCCGAAACCCTAAGACTGGAGGAGCGACCATAGAAAGATTCTGCCGCCTCTGCAGGGCAGAAAACACCGAGAGAGAAAGATCTCTCCGACAGACAAAATTCTGCCAGGGGAATTCCTTCCCGGAGAGGGGAGATCGTCGCCATCAACACCACCATAAGGCTGGACTTCATTGGGATCATCATCATCATCACCACCATCATCTCCACCAGCACCATCATCACCACTTCATACCGCTATAACAATTGGGTTGAATCTTGCATAGTTCTTAGGGGAAACTTTCCCGGTGTTGATTACTCCTTGTAGTTGATGCTATTGAGTGAACCATTGAATTATCGTTTATGTTCAGATTGTTACACATCATTATTTCATCTCTGATCATGATCCATATGATGTCTTGTGAGTAGTTCGTTTTGTTCTTGATGACATGGGAGAAGTCATGTTGTTAGTAGTGGAATTGCGTTGAGAAAGATTCAATGGTTTGATATTTAAGTTGTGATGTATTTCTTCTAGTGGTGTCATGTGAATGTCGACTACATGAAACTTCACCTATATGGGCCTAGGGCAATGCATTGTGTATTTGGCTACTAATCGTAGGGGTTGCCAGAGTGACAGAAACCTGAACCCCCATTAGGAAACCTTTGCACAAGGGACGTCAGGGTCTTAGAGTTTAAAGTTGTGGTTAGGTTTCTACCTTAATTACTTTCTTCTACTTACGGATGCTTGCAAGGGGTATAATCACAAGTATGTATTAGTCCTAGGAAGGTCGGTACATTAGCACGGGTTCACCCACACAACACTTAGCAAACTAAAGAAGATTAATCAACTATATGAAGCGAAAGCACTTGATGATATTCCCATGTGTCCTCGAGAATGTTTGGTCATCCTAAGTAATACAACCGGGTTGTCCTTTGCTAAAGAAACGATTGGGATACTTGTTGCATTTATCCTTATTGTCTTTTATTTACTCGAACTTTATTTACCTGCATTATCAAAAAACCCTAAAAATTCGTTTGCTAAGTATTTACAGAGAATTCCTGCTCCAAGCCATTCGCCAACACCTTCTGCTCCTCATTGGGTTCGGCGTTTTTCTAGAAAGTGTTCCGCTATGCTGCCACCACCAGGTTCCGCGATTCGGAACCAAAAACTCTGTTCTGGCACCCTGGCGGGACGGGGAATTGGAGGAGATCATCGTCATCATCATCACCATCGCTTCTCCATCGACCATCCATGTTTCCCCCATCTATGAGTGAGTAATCCCCCGCTGTAGGCTATGGGGATGGTAGGGATTGGATGAGATCGTTCATGTAATGGCATCAGATTGTTAGGGCATGGTGCCTAGTATCTATTATTAGTGCTTTTTGACTTTGTTGCAACTTGTTATGCTTAATGCTTGTCACTAGGGCCCGAGTGCCATGATTTCAGATCTGAGCATGTTATTGATTCATTATGATAGTATTATTTATGGTCTTACCTGCAAGTTGTATACACATATTGTTGTCCAGAACCAAAGGCCCCGAAGTGACAGCAATCGGGATAACCGGAGGGAATGGCTTTGATGAGAGGATCACATGTGTTCACGGAGTGTTAATGCTTTGCTCCGGTGCTCTATTAAAAGGAGCACCTTAATTGCCAATAGTTCCCTTGAGGCCCCGCTGCAAACAGGCTGGCAGGACAAAAGATGTTGTGCAAGTTCTTATTGCGAGCACGTATGACTATATATGGAACACATGCCTATGATTATTTAGTACTTGGATGCTTTATCTTATTTATCTGCAAATGCCCTATGTCTTGATTGCCATATGAATTGTCTTGTCCATGCAACGCCCGTCCATCCATCCCTATGCCTATCGTGCTTTAGTCCTACTATTTACTGCAATTGTTACTACTGTCTTTACTTTTACTACTGCTATTACTTTACTATTGCTACTACAAAACTATTGCTACTGATAAACTGCTGTGAGCAAGATTGTTTCCAGGTGCAACTGAATTGACAACTCAGTTGTTAAGGCTTATAAATATTCTTTGGCTCCCCTTGTGTCGAATCAATAAATTGGGTTTCACTTCCCTCGAAAATACTGTGATACACCCCCTATACTTGTGGGTCATCAAGACTATTTTCTGGCCCCGTTGCCGGGGAGTGAAGCGCTATTGGAGAGTGGAACTGGTAAAGGAAACTTCTACTGTGAGTATTGTTTACTTCTGTTAGTTACTTTATTTTCAATATGGATAATTCGCTGAGTTTCTTATTTCGTAATGCTACTACCACTGCTAAGGTAGTAGATGAAACACCACCTGCTGAGAATAATACTTTTAAAATACCTACAAGAATTATTGATCGTGTTATGGATAACTATTATGTTGGAGATGGAACTGTCCATCCTGGTGATCATTTGCTCTTTATACACGAATTATGCGGGTTGTTTAAGTGTGCAGGTATTACAACAGATCAAGTCAAGAAGAAATTATTCTCATTATCACTAAAAAGAAGAGTTGAGGAATGGTATAAGCTGCTGAAGAATGGTCAAGCTCTTGAATGGAGGAAACAGTGCCTCTCTTTTATTCAAAGTTTTATCCTCCTAGTGAGATTCATAAAGATCGGAATCAAATATACAACTTTTGGCCTCTTGATGGAGAGAGTACAACTCAAGCTTGGGGGAGACTGAAGTTACTAATGCTCAAATGTCTTATTCATGAGCTCCCACATAATATTATTATCAATAACTTTTATGCAAGGCTTTCTCTTCATGATAAAGATTTATTGGATGCCTCTTGTGCTGGATCATTTACACGCATGGAAGAAGAAGCTAAATGGGATCTTCTAGACCGTATTCAAGATAATGTTGAAGCTCAGGAGAATGATAAAGGAAGAAAGTCGGGTATAAATTATGATTATGAATGCATTGAATCTTTTATGGGAACTGATGACTTTCAAAATATTAAAAATGCTTATGGTCTAGACTCTCAAGCTATTGCAACTTATTTTAAGGCTTTTGCTTCCTATATTGAAGTTCCTAAAAAGAAGTGGAATAAGTATCATGAACCATATAAATATGTTGCTAAGTGTGTTCCTGCAAGAAATACTGAAGTTTATACTGCTAATCATGCTTTACCTGAACCTTACATTGAGAAAATACCTTTCCCAGTTAAAGTAAAGGAACATTCTATGATAGATAGTATGATTAATGAAAGTACAAGTAAAGTTGTTGAACCTGATGAACAAAATGATGAAACTATAATAGCAAATGTCAAAAGACTTTGTCACTAAATATGTAGAAGATGGACACACTATCCTCTATAAGGATACTTCTAATATTGTTTCACAAAGTAGTATTATGAGAGCTAGTGTCCCTGTGTTTTCTGTTAGGATAAGTGATCTTTGCTACAATGGTTCTTGTGATAGCTATATCATTAAATTTATGCATGATACTAAAAGTTATTATGAGAGAGGGAAGACTGTTCTTATGCATCTCAATAATATCACGTTTCCTCGTTTTATGCTTAAAGTCTTTATGTTGCACTTGTTTTGCCTTCCTATGCTTGTAGCCTCTGGTTTCAACAACTTGTTTGTTTACAAAATTCCCTTGCATAGGAAGTGGGTTAGACTTAAACATGTATATTTTTGCTTCTTGATGCTCTCTTTTACTTCAATTCATATCTTATGTGAGCTTCATTGAAATTGTCATGCCCATCTTAATGGCTACTAGATCATGTAGGCGCGTGTTGCCGCACCGGTCTATTAGGAATATAGAAATTTGTGAAATGGTAAAAGTCTATTAAAATTGTATTTTAGGTAAAAAATCTTGTATTGTATTTTAGGTTTATTTAAGAAATGTTCATTGGTTTTTTGTCGTGATGGACCATACATCGTATTACCAAGCTCTATTCTATTTTGCTTACTTCGTAAAAGTCGCGTCTAGCATTTTTTTTACCCGCACGTCTACCAAACTGTGGCATCTGCTGAATGGGCCGAGGATGAGGAGTCAGTATAGTGCACTAATGTGGTAGTAACTATTGTACAACATTATTAATATGAAAAGAAATTGGAATCCGTTTGTTGATTTTATTGCATGGTAATTAGTCATTACGGGTCCAATTAATCACATAAATCCTATTTGATGTCCAGAGAAGCGTTTCTAAGGGATATTTGGGCATGCAGGATTTGAAGAGCATCCGATGGACAAAAATAGGCAGATGATGTCATCTGACGGCCAGAAATGCATAGGGCATGAGAGAGCTTCCTCTTGTCTCGGTTATAATATCCCTAATAAAGAAAGAGCTTTTTGGGAGACAACCCAATTTATTTTTCTTTCAGTTTGTTTTTGTTTATTTGAGTCTTGGAAGTTATTACTCCAGTAATAACCTCTCCTTATCCTTTTTGTTTGGTTTTTGTGTCAAGGTCAACCTCTAATGAGAGAGAAGTAAGATTTGGGGAAGTTGTTGTCCCGAAACAGATTTTTGTGCTTCACCGTAAACATTCATGAGAGATCTCTGTATGTCGGATTGAGCTGTAACTTTTTTGCTTCTGCCTCAGGTTGTTATTTAACTTTCGTTAGTTTTGCACTTTTTGATTTGAGCAACAGAAGATTTTCAAAAAAATTGATCTTTACCTGTTGGTCCGTTTTGATAGATTTTTCCACTCTTGCATTTGCTTCTTAAATCGATTTCCTTTTTGAATTATTTTTGGGGTTTTGGAAGGAGTTGCTATAGTAGAATATGTTTTGATGGATTTCAGTTGAAATTGAACCTAAAAGGTTTATTACCTTGCTTACACTAATGTTGCTAATGAGAATTGTGTGAAGTTTTGTGTGAAAGAAATTTCTAGGTTAGTGGAGAAAATGGTGTAATAAGAAAGTGAAAGGTTTCATGACTCAAGCAATATGTGTATGAAGATGAAGATATTGATGTTATTCAAGCGATGACTCCGGAAGAATCTACTACATGCCAAGTTCAGAGACCTGCAGAGTCCATTTTTGAATAGGTAACAGTTCTGGTAAGAAAAGTTCCGCGAAAAATCTGTCCAATTATATTTTTGCAGTTTTTACCCAACAAGGAAAGCAACGAAGCGAAAGAGGGACGGAAACGGAGCCAGGGTGGCTCACACCACCCCCTAGCGCGGGCCCCACTGGCCGCGCCAGCAGGTGGTGTGGCCGCCCCAGACTCCGTCTCCGGCCCGTTTTCTCCCAGTACCTTCCTTTTGTTGTAGAACTTCGTAATATATAATATCCCGGATCCCCCGAGGTTCGTATATCGTGTTCTTGTCGTGTTTTCGTTTCGATCTGTTTTTGACAGGTAGAGTCCCAGTTTGGAGCCACAATGTCTTCCTCTAGATTAGCCAAGGAAGATGCCCAAGCGGATATCATCAACCCATACATGCGAGAGTTGAAGATTCATCCCAAGGAGTTGTTGCTTGAAGATGGGGAGGTACGGATAAAAGAGGTTCAAGGACCTAAAGGTGAAGGAGGTCTGGTGGACAGGATGGAAGCGCTGGAGCAAGAAGTCTTTGGGTACAAGAAGATGGCGGAACACAAAGTGGATATCATCCATAAGATTTGTTCTGAACTCATCGCCGAGCACCAAAAGGAGACTGATGAGATTAAGGATGAAATTCTCTCACTCCACCAAACAACCAACCAACTGCAAGCACATCTCTACGATGTTCAAAATCAAAACTATGAGTACGAGGTTAGGTTTAAACGCATAAGTGTTGCTACAAGTTTCAGGATGCTGGAGACCATGATGTCTTTTGTTGACGGGGAGCCCTTACCTTGGAAGTCGTACAATGACGAGAGAACACCACCACCACCAAAGGAGTAATTCGTCATCAGGTTTTGGCATCCCCTTGGTTTGTTCCAAGCTTGGGGGAGTGCCACAGTATCACATCACTATCTTCTATCTTTTTACCGTTTTAGTAGAGTCATATCATGAATAGATAAGTTATCATGTAGGATGGTTTGCATTATGGAAGTGTCCCCCCTCTCGTTAGATATCTATGTATCCCTTGGTGTGAGTTGCCGTTATGGAATATTAATGAGAAGTTCTATCATTTACTCTTTTGCATATCTTGTATTAGTTTTCAATTTCTATTATATGATTGATCTTGTCGTTAGTATTGGTATCACTTTGGGATCATTGAGTTAATTTAGTTGGTTTTGGCAAACCTGGCTCGGTCAGTAGCAACAATATTTTGAGAATTGAATGAAAAAGATAAAAGTACTCTTAAAGAAATATAATTTCATCATCTTTCTTTCTTGATTTGCTCATAAGTTTAGTATTCCCTAGTTAAGATGTTTTGTGCTTCCAAGGAAGATTGCATGTTTGTTTTTATCACTTGTATGTTTGTTTGTTTCCTTCAACTCTTATGCTTGCTACCCAGCCTTGCTAGCCAAAAACCTGTACTGAGAGGGAATGCTTCTCGTGCATCCAATCCTTAAAACAAAACATATGCCATTTGTGTCCACCATACCTAACTACTAGCACTATTGCTATTCCAAGTAAATTCATGTTTTTATCTACCTTCCAAATTAAACTTGTTATGTGAAAATTAGTGATTAAAGCTCTCACGAACTTGATGGCACACTTTACTCTCTTGCACTTAATAAATTTGAACCATTGTGCCCATCTATGTTGTGTATATGCTTGCGCTTTATAAGTTGAAGTTAGCAGAACCATGTATCATGGGGAATGCTTTGAACATTGCACTTATATTCCATTGATATCATGATTATTTTGCTTATGGATCCCGGCGGTGTGAAATAAAAGGGGAACTTGTAAGATCATGGAGATTGTATGTGTGTTAGAGAAATGCCTGGGTCGCTAGCCTAAGCCATGCCTAATCATGGTGGAAACTTGCAGCATAACTATAATGAGCACTCTATGAAGCATCCTCAATAAAAACCTATGCAAATAGCAAATAAAAAGATTGCCGAGATGCTCATTGTCTGCTTGCCTTGTCATTTTGATTATGGGATAGCTCTTGTATCATGTGCAAGGGGTACCCCGTTGGCGGTTCTCTATGATACATATGTATTTACAATGGCAAGAGCTTACTTGTGACTGAAGTTGAGTAGCATGAGGTTCGGTACTCGTAAGTAAGGGGCATGAGATTTCAACTTATAACTTGTCAAGCATATCCTCTTAGTTGTGTCACTTTAACCTTAATCACCTAAAGATGCTTATGATAGGGGCAATGAGAGCTGAAAGCTAATAAGTACCATAATTTTTTGAAGCTCTTTATGAAACTTGAAATCCCTTCTTCCCTCTGCGAAGGGCCTATCTTTTACTTTTTAGTTGAGTCAGTAAACCTACTCCCTTCTACCTCAGCAAGTATTTTGAGTGGTTGTGTTTCATTCATTCATATGATGATTTATTCAATCATGTTTCTTATGTTCCTTGTTTTGCACATTGCTCTTATCTTGGTGATTACTACTTTCAAAGCTATCATTGAAAACCAGTTATTTATGAACTCCTACAATTTGTCAACTATTCTTCGACCAAGAGCTAAGTTTGCCATTACCAATTATGATTTACTTTATGCATCCTTATTGTGTTTCCTTTACTTATTTCAAGTTAAGTTATATAATATTGAGTTGTCTTCTATTATGATTTATGTATTGATGAATGTGATGCTTCTTGTCTGTATTCTTTTATCGACTCTTCACTCCATAAACCTGAGGTCATGTTTATTGAGCTCAGTTTTCGCTTGGGGACAAGCGAAGTCTAAGCTTGGGGGAGTTGATACGTCCATTTTGCATCACTATCTATATCATAATTTACTGTTATTCATTGATATATTTCATATTAAGAGATGATACTTATGTTATTTCATCTGTTTTTGCATGGTTGATGACTTTTGGAGCATGGACCGCTGCAGACAGGATTCTGATGGAAAAGGTGTTGTTTGGAGGCAAAATTTGTGAAGATCAGAAAATCCGGGACAATACATGGAAAATTCTATTTTTCCAGAAGACGAAGATTGCCAGAAGGGAAAGTGGAGATGGGCCACAGGGGGTCCACACCACCCCCTGGCGCGGGCAGCCCTAGGCCGCGCTAGCAGGTGGTGTGGCTGCCCTGGCCCACTCTAGGCTCTCCCCTCTGACGTATATTATCCTCCCGAAACCCTAAGACTAGAGGAGCGAGCACATAAAGATTCCACCGCCTCTGCGGGGCGGAAAACACCGAGAGAGAAAGATTTCTCCGGCAGACGGAATTTTGTTGGGGGAATTCCTTACTAGAGAGGGGAGAACGTTAACCATCAACACCACCATCAAGCTGGACTTCATCGGGATCATCATCATCACCACCACCACCATCATCTCCACTTCATACTGCTGTAACAATTGGGTTGAATCTTGCATAGTTCTTAGGGGAAACTTTCCCGGTGTTGATTACTCCCTGTAGTTGATGCTATTGAGTGAACCATTGAATTATCGTTTATGTTCAGATTGTTACACATCATTATTTCATCTCTAATCATGATCCATATGATGTCTTGTGAGTAGTTCGTTTTGTTCTTGAGGACATGGGAGAAGTCATGTTGTTAGTAGTGGAATTGCGTTGAGGAAGATTCAATGGTTTGATATTTAAGTTGTGGTGTATTTCTTCTAGTGGTGTCATGTGAACTTCGACTACATGACACTTCACCTATATGGGCCTAGGGCAATGCATTGTGTATTTGGCTACTAATCATAGGGGTTGCCGGAATGACAGAAACATGAACCCCCGTTAGGAAACCTTTGCACAAGGGACGTCAGGGTCTTAGAGTTTAAAGCTATGGTTAGGTTTCTACCTTAATTACTTTCTTGTACTTGCGGATGCTTGTGATACATTGCAAATGTATCTATAATTTTTGATGTTCCATGCTTGGTTTTATCCACTTTCTTGTGTTTTGTTCCAACTTTGGAGTACTTTTCATATGATTTCTTGGACTAACCTATTAACAAGAGCCACAGTGCCAGCTGCCTATTTTCTGCTGTTTTTGGTTCCAGGAAAGTAAGAAAATGAATATTCTCGGAATTGGACGGGACAAAAGCCAAAGTGCCTATTTTTCCGGAAGGGATCAAGTGCCAGAATACAAGATGGAGAAGGGCTAGGGAGCCACCACACCACCTGGCCGCGTGGCCAGGCCTGGCCCGCGCCAGGGGGTGGTGTCGCCACTCCCGTCACCCTCTCGGACTCTCCTTCCGCCTATATATTGCCCTCAGGACGAAAACCCTAAGTTCCCGATCAAAAATCCATGAAAGAGTCTGTAGCCGCCGTCATCTCCATTCCTAGATCAGGAGGGATCTGAAGCTCTTCCCGGCACCCTGCCGGAGAGGGGAATTCACCCTGGAGGCCTTCTTCATCACCATGCAAGCCTCCGGTGTGATGCGTGAGTAGTTCATCCTTGGACTACGGATCCATGTAGTAGCTAGATGGCTGGTTCTCCTCCTTTGTGCTTTCATGTTTAGATCTTGTGAGCTCTGTTCATGATCAAGATCATCTATTTGTAATTCATACATCTTGTGTTTGCGGGGATCCGATGGATATTGAGATGCTATTTCAGATTGATTATTGATTCTATCATGTCTTTGTTATTTGTGATCTTGCATGCTTTCCGTTGTTAGTAGCTATCTTGGCCAAGTAGATGCTAGCAACTCCAAGAGTTAGTATTTATGCTCGATAGTGGGTTCATGCCTCTGGTAATCTGGGGAAGTGATAGAA
Organism: Avena sativa; assembly: GCA_916181665.1. Classification (NCBI taxonomy): domain Eukaryota; kingdom Viridiplantae; phylum Streptophyta; class Magnoliopsida; order Poales; family Poaceae; genus Avena; species Avena sativa. The sequence goes on from OV702291.1 coordinate 228,770,444, forward strand.
ATCTCTAAGGTACTAGATGTGTTGTTGCTACTAGGGAGAAAACAACAATCCTTTGTTCATAGAACAATTGTATTGTTTACTTTACACGCAGTTCGTAAAGCAATAATCTGTTGCTTGCAACTTAATACTGGAGGGGGTTCGGATGATAACCTGAAGGTGGATTATTAGTCATAGATGCAGTTGGATGGCGGTCTATGTATTATGTTGTAATGCCCAATCAAGTCTCAAAGGAGTCAAGATGATTAGTATATGCATGTATTGCTTTCTTGGTGTTTGTCAATTTCCCCGCTGTAATTTGTTCACCCAGCATGTTATCTATCTTAAGGAGAGCCACCTCTAGTGAACTATGGACCCCGGTCCTTTTCTTTACATACAATCTATAAACTGTTTACTGCTTTATGTTTACTTTCTGCAAACTTTTACTTCTTTCCATTCGATACGTTTAATCCTTTGTTTTCTGCAAAACACGGTGAGATTGACAACCTCATCGCAAGTTGGGGACAAAGTTCTGTGGTTGTGTTGTGCAGGTCTCCACGTTGCTACTAGCACCTGTAGTGCGCCCTGCCAAAGCTGAGCTAGTAACACCTTTGGGGTGTTTCCTTGCTCCTACTGGTTCGATTAAACCTTGGTTTCATAACTGAGGGAAACTTGTTGCTGTGCTCATCATACCTTCCTCTTGGGGTTCCCAACGAGCTCTACATCAACCACGAGCTATCAAGCATTTTTCTGGCATCGTTGCCGGGGAGTCAAGGACATCTTCACAAGGGGAGTCCCTCATAACCAATCTCTTTACTTTGTTGTTTTTGTTTTGCTTAGTTTCTTTTTTCTATGTTTGCTTGTTTTGTTCTTTCAAAAACACAAAAAAATCAGTTTTACAAGTTTGCTTTCTTATTTGAAAAACACAAAAAAATTAGTTCATATCTTAAGTTCCCTTCATGTCTAGCCTTGCTCCAATCACTATGTCACCCGAGGAAATGATTTTCACTTTTAAATAAAGAATCGAAGAAAGTTTTAAAGAAGCTTGGTCTAGAATCTCTGATCTACATGAAAAAACTGAGCCTAAAATGACTCAAAGCTTGTTCCTTAGCAGTTTTTACCTCGGGATTGCTCTTTGCTATAGATATGCTTTAGATGTTGTTGTGGGAGGAGATTTCCTCCAATGTAATGAGGATGATGCTATTAATTCTATAAAGAAATTGATCCTCACTTACAACATGCCTAGCCAAACTGATATTTCTTTCGCAAAAATATTTGCTAGGTTGAACACTCTTGAGACTAGCACTACTAGCTTAAAAGATTGCTATAATACGCTTAGGGAGCATCACAATTATGTTCCAATAAATTCTGAACCATCAAAGTGGCTCCCTGTAGTAAAGATTGAGATAAACACTAAAACTTTTCAAGCCCGCTGCGATATCATGTCTGAATTTTGTCTTATGCCCAAAGATATTTATGAATCTTTGAATCTTTGGGAGCTTACTGAAAGAGGAAGAGAAATATCTCTTGCTAATAATGCTACCATATTACCTATTGGAATAGTTGAAGGAGTGTTTACAAAGATCCTTGGGAAAATGATTTCTACTGATTATCTTGTTATTGAATGTGAAGGAAAAGGACAAATTACGATTGGAAGGTCCCTATTAGAACTCCTTGGAGCAATAATAGATGTGGGAAAAGGGACCATGCAACTTTCTTATCCACCAAACAATCACATTTTCCCAAAGTTTAAGAATAAAAATAAGAGAGGTAAGGGCAAGAAAGTTGGTTTTAATGCTTCTTCATTTGAGAACACTTGATTCTTTCTTTGCTTCTTATGCCTAACTTAAAGGCGTTAAAGAAAAGTACTTATTGGGAGATAACCCAAAAGTTTTAGATGAGTCTTGGAAGTTATTACATCAGTAATAACTGCTCCTTATAATTTTTTTTGCTTTTTGTGCCAAGAGTAACCTCTAATGAGAGTGAAGTAATGATTGGGGAAGTTGCTGTCCCGAAACAGATTCTTGTGCTTCACCGTAAAATTTCGTGAGAGAGCTCTATATGTCGGATTGAGCTGTAATTTTTTGTGCTTCTGCCCCACGTTGTTATCTAACTTTTGTTAGTTCAACACTTTTTATTTGAGCAACAGAAGGTCTTCAAAAAAATTCGTCTTTACCTGCTGGTCTGTTTTGACAGATTTCTGCCATTTTCTGCATTTGCTTCTTGTGGGTTCATTCTTGAGTTCTTTTGGGGAATTGAGCTTTTTAAAGGAAGTGCTACAGTATATAGTGTTCTAATGGAAGTTTATTTGGTGTTAGAACTGAACCTTAAGACCTTTTATCTTAAGTGCACTAATGTTGCTAATGAGATTGTGTGAAGTTTTGTATGAAGGAAAATTTTTAGGTGTATGGAAGGAATGAGTAATGAGATGAAGGATGGACTAAAGCTCAAGCCTGGGGATGCCACGCGTGTCACCCCAAGAAATATCTAAGAAGTACAAGCGTCAAAGCTTGGGTATGCCCAAGGCATCCCCTTCTTCATCAATAAAAATTATAGGTTCCTTCCAAACGCTTCATTTTTATTGTTTCATGCACAATTGTGTTTTTCTTGGAGCGTCTTCTTTTTTGTTTTCGTTTTGGTTTTTAGTTTGCTTGGTTTGCTTAGTTTTCTGAATAAATTGGTTGGACCCCTCTTTCATACTTTGGTTTGCAAATAGTTTGGTTTGGTTTGGAAAAGAGTAGGAAAGTTCGTACTTTTGTGGTAAAAAGAGCTCGTTTTGACTATGGCCTATGCTTTGTCATGCCATGCTTGATATTGTTTGGGCTTTATGCTTAGTATTATTTGATGTAGCATGACTTGTTATAAACAATTGAGATTGCTTAATGTGCCTTGGATGAATCATGCGTTGTTTTAGCATATTAAAGCATAGTATAGTGGTATTCTCCTTTGATGCTTTATTTGGGTTGACTTGGCACATGCTCACACCATGTTATGACTATCTCAAGTCACCATAGCCTTTATGATCCTTTGGTTTTCAACTTGTAGTATCACTTTATGCTTTGATCAATGATGTTTTGTCGCACTACATGATTATGGCCATTATTGCTCTCTTAGTTTGTCGCTCCCAGTCTTTTGCTAGCCTCCACAACAAAGTATGAGTTCCACTCATGCATCCAACTCCCTAAACCAAGTTATCCCAAAGAGTCCACCATACCTACCTACTAGCTTATGCTATTCCAATTATATTCATGCTTTTGTTTACCTTCCAAATTAAACTTGTTATGAGAAAACTAGTGATTAAAGCTCTCACGAACTTGATGGCACGCTTTACTTTTTGCCTCTAATAAACTTGAACCATTGGGTCCTTGTTTGTTGCGTATATGCTTGCGCTTTATAAGTTGAAATTAGCAGAACCATGTTTCATGGGGAACGCTTTCAACATTGCACTTGTACTTTGTACCCCGTTGATATCATGTTCTTTTGCTTACGGATCCCGGCGGTGTGAAATAAAAGTGGAACTTGTAAGATCATGGAGTTTGTATGTGTGTTAGAGAAACACCTGGGCCGCTAGCCTAAGCCATGCCTAATCATGGTGGAAACTTGCAGCATCACCATAATTAGCACTCTATGAAGCATCCTCAATAAAAACCTATGAAAATAGCAAATAAAAAGATCGCTGAGATGCTCATTGTCTGCTTGCCTTGTCATTTTGATTATGGGAAAGCTCCCGTATCATGTGCAAGGGGTACCCCGTTGGCGGTTCTTAATGATACACGTATACTTACAATGAAAAGAGCTTACTCGTGACTGAAGTTGAGTAGCATGAGGATCGGTCTTCGTAAGTAAGGGGCATGAGATTTCGGTTTATAACTTGTCAAGCATATCCTCTTAGTTGTGTCACTTTAACCTTAATCACCTTCAAGATGCTTATGATAGGGGCAATGAGAGCTGAAAGCTATAAGTACCATAATTTTTGGAAGCTCTTTATGAGACTTTAATCTCTACTTCCTTTTACAAAAAGGCCTTTCTTCCACCATTATATTGAGTCTCCACCTTCTATCTTTATGCACCTACTTTGAGAGCATAGTGGCCATTCTTAGTTCTATGTGCATTGTCCCAAGACTAGTTGATTGATGCGTAACTTGATATTGCTTGTTTTAAACTATTGTATCTAGTCACTCTTATGAACTTTGAAGGTGTCCTATGCATTTATATTTGCTACTCTATTGAGGGACAAGCTGAATACTATTATGCTATGTTTTCGTTATGTGAAACAAACAAACGTCTTGCAAAGCATGTTATTCATGAATCTTTTGTTTGTGCCTTTTCATGTTACATCATAGTTTCTTTGCTTATTGCTAGAACTTTGTCTTTCATGTTATGATTGAAGTACTATGATCCCAGCTTTGAATGTTTTGCAAATACTTTGATCAAGTCTTTGATTGTGCATGTCACCTCAAAAATTATTCTTTCTTTTTATCACTTACCTACTCGAGGACGAGCACGAGTTAAGCTTGGGGATGTTGATACATTGCAAATGTATCTATAATTTTTGATGTTCCATGCTTGGTTTTATCCACTTTCTTTTGTTTTGTTCCAACTTTGGAGTACTTTTCATATGATTTCTTGGACTAACCTATTAACAAGAGCCACAGTGCCAGCTGCCTGTTTTCTGCTGTTTTTGGTTCTAGGAAAGTCAGAAAATGAATATTCTCGGAATTGGACAGGACAAAAGCCAAAGTGCCTATTTTTCCGGAAGGGATCAAGTGCCAGAATACGAGACGGAGAAGGGCCAGAGGGCGGCCACACCACCTGGCCGTGCGGCCAGGCCTGGCTCACGCCAGGGGGTGGTGTGGCCTCTCCCGACACCCCCTCGGCCACTCCTTCCGCCTATATATTGCCCTCGGGACGAAAACCCTAAGTGCCCGATCAAAAATCCACGAAAGAGTCTGTAGCCGCCGTCATCTCCATCCCTAGATCGGGAGGGATCTAAAGCTCTTCCCGGCACCCTACTAGAGAGGGGAATTCACCCTGGAGGCCTTCTTAATCACCATGCAAGCCTCCGGTGTGATGCGTGAGTAGTTCATCCTTGGACTACGGATCCATGTAGTAGTTAGATGGCTGGTTCTCCTCCTTTGTGCTTTCATGTTTAGATCTTGTGAGCTCCGTTCATGATCAAGATCATCTATTTGTAATTCATACATGTTGTGTTTGCGGGGATCTGATGGATATTGAGATGCTATTTCAGATTGATTATTGATTCTATCATGTCTTTGTTATTTGTGATCTTGCATGCTTTCCGTTGTTAGTAGTTATCTTGGCCAAGTAGATGCTAGCAACTCCAAGGGTTAGTATTTATGCTCGATAGTGGGTTCATGCCTCTGGTAATTTGGGGAAGTGACAGAAATCTCTAAGGTACTAGATGTGCTGTTGCTACTAGGGAGAAAACAACAATCCTTTGTTCATAGAACAATCGTATTGTTTACTTTACACGCGGTTCGTAAAGCAATAATTTGTTGCTTGCAACTTAATACTGGAGGGGGTTCGGATGATAACCCGAAGGTGGATTATTAGTCATAGATGTAGTTGGATGGCGGTCTATGTATTATGTTGTAATGCCCAATCAAGTCTCAAAGTAGTCAAGATGATTAGTATATGCATGTATTGCTTTCTCGGTGTTTGTTAATTGCCCCGCTGTAATTTGTTCACCCAGCATGTTATCTATCTTAAGGAGAGCCACCCTAGTGAACTATGGATCCCGGTCCTTGTCTTTTACATACAATCTATAAACTGTTTCTGCTTTGTGTTTACTTTCTGTAAACTTTTACTTCTTTCCATTCGATACGTTTAATCCTTTGTTTTCCGCAAAACACGGTGAGATTGACAACCTCATCGCAAGTTGGGGACAAAGTTCTATGGTTGTGTTGTGCAGGTCTCCACGTTGCTACTAGCACCGGTAGTGCGCCCTGCCAAAGCTCAGCTAGTAACACCTTTGGGGTGTTTCCTTGCTCCTACTGGTTCGATTAAACCTTGGTTTCATAACTAAGGGAACCTTGCTGATGTGCTCATCATACCTTCCTCTTGGGGTTCCCAACGAGCTCTACATCAACCACGAGCCATCAGCTTGCAAGGGGTATAATCACAAGTATGTATTGGTCCTAGGAACGTCGGTACATTAGCACAGGTTCACCCACACAAGACTTAGCAAACTAAAGAAGATTAATCAACTATATGAAGCAAAAGCACTTGACGATATTCCTATGTGTCCTCGAGAACGTTTGGTCATCCTAAGTAATACAACCGGCTTGACCTTTGCTAAAGAAAGTATTGGGCCACTTGCTACATTTATCCTTATTATCTTTTATTTACTCGTACTTTATTTACTTGCATTATCAAAAACCCCTAAAAATCCGTTTGCTAAGTATTTACAGAGAATTCCTACTCCAAGCCATTTGCCAACACCTTCTGCTCCTCGTTGGGTTCGATGTTTTTCTAGAAAGAGTTCCGCTACGCCGCCACCACCAGATTCCGCAATTCGGAACTAGAAACTCCATTCTGTCACCCTGCCGAGACGGGGAATTGGAGGAGATCATCGTCATCATCATCACCATCACTTCTCCATCGACCATCCATGTTTCCCCCATCTATGAGTGAGTAATCCCCCGTTGTAGGCTATGGGGATGGTAGGGATTGGATGAGATCGTTCATGTAATGGCATCAGATTGTTAGGGCATGGTGCCTAGTATCTATTATTAGTTCTTTTTGACTTTGTTGCAACTTGTTATGCTTAATGCTTATCACTAGGGCTCGAGTGCCATGATTTCAGATCTGGACATGTTATTGATTCATTATGATAGTATTGTTTATGGTCTTACCTGCAAGTTGTATACACATATTGTTGTCCGGAACCAAATGCCCCGAAGTGACAGCAATCAGGATAACCGGAGGGAATGGCTTTGATGAGAGGATCACATGTGTTCACGGAGTGTTAATGCTTTTCTCCGGTGCTCTATTAAAAGGAGCACCTTAATTGCCAGTAGTTCCCTTGAGGCCCCGCTGCAAACGGGTTGGCAGGACAAAAGATGTTGTGCAAGTTCTCATTGCGAGCACGTATGACTATATATGGAACACATGCCTATGATTATTTAGTACTTGGATGCTTTATCTTATTTACCTGAAAATGCCCTATGTCTTGATTGCCATATGAATTGTCTTGTCCATGCAACGCCCGTCCATCCATCCCTATGCCTACCGCGCTTTAATCCTACTGTTTACTGCAATTGTTACTACTATCTTTACTTTTACTACTGCTATTACTTTGCTATTGCTACTACAAAACTGTTGCTACTGATAAACTGCTGTGAGCAAGATTGTTTCTAGGTGCAGCTGAATTGACAACTCAGTTGTAAAGGCTTATAAATATTCTTTGGCTCCCCTTGTGTCGAATCAATAAATTGGGTTTCACTTCCCTCGAAAATACTGCGATACACCCCCTATACTTGTGGGTCATCAAACATCGTGTTGTATTCCTTTTGTATCTCAATACTTGCAATGTCCGAGATCTAATCAATGACACCATCATGTCGTGTTCAATCTCGTTATCAACAAATGCTACTTGACTCGTTCCGACAAGTGATATCCTTGTGATCAAATCACACGTTGCACGGCTATTGGATACAACTTCTCTGAGTGGGCCCTCGAGTATCTTTTCTGTCACGCGGATGGACAAATCCCGCTCTTGACGCATATTGCCTCAATTGTTCCTCTGAATACCTGAACACACCTTTATGATCACCGAATCACCAGATGACGTTCGATGTTATCTAAGTATCCTCGGGTAACAGTGATTGATATAGTCGCACGGTATAAGAAATAGGACACTAAGTCTATTCTAATCATCGTGACTTGAACTTCGTGACATGATCGGTCACGATGCTTAGGTTGGGTATATCTCATCATCTCATTCTTGCAATGAGGTGACTCCATTGTCAACTGGCATAAATGCCACATGATCAGGAAACCTTGATCATCTATTGACCAATGAACCAGTGACTAGAGCTTCACCGGGAACTCCTGGTTGTTTATATATCACACGTGTTTTGATGTTTCCTTTCAATATAGATTTAACATGATATAAAACTTAGTCATAAACTTTATGAAATATGATAATAATCCATATTATTATCTTTCACTAGGGCATATTTCCAACAGATGGTTGGCCGGTACCATGCCCTGCCATTGCGGCCTTCTTGTGGAAGGCCTCACTACCTCCACAGTAGTACGTCCTCCCCAGATTCGGGTTATACCGGCTTGTGATTTATAAATGTGAGGTCCAGGGATTACACTTTGCGGGAGGCAACCCAGTTTGTTTTCTTTTGGATTTTCTTTTTGCACTCTTGTTGTAGCAAGAAAGTTTTATTTTGGTTTTCTTTCTGGATTTTTCAATAAAGTACCAAGTTGAACCCATTTGGATGTTTTAAAGTTGACAAAACATTTGGAGCAGAAAATTCCTACACGAACTCTTTTCAGTAAAAAAACTCTGATTTTTTCTGTAACTCTGATTGCACTCGTATTTATACTGTAGTTACAAATTTTCATCCTTTATATGCACAAAAATTGGAAAAAAATCCTAACATGTTTAATTGGGGGAAATAAAAGCATTCTGCAACTATTATTTTTCTTATCACAACTATTATCACAATCTTTGTGCCCACTAATGTCACCCCGTAGAAAAGAAATGGGAGAAAGTTTTGTGGTGAAGTTTTTTGACAGGGAATGGAGGAACACCACACCAAGAGCTATCCAAGAATGGTGAAGACCATAAGCTTGGGGATGCCCAAGGTATCCCACTGGACTACAAAACTCTCGGTTTGCAAACCTCTAAACTTTGTTTTTTGAGCAACATAGAATTGATCATAGAAAATTTAGAGTGTCTTCGTATAGTGTCATGTCTAGTTTTGCTTGATATGCATGGAAATAAATAGGACCAATATGATAGATATTTTGCATGTCCAGGAAAGAGCTACCAAAACAAACTATCCCATGAATGAATGCCATGTTTGAATGAATGACATGTTTGATTGAATGCCTTGCTCAAAATAGAAAAGGGGGGGAAATCAAACTATGCATGTTATTGCTTTAGGTTGGATTGTTCATATGCTTTATGGAGTAATAACTTACAAGTGTATCATCTTGTGCTAGTTCTTATATTCAACAAAAATGGTGCTCAATGCTTATATTGTCTTCTAGAAATGACTTAGTACTATGGGCACTTTGCATTCTTGTAGAAGGTCAAATGGTTACCATTGCTAGCCCCACCATATTGAAACAACCTTTTTTAGCAAAAAAAACTCAGCATTTATATAGGAAACACCTACCCAAATAGCTCAAGCTATATCCTAAAGTATACTATCATGTGTGAGTCATTATTTAGCTTCCAAACACTATTATTATGGGTATGAGTGACATGGAGAATTTAGTCGTGGGGTGACCACGAACTCATTGGGCATAGAGTACCCCTTCCCAAAAAGTAATAAGAGGATGCATACGCTAAAACATGAGGCCAAAAACCCTCCATAGAAGGGGTACCATCGCTAAGATGAGGGTAAAAACCCTCCAAATATTTATATGATATAAAAAGGTGAGAAGAGTGAGTACGCAAAGGCTAGGCCTTCCCAAAAATCAAAACAAGAAAAAAGTGATATAGAAATAAAAAAGAGAGAGGAAAGAAGCAAAAAGTGCCAAAACAAGAATGCCAAAAAGAATCATGTAATGAGGGGCAATGGAACCAAACACTAATGATTTACTATGCTTAAACCATAAACTTAATGGACAGTGTTTGGAAGTAGATTATGTCTCACATATGATATTCCCTACTTGCCAGCCATACACTCTCTCTAACCTCCTTTGCCAAATATTCTAACCATAGGACTGCCACTATATATATACTTTTATCTATGCGAAGAATGCTCCATTGCCTCATAGTACTATATGCATTTGTGTTAGTCAATATGAATATTATGTTATCAAGTATGATATTATAAGAAGTATCACTTTATGCTATGCTTGCTTGTTGTTATTCTCTAAACAAATGAACTGTTTAACTTTTTGTGATACTTGGTAGTGAAAATAAGAACCAAACTCCGAAGCCCATGTTAGTTTTATCACCTTCATGCTCGAGGACAAGCATAGGTTAAGCTTGGGGATGTTGATGCATGTAAAATGCATACATGAACTTTGTAGTTTTTTTATATGAATTCTCACATATTTGCTACATATATGATGTTATATCCATGTTTTACATTGATTTATGGGGATTTACCAATGATCCCCTTTATTTTGGTTATAACTCTGTAGGACAGGAAAACCCTGTTTTGTGTATTTTTACCTTTCAGGGACCTAAACAAAGTCAAATGGAGCTAGGATTTCGGGATCTTGAATATTTCATCAAGAGAAGCACCTGGAGCACCTGGACCTACCAGATGGACTAGGAGACCCAAGATGGACCAGGTGGCACGCCAAGTAAGGGTGGACGCGCCACCTAGTCTCTTTTCCTCCTCGGTCGTCGGTTTTCTTCGATCTTTCGCTCACCGCCTCCGTATGACCTAAAACCCTCTATATAAAGGTCCCTCAGGAGTTCCTTGAGGGAGGCTCCGTAGAAACACCAAAACACCAAAATAGAGGCAGAACCAGCGAGATTGGAGGGGGAAACTCCGCCAGAGCCGCTGCCGGAGGGATCTCAACCTTCTCCAACATATCCACCATCATCACCATGATGAAGAGGGAGTAGTCCACCTCTGGACTATGGGTTTGTGGCATTAGCTTGATCTATTTATCTCGCGTTCTTCATAGATCTAGTACCATATGAGCTGCCCAACATGATTATGGTCATATATGTAATTCCTATGTGGTGGATCTTTATTCTATGATTTTATATATGAGATTGGAACCTATTATGTGTAAGATGTATTGATAAATGCATATCCCGTATACCGTTCTTAAGTACTTGTTCTAATCCAACTTGTATGCAAGGACATGTGTGGGGAGAAGTGTGTATTAGATAAAGTAGCATGGTGGTAGTTATTGAATAGTGACAGCAAATTCAAGATCTACTATGGTATTTACCTTTATTTTGCTGCCTCACTAGGGATAAGGTGAATTCATGTGTTATAATTATCTTGTGACAGCTAGATAATCTTTTTTGGTCAAGGTAGCATATTTGTGATTCAAACATCATGTCAAATTACTTAAGGCTATACTATGTTGATTCTTAATTCAAGATTGCTTGGAGTTTTCCCTTTCTTGAGGAGAATAAAAGAGACTAGATGAACATTCGAGCTTCGCCTTGCCTTCTGCATGGCATTGCACAGTGTTAGTGGTGGAGCTATGCATAGCCCAGGAGGGCCTCCGCCCCTTGATACATTGCAAATGTATCTATAATTTTTGATGTTCCATGCTTGGTTTTATCCACTTTCTTGTGTTTTGTTCCAACTTTGGAGTACTTTTCATATGATTTCTTGGACTAACCTATTAACAAGAGCCACAGTGCCAGCTGCCTGTTTTCTGCTGTTTTTGGTTCTAGGAAAGTCAGAAAATGAATATTCTCGGAATTGGACAGGACAAAATCCAAAGTGCCTATTTTTCCGGAAGGGATCAAGTGCCAGAATACGAGATGGAGAAGGGCCAGAGGGCGGCCACACCACCTGGCCGTGCGGCCAGGCCTGGCTCACGCTAGGGGGTGGTGTGGCCAGCCCAGGCACCCCCTTGGCCTCTCCTTCCGCATATATATTGCCCTCGGGATAAAAACCCTAAGTACCCAATCAAAAATCCACAAAAGAGTCTGTAGCCGCCGTCATCTCCATCCCTAGATCGGGAGGGATCTGAAGCTCTTCCCAGCACCCTGCCGGAGAGGGGAATTCACCCTGGAGGCCTTCTTCATCACCATGCAAGCCTCCGGTGTGATGCGTGAGTAGTTCATCCTTGGACTACGGATCCATGTAGTAGCTAGATGGCTGGTTCTCCTCCTTTGTGCTTTCATGTTTAGATCTTGTGAGCTCCGTTCATGATCAAGATCGTCTATTTGTAATCATACATGTTGTGTTTGCGGGGATCCGATGGATATTGAGATGCTATTTCAGATTGATTATTGATTCTATCATGTCTTTGTTATTTGTGATCTTGCATGCTTTCCGTTGTTAGTAGTTATCTTGGCCAAGTAGATGCTACCAACTCCAAGAGTTAGTATTTATGCTCGATAGTGGGTTCATGCCTCTAGTAATCTGGGGAAGTGACAGAAATCTCTAAGGTACTAGATGTGCTATTGCTACTAGGGAGAAAACAACAATCATTTGTTCATAGAACAATCGTATTTTTTACTTTACACGCAGTTCGTAAAGCAATAATCTGTTACTTGCAACTTAATACTGGAGAGGGTTCGGATGATAACCTGAAGGTGGATTATTAGTCATAGATGCAGTTGGATGGCGGTCTATGTATTATGTTGTAATGCCCAATCAAGTCTCAGAGGAGTCAAGATGATTAGTATATGCATGTATTGCTTTCTCGGTGTTTGTCAATTGCCCCGCTGTAATTTGTTCACCCAGCATGTTATCTATCTAAGGAGAGCCAGCTCTAGTGAACTATGGATCCCGGTCCTTGTCTTTTACATACAATCTACAATCTTTTACTGCTTTGTGTTTACTTTCTGCAAACTTTTACTTCTTTCCATTCGATATGTTTAATCCTTTGTTTTCCACAAAACACGGTGAGATTGACAACCTCATCGCAAGTTGGGGACAAAGTTCTGTGGTTGTGTTGTGCAAGTCTCCATGTTGCTACTAGCACCGGTAGTGCGCCCTGCCAAGGCTCAGCTAGTAACACCTTTGGGGTGTTTCCTTGCTCCTACTGGTTTGATTAAACTTTGGTCTCATACTGAGGGAAACTTGCTGCTTTGCTCATCATACCTTCCTCTTGGGGTTCCAAACGAGTTCTACATCAACACCGCCAACAAGCATTTTTCTAGGCGCCGTGCATTGAGCCATCAAGCATTTTTCTGGCGCCGTTGCCGGGGAGTCAAGGACATCTTCACAAGGGGAGTCCCTCATAACCAATCTCTTTACTTTGTTGTTTTTGTTTTGCTTAGTTTCTTTTTTTCTTTGTTTGCTTGTTTTGTTCTTCAAAAACACAAAAAAAATAGTTTTACTAGTTTGCTTTCTTATTCAAAAACACGCAAAAAATTAAGTCTCCTTTAGTTGTCACCTCTTCCTTAGCTCACCATGTTGATCCCTACATTCACCCTGAAAGACCTTCCAATTGGTAGTGGTTCTATAATTGGGAAAGATAACATTGAAGAATTCTTTAATCATGTTAGTAAGCATGAAGATACTGAGGATAGATCCCTTGTACAACTTGCTCCAAACTATGAGATTGCTGCAGCTTCTTTAATTCACATGTTAGAAGCTAGGTTTGTTAATCTCAACCCCTTAATGCAAGTAATGTTTCTTAAGCTTAAGGAAATTGAAGACCCTGAAAAGAGGGATTTTATACTAGAAACTTTGTTTAAGGAGTTCTATGATGTTGCCAAGGAAGCTAGAAAAGTTTTTGAATGTTTCAATATGCTAGGCTCATGTGTAGATGTTGTTGGTACACGAGAAAAGATGAACAAAACCGAACCAAATGGGGAGGAACCTAAGATACCTATACCCTTTAAACTAGTAGCAATACATGATGTCATAGAAAAGAATCTTGATTGGATTGTTCCTGCAAACCCTTTTGATGAGAATAGTGAACCTAAGAGCATTAAGAGAGGATCCTCTAGAACTTATTTGGATGATATACCTTGCCTTGTTGAAAATATTTCTGGTATTGATCTTAATGCTTCTTCATTTGAGAACACTTGATTCTTTCTTTGCTTCTTATGCCTAACTTAAAGGCGTTAAAGAAAATTACTTATTGGGAGATAACCTAAAAGTTTTAGATGAGTCTTGGAAGTTATTACTTCAGTAATAACCGCTCCTTATCCTTTTTATTTGCTTTTTGTGCCAAGAGTAACCTCTAATGAGAGTGAAGTAATGATTGGGAAAGTTGCTGTCCCGAAACAGATTTTTATGCTTCACCGTAAACATTCGTGAGAGAGCTCTGTATGTCGGATTGAGATGTAATTTTTTTCTTCTACCCCAGGTTGTTATCTAACATTCATTAGTTCAACACTTTTTGATTTGAGCAACATAAGCTCTTCGAAAAAATCATCTTTACCTGCTGGTCTGTTTTGACAGATTTCTGCCATTTTCTGCATTTGCTTCTTGTGGGTTCCTTTTTGAGTTCTTTTGGAGAATTGAGCTTTTTGAGGGAAGTGCTACAGTAGCTAGTGTTCTAATGGAAGTTTATTTGGTGTTAGAACTGAACCTTAAGACTTATTTATCTTAAGTGCACTAATGTTGCTAATGAGATTGTGTGAAGTTTTGTATGAAGGAAAATTTTCAGGTGTATGGAAGGAATGAGTAATGAGATGAAGGATGGACTAAAGCTCAAGCTTAGGGATGCCACGCGTGTCACCCCAATAAATATCCAAGAAGTACAAGCGTCAAAGCTTGGGGATGCCCAAGGCATCCCCTTCTTCATCAATAAAAATTCCAGGTTTCTTCCAAACGCTTCATTTTTATTGTTTCATGCACAGTTGTGTTGTTCTTGGAGCGTCTTCTTCTTTGTTTTTGTTTTGGTTTTTAGTTTGCTTGGTTTGCTTAGTTTTCTGAATAACTTGGTTGGACCCCCTCTTTCATACATTGGTTTGCAAATAGTTTGGTTTGGTTTGGAAAAGAGTAGGAAAGTTCAGGCTTATGTGGTAAAAAGAGCTTGTTTTTTACTGTGGCCTATGCTTTGTCATGCCATGATTGATATTGTTTTGGCTTTATGCTTAGTATTCTTTGCTGTAGCATGACTTGTTATAAACAATTGAGATTGCTTAATGTGCCTTGGATGAATCATGCTTTGTTTTAGCATATTAAAGCATAGTATAGTGGTATTCTCCTTTGATGCTTTATTTGGGTTGACTTGGCACATGCTCACACCATGTTATGACTATCCAAAGTCACCATAGCATTTATGATCCTTTAGTTTTCAACTTGTAGTATCACTTTATGCTTTGATCAATGATGGTTTGTCGCTCTGCATCATTATGGCCATTATTGCTCTCTTAGTTTGTTGCTCCCAGTCTTTTGCTAGCCTCCACAACAAAGTATGAGTTCCACTCATGCATCCAAATCCCTAAACCAAGTTATTCCAAAGAGTCCACCATACCTACCTACTAGCTTATGCTATTCCAAGTATATTCATGCTTTTGTTTACCCTCCACTTGTTATGAGAAAACTAGTGATTAAAGCTCTCACGAACTTGATGCCACACTTTACTTTACTTGCCCTTAATAAACTTGAACCATTGTGTCATCTATGTTGTATATGCTTGCACTTATTTGTTGGGAATTAGCAGAACCATGCTTTCATGGGGAACGCTTTCAACATTGCACTTGGTACTTGTACCTAGTTGATATCATGCTCTTTTGTATATGGATGTCGTCGGTGTGAAATGAAAGGGGAGCTTGTAAGTCCATGGAGTTATGTATATGTGTTAGAGAAACGCCTGGGCCGTTGGTCTAATCCATGCTGACATGGTGGAAACCTGCAGCGTAACCATAATGAGCTGTCTATGAAGCATTCTTCTTATAAAAAAAGAGTCCTATATTGAGAAAAAAAGAGAAAAGAAAAAAAGAGATACTATGAAAAGAGGAAAGAGAGAAAAAAAGCACCATATTCCCATGGTAAATAAGAAGAATGCTAAGATGCTCATTGTCTGCTTGCCTTGTCATTTTGATATGGGGATTCTTCCGTATCATCGGGCAAGGGGTACCCCGTTGGCGGTTCTCTATGATCCACATGTACTTACGATGACAAGAACTTACCGGTGACTAAACTTGAGTAGCATGAGGAGCGGCCCTCATATACAAGGGACATGAGATTTCTGACTTATACTTCGTCAAGCATGTACACCATAGTTTGTTCAGTTTAACCTTAATCACTTCAAGATGCTTATGATAGGGGCAATGAGAGTTGAAAGCTATAAGTACCATAATTTTTGGAAGCTCTTTATGAGACTTGAATCCCTACTTCCTTTTACAAAAGGCCTTTCTTCCACCATTATATTGAGTCTCCACCTTCTATCTTTATGCACTTACTTTGAGAGCATAGTGGCCATTCTTAGTTCTATGTGCATTGTCCCAAGACTAGTTGATTGATGCATACTTTGATATTGCTTGTTTTAAACTATTGTATCTAGTCACTCTTATGAACTTTGAAGGTGTCCTAGGCATTTATATTTGCTACTCTATTGAGGGACAAGCTAAATACTAGTATGCTATGTTTTCTTTATGTGAAACAAACAAATGTCTTGGAAAGCATTGTTATTCATGAATCTTTTGTTTGTGCATTTTCATGTTGCTTCATAGTTTCTTTGCTTATTGCTAGAACTTTGTCTTTCATGTTATGATTGAAGTACTATGATCCCATCTTTGAATTTTTTGCAAATACTTTGATCAAGTCTTTGATGGTGCATGTCACCTCAAAAATTATTCTTTCTTTTTATCACTTACCTACTCGAGGACGAGCAGGAGTTAAGCTTGGGGATGTTGATACATTGCAAATGTATCTATAATTTTTGATGTTCCATGCTTGGTTTTATCCACTTTCTTGTGTTTTGTTCCAACTTTGGAGTACTTTTCATATGATTTCTTGGACTAACCTATTAACAAGAGCCACAGTGCCAGCTGCCTCTTTTCTGCTGTTTTTGGTTCCAGGAAAGTCAGAAAATGAATATTCTCAGAATTGGACGAGACAAAAGCCAAAGTGCCTATTTTTCCGGAAGTGATCAAGTGCCAGAATACGAGACGGAGAAAGTCCAGAGGGCGGCCACACCACCTGGCCACGCGGCCAGGCCTGGCCCATCCAGGGGGTGGCGTGGCCAGCCCAGGCACCCCCTCGGCCTCTCCTTCCGCCTATATATTGCCCTCGGGACGAAAACCCTAAGTACCCGATCAAAAATCCACGAAAGAGTCTGTAGTCGCTGTCATTTCCATCTCTAGATCGGGAGGGATCTGAAGCTCTTCCCGGCACCCTGATACATTGCAAATGTATCTATAATTTTTGATGTTCCATGCTCGGTTTTATCCACTTTCTTGTGTTTTGTTCCAACTTTAGAGTACTTTTCATATGATTTCTTGGACTAACCTATTAACAAGAGCCACAGTGTCAGCTGCCTGTTTTCTGCTGTTTTTGGTTCCAGGAAAGTCAGAAAATGAATATTCTCGGAATTGGACGGGACAAAAGCCAAAGTGCCTATTTCTCCGGAAGGGATCAAGTGCCAGAATACGAGACGGAGAGGGGCCAGGGGCCGGCCACACCACCTGGCCGCGCGGCTAGGCCTGGACCGTGCCAGGGGGTGGTCTGGCCGACCCTAGCACCCCCTCGGCCTCTCCTTCCGCCTATAAGTTACCCTCGGGACAAAAACCCTAGGTACCCAATCAAAAATCCATGAAAGAGTGTGTAGCCGCCGTCATCTCCATCCCTAGATCGGGAGGGATCTCAAGCTCTTCCCGGCACCCTGCCGGAGAGGGGAATTCACCCTGGAGGCCTTCTTCATCACCATGCAAGCCTCCGGTGTGATGCGTGAGTAGTTCATCCTTGGACTACGGATCCATGTAGTTGCTAGATGGCTGGTTTCTCCTCCTTTGTGCTTTCATGTTTAGATCTTGTGAGCTCCGTTCATGATCAAGATCATCTATTTGTAATTCATACATGTTGTGTTTGCGGGGATCCGATGGATATTGAGATGCTATTTCAGATTGATTATTGATTCTATCATGTCTTTGTTATTTGAGATCTTGCATGCTTTCCGTTGTTAGTAGCTATCTTGGCCAAGTAGATGCTAGCAACTCCAATAGTTAGTATTTATGCTCGATAGTGGGTTCATGCCTCTGGTAATCTGGGGAAGTGACAGAAATCTCTAAGGTACTAGATGTGTTGTTGCTACTAGGGAGAAAACAACGATCCTTTGTTCATAGAACAATTGTATTGTTTACCTTACATGCAGTTCGTAAAGCAATAATCTATTGCTTGCAACTTAATACTGGAGGGGGTTCGGATGATAACCTGAAGGTGGATTATTAGTCATAGATGCAGTTGGATGGCGGTCTATGTATTATGTTGTATTGCCCAATCAAGTCTCAAAGGAGTCAAGATGATTAGTATATGCATGTATTGCTTTCTCGGTGTTTGTCAATTGCCCCGCTGTAATTTGTTCACCCAGCATGTTATCTATCTAAGGAGAGCCACCTCTAGTGAACTATGGACCCCGGTCCTTTTCTTTACATACAATCTATAAACTGTTTACTGCTTTATGTTTACTTTCTGCAAACTTTTACTTCTTTCCATTCGATACGTTTAATCCTTTGTTTTCCGCAAAACACCGTGAGATTGACAACCTCATCGCAAGTTGGGGACAAAGTTCTGTGGTTGTGTTGTGCAGGTCTCCACGTTGCTACTAGCACCGGTAGTGCGCCCTGCCAAAGCTCAGCTAGTAACACCTTTGGGGTGTTTCCTTGCTCCTACTGGTTCGATTAAACCTTGGTTTCATAACTGAGGGAAACTTCTTGATGTGCTTATCATACCTTCCTCTTGGGGTTCCCAACGATCTCTACATCAACCACGAGCCATCAACACTTTTCTGGGCGCCGTGCATTGAGCCATCAAGCGATTGTCTGGCGCCGTTGCCGAGGAGTCAAGGACATCTTCACAAGGGGAGTCCCTCATAACCAATCTCTTTACTTTGTTGTTTTTGTTTTGCTTAGTTTCTTTTTGCTTTGTTTGCTTGTTTTGTTCTTCAAAAAACACAAAAAAATTAGTTTTGCTAGTTTGCTTTCTTATTTGAAAACCCAAAAAAATGACTACACTTGAGAACACTAAGTTGTGTGACTTCACTAGCACCAACAACAATGATTTTATGAGCACACCTATTGCTCCACCTATGGCTGAAAATACTTTCTTTGAAATAAAACCTGCTTTGCTCAATCTTGTTATGAGAGAACAATTTTCTGGTATTGGTAATGAAGATGCTGCTTCCCATCTAAATAACTTTGTTGAACTTTGTGAGATGCAAAAGCATAAGGATATAGATGGTGATATTATTAAGCTAAAATTGTTTCCTTTCTCTTTGAGAGGAAAAGCTAAAGAGTGGTTCAGTTCCTTAACTATGAATAGTATTGATTCTTGGACTAAGTGCAAAGATGCTTTTATTGGAAAA
Source organism: Avena sativa (assembly GCA_916181665.1). Classification (NCBI taxonomy): domain Eukaryota; kingdom Viridiplantae; phylum Streptophyta; class Magnoliopsida; order Poales; family Poaceae; genus Avena; species Avena sativa. Next base: position 228,789,764 of record OV702291.1, read on the forward strand.
TACTATCCTCCTGCTAAGATTATATCTATGAGAAGTGAAATAATGAAGTTTAAACAACTTGATAATGAGCATGTTGCTCAAGCTTGGGAAAGAATGAAATCTTTGGTAAAGAATTGCCCCACTCATGGACTAACTGCTTGGATGATCATCCAAACTTTTTATGCAGGATTGAACTATTCTTCAAGGAACCTATTGGATTCTGCTGCTCGAGGTACCTTGATGACCATCACTTTGGGTGCTGCAACAAAACTTTTGGACAATATGATGGTTAATTATTCTAAATGGCATACTGAGAGAGCTCCACAAGGTAAGAAGGTAAATTCTGTTGAGGAAACCTCCTCCTTGAGTGATAAGATTGATATAATTATGTCTATGCTTGTTAATGGGAAAGCCCATATTGATCCAAATAATGCTCCTTTAGCCTCTTTGGTTGCTCAAGAAGAGCAAGTTGATGTGAACTTCATAAGAAATAACAACTTTGGCAACAATGCTTATAGGAACAATTTTGGTAACAACAATTATAAACCTTATCCTCCCAACAATGGTAATGCTTATGGAAATTCTTACAACAATAATAAGAGTGCTCCCTCTGAACTTGAAGTTATGCTTAAAGAGTTTATTAGTAAACAAACTGCTTTCAATAAAACTATTGAGGAAAAACTCTCTAATGCTGAAAGAAATATAACATCTTTGGTTGAAGCTCAATCTTCTTTGAATAAAATGGCTGCTAAACCTGAAACTAATGAGAATCCCTTTGCAGCTACTAATGCCATACAAGTAAGAATTGATGAAAATGTTAGACTATTAGCTGAATTACATGCTAAGTGGGAAAGAGAAGATGAAATTGCTAGAAACATTAGTGTTTCTACTATTATCACCACTAGTGTTGAGGCTAGTAATAGTTCTACTACTTTGGATGATAAGTATGGTTTTGATCTTGATGGTTGCAATATCTCTGAAGTTATTAAGTTCCTACAAAAGCTTGCTAAAAGTCCTAATGCTAGTGCTATGAACATGGCTTTTACAAAACACATTACTGATGCTCTCATAAAGATTAAGGAAGAAAAGATGAAACATAAAGCTTCTATTCCTATAAAACAAGAGGATGGTTGGGAACCCATCATTAATATGAAAGTGAATGACTTTGATTTCAAAGCTTTGTGTGATCTTGATAGTAGTGTTTCTATTATGCCTAGAAGGATTTATGATATGCTTGATTTGCCTCCTCTTGAAGATTGTTATTTGAATGTCCCACTTGATGATAATGCTAAAAATAAACTCATGGGGACTCTTAATGATGTTCTTATTATGGTTAATGATTCCTATATCCCCGTTGATTTCTATGTTTTGGATGTTGAATACAATGCTTCTTGTCCTATTACTTTGGGAAGACCTTTTCTTAGAACTGTTGGTGCCATCATTGATATGAAAGAAGGCACCATTAAATATCAACTCCCACTCAAGAAAGGTATAGAACACTTCCCTATAAAGAGAGAAAAGATTTCTTTTGCTTCTCCTATGAAAACAAAATTTGGTCTTAATGCTTCTTCATTTGAGAACACTTGATTCTTTCTTTGCTTCTTATGCCTAACTTAAAGGCGTTAAAGAAAATTACTTGTTGGGAGATAACCCAAGAGTTTTAGATGAGTCTTGTAAGTTATTACCTCTGTAATAACCTCTCTTTATCCTTTTTATTTGCTTTTTGTGTCAAGAGTAACCTCTAATGAGAGTGAAGTAATGATTGGGAAAGTTGCTGTCCCAAAACAGATTTCTGTGCTTCACCATAAAGATTCCTGAGAGAGCTATGTATGTCAGATTGAGCTGTAATTTTTTGTGCTTCTGACCCAGGTTGTTATCTAACTTTAGTTAGTTCAACAGTTCTTTATTTGAGCAACAGAAGGTCTTCGAAAAAATTCTTCTTTACCTGCTGGTCTGTTTTGACAGATTTCTACCATTTTCTGCATTTGCTTCTTGTGGGTTCCTTTTTGAGTTCTTTTGGAGAATTGAGATTTTTGAGGGAAGTGCTACAGTAGCTAGTGTTCTAATGGAAGTTTATTTGGTGTTAGAACTGAACCTTGAGACTTATTTATCTTAAGTGCACTAATGTTGCTAATGAGATTGTGTGAAGTTTTGTATGAAGGAAAATTTTCAGGTGTATGGAAAGAATGAGTAATGAGATGAAGGATGGACTAAAGCTCAAGATTGGGTATGCCACGCGTGTCACCCCAAGAAATATCCAAGAAGTACAAGCGTCAAAGCTTGGGGATGCCCAAGGCATCCCCTTCTTCATCAATAAAAATCCCAGGTTTTTTCCGAACGCTTCATTTTTATTGTTTCATGCACAATTGTGTTTTTCTTGGAGCGTCTTCTTTTTCGTTTTCGTTTTGGTTTTTAGTTTTCTTGGTTTGCTTAGTTTTCTGAATAAGTTGGTTGGACCCCCTCTTTCATACATTGTTTTGCAAATAGTTTGGTTTGGTTTGGAAAAGAGTAGGAAAATTCATACTTTTGTGGTAAAAAGAGCTCGTTTTTTACTGTGGCATATGCTTTGTCATGCCATGCTTGATATTGTTTTGGCTTTATGCTTAGTATTCTTTGCTGTAGCATGACTTGTTACAAACAATTGAGATTGCTTAATGTGCCTTGGATGAATCATTCGTTGTTTTAGCATATTAAAGCATAGTATAGTGGTATTCTCCTTTGATGCTTTATTTGGGTTGACTTGGCACATGCTCACACCATGTTATGACTTTCACAAGTCACCATAGCCTTTATGATCCTCTAGTTTTCAACTTGTAGTATCCCTTTATGCTTTGATCAATGATGTTTTGTCGCTCTGCATGATTATGGCCATTATTGCTCTCTTAGTTTGTCGCTCCCAGTCTTTTGCTAGCCTCCACAACAAAGTATGAGTTCCACTCATGCATCCAACTCCCTAAACCAAGTTATTACAAAGAGTCCACCATACCTACCTACTAGCTTATGCTATTCCAAGTATATTCTTGCTTTTGTTTACCTTTCACTTGTTATGAGAAAACTAGTGATTAAAGCTCTCACGAACTTGATGGCACACTTTACTTTTTGCCTCTAATAAACTTGAACCATTGGGTCCTTGTTTGTTGCGTATATGCTTGCGCTTTATAAGTTGAAATTATCAGAACCATGTTTCATGGGGAACGCTTTCAACATTGCACTTGTACTTTGTACCCCGTTGATATCATGTTCTTTTGCTTACGGATCCCGGCGGTGTGAAATAAAAGTGGAACTTGTAAGATCATGGAGTTTGTATGTGTGTTAGAGAAACGCCTGGGCCGCTAGCCTAAGCCATGCCTAATCATGGTGGAAACTTGCAGCATCACCATAATGAGCACTCTATGAAGCATCCTCAATAAAAACCTATGAAAATAGCAAATAAAAAGATCGCTGAGATGCTCATTGTCTGCTTGCCTTGTCATTTTGATTATGGGAAAGCTCCCGTATCATGTGCAAGGGGTACCCCATTGGCGGTTCTTAATGATACACATATACTTACAATGACAAGAGCTTACTTGTGACTGAAGTTGAGTAGCATGAGGATCGGTCTTCGTAAGTAAGGGGCATGAGATTTCGGTTTATAACTTGTCAAGCATATCCTCTTAGTTGTGTCACTTTAACCTTAACCACCTTCAAGATGCTTATGATAGGGGCAATGAGAGCTGAAAGCTATAAGTACCATAATGTTTGGAAGCTCTTTATGAAACTTAAATCCCTACTTCCTTTTACAAAAGGCCTTTCTTCCACCATTATATTGAGTCTCCACCTTCTATATATATGCACTTACTTTGAGAGCATAGTGGCCATTCTTAGTTCTATGTGCATTGTCCCAAGACTAGTTGATTGATTCATAACTTGTTATTGCTTGTTTTAAACTATTGTATCTAGTCACTCTTTTGAACTTTGAAGGTGTCCTATGCATTTATATTTGCTACTCTATTGAGGGACAAGCTGAATACTTTTATGCTATGTTTTCTTTATGTGAAACAAACAAACGTCTTGCAAAGCATAGTTATTCATGAATCTTTTGTTTGTGCCTTTTCATGTGCATCATAGTTTCTTTGCTTATTGCTAGAACTTTGTCTTTCATGTTATGATTGAAGTACTTTGATCCTAGCCTTGAATGTTTTGCAAATACTTTGATCAAGTCTTTGATGGTGCATGTCACCTCAAACATTATTTCTTTTTATCACTTACCTACTCGAGGACGAGGTGGAGTTAAGCTTGGGGATGTTGATACATTGCAAATGTATCTATAATTTTTGATGTTCCATGCTTGGTTTATCCACTTTCTTGTGTTTTGTTTCAACTTTGGAGTACTTTTCATATGATTTCTTGGACTAACCTATTAACAAGAGCCAGAGTGCCAGCTGCCTATTTTCTGCTGTTTTTGGTTCCAAGAAAGTCAGAAAATGAATATTCTCGGAATTGGACGGGACAAAAGCCAAAGTGCCTATTTTTCCGGAAGGGATCAAGTGCCAGAATACGAGACGGAGAGGGGCCAGGGGCCGGCCACACCACCTGGCCGCGTGGCCAGGCCTGGCCCGCGCCAGGGGGTGGTCTGGCCGACCCCAGCACCCCTTTGGCCTCTCCTTCCGCCTATAAGTTGCCCTCGGGACGAAAACCCTAGGTACACGATCAAAAATCCACGAAAGAGTCGGTAGCCGCCGTCATCTCCATCCCTAGATCGGGAGGGATATGAAGCTCTTCCCGGCACCCTACCAGAGAGGGGAATTCACCCTGGAGGCCTTCTTCATCACCATGCAAGCCTCCGGTGTGATGCGTGAGTAGTTCATCCTTGGACTACGGATCCATGTAGTATTTAGATGGCTAGTTTCTCCTCCTTTGTGCTTTCATGTTTAGATCTTGTGAGCTCCGTTCATGATCAAGATCATCTATTTGTAATTCATACATGTTGTGTTTGTGGGGATCCGATGGATATTGAGATGCTATTTCAGATTGATTATTGATTCTATCATGTCTTTGTTATTTGAGATCTTGCATGCTTTCCGTTGTTAGTAGCTATCTTGGCCAAGTAGATGCTAGCAACTCCAAGAGTTAGTATTTATGCTTGATAGTGGGTTCATGCCTCTGGTAATCTGGGGAAGTGACAGAAATCTCTAAGGTACTAGATGTGTTGTTGCTACTAGGGAGAAAACAACGATCCTTTGTTCATAGAACAATTGTATTGTTTACCTTACACGCAGTTCGTAAAGCAATAATATGTTGCTTGCAACTTAATACTGGAGGGGGTTCGGATGATAACCTGAAGGTGGATTATTAGTCATAGATGCAGTTGGATGGCGGTCTATGTATTATGTTGTATTGCCCAATCAAGTCTCAAAGGAGTCAAGATGATTAGTATATGCATGTATTGCTTTCTCGGTGTTTGTCAATTGCCCTGCTGTAATTTGTTCACCCAGCGTGTTATCTATCTAAGGAGAGCCACCTCTAGTGAACTATGGATCCCGGTCCTTTTCTTTACATACAATCTATAAACTGTTTACTGCTTTGTGTTTATTTTCTGCAAACTTTTACTTCTTTCCATTCGATACGTTTAATCCTTTGTTTTCCGCAAAACACGGTGAGATTGACAACCTCATCGCAAGTTGGGGACAAAGTTCTGTGGTTGTGTTGTGTAGGTCTCCATGTTTCTACTAGCACCGGTAGTGCGCCCTGCCAAAGCTCAGCTAGTAACACCTTTGGGGTGTTTCCTTGCTCCTACTGGTTCGATTAAACCTTGGTTTCATAACTGAGGGAAACTTGCTGCTGTGCCCATCATACCTTCTATTGGAGATATGCCCAAGAGGCAATAATAAAGTGGTTATTATTATATATTTATGTTTATGATAAATGTTTACATCCCATGCTATAATTGTATTAACAGGAAACATTAATACTTGTGTGTTTTGTAAACATAAAAGAGTCCCTAGTAAGCCTCTTGTTAAACTAGCTTGTTGATTAATGGATGATCATGGTTTCCTGATCATGGGCATTGGATGTCGTTAATAACAAGATCATGTCATTAGGAGAATGATGTAATGGACACACACCCATAGTAAGCATAACATAAGATCAAGTCATTAAGTTCGTTTTGCTACAAGCTTTTCAAATGCATAGTAACCTAATCCTTCGACCATGAGGTTATGTTAATCACCATCACCGGATGGGTACTTTGATGACATCAAACGCTGCTTCATAACTGGGTGGTTATAAAGGTGACATTGGGTATTCTGAAAGTATGTGTTGAAGCGCATGGACCAAGATTGGGATTTGTCCATCCATATGACGGATAGATATGCTCTGGGCCCTCTCGGTGGAATGTCATCTAGTTAGCTTGCAAGCATGTGACTAGGTCACAAGGGATGACATATCACGGAACGAGTAAAGAGTACTTATTAGTAACGAGGTAGAACTAGGTATGGAGATACCGACGATCAAACCTCGGATAAGTAGAGTATCGCGTGACAAAGGGAATTGGTTTCATATGTTAAATGGTTCTATCGATCACAAAGTCATCGTTGAGTATGTGGGAGCTGTTATGGATCTCTAGATCCCGCTAATGGTTATTGATCGGAGATGTGTCTCCATCATGTCTACATGTTCACGAACCGTAGGGTGACACACTTAAGGTTCGAAGTTGTTTTAAGTAGATATGGAATGTGCGTTGGAGACCGAATGTTGTTCGGAGTCTCGGATTGGATCCGGGACATCACGAGGAGATCCGGAATTGTCTGGGGAATAAGATTCATATATTGGGGATCATTTTCTAAGTTAGGAAATGTTCAGGAGTATTTGTATGGGGATTCTAGAAGGTTTCGGAATGTTCCGAAAGGTTCTAGAAGATTTCTTGGAGTTTACTTGAAAACCAAGAAAGGATCAAGGAATCCTTGTGTGGTAAGACAAGGATTCGTGGGGGAGTAGGACTCTCCCCCCACCTCCTTGATCCGCCGGCCAAGGGAGAGGGGAGTCCTACAAGGACTCCACCTCCCCATGGCGCCTCCCTCCTTTAAATAGAGGGGTGGAGGCACAAGCCCCCTTGCCCCTTCTATTCTCTAGATCTCAAGTTGCCTCTCTCCTCCTCCTTCCCTCTGCTCTGTCTTAGGCGAAGCCCTGCAGAATTCTCTACTCCACCACCACCACCACGCCGTCGTGCTGCTGGAATTCCGTGGAGAGATCTACTACCTCCGCTGCTCGCTGGAACGGGGAGAGGAAGGTCTGCTTCGACTCCGCACGTGTGACCGACTGCGGAAGCGCTGCCGGAACACGGCGCCGGAAGGATCGTCTACTCGATCTTGAGATCGGCAAGTGATCGACTACATCAACCACGAGATCCGATCTCGTAACGCTTTCGGGTCTACAAGGGTTAGTACAGATCTATCTCGTTGCACATGTCTAATAGGTTAGATCTTAGCTTTTATCTAGATTAGATCTGGGTTTTGTTCGTTCTTGCGGTAGAAATTTTTTGTTTTCCATGCTACGAACCCATCAGTGGTATCAGAGCCGTGTCTATGCGTAGATCTGTTGCACGAGTAGAACACAATGGTTTTGTGGGTGTTGGTGCTCGTGTTGTCTTTTGCTTTGTGTACTTTGCATCTTGCGGTATGGTGGGATGAAGCGGCTTGGGCTAACCTTACATGTCATCGCACATGAGGCTTGCTCCACAGTTGACGTGCAACTCGTATTGCACAAGTGGCTTTGCGGGTGTCTGTCTCTCCCATCATAGTATAGATCCAATCTACACTTTGCACTTGATAGCACCTGTATCAACGTTGTGGTTCAGTTTCGTAGGTAAGATCCGTTCTTATTCAAAAGCCCCAAACCACGTAAAACATGCAAAGAAAATTAGAGGTGTCTAACTTGTTTTTGCAGGGGTTTTGTGATGTGATATGGCCATCATGTGATTGTGATTATATTTGATGTATGCAATGATCCTTGTTGTAATATGGCAACCGGCAGGAGCCTAATGGTTGTCTTTAATTCTGTTAAGACCTGCGTGTCTATTCATCTTGTAATAGCCTTATTCCAAGTAGTTGTAATAGTTGCTAGTGATGATGGACAACCATGAAGCGGCGCCACTGACCTTGACGCAATGCTGGTGATGATGGAGATCATGTCCGTGCTTTGGAGATGGAGATCAAAGGCATAAGAAGAAAGGGCCATATCATATCACACTAATTATGAATTGCATGTGATGTTAATCCTTTATGCATCTTGTATTGCTTAGATCGCGACGGTAGCATTATAAGATGATCCCTCTCACTAAATATCAAGTAATAAAGTGTTCGTCCTTAGTAGGCACCGTTGCTAAGACTCGTCGTTTCGAAGCATATCGTGATGATCGGGTGTGATAGATTCTACGTGTGCATACGACGGGTGCAAGCCAGATTTGCACATGCGGATACTAAGGTTAATCTTGACGAGCCTAGCATGTACAAACATGGTCTCGGAACACGGAATACCGAAAGGTAAAGCATGAGTCATATGGATGATATGATGAACATGTTGATTGTTCGCCTTTAAAGCTACATCATCTCACGTGATGATCGGACTTGGTGTAGTGGATTTTGTTCGTGTAATCACTAAAACAACTCGAGGGATGTTGTTTTGAGTGGGAGTTCTTTTGTAATTTGGATTAGTCAAACTCAATTTATCATAAACACAATCAAAGTGAATTTGCATAGTTTGTTGTAGTCATTGGCATCCGTTCACCACCTTACGCTTAGTTATAGTTGAGATAGTAGAACTATAGAAATTCTGGATATTTGCTTTACGAACTGGTATCGTATTGTTTTGAGTGTCAATCTAAAGTTTAAAAGTCATATTGCAAAATTTCAGCAAACTCCATTTACTCTATGAAGTTTAATAAACAGTATTAAATCAAGAGTAACAATTCCAGTGTTAGTATCTAATGTATCATGTTTGCCTCCATGATTCTTGATACTCAAAAGATTGTTTTTAATATCAAGTTTATCTAAGAGCTGAAAGCAATGTTTCAGAAACCATCATATGTGAAAGGTATTGCGATATCTAAAACAATGTGTTGGTTACAACATGATAGAGTATACGTCCTCATATTTGATGAGAATTTGTGAAGATTGGAGACGCCAGTCGTCCTAATCCTCCAAAAGGTTTTGGAAAAGAAACATTATACTCGCAATTCACCTTTATAAGCTATAGCAGCTTGATCATGAAAATTGTCATGATAAGGATGAATAGAAGATGTAAGTAAAATGTTTACTACACTAAAAGATTACTAAAAATGGAATTTTGAAAGAATGCCAAACATTTGATGAAGGTGATCCACTTCAAAGTGCAAGTTCAAAGGTATTAGTATTTGACTATACACACTTTGTACTATGTGTCATGTGAATGACACCACTATTGATGTTGATAGATTCTTTAAAAAGAAAAGGAATTGTTGAAAAAGAATCTATAAAATATTTGGCAGAAAAGAAAAGATTGGAGATATCCAACTTAGGTATATAGAAGATACATGTTATGGCTGTATTCCTTGGTTGTTAAACAATGTGGTTCTGCGGTATTGGATACCGAATTGGTTGGTATGAAGTGTCATACAGGACAACACAATTCATGAACTGCAATGGCCTAAGTAACTAGCAAGAGAATATGTGATGATGTTCATCGAAAACAAACAAAGGGTTGTTGTGTTGCTCGTTAACATCAAAGCTTGCCTTCAAGATTTGTTTCAATAATTGTTATTTTGATCAGGTATTATGACGACAAAAGGTTGTTCAAATAATTACCGTATTCCATAATAGATGGATGATATACAAGTCTGGTTGGAGAAATAACGACCATAAAACTAATGCTAAAATGTCGCAAGACAAATAATTGAAAGATCACTTGCGAAGTGACATCACCGTTTAAATTATATTAGGGATACATGAAGAAACTCCATGTTGATGGATTTTTGGAGTCTTTGATTTTGATCAAATGACGCTTGTGATACTTTCCTGGAGATAATTAAAACTCCGTTCGTAGGCCAAAAGAGGAACGGACGACTAACTGATTGGAATTTGTACATATTGATGTATATAGTCCATTATGTGTAGTCGTGGGCGATGGATTTCAACTTCATATGCTTTCTCCGAAGATTTGAGTGAGTATATGTATATACCTACTCAATAAGGAAGAAGTATGAAACATTTGAAAATGTTCAAAGACTTTCAAGATGAAGTGGAAAATTATTGTAACAAGAAAATAAAAAGTTTATGATTGGATCATAAAGAAAGATGTTTGAGTTACAAGTTTAGCAAAACACCTAAGATTTGAGGAATCGTTCCATGGATTTGCATTTCCCAAAACACCATAGGAGTATGGAGTGTTCAAGATATGTAATGAAACCTTGTTTGACATGGTAAGATCAAAGGTGTCATTTATAAAACTGCCATTATATTTTAAAGATTAAAGCTTTAGTGACTACCGCTTTTACACTGAAAAGAGATCCATCGTGATCCGTTGAAATGACACCATACAAGTCATGGTTTGGGATAAAACCCAGGTTGTCCTTTCTTAAATTTTTGGTATGATAGGCATAAGTAAAATGTTTACAACCAAAGTCGGATAAGCATGTCTTTGTAGGTTATTTTGAATAACCATTGGGTATTCCTCCATAACACCGAAGACAAAATTGTTTGTCGCTTAGAGTGTCGGGTTTCTTGAGAAGGAATTTTTGGTGAAAAGTCAAGTGGGAGGACAATAGAACTTTGACAAGGTTGTTGAACCTTGGCTAATATGTGCTGAGTTGTGCAACATCGGTAAGTGTCCCGGAGGCAACAACAATGCTCATGGCTCACGTTCCTCAAAGGTTGTGGTCACAGAGATCTAAGTTCCTATTGAACCAAGTAGGTCGGGTAAGTAATCAAATGCCAAGATTTGAGAGTTAAATCATTGTTGTTTGACAATGATGAACCGACTACATGCAAATAATCAATGATGGGCCCTGACTTCGTTAAGTGGCTTGAAGCCATAAAATCCGTGATAATTCCATACACGAGAAATCAAGCTTTGAATTTGAAAGACCCTCTGGAAAGGTGCAAGACCTTACAATCGTATATGGATCTATAAAGAAATAGACATGGATGTTTCACATCTATGAAATAGTCGACATGTCAGAAAGAGTTTACGACAATGTTCAAGGAATTGACTATGATAAGATTTGATCTTTCATAGCGATATTTAGTCTGGACGGATTAATTTAGCAACCACTACATATATTTTGGTATATGGTAGTTGAACAAACAAAACAAGTTCTTCTAATAGAATGGTTACCTAGGATGTGTACATGACACGATCCAAAGGGTTTTGTTAATTCAAAGGATGCTAAAAGAGTATGCAAAATTTCAATGGTTGAAGTGAGCATCGCGGAGTTGGAATCTTCACCGTGATGAAACCGTTAAAAGGTTTAATTTCATCAGAGACGATGAAGATGTTTGCATTTTGCAAGAAATTAAGTGGGAGCGCTAAGACATATTTCTAATACATTATATGAAAGACATATTGTTGATTAGAAATGATGTATCTTTTATTAACACGGGTTAAGAATTTCATTTCGATGAAAGACTTAGGCATAACCCAAGAATTAGGCATCAATGTCTATATGGATAGATTGAGGCGCTAATATGGTTTTGCCAAATGTACATAGATAAGATGTTGAATGAGTTCAATATGGAAACAACAAGAAAGGTTCTTGACGCACGGAAAGGACTGAATCAAGATTCAAGTGTGTTGACACGAGATTCAAGTGTTTTGACACTTGGTGAAATCACAAGAATATTTTGATCAATCTTTGAGATGTACACATCCAGATATGTCCTATTCTCTAAATGTTATGAGCATATACCAGAATGACTCATAAGATGATCATTGGACAATAGTAGGGATATTCCTATGATCTTTGGAAGAACTAAAAATATATTATTTATATAGTGGTGACAAATAGTTCTTTGTAAATTGTTGCATTGATACTAGTTTTGTCACAAATTAAGTTTATCTCAATTTAAACTATGGGTGGCACAATGTAATGGAAAGGAAGTTCCATAACGGATTTGGTTGAGTACCAAAGTTAAAACATTGTGACAGATACTACAACAAAAGCCTAAGTATATGACTGCTATTGTAGCAGCAAATGAGGGCATTTGTGTCAAGTAGTTTGTTATCAAACTAGGTGTGGTTCATAGCGGGATAATACTATGAAGATACATTGTACGACAATTGTATCAACATGATTTAATCCCAAGGAACTAAAGGTCTCACCAAAGGAGCAAATTTATACAATGCCATCTCATTGGAGAATGAGTAATGCATAGAGATGCAAGGACATGCAAATACACACTGACCTGGAAGTGTCAGATTCGAAGATTATGTTTACCACTAGCAATAGTGTCTATACAACACCAGAAAGCCATAGGTGTTGAATGCACAAGTTTTAACTAGATTATTGACTCTAGTGCAAGTGGGAGACTGTTGGAGATATGCCCAAGAGACAATAATAAAGTGGTTATTATTATATCTTTATGTTTATGATAAATGTTGACATCCCATGCTATAATTGTATTAACAGGAAACATTAATACTTGTGTGTTTTGTAAACATAAAAGAGTCCCTAGTAAGCCTCTTGTTAAACTAGCTTGTTGATTAATGGATGATCATGGTTTCCTGATCATGGGCATTGGATGTCGTTAATAACAAGATCATGTCATTAGGAGAATGATGTAATGGACACACACCCATAGTAAGCATAGCATAAGATCAAGTCATTAAGTTCGTTTTGCTACAAGCTTTTCAAATGCATAGTAACCTAATCCTTCGACCATGAGGTTATGTTAATCACCATCACCGGATGGGTACTTTGATGACATCAAACGCTGCTTCATAACTGGGTGGTTATAAAGGTGACATTGGGTATTCTGAAAGTATGTGTTGAAGCGCGTGGACCAAGATTGGGATTTGTCCATCCATATGACGGATAGATATGCTCTGGGCCCTCTCGGTGGAATGTCATCTAGTTAGCTTGCAAGCATGTGACTAGGTCACAAGGGATGACATATCACGGAACGAGTAAAGAGTACTTATCAGTAACGAGGTAGAACTAGGTATGGAGATACCGACGATCAAACCTCGGATAAGTAGAGTATCGCGTGACAAAGGGAATTGGTTTCATATGTTAAATGGTTCTATCGATCACAAAGTCATCGTTGAGTATGTGGGAGCTGTTATGGATCTCTAGATCCCGCTAATGGTTATTGATCGGAGATGTGTCTCCATCATGTCTACATGTTCACGAACCGTAGGGTGACACACTTAAGGTTCGAAGTTGTTTTAAGTAGATATGGAATGTGTGTTGGAGACCGAATGTTGTTCGGAGTCTCGGATTGGATCCAGGACATCACGAGGAGATCCGGAATTGTCTGGGGAATAAGATTCATATATTGGGGATCATTTTCTAAGTTAGGAAATGTTCAGGAGTATTTGTATGGGGATTCTAGAAGGTTTCGGAATGTTCCGAAAGGTTCTAGAAGATTTCTTGGAGTTTACTTGAAAACCAAGAAAGGATCAAGGAATCCTTGTGTGGTAAGACAAGGATTCGTGGGGGAGTAGGACTCTCCCCCCACCTCCTTGATCCGCCGGCCAAGGGAGAGGGGAGTCCTACAAGGACTCCACCTCCCCATGGCGCCTCCCTCCTTTAAATAGAGGGGTGGAGGCACAAGCCCCCTTGCCCCTTCTATTCTCTAGATCTCAAGTTGCCTCTCTCTTCCTCCTTCCCTCTGCTCTGGCTTAGGCGAAGCCCTGCATAATTCTCTACTCCACCACCACCACCACACCGTCGTGCTGCTGGAATTCCGTGGAGAGATCTACTACCTCCGCTGCTCGCTGGAACAAGGAGAGGAAGGTCTGCTTTGCCTCCGCACGTGTGACCGACTGCGGAAGCGCTGCCGGAACGCGGTGCCGGAAGGATCGTCTACTCGATCTTGATATCGGCAAGTGATCGACTACATCAACCACGAGATCCGATCTCATAACGCTTTCGGGTCTACAAGGGTTAGTACAGATCTATCTCGTTACACATGTCTAATAGATTAGATCTTGGCTTTTATCTAGATTAGATCTGGGTTTTGTTCGTTCTTGCGGTAGAATTTTTTTGTTTTCCATGCTACGAACCCATCACCTTCCTCTTGGGGTTCCCAACGAGCTCTACATCAACCACGAGCCATCAACACTTTTCTAGGCGCCGTGCATTGAGCCATCACACCCTGCCGGAGAGGGGAATTTACCCTGGAGGCCTTCTTCATCACCATGCAAGCCTCCGGTGTGATGCGTGAGTAGTTCATCCTTGGACTACGGATCCATGTAGTTGCTAGATGGCTGGTTTCTCCTCCTTTGTGCTTTCATGTTTAGATCTTGTGAGCTCCGTTCATGATCAAGATCATCTATTTGTCACCATACATGTTGTGTTTGCGGGGATCCGATGGATATTGAGATGCTATTTCAGATTGATTATTGATTCTATCATGTCTTTGTTATTTGAGATCTTGCATGCTTTCCGTTGTTAGTAGCTATCTTGGCCAAGTAGATGCTAGCAACTCCAAGAGTTAGTATTTATGCTCGATAGTGGGTTCATGCCTCTGGTAATCTAGGGAAGTGACAGAAATCTCTAAGGTACTAGATGTGCTGTTGCTACTAGGGAGAAAACAACAATCCTTTGTTCATAGAACAATCATATTGTTTACTTTACACGCAGTTCGTAAAGCAATAATCTGTTGCTTTCATTAATACTGGAGGGGGTTCGGACGATAACCTGAAGGTGGATTATTAGTCATAGATGCAGTTGGATGGCGGTCTAGATATTATGTTGTAATGCCCAATCAAGTCTCAGAGGAGTCAAGATGATTAGTATATGCATGTATTTCTTTCTCGGTGTTTGTCAATTTCCCCGCTGTAATTTGTTCACCCAGCATGTTATATATCTAAGGAGAGCCAGCTCTAGTGAACTATGGATCCCGGTCCTTGTCTTTTACATACAATCTACAATCTTTTACTGCTTTGTGTTACTTTCTACAAGTTTTACTTCTTTCCATTCGATACGTTTAATCCTTTGTTTTCCGCAAAACACGGTGATATTGACAACCTCATCGCAAGTTGGGGACAAAGTTCTATGGTTGTGTTGTGCAGGTCTCCATGTTGCTACTAGCACCGGTAGTGCGCCCTGCCAAAGCTCAGCTAGTAACACCTTTGGGGTGTTTCCTTGCTCCTACTGGTTCGATTAAACCTTAGTTTCATACTGAGGGAAACTTGTTGCTGTGCTCATCATACCTTCCTCTTGGGGTTCCCAACGAGCTCTACATCAACACCGCCAACAAGCATTTTTCTGGGCGTCGTGCATTGAGCCATCACCCCTAGCCCAAGAATTTTTGACTAATACCCCTTCTTATTTGACAATTTTTGACCAAAAATAGCCTATATTTATCCCATTTGCCCCCCAATAGCGGCCCAAAGTGTCTCCTTGGCCCATTTGCCCCCCAACTACTTGGCCCAAGCTCCACCACTGTGCTGTGTGGATGTCTTGATTGGTACTGGCCTATGTTTTTAGTGTCAAGTGTCCATGGAGGAGCCTTCTCGATCACCACTTGCTTCTCATGCATAATGTCACATGCACAGTCTACCAGAGGATATAATACAATTGCACAACTATTACAGCTAGTATAGTTATCATGGTAATCAATGAACATAACACATTACTACAGGCTCCTATTCATAGCTCTAATAAACATAGCTTTTTTTGAGAGAGAAAAATCTCAAGTAAAACTTGCATAGCCCCAACAACTGCACCAGTTCATCGATATACTCTGGCCTCTGTCCCTCCAACTCTTATAGTCCATACTCGTCTCCAAAACCAACATAAAATAGCTATGACTAGATTTGGTTGTTGAGCTCCACCTTCCTATTAGCTTGATCCATCATCTCCTGATATGTTTTACCCTTACCAGCTCCTGAATGTTCTGAGATAACTTATCTAGCCTATGAATTCCAGGTTAAATGAGTCCACTAAAGACACCCTAATCAAGCAAGAACTATGAATTATGTTGCTCGCTCTAACTTGGTACCCCATGGACATAAAATGGAACATTGTCCATGGGTCACCTTGTTAGATGGCATCTTCAAGATCCTACCCTCTTTTCTTGTTGTTGAATTGAATAATTGGGTTGGTGAGTTATGTCTGGCAGTGAACCATGTTGTGTTGAAGTGCTTCCAAATCATCCATGGCACTAGAAGTGTCGTGGAGGCCAGCCCTTTGTGCATAGGCTTTGGTGAGTTCTGCCTGGCAGTGAACCACCAGTCTGCTAATATTGCTTCATTGAAGGGGGGAGCATGTCATACGCATACAAGCAAGGGTGTCATGCCAAACCTGTCTAGAAAAAGGGTGGACGATGATGAGATGGTGCATAGAACCAGGTGCTTGGTCACAGAGGAGGCATTTGGGGTGATGCTATAAGCCGTGTCACTCGAGTCACTCTACAGTCCAACAACGATCAAGGTTGGCGAGCTAATGGAATGATTTGACCTTGTTAGGGGCCCAGTTCTTCCATATTACTTTCCATGCCGCGCAATTCCTCGAGCCATGGAAGAATGCCATGTAGGCAAACTTGTTCGTGTGCGTCGGCTTGAGCTCAAGGGTGAGCTTTGGTCTGCCGATGATGGCGTCTTTTCTCGTCTAGGGACATGGGTTCCCTCCGATGACAAAGACAATAGGCGAGGTTAGAATGCTCTGGCGTCCAGCATGTTACTCCTTTTCTCCGACGTAGTTCTCCTTAAAAGTTTCTTGCTTTACATGCCTAGTTCACTTTGTGCTCTTTGCTTATTCTTGTGTGTGTTGGGCATTGGTTGTAATCTGGTTGAGTACTCATGTATCTTTCTACAATTTGGCCTTATTAATTTACGCCGGGCCTTGGTCTTAAGTTTAAAAGTAATGTCTCAACAATTCGAACCAAGAGTGAAAAAGGACTTTGAAAAAAATCTATCTATAAACAATAGTTAGTTTAAATTTTTCTAAGAGTATGTCCAGTGTTGATTTTTTTGTATTTTTAAACTGAGTATGGCACCAAACTTTTCTCACATAATAGACACATATATAATATATTGTTAGTATCATGAATTGTAATTGTGAAAACTTCCATATAGACTAACATATCGTGCACCAGAAGTACTTCACACATGTGACGGACACATTCTAGCTGGCATAACTGTAGCTACCGGTCGAGAGTGGTGCATCAACTCCATACCATGTCAGCCTCTGTTTACTGTCTTTTCTTCCTTCTTTAACGGTGTCTCTATGGCTCTATAACTTCTTAACTCTAGCAAAACCATGTTCTCCTTCCTACTAGGTTTGGATCTCACTGTTTAAGCACTCATAGTTAGGAGATCTATATTATTAATCTCATAATGCATAATATGATAAAAACAATCCTCATTTATTATTTTGTAGAGTCATTTTCTCTTGTGATACTCTATGTTATAGTATCATGATATGTTACCACCTTCATCTCTCTCATCATTTAATATTATACCATATCATCAATATAACTACACCAGTTTTTTAGAACAACATACCTACACCAAATGTTTTTAGAACAACATACCTACACTAGTTGGCATTGCATTAGGAGACATGTTACTAATTATATTAAAGCCCACTAGGCCTAAGTGCTTACTAGCATGGGATGTGTGCTTCAGCTGTTTGATGGTGATTACCACTTGTCATAGCATGGAGCGATGCTTACCCAACAACGAGATGGAGAGTTGCAACAACACCACGTGGGACATCGCCTTTTGTTGGATGATGATGATGCAACTCTCATTGAATGGTAGTGATGCAATAGGTTCCTTTATATCTTTGTTGAAGTAACTTATTTCCATGTCACGCACGTTACAACTTGTGGAGATGAACCAGAAGGGTTAGAACTGTAACAAGGGTATTGACATGGAAGATCCCCATTCATCCCAACATGAAAAACACACGAGGCGCTCGAGGGTATGTCAGCAGGACGATGGGGATAACAATGCAATCAAGAAAAGAAAGACAAGAGTGGAGTGCAAAACCGTTGATATTCATAGTATTATATTTGTTCTTGATACTATACCTAGCTTCAACTTCAAGTTGGAGAAAACAAAAGGCCGGCACAATACAGGATAAAGAATGCCTAGAGTTGAGTCAACTATGATTTAACTAAACCTCTCTTTGGTTGACATCATCAAGTCTAAGTTGCATCTCAGTTATAACTCATGCGCAACTCTCGAGCTAGCATAGATCATGACTCAGGTCCAATGGTCTATATTTGTAAACATTACAACCTATGTGTAACTGGAAGAATCTTCGTTGCAACACACATACAAGTGGGAAATCACAACTCGTTTGTAACCAAAAAAAACTTAGTTGCAAACGATGTGCAACTCTTCAGATAACACGAATCACGACGCAATGTAATGATGTAGACTAAGATTTGTTAAAAAACTACTGTACAACAAAGTTAATTCTTGTGGAATGAGAATTAGCAATATACTCCATCCGTTTCGAAATATAAGACGTTTTAGTTTTATAAAATAAATGTATCTAGACACTTTTTAGGATATAGGTTCACTCTAAACCTCTATAAACCTATACACTAAAAGACGTTTAGATACATTTAATTCTAAAACGTCGTATATTTCCGAATCGGAGGGAGTATATATGGAATTGTTTTGAGGTACTTCGGGCTGGAGTTGGGCCTGGATCGAACGGCGTGGAGCCGTGGACCATACGGTCAGCCGGTCAGTAATACCGTCCGTCACGATTCCTTACCACTTCTGCAAGTAAGAACGCAGCCCGATTTGACACCCGTAGACTCGCCTCGTCTCCTCAGCAGCGAACAGGAAAAGGCCCGCACTTCATCCTCTCTCTTTCCACAGCGGCGGCGGAGGAGTTCGATTCCAACCGGCGGCGGAGGAGTTCGATTCCAACCGGCGGCGGCAAGATGAAGCTCACCGTGATGACCGCCGACGAGCAGATTCTCTCCCTCGACGTCGATCCCGACGAATCCGTAAGCCTCGCTCCCTCCCTCCCGCCCCTCCTCTACCTTCCCCAATCTCGATCTCGACGGGCAACAGAGGCTGCTCCCTTGGGCCGAATTCGGGCGGTGACTGGTGAGCTCGCGATAAGGGCGGCGAGAAGCGGGGCGCGTCCGACCCGCAATTTACTCCCCGTGGCGTCCTGTTGCCTCGTGTTACGCGTAAGGTTCAGTCGGATCTTTAGCTGTGGTGGCCTGGTCTGGCGAGAATCGTGCGTCACTTCTGCCTCTAGAGCTAAACTGACACTGTTATCGCGATCCACGTATGAAAAAACTGCTGCTTTTAGCTGAATTGTGTGCCCTGCGTGCTTTGCAGGTGGAGAATCTGAAGGCGCTTCTTGAGGTGGAGGTGAGCCGGGCCAGCCGAATTTTTGCTTCAGATTTCTCTTTCCATGAGTTGGCGTCGACTGGTTTGGTCTCACATTGTTGGTTTTTGGGTGTCTGTGTGGCTAGACTCGGGTGCCGCTGCAGCAGCAGGTGCTTCATTTCAATGGCAAGGAGATGAACAACCCCGAGAAGCTCAGCGCTATCGGAGTCAACGATGGTGATCTTGTGATGATGGCTGTCTCCAATAATAGGTTTGTTTGTTGTCTTTTACGTATACATCTGCTGGCTCTCCAGGGGAATTTCCTTGGGGGTTTAAATTCACACACTTCGTTATGGATGAAATGATGTCTTGTTTTCTACTATTGGTACAATCGAGATGATTTTGTTCTTGTAGTTATCATTTTTAATTTTGGTTTATCACAATCACGAATCAAAACTGGCATAGTATTGAAAGAGACGCAATACATTTTTTAGCTTAAGTTAACTAATTCTCATGATATTGGTGCCACTGAAGTAACAATGTTTTCTACTGTTAATTGCATGGGGTGAAAAATTCAGGACATCTGAGGATCTTATGAGGGTAAGTCCTGATGGATCGGCTGTAAATCCGCAAGCTTTCCAACAACATATACGTGGCAATTCACAACTTATGGCGCAACTCCTCCAGGTAAACTTTGCTGGTAGCTTCATTGATCTATCAATATTGGCAAGGTTACAGTTCCTAGATGTTAGTTGCAGAAAATATGTTCATTTCTTTTGTTTAAACCGTTATCCCTTTAATTTGCAGAATGACCCTTCATTAGCTCAGGCCATCCTTGGAGATGACATCAATGAGTTGCAAAACATCCTGCGGTCACACCACCAACAAAGACAACAACTAAAACGCAAACAGGAGGAAGAGCTTGTGAGCATCTCATCGGCTAATCACTGCTTTTTTCCTGCAAGTTAGTTCAGTTGTCATGTCTTATGAAAGTGAGAATTGAGAATATAGGTTGCTCTTGCATTAATTCTGTAGAACATGACTTGACTAGTTTCATGTTCTTTTTTGTTGGTTGTTGTGGGCTGTTTTTCTAACTTGTTCAGTAATAATAGGTTTAGTCATTAATAATTAATAAGTATGATTTGTTTGCAGGCTTTGTTGTATGCTGATCCATTTGATGTTGAGGCTCAGAAGAAAATTGAAGCTGCAATTCGGCAGGTACAAACCTTTTTTTTCCAAGATAGCACATGTTGACCGTTTTTGTCTTTTCACATATTATGAGGCAAATGTGATCACAAACGTCATTACATGATCAACCCAAGGGATCTGCATATTTAGGTTGTTATGCTATGCTTGTTTCTTAAACTGCTGTGGGAAAGAAGGCATATAGAATAGAAGGTTAATAAAAATAAGATGCATTTTGTTATCCAATTGTTGCCCTCACCTCACCTTTCATTCCATATTCTTCTGGAATACAGACGATGTATCCTCATCCACAGCAAGGTAATTTTGGTAGGGTAAAGGTCGGAGATCGGGGATTGGGCACCCGCCCTCAACAATCTGACGACAGGGCTTGTTCCTGACGTGGAAGAGAGGCTCTGAGGCTTAGAGAACATTTAATTTATTTCATTGCTTGATCAAAGGGTTAGACAGTAGACCTTTATATATGGAACAACTTACTTGATCCAAAAGTTGGTTCCTAGTTCAAACTCAAACAACAACATCAACATCAAAGACTTTTTCCCAAGCATGTTGGGTTAGGCTAGATATGAAACCCAACGGAAACATATGGAAACCAAAAAGAGAAGGAGAGAAAAAAAAAGTAAAGAAAAGTACAAGTCAGCTAAGATTCTGGTACATGGATTGCTAATTTCCATGCAGTACTATCAAGAGCCAAACCTCTAGACTAGGACTTAAAGACTGAACAATTACTCTACATTCCTAGTTCAAGTGGACTCTTCCTAATTTAAGTAGACTCTTCTAATAGACCTGTTGGTTTTGGGGGGAAATTTCTGGATGGGCTTTGGTCCCTTGGACCTCCACACCCTCTTATATATAGCTCAGCTTAGTAGTACATCTCCACTCATACACTAGAATAGTCTAGAATCTTGTAGGACATACTACTAATCTACTAACACTCCCTAGAATACTCTAGACTCAACTAGGACACCAACACAGAGTCCAACACTCCACTAGAATACTCTAGACTCTCCTAGGACAATATTACTACACTAACCCAGATTCCAACAAGACCCAACCATATCTGACAAGGATACTTCTTGATTTATTCCTTTTCTTAATCTTCCTATCCATCCAATGCCTATATGGATACACTTGTCTTTTGCTGCCTTGTGGACCCATTATAAAAACAGAAATGTACGTGGTTGGAACTTTATTAGGAGAAACAGGTAGCTAACTATGTAGTTATCTGAAAACAGCTCAACCCTACTGGGTAATCAAAACTGAAATTGATGCCCAATTGCCAACCAAGCATTAAAGAGTGTTTAGCATAAAAACAGGATTAAACATGTGAGGGAATACAATGCAGAGGTAGAATGATGCATAGTAGAAAGGGAATTTCTTGTTTCATGCATATAACTTCTGACAGCTTTCAGTCAGATAATATCGAGTTATTGGTTGAATGGTTGTTACCATGACATGTCGACATAGTACTTTTCATGTAAAATTGTTTGCATACAAAAGCTTTGCTCTGTTTTAGCTGTTTTTAATACTTTCTTTCCTATTCACTTTTTTAGGAATTATTCAGTTACCTGACATTCTGACTACTTGTAAATTGTCATATTCAGAAAGGCATTGATGAAAACTGGGAGGCTGCTATAGAGCATAATCCTGAAGCATTTGGTCGAGTGGTAGGTTGACTCTAGTATGCTTCTATTTTACATGCTATTCTTTATACTCAGACCAGCATTCTGATTTCAGGTTATGCTGTATGTGGATATGGAAGTCAATGGAGTGCCTTTGAAGGTATTGTGTTATTTCATATATCTATTCGTACATAACAAGCATGCTGAGCATTGCCCGTGCTCAAAAGCCCAAACAATTTTTTTGGTTGATATTCTGAATATCTGAGAGCTTGTATGGACTCCGATATAACTTATTTCCATTTGTTACTTTTGAGTACGAGCAGTCTACCAACAAAAAGGATACACAATAATTGGATGTGGGTTGATGCAGATGCTTGATTGCTTCCTGCTAATTATTTTGTATATGTAATTTCTTAGCTTTTCTTTCATCTACAGGCCTTTGTTGACAGTGGAGCTCAGTCAACCATAATATCAAAAGACTGCGCTGAACGTTGTGGGTACGGTTATTAATTAAGATGTATTTGATTGAAACTGTTTAATCTTTCGTTTCTCATATGATAATTCTGTGTAAAAAGACAAACATATTTATCATACAACTGAAATTTATTGTACTGAAGAATATAAATCATTCTCAAGACACTCATTGATATGCATACCATGCCATATACAGCTGATTACATAGTGAAATATCATGTGCAGGTTACTCAGGCTACTTGATCAGCGTTACAGAGGGGTTGCTATTGGGGTTGGTCAGTCGGAAATACTTGGAAGAATACATGTAGCGCCGATAAAGGTTTGATAATGCAAATTGCTATATCAATGTCAATATTTTTCCAGTCCTTTTGCAAATGGTCCATTTTCTGCACCATGACTTTTGACATGCTGCAATGCTGTTTGAGCCATTGACACATTTACAGTCTGAAGTCCGGTGAGCCAAAGTTAAAATGTGATACCGAACTCATTACTCGGGTATAAAATTATGAATTTGATTGTTGTGTAATGTGTTGTCTATGTTTCATGCAAAACATGCAGGAACTCCTAAGTAGAATAATAGCCTTTAGTACTTCCTTCAAACCTAATGCCAAACTAATAGTCTTGTACATCTACTAACTTTTGATCGTTATGAAATTCTGGATAAGCTGTAATAAATTAAGTTGTAACAGAGGTTCACATTGTATCGCCATGTTTGGACAGATTGGCGACATTTTCTATCCTTGCTCCTTCACAGTATTGGATGCTCAGAACATGGAATTCCTTTTTGGGCTTGATATGCTGCGGAAACATCAGGTAATTGCATGACTAAGTTTTGGATTAAGTCATGTCATCTAAAAAACATGGGTTGATTAATGATTACACCTTATAATGATGCTCTTTGTTATCCAACGCAGTGCATAATTGACCTAAAGGACAACGTTCTTAGAGTAGGAGGTGGTGAAGTCTCGGTGCCTTTCTTACATGGTTAGTAGCTTACTATCAAGCACCTACTTCATGCTTTTATTCTCTACTTTAGTTCTCGATGATTGGATACTGAAATAAGCTATTGGAGAAGCTCAGTTGTTATTATTAGTTGCTTTCCCGCTATTGAGCATCCCTATATTTTTATCCTATTATGTACTTTTACAATGTTGCAAATCTCAGTTCTTGAACTACTCTACTATTCTTCAGAGAAAGACATCCCTTCACATATACGCGATGAAGAGAAATCATCCAAGATAGCATCTCCTAGCCATGGAGCAGCCGGAGTAAGGAAAATTCTGCTCTGCATAATTTCGCATTGGTTTCCCTGTAACTATGATACATCATCTGCATATCCTTATTTAATTTGTATATATATCCTCCAGGAGTCGTCAAGAGCACGGGAGAAGACTCCTGACGTGCCATCACGACCCTCTCCCGCAGGTTAGTTTACTTGTGCTATTGCGTAGTCCCTTAAATTTAGAGAACTTGTGATCTTCTGATAACTTTTTGGCAAGTGCTGATGAATTGCAACCAACTCTAATTTCCTTTGTAGGAGCTCCAGCTGTGGTTCCTCCACAGGTTAGTATTTTTATTCAGAAATTGTGAATTTCTATACTTTTGATCTTTATCGACTCTTCTGGAATTAGATTGGTCTTGACTTATAAAAACCCTTGTCAGGGAGGAGATTTTGAAGCGAAAGTGACCAAGCTCGTGGAACTTGGATTCGACCGGGCATCTGTTATACAGGCACTCAAGTTGTGTAACGGGAACGAGGATCAGGCAGCTGGGTTCTTGTTTGGTGGTTAGAGTTCTTAGAGCACAAACTTTTGCTCAATATTTTCTTGATTTAAACATTTACACACACTGGCCAAGGAGATGTCGTGTCCTCTTTGATGAACTACAACGTTTGTGTGTCAAATACAGGCTCTGGTAGGGATGAATATTTATCGTCTTTAGTGAGAAAAACCTTCTTTCTTTCTTTCAGTACCGATACATAGATTGTAGACAGCGAGTGCAGACACAATCGAAAAGATTGTTTTTTGCATTTGATTCTCATTTATTTGGCCACCTCGGACCAAGCGACTTTGCACTGAGCACCGGTGGCAGCCACGATCTTAGGGCATGTCTTAAGCGATTTAAAATAATAAATACGAAAAGAAAAATCAGTCGAGCGCCTCAATCCTCCAATGCCAGGCGCTTCATCCGATTTATTTTCTGGTGCGTGGATAGCATCTGCTGTTAGGAAAACTGGTGCTAGATAAATTCCCTGAATCGGCCAGGAATCTGAAGCTAGCGCCTGCACTTGATGGAGCTGTTACTTGTTAGCATAAAATCACCACTTTCCTGGCAAAATTTACCAAATGAGTTGGCCTTTTAATTGCAAAAAACCACCGTACTTGAACGAAGTTTTTGCATAAAACACTGATTGTACATTGATGGCGAGTTGACACAATTTCTGACAGGTGGAGCCCACTTGTCAGGGGCAAATTGATGACGTGGTCTTAGATCCACATGTCTTTATAAGGCTTTTCTGAATAATAAGTAAAGAAAGCCGTGTGCATCATTTTGATGCAGAGGCCGGAGTATCACCCCCCTTTCCAAAAAAAAAGCTTGAGAGTTTCCAAAAAAGAGATAAAATAATATGTACATCTGAAGAAAAGAATTTGAAGAGAGAAAAAAAACTGTGAATTGATTATATCCAAGAAAGTGTCATGGAAGTAAAATATCACCTAATCCTAGAGACAAATATGAATAATGTCTGCAAAATGAAGCTTTGCTAACTGAAGTTCATTTTCGAGAATATATTCAAGGGGGTGGATGCCAGTGGGCGTGTCCGGTTTTCGGATAGTTTTCAGGGGGGAGAACAAAAATACTAATCTCAAACCAACCAGGGTGTCAGTCTGCAAACTCTTGAAGAAAAAATAGGATATGAGGCGCTCTGTGTTTAGGGGTAAGTTTTGGGATTATAGGGTACATTGGAGGTATCTGCTGGAGCACCAAGAGTTTGGCTTCTCCACTACTCTCGTAAGAGTATGTAGTCAAGTGGATAAGTTTTGGGCCAATCAAAAGGACCAAAAAACAAGTGGTAATTGAACAGGGCGTCCAACATAGCAGTTTTTAAAAAATGCATAGAACAGGTGCTGATAGAAGAGAACGCCCAGCTAGCATAATCTTATTTATCATTTTTTTTTTGAAAACTGGTGTGTATTACTTAAGGCATAGGGTTTAGGTTACACATGTTCTTACAATCGTTCAGGATAGCAGCCTCCACGCAGGGAGGAACCTGATTAGACTCTCACCCAGAACTACGACACCAACTAGCTAGAACATGCACAACATGATTAGACTCTCTCTTGATTTTGTTGACACGAAAATCAGACACGTTTTGCATCAGGTGTTTCACTTCAGAAATAATTTGGACGATTTCAGATTTACTGCTTTTGCCGTCAGTCCGAAGACAACACCAGCACAATCTGACTCCAGCTGGACTGGTTTTGCAGCAACCGGTAGAATAGCCTTGATACCCTCTAAGGCAAGCAAGGCCTCAGCAATCTCAGGCGATTGATATCTATCAATAAGGCCCCAAGCAGAGATAAGGGCATCTCCACCGGGCCAACCCAAACGGGTGACCGAAACGGTCCGTTTGGGTCGGCCCGCGGTTGCTTTGGGGTCGCGGTCCGGCCAGTCGCGCTCAGCGGCGTGACCCATATGTCCGTGCCTGGTCTTTTTTGCGCCATCACTGCTCAAAGCTTTGGCAATGGTCGAATACTCAAATTCACTCAAATTCACAGGCAATAGCACACAAACTGACTATCAAATAAATTTGCAGACGTGTGTCATCGCCCTTTGGGTATCGCCAACTAATGGCCAGTGGATCTCATATGTGCAAAAGGGATCATATCATACACAATGTCCAAAATAACGACAGCTCCTTTGCCCAAAAAATTGCAGTCGCCGCCGTCATTGTCGTTCAAGCATTGCGTGCCCGGATGGTATGCTGCCTACGCACGACCCAGGCCCTGCGATCGGGGTCGGCAATGGTGTCCAGGTCAGTGAGCATAATGGCATTCTCCTCGGCCATGATCTTGGCTTCGGCCTCCTTGGCCTTGGCCTCTGCCTCCGCCACCCTAGACCTGGCCTCGGCCTCTTTAGTCTTGGCTTCGGCCCCCTTCGCCTTTGCCTTGGCCCCGATCTCCATTAGCCCAGCCTTGGTGTTGGCCTCCTCCACGGTATCACTGAAAGCGACGGTCAGCGCCTCCTGCTTTATCATGTTCACGACGTGCTTGACGACATCCACTGCCAGCTCATTATGGTTGGCCCTGTTCTGCGCGGTGAGGAAGCGCTCGTTCTCCTCCGGGCACTCCTTATCGAGCTTGGCTTGGGCGAGTCGAGCCAGCGCCACAAGCCGCCGGCCTGCGTGCTTCTCCGTCTCAGTTTTCCGCTCCTCTGCCGTTAGGTCCTTGGCAAGCTTCTTCGGCCGACCACGTTTCTTGGCGGCGGGAACGCCAGAGGGCGTAGCATCGACCATGGCGGCGGGATCCATCGCCTTTCCCGCCGCTCCCGCTAGTGGAATTTTGGGAGAGGGATTTTGGAGGGAGAAGTGGAGTGGTCTGTGTGCCACTGGCGGGAGGGACCGCCAAAGGTGATGGTTGGACACGGGAGGCCGCGCGCTGTCCGGGCCGACCAAACCGTTTCCCAAATTAGATTCACGGATGGGTCGAGCCGGACGCGTCGGCCCGGATGGGTCGGGCTGCTGGAAGGCCGCGCACGTCCCGCAGGTCCACGCAGAGGAGTTCGGACACACCCGGGCTGGTTGGGTCGGCCCGGTGGAGATGCCCTAATGACAGAGCCAGTATCATCCCGAAGAACGGCACCCCACGTTCCACTGTTACTATCAGTAGAGAAACTAACATCAACATTTAGCTTAGTCCATCCCGCGCGAGGCCTCCTCCATGATACTTTGGCTTCTTTTCTCTGGATAGGCGCTTCATCTTCCAAGTTAGTGATTGCTTTCTTTCCTTTGTTATGTGTATCGGAGGCTACATAATCACTTTGCTGAAAGAAGCAAGGTAGGATTGAAGATAAATAGCTGACCCGAACTTACCATCACCAAAAATAGAGTTGTTTCGAATGTGCCAAGCTCTCCACCACAGGAACAACAGTTTTGATCTCATGTCTTCACTGCACTGATTTAAAAGGACAAGAACCCAATTAGAACCGGTGTAACATACCTTTCTTTTAGGAGGTAAGCACCATATATCACTTAAACGTTGTCTTAGGGCCCTCGCTTTTGGGCAGGCCAAAACTGGATGATGAGCCGTCTCAGGTTCCATTCCGCAGATCTGACAAGTGGGAAGCACATCCATGTTTGTCCTACACCGATGCACTTGGACACCAAGGGTATCTGTCGCAAGCTTCCAGGCAAAAACTTTGATTTTTGGAGGGACATTGGCATTCCAAATGATTTTCCAAAGGCCACTCTCGCCACCTGGGTTACTGCTTGTTGATTCTTGATTGCCCCTGTGCAATAGGTCCATGCCTAGCCTATAAGCACTCTTTACCGAGAATCTGCCGCTTTTTTCATGGTGCCAAGCAATGCAATCTTCTCCATCAACAGAGGGTATTTTAATTTGCAGCACAGTTTCAGCGTCCGGTGGATAGAGAAGTGATTTTACTTCTTCTTTCTAGGTTTTAGTATTCTGGTCAATGAGGTCATAAACCCATCGTGTTCTCCTGCGGTTGGCTTTTCCCATGACCTTAAGTTCCCTCTAGAAATCCAGTTATCACGCCAGATTTGCACTTTGGCGCCTGAATTAATCCTCCAAATTATTCCTTTCTTCAGAAGATCAAGGCCATGAGAGATGCCTTGCCAGCAAGGAGGAACATTTTAACTGAAAGCAGTGTCAATAAGGTGGCCAATAGGGTAGTATTTGGATTTTAGTAACCTTGCACATAGGCTATCAGGGTACTCAATTAAACGCGAGGCCTGTTTGGCCAGAAGTGCTTGATTGAATATCCTCATGTCTCTAAAGCGAATTCCTTCGTGGATCTTTGGTCTAGTCATTCTATCCCAAGACATCCAGTGGAATTTTTCGCGGACAAACTCATCTCCCCACCAGAAATCTCTAATTATCTGTGATAGATCATCGCAGAGACCCACAGAGAACTTAAAGACACTCATGGCGTAAGTTGGGATTGCCTGAGCGATAAATTTAACTAGTGCTTTCTTTGCTGCGCTTGACATGTATTTCTCATTCCAATCTGAACACTTCTTCATCAGCTTCTCTTTTGTTGATTTCAGCTTTCCATCTTTTATTTGTCCTTCAGGAATGGGGAGGCCTAAATATTTATCTTCCAAGGTCATTGGTCCCACTTGTCGAATAGCTCCAACTGCTTCGCTATCTTCTACAGAGCATTTCTGACCCAACATTAGTGAGCATTTTGTTGGGTTTAGCAATTGGCCTGTACCTTTTTCATAGTCATGGAGAACATCATTTATGCGACTCGCTTGTTCATCATTTGCCTTGAAAAACAGGAGGCTATCACCTGCAAACAATATATGTGAGATGCCCGGGCTTCTTCTGCAGATTTTCAGTTCTTGAATCTTGTGCATGCTGATTTGGTGTTGAAGCAAAATTGACAGGCTTTCGCCCACAAGAAGGAACAACTATGGAGATAAAAGGTCTCCTTGTCGAAGCCCTCTAGTAGGTTTAAATTTATCAAGTAATTTCCCATTTAGGCAAACTGAAAACTGAACCGATATGACACATGTCATTATCCAGCCAATCCATCTATTTGCAAAGCCAAGCTTTGTCATAGCTTCTTCCAAGAAGCACCCGTCCACTCTATCATATGCTTTCATGAGATCCAACTTATATGCGCAGAATTCCCTATTAGTATTTGATCCACTTTGCAAAGCATGGATACACTCGAAGGTAATGATGGCATTGTCAGTAATCATACAACCAGGGATAAATGCACTTTGTGTCTTGGAGATTATATCTTGCAGCAGCAGTCGAAGATGGTTAACCAAATATTTAGAAACCACCTTGTATATAACATTACATAGGCTTATGGGTCTATAATCCTTGAGAGACAACACATTTTTTGTTTTTGGGATTAACACGATAGCCATGTCGTTTATCCCTTTTGGCATGGTACCTTCTTCAAAGAAAATCCTCACCGCCTTGATGATTTCCTCTTTGAGAGTGCCCTAGTTTCTTTGATAGAAGCAAGCTGGGAAGCCATCAGGTCCGGGTGCTTTACAAGGACCGATTTGGAACAAGACAAAACTAATTTCTTCATCAGAGAAGTTTGCGCAAAGAGCATCATTCATTGGCCCATCAATTTTCCGTTGCATGAGTTCTGTGATTATACCAGGTTGCACCAAGTCATCACCCGTGTACAGATTCTTAAAGTAGTCGGTTGCATGGTTCTCCAAACTTGTTCTGTTCGCAATCACAGTGCCATCCTCTAGGTGCAGTTTTTCAATTCTGTTTTTCTTCTGGCGCCAAGTGGCCCTCCTGTGGATGGTATTCCAGTCACCTTCTCTAAGCCAAGAGACGCGGGAACGCTGGCGCCAGAAGATCTCTTCTTTCTCTAGCAGTTCATCAAGCTCTGCTGCAATTTTAAGACAGTTTTGATTATTTTCATTGTCCCATCTAGATCTGGCTCTCTCTAGCTGCTTACGCAGCATCTCAATCTTTCTTGAGCCAATTGAGCGTTTACTCCAGGCCTGAAGAGAATCCATCATGGTGTCCAACTTCCTAGAGATGTCACCCGGGTTCTTCGCAGCTGGTTGCAGGTTCCAAGACGCATCAATTTCATCCTGAAGAGAAGCCTCCCTTTCCCAATGCACAAAAATGGAAGAGGGGGCCAAAATCAAGTGGTGCAAGCTGGGGGATGAGAACAACAGGTTCTTTCACACGATGGCAACCTACAGATATAGAAAGAACAAAATGAAATTCCTCTCGATGGATGGAGTAGAATACTTCGAAGACCACATGAAGCTGGGCATTGCAACTATTTTTTTCACCAATCTGTTCAACGAAAACAGGGTTTGGGTGCAAAATATCAATCTGCAACAATTATATAATGGAGACAATATTGATCTACGGACGCTTGCTGACCCTTTTTCATGGGAGGAAATCAGATATGCGGTCATGCATGCACCGCCAAACAAGAGCCCAGGCCCAGACGGATTTACAAATGAATTCTTCCATTTCTATATAGAGGATTTGAAGACAGATCTACTGCACCTATTCACAACAATGCATTCACAGGGGGTCGATTTATCAGGAGTAAATTTGGCCTATATCACACTACTACCTAAGCGCGAGTCTCCACAGGAAATCAGAGACTATCGTCCTGTGTCACTGCAACACTCTATTCCTAAACTAATTGCCAAGGTCTTAGCTAACAGGCTGCAACCAGGAATTAAAGAACTGGTAGATCAAATGCAATCGAGATTCATTAAGAAGAGGTCCATAATTGAGGACTTCGCAACGGCAATCGAAATGGTTCAGTGCTCAAACAAAACCAAAAAACTAGTCATGGTTCTAAAGCTGGACTTTCAGAAAGCATTTGACACAATCCATTGGGAGGCAATCTTATACACCCTAGCTGCAAGAGGGTTCCCAGAGAAATGGATTTCTTGGATACGACAGCTCTTGGAGAGTTCTCTTATAAATGGGCAGGCTGAAAAAAATTCAGAATACAGAAGGGTGTCAGGCAGGGCAACCCATTGCCGCCTTACCTGTTTATTTTGGTCGCTGACATTTTACAGGATACTTGATACATCCACTGCAACAGGGAGCACCACTGCCTGCTCTACAGTACGCAGATGACACCCTACTAATCCTTCACGGCTCAGCGGGACAGGCCAATTATGTCAAACTACTGCTTGATGCATTTGCCTCTTTCACTGGACTGCATATAAATTACCAGAAGAGCACGCTTGCCCCCATTCATATGACTCAACAAGACACCGAAGCTGTCGCGGCAATCTTCGGATGCCCAGTGGCTCAACTCCCATGCACATACCTGGGCCTGCCACTGTCCGTGAACAGGATTTCAAGAAGCCTATTGCAACCGGTCATTCAAAAGGTAGGAAGACGGCTTCCAGATTGGATCCCGAGACTGATGACCTCCGGGGGAAGGATTGAAATGATCAACTCTGTTCTATCTGCAATTCCAAATTTTTTCATGGCTTGCATTGAATGGGATTAGGGCAGTATTGAGGCGATAAACAAACTATGCAGGGCATTCCTTTGGAAGAACAAACACCAAGTGCTTGGGGGACAGTGTCTTGTGTCTTGGGAGGTTGTGACCATGCCAAGAAAGCAAGGGGGCTTGGGAATCAGAAACCTGATATTGAACAACAGAGCACTCATGGCAAACATGCTTTCTAAACTGCTGGCAGGGGGTGAGGGGCCATGCTTCACCTGGCTAACTAAGTGGTATCTGCAAAGCTCCATACCACACACCACAACACAACAGGACACACCGTTCTGGAAATCATTGGTTAACCTTATACCCACCATCTTAAGTGCCACGAAATGCTTCCCAGCAGAAGGTGATAAAACATCCTTTTGGCATGATCACTGGACCGGATTTGGGAGACTGCACACTAAATTCACAATTCTGTACTCATTTGCTAAGGATCAGTTCTGCACCGTCAAATCTCAGAGACTGTCAGGGGATTAGGATATTCAACTACTGACACCTCTATCAGATACGGCTCAGCAACAACTGCAACAACTTCTGCACGGGCTGCAACAGATAGATTTTCAAGAAGAGAGGGACCGGAGGGTAATGATCACCACTGGGAAGGAGCCTACAACATCGGCATTTTACACCATATTCAGTGTCAGAGGAACAACATGGCAGCCTTTTCCTTGGGTGTGGCAACAGGTCATACCCAAATGACACAAATTCTTCCCGTGGCTTGCTTTCCGGGGGAGGCTAAACACGAAAGATAACATGACAGCTAAATCTTGGTGTAATGACACGGGCTGTGATAGATGTCCTGCGCTGGAGTCAATTCACCACATAGCTCTACACTGCAGAACTTCTACCTAGGTCTAGGATAAACTAGGGTTCTCACAGCTCGCCGCCTCGGCTTGCTCTATATCCCAGTTTGTTCAACAAGTTCAGAGTGCAACGATGGACAGTGCCTGGACAATTTGTTTTGCTGCATGTTTGCTAGGGCTCTGGCGAGCTAGAAATGACAGAATTTTCAACGCCAGGAACATATCGAGACAAGCCAAAACAGATTGCTGAGTACTTACACTTATGGACACACAGATCTCCTAAGAAGAGACATGCAATGTTAGTATGGGCAACTAAGTTATCATAGTTCTTTTTCTGTTTCTTTTTCTCTCTTTTTTCCTGATGTAAATTCGTGTTGTAAATAACCCGAAATCGTATAAGGTAGAGACTTCTCTACCTTCTTATAATAAAAAAAAACAACTGCCACTGTATTTATTTCTCCAAAGGTAGCAAGAATACAACCATGGTCAGATCGAGAACTCACCAGATGTTGAACGCAATGATCAGGAAAGATTCTTGACCAGGCCGGGCAGGCAACCGCACGGTCCAATTTGACTTTGACATTCCTATCCCCTTTCTAGTTATTGTCATAGGTCCAGGGTAGACCTTCGAAACCAAGATCATGGAAATCACAAAAAGATAACATGTTTCTGAAATCTTGCATTTGCTTTTTCCCTCTTTTCTTCCTAGAGAAATGTTCTTCATGCCATAGAGCTTCATTGAAATCTCCAAGCATAAGCCAAGGAGCCTTGATCATGGGCTCTATTTTCTTAATCAGATTCCACATATGGTGGCAGAGGTTAGTACAAGGTTCGCCATACACAAAAGTACCTCTCCATTTCATATTTTTTTTCCAAATTACAAATTGTAACATCGATAACCTGACTATTTATTTTAAACAGCTCAATATCTATGCTCTCATCCCAAAAGAGAGCGAGGCCCCCTCCTTTTCCTTCATCAGCAAAGGAAATAGCATACTTGAGGCCAAGCCTCCATCTCAAATTTTCAATGAAACTTTTATTTTGGTGGGTTTCAGACAAGAACACGATGTGTGGGCGATGCAACGGCACAAGGCGGACGAGATCTTGAACTGTCTGGGGTCGCCCAAGGCCCCGACAGTTCCACCCTAGGATCCTCATGGCTTCTAACAGGCACAATCATCCGTGCCCGTCAATTGACCAGTGGATAGAACAGAACATGATATTTGTATGACATGTTATAAAATACTTGAGTTACATAGGTATCCATCATCGTGCTAATATTTTTTCGTAAAGAGGATAAATACCACGCCCTTCACATTGATTTGATGCATACAACCTTTTATTTGAAAAGTTTGTTCAAACCAAACGAAGAGGACAAATGATCATCGTACCAATTGACTCATCTCTCTGGTTGCTTGCTTACATACAAATAATCATGCCATGCCATGGTTGGAAAGGCCTACAACGGAGATAACTAGGCCCCGAACAAGGTGATTGCTGGACGCCCAGAGCAAGCACGTCCATGGAGCCCGGCCCTGTGACCTAGGCATAGAAACACCCTCGCTTCCCCCGGCGGAGCCAAGCTTAAACCACGACGGGAGTGGCCACCTACATGCCACGTGGTGTATTGCGATTTTGGTCTACTCCAATATCTTAGAACTTAATAAACTTAAAAAGAAACGGCTTCTTATGGCTCGGCTTACATTTGTCCACACCGGTTCTTCGCACCGATATATATATGAAGGTTCTGCGCTAAGCGCACATGACTATCTTGGCTACGCGCATAGCTTCCGCATGCCCCAACTACTCTCAACACGGAAACAAATGGAGTATTCTCTCACCTTCTACTCACCGAGTTTCATACAACCACCGGCCGTAGCCAAAGAGAAAACGAAAAAAGATCCTCCTAGAGCCTCAGCATAAGGTAGCCCAAAAGAAAAAAAGGACAGCCGCCAAATCATGAGCGATCAGGGGCCGAGAAGGGATGCGCTGCCTCCTTTAGGGCCCGCAGGAGGCTGTCCAGGTGCTCCCGATCCTGCTGTCTAGCAAGCGAGAACCACTGCTGCAGGTAAGAGAGGAAAGAAAAAACAGAGTCAAAAGCGCGGCTAGAAAAGATCCGCTCAATATTACGAACATGTTTGAAAATTGGCTAAATGGGGTTGATAAAAAGAATAAAGCTAGACTACGGATTAGAGTGTCTGCTTTATGTTGGTCCATATGGACGTCCAGAAATAACATTGTCTTCAATAAACAAACGGGTACTAATTTTTTGCAGGTTATTCGATTGGCGGCGCATTGGATAAATTATGGTCGTACTTACTCCCGGCGGATCAGCGGGAGCCGATGGATACTGGATGCAATCGGCTGCTAATGGTTGCACATGACTTCTATTTCCTGGCCACTGGGTGGCGTCACACTAGCAGACTTCAATATGGCTAGTGTATATTTGCTTTTCATTTTTAGATGGTTGATACATGTTTCAACCCTCTTCGATCCATGATTGTAATACTTTGAATTTTGTTTGAAACGCTGCAATAAATTAGGCCGTGTGCATCAATTGATGCAGAGGCCGGGGCTTTGCTCCCCATTTCGAAAAAAGGAAAGATCCGCTCAATCACCATCTTATTCCGCACATTTCAAAGGGTCCAGGCCAAGGCCGCGAACACTAGCCAGAAGAGGCGATGCCTCCTTCCAGCCCCGTTCGCCTCGGTCTGCAGGAAGTCCCTGAGGTCCTGGGCCTAGCAAGCAGGCACAAGTGCATCCCGGATGAAGCTTCATAGAAACTGAGCCGCAGTGCATGTGAACATAATGTGAGTGCACGTTTCCGGCGTCCCACATAGTGGACACATGCCATTTCTGGGGCCATTACACTTAGCCACTTCAACGCCAGAGGGTACGCGACTGCGAAGAAGTTGCCAGACAAAGATATAGATACTAAGGGGAATGGGAGCCTTCTAGAGGGGAGGGGTGGTCCAACCTAGCTGAGGGCCCTGGAAGAGAGCCCTGTATGCCGAACTAACCGAGAACTTGCCCGCCGGGGTAAGCCTCCAGGAGGTGGTGTCCCTCTCAGCTGAGAGGGTCACCGGGAGGAGGGACTGCAGCCTCTGAAAAGCTGCTGCCTCAGCCAAGCTGAAGGTACAGCGAAGCGAGATGTTCTAGCGTCCCTCCAAAAAGGCCTCAGCCACTAACATCGATAGGGAAGTACTAATAGCGAATAGGGAGGGGAACTCCTTGCAGAGAGGTGAACCAAGCAGCCAGGGGTCACACCACAGCCGCGCCCCCTCCCATCGCCGACCCTGAAAGAGGCGCCCTGCTGTATGAACTGCTTGATGTCCTGTATGGCCCGCCTGAATTGGGAGCCCTCCCTACGTTCGCATGCTAGTATAGGCTGGCCTCGGAGGTATTTGGCTTTGATAAGTTGCAGCCAAAGCCCTCCATCATACCAAATCCATTTGAGCATCAATGCCACGTTAAAGCGGCACAAGTCCAGGATGCCTATGCCCCCAAGAATCTTGGGGGCACACAGATCTGCCCATTTGACCATGTGGTACTTCTGGCGTCCATCTCTAGCCGCCCAGAAGAACCAAGAGAGCTCTTTTGCAAACTCCGCATGGGTCCCTTCGGGGAGGAGGTAGAGGCCCATCTAGTACATAGGGAGGCTGGACATGCATGAATTAATCAAGATTGTCTTGCTCCCCTTAGTCGTGAGCCGCGCTTGCCAGGGTTCAGCTTTCGAATGAACCCTCGTGACTAGGGTTGCCAGATCCTTGATCAGCACACGCCTCTCCCGAATGGGCGTCCCTAAGTAGGTGATAGGGAAGTCCACCAATCTATAATTGAGGTTGTTAGCTATAGGCTGACTGTCCTCATTTGAGTACCACCTCAGCTGCTCTGCCAAATCCATAAAAATTAACCTGCAGCTGTTTAACGCAACACATGCATGACTGTAATGCTTAAATTATCGCCCCCTAATGCATGCGCCGGAGCATCACGGAGGCACGAGACTGATGTCCCGTGCCAAACCAAAGCGGCACAGCCGCACAAATCTACGTATGCACTTGCAGAAATCAATGGTTTTACAAGTTTCTGCTTCACATGAAGTTGGGTGTGTTAGGCGGATCTTATGATCTGCTATAGACCTAAGCGCATTCATGCCGACCTATTGAATAAGCCTTATGCATCATTAGTGCTTATTATTTTGGTTCAGTTTCGTCAGTTACTAGCCTGCTGTGAGCAACACCTAATTTTTCTTCGGTTTTAGTTAGCACATGTCACAGTCGTATTTTTGAACCCGTCATGGGATGGCATGACGAAGCGGATGAGACACGATGTAATGGGATGGAACCGGTGGT
Organism: Avena sativa; assembly: GCA_916181665.1. Lineage (NCBI taxonomy): Eukaryota > Viridiplantae > Streptophyta > Magnoliopsida > Poales > Poaceae > Avena > Avena sativa. Next base: position 228,826,892 of record OV702291.1, read on the forward strand.
AGCTAATCTTGTGGAGCGTTTTAGCTTAGTTTGTTGAGCCCCTATAATCCTGAATAAAAGGAAAGAAAGACTGAAAAGGCAGTGTGACATTACGCTGCGCAAAACCTCCGTGTCTCTGCTTGTGATCATCTTGTTGATTCCCAAATTCACGCATGTGTGTGAGAGAGGATTGGTACTCAAGGGGTTTAGGCCAACATTTGGTATCAGAGCCTACGTGCTCGTTCACTATGGAAATGCCTAGTTCCCCGTCGAAGCACGACGAGACATCGCCGTGCGCCAAGATCTCCGATGGCACAGAAGATGGAGGAGGCCAGATCATGGTCCACCGGGTGGTTCTGGAATATGGGGGAATGGCCAAGTGGCCGATGCTCACCAAGACCAACTACGCCGATTGGGCCAAGTGATGTTGGTGGCATGGTAGCTGTGGACCGCAATCTCTATCAGCACGATGGAGCGGGAGACGGATCGCCCTACCATGGATACCTTGCTCTGTGTTATGCCGCCTAGGATGGTGGAAACGCTCGGTACGAAGCCCACAACCAAGGAGGCCTGGGAAACCGCCAATATCATGTGTCTCAGCGTCATGCGCATGAGAGAGGCCAAGAAAACTACTCTGTGAAAGCAGTACGAGGCAATCAAGTTCAACTTTGATGAGTCTTTTGAAGATCTCGACATGCGGCTCTCTTCTCTTGTGGTGCAACACGAGATTCTCGGCGACAAGATCCCGGAGGGGGACACTGTGAGGAAGTTCCTCTCGGTCGTGCCCAAGAAATACTCCTAGATGGTGTGCGCAATCGAGACTCTAGTAGACCTCGACACGCTGTCCATTGAAGAGTTGATCGGGTGTCTGAAGGCCGCAGAGGAGCGAAACAAGTTAGAGCAGCTCGGGGACATTGCCGAAACCGGCATCAGGCTTCTCCTCATGGAGGAGGAAGGGCTGACATAGAAGAAAATTAGCAATGGCGACGGCTCCTCAGGGAGTAGCAACAAGGATGTGCGCGACAAAAAACCCGTGCGCTCCAACGACAACAAGGAGGGTGGATCCCCCTCCGATTATCGCATAGGGAATGACAACACTGTCTCTAAGAACGAGTGCCACTACTATATCAAATGAGGCCACTGGGATAGGAACTTCCGTAAGAAGAAAAGGGAGTAGGTGCACCTGACACACGATCAGGGTGGTGAAGAAGAGGGTGGCATTCTCCTCATGGCGCATGCGTGCACGTTAACCAAATTTCCTACAAAAACCGTTGATGCTCCCGTGCACCTAGTCGAGGACCGTGCACAGGTCAACCTTAGGCGCACGAGGGTGTCTAGTACATGGACACCGACACCAACAATCATCCAACAATCATATGAATGGTGACCCTGTGGCGTTTGCCGAGCTTGACACTAGCGTCAGAGGCACTATGAAATTCGGTGATGGATCTTTCATGGACATCCCATGGTACCATGATGTTCTCTGCCAAGAATGGGGAGTGATAGCTCTATGACACCTTTTACCGAGGACTTTCCATTGGTTTTCACTTGGTTTCATTGGTTTTCATCTTTCAACTAACGCTAATATCGCAAGTTAGCGAAACTTTGTAGTTTTTATGTGAGTTTAAGATTTCGGATACTTTTGGATGGATCCAACGCCATTTATGAGCAGATTGGAACAAATCAAGAAAATCTCCAATTGAAGGCTTTTCATTCGAAGCTCCAGAAGTGTTAACGAGCATCAGTATAGGCGGATCTTGCCGTACGACCCGCCTGTACCGAATATAGCCTCCTTCGCCTGATCATTATAAGAACTTTCCATGAAGGAATCGATAACGAAAAACAGATGTAGCCGCCACCATCCATTCTAGAATAGAGGAATAAGAGATCTGAAGGAGAAGAAGAATTCCATCGATCCTCTCCGAGATCTCTAGCCTCTAGATCATCCACTCCTCCATCATTCCCCTTGCACTAGATTGAGAGAGAGAGAGAGATTCACACTTGTAAGATTAGGGTTTGAGACTCTATTCATACTTTGCTTTGTATTGGATTTGATCTTACCTTTATTGTGTATTGCTACGATAATGTCGAGATGAACTCTATTTACATTATAATCATATCATTGTGCTATTCTCCTCTCATGTGCAAGAAAATCCCCATAGGCGTGGAAGATGTAGGGAATTTGCGAGATGTGATGTGCCTATTTTATTTCCATATATTTGTGATTATCATTGTGATTATTATGTTTAAGAATGATTGTCTTTGTGGACTAATGCTTGTTGTCTAATTTAAGGGACCAGACAACATGATCCTGAGACCTTATACACATGAACTTGTTTGATAGTGAATCAGTGACCCCCGAGTGACACGGCCGATATCAAAGAGGAGCTAGTACAACTCGAGGAGAAACAAGGAACAACCGACTTTAAAGCCTTGACCTGGTCTCATAAACTTAATGGATTATTGAAGTCAAACAAATCTACCAAGAGGAGTCTTGACTATTAAATGTTTTGCTTGCCTACTTACACATTTATAAGAAGTATTATAATCACTTATTCCATTCATTCCACCTAGAACATTCACTATTACCATGAATCATATCTCTCCATGCCTAATCTTTCATCTGTAGAAAACTCAAACAATCTTAGTTTTGTTTACTTTTATATTCTTTACTTTAAACACTTCTCAATACTCAATTATCTACCATTCACACTCACCTTCTTTCATCTTAATTCTTGTAGTCAATTCACTCTAGACAAGTGACATCTTCGGTGCGACATAAATGCCACTCGTAAATACTTTCCTATGCTCCTTGTTGGGATCGATTTAAAAACTAGAACTAATACTTTCATGAAAACATGCTCTAATGAACCTGTGCTATTGCAGGCCATCAGGGAGCACCGTTCAGAAGGTGTACAACATCCCTCAACTTCAATCGCACATCATAAGCCTAGGCCAGCTCGATGAGCATGGGTGTCAGGTACTGATCGAGCATGGCATTCTACACATTTTTGAATCCCAGCATCGCCTCCTCGCCAAGATCACGCGTGAATGGAACATGCTATACACACTCACACTTTGCATCGCCCGTGTGCCTCCCCATTCATCATCAGGTTGACGCGACATGGAAATGGCATGCAAGGTTCGACCATCTGAACTTTGATAGACTACACAAGCTGGCCACAAGGGACTAAAGGGGTTCACCATAGAAAACAAAAAAATTCCTGACCAGCGTAACACCAAACTTCCCAATATCTATGAGTAATGTTGTAACAGAGATAGGCTTTGGTAACATACCCTTGTATACCGAAAGATCTTTATGCACATGTTGAGCGTGGATGATGTAGTCGTACTCGTCCGACCTCAAGGTCACGATGATCCTCACAAGTCACCCCTGGTCCTTGCATGACAATCCCGGTGCCACTAATGGAAGAACCCCCAAGGTATTGCACATGTCTGGTGCTCAACGATGACCCCCGATCTCCTTGATCTAGCCGAGATTGCGGAAGTAGATCGCCTGGCCGAAATCACCGTAGCGCAACGATGTGTTGCAACGAAGCAGTCCCTCGCTCATGCATCCCTTACTTTGGGGGCACATTTGCAAGAGAAGAGAGAGATAATATTCCTAAGGAAATTTCCTTAGAAAATATTGGTGTACTTTTACCTCCCATATAGACCTATTTATATAGGGGAAAAGTGGGAACCCCCAATTGCAAAAGTCCTGGGGTGGGACTAAAGGAAGGAGGAGGTGGGGAGGCGCGCCAAGGGAGGGGCCGGCCGACCAGGGCGGGTGGGCCCCACGTGCGTCCCAAGTTTGCTGGCATTGGGTGGGCCCCACCCCCTCAAGGCGGCGGCTGCTGCCCCATGGTGGCCTGCCCTCTTTGGCCTTGTTCCTTCCGGGAACTTGGCCCAATAGGGAAGTTTTCCCATTTTATTTAATTAAATATTTTTTATTTAAGTATTAATTACATTAATAAATATAAAATGCATATTTAATAACCCATTTTGATCTGAAACACCTTCCAGTTTATTTCATTCTCCTTAGGGATTCCCCGGAATGATTCCCGTTCTCTCATGGAACACCCCCAGTGTTCCTTTGTATTTCTTCTAGTGATTCCATCAGTTCCATAATTATCTCCAAGCGTTGTTAAATCCTTAAGTGTGTTACCCTACGGTTTGGTAACATCACATACATGATCGAGATTACTCTCGGATCAATGATCAATAGCAGGACCGGGATGCCTGTAATGACCCCTGTGCATTCCACGATTTCAACATCATTTGAACCACAAATGTCGAGTCCAATTCCCTTTATTAGTTCGATACCTGACTTGTTAGATATTTGATCATCGGTATCATGATACCTTGTTCAACCTCTTTACTGACAAGTGTTTCATTACTCATTCTCGTGATCTTCCATCTCCCTGACCTAGTCACATGCTGAGCTTATGGATGTAATCTCACCGAGAGGTCCCAGTGTCTCTTCCCATCACTTGGGAAAACAAATCCTGATCTTGATACATGCACCTCAACGTGCCCCTCTAGAATACCCAACATACACCTTTATGATCACCCTATCACATTGTGATGGTTGATATAGTCAAAAGCAATCGCGGGTGATAGTGATTAAACAAGATCTCATGGTCTAAGGACTAGGATACTTCGTTTCTAATTATTGCAACTATGAACTTTTGACTTGATCGTGTTGCAATCCTTATATGGGTAATGTCCATCATATCATATCACCAATGATATGCCTTCATTGTCAACTTGCATAAATACTCCATGATCAGGAAACCTTGATCATCGGTTGCCCAATGAACTAGTCATATAGAGGCTGCTAGGAATAGTTTAGTTTGTTTGTATATCACACATGTATCAATGTTTCTGATTGATATAGTGATAGAATGATATAAATGTTGGGGATATACTTTCCGGGTATCCTCATAGTTCCTCAACCAGGGTGGCCCACTTCAGGTTAGAGATTTGCTTCACGGGCGGCCCAGTCAGGGAGAAGATACGAAGTCCAATCCGGCTACGGGAAGACCCAGAAGACTTACCGACATAGGCCCATAGTGTTACTTGTAGTTCAAGATGTACTCTATAACCGACTCTTAGTCGTAGCCGGATAGATCTCTCCTATAAACCCTAGGCCGGATATCTATATAAGCCATCCTAGGGAGAGCCTTTAGGGCACCTACCCTCACAATAGTCTACAATCTCAACTCGCATAGGCGAAACCCTTGTAACCCATATTCCGGCTCTGCCATATTACTGGATTGCTAGCAGGAGTAGGATCCGTCCAAAGCCCGCGGATTCGAACCTGGGTAAACTTGTGAAAGAACATTTCATGTTTTCCTATGTTTTGCGTGTTAGATAACAATACTATGGAGACTTTTCATGTGCGCTAAGTGTGCAGGAAGTTTTGAGGGGGGGCGGATAATCCGGCCTACCTCATCTCTCAAGGAAGACAAGGCACGTCGCTCGGTGTCCAGTCGGATTTTCTCTCGAAAAATCCGAACTGGGGCGGTTTTTCCTCCCCAGGCCGGATAATCCGGGTGTCGCAAGGGCTGGATAATCCGGCCCCCAGTTTTTGAGCAAGAGAGGCCAAGGCGCGTCACACGGTATCCGGTCGGATTTTCTCCCGGAAAATCCGAACTAGGGCGGTTTTTCTTCCCCAGGCCGGATAATCCGTCCCTCCAATAGGACCGGATAATCCGGCCCCTAGAAGTTGATCAAGGGCAAGCTCGGCGCGTCTCTCTGATAGGGGGCGGATTATCTGCCGGATATTCCGAGTCTAGGGCGGGGTTTTCCCCAGGCCGGATAATCCGGCCCTTACTTGGGCCGGATAATCCGGCCCCCAAAGTGTGCAACGGCTGGTTTCGGAAGGGGGTATAAGTACCCCTTCTTCCCCAACGTTCAGAACTCTTGATTCATTCGAAATTGACCAGACATTGTGCAAGATCTCTCATACTCGATCTCCCACTTCAACCACCCGAAGGTCTTGATCTTTGGTGGAATTGAAGGAGGAGAAGTTCATCATCATCATCAAGAATCAAGCGCTTCAACTCCTCTCCATTCACTTGGAGAAATCCCTGATCTAGTATTCTTGTCAATACCTAGATCTTGTTTATTGTATTTGATAAGTTTGTTCTTATGGCAGCTTGTTGTCATTTCGGGAGCCTCCAAGTTGTTGTGGAGTTGTTTCCCCGCTAGTTGTGTAAAGGCGCCTGTGCCCGCCTCAAAGGGTACCTATAGTGGAAGGTGGATCATGCCTGTTGTGGCGAGATCCATCGGAGAACAGGGTGAGGCCTTTTGTGGCATGGTGGTCTTAGTACCGCCCACCCCTCCAACGCAGACGTACTTCCCTTAACAAGGAAGGAACTGCGGTCAAACAAATCCCGTGTCTCTGCGTGCTTCACTTCGGTTTACTCGTTCCTCTTCCACTCGCTCTTTACTCGCTAGTAGATAGGTTTGCATATAGGGAAATTCCACCTAATAGTTTATCTAGAGAATTTACCCTTTGTGCTAAGCCTAAAATTGAAAAAGAATTAAAAATTGGTGTAACACCTATTCACCCCCCTCTAGGTGCCCATACGATCCATTTTAATTGGTATTAGAGCTCCGGCTCTTAATTCGGGCTTAACCGCCTAAGAGTAGTATGGGTACCAAGGATGATGGAAATGAGGCTGTGGATAAGGTCACAATGGATGATCTCAAGTCGTTGGAAACAACCTTGTTGAAATCCTTTGAGGCCAAGATGGAGGAGATGAATCAAATGATTGCTCGCCTTACATCATCCATAGCCCCATCTCCATCCTCCTCTGAGGCTCCCACACCATCATCTAAGGAAAAGGGTAACACCGGATCCAAGGATGATGATGTGGAAGGTGAAAAACTAAATGGTTCCACCTCCAAAAAGGGAAGTGGTAAGGAGGAATATAGTGAGGTTCGCCATGTATATTCCCCCGACCCACCTATCCCTCACCCTCATATAAACAATAGGGGTGATCCACCCAAGCTCACTGCATCCTCTTTTAATCAATGGCAATTTCTAATGAAATCTCATGTTTGCAGCTCTTCTATTGAATTGTGGAGGATTATTGAAGAAGGTCTTCATATTGGAGATCAAACCAATCTAACAAGGGAAGTTGTGGATAGCCAGTTGAATGCCACCGCTCTCCACATGATACAGCTGGGTGTGGGTCCCAAGGACATGCCACACATTGAACATCTCAACACAGCTAAAGAGGCATGGGATGCTCTTACAGACCTTTTCGTTGGAAATGAAAGCATGAGAAGAAACGGGTATGATGCCCTTAGTAATGAAGATGAGGGATTCTACATGTTGGATGGTGAAAACCATGAGGACATGTATAGAAGACTCAAGGGCATCGCAACAACATTTCGGAAGCATGGGGCCACTCACATTGATGATGCATGGATAAAAAGAAAGTATGTGAGTGCCTTAATGCCTTTCAAACCAACGGATTTGAAAAGCTTGCAAGGTAGACACAACTATCATCAAATGACATCCAACAAAGTCATGCAAGAAATGGCGTCATTCAAAGTGGCAGCAAAGAATGCTGAAGATGCCCGTGCTCGGGCCATTGGAATGCAAAAGGGTGTCAATGTGGCTCTCAAAGCCAATGTTGTTGAGCAAGAGGAAGATGAAGGAGCTTTTGAGGGGGTATCCATGGACTGCCCCGATGAGGTCAAACGTGCTCATGGTGAGTACATGGCATTCTATGCAAGGAACTTTTGGAAGGACCCTGCCAAAGCCAAGTCTGAACTTGAGCGCAAGAACGGGACAAATGGAAGAAGAGAAAGTGGCCCAAGATTGAGAACTTGCTTCAACTGTGGAGATAGACTGCACTTTGTAGCCGAGTGTCCTTATCAAAATAGAGAAGACAATGGTGGTAGGCTCATTCTTAAAGAGAAATCCAAAGCTCCTAAGAAGAAGCCGTTTATTAAGAAGAATGGCCCTTTCAAGAAGCAACCCAAGATTGTTCTTGTAGCTCAAGAGGAATACTCCTCCGCAAGTGAAGATGAAGAGGATGATGATAGTTCCCGCGAAGTGGCTGCTATAGCCACCACATCGACTCCCTCCTCTCTCTTCGACTCACCGAACGAGAACGCCATCAACAACAACGCCACTTGTCTAATGGCAAGAGGATCCGAGGTATCAACTTCTAGCTCTTCATTTCCTAAGACTAACATAATTTTGGATATGGATGATCATGACAGTCTTGAAATGAAAGAAGAAGTTATTGCCTTGGATACTTTTTTCACTAACCTACAAGGTGAGCACAAACTTCATTTTGATGCTCTTATGAGTCAACTTGCTCAAGCCGAAGATCTCCTTGAAGAAAAGGGCGGAATTGAAAGAGAAGATGTCTTGGAGATAGCTTCTTTGAAGAATGCCTTAAAAGAGGAAGAGGAAGCTCGAGTATCTTTGGAAGAAAGACTCGAATCCCTTGAGGAGTCACAAGAAGAAGCTGTAGCTCAGCTCATTAAAGAACGTGACCATGCTCTTGCCAAGGTAAAGAAACTAAAGAAAGAAAAGATTGACTTTGGGGCTGTTGATGCTAGACTTTTGGAGAAGTTTGATAATCTTGAAAGTGCTCACAAGGCATTGAAGAGTGATCATTCTACTCTAAATGAGTCTCATGACCAGCTCCAAACTCAATTGAAACGGTATGATGTGCCAAGTACCTCCACTTCATCCTTTGGAAAAGAAGACCTCGCAAGAAGTTCTCAAAACAAAGGTAAAGGAGTTATTGATGAGATACTGAGCAGGCAAAGGACAAACAATAGTAAAGAGGGTCTTGGTTACATACCCAAGATAAAGAGCAAGAAAAACAGGAAGAAGAAGAACAAGACTGCTCAATCGAAGACTAGCAACATTACCAATGACAAGACTAATTATGATGGTTTTGCAGGGATCAACAATCCTAACTATGAACTATATTGTGATTGTTATGGTGATGTTTATGCTTGTTATGTAGGGCCTTATGATTTTTACATTCCTTGGTCTATTTGGGTTCTCAAGACCCTTGTTACTAACATGAGAGGACCCATTGAAAAATGGGTACCTAAAACCAAGAAGTAATTTTCTTGCAGGGCTATGCTTCCGGTGGTTCTAAATGGGTACTCGATAGCGGTTGCACGAGTCATATGACCAGAAGCAAGGAGATCATCACGGAGATGCGGCCAAACCTTGATCACATTACCGTCTCCTATGGTGACAAGTCAAAATCTGAGGTATTGGGTCTCAGCAAAGTTGTGGTGGCTCACGATATCTCTCTCGTGGACGTCATGCTTGTTGAGACCCTCGGGTATAACTTACTTTCAGTTCGTGCCCTTGGTAAGATGGGATTTGCAGTTTACATTGATGCTGATTTAGTGGTACTCTTGTGGAGCAAGTCTCTTAAAGTCGCTTTCGTGGGATATGTCAAAAACGACCTGCACGTGGTGGACTTTTCGGGGAAAACCACTATAGGCCCGATGTGTCTTTTTGGAAAGGCTGACGCGGGCTGGCTATGGCATCGCCGACTAGCCCACGTCAATATGAGAACTTTGCAAAGTCTCCACAAGGGTGGCCACATTCTTGGACTAAAAGAAAATGTCTCTTTTGCCAAAGATCGTGTTTGAATGGCGTGTGTTGAAGGGAAAATGCATGATTCACCTCATCGAAGGAAAACCATTATCTCTTTCAAAAGAATTTTGGAGCTCCTTCATGTGGACCTCTTCGGACCTCCATCTCATGCAAGCCTCGGTGGGAAGAAGTATTGCCTAGTGATTGTTGATGATTACTCAAGATACACTTGGGTTTATTTCTTCAAGTTGAAGAGTGAATCTCAACAAACTGTCATCGACTTCGCCAACGAGGTTCAACATCAACACAACGTCCCCATTCTGGTAATAAGGAGTGATAACGGCTCGGAGTTCAAGAACTACACCTTAAATGAGTTCCTAAGTGAAGAGGGGATAAGACATCAATATTCCGCTGCGTACACCCCTCAACAAAATGGTGTAGCCGAGAGCAAGAGTCGAACTCTAATGGACATGGCAAGATCAATGTTAGACGAATTGAAATCTCCATATAACTTCTGGGCTGAAGCAATCTCTACTGCTTGTCATTCATCCAACCGTTTATATCTCCATAAGATCTTGGACAAGACTCCGTATGAAATACTTACCGGTAACAAGCCAAACATCTCATACTTTTGGGTATTCGGGTGTAAGTGTTTCTTTCTTATTAAAGGAGTTCGTTTATCTAAGTTAGAATCTAAGTCTTTAGAAGGTATTTTTGTTGGTTATGGTGCCGAATCCCACACTTATAGAGTCTACGATAAGCTCTCCGGAACTGTTGTAGAATCTTGTAGTGTGGTGTTCGAGGAAAATGACGGTTCCCGTGCGGAGCAATTTGGTGTTTGTGATGCAGATGTTGAAATACCCCAAGATGCCATAATAAGAATGGGCATGGGATTCTTCCGCCCCATTGAGGAACCCCTTGTGGCGGACCGGGAAGGACAATGCTCTACTCATATAGAGCCCTCATCTACACATACTCAACATGCTCCAACCACGGGGGAAACTTCTACACCATCTCCATCATCTGCTGAAGGTCAAGATGCTCAAGAAAGCTCTAGGCCGGATTTTTCGGTTGACACCGGATTATCCGGCCAACCCGCTACAGCTGACCATGTTGTTCCTGCTGGAGAAGATTTCAACACAAGCTCTAGGCTGGATTTTCCAGCTAGCCCCGGATTATCCGGTCCATCACCAGTTCAAGCAAGTCCCAGGCCTCCTGATGAAGCTGCTGCAAGTACTCCCAGGCCGGATTATCCGGCCTCTCCATCGGCCGGATTATCCGGCCCTGACTCTCCAGTTCTGCAGCCTCCTGTTATGGCTACGGATTCACCTCAAGGGCATGCGTCTCCACCACCTGCTACTAATGTTCGAGTTACTGATCAAGGCGGAGAAAATGCTTCCAACAAAGACTCAAGTGATGAATCTCCTCCTCCAAGAGACAACAAACTTATTGAACTTCGTCACAAGGCTCGGGCTGATCGTAACCTTGAGTTGAGGGGTCACACTCTCGACAAGGTTGTTGGTGATCTTCGATGAAGGGTTTCTACAAGAAGAGAATTGGCTAGTTTTGCTTATGACTGACAGGTTTGAGATTTCTATGATGGGGGAATTACGGTTCTTTCTTGGATTCGAGATCAAGCAACTTAGAGAAGGAACCTTTATTAATCAAGCAAAGTACATCCAAGACATGCTCAAGAGATTCAAGATGACGGATCTAAATGGTGTCGCCACTCCGATGCAAACAAAGTGTTATCTTGAACTCAACCCTCATGGTAAAGATGTGGACCAAAAGGTATATCGGTCCATGATCGGCTCTCTTCTTTACCTCTGCGCATCTAGACCCGATATTGTGTTGAATGTGGGAGTGTGTGCAAGGTATCAAGCAGCTCCTAAAGAAAGCCACTTAGTGGCGGTCAAGAGGATCTTTCGATATTTGGTTCATTCCCCCAACTTTGGTCTCTGGTATCCCAAGGGCTCCAATTTCTATTTATGTGGTTATACTGACTCAGATTGGGCTGGTGATAAGGATGATCAGAAATCCACTTCTGGAGCTTGTCAATTCTTGGGAAGATCTCTTGTATGTTGGTCCTCCAAAAAGCAGAATTGTATATCTCTCTCCACCGCCGAAGCTGAATATGTTGCTGCTGCCAGCGCTTGTACTCAATCCTCTAGATGCATTTTTGGAGGCAATGACTTATCTTGATCCATGGATACATCATACTGCGTGCATGTGTCATCATTATCGTCGGATTGATGACAAGTACGCCATGAGGGGGTCCTCGAGGCGTGCGGAAGAGAGGGGTGTGAGACGTACGGTATTCCGGGACGGTGAGCACACAAGTTTACCCAGGTTCGAATCCGCCGGCTTTGGACGAATCCTACTCCTGCTAGCAATCCAGTAACACGGCAGAGCCAGAATATGGGTTACAAGGGTTTCGCCTGTGTGAGTTGAGATTGTAGACTATTGAGGTGCCCTAAAGGCTCCCCCTAGGATGACTTATATAGATATCCGGCCTAGGGTTTACAGGAGAGATCTATCCGGCTACGACTAAGAGTCGGTTACAGAGTACATCTTGAACTACAAGTAACATTATGGGCCTAAGTCGGTAAGTCTTCTGGGCCTTCCCGTAGCCGGATTGGACTCCGTCTTTCTCCCTGACTGAGCCGCCCGTGAAGCAAAGCTCTAACCCGAAGTGGGCCACCCTGGCCAGTGAGGAACTGTGAGGATACCCGAAAAGTATATCCCCAACAGCAGCCCCCGGAGGCCTCCAAGTATCCAAAGTCGGATTTATCATCGTCTAGCTTGATCTTCGGCTTGCAGAATCTTGAAGGGTTCCTGAAACTTCACAACAAAAATATGATCCGGGTCTTAAAAATAAGTCGGAACTATCAATAGGTTACTCGGATTTTCCAGCTCGATTTCAAACTAAGCCGGAACTTGGTTCTCAACGCCACCTGACACAAGTCATGGTCAAGTCATGTCACCTGACAGGCATTCCGTCAGCACGACCGTTGGTAGGTCCGCGGTTCGCGGAACCGAGGCGCCATTTCAATGCGTGCGTGGAGATCGAGGTGACGCAATCATCGCGTGGGTCCTTCCCAGTTCCTTCCACGACACGTGGCGGTTATACTGTAGCATTTGCACGAATATTGGCGTAGTTAGGTGGATATAAGGGGTTAGGATTTCTTCCCTCTTCTTTCACCAGTCCTTTGCCTTTTCTTCTCCTCCCAATCTCCCAGCGTGCACAGAGCTCCCTCGTTCTTCCCCCCACAGAACTCCCAGCACCACCCCTTTTAGGTCAACTTCTCGCCGGAGAAATGGCTTCATCTTCTTCCTCCGGCTTGGCGGCAGCGGCGGCGGCGGCAACAGCGGAAGCGGTGGCAGAGAAGGAGAGCTTTCGTGGTCTCTGGATCCCCTTCACTCTCAACGAGGAGGGCCTCAGGAACGTGGAGAAGGAGGGACTTCTTGCCGCCGGCGACTGGCGGAGCGGCTTCGAAGAAACCGTCCCCAACCCGCACGACGGCGAGCGGGTCCACTTCGGCACCCATCTTGACCGAGGTATGTCTTTTCCTCCCTCGGAGTTCTTCTCCGAGGTGATAGATCATTACGGAGTTCAACTCCATCATCTTCCTCCCAACTCTCTGTTAGAAATGAGCGCATATGCTTCATTGTGCGAGGGCTTTCTTGGCATTAGGCCGAGTCTGACTCTCTTCCGGTACTATTTCCATGTCCGGAGAAACTCCATTACCGCCGGTGTTCCTTACATCACCGGCACTATCAGTTTTTCGCTTAGACGCGACCGAGCGTATCCCAAAATTCTAGCCAGTGACTCGGTCAAACAATGGCCAGCCACATTTTTCTATCATAGGGATATTCCGGCTCCCGACAAAGCCACTGCTTTGCCGGCTTTCATCGACGGAGCCGCCACGACCCAACCTTCCTAGGACGAGGCCGCTCCGGCTCTCACCGACCATCTGATCCTCGCTAAGAGGCAGATCGAATATTTAATCAAACACAAGGATCTGAAGGGATCCGACTTGGTCCAGTGCTGGGTCTCACGTCGGATCCAGCCCCTCCAGTATCACGGAACCCGACTGATGCATTCCATCACGTCGTCTCCGAAAGACTCCCTCCGCATCAGCTCCAAAGCCTACACCACTCAAGGCTACATAAGCCAGATCAAGTGGCTGATCCGGGAGCGGATCGAGAGGAGAATCCCGGAGGTTTCTCTGGACATGCACACGGTGGATATATCGCAATACTGATATGTTTTCTTCTTTTCAGCTTGCTGACCTCCCCGTGTCGGAACTTGCTCCGCTCAAAGGATATCCTCCGGAGTTCTCTTAGGAGGTGGAGGTAGTTCCATTGCCAGATCTTGCGCTCAAGAAGCGCAATGCTCCGACAGTGGCTGTTGGCACAAAAGAGGTGCCTGTCGTGAAGAGGTAACGTTCAATCACAACTTCCGCCTTTGTACCTTATTCAAATTTCTTTCCGAGATGTAATGTTTTCCGACTTTACTACATTCTTAGAGCAAAATCGCTCATCAAGGCCAAGGGGAAAGGGATTTCTTCGAAGCCGCTGCGGCAGACGAAGCTTACCATAGCTTCCCCTGCTGTGGCTCCTCCGACTCCTGCCCCTCAACCTTCTACAATGCCGGTTATCTCGCCTGACGCTGCAGAAGATCCGGCTCCTTCAATGGGGCCTGCGAACCTTGGATCGCAAACTGACGTCACCATGAGTGCATCAGATCTAGATAAGGGTGAACCCTCTTTGGGTAATGATCCCTCGACAGAAACCTTCGCCGAAAATCTCCTGAGCAATCCGGGTCTTACCAAGTTTGGCTTGTCCCGGAAATCTGCTAAAGAAATCCGGCGGCTTGCCAAGCAATGCTTGGAGAAGAGAACTTTATCCGCCGAGGAAGAAGCACAAGAAGCAGAGGATGTCAAGTTCTCTGACCTTCTTGCCCAAGTGCGCCTCCGTGACGAGAGGATTAGGACTGGTGAGCTTCCAACAGCCCCAGTGGTTCCTCTGACTCTTGCCGAGAAGGTGGCTGCTGAAGTTAACGCGGGTTTGGATAAACTCATCCGCGAACAATATGTAAGTCGGAATTCCAACTCCTGTTTTCTCCATTATGTTATATCATATCCTCTAGCCCCCAAGCATGAAGTAGGATATATAATCCGGGTTTATGCTTCATTAGGATGCCAAAGAACGAACTAGTGTAGCCCCCAAGGCTCGTGCTGATATTTAACAAAAATATTAGCCCGAGTCTTAAGTAGCTTTCTGACTTACAGAAAGTATGTTCCTATAACCAGGAATTACTGACCAATGTCTGCGATAAGTGGAGAGAGATCAAAGCTCTCCGGCTTAAAAATGCTGAACTCGAAGTTGCCAAGGATGAGGCCGAAGGTAAACATTCCGAGACTCAAACCTTGTCTTTGTTATTTTCAATGTCGAATTTTTCTAAACTTTTGTTCTTTTTGACTTACAGCGCTGGTGAAACAATCCGTCGCCATGATTGAAGAGGCCGAGAACCTCAAGACACTGGTGGTGGAGAACAAGGGACTTCGCCAAGAGCTGGATAAGCTTAAGGCGGATCATGAAAGGAGCATAGCTCAAGTCCTTGAATCCTCCTCCATGGCCACTGATGAGCGTGATCGCAAGATCGCTGCTCAAGATAAAATAATCTCGGATCTCAAGAATGAGCTTGGCAGAGAAAAGGATATGTCCCAGGCGCTCCGGGCTGAACTCCAGAGTCTCCGGGACGAGAAGACCAAAATTGACGACGTCATTTTTGGTACGTTCCATCTATCTGACTTGTCTCTTTCTTTGACTTTTATCAATGTCGGATTTTTCTTAACTTGTTTTGTGTATAGGTCCTATGAACTTGACGGACTCTTCCTCCTCCGAGCCCCGCACCCACCGGCTTACCCAAGTCGGTGACCTGCTTCATGACTTCTGCCAGTCCCTTAAGGACGTCGGCGAAGCTCTCAAGATTCCGGACATGCCAAGCATGTCGGATTTTCAGGTGCGAGACAAGGCGAAGGAGATGCCACAGCTTGTTCGGGACTGGAACATGTCCTATGCACGGACTGCTGCGCAGAACGCTCTCACTATGGTCATGAGCCACCATGGAAACATGGAGATATGGCAAGTGACCAGAGGGTACTGCAAGGTAGACGAAGACGGCCAGGAGCAGGACCTTCAAGCCATCATGCACTCCTGCGCCGGATATGGGTGTCACGTGGCTGACCTGACCAGCTACGAGATCCCCTTCTTCACCCGCGTAGATACTCCGCCTCCTCCTCCGGAAGAACCAACAGAAGTTTCCGACGATGAACGCACCATCTCGGATGCGGACATCTCGGAACGATATCAACGCAGAATCTCCAGCGAGCCGGCAGCTCCTTCGTCTCCTCCTGCATCATAAGCCAGAAATTTTTGTATTATCCTGAAAGAACATGATGCGTTTTGTAAATGTAAAGTACTATGACTTTGCTAGTGCTAAGCTTTTGATCTATTCAGCACTTTTGGCTTTAATTTTTTGTGTGCCTGAAATGTTTACATAAGCACTTGTATTTTTTCGTCTCTACTTATCGTTTATCTGGCTTTCCGCCTCGTCCCTTTCGTGATCCGGCTAAACCTTCTGCCGGAAACTTTGCCGAGCAACGGAGCTCAATTGCTAAACCAGTTTAAACTCGGAAACAAAGCCGGCTTGCAGTACCAACAATTCACTACTCGGAAAATGCCCGCATCCAGCAATCAGACAAATAACCAAAGTAAAGACTAGAAACTTTAGAGTTATACCCGAGGGTAGCAATTTTAGAATCGGAAATCTAAACCAGAACGAACATGAGCATAAAGTACTTTCAGGCATTCTAGGATTTTCGACTATGACATGATCATTCGGAAATAAGATGGTAAAAACTTCTCAGAAAAATTTGAGGCAACCAAAACTTTTATTTCTCAAAGAATCATGTACATATATATGATTACAAAGAAGGATAAACTAAGAATAAAAGGGACGTAGCTGAGAAATATTCCACGGTCTGTCTAACTCATCCGGATATGTACTGCCTCCAGCTCTCTTTCTCTTCTTAGTAGCAGGTCTTTCTTTGACTGGCCTCATGTCAGTTAAGTAGTATGATCCATTGTGCAATACTCGACTAACTAAAAAGGGCCCTTCCCATACTGGGGAACGTTTGTGCTTTCTTTGTTGCACAAGCCGGAGAACCAACTCGCCTTTATTAAAAGATCGGTTTCCGACTCTCTGGCTATGATACTTGCGTAACTTCTGCTGATAGGCTGTAGATCTCATTTCATCAACGACGCGAACTTCTTCGACTAAGTCGAGATCATTTTGTCGAGAAATTTCGGCATCCTCTTTGATATACGCGGCCACTCTAGGAGAAGTATGAATCAAATCACTAGGAAGAACTGCTTCTGCACCATAGACCAAGAAGAAAGGTGTGTATCCTGTTGACCTGTTTGGAGTTGTTCGTAAACTCCAAATTACAGAGGGTAATTCCTCTGCCCAAGCCCCCACAGCACGTCGTAGTGGTGCTTCAAGTCTCGGTTTTAGGCCTTGTAGAATTAAACCATTTGCTCTTTCGACTTGTCCGTTAGCCTATGGATGTGCGACTGACGCAATGTCAAGCCGGATATTTTGCTCGTTGCAGAATTCAGCCAATTCTCCCATAGAAAAGTTACTCCTGTTGTCCGTGATAATGCTATGCGGATAACCATACCGGATTATAACATCCTCGACAAATCTTTTGGCTGTTGCTCCATCATAACTAGTGATAGGTTTAGCCTCAATCCATTTGGTAAATTTATCCACCATTACTAAGAGGTGAGTAAATCCACTTGGAGTTCGTTTAAAAGGTCCTACCATATCAAGCCCCCAGACCGCAAAGGGCCATGTTATAGGTATTGTTCGTAGCTGATCAGCCGGAACATGAGCTTGCTTGGCGTACTTTTGGCAGCCTTTGCACGTCTTGACTAATCGTTCGGCATCTGCCTGAGCTGTAAGCCAGAAAAATCCGTGTCTAAAAGCTTTTGCCACTAAAGATTTGGCTGCAGCGTGGTGACCACACTCGCCTTTGTGGATTTCTCTTAAGATTTCCACTCCTTATTTCGGAGATACACAGCGCTGAAAACCCCCAGAAACACTCCGTTTATGGAGCTCACCTTTAACAATAGTATAGGCTTTTGCTCGTCGGATAATCTGCCGGCTCAGCACCTCGTCTTCGGGTAATTTGCCATCTACCAAATAATCGAGGTAGGGTTGAGTCCAGCTAGGAATCACAGCCAGAACTGCTATCAAAGGTGAGGCGGATTTGGTCGGATATTCCTCATCTACTCCCTTTATTGAGGGAACTTTGAGGTGCTCTAAAAAAGCGCCATCCAGGACCTCTTTCCGCGCAGAACCTATCCGAGATAGTGCATCTACTTCCTCATTTTCTGCTCGAGGGATGTGTTGAACTTCAAACCCTTCGAACGATTTAGATAGATCATCCATGACAGCTTTATATGCTGCCATGTGTTTCTTTGCATTACAAATATCCAACACTTGCTGAGCAACAAGATCCGAATCTCCATAACACATCAAATGTCGGATGCCAATATCCTTAGCAAACCGGATTCCATGCAACAGCGCTTCATACTCGGCAATATTGTTTGTCGCTGTGAAGTGGATCTACAACACGTATAAAAGTTTATCTCCTTGGGGTGATTTGAGCACCACGCCAGCCCCGGAGCCCCCTCGAGCCTTAGACCCGTCGAAAAAGAGGGTCCAATATTCCGACTCAGGGAGGATCATGTTCTCCTTCGTCTCTGTCCAATCAGTGACAACGTCAGCAAGGATCTGGGATTTGATTGCTGTCCGAGGTTTATACTCAATGTCGAAAGCTGAAAGCTCTATGCCCCATTTGGTGACGCGTCCTGTGGCGTCACTGTTGTTGATTATATCTCTCATGGGAGATTTGCTCACCACGGTAATTGGATGCTCCTGAAAATAGTGTTGTAACTTACGAGATGCTAGGAAAACACCGTAAGCCAACTTTTGATAGTGCGGATACCGCTGTTTTCATTCTGTCAGGACCTCGCTGACAAAGTACGTCGGACGCTGCACCAGGTGTTCCTGATTTTCCTCTGGTCTCTCCACCACCATGACGATACTAACGACCTTATTTGTCGCAGCAATGTAAAGCAACATCAGTTCCTGAGGTTCCGGCGCTGCAAGGATAGGAGAAGATGAGAGTACTCTCTTCAGATCTTGTAGTGCAGCTTCAGCTTCGTCAGTCCAAACAAAATCCTTGGTCTTTTTCAAGAGTTTGTATAATGGTGCGGCTCTTTCACCAAGCCGGCTTACAAATCGACTGACCGCAGCGATGTAACCAGTTAATCTTTGTACGTCCTTCAGCCGAGTTGTCCTGGAAATATTGAGTATAGCCTTGATTTTGTCTCGGTTCACCTCTATGCCCCTTTGAGACACGATGAACCCTAACAATTTTCCGGCTGGTATTCCAAAGAAGCATTTCTTCGGGTTAAGCATGATGTTGTATTTTTGTAGATTGGTGAACGTTTCCTCCAAGTCGGAAATCAGTGTTTCCTTCTTTTTGGACATCACCGCGATATCATCCATGTATGCATGTACATTGCGTCTGAGTTGGTCGTGGAGGCAACGCTGCATCGTGCGCTGGCACGTAGCCCCTGCGTTCTTCAGCCCAAAGGCATCGTAACAAAACAGAAGGTCCGAAGGGGGTTATGAATGAAGTTTTGACTTTGTCAGATTCCTTCATCCGGATTTGGTGATAACCGGAATATGCGTCGAGAAAACAAAGGAGTTCCGAGCCTGCCGTAGAATCAATGACTTGATCAATTCTAGGCAGAGCAAACAGATCTTTTGTACAAGCGTTGTTCAAGGCAGTATAATCAACACACATCCTTAAATCAATGGTGTCCTTTTTAGGGACCATTACAGGATTGGCCGACCACTCAGTGTGGATGACCTCTTCTATAAATCCGGCTAACTCGAGCCGTGCTAGTTCCTTAGCTATTGCTTTACGCTTTTCGTCGCCAAACCGTCGTAAGGACTGTTTGACAGGTTTAGCGTTCGGGTTTACATTTAGAGAGTGTTCGGCAAGTTCCCTAGGTACTCCGGTCATGTAAGATGGCTGCCATGCGAAGATATATTGATTTGCTTGGAGGAACTTGACGAGCGTGCTTTCCTATGCGCTATCTAGGCCTACGCCTATCTGGGTCACCTTGGAGGGGTCATCATCCTTCAACGATGATTTCTTTGTCTCTTCTGATGCCTTGAACTCCGGGTTTGGCTTTGTCACTTCCTTCTTTGTTGTGGGCATCTCGGACGGATCTATGCTCTTCTTGATCTCCTGGTACTCCTAGGCGTGCAGCACGGCTTCGGCAAAGGCGGCATTTCCATCCTTGCACTCTCGCGCTTTCTTCGGGTCTCCCCTGATGGTGATCACGCCGTTGGGACCTAGAATTTTCATCATATTGTAAATGTAACATGGACGAGCCATAAAAGCCCAGTAAGCCGGACGTCCGAATATAGCGTGGTATGCGCTCTTGAACGGGACCACTTCGAAGGAAAGTGCTTTCGTCCGATAGTTCTTTGGAGTTCCAAAGGTAACATCCAAAGTAATCTCTCCCAGGGAATTAGCTTGTCTTCCTGGGACAACTCCGTGAAAGATCACAGAGCTATGGTTTAGCTGGGTCTCCAAGATCTTCATCCGGCGTAGCGTTTCGACGTAGAGAATATTGATGCTACTACCGCCGTCCATGAGGGTCTTGGAGAAACCATAACCGTCAATAAGTGGGTTGACGATTAAGGCGTATTTTCCTTGCCTGTGTAGCCTAGGTGGATGATCATCACGGTCAAATGTGATTGCCACTTCCGACCAGTCCAGATAGTAGGGGATAGCCGAAACTGTTGCATTGAGCTCGTGTAGAACTGCTTTCTTGACCTTTGCTGGTTGAGATCCGAGGAAAGTGACATAAGTGTCCTTCTTGGTGGGAAAGGACTTCTTCCCTTCCGACTTGGGATTTGAAGCATCACCTTCCTCCATGTCGGAATCTTCCTTGGTCTCCTTGTCCTTTTCGAGATTTTTCTTTCCCTTCTTCCGCTTAGCTTTGTAGCCCATGGTGTCATCTCTTTTGATGTCGTCATTGAAACGACATTCAGCGTTGGTGTGGGACGAGCCCCCATTGGTGTCTAAGTGATGCACACATGGGTTATTGGCGATGTCGGCCCAAGAGTAGGTTTTGCCTGGTTGCTGTTCTCCTCTACCTTGGACCCTTGAAGTCCCACGGCCACGCCCACGGACTCCGCCATGTCCTCCTCATCCTCCAGACCCGGAAACAGTAGTAACCACCGTTGTTTCCGCATTGGGTTTTTCCTCCGAGGTGTTCTTGCGCTTCTGAGCTTGTTGCTTTGTTTTTGCCGACTGAGTAATCCCTCTGCATCGTCGTCAGCATCCGCATACTTGCTCGCTGTTTCTATCATTTCTCCCAAATCAGTGACCTTATCACACTTCAAGCAGTGACGTAATAGACCAATTGGGAGCCCTGCGATGAAAGATTCAATCGTGGTTTGGTCGTTTACTCCTTCTCAGGAGTTCTTGGTGCGATCCATCGTCCGAGATAATCTCGGCAAGTTTCTCCGGCTTTCTGGGTGCAACGCTGTAGGTCTCTGACCGAACAGGGCCTCCGATATGTGCCTTCGAAATTATGAAAGAACGCACTTTGCATGTCATACCAGTTATGGATGGTGTTCTCCGTAAGTTCATTGAGCCATGATCGCACCGTCTTCTGCAACATAAGTGGGAGATATCGGGTTGCGACTAGGCTGTTTTCGCCTTTGGCGATGCAGCAAGCTTGGAAAAAATCTTGTAGCCAAGTGTCTGGCCGAGCAATGCTGTCGTAGGCTTGGATGTGCCTTGAGATAGCAAATCCTTCCGGGAATCTCGTAGCTCTGATGCGTGGTCCGAAGCACTTTGGGCCCACGTACATGTCATCATTTTCATAGCACCGCGCCTCTATGTTGGAATTGATCCTGTGCCTTGCGTCTTTCGGGGATAGAGATCGGCCCGAATGCCGGTTGTGGCTGCGGTGCCATGGAGCCGGACTTCGGCTTCTGCCACCACCTCCTCTGCCATGTCGTCCTCCTTGCCCTCCATGGGAGCCGTTGTGATGACCGTGTGGTGGAGAGGGTGGGGCAGCTAGATAGTTTCTGGCTGATCGCCGGCCTCCGTCCGGAGCATCATTATTCCGGTTCCGGGGAGGATCTTGACTACGACGAGCCCCCTGCTGGCTTGTGCTAGCATGGTTTCCATCGTTCCTTCGTCCGTCGTTCCCACCATGGTGAGGCTTAGCTGGACGGCTTCCATGCTTAGGAGGTGGCATCTTTTGACGATCCTCCTCCCGTTGTTTCTCTTTATCTTATCCCCTTCGATTGTTAGACTCTCGTTGGGGAGGGTTTGTTGGATTCAGTGCAGCAATGGCATCTTTCTCGGCCGCTGGGGCGATGTTGCTCTAGTTACGCGAAGTTCTGTGATGCTGTCCTGATGATCCGGTTCTTGAATAATTGTCTTCCCGGTGTTCGGGGTGATGATACTACGCCCGGATGTAATGGGATCTTACGCCATCCCATGCCGGATCTGTGTGACATTGGTCAGAATCCGAGACCAGTTTTTGACTTCCCGACAGGGCGACCTTTTGCTGCTCCAGTCCCTTATTGAGTAGCTTGATACCCAAACGGATCTCCTCCGGTCCTGGATTAGCCGATAGAATTTCTCGGGCTGCCACGGTATTCTGTACTGGGGTTGGGTATACCCAATCTCCTTTGCTATCTTTCCATGGATTCCCCATCTCATCTCCGAAAAGGACGGCACGGACAGTTGGGAACTGGTCGTCATTGGTGTGACGTTTCCGTGTCTTCTGGTGCAACCGAGACATGTAGTCCTTAGTTGCCATGCGTTTCTTCTCCACCTCGATGTTTTTGGCTTCATCGAGGAGTTGTTAACGACGCGCTTCTAGGGCTTGGGACCTTTCATCCAGCTCATCTGCAGTAAGTTCTGCAGCTGTAGGGATAGGTGTGGTTAATGCAGCATCAATGAGTTTACGCGCACCATCGGTGATCACGTGTCCATCCACCGATTCTTCTTTTTTCGGCTCGTCTAGGATAAGTGCTCTATCCGAGTCTTCTTCGTATTCCTCAGCAATCACCTCCTCAGCTAGAGGGTCTTTTGCCGAGGTATTGTTTTTCTTGTTCTTCTTCTTTGCCTTCTTGGCAGCGCCAGTAGCAAAGACGGCTTTGGGTCCGTTTCCTGGAGTCAAGCTATGATCGGTACTTTCGGACATCTGGACCTCGGGATTATCTCCGACGTCCATGTCATCCTGCGTTTTGGGAGAGTGTTCCCCGGATCCTTCATCCATGGCTTCTCCTTCTTCTACAGCCTTGGAGTTGTACTCCTCTTCATATTCCGCGGAGAACTTTCGGAAATCTGCTGACATCATCGATTCATCCGAGGATGCGGGTACGTCGGCGTTTGTTCCAATTGCCTCCAGCACCGAGTCGGTGTTTTCTCCGGCATCGGCAGAGCTGGATCCGGATCCCACGTATCCGACGAAGTGCGACGCGTGCTTCCTGAGGTACCTGCGGCCTTCGTGATCAGCCATGTCGAAACTTTTGATGGTCTCGAGAATTGCATCTGCGCTTTCGCCTTGCAGTATAATACGTCGTAATGTGTACCTTAGAAAAGGTCTGTCTGTCCCGACATCATCAGAGTCGGAATCAGTGTCACTGATATGTTCCTCCTGGATTTCGACTTCCGCGGGTGGGTCGATCTGGGATCCGGCTCCTCCAGGAAGATCCACTCCAGATTCGACTTGGACCGCTAGGTCTTCTTCAGGCTCGGATTTCTCCACTATCTCCGCAACTAGTGCGGGCTGGGTGGGATTAGGGTTTTCTAAGATCCGGAACTCTGCCGCCTCCACAGACAAAGGGGACCCAGAAGATTCTTCTGCCTCTATCATCACCGCTGGGGTGGGTTGGGCAGGTTCAGCGAAACCGATGTAAACATCGATCTCGCCAAAGGACATGATTGTGTAGGCAGTCATGGCTTCCCTAGCCGGAATCCAAGTCTCATCGAGAACGATGAGAGGGACGTCGCTGGCGTAGATGATGCGACCGACGGCGATAGTCTCGCCTATTCTGATTCTTGCAGATTCCGTTCAGAACGTAGATCCGAAGCTCACTTGCCCCACGATCGGCGCCAACTGTCGTTGGATTGATGACAAGTACGCCATGAGGGGGTCCTCGAGGCGTGCGGAAGAGAGGGGTGTGAGACATACGGTATTCCGGGACGGTGAGCACACAAGTTACCTAGGTTCGAATCCGCCGGCTTTGGACGGATCCTACTCCTGCTAGCAATCCAGTAATACGACAGAGCCGGAATATGGGTTACAAGGGTTTTGCCTGTGCGAGTTGAGATTGTAGACTATTGAGGTACCCTAAAGGATCCCCCTAGGATGGCTTATATAGATATCCGGCCTAGGGTTTACAGGAGAGATCTCTCCGGCTACGACTAAGAGTCGGTTACAGAGTACATCTTGAACTACAAGTAACATTATGGGCCTAAGTCGGTAAGTCTTCTGGGCCTTCCCGTAGCCAGATTGGACTCCTTCTTTCTCCCTGACTGGGTCGCCCGTGAAGCAAAGCTCTAACCCGAAGTGGGCCACCCTGGCCAGTGAGGAACTGTGAGGATACCTGGAAAGTATATCCCCAACAGTCATTGTAGTAGTTCTAGCAATCCCGATCTGCTCCAGTTGAGCACTCTCGCACTGCCCGCAAAATCACCAGGTCTCCCACCGGATTGTCCAGCATGTACAGGGCGGACACTCTGGCCCAGCCGGAATGTCCGTCCTGTACGCACCGGACTTTCCGGGTTAGGCGGAGTCTCCGGGGTGATTTTGCTGGACAGTCCGAGTGTTTTCGACCAGTTCTGATCCTGCATTACTTTAGCTACTGCTTTGTGCCTACATCTCCTGGACACATGTGCTTACCCATTTTCTACCCTTCTATTCTGAATTCACAGGTAGCTCTCATCCTCATGGCTCCAGGGCTGCTCAGAAAGCCCGTCCTCGCAGGTTCCGGGACGATGAGAGCGATGTCCATATTGATCCATCCATGGTCAGGCAGGCTGCTCGTGATCGTGCTGCAGCTAAGTACGAGAAGGTTAGAAAACTAAAGAGAGATGAAGCCAAGCGACAAAAGTATGAGGCATTGACCACACTTGCAGAGTTGGGCACCAAAGAGTTTGTGGAGATGCGAGTCCAGTAGTTCTATTATCTGCAGCGCACTTCTAAGGATGATCGCTTCTAGAGGAATGAGCAGGCCCTACTCTTTTCTGAGGTGTTTTGTGCTTTCAGGACTCCTGTGTGCCCCATGCAGTGGTTGGATATTCAGAAGCTCCAAGCTCACAGGTACTTTGAGGATGCTATCTGGGTGACTGAGAAGATGGGGTTGCACACCATCTTTCAGGCAAGAGAAGACTACAACATTGAGTTGGTCTAGTAGTTCTATGCCACGGTGGTCTTTGGGGACACCACTAACATTCCCCTTGAGTGGATCTCTGGCACTACTAGGTGTCGCTCCAGCATGGCTCAGTTTGCTCACATCCTTGGTGTGCCTTTCAACCCCAATACTTCCAGTGGTCACAGGATGCATGTGCATGGTCAGACATATGACAAGAAGCTATTGGCCCCAATCTACTCTCAGAATAGTGTGGTTGGCCAAACCACCAACATCAAGCTCATCTATAGCATTCTGCTCCGCATGTTTCACCACACTCTCACTCCTAAGGTGGGCAACAAGGATGAGATGAGAGGTGCAGCGATCAATCTTATGGCCCATGCCCACTCAGTGTATGCTCACGGTCCAGATCATCCAGGTGGTGCCATAGATATGGATTTCATCTATCAGGACATGTAAAAGTGCATCACTGACAACAAGTGTCCTCTGTTTGCTCCATATGTAATGAAGCTCATTGTTGCTCAGGCTCCAGCCACTCCACTGCTCTACACTGACCTTGTTGCACACCTTCCTGCCAAGCTACAGAGGAAGGGTGCCCCTACCACCAAGGCACCTCGTGGCTACCCCTCTGCTCTGGACATATTTGAGGATGATGAGATTGATGCAGATGCCTCTGACCATGATGATGAGTTTGAGGAGGTATCGGAGGTTGTGACCCGTGGCCCTCACATGAAGCATGCCAGCAATGCATATCGCTTCACCACCTCCAAGGAGGAAGTACACAAGAAGGTGAAGAAGGCCTCCTGGTGGAAGAAGCTTCTTCTTTGCCAGAACATTGACATTCGCTATGGACAGTACGATGCATACAAGGAGAACATGAATGTGATGAAGGAGCTCAAGCGGATCAACCAGCCCATGGATGTTGATCCTGCTCAGCAGCAGGCCTCAGATGGCACTCTTTCCTATGGTCACTGGAGTCAGGGACGTGTGGACTGGTCCATGTTTGAGGACGTATCATCTTCTTCTCACCCTCACGGCCAGAGCTCTACTTAGGAGGATCAGGATGATGAGGATGAGGAGGAGGATGCCGCCGCCGACTACTGTGGCTAGAGTTGGCCTTGGGACGCTTTAGTTGTGCTCTTTTCCCTTTTTGGCGTCTTGATGCCAAAGGGGGAGAAGTAGCCCTTTATTAGGTTGCTACCGGGGATTTGCATGGGTACACGAGCTTAACGTTATTTCAATTTGCCTCTTTGAAGCTTCGTGTCTTTACCCTACTCGTTGAGTACTATGCTATGTTGAACTCTGTTATGTGTGTTGTGACTTGCTTACCGATTGTGTTAATGACTATGTTATGCCTAGCCTATTGATCTAGTTGGTATTATATCGTGTCATAACTTGTTAGCTACAAAATCTAGTGGGATGTGATCCTAGGATGTGTGATCTTGTATTCAAATGCAAAGCTAAAATTGGTCACACATCTAGGGGGAGCCTCACTATATTTTGTATATCTCCTATTGTGAATTTTATTACCTATCCTATTTGCAAATCCTTGGGTTGTCATCAAACACCAAAAAGGGGGAGATTGAAAGGGAATTTATGCCCTTCCTATTATTTTGATGTTTGTTGACAACACTTGGATAGGTTTAATCTGCTGTTAAATGTTTCAGGAGATACCAGCTGCTCTCATGTATTTTGCACTAAAGAAAAAGTGCTCCCTAGGTTCATGTCTAGGCAGGAAACAAGTCCCAGCCGGACTGTCTGGCTGATCCACGCCGGAGTGTCCGCCCCCGGCCGGACTGTCTGGATGGTTTCGGCCGGACTATCCGCCCTGGGAAGTGGACGACTTCGATGGACATTCAGAACACCACTTCGGACACTCCCCGGACTCGCCCCGGATTCTGGCCAGAAACTTCTCTGGCCGAAGTGTCTGGCTTGTTTGGCTCGGAGTGTCCGGCAGGGCCAGACTGTCCGGCTGATGTTGGCCGGACTGTCTGGGGTAAGTGGCTTCCAACGGCTCTAAATCCAGGGGCTGCTAGCGCGTGGTTGGCGTGGGTGCTTGTTCCTTCAATCCACGTCAATGGCGCCAGAAAGATGCTTGTTGGCTCAAGATACGATGAGCTTGTTGGGAACCCCAAGAGGAAGGTATGATGAGCACAATAGCAAATTTTCCCTCAGTTGTGAAACCAAGGTTATAAATCCAGTAGGAGCAAGGAAACACCTCCAAGGTGTTGTTTCCAACTTGGAATCCTGCACAATACAATCACAGAACTTTGTCCCCAACTTACAGTGAGGTTGTCAATCTCACCGGTTTTGCTACAAACAAAGTATTAATCGTATTGTGTGGAAGAAAGTAATAGCTTGCAGAAAGTAAACAGAAAACAGTAAACAATTGTAGATTGATGGTAAAAGAATGGACCGGGGTCCATAGTTCACTAGTGGTGATTCTCCTTAAGATAGATGACATGTTGGGTGAACAAATTACAGTGGGGCAATTGATAGACACCGAGAAAGCATACATGCATATACTAATCATCTTGACTCCTATGAGATTTTATTGGGCATTACAACATTATACATAGACCATAATCCAACTGCATCTATGACTAATAATCCACCTTCAGGTTATCATCCAAACCCCCTCCAGTATTAAGTTGCAAGGACCAGATAATTGCATTAAGCATTGCGTGTAAAGTAAACAATAAGATTGTTCTACGAACAAACGATTGTTGTTTTCTCCCTAGTAGCAACAACACATCTAGTACCTTAGAGATTTCTATCACTTCCCCAGATTACTAGAGGCATGACCCACTATCGAGCATAAATACTCCCTCTTGGAGTTGCTAGCATCTACTCGACCAAGATATCTACTAACAACGGAGAGCATGCAAAATCACAAATAACAAAGACATGATAGAATCAATAATCAATCTGAAATAGCATCTCAATATCCATCAGATCCCCACAAACACAACATGTATGATTACAAATAGATGATCTTGATCATGAACGGAGCTCACAAGATCTAGACATGGTAGCACAAAGGAGAAGAACCAACCATCTAGCTACTACATGGACCCGTAGTCCAGGGATGAACTACTCACGCATCACACCGGAGGCAGGCATGGTGATGAAGAAGGCCTCCGGGGTGATCTCTCCCCTTCGGAAGGGTGCCGGGAAGAGCTTCATATCCCTCCCGGTCTAGGGATGTTGATGACGGCGGCTACAGACTCTTTTGTGGATTTTTGATCGGGTACTTAGGGTTTCTGTATCGGAGGCAATATATAGGCAAAAGGGGAGGCCGAGGGGGTGCCCTAGGCGGCCGCACCACCCCTGGCGCGGGCCAGGCCTAGCCGTGCGGCCAGGTGGTGTGGCCGGCCCCTGGCCCCTCTATGTCTCGTATTCTGGCTCCGTGTCCCCCTCGGTGAAATATTGACTTTGGCTTTTGTCCCGTCCAATTCCGAGAATATTCTTTTTCTAACTTTCCTAGAACCAAAAACAGCAGAAAATAGGCAGCTGGCACTATGGCATCTTGTTAATAAGTTAGTCCAAGAAAGTGTATAAAAAGTACTCCAAAGTGTGGACAAAACATAAGAAAGTATATATAAACCAAGCATGGAACATCAAAAATTATAGATACGTTTGCAACGTATCAGGGGCCTATATAAAGGCCCCTTCTTCTACCTTGGAAGCTGCTCGTCCACCTCAAGAACTCCAGCACCATTTGAGCCACCAAATCCACAAGATCTCTTCACTCAACCATCCAAAGTCATTGATCTTTGGAGAATCAAAGGAGGAGGCCTTGATCTACAGCTTCACCAAAAGAGATCTTCATTTCCCCCTCATTCACTTGAGGGCCCCTTGCTCTAGTGTTTCATTGGAAAACCTAGCTTGTGATTTGGTTCTTACTAGCTTGTCTTTGATTGTTTGACAGCTAGCTTGTATTCGGGAGCCTCCAATTAGGTTGCGGATGTGTGCCTCGAACTCGTTGTAAAGGATTCGGCTTGCACCTTGAAGGTTGCCGTATAGTGGAAGAGGTGAATCGAACCGGTTGGGGTGAGGTTCATCGGAGTACAAGGGAGGCCTCTCGCAGCGTTGGTGTTTTGAAACCACCCCGTCTCCAAACATAGACGTACTTCCCCTCAAAAGGAAAGAACTACGGGAAACAAATCCTTATGTCTCCTCGTGCTCCACTTTGGTTACTTCTATCCTTTACCGCACTTTATCTATCTATTTCTTGCTTAGTATATGTGCTAGATTGACATATAGGTAAATTCACCATAGTTGCCTAATCTAGAGAATTTACCTTTTATGACAAACCCTAAATTAAAAAATAGTAAAAATTGAAGGAGCACATATTCACCCCCCCCTCTAGGTGCCCATATGATCCTATCAGATAGCTTTTGTGTCAAGATCATATTTGAGTCAAAAGTGTGGAAGTCAGTAACCTTGCTGAGAGCATCTTTAAAAGTCTGCCACCTCTTGGCAAGCACTCACATAAAAAAATCAACAAGATCAGAAGGTCGTCTTATGTAGAAGGCTGTCAGATCACACTTTCATGACCTTTTTTGATTCCCCTCTTACTATTTTTTTGATCCAAGCCACGATTTGATGTCTAGATTGATAGGTACAAACTCGCATGAATAACAACTATGAATGAATCTAGGACATGAATCGCATGCCAAAGGAGCAACCATGCAGGAGCATAGCCTATCCTCCCATGGATCTTGTTTTCTACTTTGATTTCTTGACATGGATTATATACGAGGAGGATAGTGAAGACTCTCAAGAAAACACCATGATTAAGGATGGCAATGGGCAGGGTAGAGAAATAGCATACTCATACCTGCGTAGCCAATGGGTAATTTTTTTACCACTACCAATACCCACGGGTATAAACTTTACCCATACCCATACCCGATGGGTACCCGGTGGATAGATCCAATAGTATACAAGT
Organism: Avena sativa; assembly: GCA_916181665.1. Lineage (NCBI taxonomy): Eukaryota > Viridiplantae > Streptophyta > Magnoliopsida > Poales > Poaceae > Avena > Avena sativa. The sequence continues at coordinate 228,856,982 of OV702291.1, forward strand.
TATTCATAATTTTACTTTCATCAATGGCATATTTGACCAAACAAACAATTATCTCTACTCAATAATAGGTAGACAAGTTGTTAGAGGTGACCCATTAGAGTTGCTCGATCTTTCATGAATCCCCGTGGAAATCAAGATGAAGGCGAGCGAGGGTGAGGGGAGGATGAAATCCATGAACACACACGCGAAGAATTCGATGAACTCACTCACACACGAAACACGGTACAAGCCTATAGCTCACGCCAGCGGCAACCGGTCTGACACAATCCCTAGGATTGGTGGCGGGCAAGAACACTCTCTCTCTAACTAGCATGGCAAGCGGGAGGCTTGGCGAGATCTTGACAACTTGGAGAAGGGACACTGACTCCAAGGCCTTGTACAACTTGAACGCACTATGCAAAACTCAAGAGTTTGGGGGATAATTGGTGCTCCTTATCAAGGAGCATGAGACTAGAACTAGAAAGATCCACAAGGGTTTCTTCTAATTCAATTATCCAAGTCTAGGGTTACAATATGGAGGAGGTGGTCTATATATAGGCTAGCAACTAAAAATGGGTAGTTTGGGAATAAAGAGGTAAGTTCTGGGCGAGTTGGAGAGTACATGGGCCGAAGGCCCAACTGATGACGTCCAGGCCCACGACTTAGGCCAGACACTCCGGTGCGTCTGGGCCGGAGATTCTGGTCAGGCCGGACATTCCGGGTGGAGTCTACGTGGCTTCCAATTTGGCCGACAGAAGGGGCATGCCAGGTTCATTCGGGCCGAGGCTAGACATCTAGGGCATGTGGGCAGGACAGTTCGGCTGGGGCAGAGACTCCGGTCGGTATGTGGCAGAGACTCCGGTCCAACAGCCGACTTGGCAGGTTCATCTTCTAGGCTCGATTGGCAAGACATCGAGGCTTCATACCTTTATATACGCAGCGTATTGGCATGAGGTAGCAAGCCATCCAGAGGTGTATCAAAGTCACACAAAGATAGGAGCGAGTTAACCTTATCATGGAGTAACTTGGCTCGAGCATGCGTCATAGGACCACTTTGGGGCCTTAGCCTCCTTGCGCTGCCAGATTTACGCGGTTTTGCCCCAGTTTTTGTCGTCATGGTAGCCGCCATCACAGTAGCCTCTGTTGTGGTTATTGTCGTCACGCCTGTCGATGTAGCCGGATACGACCATGTCGAACCCATCATGGGCATCGTAGTCACGCATTCGCTGCTTTCCCCGGCGATCACGTTTGCGACCTTGATCGTCTTCGTCATCTCATCGCGAGCGAATGTTGTGGGGGGAGGGGAGAGTCTTCACCATCCGCCCATCGGTTGGCGATGTCCATCAGGTGGACAATGGTGCTTGGATTTGTGCATCCGAGTTCTTCCTTGATCTCACGCGAATGGCCGCCGCCATTGAACGCGTCGATTGCCCATTTCTCGGAGATGTCCTCCATTGAGTTCCGGATGATGGACCACACCATTGGATGTAGGAGCGAAGGGATTTGCCGCTCTGTTGGGTGCATGCCCATAGATCTTCGATTGATCTGGGGCGCTTTTAGGTGCGTTTGAAGTTCCGCACAAAGATGTATACCATTTCCTCCCAGCTACGGATCGAGCTGGATGGAAGGTTGTTGAGCCATGCTCGTGTGACGCCCTGTAGTTGCAGTTGCAGGCACTGCATAGCCGTGTTCCGGGTGCCACCCTAGAACCTGACGGATTGGAAGTGGTCATCAAGCCAGATTCTCAACTCCTAGAGGCCGTCAAATTTCGGGTTGTCCGAGGGTACCTTGAAACCTTTCGGCATCCGAGTCTGCCGTATGGCACGACTGAAGCACCTTGCACCGCAGATTTCAGTTTCTTCTTCGTCAGACTTAGTGGAGTAGGCGTGTTTTGCACATGATCTGTTGATTTTCCGCTGCGTGATCTCGTCACAATCTTCATAGTCATTGTCTCTTCATCGCGGACTATGACGACGTCGTGGAGGATCATCACCGTGTGGAAGCGAGTAGTCATTCCTTCGCACTGTGGGTTCCTTTGTTGGTTCATTTGCGGGTTCTCCCCCGAGTGTTGCCTCGACCAGACCGAACCCGGCAAGGGCGGATCTATGGATGGCAGTGTGCAGATCCCCCGGCTGTGGAGGGTTGGATAGCAGGTACATGGTGGCCGCCATGACAGCATCTTGCGGTGTCTTGGATGTTACATTGCCCCTTGCATCCACAAACATGAATGAAAAGTCCAGTCGTCGAGTAGCTTTGCATCTGGCCTCCTCGTCCATTAAGTCCATTCGAGGGTGTATTTTGGACGCCATAACGTTGTAGTTCCCCTTCGAGGAGGATCCACGAAGTAAGGAGAGTTCTGCCCGTTGGGCACTTGACTCATCAGAGAGTCGTCGCCGTTCTTCGAGTTGGGCCTAGAGCGCCCGTTGGCTGCGGAACTCCCTGCCCAGGTACCAATGGTATGCCATTAGTACTTCTTCCGACAAACCGGGGGGGGGGTGGTGGAGGTGCACTACCCGTCAAGGCCTGCTTAACCCTTTCCCACTCCACATCTATGAGGTGGATCTGTGGCTTATCGTTGTTGTTATTGTTGTTGTTGTTGTCGTTGTCGTTATCGTGGTTGGCTCTGTTCTTAGCCTCAGGATCGGCGCTGGTGCCGGCGTTGTTGCCAGCGACGCCTCCAATGTTGGCGTTGATGATGGCGAAGCGGTAGTGCTTGAGGTAGATGTTGCTTCTAGAGCTCTCTAGATCGCATCCGAGGTCATGATCGCCTTTGAGCGGATCACTCAGATCAGAGTCACAACTATTGTTGCTATCCGGGCCGTAGGCCGAGGAGGAAGCGTTCAACTGCTGAGAGTCGTGAGTAGTGGCGAGATCCACGAAGCCGGTGCAATCAATGATGGGGTCGGCTGCTTTGGGACCGATTGTATCTGGTACAGGATGCATAGACTGCAGGTCTTACCGACCTAGAAGCTAAAGCTGTCGATCGTCATGTTGCGACGTTGAGAGATTCGAAGGCTGAGCGGTTTGCCAGCGAGTGGATAGTGAAGTCGAAGGATCCGCAATAGATCCGGTCATCTGAAGCTGACAAGTCGTAGATCGCCGGAGATGGGGCCGCCGAAGTCTTGATATCTGTGCGCGGGCTTCCCATAGACGGTGCCAATTGACGTGGGGTGACCATGTTAATGCCCATGGTTGATGGACTTGGTTTTTGAGGAAGAGCACACGCTAGAAACTTCATCAGCTAACAGACAAGCAACACGGGGACACAGTGTTTACCCAGGTTCAGGCTCCCGAAGGGAAAACCCTACTCCTGCTTGTCTGCTCTTGATTAATGGAGATCTAGCGATTAGAGGAGTGCCTAGATGGTGATGCAACACAAATGTAATCTGGTGGGTGTATGGCGAGAGATTGATTACCCTCCTCGTCGCCCCCTCCTGGCCCTTATATGGGGGTCTAGGTCTTAGGATATGTCCAAGTCGGTTACAAAGCAAGGGTAAAAACCCTAAACTTGCCTATCTAGCCTTATTGTGTCCATCAAGGAGTCGTGCCTTGCATGGGCTAAGATTCACCCAGATCGTCACATGGGCCTCTTATTGGGCTGAGCCAGATAAGCCAAGGGTAAGTACCCGTAGGATATACCTATGTCACCCACATCTGAATCCACTCATTGAATTTATCCATCCATCTAAGTCAACATTAGAATACTATTATCACTAGGGATCTAACTAGATTGAAATCCCCTCCAATCATAGCATGACCCTCCCAGTTAATAAAAAGCTCACGAAGTTCAGAAATGAAATCTTGTTTCTTATCCTCATAGACTGACCCATAAACATTAGTAATCCTACATGTAGAATCAGAAACCTTATTTCTAAGAACAACACTTACTGAAAACCTCCTAATGTCCCAAGTAATGATCTCAAAGAGATCACAATTAACCCTAACTAGTATACCTCCTATAGTACCTACAACTAGCAAGTGATTCCAAGAAAAATTCCTATTCCCTATCAAATTCTTCAAGAAGGAGTTACTAAACTGCTCTTTTTTGTTTCTTGAAAACCTATGTAATCTACATCCAAAGGAACTATATTGTCATCTATGTACTTTTTCCTACCAGGATCAGAAATGCTCCTACTATTCCAAAAGGCACATATCATTGGGATTTCTTCCTAGGGTGCTTGCCCCAAGATTTATTAACTACCTCTACCCAACCTTTAGCTAGTACCTCAATTTCATCATCATTATGTGATGAAATGGGTTCTAAAACCGAGGTACTACTAGAAATAACAGAATCATCTACAAAACTTTCTTTAAGCTCAACCCCTACATCTAAAGCCATATGCTCTAATTCATAGATAGGTAAAACATGGAAATGATTGGATTTCATTATACCTTTCATTTTTGGCTTCTCTAAATTGACCAACTTCTTCCTCTCCATTGCTTTGTCCATCACATTCTAGGACCTATCAATCCTGTAGCTTTTCCTTGTAGGTTGGATTGGACCCCACTTGTTCTGCTTCTTTTATTTTCCAAAACCAGCTTGCATGTTCTACTTAGATAACTCCTGTGTGGTTGGCAAGATGCACTCAGGGAGGTGAATCCCAACCCCATCAGCTGTCACCTTCTTAGCTTGAAAGGAGACTTGTTCCTCCATCTAGAAATCAGTAGCTTGGTCTTTGTCTTTAGCAGACAGGGGAGACTTGTCCAACACAAAGTCCCCAGAGCTGTCCAAAAGACCTCTCTCCTCCAACATATGAAGCACCTCAGTGGTACTAACCATCTCCCCCTCTTGAACAGATTTCCCCCAGCAACCATCTTAACTCTGAATCCAGTATTCTGACCCTGTGCACTAGAGTTTTGGTTTACATTACTCTCCTTATCATGATGACCAGATGCCTTATCAGTATCCATCCCACATTGATTTGAGTTCCCCTCATGCTTCCTACTGTGATGCAACTCATCACCAAGAATATCGTTAGTCTCTTCATTCTCCATAGGGACCTCAATAGTGAAGCCCAATTGGAACATGCCCCCATGGAAGTGGAAAAGTCTGCTAATAGGGATTTTGAGAGGATCTCTACACTCAATTTTTAGCCTAACCACTTTAGCATTGTCTTTGAAGATACTCAGCCAGTCCACATCTTGCAGGATTCCAGAGGCTAGGATAGCTTGATCAAGCACATTCCACTCATACCATTTTAACTTCAGGCCAGATACTCTAACCCAAGTGTCATTCAGAGTTTCCACAGGTTCTGGGTAATCACTCCAAGCCTCCACCTTGACCCAGACACCCTCTCTTGACAGACCAAACCTAGGATATCCAATTACCTGTTCCACTTGGATGTAGGGTGGAAACTTCACTAGGTAGATACCTGGCTGACCTAGCTCTCTAATCTACCATGGCCAGTTGGTCTTGTATATTTTGGAGAATTCCCCAGCTAACTCTTCACTAGAAAATTCTCCCTCTTCCACAACAACCAAGCAATGGTTTTTTGTGGATGAAACTGGATTCGGGACCACATCTGGTGTTTCAATATGATAAAAACCCAGACCAGTAGCAACACTCCCCACATACCTAGCAATCCGATGTGGTCTCTTCTTCACTAGGCAATTTCTACCTTATGACTAGTAGCTTTGCATATGAAGCACATTTGTTGCTTACCACATACAACCTGGTGGTGTCCTGGCTCACCACAACACAAGCAAATAGAGTTGGTATAGTTCATCTGGGCAGATATATCAGGACCAGGAGAGCTCTGCTCTTTCTGAGAAATACACATTTCTTCTTTGCCTTCCCCTGAGCTTTCCCTTTGTGTTGATCACCACTACTCTGAGACTGCTACTGCTGTGAACTACCCCGTAGTGGAGCAACCCGTTGATTTGATTGCATCCCATACTGCTGATTCGGTGGGTAAGGTGGAAAAGGACGTTGGAAACCCCATGGAGGAGGAATGTTCCGAGGCATGAAACCATACGGGGGTGGGGGATGAAAACCATAAGTGGAGGACGCAATTGAGTTGTAGGACTGCTGCACCCTATTTTATAAAAAGTGAGACTAATTTGCTCTGTGATAGATAACTTGTGTTACTGCAGGTGTATATATACCTCAAATAAATATCATATCCGGCTTTTACATGCAGGCTATATAGTAGTCGGGGATCGGACGTAAATTGGGTCGCCCGGCGCGCGATTTTCAAAATCGTTTTACTCAAAACAGATTGCCAAATCTCGGTACGCTCATCCAACGATCTTCCACGAGATAAATCCTGTGGGATCCGGTTGACATTCGAACGAGCTGGGCGGGCCGGTAACTAACCCCCACCGGATCGACGGATTTAAGCAGTCTCCGCGGCGTTTACGCCGGCGCATGCAGCACAGCCACAGATCGAGTAGTCCTCGTCTGGTGGACTCTAAACCCCCGCCGCGCCCATCTCGCGTAGTCGCGTATAAATACGCGCCCCCTCCCTCGCCCTCCCACAGTCCACCCGCTAACCAGAATTTCCCGCAGCAGATCGCGAGCGAGGACCGATCCATGGCGGCCGTGAGATCCATGGCTTCATTGGGCATCGCCGCCTTCCTCCTCTGCGCGCTGCTGCTGCTGCAGTTCGCCCAGCCCTCCGCCGCCCAGAAGCGGTCCTACGTCGTGTACCTCGGCGAGCACGCGCACGGCTCGCAGCTGCACGACCTCGCCGCCGTCGACCTGGCCGGGCTCGAGGAGAAGGCCACCAACTCGCACTCCGAACTCCTCGCCACCGTCCTCGGAGAGTAAGCCGCCAGCGACCCACCGGCCGCCGCTGTTTCTTGAACCGTGTCGATAGATAGATAGATGCGTCCTGCGTACTTGATCGGTTTTGGACTCGTGATCGATGTGTTCTCGTTGTGGCAATGCAGCAAGGCGAAGGCGCAGGACGCGATCTTCTACTCGTACACCAAGCACATCAACGGCTTCGCCGCCAACCTCGACGCCGCGGAAGCCGCCGAGATCGCCAGTGAGTACTCGCTCCCTGCGCGCATGGCCGCCGCTTAATTCGTGGATTCTGAATGTGGCGGATGGAATAACCGCATGCTTATCTGGTTCTGATCTGATCTGCAGGGCTACCTGAGGTGGTGTGCGTGTTCCCGAACAGAGGGCACCAGCTGCACACGACGCGGTCGTGGCAGTTCCTCGGGCTCGCCGGCCCCGGCGGAGCCCCGCGCGGCGCGTCGTGGCGGAAGGCAAAGTTCGGCGACGGCGTCATCATCGGCAACCTCGACACCGGTACGATAAGTAGCTATTAATTTGGTGATGCATCAGGCATGCAAATATACAGTCTCGTGGACTGATGCTATCTCGGCATAAATATTTAGGATCGTAGCGACAATAGCGCGCGGTAGACCAATACACTTTCTTGTTACTCCTCCTCCGGTCCATATTAATGGTCTCGATTTTGTATAGATTTGTACGTATCTAGTCAACTATTTAAACTAGATGAATTCGTATCTAGATAAATTTGAGGGAGTAGCAATTCCATTCCGTATAACTCTCGATTCTATTCCTTGGGGAGATATACATATACTGGTCAGCAAACACTGATTAGGAAAGCGTACGTGGAGGAGGGCTATATCACAGCTAGCGTGCTGTTGACTTTTGCCTATCAACCCATTATCCATGTGTACAGCTGGTCTTTTGACAGATCGAGTTTATATATAGGACCATCCAATGATAAATGATTTGATAGTGGCTTCCCGTCTGTACATGCATGCAAGTGCAACCACGCTAGATGCTATCCTACTCTACATTCCTCCATACTCTCTGCATGCATGGCCGGTCATCACAATTCAGATGCAGCCAAAGGACACAAGCACTAAGTCCAATTTGGTGTGCCGGAATTTTCTTCGTATTCTCACGGCCGAAAAAAAAGAAAATCTTGTTCTTGAAATTTCTTCTGTCAAAACAGGCCATCCACTAACTATTTGGAGAACCAAATACTGCTGAGTTTTTTGTTTTGTTTTGCTTGGATTCATTCGTTCTGATTGAGTTGAATTTTATGTAATGATGCTGATATGATATGCGCTTGGTGCTGTATGGATGTGAAGGTGTGTGGCCAGAGTCGGAGAGCTTCCGTGATCATGGACTGGGACCAGTCCCCAAGAGCTGGAAAGGAACATGCGACAAAGGCAAAGATGAGAATTTCCACTGCAACGGGTAATTAACCTAGCGATCCTGATTTACTAATTAAAGTCATCTTATATGTAAGTATAATGCATGCATTGTGCTGCTGATTAATCACGTGACTATGTTCATTGTGCTACTAATTACCGTTATATTACATGAATAATGCATGGTTTTGCTTCTAATTAATCACGTGTCTATGTTCATTTGGAGTAGTGCGTTTTTCTGCTTCAGATCCATGCTAGGCGTGTTTATGTTTGATGCTTATGTAGTGCGTGTGCCTGTGTGTGTTTGCGATGCCAAAAAGTTGATGTGCTTTTGTGCTAGTGTAGCACTAGCAAGTCGGTTGAGCTGAGACCACCACCAGCTGATGCTTAGTACGGTGTCACATCGTGGCAATAATAGATCGATAGGCATGCTGCTTGCATGCACGATGATATATATATATATATATATATATATATATATATATATATATATATATATATATATATATATATATATATATCTTGAATTCTTGGCCCCACTCAATAGCGATACAGCACCCAGAGAAAAAATATTAAGTTCAGTACCTTGGTCTCAATAATATCAGGGTGCACTTAATGGGCTGATGTGCTTGTACCGATGAGGCAAGGAGAAACACAAAACAAAAAATGAAAATCAGATATTTTTGGCAACTAATAAAATAGGTGTTGGTCAAACTCATCTATTTTTCATACACAAAAAGTGGCATATGTACATGTTAGATCTTAGATGTAACGAATTATCATCGATGTATAAATTCCCTCAAAGTTTTGAAATTTGCAGGTAATTAGCATATCTACGTTACCATGTCATTATATGTGCCAAATATCAGAAACCAGACATGAAACACGTTTGTGAATTTTCAGAGGAATGCACACATACTATATGGTACATAGTTGGTTAGGTCCACATTCAGAAAAGAAAAGAATAATATGAGAGTTTTTAAATGTGATCAATGATGCATGGAAAGCATATATAGTTGGACCTTTTTGTTTAGAATGAGTTGGACATCTCTCGTGAAGGTTCTTTTTGGAAGGAAAATGGAGGTTTCTTATCTACTTATGTTCCACTAATAGAGCTAGCTGACCGTAGACATGTTGCAGTTTGACAGATACATCAGGTTTTTGTCAGATAATCTTCTCCATTAATTTGTTTTTCAATCCTCTGGTTACCTTAAGGTTTTCATGTCCTCAAACCGAATCACTACACATCCATTCAGCACATATGTTCTTGCTGACATGATTAATATATATGCACTGTACTTTCAATTTCATAGGTAATGAATTCTCAAATTTTGGCGCCTATGCAGGAAGCTGATCGGTGCGCGTTACTTCAACAAGGGATACATATCTGGCGGTGGCGAGCTTAACGGCTCAGAGTACTACACGCCACGAGACAGTGAGGGCCATGGCACACACACGCTATCCACGGCCGGGGGCGCCTCTTCACCTGACGCGAGCGTGTTCGGCTACGGCAACGGCACTGCTAGTGGTGGCTCGCCGCGCGCTCGCGTGGCCGCCTACCGCGTGTGCTACAAGCCCGTGAACGGCAGCTCGTGCTACGACGCGGACATCCTTGCAGCCTTCGACGCTGCCATCCACGACGGCGTGCACATCCTGTCCGTGTCCCTCGGTGGCGACGGCGAGGCCTACGACTTCTTCGAGGATGGCATTGCCATCGGCTCCTTCCACGCCGTCCGACGCAACATCTCTGTCGTTCTCTCTGCTGGTAACTCGGGCCCTAAGCCTGGATCCATCTCCAACCTGGCGCCGTGGATGTTCACCGTGGCCGCCAGCACCATGGACCGCGAGTTCCCGTCTTACGTCGTCTTCAACGGCACAAAGATCGAGGCGCGGCTCTTCACTCACTCACATCATCAGATTATGTCCTACAAGTATTCTTCTGGAAAATAATTAACTAACAATTTGTTTCTCAATGCAGGGGCAGAGCCTTTCCGAGACCTCGCTCAGTGGGAAGAAACCTTACCCCATGATCGACTCTGCCCAAGCCGCAGCTGCTGGAAAAGCACAAGAGGAGGCGTACGTACCAATCTTTTTCTCTCTATAGAATCTGAATTAGATGAGTGTTATACGTTGATTGGTGATGATGATTAATCACTGTGTGCGCGCAAAAAATGCAGGCAGATTTGCTTGCCGGGGTCTCTAGACCCGAAGAAGGTGAGTGGGAAGATCGTGGTGTGCCTGCGAGGGTCGAATGCTCGTGTGGCCAAGGGCTTGACGGTGCTGCAGGCCGGTGGCGCTGGCATGGTGCTCGCCAACGATGACATCTCTGGCAACGAGGTGATCGCCGACGCCCACGTGCTCCCGGCGACTCACATCAAGTATCGTGACGGCCTCCTTCTATACTCCTACCTTAAATCAACCAAGTAAGTAAACCAAACCACGCCAAATCTCTACTCGTATTTCAATTTCGTCCCTGCTATATAGCGAGCTCGTACATGAAACCTTTATCGACATATGCTGAGATGATGATAATGATTAATTATGTGATGAAGGTCTCCGGTGGGGTTCGTGGAGAAGCCGGTGACGAGCCTGATGACGAAGCCGGCGCCGTACATGGCGGCCTTCTCGTCGCAAGGTCCCAACCCGGTGAACCCAGAGATCCTGAAGCCCGACATCACGGCGCCTGGCGTGAGCGTGATCGCGGCATGGACGCGCGCAGTGGCCCCCACGGATCTCACCTTTGACAAGCGCCGCGTCGCGTACTCCACGCAGTCTGGCACTTCCATGTCGTGCCCGCACGTGTCTGGCATCGTGGGGCTCATGAAGGCGCTGCACCCCGAATGGAGCCCGGCGGCGATAAAGTCGGCGATCATGACCACGGCAATCGACGTGGACAACAAGGGGGAGTCCATCCTCAACGCATCCTTCGTGCCGGCCGGGTCCTTTGGCCACGGTGCCGGGCACGTGTGGCCCAGCCGGGCCATGAACCCTGGCCTCGTCTACGACCTCGGCCCGGAGCAATACCTCGACTTCCTCTGCGCGCTCCGGTACAACGCCACCGTCCTAGCCATGTTCAACGGCGAGCCGTACAAGTGCCCTGAGAAGCTGCCGAAGCTCGAGGACCTCAACTACCCGTCCATCACCGTCGTCAATGTCACCGCCTCCGGCACGACGGTCAAGCGCACGGTGAAGAACGTGGGATGGCCTGGGGTGTACAAGGCGTTGGTCCGCCAGCCGGCGGGAGTGCACGTGGACGTGAACCCGGCCGTACTGGAGTTCAAGAAGATCGGGGAGGAGAAGACGTTCGAGGTCAAGTTCGAGGTGAAAACGCCAAGCTTGCACATCACTACTCGTTCGGCTCGCTCCTATGGACCAACGGGAAGAAGTTCGTCAAGAGCCCCATCGTTGTGCACACGGCGGCGGCATGATCTCAGCAACAGGATAGAATCCACTCAGGTTTCGAATAGTAGTGTAGGGATTAATTACGCGATTGTAGAGAGAAAACAGAAACGTTTTATTGGCATGGTGCATCTGGATTAATAAGTGACTTATACTGGAGTATAGTTTTTCAGTGTTTGCATCGTTAAGCTTAGTTTCCAGCCGGGGCTAACTGGCTACCATCGAGAGCTCTGCTGGCGGTCGCCATGGACAGCCGCGTGCTGTTGCAGGTCAAGAACCTGCGGTGGAAGTTCGTGGTCGGGGGCAACGAGACGGTGTTTGTGGAGGAGGTGCCGGTGCAGGCGCTGAGGAACCTGCACGACTGGATTTTGGCCAGGCTTGGAGCGCTGGTGATTTACTCCTCTCTCCCTCCGTCCAGAAAAATAAGTGACTTGAGTAGACAACTTTTAGTATAAGATACATGCTAATTTAGATACTCCCTCCGATCTATAATACTTGTTATTGAAAGGGATGTATCTAGTACTAAAACATATCTAGATATATCCATTTCTACGACAAGTAATATGGATCGGAGGGAGTACGTAAGTCATTTATTTATGAACCTAGAGAGTATTTGTCGTACCTGTTAGAGGTGCAAGTGAGACATTAGGATACCATTTATTTTTTTAGTTTAATAAAATGAACTAATTTTTTCGATGAAATTAGTTTATTTTATATAATTTCTTCGTTGTCTTTGTGTAGATTCGCATGTATCTGTGTAATACATACGAATTTAGATAAATCCAAATCACTTATTTCTAGAGCAAGCGAGTATTAAATTAGAGAGGGTGCATGCTAATATTGATCCAGCTACGGATTTTAGTTCACCTGCAACACATCAATATAGCATAGCACGATTTTATCCATTGGTTCGCTGCCTAATATAGACATTTGCTCGCTTCTCTTGCTACAATGTTTTTTTCAAGAATACGTCTTGAAAGGTGTATTAATAATCATATAAAAGAAGCGTCAAATGGCACACAACGCCGCAAAGCGTCAAGTTCTCTATCAACAAGAGGTGGCCGTTCCTCATGAACAAAAAACTCTAATCCAAGCCCGAGGCAACCACTGTGGGAAGTTAAAGCTATCGGTTCTAAAAAGATTAGCTAAGTGCCACCTATAAAACTCCTCTCTGTCGCCCTAATATTCAACACCGCCGGAGTGGCTCCATTGAAAACCATGTCATTGTGGTGCCTCCGGATGCACCTGAAGACCAAGATAAGCGTCGTCCACAAGTTTTGACGGGTCGCCATAGGGAAGGTCCTGGTATTCCACCAGTGGATCAAATCGGTATCCATGGTGGGATGCCACTCGGACGGCCCCAACGCTGCAAAGCCCAGCCCGAGACCTCCCTAGAGGCAATGCAACCCAAGAGGAGGTACTGCAAGGTCTCCTGATGCTAGTCACAAAGCGGGCAAGCCATTGGGTGTGTCGGTTGACGACGCTGAAGCCTATCGGCTGTCCAACATCTATTCTTGGAGACAAGCCACGTGAAGAACTTACAATTAAAAAGCGCTCATGATCTCCAGAACTCGAGCAAAGGTGGTGCCCATGAAGAAGGCAGTGTAAGTTGACTACACCGAATATATTTCATCACTCGCCCGGTGCCACACCAGCTTGTACTCCCTCTAGCGAGAGTTCAATGCTCGCAAGCGCGTGCCAGAGAAGGAAGAATTCGGTTAGTGCCTCCGGACCTAAGTCTGGACCACAATCCAAGAGCCAAGCCCCCGCGATCAATCCTTAACCGACCGTGCATTCGCCTATCTCGACGACACTTTGGCCACAAGAGTAGGGGCGATGTCAACCACTCTAGCGCCATGGAGCCAACGGTCTTTCCAAAATCTCACCCACTCCCTATTATTGATAGTGAAGCAAGTGGACGCCTTAAAGATCACTCGGGCTAGGAGAGGTATCTGAAGGTTGAACTCCGCCCATGGCCTCGTGGGGTCAACATGTTGCATCCATGCCCATCGGCATCTAAGTGCAAGGTTCAGGAGACGGAGATTCGGCACCCCCAGGCCTTTGTAAATCTTGGGAATGGCCGTCTTATCCCACGCTACGAGATAATGTCCACTGTTGACTTCCCAATGACCCTTTCATAAAAAGGCCCTACAAAGCTTTAACGGGTCCTCCAAGGTCTTTGGCAGGATGTCGAGAGACATCATGGCGTGCAGCGGGATGGCAGAGAGGGTAGTCCACATGAGGGTCTCTCTCAACACCACGATTCATCAACTTGGTACACCACAGCTGTAGCCAGTTACCTGTGCTATCCACGAGAGTTTGCAAGTGAGCTGTGTATGCTTGCGTAGGCTCAAAGGCAGACTAAGGTATTTGCATGGTAGAGGGGCAACAACGCAAGCTAAGATCCCTCGTGCCAACTCTATTTGCTCAGTCGTGCAGCAGGTCAGGTGGTGGGAGCACTTGGTGAGGTCGGTATGTAGCCCTGAGTCCTCACCGAAATCCTGCTATGATGGCGGTGAAAGCATGCACATCCATCATAGTAGGTTGGAGGAATGTCACTAAATCAGCCGCGTACATGGATGTGCGTTGAAAGAGGTCACGCAGAGCAAGGCTAGATAATAACCCCTCCGCAACATCACGCTTGATCCTAAGGTGTAGCACATCCATAACTAAGTTGAAGAGGAGCGGGAGAGGGGATATTCCTGCTGCTGACCACGCCTATTCTATATGATGTTGTTGGCCACACCATTGACCGCTATCCATGTGGACGTCGTGCTGAGGCAAACACATATAATGGAGAGCAACCTTCTCCCAAATCCAAACTTCATGAGCACTTCGATCCACCATGTCGAAATCCTTGGTGATGCCCAGCTTAAACATCACAGTTGTAGTGCGATTGGCATGAATCTCCCGGGTCATGCTTTGCACAAGCTAGAAATTGTTGTGCAGGAAGCAACCACAAATGAAGGCGCTCTGATGCGGACCAGGATATCAGTGAATGCAAGGAGCAAGGCACAAAGACAAGAATTTGGCCACAAGTTTATCCATGATGTGAATCAAGTTGATGGGGAGAAAGTCCTTGATATCAAACATCTCGGCCTGCTTACGAAGGAGCGCCACAAGTGCTTGATTGGTGGCATGTAGGCCACAACAATCGCCTGACTACATGGGCTAGAAAACATCCATCATATCCGCTTTGATTATGCACTAGGAGGTATATGAGCACCCACTGAAGCCATCGAGCCCTGGTTCCTTGTCCAATTCATGTGCCTGGATCACGTTCCACACTTCCTCTTCCGCGAAGGGAGTCTCAAGATCCACTGGGTCCTGAGTTCACATGCCCAAGAAGTGCCTCAACATGCATCGTCAACTTGAGGACTAGTACTGTACCATTTTCAATCCGAAGTGCACAACTCATGTTCCAATAATTTGTGGCCCATCATTTCATCTCATTCACAACACCAAAATCACATGATGTGTAAATTGTGAATATCTCTCTATGAGATGTAGCATATATGGTAGCACCGTTGCGTTGAATCTAGGTCATCTGATCACCATCTACAGTCTGATGGTATTATTAGAAATTATAATGATCTTCTCCTCAACAACAGAACCAACTCTTCCATCATTTTGTCCATCCATGAGAAACATGATCTTAACTACAGTAATTTGATTGCCCTCACTATCAGTGTCACTATCTTTTTTCTTCTGATTTTGCTTCTTCATTTTATTTTTGTATTTCTTCCATTATGCACAATTCCACTTGCTGTGGCCCTTCTCATGGAAATGATGGCACATAAAATCATCATACTTTCCTTTGCCTTTTTATTTGCTTCTACTTATTTTTATCCACTACTTGGATCTATATTCTTCCTTCTCCCCAAGTGAATCAGTCACCAACATTTTAAAATGTGAGGAAGAACGGTGACAAAGGATAGTTTTCATGATCCCTCTGCAGTCTCGCTTTCGAGGAACGGAAGAGAGTTTATTTGTTCGGTGGATGGCTTGGGTTAGTAGGTTTGGATCTCAAAGATGAAGATGTGTAGGTAATGTGAGGAATCCCTCAGACTTTATTCACAAGGTTATAGAGAGATCGTACAATGTGTCTACAAGATGATCTCGGTGGGTTTATAATGACACCCGAAGAGAGAGATGAATCTAGTGCTATGACTAAGGCTAATGGCAAAGACGTGGGCGATTATGGCATGTTCCTCTAGGGTGAATGTCTTCGGCTACTTATAGGTGTCGATGGTAGCCAAATCCTCCTTAGTCACGTCAGGTCTTCATCATGTCTTGCATGTAATCGCGATCTTCGATCTCCCTTGCACGTATGTATGGTCTTCGGATCTACAGAGAGTCATCTTGCAGTCCCGCAGGTCAGGTAGGTTGGAATTAGGTCGGTTTGAGAGCGTCCAGATGCAGGCCTCTGGGTCCTTGCTTGTCGGAGGTTATCGTGGGTAGGAACCATGGGTTCAATCTCATGTCGGGTACAAGCCTGAGTCCACCCATCACTGACAAGCCCCCGATCGGTACCTTCAATAAGATTGCCTTTCTTGTATTAGAGTTGTTGTAGCTCGTACTCAACCTCCGCCTGGTGAGCTCGATGACTTCTTCTTGATCTTGAGGCACGAGGTCCTTGTGAATGCTCGAGGTCTTGGTGCAAGGTCTCGGACATGTGCGAACATCTCAATTGCGTGGATATTCCCATGTGACCGTTCTAAGAGCAGGTACAATGAGCCTTCCCATCTCAGATGTCCCAGGCTAATGGGATTACGACGAGGTCCTACAAAAGGGTTAATAACGGAAGGGGAGAAATGATCCTTTTGTGGTGAGGTGCCAATACCTTTAATGACCAGAGGAGGTTTGAGGGAGAGGTCCCGTATATGATGTGGACTACCGAACCAAGAGGTTGAGAAGGTATCTGTAATTTCAGCTCTTACCGTGTTGGAACCTTGCATGTGGACCCATTTGACACAATGAGGTCATAGCAGGGTTTAGGCCTAGTCCAGGATGACGTAAATGGTGGTGTTGTTTGTTGCTTTAACTTCTTCTGTGACCTGAGGAGGTCTGCTGAGAGGATCTTTTGCATGGCCGTGAGGACCTGAATCTGAACCGGTTGGAGAGGTCTTGCCAATAATTGTTTCTTCTCAGAGCTCTTCTACCGCGTGGGAATCTGTTCCATCTAGCGAAAATGAAGGTCGTGATCATAATGAGATTCCTGCCCACGAGGACAGCTAGCTGATGACCCACAACTATAGGGGGTGTATCGCAGTATTTTCGAGGGAAGTGAAACCCAATTTATTGATTCGACACAAGGGGAGCCAAAGAATATTTATCAGCCTTAACAACTGAGTTGTCAATTCAGCTGCACCTAGAAACAATCTTGCTCACAGCAGTTTATCAGTAGCAACAGTTTTGTAGTAGGAATAGTAAAGTAACAACAGTAGTAAAGCAAAGACAGTAGTAACAAAAGCAGTAACAGTGGGATTCGAGTGCGGTAGGCATAGGGATGGATGGACGGGCGTTGCATGGACAAGACAATTCACATAGAAATTAGAACAAAGGGCAATTGCAGATAAATAAGATAAAGCATCCAAGTACTAGACAATCCTAGGCATGCGTTCCATATATAGTCATACGTGCTCGCAATGAGAACTTGCACAACATCTTTTGTCCTGCTAGCCCGTTTGCAGCGGGGCCTCTAGGGAACTGCTGGCAATTAAGGTGCTCCTTTTAATAGAGCACCAGAGCAAAGCATTAACACTCCGTGAACACATGTGATCCTCACATCAAAGCCTTTCCCTTCTGGTTATCCCGATTTCTGTCACTTCGGGGCCATAGGTTCCGGACAACAACGTGCGTATACAACTTGCAGATAAGACCAAGAACAATACTATCATAATAAATCAATAATATGTTCATATCTGAAATCATGGCACTCGGGCCCTAGTGACAAGCATTAAGCACAACAAGTCGCAACAAAGTCATAAAGCAGTAATAAAAGATACTAGGCACCATGCCCTAACAATCGACCGCTTGGAACCCAAGTTCTCCGTCACGACACGCCAAGCTCTCCATCTTGTATCTGAACCTCGCTGATCCCCGTCAAACCCTGAGACCGACCCCCCGGACCCAAGATTTGCCCCGAACCCAGATGTGTGACCCTAAGCCTCTATTTTTATAATATGACATATACCTGTCGCATCCGTAAATCATCATTCTTGCATACATGTCATCTGGTGGGTTGGGTTAATAGTTGATTCACCTAAATTAAATATGGAGTCTATATGCGGGATACTTTTGTCTTATTCTGGACTCCATTTAAATTTGTGTAGCGAACCGATGCCATGTTTTGCCTTGTTAAGACAACATTTAATTTGCGGGGTAGCTAAATAACTTGAACCATATAATTAATTGTCAGGACCCTGGTTCCGCTTAATATTGCCTAATTGCACCGCATATGTGCCATGCCATGCATCATATCATAAGCATGCCGGATCTTCTGCCGTAGTATTAAATATTGCATCTGATGTTTCTTCTAGTGTTTGCTTCTTCGCGGATTAGGCCGATGAGTTGATGCGAGTATCGACAAGTTCTCCGGATATGAACCTTCGTCAGTGTTTCCCAGGCGAGCATCTCTCCCCCTTCTACCTATTTTGCATTTATAGTCTTTATTTCCTCCTGTTGATCTATTGCTATCCGTGTCGCGATGCTTTAGTTTCCGTGCACCAGTTATATCCCGTGCAACCTCTATATTGCCTTGGACACCTCCTATTACCTATGATTGGTAGATAGCTGGCCTTGCGAGTCGTAGTTGCTTGCTCAGGTGCGATCTCGTGTTGTCGAGTACCACAATTGTTGGAATGCTGGCAGATGTTTATTGGTGGAGATGATCATGACTTTAAATACAACTATTAAAATGCTAGATAAAACTAATGCAGAGGCATCGGTGGGCAATAGATGTTATTTGGTTCTTCCACGCTCACTTGTGTCCCGTAGGACCCCGAGTACTTGATACCTGTTCCTTGATTTTTCGCACTATCCACATCCAGGAGGCCTTATGGACCCCCCTGAGCCAGAGCTTGATTCATTCTTATTTCTTGGAGCCACAAAGTAGTTTGGGGCTTTATTACTATCCTATACTTATGCCATGCTTTACTGCTTTATTTAAGATTGTGCGTGGAGCACCTGTACTGTTTTGGATCACGCCACGTTTTCGCGGTATCGACAAGCCCAGTCACATTTTCGGGTTCCCAGTCGTTTACAACCATCGTCGCAAACCCTGGGTCCGTTCTGGAGCTGGCCAACTTCGTTGCGGGTAGCTTAGTAGGGTGGCCCCCTGAAATATTTCCGAATCCTGTGATCGCTTTGTCGTGAATGCCTCGTTGGGTTTTGAGTTGGTTTTTCCAAGGTTGATCGAGTGTGTGTTGCTATTTGTGCACCCCTGCAGGGTAAAACTTTCTGAAAGCCGTGTCCGCGGTTATGGACGACTTGTAGCACAGTATCTCGATCATAGATAAGCATAACTAAAGTAGTGCTATAAATTTGACTTAATGTGTGACTAGTAAACAGATGCAACTATAACGGAATGCATATTAAAAATGCCAACAATTGGTGGATCTGGGTTGTTTGTTATACATGCCTAGTAAGTATTGCAACTCCAATGGAATGTGATAAAAGTGTCAACAACTGTTGGGTTTTGGGATTCCTCAGGACAATTATATCTGACTAGTAAATGTTTCCACTACAACGGAATGGTGATTAAAACTTCCCGCTACTTATGCTATCAGGATGACCCATGCTATCTATATATGATTAGTAAGAGCTTAACTATAATGGAATGAATAAAACTGCCAACCGTGTGAGTTCCTCGGTTTGACTTCCTCGTTTGGTATCGAAGGGGAAATCCCAGGACGGGTTTGTTTGGTGTTACCTTCAGCTTGGATCCGAGTAGGTCTTTCTTATCCTCTCTGATAAACGCCAGTTGTATCGAGTCTCTATAGGTTGTTTAGTGCCGCTGCGCTGCCGCTTCAGCCCACCATACCTATGTAGGTGAGAGCCGCCGAATTCTAGCCTCGCCATGTACTGGCCTCAGTACTGACGCTCCTCTTTTTTCCTTTGCCCCTTGCCGGCACCCCTTTTGTTTTAGCAGGTTTGAGATCGACGTCGTTAGCAGGGTTACCCTTCTGGCTTGGCCTGGGCAGGGTTATGGACGCCATTGGTTATTCTTCAGGGCTCTTAGCCCCATTTGCATCTTGTCCTTAGTCGGACGCTCTATCGTTTTCAAGGTGATTTGGATCTTTGGATATTATATCTGTATTCTTGACTCGTTGAGTCACTGTTGTATATATATCTGTTCTATGGGTCCCATCGAGGACTGTTGTGTAATGTTATTACTTCGTTTTCCACCCGCACGAAAGTGCCTGGTGGGCGTCCTTGAATCATTTCTATGCGGGTTTGGCGGAAAGGGCTAAAACTTGCATAGGGCCGATTTGAGGGTGTTACAGAGTGGTATTAGAGCTCAGCAGTTGCGATACCCCACAAGTCCAGCCTGTAGGATAACCTAGCTAACGGCCGAAGTAGAGTGTCAAAACTATTTTGCAAAAATCGGTTGGATAGATCTGATTAGGTCTGATTTTACTCCTTACCCCTCTGCTGTTCTCCTCTTACTTCTGCATGTTTTGAATCTGCTCTCTTATCTTTTCTTCGAGTCCAGGAATTCTCTTGGTTGGGTTTCCGTCGTACCTTCAGGGTTTCGCTTCCTCCTTTGGTAACGATGCTTCTACATCCGGTCTTCGTGCTATCAGAGGAATCCTTCATCTGTTAGACTTCTCTCTGTTCCTTGTTGTGCCTTCTGGTGTTTTCCGACATGACGACATCATCTACGCCAGATCCGATGCAGAGACTGCATCACTCCTTTGTTTCCGAACCTCGATTGTCGAGATCTTCAGTCTGATTCCGAGAATGGTTGCACGCTTTTCTACTGATTGTGCAGAGTAATAGTTTGGGTGCGTGATGGATTGGCCCCCATGCCGACTACCCCTTCTATTCGCTTTTGTACATTGAAGTGCATGAGAATGCATCGGTTCTCTCTTTCTATCGAAGCTAGAGGTGGCTTTATTTGTTGATACCTCCACCTTCGAACTTTTGTTCTCGGAGTGTTCTCTCGACGATCACGGACAACGACCTCTTGTTAGTGGTGTCGCGAGGATCGACACGAAGCGCGAAGTTTCAGATCGCCGGTCTTCTTCCCGAAACCATGAGGGGGATCTCGAGGGCGAGATCCATTGTTAGTGGTGTCGAATTGTGGTGCCCCGCAAAAACCACTACTATAAAATCGCGTTTTTTTGTGCATTGCATCATCATGACTGCATGCTCATGTCATCATGCCACCTTGCATTGAGCATCGTCATGTCTTCTTACATTGGTTTGCATAAAACTATTTTCGCAAGTCTGTTTTGTTTTCTAAACGCCCTGTCTCTATTCAAATTAAAACCTGGGTCTATCCGGAATATTTGGTTTCTCTACCAATGGATTTCAAAAGCCCCGTTTTAAACAATAGAACTTTTAAATTATTTTTGGGAGGCAGCCAGCCAGGCCCGAAAGCCTAGCCGGCCACCTCCAAATTAAAACCCTATCTGTCTAACACCCAATCTTTTTCTACCAAATAACCTACCCAACCTACCCTACCCAGCCCCTCCACCTCACCCCGGCCAACCCCGTCCCGCCACCTTACCAACCCACATCCCTGGCCCAATCCCCACACGCCACACACGCACACGCATGCGCCCCATTTCCATGTCCACCTACCCAGCCGCCTTTTTCCTCCGCGCGCTCGGCGCCCAAAAATTTCTCCCGCCCACCGCCGACCGACAGCCTCCCCACCTGGCTGCGTTCCCCACCGCACCTGTCCTTTTTCCCTCCCATCTGGTCGCCCCTGGCCCCACCGGCATGCACAACCGGACGGGCCGCCCACCTGCCCCTGCACGCAAGCGCAGACACGCTCCCGCACCCCGCCGCGGCACGCTGGCACGCATCCATGCACGACACCCCCACCTACCGACGCCCTCACATCGCGTGTCCCTGGCCCCACCACGAAGAGCACCCCGCGCCTCTCTCCTCACACGCGTCCCGCACGGCTCCTCTCCTCGATCCCCTCCCACCTGCCGTGTCCTCCTCCCCATCCGCACCCACCAACCGCCGCCATCCTCGACCTCGGTCCCCGCCGCCAGGAGCCGCGTCGCCACCTGGTCCGGCCTCCTCCGCAGCCCCTCGAGCTCGCCCCGCATCCCCATCGAGGTCCTCCTCCCGAGCCTTCCCCACAACCTCCTGAGGGACTTCTCCTCGCCCACGCCCGAGCGCTGCCGCAGCCTCCACCTCCGCCGCCTCTTGACGCCAACCGAGGCGCCGCCCTCGTCCTCCTGGCCCTCCACTGCTTCGTCTCCAGGCCCTCCTCCGGCGTCTCCGTCCATCCACCTTGACCCCAACCACTGGCGTCCCCACCTCCGTTGTCCACCGCGAGCGCCGCCGGTCTTATCTACGTCCAGCGCCACTTCGGGCCGCCTCCTCCCCACGTCCCCGGCCACAGGAGCCCGTCGTGCCGTCTCTGCCCCATGCCACCCCCTGCAGCGAGCCGGCTGTGCATCGTCACTATACACGCGCGGTCGGCCTCGATCCCATCCGCTCTCGCCAAGCCTGTCTGGTATCCTACTGTCGTGCTTGCCAGTACCAAGACAGATAAGGTGTTGTGTCTTGTATAGCAAAACTCCGCAACATATCGACAAGGGAGGTCGACTCCGAAGACCACAGTGACCAATCCAAGTTCATCTTCGACAATTGTTGTTAGAACCCAAGGACCCTTGAAGAACCATCGACAAGGTCTCCTTCACGGACCGCAAGACCGTTCCCGGAGCCGAAGACCCCGATCCTGGTGTCCAAAGACTAAACCCGGTGCCTTCCTCCCTCTCGGACCCTCAAGTACTCCATCCTGGATCCGATGCCGAGGACTCCTACCCGGAGCGACAAGATCGCCACATGTACGCCAAGTTGGCCGAGACCCTGAAGATATCTCCTTCATGGATGCCAAGACCCCGACCTGAAGATGCCCGGAACACCAAGATCTGCACCCGAATGCGTTGACCGAGGCCGAACCAAGATCTCCACGGATGCGACAAGTTCTCCTTCCCGGCTGCGATGCCCGAGAACCCGGACGCCAAGGTCGACCGCTTGGAACCCAAGTTCTCCGTCACGACACGCCAAGCTCTCCATCTTGTATCCGAACCTCACTGATCCCCGTCAAACCCTGAGACCGACCCCCCGGACCCAAGATCTGCCCCGAACCCAGATGTGTGACCCTAGGCCTCTATTTTTATAATATGACATATACCTATCGCATCTTTAAATCATCATGCTTGCATACATGTCATCTGGTGGGTTGGGTTAATAGTTGATTCACCTAAATTAAATATGGAGTCTATATGCGGCATATTTTGTCTTATTCCGGACTCCATTTAAATTTGTGTAGCGAACCGATGCCATGTTTTGCCTTGTTAAGACAACATTTAATTTGCGGGATAGTTAAATAACTTGAACCATATAATTAATTGTCAGGACCCTGGTTCCGCTTAATATTTCCTAATTGCACCGCATATGTGCCATGCCATGCATCATATCATAAGCATGCCGGATCTTCTGCCGTAGTATTAAATATTGCATCCGATGTTTCTTCTAGTGTTTGCTTCTTCGCGGATTAGGCCGATGAGTTGATGCGAGTATCGACAAGTTATCCGGATATGAACCTTCGTCAGTGTTTCCCAGGTGAGCATCTCTCCCCTTCTACCTATTTTGCATTTATAGTCTTTATTTCCTCCTGTTGATCTATTGCTATCCGTGTCGTGATGCTTTAGTTTCCGTGCACCAGTTATATCCCGTGCAACCTCTATATTGCCTTGGACACCTCCTATTACCTGTGATTGGTAGATAGCTGGCCTTGCGAGTCGTAGTTGCTTGCTCAGGGGCGATCTCGTGTTGTCGAGTACCACAATTGTTGGAATGCTGGCAGATGTTTATTGGTGGAGATGATCATGACTTTAAATACAACTATTAAAATGCTAGATAAAACTAATGCAGAGGCATCGATGGGCAATAGATGTTATTTGGTTCTTCCACGCTCACTTGTGTCCCGTAGGACCCCGAGTACTTGATACATGTTCCTTGATTTTTCACACTATCCACATCCGGGAGGCCTTGTGGACCCCCCTGAGCCAGAGCTTGATTCATTCTTATTTCTTGGGGCCACAAAGTAGTTTGGGGCTTTATTACTATCCTGTACTTATGCCATCCTTTACTGCTTTATTTAAGATTGTGCGTGGAGCACCTGTACTGTTTTGGATCGCGCCACGTTTTCGCGGTATTGACAAGCCCAGTCACATTTTCGGGTTCCTAGTCGTTTACAGCCGTCGTCGCAAACCCTGGGTCCGTTCCGGAGCCGGCCAACTTCGTTGCGGGTAGCTTAGTGGGGTGGCCCCCTGAAATATTTCTGAATCCTGTGATCGCTTTGTCGTGAATGCCTCGTTGGGTTTTGAGTTGGTTTTTCTGAGGTTGATCGAGTGTGTGTTGCTATTTGTGCACCCCTGCAGGGTAAAACTTTCTGAAAGCCGTGTCCGCGGTTATGGACGACTTGGAGCACAGTATCTCGATCATAGACAAGCATAACTAAAGTAATGCTATAAATTTGACTTAATGTGTGACTAGTAAACAGATGCAACTATAATGGAATGGATATTAAAAATGCCAACAACTGGTGGATCTGGGTTGTTTGTTATACATGCCTAGTAAGTATTGCAACTCCAATGGAATGTGATAAAAGTGTCAACAACTGTTGGGTTTTGGGATTCCTCAGGACAATTATATCTGACTAGTAAATGTTTCCACTACAACGGAATGGTGATTAAAACTGACCACTACTTATGCTATCAGGATGACCCATGCTATCTATATATGATTAGTAAGAGCTTAACTATAATGGAATGAATAAAACTGCGAACCATGTGAGTTCCTCAGTTTGACTTCCTCGTTTGGTATCGAGGGGGAAATCCCAGGATGGGTTTGTTTGGTGTTAGCTTCAGGTTGGATCCGAGTAGGTCTTTCTTATCCTCTCTGATAAACGCCAGTTGTATCGAGTCTCTATAGGTTGTTTAGTGCCGCTGCGCTGCCGCTTCAGCCCACCATACCTAAGTAGGCGAGAGCCGCCGAATTCTAGCCTCGCCATGTACTGGCCTCAGTACTGACGCTCCTCTTTTTTTCCTTTGCCCCTTGCCGGCACCCCTTTTGTTTTAGCAGGTTTGAGATCGACGTCGTTAGCAGGGTTGCCCTTCCGGCTTGGCCTGGGCAGGGTTATGGATGCCATTGGTTATTCTTCAGGGCTCTTAGCCCCATTTGCATCTTGTCCTTAGTCGGACGCTCTATCGTTTTCAAGGTGATTTGGATCTTTGGATACTATATCTGTATTCTTGACTCGTTGAGTCACTGTTGTATATATATCTGTTCTGTGGGTCCCATCGAGGACTGTTGTGTAATGTTATTACTTCGTTTTCCACCCGCACAAAAGTGCCTGGTGGGCGTCCTTGAATCATTTCTATGCGGGTTTGGCGGAGAGGGCTAAAACTTGCATATGGCCGATTTGAGGGTGTTACAGAGTGGTATCAGAGCTCAGCAGTTGCGATACCCCACAAGTCCAGCCTGTAGGATAACCTAGCTAACGGCCGAAGTAGAGTGTCAAAACTATTTTGCAAAAATCGGTTGGATAGATCTGATTAGGTCTGATTTTACTCCTTACCCCTCTGCTCTTCTCCTCTTACTTCTGCATGTTTTGAATCTGCTCTCTTATCTTTTCTTCGAGTCCAGGAATTCTCTTGGTTGGGTTTCCGTCGTACCTTCAGGGTTTCGCTTCCTCCTTTGGTAACGATGCTTCTACATCCGGTCTTCGTGCTATCAGAGGAATCCTTCATCTGTTAGACTTCTCTCTGTTCCTTGTTGTGCCTTCGGGTGTTTTCCGACGTGACGACATCATCTATGCCAGATCCGATGCAGAGACTGCATCACTCCTTTGTTTCCGAACACCGATTGTCGAGATCTTTAGTCTGATTCCGAGAATGGTTGCACGCTTTTCTACTGATTGTGCAGAGTAATAGTTTGGGTGCGTGATGGATTGGCCCCCATGCCGACTACCCCTTCTATTCGCTTTTGTACATTGAAGTGGATGAGAATGCATCGGTTCTCTCTTTCTATCGAAGCTAGAGGTGGCTTTATTTGTTGATACCTCTACCTTCGACCTTTTGTTCCCGGAGTGTTCTCTCGATGATCACGGACAACGACCTCTTGTTAGTGGTGTCGCGAGGATCGACACGAAGCGCGAAGTTTTAAGATCGCCGGTCTTCTTCCCGGTACCAGAGGCGGATCTCGAGGGCGAGATCCATTGTTAGTGGTGTCGAATTGTGGCGCCCCGCAAAAACCACTACTAGAAAATCGCGTTGTTTTTGTGCATTGCATCATCATGACCGCATGCTCATGTCATCATGCCACCTTGCATTGAGCATCGTCATGTCTTCTTACATTGGTTTGCATAAAACTATTTTCGTAAGTCTGTTTTGTTTTCTAAACGCCCCGTCTCTATTCAAATTAAAACTCGGGTCTATCCGGAATATTTTGTTTTGTCTACCAACGGATTTCAAAAGCCCCGTTTTAAGCAAACTTTTAAATTATTTTTGGGAGGCAGCCAGCCAGGCCCGAAAGCCTAGCCGGCCACCTCCAAATTAAAACCCTATCTGTCTAACACCCAATCTTTTTCTACCAAATAACCTACCCAGCCTACCCTACCCAGCCCCTCCACCTCACCCCGGCCAACCCTGTCCCGCCACCTCACCAACCCACATCCCTGGCCCAATCCCCACACGCCACACACGCACACGCATGCGCCCCATTTGCACGTCCACCTACCCAGCCGCCTTTTTCCTCCGCGCGCTCGGCGCCCAAAAATTTCTCCCGCCCACCGCCGACCGACAGCCTCCCCACCGCACCTGGCCTTTTTCCCGCCCATCTGGTCGCCCCTGGCCCCACCGGCACGCACAACCTGCCGGGCCGCCCACCTGTCCCTGCACGCAAGCGCAGACACGCTCCTGCAACCCGTCGCGGCACGCTGGCACGCATCCGTGCACGACACCCCCACCTACCGACGCCCTCACATCGCGTGTCCCTGGCCCCACCACGAAGAGCACCCTGTGCCTCTCTCCTCGCACGCGTCCCGCACGGCTCCTCTCCTCGATCCCCTCCCACCTGCCGCGTCCTTCTCCCATCCGCACCCACCAACCGCCTCCATCCTCGACCTCGGTTCCCGCTGCCAGGAGCCACGTCGCCGCCTAGTCCGTCCTCCTCCGCAGCCCCTCGAGCTCGCCCCGCATCCCCATCGAGGTCCTCCTCCCGAGCCTGCCCCGCAACCTCCTGAGGGACTTCTCCTCGCCCACGCCCGAGCGCTGCCGCAGCCTCCACCTCCGCCGCCTCTTGACGCCAACCGAGGCGCCGCCCTCGTCCTCCTGGCCCTCCACTGCTTCGTCGCCAGGCCCTCCTCCGGCGTCTCTGTCCATCCACCTCGACCCCAACCGCTGGCGTCCCCACCTCCGTTGTCCACCGCGAGCGCCGCCGGTCTTATCTACATCCAACGCCACTCCGGGCCGCCTCCTCCCCACGTCCCCGGCCACAGGAGCCCGTCGTGCCGTCTCTGCCCCATGCCACCCCCTGCAGCGAGCCGGCTGTGCGTCATCACTATACACGCGCGGTCGGTCTCGATCCCATCCGCTCTCGCCAAGCTTGTCTGGTATCCTACTGCCGTGCTTGCCAGTACCAAGACAGATGAGGTGTTGTGTCTTGTATAGCAAAATTCCGCAACATATCGACAAGGGAGGTCGACTCCGAAGACCATAGTGACCAATCCAAGTTCATCTTCGACAATTGTTGTTGGAACCCAAGGACCCTTGAAGAACCATCGACAAGGTATCCTTCACGGACCGCAAGACCGTTCCCGGAGCCGAAGACCCCGATCCTGGTGTCCAAAGACTGAATCCAGCGCCTTCCTCCCTCTCGGACCCTCAAGTACTCCATCCCGGATTTGATGCCGAGGACTCCTACCCGGAGCGACAAGATCGCCACATGTACGCCAAGTTGGCCGAGACCCTGAAGATATCTCCTTCATGGACGCCGAGACCCCGACCGGAAGATGCCCGGAACACCAAGATCTGCTCCCGAATGCGTTGACCGAGGCCGAACCAAGATCTCCACGGATGCGACAAGTTCTCCTTCCCGGCTGCGATGCCCGAGAACCCGGACGCCAAGGTCGGCCGCTTGGAACCCAAGTTCTCCGTCACGACACGCCAAGCTCTCCATCTTGTATCTGAACCTCGCTGATCCCAGTCAAACCCTGAGACCGACCTCCCGGACCCAAGATATGCCCCGAACCCAGACGTGTGATCCTAAGCCTCTATTTTTATAATATGACATATACCTATCGCATCTTTAAATCATCATGCTTGCATACATGTCATCTGGTGGGTTGGGTTAATAGTTGATTCACCTAAATTAAATATGGAGTCTATATGCGGCATACTTTTGTCTTATTCCAGACTCCATTTAAATTTGTGTAGCGAACCGATGCCATGTTTTGTCTTGTTAAGACAACATTTAATTTGCGGGGTAGTTAAATAACTTGAACCATATAATTAATTGTCAGGACCCTGGTTCCGCTTAATATTGCCTAATTGCACCGCATATATGCCATGCCATGCATCATATCATAAGCATGCCGGATCTTCTGCCGTAGTATTAAATATTGCATCTAATGTTTCTTCTAGTGTTTGCTTCTTTGTGGATTAGGCCGATGAGTTGATGCGAGTATCGACAAGTTCTCCGGATATGAACCTTCGTCAGTGTTTCCTAGGCGAGCATCTCTCCCCCTTCTACCTATTTTGCATTTATAGTCTTTATTTCCTCCTATTGATCTATTGCTATCCGTGTCGCGATGCTTTAGTTTCCGTGCACTAGTTATATCCCGTGCAACCTCTATATTGCCTTGGACACCTCCTATTACCTGTGATTGGTAGATAGCTGGCCTTGCGAGTCGTAGTTGCTTGCTCAGGTGCGATCTCGTGTTGTCGAGTACCACAATTGTTGGAATGCTGGCAGATGTTTATTGGTGGACAGCTTATTGGTGGAGATGATCATGACTTTAAATACAACTATTAAAATGCTAGATAAAACTAATGCAGAGGCATCGGTGGGCAATAGATGTTATTTGGTTCTTCCACGCTCACTTGTGTCCCGTAGGACCCCGAGTACTTGATACCTGTTCCTTGATTTTTCGCACTATCCACATTCGGGAGGCCTTACGGACCCCCCCCCTGAGCCAGAGCTTGATTCATTCTTATTTCTTGGGGCCACAAAGTAGTTTGGGGCTTTATTACTATCCTGTACTTATGCCATGCTTTACTGCTTTATTTAAGATTGTGCGTGGAGCACCTGTACTGTTTTGGATCGTGCCACGTTTTCGCGGTATCGACAAGCCCAGTCACATTTTCGGGTTCCCAGTCGTTTACAGCCGTCGTCGCAAACCCTGGGTCCGTTCCGGAGCCGGCCAACTTCGTTGTGGGTAGCTTAGTGGGGTGGCCCCCTGAAATATTTCTGAATCCTGTGATCGCTTTGTCGTGAATGCCTCGTTGGGTTTTGAGTTGGTTTTTCCGAGGTTGATCGAGTGTGTGTTGCTATTTGTGCACCCCTGCAGGGTAAAACTTTCTGAAAGCCGTGTCCGCGGTTATGGACGACTTGGAGCACAGTATCTCGATCATAGACAAGCATAACTAAATTAGTGCTATAAATTTGACTTAATGTGTGACTAGTAAACAGATGCAACTATAACGGAATGGATATTAAAAATGCCAACAACTGGTGGATCTGGGTTGTTTGTTATACATGCCTAGTAAGTATTGCAACTCCAATGGAATGTGATAAAAGTGTCAACAACTGTTGGGTTTTGGGATTCCTCAGGACAATTATATCTGACTACTAAATGTTTCCACTACAACGGAATGGTGATTAAAACTGCCCACTACTTATGCTATCTATATCTGATTACTAAGAGCTTAACTATAATGGAATGAATAAAACTGCCAACCGTGTGAGTTCCTCGGTTTGACTTCCTCGTTTGGTCTCGAGGGGGAAATCCCAGGACGGGTTTGTTTGGTGTTAGCTTCAGGTTGGATCCGAGTAGGTCTTTCTTATCCTCTCTGATAAACGCCAGTTGTATCGAGTCTCTATAAGTTGTTTAGTGCCGCTGCGCCGGCGCTTCAGCCGACCATACCTATGTAGGCGAGAGCCGCCGAATTCTAGCCTCGCCATGTACTGGCCTCAGTACTGACGCTCCTCTTTTTTCCTTTGCCCCTTGCCGGCACCCCTTTTGTTTTAGCAGGTTTGAGATCGACGTCGTTAGCAGGATTATGTAGCATCCCAATTGTCTAACAATTGTAATGCTACTTGCCTAGTTTATATAATGCTACTTCCTACATGTTATCATTGCATCATCATTATATCATGCTCATGTCACCATGCCACCTTGCATTTGAGCATCATATAAAACCCTTTTCAATTTGGTTCTCCTCCTCATATTGCATTTGTCGTGCATATTATTATTTTGCTTCTTGATTTATTGTATTTGCTCTTGATATATATTGCTTAATGCCCAATTTGATTTGAGGGCATATCTTTTAAAATCATTCCACCTACTAACTTGTCCATACCAACTTCCATGTGATCACATCCAACTCTTCCATATACATGTATGTGGGCATATTCATTTGTTTTTAGATTTAATTCTTGCCCACATATATAGTTTTATCGAACCTGCTATTCATTTATTCATGGTCGTATATTGGTTTGAGCCGAGCCAATGTACAAATGCCATGAGTTTTGACTTTTCTCTAAATATTGATCTCATTGCTATATTTCTTTATCTTCTTACTCCCATTCATGAACCCAAAAGGTTTTTCATCATTTTTTTGTCAACACGTGCATGCACTAGTGTGCACATGCATGTCACATGCAAGATAAAACTCTCCACCTTCCTCTTCTTCTTTTCTTTTCTTTTTGTGTGTTGTTTGCAAACTTTGGATCTTGAGCCTATGCTTAGATTAAAATCAAACCTAACCATCTACTCCTTCTAACCATTCAATCTAAGCCCCTCTCTCACACATGCCTACACGTGAGTGCGCACACACACATGCAACACCAAAAATCAAAAGCCCATTCCATCTTCTTTCCTCGTTTGTTTGTCTCTTCTTTGGGTTTTGATCTTTGGTTTTGGTTCAAATTCAAATACAACAAAAACCTAAGCTAATCCTACTAATCTACACCACACACACACACACTTATACCCCTAGCTAACCGTGGTCACTTTTGGTGAAACCGAACGACCACCTGGGGCAGCACCGATCGGCCCACTCCTCTTAACCTGCTGTCCTCTGAACCGGCTGCCCACTCGACCTGATGCACCTAGCCTCCCTTCTTCCCTAGCTGCTGCAACCAAACCTGGCGGACACCAAGCTAGCTAGGCCACACTGTTTTTCTCCTCCCCGAAGAGCACGTGAACCCAACCACTACTATCACATGCTTTGCTCGTGTGCTTCTCCCTTCCCTCGTCTGCCTTATCTGCAGTATCCAGCCACCAGACACGACCAGTACGCACCAGATCAAGATCTGGATGAACCTAGACCCCCTCCTCCTCCTTTCCCTTCCTCCCTAGCCATGGCCATGGCCCTTCCTAAACCCTAGCCTCGGCCTCGGTTGCTAGCCGGTGGAGGAGTGGTACCCAGAGGAGGGGATAGTCGGGGAAGCTTCTTCGCCGTCCTCACCGTCACCTCGCACCAGGGACTGCGCCGGAGCATGCCGAAGAAGCCTCGCCGCCGCCGTGCTCGAGCTGAACCTGGCGCCGCTGCCGCCAAGCCCCGTCGCTGATCACCTCCAGTACCGCTCACGTGAGCCTCTGGTGAGCCGCTGAATCTACCTCACAAGGTCCCCTGCCTGCACGCCTGCTAGTTCGCCTTCGACCTCGCCGCCGCGTGTGGTCACCGCCGCACTGCGTGCATCGCCGTCACCGCCGTTCCCTGCAGATCCCGACCGTTCCCGCCGCCGTCGGCCTTGTCAACCATGTCCTGGAGCTGTGCCTCGCAGCCCAACATCTCCCCATGATCGCCTCCATCAAGATCCCGCACCAGAACCCTCGCTGTCATCATCTCGCCGCACGCCGCGTCCGGACAGTCGCGACGCGCGTGTAGACAGCAGTTTCGTGCAGCTGTAGAGCTCTCTGTTCCCGCAACTTTTCTGTCCGCCTCAGGTCTCTTCCGACGCAGTTCTTCCAGTGCGTGTACTCTCGGCACAACCCTCTCTCCGTTGCACCCAACAGAGCTCAAAACGGTGGCCTGTGGATCTCAGAACCTTCCATGAAAATCAGACGAATCTCATCGTCGTTTCCGGTCAAAACTATGTGCAGTTCGTCAGTCTGCATCCATACAAACCTCCCCTGTTCTCTCGTCTATCGCTGCCTCCTTGTTCCTTCTCCAGCGCCAACCAATAGATCTATGCGTAGATCATTCTCCAAGGTTTCCAGAACATCTTGCGTCTCGTCCATCGGTCGCCTGTAACTCCCGGAATCTTCCGCGCAAGATTAAAGAAAACTCGCTGTTAAACGGCCAACAGTTCATCAGTCCACGTCCGTGAAGATCCCCTCTGTTACTCACCTTTTTACCGACGATCTGTGCGTTCTCCGTCGATGTTGCGTGAACAAAAAGGGAAGCCAGTTATCTCCTCTACAACTTTTGTTTTTAAGGCGTCGTGATATTCGCAACGCTGCGCTCGCCACCGTCTTCCGAAGATCTGATGGAGCTAGCAGAATATTGCACCGTCGTTTTCAGTTTCTTCAGTCACTCCCGATCAGATCTGGACGTTTTCCAAAAAGAACCCTGAAGGTTTAGACTTCTCAACCCACACTCCCTGAGCGCCGCCACTTGTCACCACCTCTCACGCCAGCGCGCGTAGTGGACCCTTCACCCCGTGGTCCCACTTGTCTGCGACTGCGGGTAGGTTCAGATCAAGTGCCAAAGTTCCTGAGTCTTTTTCTAAATAATAATAATATCAGAAAATGTTTAAATATGATTTTAAATCCAGAGATTAATAACCTTTAATTGATAATTTCAAATTTGACAAATAATATATGTTTTTGAATCAGAAAAATGTGAGGAATTCAAATATGCCATTCAAAATATCTTTTGGGCAAATTAAATTTCGAAATTGTTTAAATGCAAATAAAAATGCCTTTTCTTAATTAAAATCTATAACTCCAAATTCGACAAATAATATGTCTAAATCGATCAGCGCGACGAGCCCGTTCTAACTATGCATTCCTTGTTCTGATTTGCAGCATGAATCATATAAATATAAAGTTTACAGCAAGTGTTATGAGAGCAAAACATGACTAAAACTTAATAAAATGCTTTATTCTTATACCCACCCATGCCATGCTACATTATTGCCATGTAAATTGTGCATCATTCATCATGGCATACTTGTTTGCTTGTCGTATTTTAATTCATATGCTTGTGCACTTTATTTATGTTGGCCCTTGTTTGTTTGGTTCTTCTTCGAATAGACGCCGAGCAGGGGATATATCAGGAATCCCAGGAGCACTACCCAAGACGTCTCTCGCTTCAACTGAGCTGCCAGGCAAGCACTACCACATGCTTGCATACATATAGTACCTATTGCCTCTATCTTATTCTTGCATCATTGAGTCGCGATTGCATTAAATTGAATCCCAAGTACTGCATAGCCTTTACTTTTAAACCCCACCGAAGCTTGTTCCTCCATCCCATGAGCCATTACTACAGGAGTTGATTGAGCCATGCGAGTCGTAGAACAACATGTGTAGGGTATGTGAGTGTCTGATGGATAACGAGGTACCTAAACAACTTAACCTGAGTAGTAATGGGATAACTAATGGAAGAGACACCAGTGAGCAATATCTGTTATTTGGTTTTTCATGCTCACTTGTGTCCCGTAGGACCCCGAGTACTTGATTCCTATTCCTTGACTATTCGCACTATCCACATCCGGGAGGCCTTATGGACCCTCCTGAGCCAGAGCTTGATTCATTCTTATTTCTTGGGGCCACAAAGTAGTTTGGGGCTTTATTACTATCCTGTACTTATGCCATGCTTTACTGTTTTATTTAAGATTGTGCGAGGAGCACCTGTACTATTTAGGATTGCGGAGTTTTTTCGCGGTATCGACAAGCCTAGTCACACTTTCGGGTTCCCAGTCATTTACAGCCATTGGCGCAAACCTTGGGTCCGTCTCGAAGCCGGCCAACTTCGTTGCGGGTAGCTTAATGGGGTGGCCCCCTGAAATATTTCTGAATCCTGTGATCGCTTTGTCGTGAATGCCTCGTTGGGTTTTGATTTGGTTTTTCCGAGGTTGATCGAGTGTGTGTTGCTATTTGTGCACCCCTGCAGGGTAAATCTTTCTGAAAGTCGTGTCCGCGGTTATGGACGACTTGGAGCACAGTTTCTCGATCATAGACAAGTATAACTAAAGTACCGCTTTTAATTTGACTAAGTACTTGACTAGTAAATAGTGCAATACTCATGGAATGGTTAATAAAACTGCCAACAGATGGGTTGTTCGTCCGCTTTCTCGTTGGTAAGCGAGAAGGAGGATGGATTTGTTAATTATACTGTTATAACTGTTGTTACTAATTAACGGACATCCGTCTATCATTGGTTAGGCGGATGGTTAGCGAGTATCTATAGACTTGTTAGTTATTATCTTTTGCTGCAATTGCGTCACCCCAGGTATATGTCCCCTTTAGAGGCATAAAGACTTGCTGAGTACCCCTAGGGTCTCATACGATAAATTGTTTGATTCAGATGAACAGGTGTACTCGCAAGATGGATACTGGGTGGAGGAGACGGATGATGTTGGGAATGATCACGCGGTGTAGAGATTCCGGGAACGGGGATCCGTGAGATCTATGGGCGGGATGTGTTTATTTATGTGGCATCTTATGCCGATTTGCTTCTTATCCGTACTCGGATCTTGTTTTCCGCTTCCGCCCGATACTCTGATGTTTGATGTATGAGGAGCTATCCAAAAATATTATCTCTATCTAGGAAATTTGGATCTTGCCGTATGGCGTTGCAATATTTCTATTTCTTTTAGATGGAATGGCTTTGTGAACAGTTGTATGGTGGCTTGCATGCATACTCACTTCTGTATGTAGTTGATCCCTTCGCCTGCCGATTATGCCGCTCGTTCTTGTCCCGATGTTCTGGAAGTGGTTAGGACGGTCGAAAGGTCTACCTGTGAGCGGCCCCTGGGCCCTACCGTACTATATTAACCACTTTCGTTCATCCAGGCATGTAACTAAGAGCGTAATTCACTGAGGTAGTTACAGGTTACCCTTCCGGCTTGGCCTGGGCAGGGTTATGGACGCCATTGGTTATTCTTCAGGGCTCTTAGCCCCATTTGCATCTTGTCCTTAGTCGGACGCTCTATCGTTTTCAAGGTGATTTGGATCTTTGGATATTATATCGGTATTCTTGACTCGTTGAGTCACTGTTGTATATATATATCTGTTCTGTGGGTCCCATCGAGGACTGTTGTGTAATGTTATTACTTCGTTTTCCACCTGCACGAAAGTGCCTGGTGGGCGTCCTTGAATCATTTCTATGCGGGTTTGGCGGAAAGGGCTAAAACTTGCATAGGGCCGATTTGAGGGTGTTATAGTTTGTTTCACATAAAGAAAACATAGCATAATAGTATTCAGCTTGTCCCTCAATAGAGTAGCAAATATAAATGCATAGGACACCTTCAAAGTTCATAAGAGTGACTAGATACAATAGTTTAAAACAAGCAATATCAAGTTATGCATCAATCAACTAGTCTTGGGACAATGCACATAGAACTAAGAATGACCACTATGCTCTCAAAGTAGGTGCATAAAGGTAGAAGGTGGAGACTAAATGTAATGGTGGAAGAAAAGCCTTTTGTAAAAGGAAGTAGGGATTCAAATCTCATAAAGAGCTTCCAAAAATTATGGTACTTATAACTTTCAGCTCTCATTTCCCCTATCATAAGCATCTTGAAGTGATTAAGGTTAAAGTGACACAACTAAGAGGATATGCTTGACAAGTTATAAACCGAAATCTCATGCCCCTTACTTACGAGGACCGATCCTCATGCTACTCAACTTCAGTCACGAGTAAGCTCTTGTCATTGTAAGTATATGTGTATCATTAAGAACCGCCAACGGGGTACCCCTTGCACATGATGCGGGAGCTTTCCCATAATCAAAATGACAAGGCAAGCAGACAATGAGCATCTCAACGATCTTTTTATTTGCTATTTGCATAGGTTTTTATTGAGGATGCTTCATAGAATGCTCATTATGGTGATGCTGCAAGTTTCCACCATGATTAGGCATGGCTTAGGCTAGCGGCCCAGGCGTTTCTATAACACACATACAAACTCCATGATCTTATAAGTTCCACTTTTATTTCACACCGCCGGGATCCGTAAGCAAAAGAACATGATATCAACGGGGTACAAAGTACAAGTGCAATGTTGAAAGCGTTCCCCATAGTACATGGTTCTGCTAATTTCAACTTATAAAGCGCAAGCATATACGCAACAAAGAAGGACCCAATGGTTCAAGTTTATTAGAGGCAAAAAAGTAAAGTGTGCCATCAAGTTCGTGAGAGCTTTAATCACTAGTTTTCTCATAACAAGTTTAATTTGGAAGGTAAACAAAAGCATGAATATACTTGGAATAGCATATTCTAGTAGGTAGGTATGGTGGACTCTTTGTAATAACTTGGTTTAGGGAGTTGGATGCATGAGTGGAACTCATACTTTGTTGTGGAGGCTAGCAAAAGACTGGGAGCGACAAACTAAGAGAGCAATAATGGCCATAATTATGCAGAGCGACAAAACATCATTGATAAAAGCATAAAGCTGTTGGAATTATGCCCTAGAGGCAATAATAAAGATGTTATTATTATAATTCTTGTTCATGATAAAGTTTATATTCCATGCTAGAATTGTATTAAGCGGAAACTTTAATACTTGTGTGGTTTGTGAACAACACCGTGTCCCTAGTACGCCTCTATGGACTAGCTCATTGATCAATGATGGTTAAGGTTTCCTAACCATAGACATGAGTTGTCAATTGATAATGAGATCATATCATTGGAGAATGATATGGTGGATAGACCCAAACTAAGCGAAGCAATTAGATCGTGTCATCGTGTTCGTCTTTGCGAAGTTTTTCTTATGTCAAATATTGTATTCCTTAGACCATGAGATAATACAACTCCCTGGTATCGGAAGAAAGCTTTGAGGTCATCAAACGTCATCCTATGAGAGGGTGATCATAAAGGTGTCTCTCAGGTAATCGGAAAGTATCTGTTGGGTTGTATGTATCGAGATGGGATTTGTCCCTCCCAAGTCGGAGAGATATACTTCGGGCCCACTCGGTAATCGATATCAACACCGCTTGCAAGCATGTGGTTAAGGAGTTAATCACAAAGTGATATCGGATTACGGAACGAGTAAAGTACTTGCTGTGAACGAGATTGAACTAGGTATGACGATACCGACGATCGAATCTCGGGCAAGTAAAATATCGCGAGACGAAGGGAATATATATATGGGATTGATTGAATCCTGGCATCGTGGTTCATCCGATATGATCATCGATGAATGTGTGGGAGTCAATATGGGTGCCCAGACCCCGCTGTTGATTATTGATAGAAGATCATGTCTGCATATTCTCGAACCCGCAGGGTCACACACTTAACGTGTCTCGACGCTAGGATAGATTGGATAATTGGTTTATGAATTTTTGTTCGGAGTCTCGGATGGGATCCGGGACATCACGAGAGGTTCCGGAATGGTCCGGAGAATAAGATTCATATAAGGCAGTGCAGTTTTTGGAGTTCGGAATTGTTCCGGATTAATCGGTATTGTACCGGAAGCTTCTAGAACCTTCCGGAAGGGGGCCAACGTGGTCCCACCTTCCGGGAGGGGGCATGGGCCTATGAGGGAGTGTCCTGGCCGCATTGGGCCAGGGGCACAAGGCCCCATAGGGCCCAGCCGATTCTAGATAAGTTTAAATCGTTTAAACTAGAGATAAGATAGGGTTTCTAGAAGGGAGAGTTTAAATCGTTTAAACTAGAGATAGGCTTGGAGGATGGGCAAGGGCTGGCCGCACCCCCCCTCTATATATAGAGGGCTGGTGCGCCCCCTCCCCCCCAACCTACACCTTCCTCCAAACCCTAGTTGCCCTGCTGCCCTCCTCTCTCCCTCCCGACTGTTTGTAGGCGAAGCCCTGCTGCAGAAATTCTCCACCATATACACCACGCCGTCGTGTTGTAGATCCAATCTATCTCTCCACCCTACTTGCTGGTCCGAGGAAGGAGGAGACGTCGAGGTGCTGCATGTGTGCATCTCACGGAGGCACCGCCACTTGTGGTGCTAGATCGGATCGGATCGCGAGGAGGAGAAGCGAGTACGACTACATCACCCACGTTCCGACGAACGTTCCGCTGTGCGAATCTTCAAGGGTATGAAGATCTAATCCAATCTCTCTCATTGTTTGCATCTCCTAGATTAGATCTTGGATTTCCCTCTGTTCGCTTCCGCAGAAAATTTTGATTTACTATGCTGCGAAACCCTTCAGTGGTATCAGAGCTAGATCTATGCGTAGATGTGATTCACGAGTAGAACGCAACATGGTTGTTGCGGGCGTTGATGTTTTCTGTTGCAAGCCTCTTGTTTGTGTTCTTCTTATGATGCGGGATAGTGAGATTTAAGCGGTCCAGGCCAACCTTACGCGACGTCGTTCGCGAGACCGGCTCCGCACTTGACGTGTGGCTTGTTCCACACATGCGGCTGGTGGATGTCAGTTTCTCTCACTATAGTTGTCATGGGATTAACACCGGAGTTTGGCAACCATAATATCACCGTTGTGGCTTTCCGTAGGTAAGAATTGTTCTTAGCATCTACTCCCATAAGCCACGTAAAACATGCAACAACAAAGTAGAGGCGTCTAACTTGTTTTTGCAGGGAGTGTTTTCTGTGATATGGTATGGCCCAAGATGTAATGTGTATATTGTATGCGATGATCATGTTTTCTAATGTTTCACGACTTGATGAGTACACAACCGGCAGGAGCTATATGGTTGTCTTTATAATTGTGTATGACCTGCGAGTCAACTTCTTATACGCCATGTAATAGCTTTACTTTATCGCTAAGTAGTTAGCAATAGTTGTAGTTGCTATTCGTGGTGGAGGCAATCATGGTGAAGTGATGGAGATCATGCCGGAACGCACAAGATGGAGATCATTGCATGAAGATTGGCTATACCATGTCACATAAAGTTATATGCATGTGGTGTTTATCCTTTTTATGTATCTTATTATGCTTAGATCGCGACGGTAGCATTATAAGATGATTCCTCACTTAAAGATCAAGATAAAAACTGTGTTCTCCCCAAGTATGCACCGTTGTGAAAGTTCGTCGTGTCCAAGCATCACGTGATGATCGGGTGCTATAGACTCTACGCTCACATACAACGGGTGCAAGCCAGTTTTGCACACGCGGAAATACTTGGGTCTAGCTTGACGAGCCTAGCATGTACAGACATGGCCTCGGAACACATGAACCGAAAGGTTAAGCACGAGTCATATGAATGATATGATCGACACTTCCTTGTCCACCATTGAAACCACATCTCTTCTCGTGAAGATCGGATTAGGTGTGGTGAATTTGGATCGTGTTCACTAAACAACTTGAGGGATGTTGAATTTAGTGGGAGTTCATCAAGTAATTTGATTAAGTTGAACTTTTTATTGTGAACATAGTCTAATTTGTACTTGCAAATATTATAGATCAAATGGCTAAGTCCAACTTCAACTTCAACGTTTTTGCTGAGAAAGAAAAGCTTAAGAACAATGGGTCTAACTTCACCAATTGGTTCCGCAATCTGAGAATCATTCTGCTGGAGGACAAAAGGACTATGTCCTTGAGAAAGCGTTAGGTAACCCCCCTGCTGCAACTGCGCCGGCTGATGAGAAAGCTGTCTATCAGTCGCGCAAAGATGATTATGGTGTGATTAAGAGCACCATGTTGTTTGCTATGGAACCGGAACTTCAAAATCGTTTTGAAAACTATCCCGGGCCCTTTGAGATTCTCGAAGAGTTGAAAACCATGTTTCAGACTCAGGCCTGTTCTGAGAGATATGAGATCTCCGAGAAGTTCTTTAACTGCAAGATGGAGGAAGGGAGTTCCGTTAGTGAGCACGCCATTAAGATGTCGGGCTACACTCAACGCCTTGAGCAACTGGACTGCAAGATTCCAGAGGAGCTCAAGATTGACAGGGTTCTGCAATCACTCCCTCCCAGCTACAAAAGTTTTGAAGTGACTCATAATCAGATTGGTTCCACTGATACGATCACCGAGCTCTTCGCAAAGCTGAAGGCTGCGGAGGTGGACATCAAGAAGGATAATCATGTGTTGATGGTCAACAAGCCCTCCTTTAAGAAAGGTAAGGGAGCAAAGAAGCCCTTCAAGAAGGGCGGCGGCAAGCGCACTGCCCCTGCTGAGAAGAAGCTCAAGTCTGGTCCTAAGCCGGACACTGAGTGCTTCTATTGCAAGGATAAGGGTCACTAGAAGCGCAACTGTCCGAAGTACTTAGCGGACAAGAAGGCTGGCACCATCAAAGGTATATTTGATATACATGTTATTGATGTTTTCCTTACTAGCCCTCATTGTAGTGCCTGGGTATTTGATACTGGTTCAGTTGCTAATATTTGTAACTCGAAACAGGAGCTACGGAATAGACGGCGGCTTGCGAGGGATGAGGTGACGATGCGCGTTGGCAACGGATCAAGAGTTGATGTGATGGCCGTCGGCACGCTCTCCTTAGTTTTATCTCCGGGATTAGTTTTAAACCTTAATAAGTGTTATTATGTGCCTGCGTTGAGAATGAACATTATTTCTGGATCTTGTTTATTGCAAGACGGTTATTCGTTTAAATTGGAGAATAATGGTTGTTCTATTTATATGAGTAACATCTTTTATGGTCATGCACCTATTGTGAATGGTTTATTTCTTCTAAATCTCGAAAGGGATGAAACACACATCCATAACATTGAGGCTAAGAGATGCAAAGTAGATAGTGATAATACTACTTATTTGTGGCACTGTCGTTTAGGTCATATTGGTGTAAAGCGCATGAAGAAACTCCATTCTGATGGACTTTTGGAGTCTCTTGATTTTGAATCATTTGACACATGCGAACCATGCCTCATGGGCAAGATGATCAAAACCCCGTTCTCCGGAATGATGGAGCGAGCAACGGACTTGTTGGAAATCATACATACCGATGTATGCGGACCGATGAGTGTTTCGACGCGCGGTGGATATCGCTATTTTCTCACTTTTACCGATGACTTAAGTAGATATGGGTATATCTATTTAATGAAACATAAATCTGAAACGTTTGAAAAGTTCAAAGAATTTCAGAATGAAGTGGAGAACCATCGTAACAGGAAGATTAAGTTTCTACGATCCGATCGTGGGGGCGAATATTTGAGTTATGATTTTCTCATGCATCTCAAAGCAAGTGGAATCGTTTCACAACTCACGCCACCCGGAACACCACATCGCAATGGTGTGTCTGAACGCCGGAATCGAACCCTATTAGATATGGTCCGATCGATGATGTCTCTTACTGATTTGCCGTTATCATTTTGGGGTTATGCATTAGAAACCGCTGCATTCACTTTAAATAGGGCTCCATCTAAATCCGTTGAGATGACACCGTATGAACTATGGTTTGGTGCTAAACCTAAGTTGTCGTTTCTTAAAGTTTGGGGATGCGAAGCTTACATCAAGAAGTTGATGCCGGACAAGCTCGAACCCAAAGCAGAGAAATGCGTCTTCATAGGATACCCTAAGGAAACTATTGGGTATACCTTCTATCACAGAACCGAAGGCAAAGTGTTTGTCACAAAGAACGGTTCCTTTCTTGAGAAGGAGTTTCTCTCGAAAGAAGTGAGTGGGAGGAAAGTAGAGCTAGACGAGGTTATTGAACCTTCTCTTGAATTGGAGAGTAGCGCAGCACCTGAAATTGTTCCAGTGCCGCCTGCACCAACAATAGAGGAAGCTAATGACAAGGATCATGAAGCTTCGGACGATGCTGCTACTGAACGTCGCAGGTCGACAAGGTCGCGTGCCCCTCCTGAGTGGTATGGCAACCCTGTCTTGACTGTCTTGTTAGTAGAAGACAGTGAACCTACGAACTATGAGGAAGCGATGATGAGCCCAGACTCTGAGAAATGGCTAGAAGCCATGAAATCCGAATTGGGATCCATGAGCGAAAACCAAGTATGGACTTTGGTGGACCCTCCTAGCGACCAAAAGGCCGTTGAGTGCAAATGGATCTTCAAGAAGAAAACGGACGCGGATGGTAATGTTACCGTCTATAAAGCACGGCTTGTTGCGAAAGGTTTTCGACAAGTTCAAGGTGTTGACTACGATGAGACTTTCTCTCCCGTAGCGATGTTAAAGTCCATTCGGATTTTATTAGCAATTGCTGCGTTTCATGATTATGAAATATGGCAAATGGATGTCAAGACTGCTTTCCTCAATGGCAACATTGATGAAGAGTTGTATATGATGCAACCCAAAGGTTTTGTCGATCCTAAGGATGCTGATAAAGTATGCAAACTTCAGCGTTCCATTTATGGACTGAAGCAAGCATCTCGGAGTTGGAACCTTCGTTTTGATCAAGTGATCAAGAGCTTTGGATTTGTTCCAAATTGCTACGAAGCTTGCATCTACAAGAAAGTGAGTGGGAGCTCGGTGACGTTTCTGGTACTATATGTGGATGACATATTGATTATTGGAAATGACATCAACATGCTTAACGATGTGAAGAGTTATTTGAACAAGTGTTTTTCAATGAAAGACCTAGGTGAAGCTGCTTATATATTGGGCATCAAAATCTATAGAGATAGACAAAGACGCCTGATAGCTTTAAGCCAAAGTACATACCTAGACAAAGTTCTGAAAAGGTTCAGAATGGATAAGGCATTGAAAGGTTCAGTGCCTATGTTGTCAGGTAAGATATTGAGCAAGGCTCAGTGTCCAGCTACGGTAAATGATAGGGAAGCTATGAGCAAAGTGCCTTATGCCTCGGCCATAGGTT
The DNA here is from genome assembly GCA_916181665.1 of Avena sativa. Taxonomy (NCBI): domain Eukaryota; kingdom Viridiplantae; phylum Streptophyta; class Magnoliopsida; order Poales; family Poaceae; genus Avena; species Avena sativa. Next base: position 228,899,863 of record OV702291.1, read on the forward strand.
CCATCATGTATGCCATGCTGTGTACTAGACCGGATGTGTCCAATGCTCTTAGTTTGACGAGCAGATATCAAAGTGATCCAGGAGTGGAACACTGGACAGCCGTGAAGAACATCCTAAGGTACCTAAATAGGACTAAAGAAATGTTCTTAGTCTATGGGGGTGATGAACAGCTCGTCGTAAAAGGTTACGTCGATGCTAGTTTCGACACCGACAAGGATGATTGTAAATCTCAGACAGGATACGTGTATATTTTGAATGGAGGAGCTGTGAGCTGGAGAAGCTGCAAGCAAAGCGTGATCGCGGGATCTACAGTAGAAGCGGAATACATGGCTGCTGCAGAAGTGTCAAGTGAAGGAGTTTGGATCAGAAACTTCATCACTGAGCTTGGCGTGGTTCCAAGTGCATTGGACCCACTGGAGATATTGTGTGACAACACTGGCGCCATAGCACTCGCTAAGGAACCAAGATATCATCCAAAGACCAAGCATATCAACCGCAAGTTTCATATAATCCGAGATTATATAGCAGATGGAGATCTGAAGATCAGCAAAGTACATACAGATCTGAATGTCGCAGATCCATTGACTAAACCTCTTCCACATGTAAAACATGATCAGCACCTCAGTGCCATGGGTGTGAGATTGTTGCCAGATGTAAACTAGATTATTGACTCTAGTGCAAGTGGGAGACTGTTGGAATTATGCCCTAGAGGCAATAATAAAGATGTTATTATTATAATTCTTGTTCATGATAAAGTTTATATTCCATGCTAGAATTGTATTAAGCGGAAACTTTAATACTTGTGTGGTTTGTGAACAACACCGTGTCCCTAGTATGCCTCTATGGACTAGCTCATTGATCAATGATGGTTAAGGTTTCCTAACCATAGACATGAGTTGTCAATTGATAATGAGATCATATCATTGGAGAATGATATGGTGGATAGACCCAAACTAAGCGAAGCAATTAGATCGTGTCATCGTGTTCGTCTTTGCGAAGTTTTTCTTATGTCAAATATTGTATTCCTTAGACCATGAGATAATACAACTCCCTGGTATCGGAAGAAAGCTTTGAGGTCATCAAACGTCATCCTATGAGAGGGTGATCATAAAGGTGTCTCTCAGGTAATCGGAAAGTATCTGTTGGGTTGTATGTATCGAGATGGGATTTGTCCCTCCCAAGTCGGAGAGATATACTTCGGGCCCACTCGGTAATCGATATCAACACCGCTTGCAATCATGTGGTTAAGGAGTTAATCACAAAGTGATATCGGATTACGGAACGAGTAAAGTACTTGCTGTGAACGAGATTGAACTAGGTATGACGATACCGACGATCGAATCTCGGGCAAGTAAAATATCGCGAGACGAAGGGAATATATATATGGGATTGATTGAATCCTGGCATCGTGGTTCATCCGATATGATCATCTATGAATGTGTGGGAGTCAATATGGGTGCCCAGACCCCGCTGTTGATTATTGATAGAAGATCATGTCTGCATATTCTCGAACCCGCAGGGTCACACACTTAACGTGTCTCGACGCTAGGATAGATTGGATAATTGGTTTATGAATTTTTGTTCGGAGTCTCGGATGGGATCCGGGACATCACGAGAGGTTCCGGAATGGTCCGGAGAATAAGATTCATATAAGGCAGTGCAGTTTTTGGAGTTCGGAATTGTTCCGGATTAATCGGTATTGTACCGGAAGCTTCTAGAACCTTCCGGAAGGGGGCCAACGTGGTCCAACCTTCCGGGAGGGGGCATGGGCCTATGAGGGAGTGTCCTGGCCACATTGGGCCAGGGGCACAAGGCCCCATAGGGCCCAGCCGATTCTAGATAAGTTTAAATCGTTTAAACTAGAGATAGGATAGGGTTTCTAGAAGGGAGAGTTTAAATCGTTTAAACTAGAGATAGGCTTGGAGGATGGGAAAGGGCTGGCCGCACCCCCCCTCTATATATAGAGGGCTGGTGCGCCCCCTCCCCCCCAACCTACACCTTCCTCCAAACCCTAGTTGCCCTGCTGCCCTCCTCTCTCCCTCCCGACTGTTTGTAGGCGAAGCCCTGCTGCAGAAATTCTCCACCATATACACCACGCCGTCGTGTTGTAGATCCAATCTATCTCTCCACCCTACTTGCTGGTCCGAGGAAGGAGGAGACGTCGAGGTGCTGCACGTGTGCATCTCACGGAGGCACCGCCACTTGTGGTGCTAGATCGGATCGGATTGCGAGGAGGAGAAGCGAGTACGACTACATCACCCACGTTCCGACGAACGTTCCGCTGTGCGAATCTTCAAGGGTATGAAGATCTAATCCAATCTCTCTCGTTGTTTGCATCTCCTAGATTAGATCTTGGCTTTCCCTCTGTTCGCTTCCGTAGAAAATTTTGATTTACTATGCTACTAGGCATAAAAAGTTTGAGAGGATGCTCTCATAAGAAATATGAGTTGAAGTAAAAGAGAGCATCAAGAACCAAATTCAAAACACATTTAAGTCTAACCCACTTCCTATGCATAGGAATCATGTATGCAAATAAATTCGCAAAGAACAAAGTGACAAGCATAGGAAGATAAAACAAGAGTAACTTCAAAACTTTCAACACATAGAGAGGTGTTTCAATACCATGAAAACTTCCACAACCATATTTTCCTCTCTCATAATAATTTTCAGTAGCCTCATGAAGAAACTCAACAATATAACTATCACATAAAGCATGCACTCCATGATCTACAAGTACTAGAGCTTTATTATAAACATTTTCAAAAGAAACCTCGGGAACATAACATTCATCCTCCTTTAGTAAGCATGGAGGACAATCAAATAATGTAAGGGATAAAGAGTTACTCTCATTAGAAGGTAGGCATGGGTAGCTAATCCATTCTTCCTCCTTTTGTTCATCACTCTCCTCCTCTTTTTCATCTAATGAGATTTCAGGTTCATCAATTTCTTCTTCCATAGGATCCTGCAAGGCATTAGTCTCTTCCATTGGGTCCTGCAAGGCATTAGTCTCTTCCATTTGTGGAAAGCATCTATTAAAATATTCAAGGATATAGCTATTTTCATCCTTGTAATTATCAAAGCAAAATTTAAGTATACCATAAACCTCATATTTGTAAGGTGAATCATCAATACTTTCAAGCAAACTAGCAAGCTCAAAAGCACCCTTCCAAGCAATAAATTCTTAAATTTGTTCCGCATCATAAAAGTCATAAATTCCTTTAGCATAGGAAGATATGGTATCATTATCATTATACTCACATTCAAAAGGGAGGTGTTTATACCTCTTTCTGCAACAAGACTCATCACAGCAATAAGTAACATTATAAGTAGAGCAAATGTTTCTAGCAATGGTATACAATCTATCAATTTGTTCCCATAAGTGTTTCCCTTTTTGTGACAAGCGGTGTTCCTTATAATAATATTTTTGATCTTCCGTGAATACACCTTGCCAATAATCTTCAGTTTCAAAGAAACCAACCATTGACAACAAGCATGATAAGGCAAGACAATAACAGACCAACGAAAATAACAACTAGATTAGGAACTAATTTTTTTGTATTTTTGATAAAGAAACAAGCAAACAAGGAGAAAATAAACTTAGCTTGAACAATAGTGAATCCAAGTGGACTTGATAAATAAAGCTATGCTCCCTGGCAACGGCGCCAGAAAATAGTCTTGATGACCCACAAGTATAGGGGGTGTATCGCAGTATTTTTGAGGGAAGTGAAACCCAATTTATTGATTCGACACAAGGGGGGCCAAAGAATATTTATTAGCCTTAACAACTGAGTTATCAATTCAGCTGCACCTGGAAACAATCTTGCTCACATCAGTTTATCAGTAGCAACAGTTTTGTAGTAGGAATAGTAAAGTAACAGCAGTAGTAAAGCAAAGACAGTAGTAACAAAAGCAGTAATAGTGGGATTCGAGTGCGGTAGGCATAGGGATGGATGGACGGGCGTTGCATGGACAAGACAATTCACATAGCAATCAGAACAAAGGGGAATTGCAGATAAATAAGATAAAGCATCCAAGTACTAGACAATCCTAGGCATGCGTTCCATATATAGTCATACGTGCTCGCAATGAGAACTTGCACAACATCTTTTGTCCTGCCAGCCCGTTTGCAGCGGGGCCTCTAGGTAACTACTGGCAATTAAGGTGATCCTTTTAATAGAGCACCGGAGCAAAGCATTAACACTTCGTGAACACATGTGATCCTCACATCAAAGCCTTTCCCTTCCGGTTATCCCGATTTCTGTCACTTTGGGGCCATAGGTTCTGGACAACAACGTGTGTATACAACTTGCAGATAAGACCAAGAACAATACTATCATAATGAATCAATAATACGTTCATATCTGAAATCATGGCACTCGGGCCCTAGTGACAAGCATTAAGCACAACAAGTCGCAACAAAGTCATAAAGCACTAATAAAAGATACTAGGCACCATGCCCTAACAATCTGATGCCATTACATGAACGATCTCATCCAATCCCTACCATCCCCATAGCCTACAGCGGGGGATTACTCGCTCATAGATGGGAGAAACATGGATGGTTGATGGAGATGATGATGGAGATCGATGGAGATGGCTCCGGGGGCACTTCCCCGTCCCGGCAGGGTGCCAGAACAGAGACTTTCTGTCCCCCAAATCTCCCCTTCGGTGGCGGCGCAGCGGAACTTTTTGTGGAAAAATGTCGACCCCCCCGAAGTTTTTAGGTTAGAAGGCTTCTTATAGGCGAAGAGGGAGACCGAGGGGGTGCCTGGGGCCACCACACCATACCCTGGCACGGCCAGGCCCAACCCGCGCCTAGGGGGGGGTGGCCAGCCCCTGGCCCTCCTCCGTCTCGTATTCTGGCTCCTGGAGTCTTCTAGAAAAATAGGCACTTTGGCTTTTGTCCCGTCCAATTCCGAGAATATTCATTTTCTGACTTTCCTGGAACCAAAAACAGCAGAAAATAGGCAGCTAGCACTGTGGCTCTTGTTAATAGGTTAGTCCAAGAAATCATATGAAAAGTACTCCAAAGTGTGGACAAAACACAAGAAAGTGGATAAAACCAAGCATGGAGCATCAAAAATTATAGATACATTTGCAATGTATCACTAGAAACCCACCGTGAGCCGCGAGGGTGCTTCCTTCCTCATCGTCTCCACCGCAAAGTTAGTCCTTTCTTTGGGTGAAGGTAATTTCCTCTTCTACCTTTCCCAGAGCTCAGCCATGGCTAGATCTCCTGATTCTCCTGGAGCCCTTTGCTCCTCTCTATTTACAAGCCCCAAGTCCATGGAGCCTTTCCACAATATTTTTAACCTCGAACCTATGCCACCACCGATGGACTTGCCCACCATAGATCTTGAGGAGAAGAGGTCCGAGAAGTGGTTGGCATGTGTTGACACCTCTGGCCAGCTTGACGACCTTGTTCGCGACGGCGGCTTCCGGTGAACCACGGTCTTAGAACCACGCTGGGGGGCCCTCCCCTATTCTACAGGCAGGCGATACAGTGGTGCTGCTTTTTTTTATCATGGCGGTGGTGCTGCTGGACCACCTTATTTGTGGGGCATCGTTCCCCTCTCCTCCTTCATCCTAGAGGTTCTTGATCATTTTCAGATCCAATTTCTCCACCTGAACCCTAATTCCATCACCATCCTTTCAATATTCTCGCATCTGTGCTGGTCCTTTCTTGGGATAGATCCCTGGCTCGATTTATTCCTCCACTTCTACCACCTCAAATCTTCCACCAATGCGGCGAGCAGACTGTGTTCCAGCATCTATTTCTACATCTTCCCTAGGCTCGCTGACTCCTATATTCCCATTGGTCTGAAGGAATCATGGACCAATCTGGTAGCTAAGTGCCTAATAGGACCTGGTGGGATATCCTATAGCCGTTTGTGGATACTCCTATGACGACTTCCACCGGGTGGACTACTTCTCCCAGTTCCGGTGATGAAGTAATGGACCTCGCTGAGACGGGGAACTGCTTGAGGGATCAGGGCATGATAGGGGCCGTGGTGGTGGCATATTTCTTACATCGCCAGATGTTTCCCCTTAGTGACCAATCCTTCGATCTCGCACCTGAACTAGGTACTAGCCTTGGTGGATTTTCCCCTTTTCCGTTGAACACATCCTTCTCTCCTTTTATTTTTCTTGCATAGTCTCGACTGGCTCCTTCTTCTTCCTCATAGCTGCTGAACCCCTGTGCGATGAGCATGCCTATTCCTGAATTTCATACTTGTTTAAAGGCCGGGATCGGTCGTCCAAAGTCCCGAGAGGGCAAGTGTAGGGGTTCGCGTATGAAAACAATAAAAATTTACCCTACGCCCCTGAACCCCTGATGTTGCCAGGAACTATCTATTAGTAATACAGTAACGAGAGGGGCTTTTCATGAACTTACCCTCGAAGACCAAAAAGCGTTGTCAACGCTCAGGAGAGCGTGGTTGATGTAGACGATCCGAAGCCGACCTTAAGGTTGTGTTGAAGTCCTCTCGCTCCTATGGCTCCAACGACTCCTAGTGCCCCAAGTGTGACACCTCGCGGGGAGTTACACACGTCTGGTGCCTAGCGATGAATCCCGCTTCCCTGATCCTAGTAGTTGCGGAAGTAGAGCTCCTGGATCCCAATCCTGCAACACGACGGCGCTCCGCGGGGAAGATGTGTCCTGTTCGTGCATTCCGAACTTGGGACCACGGTCACGGGAGAGAGAGAGAGAAATATCAATTGGAGGTCTCCCCAAAAGTGAGGAAACCTTTTATTGAATATTGTGTGTATTTTCTGGTCAAAATACCCCACTATATAGGGGGGGGGGAGGTAGTACCTCCCTCAAAGTCCCGGGGTGGGACTAAAGGAGGGGAGAAGGGGGCACCCGCCGACCAACCCTAGTCAGCCCCGTGCTGGGGGGGGGGGGGCTAGGCCCAGCCGGCCACCCCTTCCCCCTTCTCTCCTCTTGCCTTTCCCTCATGGGCCCTTCTCCCTCCGGAATTGGCCCATTAAGCCTTTTTGACCTTTCATTGATTTTTATTTTATTAAATAATTATGAATAAATGATTAAATCAATATTTAACATTCATTCACATATTGTTCAATCTCTATGGCTATGGAACACCTTCCACCTCCACTCTAGACATCCTCCGGACTTACCGAAGCCCTTCCAGTTTTCTCTCTTCTCTTCTTTGGTGATTCTATCGATCCTGTAAACACTTTCTAAGCATCATCAAGCCCTTAAGCGTGATACCCCATGGTTCAGGAACACTCCAGATATGTTCGGGACACTCCTAGACCAATGATCGACAGAGGGACCTGGATGGCCATGTGACCCATGTGCATTCCACGAAGATCTTTTGTTGTTTGAACCAGGACAGTCGCGTCTTATTCCTTTTGTCTCTTGATGCTTGCATTGCCGAAGATCTGATCAATGACATCACCATGTCGTGTTCAATCTCGTTACTGAACAATGCTAATTGACTCGTTTCAACAAGTGATATCCCTGTGATCAAATCACATGTTGCGCAGCTATTGGATACAACTTCTCCGAGTGGGCCCTTGAGTATCTTTTCGTCATGCGAATGGACAAATCCCGCTCTTGAAATATATACCTTTATGATCACTCTACCATAAGTGATGTTTGATGCTATCTAAGCATTGTCGGGAGACAATGATTGATATAGTCTCACGGTCTAAGGAATAGTCTACGGGGTCTATTCTAATCATCATAACTTGAACTTCGTGACATGATCGGGTGCATGGAATGTAGCTCTACTTCAGAGTCGTGGTTAACCATCTGTTGGGGAATACCCCCGGGTAGGGTCATGCCGGGTTTAAAGGACGAGTTAGCCGAGGTACGACACGGTCAAAGCAAGGGCTGGCTAGGTCACCTCAAGGTAGGCCGACTTACGGGGTAACCCAGCCCAGTGGACGTTTGCCTAACATTAGCCTGGCCGACATAAAATGTGTGTCGGCAATGTTGATCTACCTTGTTTGTAGGTACCCTCGTAGCCGGGTTACCACTTGGCTTCCAAGAGAAGGAAGGAATCTCCCGCTGGTCAAAAGGTGGCCTCTGTCCACTATAGCGTGAGTGAAGAAAGTATAGGGAATGACCAGCAGAGCGTGGCTGACAAGGGTGACATAGCCAGTATCGGCTGATGTTACCAATGTCGGATGATGCCAAAAGTGAGGCAGCTCATAGAGGATTACGTCCATGGTCTGGACTAGCCGCTCAAAGTGATTAAAAGGAGCATCTTGCTTTAGCCAAAGGGCATATTCGAGGAATATGCCTCCACGTGGAGAATATCATTTTGCGGCCCGAAAGTTGGGGTGGCCAGGCAACGCGGTACCCAAGTTGCTTACAATCAGCTACGTTGCCCAAAGTTGGCGTGCCAAATACTCAGAGGGTCTTTTTTGGCACGAATTCAACTTTATGTTTCAATACAAAATATCATGCTAACAGTCGTCAAGTTGGGGCCCCCCTGTCAGTTCTCGCCGTTATGTCGCTCATGTCGCTTAGGCAGGGTGGCTGCCACGTAGGCTTGCAGCATTGGCATAGTGGATAGGACAACACCCCCTGCCCAGTGTATTGATGTGACAAAATAGGGCACATGTATCGGTGTTATAATTTTTTTTGTTTACTCAGAAGCTGGAATGGCCACCGTCACGCGTCTCTCCTTGGACTTCCGTCCCCGTCATTAACCACTACCTTAAAAGTGCATTGATGGTTCCACCGTTCCCCTGCCTCGTAGAAACCACTCTTCTTCTTCCTGTCATCTGTCTTATTCCCGTCTTCTCCTTGACGCCATGGAAGGTCGTCGCACTCTAGAGACAAGCTTCACTACCCATGACAATAAGAAGATAGATGTTGTCTACACCAACGAGGAGGAGACAGTGGTGCGTGTCCTGAGGATGTACAAGGGTTGGCTTGAGAAAGACGAGGACAAGTTTGTGGGATTGGACCTCGAGTACACCCCAGAGCACCCATGTGAAGGGAGTGAAGTCACCGTCGTTCAACTGGCCATGAGGAAACACGTCCTCGTCTACCACCTCTCCCGGTTTGTAGATCTGCTCTCTGTAGCTAACCGCTTTTAGGGTTTTCTCTTCTTGTTATTTATCCATTTGCTCATCTTGCAACTACTGGATTTTATTTAGGACCAAATAAATTATGACATGACAATGTTGAGAGTCTTGATCTTGCATTTACTAAACTTTTCAAAATTATATTCAGATGATGATCTTGCATTGACAAAATAGTTGTAGTTACAAATTTTGGTGATGACAAACTACATACTTTCAGGACTGACATGAATTGTCCGGTGCTGCGCCAGTTCCTTATAGAAAAGGGAATTGTTTTCTGCACTGTCGACAATACAACTGATTTTTTGAAATTTTATCAAGAGGGAATTATAATTCCTGCACACAACTGGATCGATACTCAGCGTCTTGTCAAGATCCTAGGGGGCTCGAGGAAGGATGGAATGGCATCACTCGCAACTAGAATCCTCGATGAGTCGTATGGCAGAATGAAGGAAGATTTCCCTACGGATAGGGACGATTTATGGGACGAGTGGCCGTTGTCTGATATAAACCTGAAGTATGCAGCCATAGATGCTTACGTGACCTACCATCTGTACAAGAAGATCCATTTTTCTACGTTACCTCGTGTTTTGCCCTATTTGCAAGAGGGGAGACGAGCTTAGGGGAGCCCTTTGTAGAAAATGCAGAATAGCTGAGTTTGAAGCTGCATATGCAAAGGAAATGGCTGCATCTGAAGCAGCTGACAGTGAGGTTGTAGAAGCAGCTGAAAGAGAGCTTGTAGCTGAAGCAGAAGCCGCTGACAGAGAGGCTGCAGCTGAAGCATCAAACATAGAGGCAACATCTTCTAGCAGCAACAATCAGGTCTATGATGCACTGCTAATTGTGCCGCAAGATGCTGAAGATAGGGAAGCCAAGTCAGATCCCAGGTGGGACGAAGCATTTCATGAGCTGTGGAGTGCCAATAATGTAAGATCCACCTGGAATGATCGCAGTTGGTCGCCTAGGAACGACATCAAGCACCTCAAGTGGTCTGATGAGAAGTGAATTAACTTTTACTTCTCAATGTTATGTTTCTATTTTGTGGAACTCATTTAGCTTGTCAAGATGTCTAGCGCCTCAAGTGAGAGTAGTAAAATAAATTTAACCCTCTTTGTGTTATGTTTATGTATGTGTCTTGTAGCTTGTCAAGATGGTAGCTCGTTAACTGGCAGTTTGAAAGAGTACCCTTTTCCTCTCTCGCTAAACAGATATGTTTCATTTTGCCCAAATTGGTAGCAAATCTAGAGAAGATTCTCTCTTTGATAATTCGTTCCCTTTTGGACCTCTTTTTTCCTCCGATCAGGTAGCAAATCTAGAGCAGCAAATCACACCAGGCAGAATACATTCATTCAGAAAACAAAACAAATGTAGATATAGCTATGCCCAGCTAAATAGGATATAGTGATAGAAAGTAGGTTGCTTAACGAGGTTCGATGCGCATTCAACCAGAAATAGGATGCAAGCAAAATATAGAAAATCAAAAGAAGCTGCTTAGCAGCAGCAGCCGCCGCAGCAGCAGATACATTCAGGGACACATCCAACCCGTCCTTCATGCGCCCGCGCCTCCGCCTCCTCCCTCCAGCGCTTCCTCCACTTCTTACTGCCCAGTCCCTTGATCTTGGGGGCCTTGGGCCTGATTGGAGGCATGTGACCCTCTTTGATGGCCACCTGCTAGAGGTTTCAAAGGTGAATGGCGAGAGCCCGGTGTTCAGCGATGTAGGCGTTGATGTTCACGGTCTCGCGCTCGCCGCCTTTATGGATGCCGGAGCCCGGGGCCTCTGCATGCTTCAGTAAGGAGTTGAAGTCGGTGCCGGCGAGACTCAACTAGCAGAAGGCAGCCCCCTTGCAGAAGGGGTAGCACCAGGAGCCGTCCCTGAAGAAGGCGTCATACTGGCTGGCCCGCAGCCTCCTTAGCACCTGACGAGTCTTGGTGTCGATGGACTCGTCATCACTGCAGACGTCGCTGCCGGAAACCTATTGGAAGAAAAGGAAAATGGGGGAGTAGATGATGTAAGAAAATCGAGCAATCGAAATGCAAACAAGCGAATCCTAATAAACCAAGATCTAGCATCCAACGATGGAAACGGTAGAAGAACCAGGGAGGGGAGCAAACCCTAATTACCTCCGACCATGGGTCGTCGATGCCAGTGTCGTAGGGGTTCAACAGAGCGATGTACTTATCTGGATTGTAGGTGCCTAAGAAGTGCTTGATCTTCTTGTGACTGGCGGGGGCCTCCTCGCTAGCAGAGGGATCCTCTTCGGCGCGCCCGTCGGTAGCGGGGACGGGGGCCTGGACGGGAACGACGGATGCCATTGATGGCTCGACTGGGGCCTGGACAGGGACGGCGGCTGCTTCCAACGCGTCGAGGGGGACCAGCGAGGAGGCGGGCGGCCTCGGAGGCGACGATGGCCACCTTATCCTCCTCCGCCATCGCCGACGCGGACGGGGTATTCTCGAGAGTTTGCGGATGCTGGTGGGACAGTGGAGAGGGTTTCGTGGGGAGAGTGAGCGAGAGTGAGCGGAGAGGGGCTCTATATTTAAGGTGGATGGAAGCAAGTCATGTTTTGTTGCACCACCGTGCAACGCGCCATGCAGTCTACTGCACCATGCACCGCGACACGCGCACGATACGTCACGTTTTTTCCCGGGCCATGCATGGCAATTCTATATTGAGCCGCATGAAAAGGGCGCATACACAATTTCTATGTACGAAGTTTGACACGGCCCTAAAATTGGCTATAGTTAAAAGTGGAAATGCATAGGGGAAGGTAGGTGGCTGTACGACGAGATTTGTGGGGTTGTGCTAGATCGGGTAGAGGGATGTGTTGATGACTACGAGTGACTTGATGAAGGCGGAGTTGTTAAGTCTTGTCGAGCTCAGCTCTTCGGCCTCTGGCTAGCGCGTGCAATTTTCTTACGGCGGGGCCCAGTTGGAAGTGAGATTGAGAGCCGCTGCGTAAAAAATGGGATATGCCTTATTAAAATCAAGTGGCAATAAATTGCAGCTGTCTATCGACGATCGGTCACTCGATGACGCATGTGTTGTGGCGTAGTAGTAGCAGTAGTAGGCTTTTCAGACTTGATTAAACATGACATGACCGCTCGACGACTTTTTCCATCGACGGCATTGTGTTCCTTCTTATAGAAGTCTCGCTGAGGGAGATGTCCGTGCTGTCTCACGTTGTACTGTGAAGGGCACGACGTGTGCAACGATCATCGTTGGATCGCACAAAATCAACGGTTAGTGCGCACGATTCGCGTGACAATTGTGACAACCAATCAGGGAGTAGTAGACAGAGTGAGCACAGGTTTGGGCTTCTACGAAAGGTAGAGAGAGGGGGGCAAAACTGAGTAATATCAAAAAAACCAAGGGCGAAACTGAGTAGTATAAAAATGGAAAGTGAGTGTCTTGTACAATGAAATACATGGATCAACCAATGGCATTGCATGTCTATTCTTTTCATGAACCACAGCTAGAGTCAATGCATGTGTGTTCATCTAAACAAACCACATAAGGATCCACCAGTGTCATTGCATGTCTGTTCTTTTCATGAACCACACCTAGTGTCATTCCATGTCTGTTCCTCTAAACAAACCACACATGGATCCACCTAGTGTGATTGCATGTCTTCTCTTTTCACAAACCACAGATGGATCCACCAGTGTCATTGCATGTGTGTTCTTTTCATGAACCATAGATAGAGTCATTGCATGTTTGTTCCTCTCACAAACCACATAAGGATCCACCAGTGTCATTGCATGTGTGTTCTTTTCATGAACCACACCCAGTGTCATTGCATGTGTGTTCTTCTCATGAACCACACATGGATCCACCAGTGTCATTGCATGTGTGTTCTTTTCATGAACCATAGCTAGAGTCATTACATGTGTGTTCTTCTCACAAACCACACATGGATCCACCAATGTCATTGCATGTCTGTTCTTCTCATGAACCACAGCCAGTGTCATTGCATGTTTTCCTCTAAACAAACCACACATGGATCCACCAGTGTCATTGGATGTGTGTTCTTCTCATGAACCACACATGGATCCACCAGTGTCATTGCATGTCTGTTCTTTTCATGAACCACATCTAGAGTCATTGCATGTCTATTCTTTCCACAAACAACATATGGATCCACCAGTGTCATTGCATGTCTGTTCTTTTCATGAACCACATCTAGTGTCATTCCATGTCTGTTCCTCTAAACAAACCACACATGGATCCACCTAGTGTGATTGCATGTCTTCTCTTTTCACAAACCACAGATGGATCCACCAGTGTCATTGCATGTGTGTTCTTTTCATGAACCATAGATAGAGTCATTGCATGTTTGTTCCTCTCACAAACCACATAAGGATCCACCAGTGTCATTGCATGTGTGTTCTTTTCATGAACCACACCCAGTGTCATTGCATGTGTGTTCTTCTCATGAACCACACATGGATCCACCAGTGTCATTGCATGTGTGTTCTTTTCATGAACCATAGCTAGAGTCATTACATGTGTGTTCTTCTCACAAACCACACATGGATCCACCAATGTCATTGCATGTCTGTTCTTCTCATGAACCATAGCCAGTGTCATTGCATGTTTTCCTCTAAACAAACCACACATGGATCCACCAGTGTCACTGGATGTGTGTTCTTCTCATGAACCACACATGGATCCACCAGTGTCATTGCATGTCTGTTCTTTTCATGAACCACAGCTAGAGTCATTGCATGTCTATTCTTTCCACAAACAACATATGGATCCACCAGTGTCATTGCATGTCTGTTCTTTTCATGAACCACATCTAGAGTCATTGCATGTCTGTTCCTTCCACAAACCACATATGGATCCACCAGTGTCATTGCATGTGTGTTCTTTTCATGAACCACAGCTAGAGTCATTGCATGTGTGTTCTTCTCACAAACCACATAAGGATACACCAGTGTCATTGCATGTGTGTTCTTTTCATGAACCACACCCAGTGTCATTGCATGTCTGTTCTTTCCACAGACCACACATGGATCCACTAGTGTCATTGGATGTGTGTTCTTTTCATGAACCACACCCAGTGTGATTGCCTGTCTATTCTTTTCACAAACCACACATTGATCCACCAGTGTCATTGCATGTGTGTTCTTTTCATGAACCAAAGCTAGAGTCATTGCACGTTTGTTCTTTCCACAAACCACACATGGATCCACCTAGTGTGATTGCATGTCTGTTCTTTTCATGAACCACAGCTAGAGTCATTGCATGTATGTTCCTTCCACAAACCACATATGGATCCACCAGTGTCATTGCATGTGTGTTCTTTTCATGAACCATGGCTAGAGTCATTGCATGTTTGTTCTTCTCACAAACCACATAAGGATACACCAGTGTCATTGCATGTGTGTTCTTTTCATGAACCACACCCAGTGTCATTGCATGTCTGTTCTTTCCACAAACCACACATGGATCCACCAGTGTCATTGGTTGTGTGTTCTTTTCATGAACCACACCCAGTGGATAGAGGCATGCCTGTTCTTTTCACAAACCACACATGGATCCACCAATGTCATTGCATGTGTGTTCTTTTCATGAACCACAGCTAGAGTCATTGCATGTCTTTTCTTTCCACAAACCACACATGGATCCACCTAGTGTGATTGCATGTCTATTATTTTCACAAACCACACATGGATCCACCAGTTTCATTGCATGTGTGTTATTTTCATGAACCATAGCTAGAGTCATTGCATGTGTGTTCTTCTAAACAAACCACATTAGGATCCACCACTATGATTGCATGTCTCTTCTTTTCATGAACCACACCCACTGTCATTGCATGTATGTTCCTCTAAACAAACCACACATGGATCCACCTAGTGTGATTGCATGTCTGTTCTTTTCACAAACCACACAAGGATCCACCCGTGTCATTGCATGTGTGTTCTTTTCATGAACCATAGCTAGTCATTGCATGTCAGTTCTTCTAAACAAACCACATAAGGATCCACCAGTGTCATTGCATGTCTGTTCTTTTCATGAACCACACCTAGTGTCATTGCATGTGTGTTCTTCTCATGAACCACACATGGATCCACCAGTGTCATTGCATGTGTGTTCTTTTCATGAACCATGGCTAGAGTCATTGCATGTGTGTTCTTCTCACAAACCACACCTGGATCCACCAGTGTCATTGCATGTCTGTTCTTCTCATGAACCACACCCAGTGTCATTGCATGTCTGTTCCTCTAAACAAACCACATAAGGATCCACAAGTGTCATTGGATGTGTGTTCTTCTCATGAACCACACATGGATCCACCGGTGTCATTGCATGTCTGTTCTTTTCATGAACCACAGCTAGAGTCATTGCATGCTTGTTCTTTCCACAAACCACACATGGATCCACCAGTGTCATTGCATGTGTGTTCTTCTCATGAACCACACCCAGTGCTATTGCATGTCTGTTCCTCTAAACAAACCACACATGGCTCCACCAGTGTCATTGGATGTGTGTTCTTCTCATGAACCACACATGGATCCACTAGTGTCATTGCATGTCTGTTCTTTTCATGAACCACAACTAGAGTCATTGCATGTTTGTTCTTTCCACAAACCACATATGGATCCACCAGTGGCATTGATGTCTGTTCTTTTCATGAACCACAACTAGAGTCATTGCATGTCTGTTCCTTCCACAAACTACATATGGATCCACCAGTGTCATTGCATGTGTGTCCTTTTCATGAACCATAGCTGGAGCCATTGCATGTCAGTTCTTCTCACAAACCACACATGGATCCACCTAGTGTGATTGCATGTCTGTTCTTTTCATGAACCACAACTAGAGTCATTGCATGTCTGTTCCTTCCACAAACCACATATGGATCCACCAGTGTCATTGCATGTGTGTTCTTTTCATGAACCACAGCTAGAGTCATTGCATGCGTGTTGTTCCCACAAACCACATAAGGATACACCAGTATCATTGCATGTGTGTTCTTTTCATGAACCACACCCAGTGTCATTGCATGTCTGTTCTTTCCAAAAACCACACATGGATTCACCAGTGTCATTGGATGTGTGTTCTTTTCATGAACCACACCTACTGTGATTGCATGTCTATTCTTTTCACAAACCACATATGGATCCACTAGTGTCATTGCATGTGTGTTCTTTTCATGAACCACAGCTAGAGTCATTGCGTGTCTGTTCTTTCCACAAACCACACATGGATCCACCTAGTGTGATTGCATGTCTGTTCTTTTCACAAAGCACACATGGATCCACCAGTGTCATTGCATGTGTGTTCTTTTCAGGAACCACAGCTAGAGTCATTGCATGTGTGTTCTTCTAACAAACCACATAAGGATCCACCGGTGTCATTGCATGTCTGTTCTTTTCATGAACCACACCCCGTGTCCTTGCATGTATGGTCCTCTAAACAAACCACACATGGATCCACCTAGTGTGATTGCATGTCTGTTCTTTTCACAAACCACACATGGATCCACCAGTGTCATTGCATGTGTGTTGTTTTCATGAACCATAGCTAGAGTCATTGCATGTCAGTTCTTCTCACAAACCACATAAGGATCTACCAGTGTCATTGCATGTCTGTTCTTTTCATGAACCACACCAAGTGTCATTGCATGTGTGTTCATTTCATGAACCACACATGGATCCACCAGTGTCATTGCATGTGTGTTCTTTTCATGAACCACGGCTAGAGTCATTGCATGTGTGTTCTTCTCACAAAACACACATGGATCCACCATTGTCATTGCATGTGTGTTCTTCTCATGAACCACAGCCAGTGTCATTGCATGTCTGTTCCTGTAAACAAACCACAGAAGGATCCACCAGTGTCATTGGACGTGTGTTCTTCTCATGAACCACACATGGATCCACTAGTGTCATTGCATGTATGTTCTTTTCATGAACCACAGCTAGAGGCATTGCATGTCTGTTCTTTCCACAAACCACATATGGATCCACTAGTGTCATTGCATGTCTGTTATTTTCATGAACCATAGTTAAAGTCATTGCATGTCTGTTCCTTCCACAAACCACACTTGGATCCACCAGTGTCATTGCATGTGTGTTATTTTCATGAACCACAGCCAGTGTCATTGCATGTCTGTTCTTCTCACAAACCACATAAGGATATACTAGTGTCATTGCATGTGTGTTCTTTTCATGAACAACACCCAGTGTCATTGCATGTCTGTTCTTTCCACAAACCACACATGGATCCACTAGTGTCATTAGATGTGTGTTCTTTTCATAAACCACACCAAGTGGATAGAGGCATGTCTGTTCTTTTCACAAACCACACATGGATCCACTAGTGTTATTGCATGTGTGTTCTTTTCATGAACCATAGCTAGAGTCATTGCATGTCTGTTATTTCCACAAACCACACATGGATCCACCTAGTGTGATTGCATGTCTATTCTTTTCACAAACCACACAGGGATCCACCAGTGTCATTGCATGTGTGTTCTTTTCATGAACCACAACTAGAGTCATTGCATGCGTGTTCTTCTAAACATACCACATAAGGATCCACCCGTGTGATTGCATGTCTGTTCTTTTCATGAACCACACCCAGTGTCATTGCATGTTTGTTCCTCTAAACAAACCACACATGGATCCACCTAGTGTGATTGCATGTCTGTTCTTTTCACAAACCAGACATGGATCCACTAGTGTCATTGCATGTGTGTTCTTTTGATGAACCATAGCTAGAGTCATTGCATGTCGGTTCTTCTCACAAACCACATAAGGATCCACCAGTGCATTGCATGTCTGTTCTTTTCATGAACCACACCCAGTGTCATTGCATGTGTGTTCTTCTCATGAACCACACATGGATCCGCCAGTGTCATTGCATGTGTGTTCTTTTCATGAACCACGGCTAGAGTAATTGCATGTGTGTTCTTCTCACAAACCACACATGGATCCACCATTGTCATTGCATGTCTGTTCTTCTCATGAACGACACCCAGTGTCATTGCATGTAAGTTCCTCTAAACAATCCACATAAGGATCCACCAGTGTCATTTGATGTGTGTTGTTCTCATGAACCACACATGGAACCACCAGTGTAATTGCATGTCTGTTCTTTTCATGAACCACACCTAGAGTCATTGCATGTCTGTTCTTTCCACAAACCACATAAGGATCCACTAGTGTCATTGCATGTCTGTTCTTTTCATGAACCACAGCTAGAGTCATTGCGTGTCTGTTCCTTTCAGAACAAACATATGGATCCACCAGTGTCATTGCATGTGTGTTCTTTTCATGAACCACAGCTAGAGTCATTGCATGTGTGTTCTTCTCACAAACCACATAAGGATACACCAGTGTCACTGCATGTGTGTTCTTTTCATGAACCACACCCAGTGTCATTGCATCTCTGTTCTTTCCACAAACCACACATGGATCCACCTAGTGTGATTGCATGTCTGTTCTTTTAACAAACCACACATGGATCCACTAGTGTCATTGCACGTGTGTTCTTTTCATGAACAATAGCTAGAGTCATTGCATGTGTGTTCTTCGAAACAAACCACATAAGGATCCACTAGTGTCATTGCATGTCTGTTCTTTTCATGAACCACACCCATTGTCATTGCATGTTTGTTCCTCTAAACAAACCACACATGGATCCACCTAGTGTGATTGCATGTCTGTTCTTCTCACAAACCACACATGGATCCACAGGTGTCATTGCATGTGTGTTGTTTTCATGAACCATAGCTGGAGCCATTGCATGTCAGTTCTTCTCACAAACCACATAAGGATCCACCAGTGTCATTGCATGTCTGTTCTTTTCATGAAGCACACCTAGTGTCATTGCATGTGTGTTCTTCTCATGAACCACACATGGATCCACCAGTGTCATTGCATGTGTGTTCTTTTCATGAACCACGGCTAGAGTCATTGCATGTGTGTTCTTCTCACAAACCACACCTGGATCCACCAATGTCATTGCATGTGTGTTCTTCTCATGAACCACAACCACTGTCATTGCATGTCTGTTCCTCTAAACAAACCACATAAGGATCCACCAGTATCATTGGATGTGTGTTCTTCTCATGAACCACACATGGATCCACTAGTGTCATTGTATGTCTGTTCTTTTCATGAACCACAACTAGAGTCATTGCATGTCTATTATTTCCACAAACCACATATGGATCTACCAGCATCATTGCATGTCTATTCTTTCCATGAACCACAGCTAGAGTCATTGCATGTATGTTCCTTCCACAAACCACATATGGATCCACCAGTGTCATTGCATGTGTCTTATTTTCATGAACCACAACTAGAGTCATTGCATGTGTGTTCTTCTCACAAACCACATAAGGATACACCAGTTTCATTGCATGTGTGTTCTTTTCATGAACCACACCCAGTGTCATTGCATGTCTGTTCTTTCCACAAAACACACATGGATCCACTAGTGTCATTGGATGTGTGTTCTTTTCATGAACCACACCCAGTGTGATTGCATGTCTGTTCTTTTCACAAACCACACATGGATCCACCAGTGTCATTGCATGTGTGTTCTTATCATGAACCACAGCTAGAGTCATTGCATGTCTGTTCTTCTAAACAAACCACATAAGGATCCACCAGTGTCATTGCATGTATGTTCTTTTCATGAACCACACCCAGTGTCATTGCATGTGTGTTCTTCTCATGAACCACACATGGATCCACCAGTGTCATTGCATGTGTGTTCTTTTCATGAACCATAGCTAGAGTCATTGCATGTGTGTTCTTCTAAACAAACCACATAAGGATCCACCAGTGTCATTGCATGTGTGTTCTTCTCATGAACCACACCCAGTGTCATTGCATGTCTGTTCCTCTAAACAAACCACACAAGGATCCACCAGTGTCATTGTATGTGTGTTCTTCTCATGAACCACACATGGATCCACCAGTGTCATTGCATGTCTATTCTTTTCATGAACCACAGCTAGAGTCATTGCATGTATGTTCTTTCCACAAACCACATATGGATCCACCAGTGTCATTGCATGTCTGTTCTTTTCATGAACCACAGCTAGAGTCATTGCATGTCTGTTCCTTCCACAAACCACATATGGATCCACCAGTGTCATTGCATGTTCATGAAGCATAGCTAGAGTCATTGCATGTGTGTTCTTCTCACAAACCACATAAGGATAGACCAGTGTCATTGCATGTGTGTTCTTTTCATGAACCACACCCAGTGTCATTGCATGTCTGTTCTTTTCTCAAACCACATATGGATCCACCAGTGTCATTGCATGTGTGTTCTTTTCATGAACCACAGCTAGAGTCATTGCATGTGTGTTCTTCTCACAAAGCACACAAGGATCCACCAGTGTCATTGCATTTGTGATCTTTTCATGAACCACACCCAGTGTGATTGCATGTGTGTTCTTCTCATGAACCACACATGGATCCACCAGTGTCATTGCATGTGTGTTCTTTTCATGAACCACAGCTAGAGTCATTGCATGTCTGTTCTTTCCACAAACCACACATGGATCCACCTAGTGTGATTGCATGTCTGTTCTTTTCGCAAACCACACATGGATCCACCAGTGTCATTGCATGTCTGTTCTTTTCATGAACCACAACTAGAGTCATTGCATGTCTGTTCTTTCCACAAACCACATATGGATCCACCAGTGGCATTGCATGTCTGTTCTTTTCATGAACCACAACTAGAGTCATTGCATGTCTGTTCCTTCCACAAACCACATATGGATCCACCAGTGTCATTGCATGTGTGATCTTTTCATGAACCACAGCTAGAGTCATTGCATGTGTGTTCTTTTCATGAACCACACCTAGTGTCATTGCATGTCTGTTCTTTCCATAAACCACACATGGATCCACCACTGTCACTGGATTTGTGCTCTTTTCATGAAGCACATCCAGTGTGATTGCATGTCTGTTCTTTTCACAAACCACACATGGATCCACCAGTGTCATTGCATGTGTGTTCTTTTCATGAACCGCAGCTAGAGTCATTGCATGTCTGTTCTTTCCACAAACCACACATGGATCCACCTAGTGTGATTGCATGTCTGTTCTTTTCATGAACCACAACTAGAGTCATTGCATGTCTGTTCCTTCCACAAACCACATATGGATCCACCAATGTCATTGCATCTGTGTTCTTTTCATGAACCACAGCTAGAGTCATTGCATGCGTGTTGTTCCCACAAACCACATAAGGATACACCAGTGTCATTGCATGTGTGTTCTTTTCATGAACCACACCCAGTGTCATTGCATGTCTGTTCTTTCCACAAACCACACATGGATTCACCAGTGTCATTGGATGTGTGTTCTTTTCATGAACCACACCTAGTGTGATTGCATGTCTATTCTTTTCACAAACCACACATGGATCCACCAGTGTCATTGCATGTGTGTTCTTTTCATGAACCACAGCTAGAGTCATTGCATGTCTGTTCTTTCCACAAACCACACATGGATCCTCCTAGTGTGATTGCATGTCTGTTCTTTTCACAAACCACACATGGATCCACCAGTGTCATTGCATGTGTGTTCTTTTCAGGAACCACAGCTAGAGTCATTGCATGTGTGTTCTTCTAACAAACCACATAAGGATCCACCAGTGTCATTGCATGTCTGTTCTTTTCATGAACCACACCCCGTGTCCTTGCATATATGGTCCTCTAAACAAACCACACATGGATCCGCCTAGTGTGATTGCATGTTTGTTCTTTTCACAAACCACACATGGATCCACCAGTGTCATTGCATGTGTGTTGTTTTCATGAACCATAGCTAGAGTCATTGCATGTCAGTTCTTCTCACAAACCACATAAGGATCTACTAGTGTCATTGCATGTCTGTTCTTTTCATGAACCACACCAGTGTCATTGCATGTGTGTTCATTTCATGAACCACACATGGATCCACCAGTGTCATTGCATGTGTGTTCTTTTCATGAACCACGGCTAGAGTCATTGCATGTGTGTTCTTCTCACAAACCACACATGGATCCACCATTGTCATTGCATGTGTGTTCTTCTCATGAACCACAACCAGTGGCATTGCATGTCTGTTCCTGTTAACAAACCACATAAGGATCCACCAGTGTCATTGGACGTGTGTTCTTCTCATGAACCACACATGGATCCACTAGTGTCATTGCATGTATGTTCTTTTCATGAACCACAGCTAGAGTCATTACATGTCTGTTCTTTCCACAAACCACATATGGATCCACTAGTGTCATTGCATGTGTGTTATTTTCATGAACCATAGTTAAAGTCATTGCATGTCTGTTCCTTCCACAAACCACACTTGGATCCACCAGTGTCATTGCATGTGTGTTATTTCCATGAACCACAGCCAATGTCATTGCATGTCTGTTCTTCTCACAAACCACATAAGG
Source organism: Avena sativa (assembly GCA_916181665.1). Taxonomy (NCBI): domain Eukaryota; kingdom Viridiplantae; phylum Streptophyta; class Magnoliopsida; order Poales; family Poaceae; genus Avena; species Avena sativa. The sequence goes on from OV702291.1 coordinate 228,922,347, forward strand.
ATATACTAGTGTCATTGCATGTGTGTTCTTTTCATGAACAACACCCAGTGTCATTGCATGTCTGTTCTTTCCACAAACCACACATGGATCCACCAGTGTCATTAGATGTGTGTTCTTTTCATAAACCACACCCAGTGGATAGAGGCATGTCTGTTCTTTTCACAAACCACACATGGATCCACTAGTGTTATTGCATGTGTGTTATTTTCATGAACCATAGCTAGAGTCATTACATGTCTGTTATTTCCACAAACTACACATGGATCCACCTAGTGTGATTGCATATCTGTTCTTTTCACAAACCACACATGGATCCACCAATGTGATTGCATGTGTGTTCTTTTCATGAACCACAACTAGAGTCATTGCATGCGTCTTCTTCTAAACAGACCACATAAGGATCCACCAGTGTGATTGCATGTCTGTTCTTTTCATGAACCACACCCAGTGTCATTGCATGTTTGTTCTTCTAAACAAACCACACATGGATCCACCTAGTGTGATTGCATGTCTGTTCTTTTCACAAACCACACATGGATCCACTAGTGTCATTGCATGTGTGTTCTTTTCATGAACCATAGCTAGAGTCATTGCATGTCAGTTCTTCTCACAAACAACATAAGGATCCACCAGTGTCATTGCATGACTGTCCTTTTCATGAACCACACCTAGTGTCATTGCATGTGTGTTCTTCTCATGAACCACACATGGATCCACCAGTGTCATTGCTTGTGTGTTCTTTTCATGAACCACGGCTAGAGTAATTGCATGTGTGTTCTTCTCACAAACCACACATGGATCCACCATTGTCATTGCATGTCTGTTCTTCTCATGAACCACACCCAGTGTCATTGCATGTAAGTTCCTCTAAACAATCCACATAAGGATCCACCAGTGTCATTTGATGTGTGTTCTTCTCATGAACCACACATGGATCCACTAGTGTCATTGTATGTCTGTTCTTTTCATGAACCACAACTAGAGTCATTGCATGTCTATTATTTCCACAAACCACATATGGATCTACCAGCGTCATTGCATGTCTATTCTTTCCATGAACCACAGATAGAGTCATTGCATGTATGTTCCTTCCACAAACCACATATGGATCCACCAGTGTCATTGCATGTGTCTTCTTTTCATGAACCACAACTAGAGTCATTGCATGTGTGTTCTTCTCACAAACCACATAAGGATACACCAGTTTCATTGCATGTGTGTTCTTTTCATGAACCACACCCAGTGTCATTGCATGTCTGTTCTTTCCACAAAACACACATGGATCCACTAGTGTCATTGGATGTGTGTTCTTTTCATGAACCACACCCAGTGTGATTGCATGTCTGTTCTTTTCACAAACCACACATGGATCCACCAGTGTCATTGCATGTGTGTTCTTATCATGAACCACAGCTAGAGTCATTGCATGTCTGTTCTTCTAAACAAACCACATAAGGATCCACCAGTGTCATTGCATGTATATTCTTTTCATGAACCACACCCAGTGTCATTGCATGTGTGTTCTTCTCATGAACCACACATGGATCCACCAGTGTCATTGCATGTGTGTTCTTTTCATGAACCATAGCTAGAGTCATTGCATGTGTGTTCTTCTAAACAAACCACATAATGATCCACCAGTGTCATTGCATGTGTGTTCTTCTCATGAACCACACCCAGTGTCATTGCATGTCTGTTCCTCTAGACAAACCACACAAGGATCCACCAGTGTCATTGTATGTGTGTTCTTCTCATGAACCACACATGGATCCACCAGTGTCAGTGCATGTCTATTCTTTTCATGAACCACAGCTAGAGTCATTGCATGTATGTTCTTTCCACAAACCACATATGGATCCACCAGTGTCATTGCATGTCTGTTCTTTTCATGAACCACAGCTAGAGTCATTGCATGTCTGTTCCTTCCACAAACCACATATGGATCCACCAGTGTCATTGCATGTTCATGAACCATAGCTAGAGTCATTGCATGTGTGTTCTTCTCACAAACCACATAAGGATAGACTAGTGTCATTGCATGTGTGTTCTTTCCATGAACCACACCCAGTGTCATTGCATGTCTGTTCTTTTCTCAAACCACACATGGATCCACCAGTGTCATTGCATGTGTGTTCTTTTCATGAACCACAGCTAGAGTCATTGCATGTGTGTTCTTCTCACAAACCACATAAGGATCCACCAGTGTCATTGCATGTGTGTTCTTTTCATGAACCACACCCAGTGTGATTGCATGTGTGTTCTTCTCATGAACCGCACATGGATCCACCAGTGTCATTGCATGTGTGTTCTTTTCATGAACCACAGCTAGAGTCATTGCATGTCTGTTCTTTCCACAAACCACACATGGATCCACCTAGTGTGATTGCATGTCTGTTCTTTTCACAAACCACACATGGATCCACCAGTGTCATTGGATGTGTGTTCTTTTTAGGAACCACAACTAGAGTCATTGCATGTGTGTTCTTCTAATGAACCACATAAGGATCCACCAGTGTCATTGCATGTTTGTTCTTCTCATGAACCACACCCAGTGTCCTTGCATGTATGGTCCTCTAAACAAACCACACATGGATCCACCTAGTGTGATTGCATGTCTGTTGTTTTCACAAACCACACATGGATCCACCAGTGTCATTGCATGTGTGTTGTTTTCATGAACCATAGCTAGAGTCATTGCATGTCAGTTCGTCTCACAAACCACATAAGGATCTACCAGTGTCATTGCATGTCTGTTCTTTTCATGAACCACACCCAGTGTCATTGCATATGTGTTCATTTCATGAACCACACATGGATCCACCAGTGCCATTGCATGTGTGTTCTTTTCATGAACCACGGCTAGAGTCATTGCATGTGTGTTCTTCTCACAAACCACACATGGATCCACCATTGTCATTGCATGTGTGTTCTTCTCATGAACCACAGCCAGTGTCATTGCATGTCTGTTCCTATAAACAAACCACATAACGATCCACCAGTGTCATTGGACGTGTGTTCTTCTCATGAACCACACATGGATCCACTAGTGTCATTGCATGGATGTTCTTTTCATGAACCACAGCTAGAGTCATTGCATGTCTGTTCTTTCCACAAACCACATATGGATCCACTAGTGTCATTGCATGTCTGTTACTTTCATGAACCATAGTTAGAGTCATTGCATGTCTGTTCCTTCCACAAACCACACTTGGATCCACCAGTGTCATTGCATGTGTGTTATTTTCATGAACCACAGCCAGTGTCATTGCATGTCTGTTCTTCTCACAAACCACATAAGGATATACTAGTGTCATTGCATGTGTGTTCTTTTCATGAATCACACCCAGTGTCATTGCATGTCTGTTCTTTCCATAAACCACACATGGATCCACCAGTGTCATTAGATGTGTGTTCTTTTCATAAACCACACCCAGTGGATAGAGGCATGTCTGTTCTTTTCACAAACCACACATGGATCCACTAGTGTTATTGCATGTGTGTTCTTTTCATGAACCATTGCTAGAGTCATTGCATGTCTGTTCTTTCCACAAACCACACATGGATCCACCTAGTGTGATTGCATGTCTGTTCTTTTCACAAACCACACATGGATCCACCAGTGTCATTGCATGTGTGTTCTTTTCATGAACCACAGCTAGAGTCATTGCATGTCTATTCTTTCCACAAACCACACATGGATCCACCTAGTGTGATTGCATGTCTGTTCTTTTCACAAACCACACATGGATCCACCAGTGTCATTGCATGTGTGTTCTTTTCATGAACCACAGCTAGAGTCATTGCATGTGTGTTCTTCTAACAAAGCACATAAGGATCCACCAGTGTCATTGCATGTCTGTTATTTTCATGAACTGTGAGATCCAGGCACATGGCTTAATAGAATTGATAGGATACCCATATCAACAAGTTGCAACTTATTTTCCGGAAGCTCATTCGAAAATAACTCTAAGGTTAAGCGTGCTTGGCCTAGAGCAATTCTAGGATGGGTGACCGACTGGGAAGTGGGTAACCGGGTGCGCATGAGTGAGGACAAAGTGCGCAGAAAAGACTAGTGTTGGTTTGTGGGGCCAGTCTAGATATCCTATTAAGCTACCAGGAGTGACACCCCCCGGGCCCAGGAGTGGAAGGGGTGTTACAAGTGGTATCAGAGCCGACCCTTGCGTTTACACGGGTGTGTGCGGGTCAGTGGCGGGACATGTGGAGCATGGCGTATGTGGCCCGGAGTGGACACGGCATGGCACATGTGCCGGCACTGGACGCACAGACGCGTGCCAAGAGGGAACGTTCCTGGGGTGTGCTTGATCGATGAGGGCATCTATCTTCTAAAGGGTGGGTGTATGTGAGATCTAGGCACATGGCTTAATAGGATTGATTGGATACCCATATCAACAAGTTGCAACTTCTTTTCCGTAAGCTCATTCGAAAAGAACTCTAAGGTTAAGCGTGCTTGGCCTAGAGCAATTCTAGGATGGGTGACCGACCTGGAAGTGGGTAACCGGGTGCGCACGAGTGAGGACAAAGTGTGGAGAAAATACTAGTGTTGGTCTGTGGAGCCAGTCTAGATATTCTATTAAGCTGCCAGGAGTGACACCCCCCGGGCCCAGAAGTGGACGGGGTGTTACAAGAACCACACCCAGTGTCCTTGCATGTATGTTCCTCTAAACAAACCACACATGGATCCACCTAGTGTGATTGCATGTCTGTTCTTTTCACAAACCACACATAGATCCACCAGTGTCATTGCATGTGTGTTCTTTTAATGAACCATAGCTAGAGTCATTGCATGTCAGTTCTTCTCACAAACCACATAAGGGTATACCAGTTTCATTGCATGTCTGTTCTTTTCATGAACCACACCCAGTGTCATTGCATGTGTGTTCTTCTCATGAACCACACATGGATCCACCAGTGTCATTGCATGTGTGTTCTTTTCATGAACCATGGCTAGAGTCATTGCATGTGTGTTCTTCTCACAAACCACACATGGATCCACCAATGTCATTGCAAGTGTGTTCTTCTCATGAACCACAGCCAGTGTCATTGCATGATTGTTCCTCTAAACAAACCACATAAGGATCCACTATTGTCATTGGATGTGTGTTCTTCTCATGAACCACACATGGATCCACCGGTGTCATTGCATGTATGTTCTTTTCATGAACCACAGCTAGAGTCATTGCATTTCTGTTCTTTCCACAAACCACATATGGATCCACCAGTGTCATTGAATGTCTGTTCTTTTCATGAACCACAGCTAGAGTCATTGCATGTTTGTTCCTTCCACAAACCACACTTGGATCCACCAGTGTCATTGCATGTTGTTCTTTTCATGAACCACAGCCATTGTCATTGCATGTCTGTTCTTCTCACAAACCAGATAAGGATACACCAGTGTCATTGCATGTGTGTTATTTTCATGAACCACACCCAGTGTCATTGCATGTCTGTTATTTCCACAAACCACACATGGATCCACCAGTGTCATTGGATGTGTGTTATTTTCATGAACCACACCCAGTGTGATTGCATGTCTGTTCTTTTCACAAACCACACATGGATCCACCAGTGTCATTGCATGTGTGTTCTTTTCATGAACCACAACTAGAGTCATTGCATGTCTATTTTTTCCACAAACCACACATGGATCCATCTAGTGTGATTGCATGTCTGTTCTTTTCACAAACCACACATGGAACCACCAGTGTCATTGCATGTGTGTTCTTTTCGTGAACCACAGGTAGAGTCATTGTTTGTGTGTTCTTCTAAACAAACCACACAAGGATCCACCAGTGTCATTGCATGTCTGTTCTTTTCATGAACCACACCCAGTGTCATTGCATGTCTGTTCCTCTAAACAAACCACACATGCATCCACCTAGTGTGATTGCATGTCTATTCTTTTCACAAACCATACATGGATCCACCAGTGTCATTGCATGTGTGTTCTTTTCATGAACCACAGCTAGAGTCATTGTTTGTGTGTTCTTCTAAACAAACCACACAAGGATCCACCAGTGTCATTGCATGTCTGTTATTTTCATGAACCACACCCAGTGTCATTGCATGTCTGTTCCTCTAAACAAACCACACATGCATCCACCTAGTGTGATTGCATGTCTATTCTTTTCACAAACCACACATGGATCCACCAGTGTCATTGCATGTGTGTTATTTTCCTGAACCATAGCTAGAGTCATTGCATGTCAGTTCTTCTCACAAACCACATAAGGATCCACCGGTGTCATTGCATGTCTGTTCTTTTCATGAACCACACCTAGTGTCATTGCATGTGTGTTCTTCTCATGAACCACACATGGATCCACCAGTGTCATTGCATGTGTGTTCTTTTCATGAACCATGGGTAGAGTCATTGCATGTGTGTTCTTCTCACAAACCACACATGGATCCACCAGTGTCATTGCATGTCTGTTCTTCTCATGAACCACACCCAGTGTCATTGCATGTCTGTTCCTCTAAACAAACCACATAAGGATCCACTAGTGTCATTGGATGTGTGTTCTTCTCAAGAACCACACATGGATCCACCAGTGTCATTGCATGTCTGTTCTTTTCATGAACCACAACTAGAGTCATTGCATGTTTGTTCTTTCCACAAAACACATATGGATCCACCAGTGTCATTGCATGTATGTTCTTTTCATGAACCACAGCTAGAGTCATTGCATGTCTGTTCCTTCCACAAAGCACATATGGATCCACCAGTGTCACTGCATGTGTGTTCTTTGCATGAACCACAGCTAGAGTCATTGCATGTGTGTTCTTCTCACAAACCACATAAGTTTACACTAGTGTCATTGCATGTGTGTTCTTTTCATGAACCCCACCCAGTGTCATTGCATGTCTATTCTTTCCACAAACCACACATGGATCCACCAGTGTCATTGGATGTGTGTTCTTTTCATGAACCACACCCAATGTGATTGCATGTCTGTTCTTTTCACAAACCACACATGGATCCACCAGTGTCATTGCATGTGTGTTATTTTCATGAACCACAGCTAGAGTTATTGCATGTATGTTCTTTCCACAAACCACACATGGATCCACCTATGTGATTGCATGTCTGTTCTTTTAACAAACCACACATGGATCCACTAGTGTCATTACATGTGTGTTCTTTTCATGAACCATAGCTAGAGTCATTGCATGATTGTTCTTCTAAACAAACCACATAAGGATCCACCAGTGTCATTGCATGTCTGTTCTTTTCATGAACCATACCCAGTGTCATTGCATGTATGTTCCTCTAAACAAACCACACATGGATCCACCTAGTGTGATTGCATGTCTATTTTTTCACAAACCACACATGGATCCACTAGTGTCATTGCATGTGTGTTCTTTTCATGAACCATAGCTAGAGGCATTGCATGTCAGTTCTTCTCACAAACCACATAAGGATCCACCAGTGTCATTGCATGTCTTTTCTTTTCATGAACCACACCCAGTGTCATTGCATGTGTGTTCTTCTCATGAACCACACATGGATCCACCAGTGTCATTGCATGTGTGTTCTTTTCATGAACCACAACTAGAGTCATTGCATGTGTGTTCTTCTCACAAACCACACATGGATCCACCAGTGACATTGCATGTGTGTTCTTCTCATGAACCACAGCCAGTGTCATTGTATGTCTGTTCCTCTAAACAAACCACATATGGATCCACCAGTGTCATTGGATGTGTGTTCTTCTCATGAACCACACATGGATCCACTAGTGTCATTGCATGTCTGTTCTTTTCATGAACCACAACTAGAGTCATTGCATGTCTGTTCTTTCCACAAACCACATATGGATCCACCAGTGTCATTGCATGTCTATTCTTTTCATGAACCACAGCTAGAGTCATTGCATGTCTGTTCCTTCCGCAAACCACATATGGATCCACCAGTGTCATTACATGTGTGTTCTTTTCATGAACCACAGCTAGAGTCATTGCATGTGTTCTTCTCACAAACCACATAAGGATACACCAGTTTCATTGCATGTGTGTTCTTTTCATGAACCACATCTAGTGTCATTGCATGTATGTTCTTTACACAAACCACACATGGATCCACCAGTGTCATTGGATGTGTGTTCTTTTCATGAACCACACCTAGTGTGATTGCATGTCTGTTATTTTCACAAACCACACATGGATCCACCAGTGTCATTGCATGTGTGTTCTTATCATGAACGACAACTAGAGTCATTGCATGTGTGTTCTTCTAAACAAACCACATGAGGATCCACCAGTGTCATTGCATGTCTTTTCTTTTCATGAACCACGCCCTATGTCATTGCATGTGTGTTCTTCTTATGAACCACACATGGATCCACCATTGTCATTGCATGTGTGTTCTTTTCATGACCAACAGCTAGTCATTTCATGTGTGTTCTTCTAAACAAACCACATAAGGATCCACCAGTATCATTGCATGTGTGTTATTCTCATGAATCACACCCAGTGTCATTGCGTGTCTGTTCCTCTAAACAAACCACAAAAGGATCCACCAGTGTCATTGGATGTGTGTTCTTCTCATGAACCACACATGGATCCACCAGTGCCATTGCATGTCTTTTCTTTTCATGAACCACAGCTAGAGTCATTGCATGTCTGTTCTTTCCACAAACCACATATGGATCCACTAGTGTCATTGCATGTCTGTTCTTTTCATAAACCATAGCTAGAGTCATTGCATGTCTGTTCCTTCCACAAACCACATATGGATCCACCTGTGTCATTGCATGTTTATTCTTTTCATGAACCACAGCTAGACTCATTGCATGTGTGTTCTTCTCACAAACAACATAAGGATACACAAGTGTCATCGCATGTGTGTTTTTTTCATGAACCACACCCAGTGTCATTGCATGTATTTTCTTTCCAGAAACCACACATGGATCCACCAGTGTCATTGGATATGTGTTCTTTTCATGAACCACACCTAGTGTGATTGCATGTCCGTTCTTTTCACAAACCAAACATGGATCCACCAGTGTCATTGCATGTGTGTTCTTTTCATGAACCATATCTAGAGTCATTGCATGTCTGTTCTTTCCACAAACCACACATGGATCCACCTAGTGTGATTACATGTCTTTTCTTTTCACAAACCACACATGGATCCTCCTAGTGTCATTGCATGTGTGTTCTTTTCATGACCCACAGCTAGAGTCATTGCATGTGTGTTCTTCTAAACAGACCACATAAGGATCCACTAGTGTCATTGCATGTCTGTTCTTTTGATGGACCACACAGTGTCATTGCATGTCTGTTCCTCTAAAGAAACCACACATGGATCCACCTAGTGTGATTGCATGTCTGTTCTTTGCACAAACCACACATGGATCCACTAGTGTCATTGCATGTGTGTTCTTTTCATGAACCATAGCTAGAGCCATTGCATGCCAGTTCTTCTCACAAACCACATAAGGATCCACCAGTGTCATTGCATGTCTGTTCTTTTCATGAACCACACCGAGTGTCATTGCGTGTGTGTTCTTTTCATGAACCATAGCTAGAGCCATTGCATGTCAGTTCTTCTCACAAACCACATAAGGATCCAGCAGTGTCATTGCATGTCTGTTCTTTTCATGAACCACACCCAGTGTCATTGCATGTGTGCTCTTCTCATGAACCACACATGGATCCACCAGTGTCATTGCATGTGTGTTGTTTTCATGAACCACGGCTAGAGTCATTGCATGCGTGTTCTTCTCACAAACCACACATGGATCCACCAGTGTCATTGCATGCGTGTTCTTCTCATGAACCACATCTAGTGTCATTGCATGTCTGTTCCTCTAAACAAACCACATAAGGATCCACCAGTGTCATTGGATGTGTGTTCTTCTCATGAACCACACATGGACCCACTAGTGTCATTGCATGTTTGTTCTTTTCATGAACCACAACTAGAGTCATTGCATGTTTGTTCATTCCACAAACCACATATGGATCGACCAGTGTCATTGCATCTCTATTATTTTCATGAACCACAACTAGAGTCATTGCATGTCTGTTCCTTCCACAAACTACATATGGACCCACTAGTGTCATTGCATGTGTGTTCTTTTCATGAACCACAGCTAGAGTCATTGCATGTGTGTTCTTCTCACAAACCACATAAGGATACACCAGTTTCATTGCATGTGTGTTCTTTTCATGAACCACATCCAGTGTCATTGCATGTCTGTTCTTTCCTCAAACCACACATGGATCCACCTGTGTCATTGGATGTGTGTTCTTTTCATGAACCACACCCAGTGTGATTGCATGTCTGTTCTTCTCACAAACCACATAAGGATCCACTAGTGTCATTGCATGTCTTTTATTTTCATAAACCACACATGGATCCACCTAGTGTGATTGCATGTCTGTTCTTTTCACAAACCACACATGGATCCACCTAGTGTCATTGCATGTGTGTTCTTTTCATGACCCACAGCTAGAGTCATTGCATGTGTGTTCTTCTAAACAAACCACATAAGGATCCACCAGTGTCATTGCATGTCTTTTCTTTTCATGAACCACACCCAGTGTCATTGCATGTCTGTTCCTCTAAACAAACCACACATGGATCCACTAGTGTCATTGCATGTGTGTTCTTTTCATGAACCATAGCTTGAGCCATTGCATGTCAGTTCTTCTCACAAACCACATAAGGATCCACCAGTGTCATTGCATGTCTGTTCTTTTCATGAACCACACCGAGTGTCATTGTGTGTGTGTTCTTTTCATGAACCATAGCTAGAGCCATTGCATGTCAGTTCTTCTCACAAACCACATAAGGATCCACCAGTGTCATTGCATGTCTGTTCTTTTCATGAACCACACCCAGTGTCATTGCATGTGTGCTCTTCTCATGAACCACACATGGATCCACCAGTGTCATTGCATGTGTGTTTTTTTCATGAACCACGACTAGAGTCATTGCATGCGTGTTCTTCTCACAAACCACACATGGATCCACCAGTGTCATTGCATGCGTGTTCTTCTCATGAACCACATCCACTGTCATTGCATGTCTGTTCCTCTAAACAAACCACATAAGGATCCACCAGTGTCATTGGATGTGTGTTCTTCTCATGAACCACACATGGACCTACTAGTGTCATTGCATGTTTGTTCTTTTCATGGACCACAACTAGAGTCATTGCATGTTTGTTCTTTCCACAAACCACATATGGATCCACCAGTGTCATTGCATGTCTATTATTTTCATGAACCACAACTAGAGTCATTGCATGTCTGTTCCTTCCACAAACCACATATGGATCCACTAGTGTCATTGCATGTGTGTTCTTTTCATGAACCACAGCTAGAGTCATTGCATGTGTGTTCTTCTCACAAACCACATAAGGATACCCAAGCTTCATTGCATGTGTGTTCTTTTCATGAACCACATCCAGTGTCATTGCATGTCTGTTCTTTCCTCAAACCACACATGGATCCACCTGTGTCATTGGATGTGTGTTCTTTTCATGAACCACACCCAGTGTGATTGCATGTCTGTTCTTCTCACAAACCACATAAGGATCCATCAGTGTCATTGCATGTCTTTTCTTTTCATGAACCACACCTAGTGTCATTGCATGTGTGTTCTTCTCATGAACCACACTTGGATCCACCAGTGTCATTGCATGTGTGTTATTTTCATGAACCACAACTAGAGTCATTGCATGTGTGTTCTTCTCACAAACCACACATGGATCCACCAGTGACATTGCATGTGTGTTCTTCTCATGAACCACAACCAGTGTCATTGCATGTCTGTTCCTCTAAACAAACCACATATGGATCCACCAGTGTCATTGGATGTGTGTTCTTCTCATGAACCACATGGATCCACTAGTGTCATTGCATGCCTGTTCTTTTCATGAACCACAACTAGAGTCATTGCATGTCTGTTCTTTCCACAAACCACATATGGATCCACCAGTGTCATTGCATGTCTATTCTTTTCATGAACTACAGCTAGAGTCATTGCATGTCTATTCCTTCCACAAACCACATATGGATCCACCAGTGTCATTACATGTGTGTTCTTTTCATGAACCACAACTAGAGTCATTGCATGTGTTCTTCTCACAAACCACATAAGGATACACAAGTTTCATTGCATGTGTGTTCTTTTCATGAACCACATCCAGTGTTATTGCATGTCTGTTCTTTACATAAACCACACATGGATCCACCAGTGTCATTGGATGTGTGTTCTTTTCATGAACCACACCTAGTGTGATTGCATGTCTGTTCTTTTCACAAACCACACATGGATCCACCAGTGTCATTGCATGTGTGTTCTTATCATGAACGACAACTAGAGTCATTGCATGTCTGTTCTTCTAAACAAACCACATAAGGATCCACCAGTGTCATTGGATGTGTGTTCTTCTCATGAACCACACATGGATCCACCAGTGCCATTGCATGTATTTTCTTTTCATGAATCACGGCTAGAGTCATTGCATGTGTGTTCTTTCCACAAACCACATATGGATCCACTAGTGTCATTGCAAGTCTGTTCTTTTCATGAACCATAGCTAGAGTCATTGCATGTCTGTTCCTTCCACAAACCACATATGGATCCACCAGTGTCATTGCATGTTTATTCTTTTCATGAACCACAGCTAGAGTCATTGCATGTGTGTTCTTCTCACAAACCACATAAGGATACACCAGTGTCATCGCATGTGTGTTCTTTTCATGAACCACACCCAGTGTCATTGCATGTATTTTCTTTCCACAAACCACACATGGATCCACCAGTGTCATTGGATATGTATTCTTTTCATGAACCACACCTAGTGTGATTGCATGTCCGTTCTTTTCACAAACCAAACATGGATCCACCAGTGTCATTGCATGTGTGTTCTTTTCATGAACCATATCCAGAGTCATTGCATGTCTGTTCTTTCCACAAACCACATATGGATCCACCTAGTGTGATTGCATGTCTGTTCTTTTCACAAACCACACATGGATCCACCTAGTGTCATTGCATGTGTGTTCTTTTCATGACCCACAGCTAGAGTCATTGCATGTGTGTTCTTCTAAACAGACCACATAAGGATCCACCAGTGTCATTGCATGTCTGTTCTTTTGATGGACCACACCTAGTGTCATTGCATGTCTGTTCCTCTAAACAAACCACACATGGATCCACCTAGTGTGATTGCATGTCTGTTCTTTGCACAAACCACACATGGATCCACTAGTGTCATTGCATATGTGTTCTTTTCATGAACCATAGCTAGAGCCATTGCATGTCAGTTCTTCTCGCAAACCACATAAGGATCCACCAGTGTCATTGCATGTCTGTTCTTTTCATGAACCACACCGAGTGTCATTGCGTGTGTGTTCTTTTCATGAACCATAGCTAGATCCATTGCATGTCAGTTCTTCTCACAAACCACATAAGGATCCACCAGTGTGATTGCTTGTCTGTTCTTTTTATGAACCACACCCAGTGTCATTGCATGTGTGCTCTTCTGATGAACCACACATGGATCCACCAGTGTCATTGCATGTGTGTTGTTTTCATGAACCACGGCTAGAGTCATTGCATGCGTGTTCTTCTCACAAACCACACATGGATCCACCAGTGTCATTGCATGTGTGTTCTTCTCATGAACCACATCCAGTGTCATTGCATGTCTATTCCTCTAAACAAACCACATAAGGATCCACAAGTGTCATTGGATGTGTGTTCTTTTCATGAACCACACATGGACCCACTAGTGTCATTGCATGTCTGTTCTTCTCATGAACCACACCGAGTGTCATTGCGTGTGTGTTCTTTTCATGAACCATAGCTAGAGCCATTGCATGTCAGTTCTTCTCACAGACCACATAAGGATCCACCAGTGTCATTGCTTGTCTGTTCTTTTCATGAACCACACCCAGTGTCATTGCATGTGTGCTCTTCTGATGAACCACACATGGATCCACCAGTGTCATTGCATGTGTGTTGTTTTCATGAACCACGGCTAGAGTCATTGCATGCGTGTTCTTCTCACAAACCACACATGGATCCACCAGTGTCATTGCATGTGTGTTCTTCTCATGAACCACATCCAGTGTCATTGCATGTCTGTTCCTCTAAACAAACCACATAAGGATCCACAAGTGTCATTGGATGTGTGTTCTTTTCATGAACCACACATGGACCCACTAGTGTCATTGCATGTCTGTTCTTTTCATGAACCACAACTAGAGTCATTGCATGTTTGTTCTTTCCACTACCACATATGGATCCACCAGTGTCATTGCATGTCTATTATTTTCATGAACCACAACTAGAGTCATTGCATGTCTGTTCCTTCCACAAACCACATATGGATACACTAGTGTCATTGCATGTGTGTTCTTTTCATGAACCACAGCTAGAGTCATTGCATGTGTGTTCTTCTCACAAACCACATAAGGATACACCATTTTCATTGCATGTGTGTTCTTTTCATGAACCACATCCAGTGTCATTGCATGTCTGTTCTTTCCTCAAACCACACATGGATCCACCTGTGTCATTGGATGTGTGTTCTTTTCATGAGCCACACCCAGTGTGATTGCATGTCTGTTCTTCTCACAAACTACACATGGATCCACCAGTGTCTTTGCATGTGTGTTCTTATCATGAACCACAGCTAGAGTCATTGCATGTCTGTTCTTCTAGACAAACCACATAAGGATCCACCAGTATCCTTGCATGTCTTTTGTTTTCATGAACCACACTCAGTGTCATTGCATGTGTGTTCTTCTCATGAACGACACATGGATACACCATTGTCATTTCATGTGTGTTCTTTTCATGACAAATAGCTAGAGTCATTGCATCTGTGTTCTTCTAAACAAACCACATAAGGATCCACGAGTGTCATTGCATGTGTGTTCTTCTCATGAATCACACCCAGTGTCATTGCATGTCTGTTCCTGTAAACAAACCACATAAGTATCCACCAGTGTCATTATATGTGTGTTCTTTTCATGAACCACACCCAATGTGATTGCATGTCCGTTCTTTTCACAAACCACACATGGATCCACCAGTGTCATTACATGTGTGTTCTTTTCATGAACCACATCTAGAGTCATTGCATGTCTGTTCTTTCCACAAACCATACATGGATCCACCCAGTGTGATTGCATGTTTGTTCTTTTCACAAACCACACATGGATCCACCTAGTGTCATTTCATGTTTGTTCTTTTCATGAACCACAACTAGAGTCATTGCATGTGTGTTCTTCTAAACAGACCACATAAGGATCCACCAGTGTGATTGCATGTCTGTTCTTTTCATGAACCACACCCAATGTCATTGCATGTCTGTTCCTCTAAACAAACCACACATGGATCCACCAGTGTCATTGCATGTGTGTTCTTTTCATGAACCATAGCTAGAGTCATTGCATGTCAAGTCTTCTGACAAACCACATAAGGATCCAGCAGTGTCATTGCATGTCTGTTGTTTTCATGAACCACACCCAGTGTCATTGCATGTGTGTTCTTATCATGAACCACACATGGATCCACCAATGTCATTGCATGTGTGTTCTTTTGATGAACCACGGCTAGAGTCATTGCATGTGTGTTCTTCTCACAAACCACACATGGATCCACCAGTGTCATTGCATGTCTGTTCTTCTCATGAACCACACCTAGTGTCATTGCATGTAAGTTCCTCTAAACAAACCACATAAGGATCCACCAGTGTCATTGGATGTCTGTTCTTCTCATGAACCACACATGGATCCACCAGTGTCATTGCATGTGTGTTCTTTTGATGAACCACGGCTAGAGTCATGGCATGTGTGTTCTTCTCACAAACCACACATGGATCCACCAGTGTCATTGCATGTGTGTTCTACTCATGAACCACAGCCAGTGTCATTGCATGTCTGTTCCTCTAAACAAACCACATAAGGATCCACCAGTGTCATTGGATGTGTGTTCTTCTCATGAACCACACATGGATCCACCAGTGTCATTGCATGTATGTTCTTTTCATGAACCACACCTAGAGTCATTGCATGTTCGTTCTTTCCACAAACCACATATGGATCCACCAGTGGCATTGCATGTCTGTTCTTTTCATGAACCACAGCTAGAGTCATTGCATGTCTGTTCCTTCCACAAACCACATATGGATCCACCAGTGTCATTGCATGTTTGTTCTTTTCATGAACCACAACTAGAGTCATTGCATGTGTGTTCTTCTCACAAACCACATAAGGATACACTAGTGTCATTGCATGTGTGTTCTTTTCATGAACCACATCCAGTGTCATTGCATGTCTATTCTTTCCACAAGCCACACATGGATCCACTAGTTTCATTGGATGTGTGTTCTTTTCGTGAACCACACCCAGTGTGATTGCATGTCTGTTCTTTTCACAAACCACACATGGATCCACCAGTGTCATTGCATGTGTTTTCTTTTCGTGAACCACAGCTAGAGTCATTGCATGTATGTTTTTTCCAGAAACTACACATGGATCCACCGAGTGTGATTCCATGTCTATTCTTTTCACAAACCACACATGGAACCACCAATGTCATTGCATGTGTGTTCTTTTCATGAACCACAGCTAGAGTCATTGCATGTGTGTTCTTCTAAACAAACCACATAAGGATCCACCAGTGTCATTGCATGTCTGTTCTTTTCATGAACCACACCCAGTGTCATTGCATGTCTGTTCCTCTAAACAAACCACACATGGACCCACCTAGTGTGATTGCAAGTCTGTTCTTTTCACAAACCACACATGGATACACAAGTGTCATTGCATGTGTATTATTTTCATGAACCATAGCTAGAGTCATTGCATGTCAGTTCTTCTCACAAACCACATAAGGATCCAACAGTGTCATTGCATGTCTGTTCTTTTCATGAACCACACCCATTGTCATTGCATGTGTGTTCTTATCATGAACCACACATGGATCCACCAGTGTCATTGCATGTGTGTTCTTTTCATGAACCATGGCTAGAGTCATTGCATGTGTGTTCTTCTCACAAACCACACATGGATCCACCAGTGTCATTGCATGTCTGTTCTTCTCATGAACCACACCCAGTGTCACTGCATGTCTGTTCCTCTAAACAAACCACATAAGGATCCACCAGCGTCATTGGATGTGTGTTCTTCTCATGAACCACACATGGATCCACTAGTGTCATTGCATGTCTGTTCTTTTCATGAACCACAACTAGAGTCATTGCATGTCTGTTCTTTCCACAAACCACATATGGATCCACCAGTGTCATTGCATGTCTATTCTTTTCATGAACCACAGCTAGATTCATTGCATGTCTGTTCCTTCCACAAACTACATATGGATCCACCAGTGTCATTGCATGTGTGTTCTTTTCATGAACCACAGCTAGAGTCATTGCATGTGTGTTCTTCTCACAAACCACATAAGGATACACCAGTTTCATTGCATGTGTGTTCTTTTCATGAACCACATCCAGTGTCATTGCATGTCTGTTCTTTCCAAAAGCCACACATGGATCCACCAGTGTCATTGGATGTGTGTTCTTTTCATGAACCACACCCAGTGTGATTGCATGTTTGTTCTCTTCACAAACCACACATGGATCCACCAGTGTCATTGCATGTGTGTTCTTATCAAGAACGACAAATAGAGTCATTGCATGTCTATTCTTCTAAACAAACCACATAAGGATCCACCAGTGTCATTGCATGTCTTTTCTTTTCATGAACCATACCTAGTGTCATTGCATGTGTGTTATTCTCATGAACCACACATGGATCCACCATTGTCATTGCATGTGTGTTCGTTTCATGACCAACAGCTAGAGTCATTGCATGTGTGTTCTTCTAAACAAACCACATAAGGATCCACCAGTGTCATTGCATGTGTGTTCTTCTCATGTATCACACCCAGTCTCATTGCATGTCTGTTCCTCTAAACAAACCACATAAGGATCCACCAGTGTCATTGGATGTGTGTTCTTCTCATGAACCACACATGGATCCACCAGTATCATTGCATGTCTTTTCTTTTTATTAACCACAACTAGAGTCATTGCATGTCTGTTCTTTCCACAAACCACATATGGATCCACCAGTGTCATTTCATGTCTGTTCTTTTCATGAACCATAGCTAGAGTCATTGCATGTCTGTTCCTTCCACAAACCACATATGGATCCACCAGTGTCATTGCATGTTTATTCTTTCCATGAACCACATCTAGAGTCATTGCATGTGTGTTCTTCTCACAAACCACATAAGGATACACCAGTGTCATTGCATGTGTGTTCTTTTCATGAACCACACCCAGTGTCATTGCATGTATTTTCTTTCCACAAACCACACACGGATCCACCAGTGTCATTGGATGTGTTCTTTTCATGAACCACACCTAGTGTGATTGCATGTCCGTTCTTTTCACAAACCACACATGGATCCACCAGTGTCATTGCATGTGTGTTCTTTTCATGAACCATAGCGAGAGTCATTGCATGTATGTTCTTTCCACAAACCACACATGGATCCACCTAGTGTGATTGCATGTCTGTTCTTTTCACAAACTACACATGGATCCACCTAGTGTCATTGCATGTGTGTTCTTTTCATGAACCATAGCTAGAGTCATTGCATGCGTGTTTTTCTAAACATACCACATAAGGATCCACCAGTGTCATTGCATGTCTTTCTATTCATGAACCACACCTAGTGTCATTGCATGTCTATTCCTCTAAACAAACCACACATGGATCCACCTAGTGTGATTGCATGTCTATTCTTTTCACAAACCACACATGGATGCACTAGTTGTAGGTGTTCCGCGCATGAAAACAATAAAATTTTACCCTACGCCCATGAACCCCTGAAGCTGCCAGGACCTATCTATTAGGAATACAGTAACAGGAGGGGCTTTTTGCGAACTTACCCTTGAAGACCGAAAAGCGTTGTCAATTCTCTTGTGAGCGTGGTTGATGTAGACGAGCCGAAGCCAACCTCAAGGTCATGATGAAGTCCTTGCGCTCCTTCTGGCTGCAACGACTTGAGTGCCTCAAGTGCGACACCTCCCGGGGAGTTACACACGTCCGGTGCCTGACGATGACTCCCGCTTCCCCGATCTAGCAGCAGTTGCGGAAGTAGAGCTCCCGGATCCGAATCCCGCAGCGCGACGGTGCTCCATGGTGAAGATGTCTCTCGCTCGCGCAGTCCAGACTTGGGACCACGGTCACGAGAGAGAGAGAGAGAGGGAGAGAGAAAATATCAATTGGAGGTCCTCCCAAAAGTGGGGAGACCTTTATTAATATCGATACAGTTATATCATGATATAAAACTTAATCATAAACTATATGAAATATGATAATAGTCCTTACTACTATTTGTCTCTAGGGCATATCTCCAACAGTCTCCCACTTGCACTAGAGTACAAATACACTAGCTGCATTTTGTTCTCAATCATTGGCACCATATATCTGATGGGTTCGTAGCATGGAAAACAAAAAATTTCTACCGCAAGAACAAACAAAACCTAGATCTAATCTAGATAAAAGCCAAGATCTAATCTATTAGACATGTGCAACGAGATAGATCTGTACTAACCCTCGTAGATCCGAAAGCGTTACGAGATTAGATCTCGGGGTTGATGTAGTCGATCACTTGCCGATCTCAAGATCGTGTGGACGATCCTTCTGGCGCCGCGTTCCGGCAGCACTTCCACAGTCGGTCACACGTGCGGAGTCGAAGCAGACCTTCCTCTCCCCGTTCCAGCGAGCAGCGGAGGTAGTAGATCTTCTCCACGGAATCCCAGCAGCACGACGGTGTGGTGGTGGTGGTGGAGTAGATATTTCTGCAGGGCTTCGCCTAAGCCGGAGCAGAGCGAAGGAGGAGGAGAGAGGCGGCGGCTAGGGTTTGTTATAGGAGAGGTCTAGGGGGTGGCGCCCCCTCCCCTCTATTTAAAGGAGGGAGGCGCCATGGGAGGGGGAGTCCTAGTAGGACTCCCCTCCCTCCTTGGCCGGCGGATTGGGAGGGGGGGGAGGAATCCTCCTCCCCCACGAATCCATGTCTTGCCCCACAAAGACTCCTTGATCCTTTCTTGGTTTTCAAGCAAACTCCAAGAAATCTTCTAGAACCTTCCAGAACATTCCGAAACCTTCTAGAATCTCCATACAAACACTCCGGAACATTTCCTAACTTACAAAATGATCCCCAATATATGAATCTTATTCTCCGGACAATTCCGGATCTCCTCGTGATGTCCTGGATCCAATCCGAGACTCCGAACAACATTTGGTCTCCAACGCACATTCCATATCTACTTAAAACAACTTCGAACCTTAAGTGTGTCACCCTACGGTTCGTGAATATGCAGACATGATGGAGACACATCTCCAATCAATAACCATTAGCGGGATCTGGAGATCCATAACAGCTCCCACATAATCAATGATGACTTTGTGATCGATAGAACCATTTAACATACGAAACCAATTCCCTTTGTCACGCGATACTCTACTTATCCGAGGTTTGATCATCGGTATCTCCATACCTAGTTCTACCTCGTTACTAATAAGTACTCTTTACTCGTTCCATGTTATGTCATCCCTTGTGACCTAGTCACATGCTTGCAAGCTAACTAGATGACATTCCACCGAGAGGGCCCAGAGCATATCTATCCGTCATATGGATGGACAAATCCCAATCTTGGTCTATGCGCTTCAACACATACTTTCAGAATACCCAATGACACCTTTATAACCACCCAGTTACGAAGCGGTGTTTGATGTCATCAAAGTACCCATCCGGTGATGGTGATTAACATAACCTCATGGTCAAAGGATTAGGTTACTATGTATTTGAAAGCTTACAGCAATACGAACTTTAATGACTTGATCTTATGCTATGCTTACTATGGGTGTGTGTCCATCACATCATTCTCCTAATGATATAACCTTGTTATTAATGACATCCAATGTCCATGATTAGGAAACCATGATCATCATTTAATCAACAAGCTAGTTCAACAAGAGGCTTACTAGGGACACTTTTATGTTTACAAAACACACAAGTATTAATGTTTCCGATTAATACAATTATAGCATGTGATGTAAAAATTATCATAAAATGAAGATATAATAATAACCACTTTATTATTGCCTCTTGGGCATATCTCCAACAATATCCGGTACCCTGAACATGCTTGCTTATGGAAGAGGTTGAGTCTTGGGTCTGTACTTTACAGTCCCAAATCCTTTACAACTTACGAATGTCACCTACATTAATACTTTATCATCACATGATAGCATCTATGTGTATGTATCGTCACTATGGCAACAGAACGAGCCCTGATTCTAGGAGCCTAGAGTGATGTTAGATCAACCTCGAGGGCTTTCTCATGGGCACTATGCCCTGGGACACATCATTCTACGTTAAAAGCGAACTAGCCCCGCCATAACATTATACAACACTTTAGATGGTACCCTTATCTATTATTATAAATGTATTCATCGAAACAACAGTACACTCTGTGCAACTTTCGATGTTTTGTTCACCTCGCTTCCTACTTGACTTTAATTGGTATCTGCAGGAGTTTCTAACATATTCCCTTATAACATAACTCTTTATGCTTTCAGATATGTTATCCTTTATGGATTTGGAAAATATATCCACATTTCTCTACTAGACACTGCGGACAAACTTAGCTCAACGTTCTATGATTCGAACTTAATCACTTTCACACGTTCCTTATTTGGATCACATATTATGCTAAGTTATCATCATGGTTTCTAAGACAGAACCCATGTCTCAACATAGTGGATGACGATCATCCTTTTCTTTCTTTCAACCGTTGATGTCAAACTTAATGCTATTCCTAATTTGAGTTATTAAGGACTAGTTCCTTAATTACCTTCTATCCTGAAACCCTTTTTAAAATCCCTTAAGGAATACTACATAATATCATAATACACCTATTATCAACTTGTACATCTTATGAATCATTATTCATAAGCATTTGCTCCTTTCATCCTTAACATACTTAAGAATTACTCCTATAAGCTCCCACTCAAAAATATGTCAATCACATATTGTTTTAGGAAGACTTTCATATCCCCCACTCAATTTTATGCAAATTGCATATCTCCTTAATATTTGAATAACTTCAAAATCCTTTGATCAAATATCAAACTTGGAGATTTATTATGAGATACTAGTACTTTACTAGTTTTAAATCCACTAGACATTTAGCACACATGAATCAAATTCATTTGGATTTGCCCAATACTTGACAAATTGTGCTTTTGTCATTGACCCCCCTTTTCCACTATGGCTTTGCAGTCATTTGGGAAAATTCCAAGTAACTCCTTTTACTTGTGAGATTCAGCAACGAATTGCTTTCTAATCTCAAGGGAATTTTACTTCTAGGATTTCTCATAATTTAGTTTACCATTATTTCCTTTGTAGTTTGTAGGTATGTCATATTCCAAAAATCATGACAAGTGATTCACAAATGTCTCCATATAAGATATGGAATTACATTTTGAATCCTACTTCATATAGTGAAAAACAATAGTGGAGGAAAAAACACAATGATCAAAATCATTGATTCTTTCCTTCTGTGAAGATAATCGTTCATGAACATTGTTCTTTGCGCTTCTCAACACTCTGATGCAGGGTTTTGAATCCTCATCATGTTTTCCACTAATTTCCATTTGCTTCATAATTGAGAAACATCACTAAAAGTGAACTTTCTCAAGAATGCACCAAAATCCAAGCAATACAAGTTTTGCTTTCCTTTTGGCTTTAGCTATGGATTTCGTATTCAAAGTTTCCAATGAATATTCTACAAGGACTTATTCGCTATTGTTTTGGTTATATCGAATTATTGGGTTCGTAGCATGGAAAACAAAAAATTTCTACCGCAAGAACGAACAAAACCCAGATCTAATCTAGATAAAAGCCAAGATCTAATCTACTAGACATGAGCAACGAGCTAGATCGGTACTAACCCTCGTAGAACCGAAAGCGTTAACGAGATTAGATCTCGTGGATGATGTAGTCGATCACTTGCCGATCTCAAGATCGTGTGGACGATCCTTCTGGCGCCACGTTCCGGCAGCGCTTCCGCAGACGGTCACAAGTGCGGAGTCGAAGCAGACCTTCCTCTCCCCGTTCCAGCGAGCAGCGGAGGTAGTAGATCTTCTCCATGGAATCCCAGCAACACGACGGCGTTGTGGTGGTGGTGGAGATGAGAATTCTGCAGGGCTTCGCCTATGCCTGTGCAGAAGAAAGGTGGAGGAGAGAGGCGGCTGAGATTGGGAGTTGTGAGATCCAGGGCAAGAGGGGGCGCCCCCTCCCTTCTATTTAAAGGAGGGAGGCACGCCTGGGGAGGGGGAGTCCTAGTAGGACTCCCCTCCTTGGGCCGGCACTGGGAAGGGGGAGGAATCCTCCTCCCCCACGAATCCGTGTCTAGCCCCACTTGGACTCCCTTGATCCTTTCTTGGTTTTCAAGTAAACTCCAAGAAATCCTCTAGAACCTTCCAGAACATTCCGAAACCTTCTAGAATCTCCATACAAACACTCCGGAACATTTCCTAACTTAGAAAATGATTCCCAATATATGAATCTTATTCTCCGGACCATTCCAGATCTCCTCGTGATGTCCCAGATCCATTCCGAGACTCCAAAAAACATTCGGTCTCCAACACAAATTCCATATCTACTTAAAACAACTTCAAACCTTAAGTGTATCACCCTACGGTTCGTGAATATGCAGACATGATGAAGACACCTCTCCCATCAATAACCATCAGCGGGATCTGGAGATCCATAACGGCTCCCACATACTCAACGATTACTTCATGATCGATTGAACCAATTAACATACGAAACCAATTCCCTTTGTCTCGCGATATTCTACTTATCTGAGGTTTGATCATCGGTATCTTCATACCTAGTTCTTCCTCGTTACTGATAAGTACTCTTTACTCGTTCCATGTTATGTCATCCCTTGTGACCCAGTCACATGCTTGCAAGCTATCTAGATGACATTCCACCGAGAGGGCCTAGAGTATATCTATCCGTCATATGGATGGACAAATCCCAATCTTGGTCTATGCGCTTCAACACATACTTTCAGAATACCCAATGACACCTTTATAACCGCCTAGTTACGAAGCGGCGTTTGATGTCATCAAAGTACCCATTCGGTGATGGTGTTTAACATAACCTCATGGTCGAAGGATTAGGTTACTATGTATTTGAAAGCTTACAGCAATACGAACTTAATGACTTGATCTTATGCTACGCTTACTATGGGTGTGTGTCCATCACATCATTCTCCTAATGATATAACCTTGTTATTAATGACATCAATGTCCATGATCAGGAAACCATGATCATCTATTAATCAACAAGCTAGTTTAACAAGAGGCTTACTAGGGACTCTTTTATGTTTACAAAACACACAAGTATTAATGTTTTCGGTTAATACAATTATAGCATGGGATGTAAACATTTATCATAAACATAAAGATATAATAATAACCACTTTATTATTGCCTCTTGGGCATATCTCCAACAGTCTCCCACTTGCACTAGAGTCAATAATCTAGTTAAAAAACTTGTGCATTCAACACCTATGGCTTTCTGGTGTTGTATAGACACTATAGCTAGTGGTAAACATAATCTTCGGATCTGACACTTACAGGTCCGTGTGTATTTATGATAAATTGAGTTTGACTAATCCAAATTACAAATAAACTCCCACTCAAAACAACATCCCTCGAGTTGTTTTTAGTGATTACACGAATCAAATCCACTACACCAAGTCCGATCATCACGTGAGATGATGTAGTTTCATCGGCGAACAATCTTCATGTTCATCATATCAATCATATGACTCATGCTCTACCTTTAGGTATTCCGTGTTCCGAGACCATGTCTGTACATGCTAGGCTCGTCAAGATTAACCTTAGTTTCCGCATGTGCAAATCTGGCTTGCACCCGTTGTATGCACACGTAGAGTATATCACACCCGATCATCACGAGATGCTTCGAAACGACGAGTCTTAGCAATGGTGCCAACTAAGGACGAACACTTTATTACTTGATATTTAGTGAGAGGGATCATCTTATAATGCTACCGTCGCGATCTAAGCAATACAAGATGCATAAAGGATTAACATCATAGGCAATTCATAATTAGTGTGATATGATATGGCCCTTTCTTCTTATGCCTTCGATCTCCATCTCCAAAGCACGGACATGATCTCCATCATCACCAGCATTGCGTCAAGGTCCGTGGCGCCGCTTCATGGTTGTCCATCATCACTAGCAACTATTACAACTACTTGGAATAAAGCTATTACAAGATGAATAGACACGCAGGTCTTAACAGAATTAAAGACAACCATTAGGCTCCTGCCGGTTGCCATATTACAACAAGGATCATTGCATACATCAAATACAATCACAATCACATGAAGGCCATATCACATCACAAAACCCCTGCAAAAACAAGTTAGACGCCTCTAATTTTCTTTGCAAGTTTTACGTGGCTTGGGGCTTTCGACTAAGAACGCATCTTACCTACGAAACTGAACCACAACGTTGATACAAGTGCTATCAAGTGCAAAGTGTAGATTTGATCTATACTATGATGGGAGAGACAGACACCCGCAAAGCCACTTGTGCAATACGAGTTGCACATCAAGCGTGGAGCAAGTCTCATGTACGATGACATGTAATGTTAGCCCGGGCCGCTTCATCCCACCATACCGCAAGATGCAAAGTACACATATAGCAAAAGACGGCACGAGCACCAACGCCCACAACCTCATTGTGTTCTACTCGTGCAACAGATCTACGCATAGAAAAGGCTCTGATACCATTGATGGGTTCGTAGCATGGAAAACAAAAATTTTCTACCGCAAGAACGAACAAAACCCAGATCTAATCTAGATAAAAGCCAAGATCTAATCTACTAGACATGAGCAACGAGATAGATCGGTACTAACCCTCGTAGAACCGAAAGTGTTAACGAGATTAGATCTCGTGGATGATGTAGTCGATCACTTGCCGATCTCAAGATCATGTGGACGATCCTTCCGGCTCCACGTTCCGGTAGCGCTTCCGCAGACGGTCACACGTGCGGAGTCGAAGCAGACTTTCCTCTCCCCGTTCCAGCGAGCAGCGGAGGTAGTAGATCTTCTCCATGGAATCCCAGCAGCACGACGGCGTGGTGGTGGTGGAGATGAGAATTCTGCAGGGCTTCGCCTATGCCTATGCAGAAGAAAGGTGGAGGAGAGAGGCGGCTGAGATTGGGAGTTGTGAGATCCAGGGCAAGAGGGGGCGCCCCCTCCCTTCTATTTAAAGGAGGGAGGCGCGCCTGGGGAGGGGGAGTCCTAGTAGGACTCCCCTCCTTGGGCCGGCGGTGGGAAGGGGGGAGGAATCCTCCTCCCCCACGAATCCGTGTCTAGCCCCACTTGGACTCCCTTGATCCTTTCTTGGTTTTCAAGTAAACTCCAAGAAATCCTCTAGAACCTTCCAGAACATTCCGAAACCTTCTAGAATCTCCATACAAACACTCCGGAACATTTCCTAACTTAGAAAATGATTCCCAATATATGAATCTTATTCTCCGGACCATTCCGGATCTCCTCGTGATGTCCCGGATCCATTCCGAGACTCCGAACAACATTCGGTCTCCAACGCAAATTCCATATCTACTTAAAACAACTTCGAACCTTAAGTGTGTCACCCTACGGTTCGTGAATATGCAGACATGATGAAGACACCTCTCCCATCAATAACCATCAGCGGGATCTGGAGATCCATAACGGCTCCCACATACTCAACGATTACTTCGTGATCGATTGAACCAATTAACATACGAAACCAATTCCCTTTGTCTCGCGATATTCTACTTATCCGAGGTTTGATCGTCGGTATCTTCATACCTAGTTCTTCCTCGTTACTGATAAGTACTCTTTACTTGTTCCATGTTATGTCATCCCTTGTGACCCAGTCACATGCTTGCAAGCTATCTAGATGACATTCCACCGAGAGGGCCCAGAGTATATCTATCCGTCATATGGATGGACAAATCCCAATCTTGGTCTATGCGCTTCAACACATACTTTCAGAATACCCAATGACACCTTTATAACCGCCCAGTTACGAAGCGGCGTTTGATGTCATCAAAGTACCCATCCGGTGATGGTGATTAACATAACCTCATGGTCGAAGGATTAGGTTACTATGTATTTGAAAGCTTACAGCAATACGAACTTAATGACTTGATCTTATGCTACGCTTACTATGGGTGTGTTTCCATCACATCATTCTCCAAATGATATAACCTTGTTATTAATGACATCCAATGTCCATGATCAGGAAACCATGATCATCTATTAATCAACAAGCTAGTTTAACAAGAGGCTTACTAGGGACTCTTTTATGTTTACAAAACACACAAGTATTAATGTTTCCGGTTAATACAATTATAGCATGGGATGTAAACATTTATCATAAACATAAAGATATAATAATAACCACTTTATTATTGCCTCTTGGGCATATCTCCAACACGAATAACCCCAAAACTTTCACGAATTCAAATGGTTTACTACATTCTAATTGAGTGCTAACTATTTCTAAGCTAATGGTCTCTACATCTATACTACAACGATTTATTTGGTGCCTTCTATGCAACCCCTTTGATATCTAATATCACATTGTGATGCTTTACATTTTGACTTTCAAAACGCTTTGCATTCCACAATTTCTTTTATGCCATTCTTATAAATTTGAACTCCATTACTATTGATCAAATCATAGTAATTGGATTCCCTTTTATATTTATACCCTTTATTGATGAAACACTTTGATCAAATCAAATAGTTTCATATTAATGTTTCCTTTGGTAAACTACTTTACACATTTAAACAATTATTTAATGATAATTATCATTTTCGTCAAAATACAATACATCGAATATGTATTCACTTTTAACAATTCATTAAACACTTTGTATTCAAGTAATACACAGTGTTCAAGTTATTTTGCCGATCTTAGGCATGATTTATATGTGACAAGAAATCGAATGACTTTCACATATTATCACATAACTTTGAATTTAAACAATGGTTTCATTCATTAATGAACATATTATTAAATTGGGTATTTTCAAACAAGGCATTTTAATGTTTTACAAATGTTCATACATTATCAATTAGTTTCAAACAACAAGGATAATTCACACATAATCAAACAAGATATGAACACGAATAGAAATCATTCATAAAAGTGGAACAACTGTTTGTTACAAACTGATATGAATAACCGTCTCACGAAGTGTGAGACAAACTAAAGAAGTTCAAATCTCTCGATTACATTAATCATCCTAACACACAAACTAAGTGATAAATGTCGAGGGAGAGTGTCGTCGGCCATCATCATCATGCTTTCCATCAACACGCAATGTCACCTCCTCTCCAGCAAGCACCTCTCATGCAGAAGGACCTGTTTTCAGTAAAACAGAACAAGTATCAGATATACTTAACACTGCAATGTGTTTGCAAGATTATAACATTTATAAAACTGTATATCAAATATATACCTTTGTCATTGACAACCTGAGCGACATCTGGTTCAACCAACACATTCCTGAGATGTGTCATGGACCGGTGGAACTCCATTGTTTCCGCGTCGCCCTTCATTACGCAAGTCCTGACTTGTGCTTGGTAGCTTGGTGGCAGCGACCGTAGCACAGCAGCGTTTGCAAAAGAGCCCGTAATCCCGATGTTCAGGAAGTATGCAGGCCTCATGTACACATCATGCATGTGCTCCAAGTGGTCGTCTAGTGATGAATTCTCCTTCATCTTAATGGAGAGGAAGTCACCCATCAGCTCATGCTATGCGTGTCTGCTCCACGAAATGTGTCCTTAGTTGCAGCATCACCGAACGAGGGTTGACATCACCCATGAAAGGCCACAGCTCTTCCACCATTCCGAAATGCATCACAACTGAAATATAGGAGGCCATCTCACGATGGAGATAGCAGTCTTTCCGCTCCTCTAGGGCCTCAAGGTCAGTGGGCTAATCCAAATCCATCATGTCGAGTATGTAGTCGACCACGTCGTTCTCGCTAAGGAGAACATGGAGACTGGCAACCCAAATGGAGAAGTTCGATCCATCTAATCTGAGCTTCTCTCCTTCTAACCATTCAATTGTCAACATGAAAGGTCCCATCTACATTTATAATTGCAAGAGGAATTTAGACTTAAGTTTATAATTAAATGAGTTGATAGTAACTCCACTCAAAAACACCTATCCCCAAAAGGGTTCCTAGTGATAACACGACCCCTATCATCCACATCTCCCCCGATCATCAAGGCCATCAATGTGGGTTCAAGGGTGGACGCTAAACGTCGGTCACATCATTCATGCGACTCGTGCTCGATCTTTCGACCATCCGCGTTCCGAGGCCATGTCTATACATGCTAGGCTCGCCAACTCAACCTTAGTGTTTTCGCTGTGCAACATGGCTTACACCCACTGTATGTGAATGTAGATATGTCTGAAACCTGATCATCACGACCTGCCTCATACCGAAGAACTTTCTTGGTGGTGCACACTAAGGGGGAACACAATCGTTGGTAATTTTAACAGGGATCATCTTATTAGGCTACCGTCGAGTATCTAATACTAGCACACAATAAGACATACAAACAATAACATTGAATGTAAATGCTATGTGATATGGTCCTTCACGTCGTGATCTCCATCCGCCGTCACCGGGTTCCGGCGCCGTAGACACCAGGGTACTGGTGTCATTCCGGTGTGGTAGTTCGTCACCTTCGTGACTATCTACTACTATGTAACAAAAGGTAATTACTTTACCTTTGCCACAACCATATCACAAAGCAACACCCCCTGCAAAACAAAGTTAGACGCCTCTACTTTATCTTTGCATGTTTTACGTGGCTGAATGGGCTTTCGCACAAGAACCATTCTTACCTACGAACTTTCAGCACAACGCTGATCAAGTAGTTGTCTATACTACACCCCTTTCGGGGCCCTCTGTTGCAAATGGTATACCAACTAATGCGAGAGAGACAGACACCCCCTAAGCCACTTTATACGGTACAAGCCGTATGTCAAGCGTGGACTAGTCTCGCGAATGAATGCGTAAAGTTGGTTGGGGGCCGCTTCATCAAGCATTACTGCGGTATGCACAAGTACACGTGGGAGGGTAACAACTAAAAGATCAACGCCCACACGCTACATCTTGTGTGTTCTACCCGTACTAGCATTGCTACGCATAGATCTAGCTCTGATACCACTGTAGGGGTTCCGCGCATGAAAACAATAAAATTTTACCCTACGCCCCTGAACCCCTGAAGCTACCAGGACCTATCTATTAGTAATACAGTAACGGGAGGGGCTTTTCGCGAACTTACCCTTGAAGACCGAAAAGCGTTGTCAACGCTCAGGAGAGTGTGGTTGATGTAGACGAGCCGAAGCCGACCTCAAGGTCATGATGAAGTCCTTGCGCTCCTTCTGGCTCCAACAACTTGAGTGCCTCAAGTTCGACACCTCGTGGGGAGTTACACACGTCCGGTGCCTGACGATGACTCCCGCTTCCCCGATCCAGCAGCAGTTGCGGAAGTAGAGCTCCCGGATCCGAATCCCGCAGCGCGACGACGCTCCACGGTGAAGATGTCTCTCGCTCGCGCAGTCTAGACTTGGGACCACGGTCACGAGAGAGAGAGAAAGAGAGAGAGAGAGAGAGAGAGAGAGAGAGGAGAGAGAAAATATCAATTGGAGGTCCTCCCAAAAGTGGGGAGACCTTTATTGATTATTGGTGTATTTTTCTAGGCCAAATACCCCACTATATATAGGGGGAGGCGAGGTACTACCTCCCTCAAAGTCCCGGGGTGGGACTAAAGGAGAGGAGGGGGAGGAGGTGGTCGCTGGCCACCTAGTGGGCCCCGCGCAGGGGGAGGGAGGCTAGGCCCAGCTGGCCTCCCCCTTGGCCCCTCTCCCTCTCTCCTTTCCCCTAATGGGCCCTCTCCCTCCGGAATTGGCGCATTAAGCCTTTTTGACCATTAATAGATTTTCTCTTTATTAAATAAATATGAATAAATGATTAAATCAATATTTAACATTCATTCACATATCATTTAATATCCGTGGCCATGGAACACATTCCACCTCCACTCCGGACATCCTCCGGACTTACCGAAACCCTTCCGGTTTTCTCTCTTCTTTTCTTCGACGATTCTACCAATCCTATAAACGCTCAATAAGCATCATCCAGCCCTTAAGAGTGATACCCCACGGTTCGGGAACACTCTAGACATGGTCGGGACACTCCCGCACCAATGATCGGCAGAGGGACCTGGATGGCCATGTGACCCCTATGCGTTCCACGAAGATCTTTCGTCGTTTGAACCGGGACAGTCATGTCTTATTCCCTTTGTCACTCGATACTTGCATTGCCCGAGATCTGATCAATGGCATCACCATGTCGTGTTCAATCTCGTTACTGAAAAATTCTACTTGACTCGTTCTGACAAGTGATATCCCCGTGATCTAATCACACGCTGCGCAGCTATTGGATATAACTTCTCCGAGTGGGCCCTGGAGTATCTTCCCGTCACATGGACGGACAAATTCCGCTCTTGACATATATTGCCTTTACGGTTTCCTCTGAATACCTGAACACACCTTTATAACCACCATTTTACCAGATGGCGTTCGATGCTATCTAAGCACTCTCGGGAAACAGTGATTGATATAGCCTCACAGTCTAAGGAATAGTCTACGAGGATCCATTTCTAATCATCATAACTTGAACTTCGTGACATGATCGGGTCACGATGTTTAGGTTGGGTATTGGTTCATCATCTCATTCTCCAAATGAGATGACCTCATTTCCAACTGGCATAAATGCCACATGATCAGGAAACATGATCATCCGTTGACCAATGAACCAGTGACTAGAGTTTCACTGGGAACCCCTGGTTGTTTGTATATCACACGTGTATTGATGTTTCCACTCAATATATTTATAGCATGATATAAAACTTAATCATAAACTATATGAAATATGATAATAGTCCTTACTACTATTTGTCTCTAGGGCATATTTCCAACACTAGTGTCATTGCATGTGTGTTCTTTTCATGAACCATAGCTAGAGCCATTGCATGTCAGTTCTTCTCACAAAACACATAAGGATCCACCAGTGTCATTGCATGTCTGTTCTTTTCATGAACCACACCCAGTTTCATTGCATGTGTGTTCTTCTCATGAACCACACATGGATCCACCAGTGTCATTGCATGTGTGTTCTTTTCCCGAACCACGGCTAGAGTCATTGCATGCGTGTTCTTCTCACAAACCACACATGGATCCACCAGTGTCATTGCATGTGTGTTCTTCTCATGAACCACAGCCAGTGTCATTGCATGTCTGTTCCTCTAAACAAACCACATAAGGATCCACCAGTGTCATTGGATGTGTGTTCTTCTCATGAACCACACATGGATCCACTAGTGCATTACATGTCTGTTCTTTTCATGAATCACAACTAGAGTCATTGCATGTCTGTTCTTTCCGCAAACCACATATGGATCCACCAGTGTCATTGCATGTCTATTCTTTTCATGAACCACATCTAGAGTCACTGCATGTCTGTTCCTTCCACAAACCACATATGGATCCACCAGTGTCATTGCATGTGTGTTCTTTTCATGAACCACAGCTAGAGTCATTGCATGTGTGTTCTTCTCACAAATCACATAAGGATACACCAGTTTCATTGCATGTGTGTTCTTTTCATGAACCACACCTAGTGTCATTGCATGTCTGTTCTTTCCACAAACCACACATGGATCCACCAGTGTCATTGGATGTGTGTTCTTTTCATGAACCACACCCAGTGTGATTGCATGTCTGTTCCTTTCACAAACCACACATGGATCCACTAGTGTCATTGCATGTGTGTTCTTATCATGAACCATAGCTAAAGTCATTGCATGTCTGTTCTTCTAAACAAACCACATAAGGATCCACCAGTGTCATTGCATGTCTGTTCTTTTCATGAACCACACCCAATGTCATTGCATGTGTGTTCTTCTCATGAACCACACATGGATCCACAATTGTCATTGCATGTGTGTTCTTTTCATGACCAACAGCTAGAGTCATTGCATGTGTGTTCTTCTAAACAAACCACATAAGGATCCACCAGTGTCATTGCATGTGTGTTATTCTCATGAATCACACCCAGTGTCATTGCGTGTCTGTTCCTCTAAACAAACCACAAAAGGATCCACCAGTGTCATTGGATGTGTGTTCTTCTCATGAACCACAAATGGATCCACCAGTGTCATTGCATTTCTTTTCTTTTCACGAACCACATCTAGAGTCATTGCATGTCTGTTCTTTCCACAAACCACATATGGATCCACCAGTGTCCTTGCATGTCTGTTGTTTTCATGAACTACAGCTAGAGTCATTGCATGTCTGTTCCTTCCACAAACCACATATGGATCC
This sequence comes from Avena sativa, assembly GCA_916181665.1. Classification (NCBI taxonomy): domain Eukaryota; kingdom Viridiplantae; phylum Streptophyta; class Magnoliopsida; order Poales; family Poaceae; genus Avena; species Avena sativa. Next base: position 228,955,930 of record OV702291.1, read on the forward strand.
ACCAGTGTCATTGCATGTTTATTCTTTTCATGAACCACAACTAGAGTCATTGCATGTGTGTTCTTCTCACAAACCACATAAGAATACACCAGTGTCATTGCATGTGTGTTCTTTTCATGAACCACACCTAGTGTCATTGCATGTCTTCTCTTTCCACAAACCACACATGGATCCACCAGTATCATTGGATGTGTGTTCTTTTCATGAACCACACCCAGTGTGATTGCATGTCTGTTCTTTTCACAAACCACACATGGATCCACCAGTGTCATTGCATGTGTGTTCTTTTCATGAACCACAACTAGAGTCATTGCATGTCTATTCTTTCCACAAACCACACATGGATCCACCTAGTGTGATTGCATGCCAATTCTTTTCACAAACCACACATGGATCCACCAATGTCATTGCATGTGTGTTCTTTCCATGAACCACAGCTAGAGTCATTGCATGCATGTTCTTCTAAACAAACCACATAAGGATCCACCAGTGTCATTGCATGTCTGTTCTTTTCATGAACCACACCTAGTGTCATTGCAAGTTTGTTCCTCTAAATAAACCACACATGGATCCACCTAGTGTGATTGCATGTCTGTTCTTTTCACGAACCACACATAGATCCACCAGTGTCATTGCATGTGTGTTCTTTTCGTGAACCATAGCTAGAGTCATTGCATATCAGTTATTCTCACAAACCACATAAGGATCCACCAGTGTCATTGCCTATTGGTCTTTTCATGAACCACACCAAGTGTCATTGCATGTTTGATCCTCTAAACAAACCACACATGGATCCACCTAGTGTGATTGCATGTCTATTTTTTCACAAACCACACATGGATCCACTAGTGTCATTGCATGTGTGTTCTTTTCATGAACCATAGCTAGAGGCATTGCATGTCAGTTCTTCTCACAAACCACATAAGGATCCACCAGTGTCATTGCATGTCTGTTCTTTTCATGAACCACACCTAGTGTCATTGCATGTGTGTTCTTCTCATAAACCACACATGGATCCACCAGTGTCATTGCATGTGTGTTCTTTTCATGAACCACTGCTAGAGTCATTGCCTGTGTGTTCTTCTCACAAACCACACATGGATCCACCAATGTCATTGCATGTGTGTTCTTCTCATGAACGACAGCCAGTGTCATTGCATGTCCATTCCTCTAAACAAACCACAAAAGGATCCAGCGGTGTCATTGGATGTGTGTTCTTCTCATGAACCACACATGGATCCACTAGTGTCATTGCATGTCTGTTTTTTTCATGAACCACTGCTAGAGTCATTGCATGTCTGTTCTTTCCACAAACCACATATGGATCCACCAGTGTCATTGCATGTCTATTCTTTTCATGAACCACAGCTAGAGTCATTGCATGTATGTTCCTTCCACAAACCACATATGGATCCACCGGCGTCATTGCATGTGTGTTCTTTTCATGAACCACAGCTAGAGTCATTGCACGTGTGTTCTTCTCACAAACCACATAAGGATACACTAGTGTCAATGCATGTGTGTTCTTTTCATGAACCACACCCAGTGTCATTGCATGTATGTTCTTTCCACAAACCACAAATGGACCCACTAGTGTCATTGGATGTGTGTTCTTTTCATGAAGCACACCCAGTGTGATTGCATGTATGTTCTTTTCACAAACCACACATGGATCCACCAGTGTCATTGAATGTGTGTTCTTATCTTGAACCACAGCTAGAGTCATTGCATGTCTGTTCTTCTAAGCAAACCACATAAGGATCCACCAGTGTCATTGCATGTCTGTTCTTTTCATGAACCACACCTAGTGTCATTGCATGTGTGTTCTTCTCATGAACCACACATGGATCCACCAGTGTCATTGCATGTGTGTTCTTTTCATGAACAGCAACTAGAGTCATTGCATGTGTGTTCTTCTAAACAAACCACATAAGGATCCACCAGTGTCATTGCATGTGTGTTCTTCTCATGAACCACACCCAGTGTCATTGCATGTATGTTCCTCTAAAGAAACCACATAAGGATCCACCAGTGTCATTGGATGTGTGTTCTTCTCATGAACCACACATGGATCCACCAGTGTCATTGCATGTCTGTTCTTTTCATGAACCACACCTAGAGTCATTGCATGTCTGTTCTTTCCACAAAGCACACATGGATCCACCTAGTGCGATTGCATGTCTGTTCTTTTCACAAACCACACATGGATCCACCAATGTCATTGCATGTCTGTTCTTTTCATGAACCACAGCTAGAGTCATTGCATGTGTGTTCTTCTAAACAAACCACATAAGGATCCACTAGTGTCATTGCATGTCTATTCTTTTCATGAACCACACCAGTGTCATTGCATGTTTGTTCCTCTAAACAAACCACACATGGATCCACCTAGTGTGATTGCATGTCTGTTCTTTTCACAAACCACACATGGATCCACCAGTGTTATTGCATGTGTGTTCTTTTCATGAACCATAGCTAGAGTCATTGCATGTCAGTTGTTCTCACAAACCACATAAGGATCCACCAGTGTCATTGCATGTGTGTTCTTTTCATGAACCGCACCCAGTGTCATTGCATGTGTGCTCTTCTCATAAACCACACATGGATCCACCAGTGCCATTGCATGTGTGTTCTTTTCATGAACCACAGCTAGAGTCATTGCATGTGTGTTCTTCTAAACAAACTACATAAGGATCCACCAGTGTCATTGCATGTGTGTTATTTTCATGAACCACTCCCAGTGTCATTGCATGTCTGTTATTTTCACAAACCACACATGGATCCACTAGTGTCATTGCTTGTGTGTTCTTTTCATGAACCACACATGGATCCACCCAGTGTGATTGCATGGCTGTTATTTTCACAAACCACATATGGATCCACCAGTGTCATTGCATGTTTGTTCTTTTCATGAACCACACCCAGTGTCATTGCATGTCTATTCCTCTCATAAACCACATATGGATCCTAACCTGAGGAGAGCCCCAACCTTCTCTTAGCCCCCCAATGGGTGGCCGTTAGACCGAGTCTTCTAGAAGGCACGCCCTAACACAGTTGTGCTGCTTGACGATTGTTACATACCGTTCGATCAGTGCGCTTGGACGATTGGGATGGTCTTCGTGAGAGCGATCCACGAGTAGGCTATTATGCGGCATGATTGGCCATGCTTGCTTTGGACAAACTGGCAACACCGGGTGCTCCCCTGTTGCGAGTGCCACGACTCACGAGTTGAGTGGGCCATGTCCCAGTGTCACGTCCCCATTACTTCTCTTGCTTCCCCTCGAAGAAAATTTCCCCACTTCACTCCCATCCTACCGTAGCCGCAAGCCGACAGCGCCTCCATCCCAATCCCCTGTCTGAACAGCCACCCCCTTCCCTCTCGCCATGGGTTCAAGGGGAGATGGCGAGGAAACGCGTCATGACGATAGGGACGGTGATTTTGATGTGAGTTGTCTCGTCTCTATCTCTATCATCTATGGCCAGTTATCTATTTTTTGAGCTAGATCTACTCTGTTTACTCATGCGTGTATGATGCGTTAGGCCAACCAGACAATGTATGACTCCGACTATCACGGTTTAGTGGATGAAGACAGTCCTCTGCTATGTAAACATGGACATGTGCCCGCTAAATTTGTAGTGTTCGAAGGACGAAATGCAGGCAGGCGGGAGGTTTCTACGGTGTCAAGGACATCGTGTAATGATGCAAGGCGAAAGTTGTGGTGTTGTCAAATGGGTAGATCCATAGTGTCCCAAATCGATGCAGAAAACGCTGGACAAACTATGGGATATGACTGTTGAGTTGAAAGAATCCGTAGTCAGCTCACTTCTTGACAGTGTTGAGATGAAGCTATGGGACCCAGTTGACATGACCAAGCTTAGCCGAGATCTCAGGAGGGTGCAAGACAAGGTTAGCAAAGTCGAGAAGGAGAGGGACGTGGCGTTGGCCCTGAAGGCTAAAGCAGAGCAAGAACTGACTCAAGCAAGGAATGATCTTCACCAGGCCAAAGTCCTGTAGTGCACAACTACGAGTATTGACAAGTGCATGAGGAAAAATACAGAGAAACAATTGAAACTATGCAAGGAAGATGCTAAAAGGAAGGAGCAGACGAATCGATCCTTGCTCTCGCAGGAAGATGCGCATCGGGCTAAGATTAGGAAGATCAAGGAGATGTGTGATAACTAGTTCTATTTAGCTTGAGCTCTGTGCCTTTTAAGTTGTAATAGTAGTACTTGTTGACCTAGCGGTCTGAACTAGTGGTCCCGGAGTCCTGGGAGGAAAAAATTGCTCTCCCGTTAGTCTGTCTCAACCCTGCATCATTTCCTTTTGTTTGATCATGGTGGTATTATGGCATTGGTGGTTTGTTTAAATGTAATCTACGTGGATTGTGCCGCATGCAAATGGCACAGACATAATTTATAAAGTGGAAGCACGTACACCCGGTTAATGGAGATCCGGGAGCTTCGCTAGACACAGGGGATGCAGGAGCAGGGAGGCGGTGAGATAGACGGGGTCAAGCGTCTGGGCATTATTGGTTGCCATTGTTGTTTATGTTGCCATGTCATTGTGTAGCATCTAAAATAAGTTGCTACTTCTTGGAGTGTGGCAGCTTAAATAATTTATTTCTGTGCCACTTACATTCCGTCGTATTTGGAGACCTCCTGCCCCTCAGCAATCGTGGAACCGGTGCTGCGTGTTTTCAGATAGCAGTGGCACAATCACAATTTCAGATTCAAACAACTGACTCGGGCGTTTCCAAACCCTAAGTCACGGTACATTTTACTCAGAGAACGTGGGTAGATTGTTTCGCCCAACAAAGTTCCACACACAGAGCTCCAGAATTTAACCGAATTACATATATAGGTTCAAGTTCAACACATTACTATGCATCTTCATTGCCAGCAGCCTTCTTCCGCAGCCTGGGTGCTAAGCCTTCATGTCCACTGGCTTCTTCATTTCCTGCCTTCTTCCTCTTCCTCGGTGCCAATTTTCTTAGCTTCACGCACTCTGCATCGCCGGGACAATGGGCACCATAATCGTGTCTAGCATCATCTTTCCACTCGTTTTTAATTTTTCGAGCAGCAAAATGACTGACCCGACAATCATGTTTCTAACCTTGCGGCGCTTCTTGTCAAAGAAACAGGACTGTTGCATAACTGCCCAATATCTACAGAGTAAATGAAACAAAAATTACAATTCAGCACAAACATGCGAACCCCAAGAGACTTTTGCTTACCAGGAGCTAATTGGGTTCGAGCGACCACCCTATCCAAGAATAGAAGGGCGACTCCCAGTTGCAGCAGCTTCCACATCCAGTACATCACAATTCAGCTCAAACATGCAATCCGAAGCATATCTTTTCATCAACCCAATTAGCTGACTGTCACACGTTAGAGGAACCATGATGCCATGTTCATCCATGAAGCTAAACTTTGCAGTCTGCTTCAGCCATAATTCATCATGATTACGCAGAGTAGCAACCATACCAGATATAGTGCAGATCTGCGCAGGCGCTTCTTCCATCGTGATACAATGGTGTCCATACCACTTTCCCTTAGAGTCGTACCTGAAGAGGACTACCGTAACCAGGTAAGGGTGATCCGTGGAGATCCCACTTGACAGAAAACTGTGGACAAAATATGTTTGTCAGCGTTGGGCTAACAAACAATTTTAGGTTCAGTAGCCAGCTAGTAGTTATAATTAGTGCGAATAGCAAAGATAAGGGTAGCTCACCCGCTTGTAGCCAGAACTTCTTCTTCCTTGGTAGTAGGATCTGCCATCCTCCGAGCTGCTCGGCTCGTCGGCGGCAGAGGCGGGCTAGAGCCTCGCAACAGCGGCTACGGGATGCGCCATTGGAGCTCGGGATCAGCGACTGGGCACAGCAACTTGGCACCGGAAGTCAAATGTCCGAAGTGATCGTCCTGCCTGGAGGGTGGATTCCTATGCCGCCGGTGCTAGGGGAAAGGTGGGAATGGATTTGTGAAATTGCTCAACGTATCCAATCCACTTAGTTACTCGATTTTCCTAAGAGGTTGCCGCGTTGGTGCTCGCATCACGGACAGATGACCAACATGAGGATCCCTCTACTTCACGGGGCAGTTTAACGGAATGTTTGAATTTGGCAGGGGTGAGATGAGTTTTCCTCGAAATGGCCCCTCTCAGTAGTTGGCGGCCCAACATTTCGAAACACGGCAATTTCAGGCAACTTAGGTACCGCGGTGCGCTGGCCTGCGAACTTTGGTACCGCAGACGAACATGCCCCTCCATGTGTGGCCTAACTTCGTAACCTAGGCTCCCCTATATAAGGAGCACCAAGGCCTCCATAGAAGGGGATCGATCATTTACTCTGTCTAAGGTAGAACTCTAGAGCTCTGTAGTGGGGGGAGGGTAATAGAACTAGTCTCCTTCTCACGAACATCTCAAGGAGCCCTTGTAATCCACCATTGATAGAGTGAGAATACAAACACTTGTGTGTGGAATCACCACACTATCCCTCTCTGGATTCCTCTAGTGTACATTGGCCCCATCTTTAGCCTATCCATGTCCCGGATCTTATATACTTCGAATATCCACACACCTAGAGTCGGGTTAAGTTCCACTTGGCCCGGATCTTGTAGACTTCGATTATCCACACACCTAGAGCCGGGTTAAGTTCCACTTGGCCTGGATCTTATAGACTTCGAATATCCCTGCTTATTTCTGAACTAACATTTCTTTCCATTCTAGATCACCACCAACCACCGAACCACAGAGTTCCAGCGCCTGCTAGACACTTTTAAGGACCTTCATGCCAAGAACGGCAAACTGCTTGGTGAACCGAAGAAGTGTAAGTCACTTCACTTCGAATTTCTCAGTCTTGCTTCTTTGTGTTAACTGTTGTCCGTATTAACTTGTCATACGGATCTTTCAGCCAAGGTTGAGGATGAGAACATCATGCGCAAGAATCTGGCCGAGGCTATAGGTAACTTGTCTTGGACATTTAACCTTTGGGTGCTTTTACCTTGAGTCGGTAGATATTTATACCTCGGTTCTGCCGGGTCAACCCATTATTGCAGTTACACTTCAAGATAGCATGCCTCTTCCTGACATGATGCTTCACTTTCTTGAACAAGCAGGGAAGAACCAGGCCAAATTGAAGAAAAAAGATGATGAAATCTCTTAGCTTCGCCTCAAAGATAATGAGATTACGTGGCTGAACGCTGAAATCCAGAAGCTCAAGGATCTCCAGAAATCAGAGTTGGACAAGGCTGACCAGGAATTCTCCAAGGAGAAGGAGCATTTAAAAACTCAGCTTGAAAAAGACAATGATCTGCTGAAGGAAGCCGACATCAAACTTAAGTCGGTGACCACTGAGTATGATAATCTCCAAGCGAGGAACACCGATGGACATAAGGAGCTTAGCCGGATCCTGTGCCATATTGGACATGAGTTTTCTTCCTCCGTCCGACATTCATTTCTCCGGGTCATGTTTCCTTATTTATTGATACTGCTTGCTTTGTTCATTGGCAAGTTCCCAAAGAGCGAACCTCTTGCATCTGCTGCTGTATCCAAATTTCGCCTTTAGCGAGGTGTTCCAGCTGGTTCTCCCTCTGAGCCCATTCCTTATGACACGGAGGACATGCTGGTAAGCCTCGCCACGCATGTTGAAGTGATGAAAAACTATGGCGCGGACATTATGCAACAGCAATTCAGATGTTCAACGCTCTCTGGCCCACTGATCCCACTCCCAAAGGCAGCACCGCTTTTATAGCAAAATTGATGGAGTGTGAGACTCAGCTGGACTTGTGGCGAGAATCTGCGGCATGTGCCAGAGCTGATACGGCGCTGAACTTTGTTCTTTCCTGGTATGAGACGCTGGACCTTGAGCTGCTGGAACACCTGCGCACCATATCAAAGTGGTCCAATGATCTGGAGTGTATTGCCAAACGCAAGGCCTGCGCCAACAATCTCATCCAATACGCCTTCTACCATAGCTGGAATGAGGGTCCAAGCTTCCTCGATGCAGTTGATGACGCCTATGTCTCGGATGGTGTTGAGGGCGAAGAAGATGATGAGGAAGCCTCCGAGCTTGGCGATGATACTGAAGACCCGGAGGATGAGGAGGCTAATCCCAAAGATGAGGCAGGGACCAGTGCCCCGCCTACTGACGCTGAAGTACCTCCTCCCTCAACCAATGATCCAGCTTCTTCGAGCGACAATCCGGCTCCTACTACTACTCCATGAGGAAAAAACACTTCGATAATCATTAGATCCCCGGTATGCCGGGTGTAAATGTATTTAAGCACTATGGTTTATTTTGCTACAACTACTTGTGTTTTGCCACTAAGTCATTGATGCCGGATTAACTTGGGCGGATTCCCCGAGTTTACTTTTCTTGTTCTTCCAATTTTATGACTCGGCTCGTGTCTTCCTTGATTCGGTTTTTGATTTATGAGTCCGAGTTCCAAAAAATTGACTCAACAATACTTGAAACTTTGAGATTAGCTCAAAATAATCCGACATAACATAAATAAAGTAAGTACATGGTTAATCTGAATAACAAATGTCGGCTCGATTACGCTCCTTTCCTTAGTTGTTTTTCATGTGCTTTGCAATTCCAAACTTGTTCTCTTGCTTGCCATGAAGCCAATTCTTGTTGGACAGCAGCAAAGTCGAAGAGTTGGGTTTTTGGTGCTTACACACTACTAATACGGCTAAGGTGTAAGTAATTTAAGCCATCCGACATATAAAGAAGGTAAATACAAAAAAGACAATTATTAAGGCAGTCCTCGAGTTTCTGCTAGGGGTGCTGAAGTTTCATTGATATGCTCATTGCCGACATACATACCGACATATGAGTGACTCGGATACATTCACCTCTTTGATAGGTGTAAAATGGACGAAGTAGACCTACATTCCATGGATGCTTAGATTCTTCACCGGACCTCTTTGCCTTGTTCTTCTCCTGTGGCTGTGCATTGATAAGATAGTAGGAGTCATTGTGCAAAGCTTTGCTCACAATGAAAGGTCCTTCCCATGGAGGGGATAACTTATGCATGCCAGCAGTGTGTTGCACTAGTGAAGTATGAGATCACCTTCCTGGAAGACTCGGGGGTTTACTTTCCGGCTATGATAGCGTCAGAGATTTTGCTAATATATGGCGGATCTAGACAAGGCCAGTTCTCTCGCTTCTTCGAGCAGATCAACATCATTTTGCCGGGCTTCATGCACTTCGGCTTCTGTGTATTGGGTAACCCTTGGAAAATCATGCTCTATGTCAGCTGGTAATATAGCTTCTGCCCCATATACCAGAAAAATTGGCGTATAGCCTGTTGATCGATTTAGAGTTGTTCTTAAACTCCACAGTACCGCTGGTAGTTCTTCTATCCAGCACCCCGCTGATCTTTGCAGCGGCTCTATGAGCCAGGGTTTTATCCCAGACAAAACTAGTCCGTTGGATCTTTCTACTTGCCTGTTCGATGCGGGGTGGGCCACTTAGGCAATATCTAGCCGGATCTTCTTTTCTCGGTAGAGCCTCGCAAATGCCCCTTTAGTAAAGTTTGTGCCATTATCAGTTATGATATTGTGGGGATAGCCGTATTCAAGATTATGTCTTTGAGGAATGTCACAGTTGTTGCTCCATCACATTTCGTGATTGGCTTTACATCGATCCATTTAGTAAATTTTTCCACCATAACCAAGATATGGGTCATGCCTCCCTTTGCCAGCTTGAATGGTCCTACCATATGCAGGCACCATACAACAAATAGCCAGCTGATAGGTATGGTTTTGAGTTCCAACATTGGCATATGGGTTTTGGTGGCGTACCTCTGACAACCATTGCATTTTTTCACAAGATCCTCGGCTTGATCCAAGGCACTTGGCCAGTAGATTCCATGTCGGAAAGCTTTTTCCACTAATACTCTCGAAGATGCATGATGACCACATTCTCCATGATGGATATCTCGGAGTATGTCAAGCCCTTCTTCTAGGTCTACGCATCGTTGCGGAATACTTGTGACACTTCTCTTGTATAACTCGGCATTAATAATGGTGTATACCTTTGCTCTTCTCTGAATTGGCCTTGAGTGTGTCTCATCATCTGGCATGGTTCCCTCTTTCGGAAATCAAATATTGGCTTTTCCCATGCAGGTATAGGCCGAACAAGGAAAATCTCTTCATCAATTTCCATTGCAACCACCGATATAACCCCATCCGGATCTAGCTAAATAGTCCCTGGGTCTTGCGAGGCAGTCCCTGGGTTTGCCGGAGCAGTCCCCGGGTTAACTAAGGTGTTTCCCCAATCTATTTCCATTGGGGTAGCCTCTGATCCGGAGAGTGTCGGGACATAAATTGAGTCATATTCTGGTAATGGTATGATGGATGGCTTTCTCAAGTGCTCCAATGTGACGTTTGGCAGGATTGGCTGCCGAGATGACCCCAACTTGGAAAATACATTGGCTGCGTCATTTTCAATTCGGGGTACGTGATGGAATTAACATCCCTCAAACAACCCACTTATGTTTTGAACATGAAATTTGTAAAGAGCCATGTTCGCATCTAGAGCATCTCAATTGCTAGACACTTGCTACACCACCAAATCTGAGTCTACAAAGCATTGTATCCGACGTATCCCCACTTCCTTCACTACTTTTAGCCCATGTACAAGCGCTTCATACTTAGCAACATTGTTTTACGCACTGAAATGGATCTGGAGGACATATTTCAACTGATCTTTCTTGGGCGAGGTATACTACCCCGGCCCCAGTCCTTCTTTCATCTTTGATCCATCGAAGTGCATTCACCAGTAATTGGAGTCCTCCAATGGTGGTTCGTATTGCATCTTGTCCTAGTCCACAAAGAAATCTGCCACAACTTGTGACTTGAGTGCATCTCTTCTATCGAACTATGGTGCATACGGGGCTAATTCGATTGCCCATTTTGCAATTCGGCCACTGGCGTCCTTGTTGCTCATAATCTCGGATATGGGCGCCTCACATACCACCTTGATGGGTTGCTCCTCAAAGTAATGTTTGAGTTTATTGGCTGCCATATACACGCCATATGACATCTTTTGGTAGTGAGGGTAATTTCGCTTTGAAGCCGATAATACCTCGCTCAGGTAATATACCGGCCTTTGCATCGAATTTCCTTCCTCATTAAGTTCCACCACTACCATTGCTCTTACGACTCGGTTGGTCGTGGCTATATAGAGCAACATCGACTCTTTAGGTAGTGGGGCGGCTAACACTGGTGTAGAGTACAACATCTTTTTTAACTCGTGGAATGCACTATCCGCTTGTGGTGTCCATGTAAATTTGTCTGCCTTTTTCATTAACTGGTAGAGGGGCAATGCCTTCTCTCCCAGCCGACTTACAAACCGACTTAACCATGCCAGGCAACCAGTGAACTTCTGCACATCATTAAGACACTTCAGCAGCTCCATTCTTTCTATAGCCCGAATTTTCATCAGGTTAGCTTCGATACCTCGGCTGGACACGAGAAAACTGAGTAACTTCCCAACCGGCACACCAAAGGTACATTTCTCTGGATTAAGCTTCATCCATAACCGCCTTAGGTTCATGAACGTCTGACAGATATCCTCAAGGAGCATATTGCTTTCCTTAGATTTTATTATGACATCGTCCACATAGACTTGCACATTTCGACCTATTTGGTCATGTAAACACTTTTGCATGCATCATTGATACATTGCTCCTGCATTACGTAATCCAAACGGCATAGTGCGATAGCAATAAGCCCCGTAAGGGGTGATAAATGCAGTCTTTATTTGATCGTCCGAATTCAGAGGTATCTGGTGGAAACCAGAATATTCATCTATGAATGACAATAGTTCACATCTGGCAGTTGAGTCTATAACATGGTCTATCCTAGGCAGTGGGAATGGATCTTTTGGACACGCCTTATTCAGGTTCGTGTAATCAATGCACATACGGCACACCACAACCACATTTGGATCTTCCTTCTTCTTTTCCACCAGCATCGGATTAGAGAGCCAATCCGGGTAAAGCACTTCCATGATAAATCCGGCTGCAAGGAGCCTAGCTATCTCATCTCCAATGACTTTTCTCCTATCTTCAGCGAAGCGGTGGAGAGGTTGCTTCACCATCTTAGCTCCGGGTCTCACATTCAAAGAGTGCTCGTCCAACTCCCTCGGTACACCTTGCAGATCCTGTGTGGACCAAGCAAAGATATCCCGATTCTCACGAAGGAAGTTGACGAGCTCGCTTTCCTATTTGTCGCCTAACCTGACACCAATGGTTATGGTGTGCTCTGGGAACTGATCATCAGTGGGCACCTTCTTAGTATCCTTTATCGCTTGAAACGACACACTTCCATACGGGTTGGTCAGAGCCGGCATATGCTGTTGCGCGGACTAAGCCAATGCCACCACCTCCTGAATTCTCCTCTTCTCTTGAGAAATCACGAGTGACTCGGTAGGTTATATCCAGCGGAAATGCACCCAATCGAACACCTGAAGTCCCCTGATACAGTAATCACTCCTCTTGGTCCGGGCAATTTCATCTTTAGGTAGCTGATGTGAGTACTTGCCATGAACTTGTTCAGAGAAGGCCTGTCGAGTAATGCGTGATAAGCGCTTTCCAAGTTCACCACTTCAAACTCTAAGTTCTTAGTCCGGCAGTTATCCTTTGTGCTGAATAACACATCAACCCGGACCTTACCAATGGGCTCACAATAGATACTTGGCACAATGCCATGGAAAGTGGTTCTTGTTGCTTGGAGCATGTTCTCCAAGATTCCTAACTTGTGCATGGTATCCTTTTACATGATGTTAATGCTACTGCCATTGTCTATCAGCACCTTGGAAAACCTCACGTTGATATTCGGACCGACGAACGTCGGATCCAGCACCAGCACATACGATCCCAGGCTCAGCATGAGCCTGGGATGATACTTTATACTCCAAGTAATCTCCTAATCCGACCAAGGCATGTACCACATCACAGCCGGCATCACTTCATTCACCTCCATATGCCGGCACTGCAAACGCTTTCTGTTAGTCTCTTCTGTGGTGAACACACAGTAGCTTTCGTGATGCTCCCTATACTCGATCCTTCCTTCATTACCATGATACCATTGGTCTTGTTGCTGCTAGTTATTCACTTGATGCACTGCATCCCTTCTTTCTTGGTTTTCATACCTCGGTGGAGGTGGAGGTAACATTAGTTGCTGTCCATTCCCCACTGTGAGCAATTGCTACCGAGGTGCTTCACTCCGAGGTGCATCGTGCCGAGGTGCTTCATGATACGTCCATTTTGCATCACTATTCTATGTCATAATTCACTGTTATTCATTGATATATTTCATATTGAGAGGTGATACTTATGTTATTTCATCTGTTTTTGCATGGTTGATGACTTTTGCAGCATGGACCGCTGCAGTCAGGATTCTGATGGAAAAGGTGCTGTTTGGAGGCAAAATTCACGAAGATCATAAAATCTAGGAAAATATACGGAAAATCCTATTTTTCCAGAAGACGAAGGAAGCCAGAAGGGGGGCTAGAGATGGGCCACAGGGGGCCCACACCATCCCCTGGTGCGGGCCATCCTAGGCTGCGCCACTAGGTGGTGTGGCCGCCCTGGTCCACCCCTGGCACTCCCCTCTAGCGTATATTATCCTCCGGAAACCCTAAGACTCGGGGAGGGACCACAGAAATATTCGGCCGCCTCTGTGGGGCGGAAAACACCGAGAGAGAAAGATCTCTCCGGCAGACAGATTTCTGCCGGGGGAATTCCTTCCCGGAGAGGGGAGATCGTCGCCATCAACACCACCATCAAGATGGAATTCATCAGGATCATCATCATCATCACCATCAGCACCATCATCACCATCTCCATATTGATATAACAATTGGGTTGAATCTTGCATAGTTCATAGGGGAAACTTTCCCGGTGTTGATTACTCTTTGTAGTTGATGCTATTGAGTGAACCATTGAATTATTGTTTATGTTCAGATTGTTATACATCATTATTCCATCTCTGGTCATGATCCATATGATGTCTTGTGAGTAGTTCGTTTTGTTCTTGAGGACATGGGAGAAGTCGTGTTGTTAGTAGTGGAGTTGTGTTGAGAGATATTCAATAGTTTGATATTTAAGTTGTGGTGTATTTCTTCTAGTGGTGTCATGTGAATGTCGACTATATGACACTTCACCTATATGGGCCTAGGGGAATGCATTGTGTATTTGGCTACTAATCGTAGGGGTTGCCGGAGTGACAGAAACTTGAACCCCCGTTAGGAAACCATTGCACAAGGGACGTAAGGGTCTTAGAGTTTAAAGATGTGGTTAGGTTTCTACCTTAATTACTTTCTTGTACTTACGAATGTTTGCAAGGGGTATAATCACTAGTATGTGTTAGTCCTAGGAAGGTCGGTTCATTAGCACAGGTTCGCCCACATAACACTTAGCAAGCTAAAGAAGATTAATCAACTATATGAAGCGAAAGCACTTGACAGTCTTCCCATGTGTCCTCGAGAACGTTTGGTCATCTTAAGTAATACAACCGGCTTGTCCTTTGCTGCATAAAGGATTGGGCCACTTGCTGCATTTATTCCTACTGTCTGTTATTTACTCGTACTTTGTTTACTTGCTTTATCAAAAACCCCTAAAAATCCGTTTGCTAAGTATTTGCATAGAATTCCTGATCCATACCACTAGCCAGCACCTTCTGCTCCTCGTTGGGTTCGACACCCTTACTTATCGAAAATACTGCGATACACCCCCTATACTTGTGGGTCATCACTTCATTCCAAGGTGCCTGAGCATTCCTCGAGCTACCCTGCTCTAGCTTCCTCATCCACTCACATTGCCGGGTCGTATGGTTCGCCAGACTATTTGGACTTAGCATATGGAATTTGCAATGCTGGTCCAACATAGACTCGAACGTGTACCTTGGATGATCTTTTCTTTCCTTCCACTACTTCTTTTGTTCCAGAGTCCAAGGCTTTTGGCCCTTGCCCTTTTGCTGCTAGTGTTGTCCTCTAGTTTTCTAGCGCTGGCTTCCTCCCCTAGAGAGGCCAGAGAATGTACTGCAGTAGGCAATAGATAGCTTAGCAATGCCCATAGCGCTAGTGGTAGATCCGGCTCACGCGCAGGCTAAGTTAGAGGAAACTAGGCAAAAAATGCTAGCTGGTGCGAAAAAGTAGCTAAGTTGCAGTAGTCATCGAACATCACTCTACGGGAGTATGCAAAGGCAAAACGAATAGATGGTGTAAAAATTCGAGGTAGGAACATGATCACAGAGATTGACAAGGAGTATGTGCCTAGGCCGGGTCAGACAGCTACTATAGTAACTACAAGGCTGGAGAGGTATAGTACCCCGGTTAAGAACCTCAGGGCTGCCAATGCAGTTGCGTCCGAGTTAGAAGGCTTCACCGGAGAGGCCCGGGAGAGGCAACAGGAGAGAATTAACCACTTGTTGAGGGTAGCATGCCAGCAGAACGAGGAAATAAACAAGGCAAACCCGGCGCAACCCAGAGCATCACACGTAGTTTATTCGGCAAGGAATAACCCGACGAAGTCAGCTGGAGCTGCATCATCACCTCATGATGACCCCAGAAGAGAGGAGGTGGTAACCTCGGGGAGAAATGACAAGCAGATGGTTCCATATGACCCGGTAAGGGCAGGAAAAGGAAAAGCAGTGCGAGTTGATGAGGATCTCCATAGTGCCAGCCGGGGTGAAGCTAGCTGATGTAACCACGACCAAGGCAATGCCGATCAGAGGAACATTGTCAACGGCATTGCCAGACAGTGTAATCCGGCGGGAACAGGACAAAATGCACCTCGCCAACAGCAGCATCAGTACGCACCTCGGCAGGAGAGAAGTGCAGGCCTGGCAATGTGATGTCTACGCACTTCTATTCTTGTAGACAGTTGTTGGGCCTCCAAGTGCAGAGGTTTGTAGAACAGCAACAAGTTTTCCCTTAAGTGGATCACCCAAGGTTTATCAAACTCAGGGAGGAAGTGGTCAAAGGTATCCCCTCTCAAGCAACCCTGCAATCAAGATACAAGAAGTCTCTTGTGTCCCTACACACCCAATACACTTGTCAGGTGTATAGGTGCACTAGTTCGGCGAAGAGATAGTGAAGTACAAGTGGTATAGATAATTATAAGTGGTAATGGTGATAGAAAATACTTTGATGGCGTGGAAAAAACTAAAGGCAAAACTGAAATAAAGATGGAAGCAAGCAAACATGTAACAGATCTAATTGCAAACAGTGTTTCAATGCTTAGAAACAAGGCCTAGGGATCATACTTTCGCTAGTGAGCACTCTCATATAAATATCTTCTCTTCATGATACTACTCTGAATACTCTCCGGTTAGACACTCTAATCCATGGTAGGGCTATAACAACACACCTCAAAGTAAGCCTTTCCCATCTAGATAACCCCACACTGTCACCTTGAGCACTAGATGGTTCTAACAAACACCACAATTTCATAGAAACATCCAACTCCAAATATAACTCATAACAAGTATTTGAAATCTCTAGCCTAAGTGCCACCATGGTGTGCACACTGTCAACTTCACACACATGGGGAGAGCAGAGATCTATTAAAGCACTTGAGTAGCAAGGTAGATCTATAGATTACAAGCTCATGATCTCAATAAGATCATGCATAGAGAGAGAGATGAACACATAGCTACCGGTAGAACCCTTAGCCTCGAGAGAGAACTACTCCCTCCTCATCATGGGAATCAGCAATGGGGATGGAGATGGTGGTGGAGATCGATGGAGATGGCTTCGAGGGCACTTCCCCGTCCCGACAGGGTGCCAGAACAGAGACTTTCTGTCCCCCGAATCTCCCCTTCAGTGGCGGCGGCACTACGGAACTTTTCGTGGCTGGAGCCTTGATTATCTAGGGTTTCTGTATCGGGAGGAAAATATAGGCGAAGAGGCAAGGTCGGTGGGCAGCCAGGGGGCCCACACCATGCCCTGGCGCGGCCTGGGGGGACCCGCGCCTAGGGGTGGTTTGGCCACACTGTGGCCCCCCTTCGTCTCTCCTTCTGGCTCCGTGAATCTTCCGAGAAAATAACGAGAATATTTATTTTCTGACTTTCTGGAACCAAAAACAGCAGAAAACAGGTAACTGGCACTATGGCTCTTGTTAATAGGTTAGTCCAAGAAATCATATGGAAAGTACTCCAAAGTGTGGACAAAACATAAGAAAGTAGATAAAACCAAGCATGGAACATCAAAAATTATGGATATGTTAGCAACGTATCAACATCCCCAAGCTTAACTCATGCTCGTCCTCGAGTAGGTAAGTGATAAAAAGAAAGAATAATTTTGGGGGTGACATGCACCATCATAAACTTGATCAAAGTATTTGTAAAACATTGATAGCTGGGATCATAGTACTTCAACATAGCATGAAAGACAGAGTTCTAACAATAAGGCAAAGCAACTATGTTGTAACATGAAAAGGCACAAACAAAAGATTCATGAATAACAATGCTTTGCAAGACGTTTGTTTGTTTCACATAAAGAAAACATAGCATAGTGGCATTCAGCTTGTCCCTCATAGAGTAGCAAACATAAATGCATAGGACACCTTCAAAGTTCATAAGAGTGACTAGATACAAATAGTTTAAAATAAGCAATATCAAAGGTATGCATCAATCAACAAGTCTTGGGACAATGCACATAGAACTAAGAATGGCCACTATGCTCTCAAAGTAGGTGCATAAAGATAGAAGGTGGAGACTCAACATAAAAGTAATAGAAAGGCCTTCATAGACAGAAGTAGGGATTCAAGTTTCATAAAGAGCTTCCAAAAATTATGGTACTTTTTAGCTTTCAGCTCTCATTGCCTCTATCATAAGCATCTTGAAGTGATTAAGGTTAAAGTGAACAAACTATGGAGTATACTCTTGACAAAGTATAAGTTGGAAATATCATGTCCCTTGAATACGAGGTCCGCTCCTCATGCTACTCAAGTTTAGTCATCGGTAAGTTCTGTCATTGTAAGTACATGTGTATCATCAAGAACCGCCAACGGGGTACCCCTTGCCCGATGATACGGAAGAATCCCCATATCAAAATGACAAGGCAAGCAAACAACGAGCATCTCAGCAATCTTCTTATTTACCATGGGAATATGGTGCTTTTTTCTCTCTTTCCTCTTTTCTCATATCCCTTTTTTCTTTTTTCTCTTTTTTCTCAATATATGACTCTTTTTTATAAGAAGAATGCTTCATAGACAGCTCATTATGGTTACGCTACAGGTTTCCACCATGACAGCATGGATTAGACCGGCGGCCCAGGCGTTTCTCTAACACATATACATAACTCCATGGACTTACAAGCTCCCCTTTCATTTCACACCAACGACATCCATAGACAAAAGTGCATGATATCAATTAGGTACAAAGTACAAGTGCAATGTTGAAAGCGTTCCCCATGATAGCATGGTTCTGCTAATCCCCAACAAATAAGTGCAAGCATATGCAACATAGACGACACAATGGTTCAAGTTTATTAAGGGCAAGAAAAGTAAAGTGTGCCATCAAGTTCGTGAGAGGTTTAATCACTAGTTTTCTCATAACAAGTTTACTTCGGAAGGTAGATAAAAACATGAATATGCTTGGAATAGCATATGCTAATAGGTAGGTATGGTGGACTCTTTGGAACAACTTGGTTTAAGGAGTTGGATGCATGAGTGGAACTCATACTTGGTTGCGGAGGCTAGCAAAAGACTGGGAACGACAAACTAAGAGAGCAATAATGGCCATAATCATACAGAGCGACAAAACATCATTGATCAAAGCATAAAGTGATACAACAAATTGAAAACTAAAGGATCATAAAGGCTTATGGTGACTTGAGATAGTCATAACATGGTGTGAGCATGCGCCAAGTCAACCCAAATAAAGCATCAAAGGAGAATACCACAATACTATGCGTTAATATGCTAAAACAACGTATGATTCATCCAAGGCACATTAAGCAATCTCAATTGTTTATAACAAGTTATGCTACAGCAAAGAATACTAAGCATAAGCCAAAACAATATCAAGCATGGCATGACAAAGCATAGGCCACAGTAAAAAACAAACTCTCTTTACCACTTAAGCATGAACTTTCCTACTCTTTTTCAATCCAAACCAAACTATTTGAAAACCAATGCATGAAAGAGGGGGTCCAACCAATTTATTCAAGCAAACTAAGAAAACCAAGAAAACAAAAACCAAAAACAAAAAACAAAAAAGAAGATGCTCCAAGAACAACACAACTGTGCATGAAACAGTAAAAATGAAGTGTTTGGAAGAAACCTGGGATTTTTATTGATGAAGAAGGGGATGCCTTGGGAATCCCCAAGCTTTGACGCTTGTACCTCTTGAATATTTATTGGGGTGACACGGGGTGGCATCCCCAAGCTTGATCTTTAGTCCATTCTTCATCTCATTACTCATTCCTTCCATACACCTGAAATTTTTCCTTCATACAAAACTTCACACAATCTTTATTAGCAATATTAGTGCATTCAAGATAATAGGTCTTTAGATTAAGTTTCAACACCAATAAAAATTACACTAAAACACAAGCTACTGTAGCACTTCCCTCAAAAATCTCAATTCCCCAAAAGAACTCAAAGAGGAACCAACAACAAGCAAATGCAAATAATGGCAGAAATCTATCAAAACAGACCATCAGGTAAAGACAAATTTTGTAGAAGACCTTATGTTGCTCAAATCAAAAAGTATTGAACTAACGAAAGTTAGATAACAACCTGGGGCAGAAGCACAAAAATTCACGCCTCAAAAGGACGTACAGAGATTTTACACGAATTTTTACGGTGAAGCACAGAAATCTGTTTCGGGACAACAACTTTCCCAATCATTACTTCTCTCTCATTAGAGGTTACTATTGGCACAAAAAGCAAATAAAAAGGATAAGGAGCAGTTATTACCAAAGTAATAACTTCCAAGACTCATCTAAAACTTTTGGGTTATCTCCCAATAAGTACTTTTCTTTAATGCCTTTAAGTTAGGCATGATAGTTTGAGAAGATGCTCACATAAGAAATATGAATTGAAGTAAAAGGGAGCATCAAGAAGAAAATTCAAAGCACATTTAAGTCTAACCCACTTCCTATGCATAGGAATCTTGTAAAGAAACAAGTCATGAAAGCACAAAGCAACAAGCATAGGAAAGCAAAACAAGTGCAACTTCAAAATTTTCAACATAAAGAGGGGAAACTTAATGTTGTTGAGATACATAAAACCATGTTTCCCTCTCTCGTAATAACTTTCAGTAGCATCATGAATAAAATTAACAATATAACTATCGCATAAAACATTCTTATCATGAGCCACATGCATAAAACAATTATTACTCACCCTATAAGAATAATCATTCTTATTAATCATAGTGGGAGCAAATTAAAAAAAATAGCTATCATTATTATTCTCATCACCATAATCATCAAATATAGGAGGCATATTGTAATCATTAATTTTCTCCTCAATAGTAGGTGGACTGAAAATATCATATTCATCATTATAATCATCATATATTGGAGGTTTGGTATCATCATAAGCAATAAAATAGCTATCTTCTAAAGCCGGGGAACTAAAAAGATCATTGTTATAAAAACTAGCTTCCCCAAGCTTAGACTTTTCCATAGCATTAGCAATAATGGTGTCCAAAGAATTCACACTAACAACATTGCTATTAGCATGCAAATAAAGTTCCATAGGTTTTTTAATTTTATCTTCAAACACTTCATGTCCTAACTCAACATAAATACTATAAAGCTCTCTAATTTTGTTGTTGTTTTCCATTAAGCCTAACTAGTGAAAACAAGAAACAAAAATACAAAATTGCAGAATCTAAAGGAAATAACTTCGAGCACTCACACTGGAGGATGTGAGTACCTTTTACCTTACCTCCCCGGAAACAGCGCCAGAAAATAGCTTGATGTCTACGCACTTCTATTCTTGTAGACAGTTGTTGGGCCTCCAAGTGCAGAGGTTTGTAGAACAGCAACAAGTTTTCCCTTAAGTGGATCACCCAAGGTTTATCGAACTCAGGGAGGAAGTGGTAAAAGGTATCCCCTCTCAAGCAACCCTGCAATCAAGATACAAGAAGTCTCTTGTATCCCCAACACACCCAATACACTTGTCAGGTGTATAGGTGCACTAGTTCGGCGAAGAGATAGTGAAATACAAGTGGTATAAATAATTATAAGTGGTAATGGTGATATAAAATACTTTGATGGCATGGAAAAGACTAAAGACAAACTGAAATAAAGATGGAAGCAAGCAAACATGTAATAGATCTAATTGCAAACAGTGTTTCAATGCTTAGAAACAAGGCCTAGGGATCATACTTTCGCTAGTGAACACTCTCATATAAATATCTTGTCTTCATGATACTACTCTGAACTACTCTCCGGTTGGACACTCTAATCCATGGTAGGGCTATAACAACACACCTCAAAGTAAGCCTTTCCCATCTAGACAACCCCACATTGTCACCTTGAGCACTAGATGGTTCCAACAAACACCACAATTTCATAGAAACATCCAACTCCAAATATAACTCATAACAAGTATTTGAAATCCCTAGCCTAAATGCCACCATGGTGTGCACACTGTCAACTTCACACACATGGGGAGAGCACAGATCTATTAAAGCACTTGAGTAGCAATGTAGATCTATAGATTACAAGCTCATGATCTCAATAAGATCATGCATAGAGAGAGATGAACACATAGCTACCGGTAGAACCGTTAGCCTCGAGAGAGAACTACTCCCTCCTCATCATGGGAATCAGCAATGGGGATGGAGATGGTGGTGGAGATCGATGGAGATGGCTCCGGGGGCACTTCCCCGTCCCGGCAGGGTGCCGGAATAGAGACTTTCTGTCCCTCGAATCTCCCCTTCGGTGGCGGCGGCACTGCGGAACTTTTCGTGGCTGGAGCCTTGATTATCTAGGGTTTCTATATCAGGAGGAATATATAGGCGAAGAGGCAAGGTCGGTGGGCAGCCAGGGGGCCCACACCATGCCCTGGCGCGGCCTGGGAGGACCCACGCCTAGGGTTGGTTTGGCCACCCTGTGGCCCCCATTTGTCTCTCCTTCTGGCTCCGTGAATCTTCCGGGAAAATAACGACTTTGGCTTTTGTCCGGTCCAATTCCGAGAATATTCATTTTCTGACTTTCTGGAACCAAAAATAGCAGAAAACAGGCAACTGGCACTGTGGCTCTTGTTAATAGGTTAGTCCAAGAAATCATATGAAAAGTAATCCAAAGTGTGGACAAAACATAAGAAAGTAGATAAAACCAAGCATGGCACATCAAAAATTATGGATACGCTAGGAATGTATCACAATGCAGCAGCATAATGCTCGTCTGGGTCAGGATAGGTACAATGATGGTTACTCGGCAATGGCTGATGCTGGATTTCCTAGACAAGAGCACCATGTGGTTGGATTGAGATTGGGAAACAGAAATTTGCAACCGGATGATGCCAGACTAGAGTTGGACCGGATATATAGGTCAGAAATGATTGAGGTGCAAGGTCCTCCGGGTCCAGCATGCTTTGGTTCCCGGATCATGAGGGAACCGCCAGTACCAAACTTTCAGCTGGCCAAAGGAACGAAGACATATGACGGTAGCACTAAGCTGGATCACTGGCTCATCGACTATGCTACGACAGTTAACATAGCCGGAGGAAATTTGAGTGGGTAATAAGGTACATGCCGCAAATGTTGGAAGGATCAATAAGGGTTTGGTTGAACAACTTGCCGCCAGGAAGTATCAACTGTTGGATAGATTTCGAGGACATGTTCGTGAGTAATTTCTCGTGTACCTACAAGAGGCCGAATAGGCCACAGACTTTGGCGTTATGCAGGCAAAGACCGAATGAGCCAGACCGAGAGTTTTTGACACGGTGGTGTAATATGTGCAATTCCTGTGAAGGAGTAATTGAATCACAAGCAATTGTGTGGTTCGCCCAAGGCTGTAGGTATCGAAGTATGTTGTGGTAGAGGTTGCAGCGAGATATGCCAACCACCTGAGCTGAGACGATCCGGATCGCGGATTCGTATGCTTTGGGAGATCCAACCCAACCTCGGCTAATGTCAAGCGAGCCAAATAACAAGTACTACAACAGAGATGGTTCCGGATCATCCAGGAGGAATGACTTCTGAGGTAAAAGATGAAGGGGAACTGCAGCAGAAAACAAAAAATTCCTACGTTGGAACCCCAAAACTGCCTAGGATCTATCTATGTAGTAATGCGGTAACGGTCGCAGCGTATAGAATACATACCCTTGTAGACCATACGCGGTTAACGTTCTGCGGGGAACGTGGTTGAAGTAGTCGTACTCGTAGCCAACCTCAAGGTCGTGAAGCTCCTCGCAGGTCACCCCTTGCTCCTTCTTCATCTTTATCGTGCAGCAGCTCCGGCTCACGACATTTAAGTGCCCCAAGTGTTGCACCTCGTGTCTTTGTACACATCCGGTGCACGATGAGACCTCCGGCTCCCTGATCCTGCCGGGAGTGTGGAAGTTGATATCCAGCTAGGAATCCCTACAGCGCAATGGCGTACTGCGGGTGTGCCTTGTTCGCATAACCCAAACTTTGGGCCATGGTCACAAGGGATAGAGAGAGAGAAGGAGGAAGTCAACCAAAGGACTTCTCCAAATATTGGTGTGTTCAATCCCACCCATGGGCACCCCTTTATATAGGGGGAGGGGTGTGCCCTCCCCTTTGAGTTTCCCATGTGGGACTAATCAAGGGAGAGGGGGGGAGGCGCATGGGCCTCATGGGCCAGCCGGCCAGGGGTGGGCCCCACCCTGCGCACAATCCTAGGCTGGTCAGGTGGCCCCCCTTGAGGCGCCTGTGCCTTGGCCCTTCCCTCCTTCGGTTTTCCCTCATGGGCCCTTTTTCCCTAGGAAGTTTGGCCCATTAGTGGAATACCCCTTCAAATTAGATTTTAATATTATATTTAATATTAGTTACATTAATTAATATGTAAATACATATTACAAAATCCGCCTTGACCCGAAACACCTTTCGGTTCCCTTTCGATTTCCTCCGAACGACTTCGGATCTTTCCAGAATGATTCCGGTCCTTTATTCTTTCTCCGAACGACTTTAGATCTCTCTGCGGAACGATTTCGGCTTTCTCTTTCTATACTATGATTCTGTCTTACGAATGATCGCTCTCATCGTACCCTTAAGTGTATCCTCTCACAGCTCGAGAACGCTCTAGACATGATATGTATCAATGATCAACAGAGGGACCAGGGATATCCATGTGACCTCTATGCATTCCTGATGACAATGTCGTTTGAACCGCTAAATGTAGCATCATTGTCCTTTTGTTTCTCGATACAACTTGTCCGAGATCTGATCATTGGTATCCCATACCTTGTTCAATCTCGTTCACAACAAGTTTTTTGTTCTTGTTACCGTGATATTACATCCCCGTGAGCAAGTCACATGTTGCAACATTTATGGATGTAAACTCACCAAGCCGGCCATATGTATCTTTACCCATCATGTGGGTGAACAAATCCCGGTCTTGCAGTCACATGTCATCTACTGTTCCTTTGGAATACCCAACGTACATCTTTATAACCACTTTATTAACAAGTGGCGCTTGATGCAGTCTAAGCAGCCTCGAGAAACAGTGAGTAATATGAGCTCACGGTCTAAGGAAAAGGAGTCTAGGTATAGCTGTTGCAACAATGAACTATATGATTTGATCGTGTTCCAATCCTTCGAGGAATGTCCAATCACATCATTCTTGAATGATATGATCCCGTTGTCAATCGGCATAAATGCCCATGATCTTGAAACCCAGATCATCCTCATGACCAACGAACTAGTATGAATAGAGGCTACTAGGGACTTTGTTGTTTCATACCACACCTGTACCAATGTTTCTACTTGGCACAGTTATAGCACAATATGAAACTATTATAAACTAATTGAGATATTGCAATAAAAACCTATTTATTATTTGCCTCTAGGGCATATCTCCTTCAGTCTCCCACTTGCACTAGAGTATAAATAATCTAGCTCGCATTTTACTCATATAAACCATATACCATATGCGTTTACAGATCATGCATGCTCATGGGAAACGTCATGTCCATGTTCTGTTTTACCAGATCATTATGTCTTCTGCAAATCGTTAATGCCTTCCTAATTTTGACATTCACTCCATTATCTTATAATGGGTCGAAGTATTTGTTTGGCAACAAAGTGAGACTTTGTTTCTAGTGTTTATAATGATGATCATTTTCACCATTGTCATCTAAACTTCGAAACACACTTTGCTATCCTTTGTGTATATAATGTAGTCATGGCAGCAGAATGAGGCCGGATTCCAGGAGCTTACAGTGACTTTAGATCAACCTCGAGGGCTTTCTCATGGGCACTAGGCCCTGGGACACATCATTCTATGTTAAAAGCGAACTAGCCCTGCATAACATTATACATCACATCAGATGGAGCTTTTATACTTCTATATCCATGTAGATCCTAGTGCATGAAATGCATCTATGCCACTTACATTGCTTCTTGCCATTTATGTACAAACTTAATTCTGGTTCTGTGATCAACTCAAGAATCACTTAAAGACATGTTCTTCTAGTTAAGATTTTGTCTTACCAACCAGAACTTCAGGTCACATTACGTTGAGTATACAACATGGTTATATGAAAGAACCTATGACTAAGGCACATGAGATGCAACACATCTCTTTCTTTCAACCATAGTTGCAATACTAACTCAATGCTTCATATAGTAAGAACTTCTTTCTTACCTTGTTCCATTCTGAGCTTATTCAGAATCTTGCTTAGGACATTCTGAACATCTTTCAGAATCAAGTCCAGGAAGCATTCGACATTTAGTGTTTATTAAACTCACCAATCTATCTCGATAGATCTTATTGTTTAATAACTTCAACTTCATCCTTATTTATCTAACTTAAATATTATTAACACCAATCACATCATTCACATATGTCGTCCACATATCCCAGAATGATTTCACGCTCCCACTCAAATATGACATTCATGTTTGAGATCCAGGGATTTCACCTAGCTCCCACTCAAAATATGTCAGCTACATATTATGAATTAGCCAAGCTGATTTGCTCCCACTCAAGTCTAGGTCCTCTCGATAATCTTGGACATTCCAAAATTCTTTGATCAGTATCAATTTGAGAATTCCAATTACGAGACTTCAATATCCATATTCTAGTGTAAATCCAAAAGACTTAAGCATCATTACTGTTGTAGTCAATTCCTTGAATTTGTCCAAACTTGTGACAAATCGAGCTTTTTGTCATTCATTAAGTTTCATTTCCTTCTTATGACTTTGCAGTCATTCAGAAATATCAAGTAAACTTCTTTACTTTAATAAGATCAAGTAACATGTTACTTTGCAATCTTAAATGTAACTTAATATAGGATTTTATGACTCCTAGTCATTTCTTGCACTCAGGTCCATCACACTTCTTTGTAACTTGTAGGTATGTCTTGTTCAAAACATGACAAGTGAATCAACAATATAATTCCACAAACTTGTTTAGAATATATAGTTGAATCCTACCTTCTTTAGTAAAAGTATTCCCTGAAACTTTATGATCATTATCATTGGTTTCTCCTCTATTTGTAGAGTTTGGATTCACGGAACAAATTCCGCTGCGCCACTCAACAATCTGGAGGTAAGGTCAAATACCTTGTTTGATATTTTACTTTCTTCCACCTGTATCTTCATCAAGACACGTCATTTAGACAACAGCAGGTTTGCCCCTTGTGGATGATGCATTCATAGTTTCCTAAGAATGCTTTACAAAGACTTGTTTATTCGCCACGATTTCGACTTGTCGAAATCTCCAGAAACTCAAACTTGCCATAACACTTATGGTGTTGTTTTCACAAATCCTTTAGATGTTCCTTTGTATTTCAAATGAGTGTTTGCTTATTTTGATCTTTAACTCTAAATGATAACTATAACCCCTATAAGAGATGATATTATACCATATGTATGTTAATAAATAATTATTATGATGTTTAGATATTCCAACACAGTTTGAATTCATCCAATTATCATAATTTGTGAAACATCTTTCACAAGTCCCTTTTATGCTAAACTTAACTTGAATATTTCAGTCATGTCGATCAAATCGAAGAGACTTCGTATTCTCGATAATTTCAATATCCTCTTATTGTTGTGAACTCATTTGAACAATTCAAATCATTTCGAACTCATGTTTCATTAAGTAAATACGCTTATTCACTTAAGTCCACAATAAATGATTTCCACTACTTATTGAAAATACGATACATCACTATGTATAAGATTCAACATTTCTTCGCATATCACCGTTTTACCAGAATGCAGAGTTTTAGTCATTCTGCCCAAGAGGCATGGTTTTGCAAAGTCTCTAGATTAAGCATCTAGGACCCCGATCTTCATTAAGAACATGCAATAACCAAAATGACTTAAACTATAGTGTCATTTCATTATTAAACTTTGGATATATTTTAGCATTCTAATCCTTTTATAAATGTTTAAACCATTATCATTAACATAGTGATGTGAATAACTTATTTATAATCGTAATGTGACCATAAGGTATTGTTCATAAGAATAGTACAAACTGGCTTGTAACTTGTTCATATGAATAATCGTCTCGCAAAAAGCAAGACACACAAATAGGGATTACAAATCTATATTCAAGTCCACTAATCCAAATGACAAACTTTGAGGGAAGAGGTGATGTCGGCCATCAACTATTTTGCTTGCCGTCATCAAGTCATGTTACCTCAAAACCAGCAATTCTCAAGCAGATCCTCCTGTTTTCACAAAACGGACAAGTATCAAATACTTTGCAAACTACAACGAGTTTTGCAAAAACCACATTTATAACTTTGTATATCTTACATATACCCTTTTTATTCATGACCTCCTATTGCAATCAATCCCTTCTAAGAGTTCTTAACTCTCATACAAGATCGCTAAGTGTTTTTGCAAACATTCTGGAGTCATCGAATTATCTCCTAATGGTTATTGTATCAAGAAGATAAGATCACCTTTTATGAGGATATCCCTTAGGCGTGGGTATTAATCTACGAAGTTGGACCCTTTTGCTCAGTTCCAAATTAAGCAATATATTCCCATGGTCGCAAAGGACCTCAATGGGATAGGCTAAGGTCTACTAAGATATTTGCAAACGGACATCTAGACTAAGTTTATAATAAGAGATCAATTTATAATTGGTCTCCACTAAAATTGTCATCCCCTAGATGATTTTAGTGACCACATGATCCCTATCGTCTGCACCTCCTCTGATCGTCACGGCCATCAGTGCATTATCAAAGGTAGACATTCAACAATGTCAATCACATCATCCATGTGACTCATGCTCGATCTTTCGATCTCTTGTGTTCTGAGGCCATGTCTGCACATGCTAGGCTCGCCAAATCTAACTGGTGTGCATTTGTTGTGCAACATGGCTTACACCCATTATGCAAACGCAGATATGTCTAACCCCTACTCACTGCAGGGCGCCTCATAACGAAGAACTTTCTTGGTGGTGCACACACAAGGGGAACACGGAACATTGGAATTAAATAGGGATTATCTTATTTGCTACCGTTGAGTATCTAAATACTAGCACACAATAAGATGTAAAACAGGTATCCACATCATATGTATAATGCGATATGATATGGTCTTTCTTGCGCCTTGATCTCCATCGAGCGCTCCGGCATGATCTCCATCTTGCCCTTGGTTTAACGCCAAGTCCACGACGCCTCCACCAGGTCGTTCATCAGAACGATGACTATTACTATACTACTTAGTAACAGAAAAGTAAACTATTTACCTTCGCAACGACCATTGCCATATCATAATCACATGCCCCCTGCAAAATAAAGTTAGACGCCTCTACTTTATCTATTGCAAGTTTTATGTGGTTGTTAGGGATTTCACAATAGAACTGTGTCTAATCTACGAACTTTCCAACCACAACATGGATCCAACAGTTGTCTCTATTACACCCCTTTCGAGGCCCTCCGTTGTAAATGCTATATCAACTATCGAATGAGAGACAGACACCCGCTAGCCACTTATACGGTACAAGCCATATGTTGAGCGTGGAACCAGTCTCGCGTACGAATACGCGTAAGGTTGGTCCGGTCCGCTTCATTAAAAAATACCGCGATATAAACAAGTACACTTTAGAGGGTAACAAATAATGGATCAATGCCCATACAATACTTGTGTGTACTGGCCATACAACACTCCTACGCGTATATCAGCTCTGATACCACTAAAGGGGAACCGCAACAGAAAACAAAAAATTTCCTACGTTGGAACCGCAAAAGTGCCTAGGATCTATCTATGTAGTAATGCGGTAACGGCCGGAGCGTAGAGAATACATACCCTTGTAGACCATACACGGTTAATGTTCTACAGGGAACGTGGTTGAAGTAGTCGTACTCGTAGCCGACCTCAAGGTTGTGAAGCTCCTCGCAGGTCACCCCTTGCTCCTTCTTCATCTTCATCATGCAACAGCTCCGGCTCACGACATTTAAGCGCCCCAAGTGTTGCGCCTCGTGTCTTCGTACACATCCGGTGAACGATGAGACCTCCGGCTCCCCAATCCCGCCGGGAGTGCGGAAGTTGATATCCGGCTAGGAATCCCTGCAGCGCAACGGCGTACTGCAGGTGTGCCTTGTTCGCACAGCCCAAACTTGGGGCCATGGTCACAAGGGCTAGAGAGAGAGAGAAGGAGGAAGTCAACCAAAGGACTTCTCCAAATATTGGTGTGTTCAATCCCACCCATGGGCACCCCTTTATATAGGGGGAGGGGGTGTGTCCTCCCCTTTGAGTTTCCCATGTGGGACTAATCAAGGGAGAGGGGGGAGGCGCATGGGCCTCATGGGCCAGCCGGCAAGGGGTGGGCCCCACCCCACGCACAGCCCTAGGCTAGCCAGGTGGGCCCCCTTGAGGCGCCTGGGCCTTGGGCCTTTGGCCCTTGGCCCTTCCCTCCTTCGGTTTTCCCTCATGGGCCCTTTTTCCCTAGGAAGTTTGGCCCATTAGTGGAATACCCCTTCAAATTAGATTTTAATATTATATTTAATATTAATTACATTAATTAATATGTAAATACATATTACAAAATCCGTCTTGACCCGAAACACCTTTCGGTTCCCTTTCGATTTCCTCCGAACGACTTTGGATCTTTCCAGAATGATTCCGGTCCTTTATTCTTTCTTCGAACGACTTCGGATCTCTCTGCGGAACGATTCCAGCTTTGTCTTTCTCTATTGTGATTCCATCTTACGAATGATCGCTCTCATCGTACCCTTAAGTGTATCCTCTCACGGCTCAGGAACGCTCTAGACATGATCTGTATCAATGATCAACAGAGGGACCAGGGATATCCATGTGACCCCTATGCATTCCTAATGACAATGTCGTTTGAACCGCTAAATGTAGCATCCTTGTCCTTTTGTTTCTCGATACAACTTGTTCGAGATCCGATCATTGGTATCCCATACCTTGTTCAATCTCGTTCACAACAAGTTCTGTTTTCTTGTTACCGTGATATTACATCCCCGTGACCAAGTCACATGTTGCAACATTTATGGATGTAAACTCACCAAGCCGGCCGTATGTATCTTTACCCGTCATGTGGGTGAACAAATCCCAGTCTTGCAGTCACATGTCATCTACTGTTCCTTCGTAATACCCAACATACATCTTTATAACCACTATATTACCAAGTGGCGCTTGATGCAGTCTAAGCAGCCTCGGGAAACATAGAGTAATATGAGCTCACGGTCTAAGGAAAAGGAGTCTTTGTATAGATGTTGCAACAATGAACTATATGACTTGATCGTGTTGGAATCCTTTGAGGGATGTCCAATCACATCATTCTCCAATGATATGATCCCGTTGTCAATCGGCATAAATGCCCAAGATCTTGAAACCCAGATCATGCTCATGACCAATGAACTAGTATGAATAGAGGCTACTAGGGACTTTGTTGTTTCATTCCACACCTGTACCAATGTTTCTACTTGGCACAGTTATAGCACAATATGAAACTAGTATAAACTAATTGAGATATGACAATAAAATCCTATTTATTATTTGCCTCTAGGGCATATCTCCTTCAAAAGAAGGGATGACCGTTAGGATTATAGGTACAGCTCGCAGCAAGTGGCGGTTATAGATCGGGATAAGCCCAATTCTGGCGCTAGCCAGCGCTAGAAAACTAGAGGACAACATTGGCAGCAAAAGGGTGGAGGCAATAAGCCTTGGACGCCAGAGCAGAAGAAATAGTGGCACGAAAGAAAGGACCGTCTGAGATACACGTTCGAGTCTATGTTGGATTAGCCGTGCAAGTTCCATACACCGAGTCCAAATAGTCCGGTGAATCATACGACCCGACAATGTGAAAGGATGAGGAAGTTAGAGCAGAGTAGCTCGGGGAATGCTCGGGCACCTCAACACGATGCACCTCGGCATGAAGCACCTCGAAATGAAGCACCTCGGTAGAAACTACTCACTGGGGGGATGGACAGCAACTGATGTTGCCTCCACCTCCACCGAGATATGAAAATGAAGAAAGAAGGGATGCAGTGCATCAAGTAAATAACCAGCAACAACAAAACCAAGGGTATCATGGTAATGAAGGAAGGAATGAGTATAGGGAACATCACCAAAGCTACTATGTGTTCACCACAGAGGAAACTGACAGGAAGAGCTTGCAACACCGACATATGGAGGTGAATGCAGTAATGCCAGATGTGACGAGGTATATTCCTTGGTCAGATCAGGAAATCACTTGGAGTATCAAGGATCACCCCAAGCTCATATCGAGTCCTAGATCGTATGCACTGGTGTTGGATCCGATATTCATTGGGCCTAATATCAATGTGAGGTTCTCCAAGGTGCTGATTGACAATGGCAATAGCATTAACATCATGTACAAGGATACCATGCACAAGTTGGGCATATCGAAGAATATGCTCTAGGAAACAAGGACCACTTTCCACGGCATCATGCCGGGTATCTCATGTGAGCCCATTGGTAAGGTCCGGGTTGACGTGTTGTTCGGCACAAGGGATAACTGCCGGACTAAAAACTTGGAGTTTGAGGTGGTGAACTTGGAAAGCGCGTATCATGCGTTACTCGGCAGGCCTGCTCTAAACAAGTTCATGGCATGCACTCACATTAATTACCTGAAGATGAAATTGCCCGTACCAAGGGGGTGATCACCATAGCTGGGGACTTTAGGCGTTCCATTGAGTGCGCTTCCGTCGGATCTAACCTGGTCGAGTCACTTGTGATTGCTCAAGAGAAAAGGAGAATTCAGGAGGTGGCGACATTGGCTCAGTTCGCGTAGCAGCTTATGCCAGCTCTGACCAACCCGCATGGAAGTGTGTCATTTCAAGCGACAAAAGATACAAAGAAGGTGCTCGTTGATGATCAGTTCCCAGAGCGCACCATGACCATTAGTGCCGGGTTAGGCGACAAATAGGAAAGCGAGCTTGTCAACTTCCTCCGTGAGAATCAGGATATCTTTGCTTGGTCCACGTAGGATCTGCAAGGTGTGCCGAGGGAGTTGGCCAAGCACTCTTTGAATGTGAGACCCAGGGCTAAGCCGGTGAAGAAACCTATCCACCGCTCCACTGAAGATAGAATAAAAGTCATTGGAGATGAGATAGCTAGGCTCCTTGCAGCCGGATTTATCATGGAAGTGCTTTACCCGAATTGGCTCTCTAATCAGGTACTCGTGGAAAACAAGAAGGATGATCTGAATGTGGCTGTGGTGTGGAGTATGTGTATCGATTACACGAACCTGAATAAGGCATGTCCGAAAGACCCATTTACACTGCCAAGAATAGACCAGGTCATAGACTCAACTGTCGGATGTGAACTGTTGTCATTCATAGATGCATATTTTGGATTCCACCAGATACCTCTGAATCCGGATGATCAAATAAATACTGTGTTTATCACCCCGTATGGGGCTTATTGCTATCGCACTATGTCATTTGGGTTATGTAATGCAGGAGCAACATACCAATGATGCATGTAGAAATGTTTACATGACCAAATAGGTTGAAATGTGCAAGTCTATGTGGATCATGTTGTGATAAAAACTAAGGAAAGCAAAATGCTCCTTGATGATATCTGGCATACATTCGCGAACTTAAGGAGGTTCCGAATGAAGCTTAACCCAGAAAAATGTAGCTTTGGTGTGTCAGCTGGGAAGTTACTCGGTTTTCTCGTGTCCAGCCGAGGTATTGAAGCTAACCCCATGAAAATCCGAGCCATAGAAAGAATGGAACTGCCAAAATGTCTTAACGATGTGCAGAAATTCACTAGCTGCCTGGCATCATTAAGTCAGTTTGAAAGTTGGCTGGGAGAGAAGGCTTTACCCCTCTACCAGTTAATGAAAAAGGCAGACAAATTTACGTGGACACCGCAAGTAGATAGCACGTTCCAAGAATTAAAAAAGATGTTGTCTTCTACACCAATACTAGCCTCCCTACTATCTAAAGAGCCAATGTTTCTTTATATAGTCGCGACCCGAGTCATAAGTGCAGTGATAGTGGTGGAGCGTGATGAGGAAGGAAAATCAGTGCAAAGGCCAGTATATTACCTGAGATAGGTGTTATCGGCTTCAAAACAGAATTACCCTCAGTACCTAAAGATGGCATATGGTGTGTACATGGCGGCCAAGAAACCCAAACATTACTTTGAGAAACACTCCATCAAGGGGATATGTGAGGCACCCATATCCAAGATTATGAGCAACAAATATGCATGTGGCCAAATTCCAAAATGGGCAATTGAGTTAGCCCCATACGCACCACAGTTTGATAGAAGAGATGCGATCAAGTCACAAGCGGTAGAAATTTCTTTCTGGACTGGGCTGAGATGCAATATGAACCACCTTTGCCGGATTCAAACTATTGGCGAATGCACTTTGATGGATCAAAGCTGAAAGAAGGACTAGGGGTCGGGGTAGTGCTTACCTCGCCCAAGAAAGATCAGTTGAAATATGTCCTCCAAATCCATTTCAGTGTGTCAAACAATGTTGCCGAGTATGAAGCGCTCGTGCACAGGCTTAAAGTGGCAAAGGAAATGGGAATACGTCGGATACAATGCTTTGGAGACTCGGATTTGGTAGTACAGCAAGTGTCTGACAATTGGGATGCACTAGATGCAAACATGGCTCTTTACAGATTTCATGTTCAAAAGATAAGTGGGTTCTTTGAGGGATGTGAATTCCATCACGTACCTCGGAGTGAAAATGAGGCAGCCGACATACTATCTAAGTTGGTTCATCTCGGCAGCCAATCCCGCCAAATGTTGCATTGGAACACTTGAGAAAGCCATCCATCACACCATCACCGGAATCCGACTCAATCTATGTCCCGGCTCTCTCCGGATCAGAAGCTACCCCTATGGATATATACTAGGGAAGCACCTCAGCAAACCCGGGGACTGCTTCGGCAGACCCGGGGATTACCGTGCAGAACCTGGGGACTGTTCAGCCTTATCTGGCTGGGGTTATGTCGGTAGACACAATGGAAATTGATGAAGAGCTCTTCCCTGTTTGTCCTATACCTGCATGGCAGTGTTGGGGGGATACCCCCGGGTAGGGTCACACAGGGGTATAGAGGCCGAGTTAGCCGAGGTACGGCAAGGTCAATGCGTATGCTGGCCGAGTCACCTCAAGGCAGGCCGAATTACGGAGTAACCCGGACCGGAGGATGTCCACCTAACTGAGTCCCGACTGACGTATGTCGTATGCCGGCAGGCATTTTGTAACTTGTATGCAGGTACCCATGGGGCCGGATTAACCAGGCATGATCCGGGTTATATCAGGCTTGCAAGAGAAGGAAGGTATCTCGCAGGTCAAAGGGTGACCTCTATGCGCAGGAGCATGAGCGAAGCGAACAGTGGAAAGGACCACCGAGGCGTGGCCGACAAGGGTGACGCAGCCTGTGTCGGATGACGCTGGCACCGCAGAGGCTTACATAGCCTCTACATGGCTTACGGTGGCAAAAGGTGACCCGGTCGGTTTGCTATTTTGGGAGAGGCATATTCCCAGGAATATGCCTCCACGTATGCCCTAGCTAGTAGCTTGGCCTCCCCTTTATAAGGAGCGCCAGGACCTCAGTAGAAGGGGATCACGAGTTATTTTGCCCTACGCGTGAGTAGTTGGTAGTGGTGGGAGTAAGAGAGTTCCTTCTTCCTCCTCTCCCAATTATAGCTCAAGGAGCATCTGTAAACTCATCAAGCTTGGAGAATACAAAGAATCTGTGTGTGGAATCACCACACTATCCCTCCTTGGATTCCTCGAGTGCATATTGGCCCCACCTTTAGCCTATCCATGGCATCTGTCGTGACACCACCACGACAGTTGGCGTCCACCGTGGGGCTAGCGGCGTTAGCAGGAGTGATGATCCGGACGGGAAGCATCATTGGCAACGGCGAGCGTATCGTCTCTGGGCTCATTCAGCGCTTTGGAGCACTGGACTACGTCAGCGACAATGCTGGTTGCTTCGTCAAGAGACCCCCACCACGTAATGGCTTCTTCGTCAAGCTTGGCGCCCACGGGATCTACGTCGGCGTCAATGTGTCTTGCGTTCACCCGCAGCACGTCGTCGAGGGAGGCGAGCCACCCTTAGCGCGGCTCACGGTGCGCGTATCACTCGCTCTCCGGACCGCGCTGAAGTGATGATGCAGCGCCTGACGCTGGCGCGAGCAAGGATCCGACACCAGATCCAGAGGTAACACCCAAGGTGCCCAGGAAAAGTAGAGGTCCTCCGCTAGAGAGGCTAGAAAACGTGTTGCAGTAGGCGATAGATAGCTTGGAAAGCCCCATAGCACCTGTAGTAGATTCGGCTCGTGCACAGGCTGAGTTAGAAGAAACTAGGCAGAAAATACTAGAGGGTGCGAAAAAGATAGCCGCGGCTCAGCAGTCGTTGAACATGACGCTGCGCGAGTATGCAAGAGCAAATAAGTTCGATGCTGTAAAAGTAAAAGGGAGAAACCTCATCAGTGAGATGAACAAAGAGGGTGACACTAGAGTTGAGGAATCAGAGAACCCTTTGTTCATGGGGTTGCCAAAGTACAGCACCCCGGCAAAGAACCTCAGAGCAGCGGATGCAGCTGCATCCGAGTTAGAAGGTTTGACGGGTGCAGCCCGACAAAGACAGCAGGATAGGGTCAACGAGTTAGTTCGGATCGCTAACAGACAGAATGAAGAGTTGCTCAGGGCTAACCCGGCAAGAGCTGGGGCTTCCAAGGTTTTTTATTCGGCAATGGGAAACCCAGAGAAATCCGCTGGGGCTGCATCATCGCCACATGGTGGCCCTAGAAGGGAGGAAGTGGTAACCTCGGCAAGGAGAAACAAACAGATAGTCCCATATGACCCGGCAAGGACAGGGAAAGGAAAAGCAGTGCAGGGAAATGAGGATCGACGAAGTGTCAGCCAAGGTGAAGCAGGCCGAGGTAACCACGACCAAGGCAATGCTGGTCAGGGAAACGCTGTAAACGGCAATGCTGGATAGCATAACTCGGCGGGTGCAGGGAAACCACAGGAGCGGAATATACCACGGCAAGAGCGAAGTGCCGGCCAAGGTATGCAACAGAGATGCGCTCCACAAGAGCAAGATAGATACAAAGATGGTGATTCGGAAATGGTGAATGCGGGATACCCTAGGCCGGATTATCATGTGATAGGATCAAGGTTGGGGAGCAGGAACTTGCTCCCGGATGACGCCAGGCTGAAGCTAGATTGGCTCTGTAGGTCGGAGCAAATTGAGGGGAAAGGTCCTTCGGGTCCAGCGTGCTTTGGGCCCCGGATCATGAAAGAGCCTCTAGTACCTAACTTCTAGTTACCTAGAGGCACGAAAACATATGACGGTAGCACCAAGCCGGAGGATTGGTTAATCAACTATGCAATGGCAGTGAAAATTGCTACAGGCAATTTGAGATGGGCGGTGAGATACGTACCTCAGATGCTAGAGGGGCTAGCAAGGGTATGGTTAAACAATTTACCACCCGGTAGTATCAACTGCTGGATCGATTTTGAGGAAATGTTCGTCAGTAACTTCTCGAGCACGTATCAGAGACCGAATAGGCCACAAACCCTAGCAATGTGCAAGCAGAGACCAAATGAAACAGACCGGGAGTTCCTAACCCGCTGGTGCAACATGAGAAATTCATGTGAAGGTGTGATTGAGTTATAGTCCATAGCTTGGTTTGCACAAGGGTGTAGATATGCAAGCATGTTGTGGCAAAGGCTACAAAGGGATATGCCAACTACACTGGCAGAAACAATCCGGATTGCTGATTCGTATGCTTTGGGTGATCCGACTCAACCCCGGCTTATGTCAAACGAGTCAAATGAGGAGTACTACCAGCAAGATGGAGTCGGATCATCCTGGAGAAATGATTACCGGGGTAAGAGAAGACATGATAGACCGGATTACAGGTACAGTTTGCAACAAGTTGCTACCGTAAATCAAGACCAACCCGGGGCAGGGAGTAATCAGTGTCAGAAAATCGGAGGCCAACAGTGGACCCCAAGGAATGATGGCAAGAAAACTTGGACGCCCGAGCAAAAGAGGCAGTGGCAAGAAAAGAAAGACCGGCCGAGGTATACGTATGAGGCAATGCTGGATCAGCCGTGCAGATT
Organism: Avena sativa; assembly: GCA_916181665.1. Classification (NCBI taxonomy): domain Eukaryota; kingdom Viridiplantae; phylum Streptophyta; class Magnoliopsida; order Poales; family Poaceae; genus Avena; species Avena sativa. The sequence continues at coordinate 228,993,657 of OV702291.1, forward strand.
TCACACGCCAAATCCGAGTAACCCGGTGGGTCATACAACCCGACAATGTGAGTGGATGAGGAAGATAGAGCAGAGTGGCTTGGGGAATGCTCAGGCACCCCAGAACGATCAACCTCGGCAGCACTTGCTCTCTGGGGCATACACAACAGTTAATGTTACCACCACCTCCGTCGAGGTATGAGAATCATGAAAGAAGGGATGCAGTGCATCAGGTGGAAAACCAACATCAGCCATATCAAAGGTACCCGGCAATGATGGGAGAAATGAATACATAGAGCATCACCAGAGTTTGTTCACCACGGAGGAAACAGATAGAAAAAGCTTGCAACACCGACATATGGAAGTGAATGCGGTTATGCCGGCAGTGACGAGGTATATGCCTTGGTCGGATAAGGAAATTACTTGGAGTATCAAGGATCATCCCAAGCTTATGCCGAGTCCTGGTTCGTATGCGTTAGTGTTGGACCCAACGTTCATCGGGCCAAATATCAATGTGAGGTTCTCTAAGGTGCTGATTGACAATGGCAACAGCATCAATATCACGTACGTGGACACAATGAGCAAGTTGGGTATCTCGGAGAACATGCTCCAAGCCACTAGGACAACTTTCCATGGCATTGTGCCAAGTATTTCATGTGAACCAATTGGCAAAGTCCGGGTTGATGTGTTATTCGGCACAAGAGATAACTGCCGAACTAAAAATTGGAGTTTGAGGTTGTGAACTTAGAAAGCGCGTATCACACGTTACTCGGCAGGCCAGCCCTGAACAAATTCATGGCAAGTACTCACATCAGTTACCTGAAGATGAAGTTGCCTGGGCCAAATGGAGTAATTACCATAGCTGGGGATTTCCGACGTTCCATTGAGTGTGTGTCAGCCGGGTCTAACCTGGCCGAGTCACTCGTGTTCGCACAATAAAAGAGAAAGATCCAGGAAGTTGCGGCATTGGCTTAGTCCGCGTAGCAGTATATGTCAGCGCTGAGTAACCCGCATGGAAGTGTCTCATTTCAAGCAACAAAGGATACAAAGAAAGTACCAGTTGATGATCTATTCCCAGAGCGCACCATAACAATTGGTGTCGGGTTAACTGACAAATAGGAAAGCGAGCTCGTCAACTTCCTCCGTGAGAATCGGGATATCTTTGCTTGGTCCATACAGGACTTGCAAGGTGTTCCGAGGGAGTTGGCCGAGCACTCTTTAAATGTGAGACCCGGAGCAAAGCCGGTGAAGCAACCTCTCTACCGCTTCACCGAAGACAGGAGAAAGGTCATTGGAGATGAGATAGCTCGGCTCCTTGCAGCCGGGTTCATCATGGAAGTGCTTTATCCGGATTGGTTATCTAATCTGGTGCTTGTGGAGAAGAAGAAAGATGATCCGAATGTGGCAGTGGTATGGCGTATGTGCATTGATTACACGAACCTGAATAAGGCGTGCCCAAAAGATCCTTTTCCACTGCCAAGGATAGATCAGTTCATAGATTCTACTGCTGGGTGTGAATTATTGTCATTCATAGACGCATATTCTGGTTTTCACCAGATACCTCTGAACCCGAATGATCAAATAAAGACTACGTTTATTACCCCGTACGGGGCTTATTGCTATCACACCATGCCTTTCGGTTTACGTAATGCAGGGGCAACATACCAAAGATGTATGAAAAAATGTTTAGATGATCAAATTGGTGGAAATGTGCAAGTATATGTGGATGATGTGGTTATAAAAACCAAGGAAAGCAAAACGCTCCTTGATGATATCAGGCAAACATTCGTGAACCTAAGGAGGTTCTGGATGAAGCTTAACCCGGAGAAGTGTACCTTTGGTGTCCCGGCTGGAAAATTACTCGGATTTCTTGTCTCCAGCCGAGGTATCGAAGTTAACCCAGCTAAAATCCGAGCCATAGAGCGAATGGAATTGCCGAAGTGTCTTAACGATGTCCAAAAGTTCACTGGTTGCCTGGCATACTTAAGTCGGTTTGTATGTCGGTTGGGAGAAAAGGCATTGCCTCTCTATCAACTAATGAAAAAGTCGGACAAGTTCATATGGACGCCGCAGGCCAATGAAGCCTTCATTCAGTTAAAGAAAATGTTAGCCACTGCACCAGTATTAGCCTCTCCACTATCAAAAGAGCAATGTTGCTCTACGTAGCCGCAACCAACCGAGTTGTAAGTGCAATAATAGTGGTAGAGCGCGACGAAGAGGGTAAGTCGGTGCAAAGGCCAGTCTATTATCAGCATCAAAGCAGAACTATCCTCACTATTAGAAGATGGCATATGGTGTATATATGGCAGCAAAGAAGCTGAAGCACTATTTTGAAGAGCACCCCATCAAAGTGATATGTGAAGCCCCCACTGAGATAATGAGCAACAAGGATGCAAGCGGCCGGATCACAAAATGGGCAATTGAGCTAGCCCCTTATGCTCCACAATACGATAGGAGAGATGCGATCAAGTCTCAGGCTGTGGACGACTTTTTCGTGGATTGGGCCGAGATGCAATATGAGCCACCATTGCTAGATCCGAACTACTGGAGAATGCATTTTGACGGATCAAAAACGAAAATCGGATTAGGCGCATGAGTTGTGCTTACCTCTCCAAAGAAAGACCAGCTAAAGTATGTGCTGTAGATCCACTTCGCAGCATCAAACAATGTTGCAGACTATGAAGCACTGGTGCATGGACTCAAAGTTGCAAAAGAAATTGGAATACGCCGGATCCAGTGCTTTGGTGACTCGGATCTGGTAATTCAGCAAGTCTCAGGGCAATGGTATGCTTTGGATGAAAACATGGCACTGTACAGATTCCATGTGCAGAAAATATCGGGATACTTCGTGGGATGCGAGTTCCATCATGTACCCCGGCTGGAAAATGAGGCTGCCGACATACTGTCGAAACTCGGATCAACCCGACAAGCGATTCCACCGGGCGTAGGACTAGAGCACCTTAGAAAGCCATCTATCAGGCCACCCCCAGAATCCGAGTCAATCTATATCCCGGCAAATCCAGAGTCGGAAGTTGTGCCCATGAACATTGATGTGGGAAGTGGCTTAGGAGACCCGGGGACTGCTTCGGCAAACCCGAGGACTGCTTCGCAGAACCCGGGGACTGCGCAGCTTGACCCAGCAGAAGTTATGTCGGTGGATCAAATGGAAGTTGACGAGGATGTGTTTCTAGTGCGAGCTATACCAGCTTGGGCACTGCCCATATTTTAGTTCCTGAAGGATGGATCCTTTCCCGATGAAGAAGTGCTTTCAAGGCAAATTCAGAGGCGCGCAAAGGCATACACGATTATCAATGCCGAGCTATACAAGAGAAGTGTCACAAATGTCCTGCAATGGTGTGTTGACCCGGAAGAAGGGCTTGACATCCTCCGAGATATACATCAAGGAGAATGTGGGCATCACGCCTCGTCTAGGGCCTTAGTGGCAAAAGCTTTTCGGCATGGATTCTACTGGCCAAGTGCCTTAGAACAAGCAGAAGATCTAGTAAGAAAATGCAATGGTTGTCAGAGGTATGCTACCAAGACACACATGCCGATGTCGGAACTCAAGACCATACCAATTACCTGGCCATTTGTTGTATGGTGTTTGGATATGGTTGGTCCATTTAGGCCAGTGAGAGGAAACATGACCCATATCTTAGTCATGGTTGACAAGTTTACAAAATGGATTGAAGTAAAGCCAATAAGAAAATGTGATGGAGCCACAGCCGTGACATTCCTCAAAGATATCATCCTAAGATATGGCTATCCTCACAGTATCATAACAGATAACGACACTAATTTTGCTGAAGGAGCATTTGCGCGATTCTGCCGAGATAAGAAGATCCGGCTGGACGTTGCCTTAGTAGCCCACCCCGCATCGAACGGACAAGTGGAAAGATTCAACGGATTAGTATTATCTGGGATAAAACCCCGACTCATTGAGCCGCTGCAAAGATCAGCGGGGTGCTGGATAGAAGAACTACCAGCGGTATATGGAGTTTAAGAACAACTTCAAATCGGTCAACTGGCTATACGCCATTCTTTTTGGTATATGGGGCAGAAGCTGTATTACCAGCCGACATAGAGCATGATTCGCCTAGAGTCACCCAATACACAGAAGCCGAAGTGCGAGAAGCCCGGCAAAATGATGTTGATCTACTGGAGGAAGCGAGAGAATTGGCATTGTCCAGATCCGCCATATATAAGCAAAATCTCCGACGCTATCATAGCCGGAATGTAAACCCTCGAGTCTTCCGGGAAGGTGATCTGGTACTCCGGCTGGTACAACGTACTGCTGGCATGCATAAGTTATCCCCCCCATGGGAAGGGACATTCATTGTGAGTAAAGAATTGCATAGTGACTCTAATTACCTCATCGATGCAAAACCACAGGAGAAGAACAAGGCGGACAGGTCCGGTGAGGAATCTAAGCGTCCATGGAATGTAGCTCTACTCCGTCCGTTCTACACTTAACATAGAACTGTGTGTATCCGAGTCTCTCATATGTCGGTATGTATGCTGGCAATGAGTTTATCAATGAAATCTTGTCACCTCGAGCAGTAACTCGGGGACTACCTTAGTAATATTTGTTGTCTTTTGTGTTTGTCATTTATTTTTATGTCGGCTGGCTTAAGTTGCTTCTGCCTAAGCCAGATTAGTAGTGTGTGAGAACCAAAAACTCAACTCTTCGACTTGCTGCTATCCAACAAGAATTGGCTTCATGGCAAGCAAGAGAACAAGTTTGGAATTGCGTAGCACACGAAAAACAACTAAGGAAAAGAACGTAATCGAGCTGGCATTCTTTATTCGGACTAACCTTATGTTTACTTTAATTTTACTATGCTGGATTATTTTGACCTAAGCCTAAAGTTTCCAAGTATTGTTAAGTCAATTTTTGAAACTCGGACTCGTAAGTCACAAAACCGAATCAAGGTAGACGCGAGCCGAGCCATGAAATTGAAGGAACAAGAAAATGAAACTCGGGGACTACACCCAAGTTAATCTGTCATGAACAATTTAGTAGCAAAACATAATCTATGTGCTTAATACATCTGCACCTGGCATACCGGGGATCTGATAAAATTCAAAGTGTTTTTTCGTGCTCAAGGAGCAGCAGCAGGAGGTAAATCGGCGCCAGCAGGTGGAACTCCGGCCTCAGCCTCATCGTCATCTTCATTTTCTTCGACATCTGAGGCTTTGTCCTCTTCCTCCTCATCTGAACCATCTTCGACATATTCGTTGTCAATGGCACCGAGGAAGCTTGGTCCCTCATTCCATTGATGTATAGGGGAAAACTAGATGAGGTTGTGGGCGCAAGCCTTGCGCTGGGCTATCCAATCCGGATCATTTGACCACCTTGATCCAGTGCGCAAGCGCTCGAGAAGCTTCAGATTTAGTTTTTCATACCATGTGAGAACAAAGTGGAGGACAGTATCAGCTCCAGCGCGAGCGGCGGATTCCCTCCAGGGGTCGAGTTGGGTCTCGCAATCCATCATCTTGTTGATCAGAGCAGTGGATCCCTCCGGAACATCCTCACCAAGCCAAAGGGCACGGAAGATCCGGACGGCTGAATCCAGGAGACCCGAACCATAGTTCTTCATAATTTCAACTCGGGAGGATAGGCTGACTATCAGATCCTCCATGTCAAAAGGAATGGGTTCAGAGCCAGGACCAATTGGAGTACCCCTCTGTTGGCGGAACTTGGCAACGGTAGTAGACGCAATGGCATCGCCCTCTGGGAATTTGTCTGAAGACAAAACAAGTGAAATAAGTAAAAGAATTTAACCCGGAGAAATACATGTTGGCTGAGGGAAAGGAGTTTACGGGAGATATGACTATGGATCCGATTCAGCTCCTTGGTGCAATTATCACGCCTCTTCCGGAGCTTCTCAAGTTCAACATTAGCCGACTCAAGCTTGACGTCGGCCTCCTTCAGCAACTCTTGATCTTTTGAAAGTTGAAGGTTAAGGCGCTCTCGCTCTTCAGTGAAGTCCTGGCCAGCCTTGTCCATCTCAACCTTGTGGAGCTCTTTGAGCTTTTTCATTTCAGCCTTGAGCTTGGCAATTTCATCATCCTTGGCTCGGATTTTGGCAAGTTTGTCGTCCTTCTTCTTGAGCTCGGACTGATGTTGCCCTGCTTGTTCGAGAAAATGCAGCATCATATCAGGCACGGGCACACTATCTTCAAGGGATGCTACAACGGTTTATTGACCCGACAGAGCCGAGGTATGAATATCTGCCGAGCTCAGGAGAAAGGAGAGAGGGCACGAAAATTGAGTAATCAAAGCGAATTACCTTTTATCTTGGCTAAGTTTTTTCTCATAATTTTGTTTTTGGCATCCACTTCGGCTGCGCAATTCGAATGAAAGATTAGTTCGGCGAGAAAAGACTCAGAAAGAGGGGAAAAGTCAAAGTGAAGACTTACCCCTTTTCTCGAACTCAGCGAGAAGTGTAGCATGTTTCGAACGCAACGCCTTGTGTGTGTCCAAGAGGCGCTGAAACTCAGCGCTCCGGTGATTGGTAGTGACCTAAAAAAAGCAAGGTTGGCTCAGTGATGTGCATATTCGAAGTGTACAAAATCCGGTCCAAGTGGAACTTAACCCGGCTCTAGGTGTGTGCATATTCGAAGTGTACAAAATCTGGGCCAAGTGGAACTTAACCCGGCTCTAGGTGTGCGCATATTTGAAGTGTACAGAATCCGGGCCAAGTGGAACTTAACCCGGCTCTAGGTGTGTGCATATTTGAAGTGTATAGAATCCGGGCCAAGTGGAACTTAACCCGGCTCTATGTGTGTGCATATTCGAAGTGTACAAGATTCGGGCGAAGTGGAACTTAACCCAGCTCTAGGTGTGTGTATATTCGAAGTGTACAAGATCCGGGCCAAGTGGAACTTAACCTGGCTCTAGGTGTGTGCATATTCGAGGTGTACAAGATCCGGGCCAAGTGGAACTTAACCCGGCTCTAGGTGTGTGCATGTTCAAAGCTACTAAGGAGCTATGCTAGTTCTCTAAGGAGCATCCGTCCGAGTAACAAGTTACTCCCCAGGAGGGTCAGGGACTAATGGTTATATCTCTAAGCACTTGTTCATGTCAAAGAAAAGACAAAGTAGCGTACCTCCATCATCCGGCCAGCAAGGTTGATAGCCTTGGCTGCTGTGTTCATTTGTGCGCTAAATTCGGCGGGCCCAAACTTCTCCGGGAGATCGTCATTGGGATTGATGAACTCTGCTCTGTTCCAGTTATTGACATATTCGATCAGAGCCGGAGGATAGCTCTCTCCACTAAGCATGTGGGGCGCAACCAAGCCCTTGGCATGGGCCTCCTTCCTCGCAACTTGGGCGGCAGCAGGGCTGGTGTGCAATGCAAGTTGCTTGCCAGCTGACCCGGAGGGAACATCTTTCTTCGGCAGCATGGACGCGAGCATACGCTGTCTAGCTTCGATAGATGCTGCCTTGGTGGCCCCAGAACCTTTCTTGGCCTTGGGTTGCTGTTGGGAGGCAGAAGCTTGAGCTGCTGATTTGGACTTGGGTGCTGCTTTGGTGCTAGCGGAGTCTTCTCGCCGGGTCTTGGAAGACTTGGACGAGGAAGAAGGAGTTGCTGCAGATACTGGTGCTTGTGCTGCTGCTGGTGTTGTTGTTGGTGCTGACGCTGGTGCTGGTGCTGATGTTGGCGGTGGTGGTGCTGCTGCTGATGGTACCTCGGAGGTGACGGGCTGCGGCTGAGTTGATGAAGAGCTGGGAGCATCAGCTGCCTCGGCCGTGCCACTTCCCCCTACTCCGAGGTTGCCTTCCTCTGGGCGAGGTGAGCTGTGACCCAGAGCAGCCACGGAACCCTCATGAATTGGGCTCAGTGGGCATGTGTTGTCACCACGAGGGGGAGATGGGGTACGCCGGAGGGGTGAAGCAATGCTGGAGGCACTCTGGGGAACCTCCGCCGCAGCCCTGCCGAATCAAACGATGAATAACAAGTTATAACAAAAGAAAGGCATATAGATAGAAAAGCATGAAGCAGAGAATTGGACAAAGAGAAAGATGACTTACTCGTCAGAAGTCAAAGGCTCCTTGGGTTTTCGAGCTCTCCAGACTATGGCCTTAATCGGAGGCTTGGTGGCGGTCTTATCAGCGGACTTCTTCCGCCTCTTGGTTGTTTTGGGAGGTCCGGAAGAAGCAGCGGAAGTGGCAGGCCAATTCCTTAAGGAAGAGAAGTTACCAGAGGGTCGCTTGGTTGCGTCTGGGGTGGGCAGGAACATTTCCTGACCCGGCTCCTCCTCGTCCGAGACAAGTCGATCCTTCCCCCATTTGAGGGAAGGCTCGGTGCCATCTTCAAGGGTCTGCTGAAGAAACAGCTAAAAGGAAAATACAAAGGGATCAAATAAGAAACATGCTCTAACATAGGTATATAACTCGGAAAAGGGTGGGTAATGAGATTTACCGCAGGAGGAGGCTTGTCCCGGCAGAAATGCTCCATCCCCCACTCCCAATCAGCGGAGAAGTCCTTATCGGTCGTGAAGATGGCCTTGATCCGGCAGAAAATATCAGTGTTGTTCAACTCGAAGGAGGAGGTCCGGTTGGGGTCAAGTCACCAGCTCATGTGGCAAAGTTTGTGTGTGCGCTTCTGTAGGGGGGAAATCCGGCTGCGGACGAATGTGATCATCACGTCCTCGCTGTGCAGCCCCAGATCCTCTAGCTCCTGGAATCGCTTATTGACCTAGTTCGCCAAGGCAGTTGGTTTCTTGGGAATCCGGTCCCACAGATCCGGATTAGGAGGACCCATTTTAAAGGGGCGCAGCCGGATCAGATCCTCATCCGTACCATTACTCACGTAGAAGAAGGTCTGGGCCCAGCCCTTGTAGGAATAAAGCCCCGTAACCCGGGGAAGACAGATTGCTTCCAAGGTGAGATGGAGGCCGCACCAAATTGGGTCAGATGCTTCTCCTCCGGGGCAAGCAGCTTATTCGGAACAACGTTTCTCCGCAGACCAAAGAACCGGATCCAGAGCTCTTTGGAGGGCCACAGGCCGACATACCCCTCTATGGCGGATGCGAAGGAAGAGAGAGATGTGATGGCGTTAGCCGGAAGATGGTGGGGTTGGAGTTCGTAGATATTGAGGAAGTCATGGAAGAAATCGCTCACTGGCAGGCCGAAGCCGCGCTAGAAGTGAGAGAGGAACACGACGAACTCACCCGGATTGGGTGAGGGAGCAAGCTCTTCACAGGGAGGCACGAAATTACGCCCTCCGGAATGCGGCGGGTGCGATAGAGCCAATCCAAGTTGTCTTGGCACACCCAAGAACCGGCCCAGGCGCCGTGCTCCATGGTTTCACTCCCTCCTCCATCTCTTCTTCAACGACGGCGAGCTCCTCCTTGGTCATCTCCAAGTCACTGTCCTCATCGGCCCTATCAGAGGTGGGGGGGCAGAGGCTTAGATTGGCGCAGACCCGTGGCGTTGAAGCAGCGTGGGAGCGGCAGCGAGGCAAGTGCGAAGAAGCACGGTGCGGCGGCGACGTTGTAGAGTAGATGCGGCGGCGGTGGCGCTGTCGCAAGGAAGAAGAAGAGGCAGAAAGGCTAAGGGGCGCGAGAAGTGGGAAAACCACCAAGGGACGCGCCCCCTCCCCTATTTAACCACGCCCCAGCGGTGGGTAGTGGGATCGTGTTGTGCGTCGAGGCCACACGGTGTGGCCGTGTATCTGCCGGGTCAACCAATCAGAGGCAAGCCATAAGAAGGGCCACAGGGAACATGGGATCCCATGACGCGACGTGGTGATACAGTTAACGAGGAGGCAGCTGCGATGCGACATGTGCAATAGTAACCCCTGACAATAAGTGCAGTAAACTGGCGCATGCCCTTAAAATGAGGCAAGGTAATGATTACCCTCCACGTAGGACGTGGGGAAGTGTATGAGAGAAGGAAGGATAATCCGGAAAACTTAAGGGTGACCCGGCCAGCGAGTGATAACTCGAATGTGCCAAGGGAAGGCTAGGCCGCGAAATCTGAGCTACAAAATAACTCAGAAAGAGCGGCAAAAGGCTCGGTAGATTGAACCTGTCGTGGCCTTAGCAGCTGAAGTTGCTAATACTGCACCAGCTTCAGGGACTAATGTTGGGGGCATACCCCGGGTAGGGTCACGCCGGGGTATAGAGGCCGAGTTAGCTGAGGTACAACAATGTCAAAGCGTATGCTGGCCGAGTCACCTCAAGGCAGGCCGAATTACAGAGTAACCCGGACCAGACGATGTCCACCTAACTGAGTCCCGGCCGACATATGTCGTATGCCGGCAGGCATTTTGTAACTTGTATGCAGGTACCCACGGGGTCGGATTAACCAGGCATGATCCGGGTTATATCAGGCTTGCACGAGAAGGAAGGTATCTCGCAGGTCAAAGGGTGACCTCTGTGCGCAGGAGCGTGAGCGAAGCGAACAGAGGGAAGGACCACCGAGGCGTGGCCGACAAGGGTGACGCAGTCTGTGTCGGATGACGCTGGCGTCGCAGAGGCTTACGTAGCCTCTGCATGGCTTATAGTGGCAAAAGGTGACCCGGTCGGTTTGGTATTTTGGGAGAGTCATATTCCCAGGAATATGCCTCCACGTATGCCCTAGCTAGTAGTCGGGCCTCCCCTTTATAAGGAGCACCAGGACCTCAGTAGAAGGGGATCGCGAGTTATTTTTCCCTATGCGTGAGTAGTTGGTAGTGGTAGGAGTAAGAGAGTTCCTTCTTCCTCCTCAAGGAGCATCTATAAACTCATCAAGCTTGGAGAATACAAAGCATCTGTGTGTGGAATCACCACACTATCCCTCCCTGGATTCCTCTAGTGCATATTGGCCCCACCTTTAGCCTATCGATGGCATCTACCATGACACCACCATGACACAAAGCCAATATTTGAATTCCTAAAAGAGGGAACCTTGCCGAATGATGAGATACTCTCGAGGCAAATTCAGAGAAGTGCAAAGGCATACACAATTATCAATGCCGAACTATACAAAAGGAGTGTCACAAGTGTGCTACAATAATGCGTAGACCCAGAAGAAGGGCTTGACATTCTCCAAGATATACATCAAGGAGAATGTGGTCATCATGCATCCTCCAGAGCATTAGTGACAAAAGCTTTCTGGCATGGATTTTATTGGCCAAGTGCCTTGGAGCAAGTAGGGGATCTTGTGAGAAAATGCAATGGCTGTCAGAGGTATGGCACAAAGACACATATGCCAATGTCGGTACTGAAAACCATACCTATCACTTGGCCATTTGCAGTATGGTGCTTGGATATGGTTGGCCCATTTAAGCCGGCAAAAGGAAACATGACTCATATCTAGGTTATGGTGGACAAATTTACCAAATGGATTGAGGTAAAGCCAATCAGGAAATATGATGGGGCAACAATAGTGACATTCCTCAAAGATATAATCTTGAGATACGGCTATCCCCATAGTATCATAACTATGGAGCAAAATTTGCTGAAGGAGCATTTGCGACGTTCTGCCGAGAAAAGAAGATCCGGCTAGATGTCGCCTCTGTAGCCCACCCTGCATCGAACGGGCAAGTGGAAAGATCCAACAGATTAGTCTTGTCCGAGATAAAACCCCATCTCATTGAGCCACTGCAAAGGTCCGCGAGGTGCTAGATAGAAGAACTACAAGCGGTACTATGGAGTTTAAGAACAACTCTGAACCGATCAACAGGCTATACGCCATTCTTTCTGATATATGGGGCAGAAGCTATACTGCCAGCCGACATAGAGCATGATTCGCCAAGGGTCACCCAATACACAGAAGCCGAAGTGTGAGAAGCCCGGCAAAACGATGTTGATCTGCTGGAAGAAGCAAGAGAACTGGTCTTGTCTAGATCTGCCATTTATCAGCAAAATCTCTGATGCTACCATAGCTAGAAAGTAAACCCTCGGGTCTTTCGAGAAGGTGATCTCATACTTCGGCTGGTGCAACGCATGGCTGGCATGCATAAGTTATCCCCTCCATGGGAAGGACCTTTCATTGTAAGGAAAGCTTTGCACAATGATTCCTACTATCTTATCGATGCACAACCACAGGAGAAGAACAGGGCGGACAGGTCCAGCGAGGAATCTAAACGTCTGTGGAATGTAGCTCTACTTCATCCATTTTACACTTAGCAAAGAGGTGAATGTATCTGAGTCACTCATATGTCGGTATGTATGTCGGCAATGAGCATATCAGTGAAACCTCGGCACCCCTAGCAGAAACTCGGGGACTGCCTTAATAATGGTCTTTCCTGTACTTACTTTTTATATGTCGGCTAGCTTAAATTACTTACACCTTAGCCGGATTAGTAGTGTGTGGGCACCAAAAACCTAACTCTTTGACTTGCTGCTGTCCAACAAGAATTGGCTTCATGGCAAGCAAGAGAACAAGTTTGGAATTGCAAAGCACATGAAAAACGACTAAGGAAAGGAACGCAATCGAGCCAACATTTGTTATTCTAACTAACCCTATATTTACTCTATTTATGTTGTGTTGAATTATTTTGAGCTAGTCCCAAAGTTTCAAGTATTGTTAAGTCAATTTTTTGAAACTTGGACTAGTAAGTCAAAAACCAAACCAAGGTAGACGCGAGCCGAGTCATAAAATTGGAGGAACAAGAAAAGGAAACTCGAGGACTCCACCCAAGTTAATCAGAAATTAATAACTTAGTAGCAAAACACAAGCAATTGTAGCAAAGCAAATTGTTATGCTTAGATACATTTACACCGGGCATACCGGGGATGTGACAAATATCAAAGTGTGTTTAGCTCATGGAGAAGCAGCAGGAGCCGAATCATCGCTCGAAAGAGGGGGTAATTCGGTGTCTGTAGGCGGAGCACTGGTCCCCACCTCATCTTCTAGGTTAGCACCCTCATCCTCTAGATCTTACGCATCCTCTCCGAGCTTAGAGGCTTCTTCTTCTACTTCATCGTCTCTGCCATCAGAAATATATTCATCATCAACATCATCGAGGAAGCTCGGACCCTCGTTCCAGCTATGGCAGAAGGCGTACTGAATGAGGTCGTAGGCACAGGCCTTGCGCTAAGCAGTGCACTCCGGATCAATGGTCCATTTTGATCCGGTGCACATGCGATCAAGCAACTTCAGGTCTAGCATCTCATACCACGAGAGGACAAAGCTCAACGCCATATCAGCCCCTGCGCATGGAGCAGATTCCCGCCATACGTTCAACTAGGTCTCACACTCCATCAGTTTGGATATGAAAGTTGTACTGCCTTTGGGAGTGGTGTTAGTTGGCCAGAGAGCGTTGAACATCCGGACTGCTGCTGGCATAAAGTCTGCGCCATAATTTTTCATGACTTCAACACGCGCAATGAGGCTCACCAGCATGTCCTCCGTGTCATACGGAATAGACTCGGAGGCAGGACCAGCTGGAGTACCCCGCTGCAGGTGGAACTTGGCAACAACAGCAGAAGCAAGGGGTTCACTCTCTAGGAACTGACCTGTGAACAAAACGAGCAATATCAATAAGTAAGGACACATGACCCGGAGAAACAAATGTCAGAAGGAGGAAGAGAACTCACGAGCAATGTGTCTAAGGATCCGAGTCAGCTCCTTTTGCCTATCAGCATTCCTCGTCCTAAGCTTCTCATATTCAGTGGTCACCGACTCAAGTTGATGTCGGCTTCCTTCAGCAAGTCTTTGTCCTTGGCGAGCTGGGTCTTTAGGCGCTCTTTCTCCTTAGAGAACTCCTGGTCAGCCTTGTCCAGCTCTGACTTGTGGAGATCTTTGAGCCTTTGAATTCTGGCATTCAGTCAAGTTATCTCGTCATCCTTAAGACAGAGCTTGGCAATCTCATCATCTTTCTTTTTGAGCTTGGCCTGATGCTTTCCTACTTGTTTGAGAAAATAAAGCATCATGTTAGGCATAGTCAAGCTATCTTGGAGTGTCACTATAATAGTTGGTTGACCTGGCAGAGCCGAGGTATGAATATTTGCCAAGTCAGGATAAAAGTAAGCGAAGGCTAAGTGACCAAGACGAGTTACCTGTGGCCTCGGCCAAATTCTTGCGCATCATGACGTTCTCAACCTCAACCTTGGCTTAACAATCTAGATGACAAGTTAATATGGATAGCAATTAACACAGAGAAGCGAGACTGAAAATTTCTATGTAAAATGACTTACACTTTTTCTTTAGCTCGCCAAGTAGTTTGACGTGCTTAGTACGAAGGTCCTTATATGTGTCCAGCTGACACTGGAACTCTGTAGTTCGGCAGTTGGTTGTGATCTGGAAAAGAAGCAATGTTAGTTCATATAGAAGAAGGGATATTCGAAGTCTACAAGATCTGGACAAGGTGGAACTTAACTCGGCTCTAGGTGTGTGGATATTCGGAGTCTACAAGATTCAGGACAAGTGGAACTTAACTTGGCTCTAGGTGTGTGTATATTTCGAAATCTACAAGATCCAGGCCAAGTGGAACTTAACCCGGCTCTAGGTGTGTGGATATTTGGAAGTTTACAAGATCCGGGCCAAGTGGAACTTAACCCGGCTCTAGGTGCATGGATATTCAAAGTCTACAAGATCCGGGCCAAGTGGAACTTAACCCAGCTCTAGGTGTGTGGATATTTGAAACTACTAAGGAATTGTGCTAATTTTCTAGGAGCATCTGGCCGAGAAATAAATTACTCCCCTGGAGGCTCAGGGACTAGTGGATATATCACTAAGTGTTTGCGCATATAAAAGGCATGACAGAAAAAGGTTTACCTCCATCATGCGGCCAGTGAAGGAGATGGCCTTGGTAGCACTGTTCATTTGGGCAATGAACTCCGTCGGACCAAACTTCTCCGGGAGATCGTTTTGGGGGTTATAAACTCAGCATCATTCTAGTTGTTTACATATCCAATGAGCGTCGGGCTATAGTTCTCCCCGCTGAGTGCTTGGCTCATCACCAAACCCTTGGTGTGGGCCTCTCGCCTCGCAATCTGGGCAGCAGGTGGGCTGGTATGCAAAGTGAGTTGCTTGCTACCCTCTGATCCGGTTGTAGATTATCCGGAGGTGGCGCCATCCTTCTTGGTCACGGACGCGAGTGTGCGCTGTCCGAACTCAATATTGGTGCCCTTAGAGGCGGGATCCTTAGCTACCTCTGATGTCTTCTTGCTCTTGCTGGTGGACTTTGGCCGCTGCAGAGGAGCAGAAGTTGCTGCTCCGAATTGAGCTTGCGAAGCTGGCTAGAATATGTCCTTAATGGAGATGGTTGATCCGGATACAGCCGCCTGAGGTTTCTTCTTGGGCGTTGATGCTACAGCTGGTGCTGGTGTTGGTGCTGCTACTGCTGCTGGTGCTGGTGCTACTGCTGGTGCTGGTGCTGCTACTGTTGGTGCTGGCGAAGATGTTGGTGCTGGTGCTTCTGCTGGTACTGGTGCTGGAGTGGGTACTTGCACTGGTGCCGGTGCTGATGCTGCAGGCGAGGTTGGTACGGGAGAAGAAGAAGTCTGGGGTGGTGCCGATGAAACTGGCACCTCTATAACTCTGGGTTGCGGCTGAGCCGAAGTACCGGGGAGGTCCGACATAGCCGTATCCTCGGTAGCCCTACTGCCCCCGCACTGACATTACCATCCTCATGACGAGGTGGACTCACATCCGGCGCGACCGCTGAGCTCTCTTGGATAGGGCTTAGCGGGCGAACGTCATCGTCATTGCGGGGGATATGGAGCACTCCGGATGGGAGAGGAGATGCTGGGACCACTCTGGGGGATCACCCTTGCAGCGCTACGAATCTGATAACGAACAACAAGTTAAGAGGAGAAAGTGAGACAAGTATAATGCAAAGATAGTGAAGCAAGACCCGGGGATGAGCAAGGGAGAAAAGGACTTACTCGGCCAAGGTTGGAGGTTCCCGGGCTTGGGAGCTCTCTGGACGGTGTTATTGGGGACCGGTTTGTTGGCACCCTTGACGCTGGATTTCTTCTGCCTCTTATTGGGCAGAGGCGCCTCAGAAGCTGCGGACGAGGTTACCGGGCGTTTTTGGGAAAGAGCGGGAGCCGGCTCATCCACGGCGAGAGGAGGATCCTCGTGGACCTAACCGGCCGGGTTAGTTGAAGCCGAGGTAACCGGAAACATGTAAGAGATGGGCACCAGATCAAGTACCTCCATAATCTCAACATCGGAGTCGTCATCATCCGGCCAATCCCTCAAAGAAGAGGCCTTACCAGAGGTTCGCTTGGAGCTGTCCAGAGTAGACAGGAACGTCTCCGGGTCCGGCTCAACAGCGTCCGGGTCTAAGCAGTCCTCCGCCCATTTGAAGGATGGCTCCTTACCATATTCCACTGTTTGCTGGAGAAACAACTAAGAGAAAAAATACTAAAAGATGAAATAAGGATGCGGTCCGACTTATCACAAGACTCGGATAGAGGGTCAGGTGAGGAACGTTCTAGAGGAGGCAAGTTAGCCCGGGTGAAATGCTCAAGCCCCCATTTCCACGCCTCGGTGAACTCCTTTTCTATCTTAAAGATAGCTTTGACTCGGTGAAATATGTCGGTGTTGTCGAGTTCGAAGGAGGAGGTGCAGTTGGGGTCGATAGGACCACTCATGTGGCAAAGATTGTGCGAGCGTTTTTGGAGAGGGATGATCCGGCTGCGAACGAAGGTGATCATAACATCCTCGCTATGCAGCCCCTACTTGACAAGCTCCTTGATCTGCCGGTCCACTTGATTCGCCAAGGTGGTGGCTCGCTTTGGGATCCGGTCCCACAAGGAGGCATCCGGAGGACCGAACTTGAAGGGAAGCAGTCGGATCAGGTCTTCATCCGTGTTGTTCCTAACATAAAAGAAGGTCCAGGCCCATCCCTTACAGGATTCAAGGCTTGTGACCTGGGGGAAAGAAGAATTCTTGCAGGGAGAGATAGAAGCTCCACCGCACTGGGTCAGAAGTTTGTCAGCTGGGGCAAGAAGTTAGGAATGACATTCTTGTGGATACCAAAGAACTTGATCCAAAGTTCTTTGGTGGGCCAGAGGCCGACATATCCCTCTATGCCGGAAGTGAAGGAAGAAAGGGAGGTAATGGCATTGGCCAGAAAATGGTGAGGCTGAAGTTTGTAGGTGTTGAGGAAATCATGAAAGAAATCACTCACTGGGAGGCCAAAACATGCTTAAAATGGGACAAGAAAATGACGAACTCGCCTGGATTGGGGGAGGGAGCAATATCTGTAGCAGCGAGGTGGCAGGTGACGCCAACGGGGATGTGGTGGATCTGGTAGAGCCAGTTAAGATCGTATGGAAAGACCCATGAACCAGCCCAACCGCCGCGCTCGTGCGCCTTGCCTTCCTCCTCCTCCTCCTCTATGATGATGATCGCCTCCTCCGTCATCTCCAAATCACTATCCTCACGGAAGTGATCTACGGTGGGGAGCAGCGGTTTGGAACAGCAAGGCCCCACAGTGGAGAACTTGCGCATGAACAACGGTGTAGATGTGGCAGAACAGCGAGGCACAACGGTGGCAATGCTAATCTAAGCAGAAGCGGCGGCGGCGGCATTGCTATGGAGAAGAAGGGAGTAAAAGGCAGGGGCGCGTGTGAAGTGGGGGAAATTCCCCAAGGGCCACCCCTGTCCCCTATTTAACTGCGCCCCTGGGAGGAGTAGTGGGATCCAAGGATGCGGTGGTGCCACACGCGGTGGCCGTGTATTTGTCAAGCCAGCCAATCAGGTGCGCACCATACTAAGGACCACATGGAGCAGCAGATCCCACGACGGGACGTGATGATACAGTTAATGAGGGGGTTGTCATGACGTGATGTGCATAGGAGTTATTCCTGACAATCAATACAGTAACCGACACCGTAACTGGCGCGTCCCTTAAAATGAGGCAAAGTGATGATTACCCTCCACGTAGGACGTGGGGAAGCATATGAGAGAAGGAAAGATGATTCAGATATATGGACGATAACCCGGCCAGCGAGAAGTAACTCGGAATGTGCCAAGAGAATGTCAAGCAGAAGGAACCGGGTTACAAGATAACTCGGCGAAGGAAGTGCAGATCTTGATAAGTTGAACCTGCTATGGTCTTATCAGCTGAAGTTGCTAAGACCGCACCAGCTTCGGGGACTAATGTTGGGGGATACCCCCAGGTAGGGTCACGCCGGGGTATAAAGGCCGAGTTAGCCGAGGTACGACATGGTCAAAGCGAAAGTTGACCGAGTCACCTCAAGGTAGGCCGACTTAGAGGGTAACCCGGCCTGGTGGGTGTTGTCCTAACATTAACCCGGCCGGCATAAAACATATGTCTGCTATGTTTGATGTACCTTTGTTTGCAGGTACCCTCGTACCCGAGTTAGTCAAGTGCTAGCCGGGTTATCGCTTAGCTTCCAAGAGAAGGAAGGAATCTCACGCTGGTCAAAAGGTGGCCTATGTCCACTATAGCGTGAGTGAAGCGAGCAGAGGGCAGGACCAGCAGGGCATGGCCGATAAAGGTGACACAGGCAGTGTCGGCTGATGCTATCAGTGTCTAGTGATGCAACGCCACAGAGGGGCTCAGGGAGGCTTACATCCTGAGACCGGACTAGCCGTTTAAAGTGTAAAAAGGGGCATCTTCCTTCAACCAAAGAGCATATTCGAGGGATATGCTTCCACATGTGCCCTAGATTTGTAACCTGGGCTCCCCTATATAAGGGGTAACAAGGCCTTCATATAAGGGGATCGATCATTCTGTTTAAGGAAGCACCCTAGAGCATCGTAGTGGGGAGTAAGAGAAGTAGTCTCTTTCTCATGAATAGCTCGAGGAACCGTTGTAATCCACCATTGATAGAGAGAAAATACAAACACCTGTGTGTGGAATCACCACACTATCCCTCCCTGGATTCCTCTAGTGCACATTGGCCCCATCATTAGCCTATACATGGCATCTGTCGTGCCACCACCACGACAAAGAGGTTGAGTCTTGAGTCTATACTTTATAGTCCCAAATCCTTTGCAACTTACTAATATCATCTTGATTGACATTAATACTTTATCATCACATGATAACATCTTTGTGTATGCATCATCGTTATGGCAGTAGAACAAGGCCAGATTCCAAGAGCCTACAGTGACGTTAGATCAACCTCGAGGGCTTTCTCATGGGCACTGTGCCCTAGGACACATCATTCTATGTTAAAAGCGAACTAGCCCCGCCATAACATTATACATCACCTTAGATGGTACCCTTATCTATTATAAATGTAATCATCAAAACACTAGTGCACCCTATGCAACTTTCGAAGTTTTTGTTCACCTCGCTTCCTACTTGACTTTAGTCAGTCTTGTTGATGCAGGAGTTTCCAACATATTCCCTTATAACATAACCCTTTATGCTTTTAGATATGCCATCCTTTATGGATTTGGAAACATGTCTACAGTTCTCTAGTAGACACTGCGGACAAACTTAGCTCAACATTCCGTGATTCGAACTTAATCACTTTTCAAACGTTCCTTCTTGGATCATATATTATGTTAAGTTATCATCATGGTTTTTCTAAGATAGAACCTATGTATCAACATAGTGGATGATGATCATCCTTTTCTTTCTTTCAACCATCAATGTTAGACTTAACTCTATTCCTAATTTGAGGTATCAATGAATAGTTCCTTAATTAACTTCTATTCTGAAATTCTTTTCAGAATCCCTTTTAGGAATACTACATGATATCGTAATATTCTTCTTATCAACTTCTACTCCTTATAAATCATTACACTTGTGCTTTTATTCTTAATGTGTCATATACACACATAAGAATCATTCCTCTAAGCTCCCACCCAAAATATGTTCCCAACATATTTGGGTACGAGTCACTACTCTTACTCAACATATGTTCCTACATATTTGAATTTGAGACTTACTTTGCTCCTACTCAAAATGTGTTCCGACACATTTGAGTTCGAGACTTACATTGCTCCCACTCAGAAATATGACATTCACATATTTTTTTAGGAAGACTTTCATAGCTCCCACTCAATTTCATGAAAATTGCATATCCACTCACTATTTTGAATGATTTCAAAGTCCTTTGAAAAATTATCAAACTGAGATTTTTACTATGAGATACTAGTACCTTACTAGTTTTAAATCCACTAGACTTTCAGGACACTTGAATCAAATTCATTTGAACTTGTCCAATACTTGACAAATTGTGTTTTTTGTCATTCACCCCCTATTTCCACTATGTATTAGCAGTCATTTGGGAAAATTCAAGTAACCCCTTTATTTGTAAGATTCAGCAACAAATTGCTTTCAAATCTCAAGTGAATTTTGCCTCTAGGATTTCTCATAATTCTAGTTTACCATTATTTCCTTAGTAGTTCGCAAGTATGTCATATTCTGGTAATCATGACAAATGTTTCACAAATATCTCCATACAGGATATGGGGTGCATTTTGAATCCTACTTCATGTAGTGAAAACACCAGTGGGGAAAACACAACGATCATTATCATTGATTCTTTCCTTTGTGAAGAGTATCATTCAGAAACGCTTTCCATTGCGCTTCTCAACACTCTGATGTAAGGTTTTGAATCCTCATCATGTTTTTCACTATCTTCCATTTGCTCCATAATCGAGAAATACCAATGAATGTGAACCTTTCTCGAGAATGCACAAAAAACCCAAGCAATACTAGTTTTGATTTCCTTTTGGTTCTAGCTATGGCTTTTGTATCTATAATTTTCGATGAATACTCTATAATGACTTATTCGCTATTGTTTTGGTTATATTGAATAACCCCAAAACTTCCTCGACGATCCATACAATATATGGCGCCGATTTCAGAAATTCATATGGTTCACTATATATTCTAATTGAGTGCTAACTATTTCTAACTAATGGTCTTTTACATCTATACTACAACGATTTATTTGGTGCCATCTATTCACCCACTTGATATCAAATATCATATTGTGATGCCTTGCATTTTGACATTTCAAACGCATTGCATTCTACAATTTTTTTATGCCAATCTTACAAAGTCGAATTTCATTACTATTGATCAAATCGTAGTAATTAGATTCTCTTTTATCTTTAATACCATTTGTTGATGAAATACTTTGATCATATCAAATAGTTTCATACTCATGTTTCCTTTGGTAAACTTCTTTACAAAATTTAAACAATCATATAATGATAATCACCATTTTGTTAAACTACAATACATCGAATATGTATTCTCTCTTAACAACACTTTGTATTCAAGTAATACACCGTGTTCAAGTTATTTTGCCAAACTTAGGCATGATTCATATGTGACAAGTATACAAGTGTCTTTCACATATTATCAATATAACTTCGAATTTAAACAATGGTTTCATTCAGTAATGAACATATCATTAAGTTGGGTAATTTCAAGGCATTTCAATATTTTACAAATGTTCATGTATTATCAATTAGTTTCAAAAACAAGGATAATTCACATATAATTGAACAAGATATGAACACAAATAGAAATCATTCATAAAAGTGGAACAACTGTTTGTTACAAACTCATATGAATAACCGTCTCACGAAGTATGAGACACACTAATGAAGTTCACATATCCATCGATCACAATAACTATCCAAAAACATAAACTAAGTGATAAATGTTGAGGGAGAGTGTCATCGGCCATCATCAGCATGCTCGCTATCAACACGCAACGCCACCTCCTCTCCAGCAATCACCTCTCATGCAGAAGGACATGTTTTCAACAAAACAGAACAAGTATCAAATATACTTAACACTGCAACATGTGTTTGCAAGATTATAACATTTATAAAACTATATATCAAATATATACCTTTGTCATTGATGGCCTCAGCGACAATGGGTTCAACCATAACATCCCTGAAATGTGATATGAACTCGTGGAAATCCCGGGTTTCCGTGTCGCCTCTACTGGCAAGTGCTTGGTAGCTTGGTGGCAGCAACCGCAGAAACACGCCTATTGCAAAAGAGCTTGTGAACCAAGTGATCATCGAGTGAGGAGTTCTCCTCCATCTTTATGGAGAGGAAATATCCCACCAGATCATACTCCCATATGCGCACTTGTTCCACAAAATGTGATATCAACTGTTCCATAACCGTTCGAGGATTAAGACTTCTCACAATTGGCCATAGCCCATCATCCATCCCGAGGCGCATCGTTACTGATATGAGTGTGGCCATCACACGATGACAGCATCGGTGCTCCTACTGCTCCTAGGTCTCATGAAAATAGGGCGGCTCCAAATACATCTCGCAGATCATGTAGTCGGCCATGTTGTTCTTGCTAAAGAGATCATGAAGACACATGACCCACATAGATAAGTTGGATCCATCTAACTTGCGCTTTTCTCCATTTAACCAATTGTCCATAGGGAAGGTAATCTCGGGGAGAACCATTTTCTACATTTATAATTGCAAAAAGGAATTTAGACTAAGTTTATAATTAATTGAGTTAATAATAATAATTCCACTAAGGAACACCTATCCCCTGAAGGGTTCTAGTGATAACACGACCCCTTTTCCCCACATCTCCCCCGATCGTCACGGCCATCAATGTGGGTTCTAGGGTGGACGCTAAACGTTGGTCACATGATTCATGCAACTCGTGCTCGATCTTTCGACCATCTGTGTTCTGAGGCCATGTCTACACATGCTAGGCTCACCAACTCAACCTTAGTATATTCGCGGTGCAACATGGCTTACACGCACTGTATGTGAACGTAGATATGTTTAACACCCGATCATCACGGTGTTTCCTCATACTGAAGAACTTTCTTGGTGGTGCACACTAAGGGGGAACACAATCATTGGTAATTTTTAACAGGGATCATCTTATTAGGCTACCGTCGAGTATCTAATACTAGCACACAATAAGATATACAAAAAATAACATTGAATGTAAATGCAATGTGATATGGTCCTTCACGTCGTGATGTCCATCCGGCGTCAGGGTTCCGTCGCCGTAGACACCAGGGTACCGGTGCCTTTCTGGCATGGTAGTCCGTCACCTCCGTGACTGTCCACTACTACTTCATAACATAAGGTAAGCACTTTACCTTTGCCACAACCAAAACAAAAAGCAACGCCCCCTGCAAAACAAAGTTAGACGCCTCTACTTTATCTTTGCATGTTTTATGTGGCTGAATGGGCTTTTGCACAAGAACCGTTCTTACCTACAAACTTTCACCACAACGTTGATCAAGTAGTTGTCTATACTATACCCCTTTCAGGGACCTCTGTTGCAAATGTCATACCAACTAATGCGAGAGAGACAGACACCCCCAAAGCCACTTTATACGATACAAGTCGTATGTCAAGCGTGGACCAGTCTCGCGAATGAACGTGTAAAGTCGGTTGGGTGTGCTTCATCAAGCATTATTGCGGTATACACAAGTACACGTGGGAGGGTAACAACTAAAAGATCAACGCCCACACGCTACATCTCATGTATTCTGCCCGTACTAGCATTGTTATGCATAGATCTAGCTCTGATACCACTGTAGGGTTTCGCGTATGAAAACAATAAAATTTTACCCTACGCCCCTGAACCCCTGATGTTGTCAGGACCTATATATTAGTAATACAGTAACGGGAGGGGATTTTCACGAACTTACCCTCGGAGACCGAAAACTGTTGGCAACACTCGAGTGAGCATGGTTGATGTAGATGATCTGAAGCCGACCACAAGCTCGTGTTGAAGTCCTCGTGCTCCTGCGACTCCAACGACTCCTAGTGCCCCAAGTGTGACACATCGCAGGGATTTACACAAGTCCGGTGTCTAGCGATGACTCCCGCTTCCCCGATCTAGCGGCAGTTGCGGAAGTAGAGCTCCTGGATCCCAATCCCGCAGCATGACGGCACTCCGCGGTGAAGATGTCTCTCGTTCGCACAGTCCGAACTTGGGATCACGGTCACGAGAGAGAGGGAGAGAGAGAGACAGAGAGAGATCAATTGGAGGTCTCCCCAAAAGTGAGGAAACCTTTTATTGAATATTGTGTGTATTTTCTGGTCAAAATACCCCACTATATATAGGGAGACATACTACCTCCCTCAAAGTCCTGGGGTGGGACTAAAGGAGGGGAGAGGGGGGCTCCCGCCAGCCAGCCCTAGTGGGCCTTGCCTTTCCCTCATGGGCCCTTCTCCCTCTGGAATTGGCCCATTAAGCCTTTTTGACCTTTAATTGATTTTTCTTTTATTAAATAATTATGAATAAATGATTAAATCAATATTTAACATTCATTCACATATTATTCAATCTTAGTGGCTATGGAACACCTTCCACCTCCACTCCGGACATCCTCCGGACTTACCGAAACCCTTCCAGTTTTCTCTCTTCTCTTCTTCGGTGATTCTACCAATCCTGTAAACACTCTCTAAGCATAATAAAGCCCTTAAGCGTGATACCCCACGGTTTGGGAACACTCCAGACATGGTCGGGACACTCCCGGACCAATGATCGACAGAGGGACCTGGATGGCCATGTGACCCCTGTGCATTCCACGAAGATCTTTCATTGTTTGAACCGGGGCAGTCACGTCTTATTCCTTTTGTCTCTCGATACTTGCATTGCCCGACATCTGATCAATGACATCACCATGTCGTGTTCAATATCGTTACCGAACAATGCTAATTGACTCGTTTCGACAAGTGATATCCCTGTGATCAAATCACATGCTGCGCAGCTATTGGATACAACTTCTCCGAGTGGGCCCTTGAGTATCTTTCCGTCACGCGGATGGACAAATCCTGCTCTTGACATATATTGCCTCTACAGTTCCTCCGAATACCTGAACACACCTTTATGATCACTCTGTCATAAGTGACGTTTGATGCTATCTAAGCATTCTCGAGAGACAGTGATTGATATAGTCTCACGGTCTAAGGAATAGTCTACGAGGTCTATTCTAATCATCATAACTTGAACTTCGTGACATGATCGGGTCACGATGTTTAGGTTGGGTATTGGTTGATCCTCTCATTCTCAGAATGAATTGACTTCATTTCCAACTGGCATAAATGCCACATGATCAGGAAACCTTGATCATTTGTTGACCAATGAACCAGTGACTAGAGTTTCACCAGGAACCCCTGGTTGTTTATATATCACACGTGTATTGACATTTCCTTTCAATAAAGTTATAGCATGATATAAAACTTAATCATAAACTTTATGAAATATGATAATAATCCTTATTATTATTTGTCTCTAGGGCATATTATTATCATTCAAGCCAAACCCCTGAGCGTCGTGCATGTCGATTCCCGAAGTTTGTACTTGTTTAAAGGGCGGGATCGGTCGTCCAAAGTACCAAGAGGGAAAGCTACTATAAGAACTTCCCTACTCCTTCATCAGAGGAATAAGAGTATCTGAACTTCCCGCTTCCTTATTCTGATAGTCTTCCGTTCTTTAGTAGGACTCAGGCGAGACGTCTAGTAGCGACCTTTCGTAGAGGAGTTCTCTAGTAGAGGAGGTAATGTCGTCAAAGAAGCGGGTTCATGTTGCCATCTCCGAGTTGGCACCGACTAGATCCCTGCCCGACGATGCGCGGGAACACTGTCATCCATCGTCGTGCAGGATAGGTCAGTGGCACCCTCAGTGATTGCATCTTAGTAGCTTTAATGTCCGATTGTCCCTTTGTTCATTCATCTTCTACTTGGAGGATCCTCTAGGATCAGGCGACCCGTAAGAATCCTTCCTATCGGGTCCAAATATCAGATGAAGTCTCAATATTCTGTTGTAACAAACTCCGCCATGACCAAGGTGGCCGCGCCCCCGGTCATGGGGAAGGCTGTCACGGTGCCGTCACCCACCCTACTCGAGGATGCAACAATGTTGGCCTGAAGGATTGAGGTCTATTAGGAGCGCATATATCTCCCTACCTTATTCCGAATAACTTGATGTTGATGACTCATTTTCTTGATGCTCCAGAAAGAAGTGGTGTCCCCTGATAAGGTGAGTGCTCGTGTTGAGGAGGTAGTCACGGACGAGCTTGGCGGCCTGAGTCTCAAGGTGTCAGCCCTTCAGGAAGAAAACCGGCGATTCTAGGGAGCTTATGCTGCCATCATGGCGGAGAAGATCAAACTGGAGGAGGGGTTCATAGCCATGATTGGATAGCTTTCCCAAGCCCACGAGGAGAATGCTCGCGCACTAAAGATTCAGGAGGAGGCCATGGACGAGGCGTGGATCTTGGAGAAAGGCACCACTGTAACATCCCAAAACTCAATCCAAGGTTAATCAAGATCAAATCTACCCAATTTAGGGTTAACAAAACCTTTTTCCATTTAAAATAATTAAGCATTCATATGTGTGTGCATTTAAATAGGAGTTGTTTTGAATTGCTATGTTTGAGTGATCCATTGATTGTAAGATGATTCTAAGGTGAATTAAACATCATCTAGATCATTTCCAAACAAATCCCAAAGAAAAACAAATCAAAAAGAATAAAATAAACAAATGGTCATTTGTGCCATTTTAATCACCTAGCCTACTTTGGCTATTCCTAGAACTCAAAACTTAACAGAAACAATTCTGGTTCTTTGCACCGCTTGCTAGTACAAGTAGTTATGTACCAAGGCCCATTTTGTTTCATCCCAAAAACTTTCAAACACTAAATTTAAATGACATTTGAAAATTGAGTGTAGTTCATATGTATAGATCACACTTGTGCAAAAACCAACCAAACCAATTCACCTTGATAATTCCCAGCAACCAGAGACTACCAAGCATAAGATCAGATCACACACCAAAAATCTTTTCAAAATTCGAATTTAAACTTCATGCGGCCATTTGGTCGAACACTTGGCAGTCATGATTCACACTAGTTTTAGCTCACTGTTTCTACAGGGTTCTGCCACCCATTTGACCTCAAATTACACCCTCTGTCTCCATTTGATCTAACCAAACCATAATCACCCCATCCCCTAGTCCCTCGCAGAAGTGTCGCGCCACCTGAGCACCATGCTCGCCGGTTGAGCATGGAAAACTCCTAGCCGACCACCCCTCTCTCTCTCGCCATGTCTAGGAGCTAGACCAGACCACACCACCGCCCTTTGTCCCCTCCCCGAGCGGAGCCGAGCCATGGACCACCCGCAGAACGCCACGCCCAGAACGTCTGCACCATGCTGAGCACGCGCTAGAGTGCCGTGCCCGACAAGCATGCACACACCATGCCTCGACCGCAGCCCGCGCGCACCTCTTCGCCGTGACCCCAGGAACCGCCTGGACATACCCGTTCGCCGCCGCTTTACCTGCAGCCCCCGTGCGCCGCGTCGAACGCCGCCTCTGCCGTGTAGAGCACCAGCCATGCTCGACCAAATGCCACCGCCCCTAGCCGCGCCTTTACACCGTAGATGACCGCCAGCAGACCGTGCACCGTCCCCTATCCCCAGCCAGGACGATAACATGTTGTACCGCCCTCGCCGGAGATGCCATCCCATCCCGTTCGGTCGCTTCGTCGAACTATAAATAGAGGCCACCCCCAGCCTCATTCTACACACCATCTCACTCCCCTCTCTCCACTGATCCTTCCACCCCATCCCTAGAGCAAGGCGGGCTACCGTTCGCCGGAATTTTGCCGGAGCTTGCCGCAGCAGAGGACGAGAGGCGCCGTTGATTGCGACTGTCCTAGGAGCCGCCGCAACCACGCCTAGAATCGTCGTCGTCCACCAGCTCGATCGCCCCCATCGCCACGTCTAGCTGGAGCCCTGGTAAGCCCCCACGTACCCCCACCTAGCCGTGTTAGGGTTAGTTCTCGCTGGAGCTATTCACCGGAGACGATGCATGTCAGCTGTCGATCTGTCGTCTAATCGCATGGCTGAGATTGCTCCGTACCTCTTCGGTTAGAATTAGTCGCTGACATGCAGGACCTCCCTGTCAGTTGCCCTCTGCACCGCGGAGTGCCACTAGGCCGGACCGTTAGTTTTCCCGCGCTAGCCCACAAATTCAAATAGGTGTTTTTCTATTTAAGTTTAAACTCAATTTTGTCCCTTAGTTTAAAAATCAATTCAGGAAGATTTACTAAACCAAATTGAGTGATTCCAATTTTGTTGAAAAGCTTCTGAAAAGATCTATACAAGCCCGTTGGATTTAATTCATTTAGAGTTAGAGATCTCTCCTAGTAAAAATAACAAAACAGAAGCGTTTGCACATTCAAACATTTTTATAAAATCAACCCTAATAGCTTTTGAGTTGATTCCAACTCTCAAAAATCACATTTAACCATAATATGTAATAATATTAAGGTTTACATGCAGTGACTTTGGACTAGTACCAAAATAATGCTATATAGGCATTTCTAGTCACTTTAAATCATTAAATATTAAACTGAAACTTATTAAAATATGATCCAACATTTAAATCACATTCCCATATGTTAGAATATGTGGTGATGATATGTGTCCACATGATCCCATATTTTAATTGGAGAATATTAAATCTTAGTTAATTTCAATGAGTAGAAATTACTTTTCTCAAATAAAAAGAATGAAGCTAGTTAATTAAACCTTGTGATGCCTGTGATGATAATAGATCATCAAATGTGTGCCTTACAGTGCTAAGTAGACTAGTTAAGTATTGTTTGGTGATTGTGTACTTCGTATGTATTTATAGACGATAGTACCGACCAAGCTTACGAGGAGGAGGAGTTCTACCTAGAAGAGGAGGAAGAAAACTTCAACCACTGCACCAACCAAGGCAAGCCATCATTAACAATGCAAGCTAGCACTATACCAGTGAACCCTTGCAAGCTAACCCTTGCAACTTAAATAACCTAAGCAAAGGCATTAGGCATGCTTTGGTTATACCACTTGACTATTACCTACCCCAAGTTTTATTTCCAAGCTTTTACTTCTTTACTTTATTAAAGTCCTTTACTTGTTTTGAAGGTAGCATAAAGAGTATAAAACTTGACCTATCTAGATAACCTTAGATGTCATTCTATGGCATGAGATTGAGATTAGCATCCCACCTTAGTGAACACTTTTAACTTAGTAGCTTAGAGCTAAATCAAAACTTGAGTCATTTTAGATGGGAACACTTGGTGAAAATGAATTGTGAAAACCTTGGAATGATGAGTCATTCTATTGAGATGTTTTGACATGTGTTGAGAAACACAAATGGTTTATGATGATGAAAATGTTGAGGCATGAGCCTTAGCCCTTCTACAAAAACTGATGGTTGGATTCAGATGCGATACCATTCCAATTTTACCGTACAACCACAATACCTGAATTGGGTAAGGCTTAGTCAGAAGTTTATATGCATTAGTATTAGTTCCCTCGTGGGAGAGGTTTGAGCTGAGGCTACCTCTCAATGTTGTCCACCTATGTAGTGCCCAAGATGATAGATGGTCATGGTTGGGGGGCTATGCTCATAGGATAGGTGCTTATACTAGGGTGTGTAAAGGGAAGGTTATGTTTGATTATCTGCATACTAAGTATGATGATTCAG
Organism: Avena sativa; assembly: GCA_916181665.1. Classification (NCBI taxonomy): domain Eukaryota; kingdom Viridiplantae; phylum Streptophyta; class Magnoliopsida; order Poales; family Poaceae; genus Avena; species Avena sativa. The sequence continues at coordinate 229,023,017 of OV702291.1, forward strand.
GGTTATCCCTGACAGATGTATCGAATCTTGTGGTCAAAGTGTACCACCTCTGCAGAGTGTCAAACTATTTGAATAGCCGCGTCCGCAATTATGGATAGTTGGAGTGGCCATACTATTTTGTTGTCAGATATTTTCAAAATGACTTATGAAATGAATGATGAATCTTGACTTGACCACAACAGGGTTGTGACTATGACACTAGCTTCCCAACTTAAGTGATTCTAGAACTTTGTTTTATCTTTCTTTGTTTCTGAACTCAGCTTAGGTTTCAAACTTAACTTTGTAGTTAAACTTAGAGTTAGCATTTACACTAGAACTATACTACTTGTTAGTGGTAGTTTGCGAGTACTTAAAGAGTACTCATGGCTTTTGTCCCTGGCTATTCCTATGGCCAGACTATGAAGGAGACTACCAAGATGAAGGACAATAGGACGGCTATGATAACTAGGACTATCTTCCATCGTCAGCATTGCCTGTGACTCTGAAGATGGACCCCACCGCTACGCTTATTATTTATTCCGCTGCTTGTTGTATTAAGACTGGATCATGAGATCCTTATTTGTGTAAGACCTTATTTATGGTTTGTAATGGATGATGTACTGTGATATCCAATCTGTTATGTCTCGCAAAAATGGTAATCATGGGATTGTGATGTATGGCATAATAGGCATCTGGGATTAAAAATCCAGGTGTTGACAAGTTGGTATCAGAGCCATCCTCACCATAGGAGACCCTAGTTAGAATGGACGTCCGAACAAAAACTTAATTTCAAAACCAAAGTGAGTATTTATGAAAAACTATTTCCTCTCTTACCCTTGGGAATTCATTCTTTCTCAAAAAATCATGTTCCTCCAAATTCTTACATTACTACCTAAAATTTGACACACTTGATCACTTCACTAACTTCCTCATCCTAAATTCTTGTAGATGGAGACTCGGTTCAGTAAGTTCTACCAGTTGGGCAACGGAGGCCAACTGATCTTCGAGAGGGATCTAGATTCACTGTCTGAGTTATTGGGATGCCCACATCCGGAGTTTCTTGGAGCTCAACTTCCTGGACCCCTAGGAGGAGATTTACAATGGCTAGTCACCGCTAATATTCGAGGAAGCATAGAAGCACCAACGTCCGAAAGAATCCAGTTCTCCGTAAGAGAGAACAACTGGCTAGATGGATTAGCTAGGGCAATGCATGAAGCTCTCGCACGTCTATGTGGCCTCAGTGTCAACCAAATCCAAGGAACCCGCTTTGCGCACTATGCAAGGCGTGACTTCATGGGAATGCCAATGGAGATGCCAAGTCACCCGAAGTTGAAGCGTCAAGTGGAGAACCTTGACTTCCTGTTGTACGATCGCCAGAAGGAATTGGACAATGCTAGGGAGTTTGCCAACCATAACCGTGCCATTTCCGCCTAGAAGGCCCAGACTTTCTCACTGCTTGTCAAGGACCGTCAGTCTCTTTGCCATCATGAAAAGAAGGATCGCACCATCGACCGTCTTTGCAAGAAGGTGGCTGACCTCGAGAAGACCATCAAGGAGCAAGAAGCTTAGCTTGCAGTAAAGGAAGAAGAAGAGGAAGGTGAAGACATCTAGGGAGATATGGATTCTTACCTCAGCAATGATGATGACTTTCTGGAGGAGGATGTCGTGGACTTCTACACCGACGATGACGACTCCGACTTCATCGACGATGAGTAGATGCACTAGATCACTATCGTAGCATGAGATGTATCGGTCCCATTGTAACGTAGCTTGCAGAATGGTTCTTAAAACCATCTGTTTTCCTTTTATGTTGTGGTGTGTGTTTGTATCGTGTGCTTTGCTTGAATGAATGAAAAGCAGTTAGTTGCAAAACCTGAGTTGAACTCAAAGTTTTAGCTTTGAAATCAAAACCATGAACCTTAGAACTTTCCCTCTTACCCCTTTATCTACCTCAAACTTCAGATGACTCGTGGAAACCCGGGAGGGAGCAACTCATCGCAAGACCCAATGCTGCAGATCCTGCAGAATCTCATAGCAGACAGAGAAGCAAGCAGGGCAGAGCGCCAAGCTAATCTAGCAACACTTCAATAGATCGCCCGCTCTCAACAACCAGAACCATGGAAATCAGGATCATCAAGGATCCAAGCTGAAAAACTTCCAGAATACCAATCCCCCAATCTTTAGTACTTCAGAGAACCCATTGGATGCTGATGACTGGTTGCAGACAATGGAGAACAACCTAGAAGTAGCCAGAGTTGATAACAACGAGGAAGTTCTCTTTGCCACCCACTATTTGGCAGGAGATGCAAGAGCATGGTGGAACAGTATCCGCACAATGAACCATGGTCAAGTGATGACATGGGAAGCCTTCAAAGTCAAGTTCAGCCGCACCCACGTGCTGCAGGGCCTAGTCACCCGAATGAGGGATGAATTCAGAGAGTTGAAGCAAGGCAGAATGACTGTAGTGGAGCACCTGATAGATTCTTGTCCCTTGCAAGGTATGCACCTGATGAGATCAACACGGAGGCCAAGAAGAAGGAGAGATTCTTGAACGGACTGCATGATGAGATGCAGACTGTCCTCGTCAACATCCATTTCCAGGATCTCGAAGAGCTAGTCGACTCCACGATTCAGATGGAAGGAAAGATTAACCAGGCAAACGACAACCACAAACGTCGTATGATACAGCAATCTGGATCCAACAGTCACCAGAAGTACCGTCCCAACCCCTCACCAGGATATGCACCAAGGAACAATCGACCCCCAATGTCTCGCCCAAGCTACCCCAACCGTAGTGGAGGAAATGTGAAGCCCAGAGGGAACAACAATCACTCCGGCAACACCAGCAATTTCAACTGTGCCCCTCCCAAGAGCAACAACAACAACAACAACACTGCACCCCGAACTGGAAGCAATGTTGTGCCAGTCGTAGCAAAAGACAAGTCTCAGATCACTTGTTTTGAGTGTGGAGTGAAGGGTCACTATTCAATGAGTGCCCCAAGAAGATTGCCGCCACTGCAAATGTGAATGCCCCAGCTCAACAGCAGCATCATGTTCAACCAGGGAGAAGATTTGCCCCAGGGAACCCTCACAACCGCAATGGCCGTCTCTTCCACGTGAACACCGAAGAAGCCCAAGAAGCGTCAGATGTAGTGCTGGGTATGTTTTCTGTCAACTCAGTTTTAGCAAGAGTGTTGTTTGATTCTAGAGCATCGCACTCATTTGTCATTGAAGAATTTGCATGCACTAGTAAGATTCACCCAACCAACTTGAAGCATGTCATGATAGTTCAAATCCCCGGTTCAACTACAAAAGCTAGAAAAATTTGCAAAGTTTTGCCTATCAGAATACATGGGATAGATTTTTATGCTAATCTAATAGTACTTGGAACCAAAGGATTGGAAGTAGTACTAGGAATGGACTGGATGTCAAAGCATAAAGGACTGATAGACTGTGCTAAGAAAGCCATCACCATGACCAGTAGCTCTGGAGTCTCAGTAGAGCATATATCTGAAACCTTACCCCGTCAATTCAAGTGCAACAAGAGTCTAGCCTTGCCCACCATTGACCAAGTCAGAGTAGTCTGTGAATACCCCGACGTATTCCCAGATGAATTGCCAGGTATGCCCCCGGATAGGGATATTGAGTTCATTATTGAAATAATCCCTAGAACCGGACCCATAGCCCAGAGACCCTATAGCATGAACCCCTCAGAGTTAGTGGAATTGAAGAAGCAGTTGGATGCTATGTTGGCAACAGGCTTGATTCAACCAAGCACATCGCCATGGAGATCACCAGTGTTATTCATCGACAAGAAAGATGGAGGCAACCGTTTGTGCACCGATTACAGAAAGCTGAATGATGTCACCATCAAAAACAAGTATCCTTTACCAAAGATAGAAGATCTATTTGATCAATTGACTGGTGCCCAGGTATTCTCAAAGATTAATCTTAGGACTGGTTATCACCAACTTAAGATTCGTGCAACGGATATTCTGAAGACCGCCTTTACTACTCGCTATGGTTTATACGAGTATACGGTCATGTCTTTTGGATTAACCAATGCCCCTGCTTATTTCATGAATCTCATGAATAAGATCTTTATGTATTTCCTAGATAAGTTTGTCATTGTGTTTATCGATGATATCCTTATCTACTCCAAGTCAGAAGCAGAGCATGAGCAACATCTGAGAATCATCCTAGAAACCCTGAGAGAGCATCGGTTATATGCCAAGTTCAGCAAATGTGAGTTTTGGGTGAAATAAGTAGGATTCCTAGGACATATTGTGTCTGTCGGAGGAGTCTTTGTTGATCCCGCCAAGATCAAAGATGTCAAACAATGGGAAGCACCAACCACTCAAACCCAAGTCTGTGCATTTCTCGGATTAGCGGGATACTACCGCAAGTTCGTGGAAGGATTTTCTAGCATCGCCAGACCCATGACCCAATTGTTGAAGAAGGACAAGAAGTTTGAATGGACCTACAAATGTGAAGCCAGTTTCCAAGAGCTGAAGAAGAGATTGATTTCAGCCCCAATATTGATTATGCCAGATATCAAGAAGCTGTTTGATGTGTATTGTGATGCATCCAAGATTGGTCTCGGATGTGTACTGATGCAAGAAGGCAAAGTCATCGCTTATCTGTCTCGACAACTGACGCAGCATGAGCAGAACTATCCGACCCATGATCTTGAGTTAGCAGCCGTAGTTTTGGCATTGAAGACATGGCGTCATTATCTGATGGGTAATCGCTGTGAGATTTACTCAGATCACAAAAGCTTGAAGTATATTTTCACTCAGAAGGAGCTGAATATGAGGCAAAGGAGATGGATAGAGTTAATCAAGGATTATGACCTTGACATTCACTATCACCCCGGCAAAGCCAATGTGGTAGCGGATGCTCTTAGCAGATTATCGAGTAGGCTAAACACCATGATCAAGGAAAAGCAACCAAGTTTGTATGAGGAGTTGGAGCAGTTCAGAACTGAGCTAGTTAGCAAAGGATTCTTAGCTAGCATTGAACTTCAACCCACTTGATTAGCCAAATCAAGGAAGCCCAGAAGGGAAATGAAAGTATCGACGGAATCAAACGTCATATTGGTACAGGAAAGGTACCTAGATTCACCGAAGACGAAGACGGAGTTATGTGGTACAAAGGCCGTATCTGTGTGCCAGCAGATTCGGAGCTGAAGAAAGTTATCATGAAGGAAGCTCATGATACTCTTTATTCTATCCACCCCGGAGGAACAAAGGTATCAAGATTTGAAAGAGCAATTTTGGTGGCACAAGATGAAGAGAGAAATCGGAAGCTACATCGCCAAGTGTGATATCTGTCAAAGAGTCAAAGCGGAACATCAGAGACCCGCAGGACTGTTGCAACCATTGCAGATTCTGGAATGGAAATGGGATTCCGTCGGAACGGACTTTATTACCAGATTGCCCACTTCTAGTAGGGGAAATGACTCAATCTGGGTCATCGTTGATAGACTGTCCAAGGTAGCTCACTTTATACCTATCAAGACAACCTACCAGAGTTCGAAACTAGCAGAGCTGTATATTGCTAGAATTGTTAGTCTGCATGGAACCCCCAAGACCATAGTATCAGATCGAGGAACCCAGTTTACCTCGAGATTTTGGCAAAAAGTCCAGGAAGGATTAGGCACCAAGTTGAATTTCAGCACCGCTTATCACCCACAAACTGATGGACAGACTGAAAGAGTCAACCAAATCTTAGAAGATATGTTAAGAGCTTGTGTGTTGGAGTATGGATCAAAATGGGAAGACTGCCTGCCTTTCGCGGAATTCTCATACAACAACAATTATCAAGCCAGTTTACAAATGGCACCATTTAAGTTCCTATATGGAAGAAAGTGCCGCACCCCTTTGAATTGGTCGCAAGTAGGAGAGAGTCAGATCTTTGGACCCGACATTCTCCGAGAAGCTGAAGAGAAGGTTCACAAAGTCCGTGAGCACTGATACATTGCAAATGTATCTATAATTTTTGATGTTCCATGCTTGGTTTTATCCACTTTCTTGTGTTTTGTTCCAACTTTGGAGTACTTTTCATATGATTTCTTGGACTAACCTATTAACAAGAGCCACAGTTCCAGCTGCCTGTTTTTTGGTGTTTTTGGTTCCAGGAAAATCAGAAAATGAATATTCTCGGAATTGGACGGGACAAAAGCCAAAGTGTCTATTTTTCCGGAAGGGATCAAGTTCCAGAATACGAGACGGAGAAGGGCCAAAGGGCGGCCAGGCCTGGCCCGCGCCAGGGGGTGGTGTGGCCAGCCCAGGCACCCCCTCGACCTCTCCTTCCGCCTATATATTGCCATCGGGACGAAAACCCTAAGGACCCGATCAAAAATCCACGAAAGAGTCTGTAGCCGCCGTCATCTCCATCCCTAGATCGGGAGGGATCTGAAGCTCTTCCCGGCACCCTGCCGGAGAGGGGAATTCACCCTGGAGGCCTTCTTCATCACCATGCAAGCCTCCGGTGTGATGCGTGAGTAGTTCATCCTTGGACTGCGGATCCATGTAGTAGCTAGATGGCTGGTTCTCCTCCTATGTGCTTTCATGTTTAGATCTTGTGAGCTCCATTCATGATCAAGATCATATATTTGTAATCATACATGTTGTGTTTGCGGGGATCCGATGAATATTGAGATGCTATTTCAGATTGATTGTTGATTCTATCATGTCTTTGTTATTTGAGATATTGCATGCTTTCCGTTGTTAGTATCTATCTTGGCCAAGTAGATGCTAGCAACTCCAAGAGTTAGTATTTATGCTCGACAGTGGGTTCATGCCTCTGGTAATCTGGGGAAGTGATAGAAATCTCTAAGGTACTAGATGTGTTATTGCTACTAGGGAGAAAACAACAATCATTTGTTCATAGAACAATCGTATTGTTTACTTTACACGCAGTTCGTAAAGCAATAATCTGTTGCTTGCAACTTAATACTGGAGGGGGTTCGGATGATAACCTGAAGGTGGATTATTAGTCATAGACGCAGTTGGATGGCGGTCTATGTATTATGTTGTAATGCCCAATCAAGTCTCAGAGGAGTCAAGATGATTAGTATATGCATGTATTGCTTTCTCGGTGTTTGTCAATTGCCCCGCTGTAATTTGTTCACCCAACATGTTATCTATCTAAGGAGAGCCACCTCTAGTGAACTATGGATCCCGGTCCTTGTCTTTGACATACAATCTACAATCTTTTACTGCTTTGTGTTTACTTTCTGCAAACTTTTACTTCTTTCCATTCAATACGTTTAATCCTTTGTTTTTCGCAAAACACGGTGAGATTGACAACCTCATCACAAGTTGGGGACAAAGTTCTGTGGTTGTGTTGTGCAGGTCTCCACGTTGCTACTAGCACCGGTAGTGCGCCCTGCCAAGTCTCAGCTAGTAACACCTTTGGGGTGTTTACTTGATCCTATTGGTTCGATTAAACCTTGGTTTCATAACTGAGGGAAACTTGCTGTTGTGCTCATCATACCTTCCTCTTGGGGTTCCCAACGAGCTCTACATCAACACCGCCAACAAGCATTTTTCTAGGCGCCGTGCATTGAGCCATCAAGCATTTTTCTGGCACCGTTGCCGAGGAGTCAAGGACATCTTCACAGGGGGAGTTCCTCATAACCAATCTCTTTACTTTGTTGTTTTTGTTTTTCTTAGTTTCTTTTTTGCTTTGTTTGCTTGTTTTGTTCTTCAAAAACCCAAAAAAAATAGTTTTACTAGTTTGCTTTCTTATTCAAAAACACAAAAAAATTAAGTCTCCTTTAGTTGTCACCTCTTCCTTAGCTCACCATGTTGATCCCTACTTTCACCTTGAAAGACCTTTCAATTGGTAGTGGTTCTATAATTGGGAAAGATAATATTGAAGAATTCTTTAATCATGTTAGCAAACATGAGGATACTGAGGATAGATCCCTTGTAGAACTTGCTCCAAACTATGAGATTGCTGCAGCTTCTTTAATTCACATGTTAGAATCTAGGTTTGTTAACCTCAACCCCTTAATGCAAGTAATGTTTCTTAAGCTTAAAGAAATTGAGGACCCTGAAAAGAGGGATTTTATTCTAGAAACTTTGTTTAAGGAGTTCTATGATGTTGCCAAGGAAGCTAGAAAAGTTTTTGAACATTTCAATATGCTAGGCTCATGTGTAGATGTTGTCGGTACACGAGAAAAGATGAAAAAAACCGAACCTAATGGGGAGGAACCTAAGATACCAATACCCTTTAAACTAGTAGCAATACATGATGCCATAGAAAAGAATCTTGATTGGATTGTTCCTGCAAACCCTTTTGATGAGAATAGTGAACCCAAGAGCATTGAGAGAGGATCCTCTAGAACTTATTTGGATGATATACCTTTCCTTATTGAAAATGTTTCTGGTATTGATCTTAATGCTTCTTCATTTGAGAACACTTGATTCTTTCTTTGCTTCTTATGCCTAACTTAAAGGCGTTAAAGAAAAGTACTTATTGGGAGATAACCCAAAAGTTTTAGATGAGTCTTGGAAGTTATTACTTCAGTAATAACTGCTCCTTATCCTTTTTATTTGCTTTTTGTACCAAGAGTAACCTCTAATGAGAGTGAAGTAATGATTGGGAAAGTTGCTGTCCCGAAACAGATTTTTGTGCTTCACCGTAAAAATTCGTGAGAGAGCTTTGTATGTCGGATTGAGCTGTAATTGTTTGTTCTTCTGCCCTAGGTTGTTATCTAACTTTAGTTAGTTCAACACTTTTTGATTTGAGCAACAGAAGGTCTTCAAAAAAATTCGTCTTTACCTGCTGGTCTGTTTTGACAGATTTCTGTCATTTTCTGCATTTGCTTCTTATGGGTTCCTTTTTGAGTTCTTTTGGGGAATTGAGATTTTTGAGGGAAGTGATACAGTAGCTAGTGTTATAATGTAATTTTATTTGGTGTTAGAACTGAACCTTAATACTTATTTATCTTAAGTGCACTAATGTTGCTAATGAGATTGTGTGAAGTTTTGTATGAAGGAAAAATTTCAAGTGTATGGAAGGAATGAGTAATGATATGAAGGATGGACTAAAGATCAAGCTTGGGGATGCCACGCGTGTCACCCCAAGAAATATCCAAGAAGTACAAGCATCAAAGCTTGGGGATGCCCAAGGCATCCCCTTCTTCATCAATAAAAATTCCAGGTTTCTTCCAAACGCTTCATTTTTATTGTTTCATGCACAATTGTGTTTTTCTTGGAGCGTCTTCTTTTCCGTTTTCGTTTTGGTTTTTCATTTGCTTTGGTTTGCTTAGTTTTCTGAATAAGTTGGTTGGATCCCCTCTTTCATACATTGGTTTGCAAATAGTTTGGTTTGGTTTGGAAAAGAGTAGGAAAGTTCATGCTTATGTGGTAAAAAAGAGCTTGTTTCTGACTGTGGCCTATGCTTTGTCATGCCATGCTTGATATTTTTTTGGCTTTATGCTTAGAATTCTTTGTTGTAGCATGAATTGTTATAAACAATTGAGATTGCTTAATGTGCCTTGGATGAATCATGCGTTGTTTTATTATATTAAAGCATAGTATAGTGGTATTCTCCTTTGATGCTTTATTTGGGTTGACTTGGCACATGCTCACACCATGTTATGACTATCCAAAGTCACCATAGCCTTTATGATCCTTTAGTTTTCAACTTGTAGTATCACTTTATGCTTTGATCAATGATGTTTTGTCGCTCTGCATGATTATGGCCATTATTGCTCTCTTAGTTTGTCGCTCCCAGTCTTTTGCTAGCCTCCACAACAAAGTATGAGTTCCACTAATGCATCCAACTCCCTAAACCAAGTTATTCCAAAGAGTCCACCATACCTACCTACTAGCTTATGCTATTCCAAGTATATTCCTGCTTTTTTTACCTTCCACTTGTTATGAGAAAACTAGTGATTAAAGCTCTCACGAACTTGATGGCACACTTTACTTTACTTGCCCTTAATAAACTTGAACCATCGTGTCGTATATGTTGTATATGCTTGTACTTATTTGTTGGGAATTAGCAGAACCATGCTTTCATGGGGAACGCTTTCAACATTGCACTTGGTACTTGTACCTAGTTGATATCATGCTCTTTTGTATATGGATGTCGTCGGTGTGAAATGAAAGGGGAGCTTGTAAGTCCATGGAGTTATGTATATGTGTTAGAGAAACGCCTGGGCTGCTGGTCTAATCCATGCTGACATGGTGGAAACCTGCAGCGTAACCATAATGAGCTGTCTATGAAGCATTCTTCTTATAAAAAAAGAGTCCTATATTGAGAAAAAAGAGATACTATGAAAAGAGGAAAGAGAGAAAAAAGCACCATATTCCCATGGTAAATAAGAAGAATGCTGAGATGCTCGTTGTCTGCTTGCCTTGTCATTTTGATATGGGGATTCTTCCGTATCATCGGGCAAGGGGTACCCTGTTGGCGGTTCTCTATGATACACATGTACTTACGATGACAAGAACTTACCGGTGACTAAACTTGAGTAGCATGAGGAGCGGCCCTCGTATACAAGGGACATGAGATTTCTGACTTATACTTCGTCAAGCATGTACACCATAGTTTGTTCACTTTAACCTTAATCACTTCAACATGCTTATGATAGGGGCAATGAGAGCTGAAAGCTATAAGTACCATATTTTTGGAAGCTCTTTATGAGACTTGAATCCCTACTTCCTTTTACAAAAGGCCTTTCTTCCACCATTATATTGAGTCTCCACCTTCTATCTTTATGCACCTACTTTGAGAGCATAGTGGCCATTCTTAGTTCTATGTGCATTGTCCCAAGACTAGTTAATTGATGCATACTTTGATATTGCTTGTTTTAAACTATTGTATCTAGTCACTCTTATGAACTTTGAAGGTGTCATATGCATTTATATTTGCTACTCTATTGAGGGACAAGCTGAATGCTATTATGCTATGTTTTCTTTATGTGAAACAAACAAACGTCTTGCAAAGCATTGTTATTCATGAATCTTTTGTTCGTTCCTTTTCATGTTGCATCATAGCTTCTTTGCTTATTGCTAGAACTTTGTCTTTCATGTTATGATTGAAGTACTATGATCCCAGCTTTGAATGTTTTGCAAATACTTTGATCAAGTCTTTGATGGTGCATGTCACCTCAAAAATTATTCTTTCCTTTTATCACTTACCTACTCGAGGAAGAGCAGGAGTTAAGCTTGGGGATGTTGATACATTGCAAATGTATCTATAATTTTTGATGTTCCATGCTTGGTTTTATCCACTTTCTTGTGTTTTGTTCCAACTTTGGAGTAATTTTCATATGATTTCTTGGACTAACCTATTAACAAGAGCCATAGTGCCAGCTGCCTATTTTCTGTTGTTTTTGGTTCCAGGAAAGTCAAAAAATAAATATTCTCGGAATTGCACGGGACAAAAGCCAAAGTGCCTATTTTTCCGGAAGGGATCAAGTGCCAGAATACGAGACGGAGAAGGGCCAGAGGGTGGCCACACCACCTGGCCGCGCGGCTAGGCCTGGCCCGCGCCAGGGGGTGGTGTGGCCAGCCCAGGCACCCCCTCGGCCTCTCCTTCCGCCTATATATTGCCATCGGTACGAAAACCCTAAGGACCCGATCAAAAATCCACGAAAGAGTCTATAGCCGCCGTCATCTCCATCCCTAGATCGGGAGGGATCTGAAGCTCTTCCCGGCACCCTGCCGGAGAGGGGAATTCACCCTGGAGGCCTTCTTCATCACCATGCAAGCCTCCGGTGTGATGCGTGAGTAGTTCATCCTTGGACTGCGGATCCATGTAGTAGCTAGATGGCTGGTTCTCCTCCTTTGTGCTTTCATGTTTAGATCTTGTGAGCTCCGTTCATGATCAAGATCATATATTTGTAATCATACATGTTGTGTTTGCGGGGATCCGATGGATATTGAGATGCTATTTCAGATTGATTGTTGATTCTATCATGTCTTTGTTATTTGAGATATTGCATGCTTTCCGTTGTTAGTAGCTATCTTGGCCAAGTAGATGCTAGCAACTCCAAGAGTTAGTATTTATGCTCGACAGTGGGTTCATGCCTCTGGTAATCTGGGGAAGTGACAGAAATCTCTAAGGTACTAGATGTGCTGTTGCTACTAGGGAGAAAACAACAATCCTTTGTTCATAGAACAATCGTATTGTTTACTTTACATGCAGTTCGTAAACCAATAATCTGTGGCTTGCAACTTAATACTGGAGGGGGTTCGGATGATAACCTGAAGGTGGATTATTAGTCATAGATGCAGTTGGATGGCGGTCTATGTATTATGTTGTAATGCCCAATCAAGTCTCAGAGGAGTCAAGATGATTAGTATATGCATGTATTGCTTTCTCGGTGTTTGTCAATTGCCCTGCTGTAATTTGTTCACCCAGCATGTTATCTATCTAAGGAGAGCCACCTCTAGTGAACTATGGATCCCAGTCCTTGTCTTTTACATACAATCTACAATCTTTTACTGCTTTGTGTTTACTTTCTGCAAACTTTTACTTCTTTCCATTTGATACGTTTAATCCTTTGTTTTCCGCAAAACACGGTGAGATTGACAACCTCATCGCAAGTTGGGGACAAAGTTCTGTGGTTGTGTTGTGCAGGTCTCCACGTTGCTACTAGAACCAGTAGTGCGCCCTGCCAAGGCTCAGATAGTAACACCTTTGGGGTGTTTCCTTGCTCCTACTGGTTCGATTAAACCTTGGTTTTATAACTGAGGGAAACTTGCTGCTGTGCTCATCATACCTTCCTCTTGGGGTTCCCAACGAGCTCTACATCAACACCGCCAACAAGCATTTTTCTGGGCGTCGTGCATTGAGCCTTCAAGCACCTCAAGACCGCCCAATCCAGACAGAAGAGTTATGCTGACAAGAGAAGGAGAGGCCTGACTTTCAATGTCGGAGATTTTGTATATCTCAAGGTTTCACCATTGAAGGGAACCCAACGTTTTAGTCTGAAAGGGAAGTTAACCCTAGATATATCGGGCCCTTCAAGATTATGAACCATCGAGGAGAAGTATCTTATCAACTGGAACTTCCTGAAGAGATGTATGCCATCCACAATGTGTTCCATATCTCATTACTTCGCAAATGTTTAGAAGTGCCGGAGAAGACCGAAGTTTTCAAGAACATCGATCACCGAGCTGTTGATATCAACAAGGACCTGACATATCGTGAAGTGCCCATCCGTATCCTAGAGGAAGCCTACAGAACCACCAGGACCAGGAGTATCAAGTTTCTCAAGATTCAATGGAGCAACCATACCGAAGAAGAAGCCACTTGGGAGCGAGAAGATTAAATTAGGACCGAGTTCCCAGATCTCTTTAGTTCCTAGTTTTCTTTCGTAAATCTCAGGACAAGATTTTGTTTAAGGGGGGAAGGTTTGTAACATCCCAAAACTGAATCCATGGTTAATCAAGATCAAATCTACCCAATTTAGGGTTAGCAAAACCTTTTTCCATTTAAAATAATTAAGCATTCATATGTTTGTGCATTTAAATAGGAGTTGTTTTGAATTGCCATGTTTGAGTGATCCATTGATTGTAAAATGATTCTAAGGTGAATTAAACATCATCTAGATCATTCCCAAACAAATCCCAAAGAAAAACAAATCAAAAAGAATAAAATAAAAAAATGGTCATTTGTGCCATTTTAATCACCTAGCCTACTTTGGCTATTCCTAGAACTCAAAACTTAACAGAAACAATTCTGGTTCTTTGCACCCCTTGCTAGTACAAGTAGTTATGTACCAAGGCCCATTTTGTTTCATCCCAAAAACTTTCAAACACTAAATTTAAATGACATTTGAAAATTGAATGTAGTTCATATGTATAGATCACACTTGTGCAAAAACCAACCAAACCAATTCACCTCGACAATTCCCAGCAACCAGAGACTACCAAGCATAAGATCAGATCACACACCAAAAATCTTTTCAAAATTTGAATTTAAACTTCATGCGGCCATTTGGTCGAACACTTGGCAGGCATGATTCACACTCTAGTTTTAGCTCACTATTTCTACAGGGTTTTGCCACCCATTTGACCTCAAATTACTCCCTTTGTCTCCATTTGATCTAACCAAACCATAATCACCCCATCCCCTAGTCCCTAGCAGCAGCGCCGCGCCACCTGAGCGCCATGCTCGCCGGTCGAGCATGGACAGCTCCCAGCCGACCACCCCTCTCTCTCGCCATGTCTAGGAGCTAGACCAGACCACACCACCGCCCTCTGTCCCCTCCCCGAGCGGAGCCGAGCCATGGACCACCCGCCAGAGCACCGTGCCCGAGAAGCGTGCACACGCCACGCCTCGACCGCAGCCCGCGCGCACCGCTTCGCCACGACCCCAGGAACCGCCCGGACATGCCCGTTCGCCGCCGCTTTACCTGCAGCCCCCGGGCACCGCGTCGAACACCGCCTCTGTCGTGCAAAGCACCAGACACGCCCGACCAAATGCCACCGCCCCTAGCCGCGCCTTTACGCCATAGATGACCGCCTGTAGACCGCGCACCATCCCCTACCCCGAGCCACGACGATAGCACGTTGTACCACCCTCGCCGGAGACGCTAGCCCATCCCGTTCGGTCGCTTTGTCGAACTATAAATAGGGGCCACCCCCAGCCTCATTCTACACACCATCTCACTCCCCTCTCTCCACTGATCCTTCCACCCCATCCCTGGAGCAAGGCGGGCCGCCGTTCGCTAGAATTTTGCCAGAGCTTGCCGCAGCAAAGGAGGAGAGGCGCCGTTGATTGTGACTGTCCCAAGAGCCGCCGTGACCACGCCTAGAACTGTCGTCGTCCACCAGCTCGATCGCCCCCATCGCCACGTCTAGATGGAGCCCTGGTAAGCCCCCACGTACCAACACCATGCCGCGTTAGGGTTAGTTCTCGCCAGAGTTGTTCACCGGAGACGATGCACGTCAGCCGTCGATCTGTCGTCTAATCGCACGGCTGAGATTGCTCTGTATCGCTTCGGTTAGAATTAGTCGCTGACATGCGGGACCCCCCTGTTAGTTGCCCTCTGCGCCGCGGAACGCCACTCGGCCGGCCCGTTAGTTTTCCCGCGCTAGCCCACAAATTCAAATAGGTGTTTTTCTATTTAAGTTTAAACTCAATTTTGTCCCTTAGTTTAAAAATCAATTTAGGAAGATTTACTGAACCAAATTGAGTGATTCCAATTTTGTTGGAAAGCTTCTGAAAAGATCTATCCAAGCCTGTTGGATTTAATTCATTTAGAGTTAGAGATCTCTCCTAGTAAAAATAACAAAACAGAAGCATTTGCACATTCAAACATTTTTATAAAATCAACCCTAATAGCTTTTGAGTTGATTCCAACTCTCAAAAATCACATTTAACCATACCTATCTAAATATGTAATAATATTAAGGTTTACATGTAGTGACTTTGGACTAGTAACAAAATAATGCTATATAGGCATTTCTAGTCACTTTAAATCATTAAATATTAAACTTAAACTTATTAAAATATGATCCAACATTTAAATCACATTCCCATATGTTAGAATATGTGGTGATGACATGTGTCCACATGATCCCATATTTTAATTGGAGAATATTAAATCTTAGTTAATTTCAATGAGTAGAAATTACTTTTCTCAAATAAAAAGAATGAAGCTAGTTAATTAAACCTTGTGATGCCTGTGATGATAATAGATCATCAAATGTGTGCCTTAGAGTGCTAAGTAGACTAGTTAAGTATTGTTTGGCGATTGTGTACTCCGTATGTATTTATAGACGATAGTACCGACCAAGCTTACGAGGAGGAGGAGTTCTACCTAGAAGAGGAGGAAGAAAACTTCAACCACTACACTAACCAAGGCAAGCCATCATTAACAATGCAAGCTAGCACTATACCAGTGAACCCTTGCAATCTAACCCTTGCAACTTAGATAACCTAAGCAAAGTCATTAGGCATGCTTTGGTTATACCACTTGACTATTACCTACCCCAAGTTTTATTTCCAAGCTTTTACTTCTTTACTTTATTAAAGTCCTTTACTTGTTTTGAAGGTAGCATAAAGAGTATAAAACTTGACCTATCTAGATAACCTTAGATGTCATTCTATAGCATGAGATTGAGATTAGCATCCCACCTTAGTGAACACTCTTAACTTAGTAGCTTAGAGCTAAATCAAAACTTGAGTCATTTTAGATGGGAACACTTGGTGAAAATGAATTGTGAAAACCTTGGAATGATGAGTCATTCTATTGAGATATTTTGACATGTGTTGATAAACACAAATGTTTTATGATGATGAAAATGTGGAGGCATGAGCCTTAGCCCTTTTACAAAAACTGATGGTTGGATTCGGATGCGATACCATTCCAATTTTACCGTACAACCACAATACCTGAATTGGGTAAGGCTTAGCCGGAAGTTTATATGCATTAGTATTAGTTCCCTCGCGGGAGAGGTTTGAGTTGAGGCTACCTCTCAATGTTGTACACCTATGTAGTGCCCAAGATGACAGATGGTCATGGTTGGGAGGCCATGCTCATAGGAGAGGTGCTTATACTAGGGTGTGTAAAGGGAAGGTTATGTTTGATTATCTGCATACTAAGTATGATGATTCAAGGTTATCCCTGACAGATGTATCGAATCTTGTGGTCAAAGTGTACCACCTCTGCAGAGTGTCAAACTATTCGAATAGCCGCGTCCGCGGTTATGGATAGTTGGAGTGGCCATACTGTTTTGTTGTCAGATATTTTCAAAATGACTTATGAAATGAATGATGAATCTTGACTTGACCACAACAGGGTTGTGACTATGACACTAGCTTCCCAACTTAAGTGATTCTAGAACTTTGTTTTATCTTTCTTTGTTTCTGAACTCAGCTTAGGTTTCAAACTTAACTTTGTAGTTAAACTTAGAGTTAACATTTACACTAGAACTATACTACTTGTTAGTGGTAGTTTACGAGTACTTAAAGAGTACTCATGGCTTTTGTCCCTGGCTATTCCTATGGCCAGACTATGAAGGAGACTACCAAGATGAAGGACAGCAGGACGGCTATGATAACTAGGACTATCTTCCATCGTCAGCATTGCCTGTGACTCTAAAGATGGACCCCACCGATACGCTTATTATTTATTCCGCTGCTTGTTGTATTAAGACTGGATCATGAGATCCTTATTTGTGTAAGACCTTATTTATGGTTTGTAATGGATGATGTACTGTGATATCCAATCTGTTATGTCTCGCAAAAATGGTAATCCTGGGATTGCGATGTATGACATAACAGGCATCTGGGATTAAAAATCCGGGTGTTGACA
Organism: Avena sativa; assembly: GCA_916181665.1. Classification (NCBI taxonomy): domain Eukaryota; kingdom Viridiplantae; phylum Streptophyta; class Magnoliopsida; order Poales; family Poaceae; genus Avena; species Avena sativa. The sequence goes on from OV702291.1 coordinate 229,040,289, forward strand.
ACCACCCTTGTCCGGACCGCACTTCTCAAGGTTCTCCAACCTTTATTTTAATAGCCCAAAAATTTCTATACAATGGTATACTTGGTGTCACCCTTTATATACATTGATGTTTAATACTAAGGAGCATTGTGTGATGATAAATGTTGGGCACTATGGATCCAATGGCATACTTGTAGATATTTTTGCTAGCCAAAAAATTCCTATACAAGCAAAGCTTATTTATCCAAATACCCTTAAAACCAATTCCCACATCATACACCATACATACTTATATAGCATCAATGCTATTCCAATTATATTTCTCATGTGCCTTGTTTTATTTAGCTTCCAAATAATATTGCTCTTATGGTTATGGTTGTCATAGATAAGTTGGTTGTGGGGTGACCACAAACTTGAAGGCACAACCACCAAAGGTGGTAATGATTTATGAAACATAAAATGGTTTTGTAAGATAAAAAGTAGAAGGAATGATAACAAGGGGACATGAGATACTCTTATTCTACATATTAATCAACGAGTAAACTGAGGGTCATGGGTATTTCAATACATATGCTCTAGGGAAAAGTGTAAGGTAGGCATCCGAGGATTCGGCTAGCCATGGAAAGTGAAAAGCAATGGTTGTTTTAGAGCATATGACATGATTGAAAGACCAATGAATAAGGTTTATACTGGTTACTAAGAGGGCAAGACCATTAACTGATGCCATATAAAAAGGGGTGAAAGTGTTCGACAAAAGTTGACTTCATGTCTATCTTGTTATAATTATTCTCTTCTTTGAATTGGAAAGGTGCTAATGGTAGGGGTAAATGGAACCAAACACTAATGATGAACTATTGATCAATCATAAACTTAATGAAATAGAGTTTGGAAGCTAAATAGGCCTTTGCACATGTTTAATCTATGCTTACTTTCAGTACAAGATATAAAAATATCTTAAGGGAATACATAAAACTAAGAAGTGAGTTTTCTAGATCAAGGGCATGAAACTAAGAATTAGCCCAGAGTAGAAAGGCACAAAAAAACCATGCCAATGATAGGAAAGAGTGTTCCAACAATTCTATAGGTTTATCTAACTATGCTTGAAGGTTTATTTTACCTCTCACTTGTTTGAACACAAGTCTACTTATTATTGAGCATGCTTGTAGAGTGCGGAAGATATCACTTTATAACTCACTTGCTTGTTGTTATTCCTTAAAGATTGAACCTAATGAACTTTGTGTGGAAATGAAAAATAAGAAAGCAACAAACTCCAAAAGTCCATGTTAAATTTATCACCTTTATGCTTGAGGACGAGCATATGTTAAGCTTGGGATGCTTGATGCATGTAAAATGCATCCATGAACTTTATTATTTATTGCTTCCAAATCATTATTATTTGCAACATTATTATATTTATTGGTATTAAACTACTAATAGCTGTAAAATTACACAAGTTCTTGGTTTACACTTTGTTGTGTAGGAAATACACAAATTTAGAAGGAAACCGCTCATTATGGTAAAATCTGGAAATTCCTGAAACCCCGTAGAACTCTTTTCGAAGATTGCCAGAAACAACCCCGCATATGACGTTTAATAGAAAAAGTGTAGAAAGGAAAGTTGTATGGAATTTTATGCGCAACAATTTAGACATAACATTCGTCCCAATTGGAGTCCGGATGCATTTTTTATAGCCATATTACTTCAGAGGATAAAAGCAGTTTTGGGACTCCAAAAATATGTGACGTGGTTGACTCAAACTCCTTCCATCTTTGATGATTTCGGCCCAAACACGACTTTATGGACTCATTAAGGATAGAGGGGACTCCTAGAAAGGTTCTAGAGATGCCCAAAAAACCTTTGATCCAAGGGGCATGCATCCTATGGCCAAGATTGCATCTCCACCACTATATATTGAGAGGAAACCCTACTTTTGGAGGCATCCATCCATAGCCACGAAAATCCCCCGCCTTGGAATCCCCCAAGGAGGGGGAGAAGCTCCTCCACTTATGCACCATCTCCAAGGAAGAAGAAGGGCCAAGGGGCCGCTGCCCCCAAGGGCAGCCGCCGCCCCTGCGCTGCCACTAGCGCCGCCTCTCCTCTTTGGGGAGGCTCATCTCCATCACCATCTACTGCAAGATCCCATCATCCCCCACTGTAATATCTTGGCAAACATGATGTATGATGCAATATATTATTTTCCCATGATCTATTGCATGACTATGTTGATGTTTGAGTAGTGAATTGTTATGGCAATTGTGATCTAGTTTGTTTTGGTTGCATACAAGTATATGTTATATTTTATGATGATCTTGATGCACTAACATTGAGTGCACACATATGTTGGGGGATGCACAAGGTTGTCACCGTTTCATGTTGATAGGATGAGGGATATTCGGAGTTTGACAGAATCTGAATCCCAAGTCTTAGAAATATATGTAGTATTAATTCATGGTTAATCAATAGGGTATTATCATGGGGACCTTAGATCTAAATGTGGTGGTTGGACTTTATGTCTTAATATTTCCTTGTTTGTTCTTAATTGGCATTGGGGTCAATCCCTAGTGGTGTATTTGCTCGTATCTATGGCTACACCTAGTTATGGATCCTCCTAAAAGAAACAATAAAAAGACTATATATGTGCTTCACTAATTGTGACAACCAAATGAATGAAATAGCAATTTGTCTAAACATTTGATCCCATAGACTATCCACATCCACTCCACTAGTTCCACTTCATTTGCATTATTTTACTTATAGTATTTATTTCAACTACTTTATTGTTTTCTAGTTAATACCAAAAACAACCACACACACACACACACTTTAGATCCTAGCTTTACATAGGAGGACATATAAGTCGGTTATAGGGCTTTAGAGAATAGATAGTTTACCTTCAGCTCCTGGTGGGTTCAACACTCAAATACTTATCGAATTGTAGTAAAGTGATCCCCTGCATTTGGGGGTTATCAGCTGAGAACTGGTCGTCTATTGATTTTGGTCCGCCCGTATGGTACTATAATGTAACTTAGCCACCATTTACCATTTCCGACGGTGGGACTGTAATGTACAGACCTTCTCATGTATGAATTATCTCATCATATATCTTTAGTCACCCTTGCCCGCTCCCGAGGTGTGACCATAATGCTCAGATCCTACGGGAATGCTCGCATATGAGGGGGTGCTTCACCACTGGGTTTTCATGCACGACAGGACCAACGGTGGTAGATTACTTTCTTCATGGTCCTAAATGCATTTCCTGGCATGTTTAAGGTGGGTGTGAGTTTCAAGTAGCCCCGAGTACTCTTGCTCATCAATAAGCTATCATCCTTTGTCCCGCTGCTAGCGTTCCTCGAGAGATTAGGGAGTCCTAGCCATAGACCTCCCTTTGCCCGTGCCCATGTAGTGAATACTTCGGCGATGCTAGGCATGGGTTCAACCAGAAACTCCCCTCAGCTACCGACAGCGACTGTCGGTGCCTACTCTAGAGGTTCTTTAGGCCTTCAATTTAGTGGTGGGTGGTGTCACGTAATGATGTCCGAGACCGTCGCTTCCCTGGAGTGTACCCGCTCGGTCGAAACCAAAAAATTGGGGCGTTTTTCGGGTGTGCAAGCGGCTTGGTAAGGTGCTCCGCCCTAACCTCTGAGTCATAACAAGAACCAAAAGGTTTTAAAAAAGAAATTTACCTTTGACGGGTGACCTTGTGACCTGCCACTCACAGCCCATGGGCGTTCGAGTGGTAGAGCGAAATACGGTGTCGGTCGGACATCCTTGTAAGGGCTTTTGCACAAAGTTCTAGGCTGGCAGTGCATGGAGGAGGTGATTTCACTTCAATCTTCTTTTACTTCCTCTCTCTGCATTACATTTAGGGCATGTTGCCGCATAGAGATCCTTCAGGTGTACAACTTACGTAGCATTGCGACGCTCCACGTGTTGGAGTAATCCACTTCATCCTTTTCTATAAGCTAGGCCCCAGGTCAGGGGTTTCCCTTGTCCGATAAGGTCCTTCCCACTTCAGGCTGAGCTTATTTTGGTCCATGTTGGTATGTATTAGTTGTAGTACTAGGTATCCAACTTGGAAGGTCCTTCTTTGGGCGTTATTCTCATAGTATTTACGGAGTTACTGCTGATACTTGGCAACCTAGATGTGGGATACCTCCTTGGCTTCCTTGACGGAGTTGAGTTCATCCATCCGATGTTGCTCCTGATTGAACTTCTTGAAGATTCGCACCCTGGTTGACTTTAGTTTTAGTTCTTTGGGTAGAATTGCCTCGGACCCATAGACAAGGAAGAAGGGCATTTCCCGTGTAGCCCTGCTCTAGGAGGTCCCGACAGACCACGGGATGGTGGCGAGCTCTGTTACCCATGTTCTCCCAGTGTCATAGAGCATGTCTTCCACCATTCTCTTGATCCCCTGGAGGACCAGTCCGTTTGCCATCTCGACCTATCTATTGGACTACAGGTGAGCGACTGACACAAAGCATAGGCATGTCCCATACTCTTCACAGAATTCAATGAAGGTTTAGCTGGCGAACTGGCTCCCATTATCCATAATTATCCTGCTTGGTACTCTGAAGCGTGTGAAGATGTTTCTGAGGATGAAGCTTATGAACCTAGCCACTATGATGGTGGTCACAGGATCTGCCTCGATCCATTTGGTGAATGTGTCGATCATTACCACGAGGTGGGTGAAGCCCCGGGTGCCATGGGGAAGGCTCCCAGGAGGTCCAGTCCCCAAGTCACAAACGGCCATCATAGAGGTATGGTCATCAGGGCTGAGCGGCCTGGTGGATCTTCCTTGCATGATACTGGCATGCGTGGAATTTCTTGACGAGGCCGCTAGCATCCTTACATTTGTTGGGACAGTAGAAGCCCTGCCCGAAGGCCATCCCCACGATGGTATGGAATGAGGCGTTTGAGCCGCACAAGCCACCATGTATATCTTCCATAAGAGAGCATTCTAGTTCATAGTGATGCACCAGCTAAGGACACCGAGATCCCCTCTCCTATAGAGATCACCCTCGATGAGCGCGTATCTTGAAGCCAGTCGTGCTATCTTCTCAGCCTCCTCATGTTCATAACGTAGTTGGTTGTTTTCCAAGTAGCACACCAGAGGACCCATCCAGGTGTCACTAATAACCCCCAAGTGCAGGGGATCACTGTAGTACTTCTCAATGTGCAAGTAGGGTATAGATTCGTAGGAGCAAGAAGGAAAAGCTATCTATTCTCTACGACTAAAGTATCACAAGTTTTAGTTTATTATGCACTAAACAAGTTTTAAGGAATAAGATGGTTGTTTTAATGGTTGGAAGTTTAATGTAACAAAACAAGAATAAAAGTGTCCCAATCCTATTCAATGCAAGAGGACAAGACAAGAGTTTTCTTTTATAGGAACAATGGACATGGGTTCATGGGTTCACTTAATCCTCTCTTCTCCATCTATGGTGATCGTCATGTTATAGATAGTAAAGGTACACACAATTGTCATGTTTAATGGTACTTTTATGGTGGCTACATGTCATAAAACACATAGGTGAAAGAAGTACTCCTTTGTATTACTAGGTCACCCATGCAATAAGTCTAGCATTTGGTTTGTGTCACACCACACATCATACTTCTCCATTTTTACCCATAGAAAAAGGATGTTCGGCTGCATTGCTGTCACTCAATACATATGCCGATGTCACTCGGCTACCCATTACCTACATACATCATACTTCTTAATGGAAAACATTCTAAATGCTAGTGCAACGATTCATATGTTGTGATAAGTTGTGAGTATTATCACATCTCTCTCATCTACCCCCCCCCCCACTTGGTGGTGTCAATCACCCCATGATGTGGATAAACAAGGCATTATGTATAGATCTAAACCATTACATGCATCATAGAATATTCCCAAAGTATGACAAACCATACAAGCTCCAACACAACAGTAAATGAATAACAAGCACTATCTCATAACACAATATCCACCATAGGTATTACATAGATAGATCCATACTCATGCAAGGCACATCATATGGACTTCAACAATGATCATACATAGAGATATCAGATCAAGTTGAAGGAAATATGCCCTGAGAGGCAATAATAAAGTTGTTATTATATATTCCTTATATATGATAGATGTTTATTTTACATGCTAGAAATGTATTGATTCGGAAACATCAATACATGTGTGTTTAATAAACAAAAAGGGTTCCTAGTCATGCCTCTCTTATAGACTAGCTTGTTGATTAACAGGATGATCAAGGTTTCCTGATCATGGACATTGGATGTTGTTAATAACAAGGTCACACCATTGGTGGAATGATGTGATGAACATTCATCCGAAGTATAGCCTTACGATCAAGTCATTATGTTTATATTGCTATAACATCATACGAAGTAATATTTATCCTTAGACCATGAGATCATGTTAATTGCTAACACCGGAAGAGTAGCTTGATAACATCAAATGTCACAACGTAACAGGGTGACTATAAAGATGGGTTCAGTACTACGAAGGTGTTATGTTGAGGCTCATGGATCAAGAGTGGAATTTGTCAATCCAGATGACGGATAGATATACTCTGGGCCCTCTTGGTGATATCACATTAGGATAGCTTGCAAGCAAGTGATGTGATCACTAGAATGTTATATCACGGGAACGAGAAAAGAGTGCATGTCGATAACGAGATCAAACTAGGTATGGAGATACCGATGATCGAATCTCGGACATGTAATATATCGAGAGACAAAGGGATTTAGTTACAAGCGTTAAAGGTTCTCACGATCACAGGAGTCATCGTTGAATGTTTAGGAGTCAGTACTGATCTCCAGGTCCTGCTGCTGATTATTGATCGGAGAAGGGTCTCGATCATGTCTGCATTATTCGCGAACCGTAGGGTGGCACACTTAAGAGTTATCGGACACCATTTTGGAGCACATATGTTTCATACGAAAGAGTTGCAAAGCACAGGAATTGTTTCAATAGAAACCGGAAATTGTTTCGGGTGAAATTGCAGAAGGTGGTTTTGCATGTGATATTGAAATATTGCAAGGGGCTATATGTGAATGTTTGTTAATTAAAGTAATTAAGAAAATTCTGAATAAATTTAATAAAAAGAGTTTTATTAAATGAGAGAGCATTAAATTTGGAGATATTTAATGCATTTAAAGTGGAGACTTTAAAAGGGAATGTGAAGAGGCATTTTAATGTGGAGGGGTTACCACCACATGAATGGGGGAGGTGAGGGGTCACCCCCCATGCGCCAGCCATGGAGAGAGGGGGCACCCCCCTCCTCCTATAAAAGGCCACCCATTCCCTCCTTCATCCTCACACCTCCTTGTGAAGGATCTCTCTCCCCCTCTAGAATTATTCCCCCATGGTCTCGGATTAGCGAGATACATGTTCCCAGTGGCATTTCGTCTGGAAGGAGTTGCTGCTTCCGCTGGATCGCTGGAGCGGGAGGTGGAGGTTGTCCGGTGGCTTGAACGTGTGTGCGAGTGCGGATGCGCTGCTGAGTTGCGGCGCTCGCAGTTCCTCACGATCTTGAGATCGGCAAGTGTACGACTACATCAACCACGAGTTCCTACTCGTTAACAAAGCTTATTGTCTACGAGGGTAAGTTCTTGTTGGATGTATGTCCACCTGTTGCTTTGTACCTAGTAGATAGATCTTGGCGTGTAGTTCACACCATAGGAAAATTTTTGTTTTCTATGCTGCGGACCCAACAGTGGTATCAGAGCCTGATCTATGCGTAGGTGCTTAGCACGGGTTGTACACATATGGTTGATATGTGGGCGATGATGATCATGTTATTGCATCTTCTATGTATTTTGGATATTGGTGGCATAGTGGGATGAAGCGGCCCGGACCAACCTTACATGTCATCGTACATGAGACCGGTTCCACGACTAACAATGAACTTGTTTTGCATAAGTGGATGGCGGGTGTCTATCTCTCCTACTATAGTCAATATCTGATTTACAACGAGTTGCTAATAACTTAGTTATCCTTGTTGTGGTTCATGTTCGTAGGTAAGAACGGTTCTATCTCCGAAAGCCCTAAGCCACGTAAAACTTGCAATTGATAAATTAGAGGCGTCTAGTTTAGATCGTTGCTGGGCTAGTGTGTTGATATGGTATTGTTGTAAGTAGATGTATGGTGGATACTCTTACAACACACTCAACGTGTAAGTTCCATAGACCTTGGCCTTACACACAAAGGAATGATAGAGATCATACCACGATGCAAGTGATAGAGATCAAATACATGGACCATATCATCTCACTTTACACATTAGATGTTAGCATCTTATACTGCTAGTTTGGCGCGTTTGATAGCATTATAAGATGATCCCTCTTTTAGATATCAAGATAAAAATGTGTTCTTCCTTGAGTATGCACCATTCTATGGATCGTGTTTCGAGACATCACGTGATGATCGGGTGTACTCGAATCTACGCTTTCATAGGAACGGGTGTAAGACAGTTTTACACACGTGAATACTAAGGTTCTTACTTGGCGAGCCTAGCATGTACAGACATGGCCTCGGAACACGGACCGAAAGGTTAAGCATGAGTCATATGGTTGATATGATGCCCATATAGATGCTCGCCTTTGAAGCTATATCAACTCACGTGATGATCGGACTTGGTATAGTGGATTTGGTTCATGTAATCACCAAAAGGACACGAGGGATGTCGGTTTTGAGTGGGAGTTCATTAGTAATTTGGATTAGTTGAACTCAATCTATCATAAACTTAGTCTAAATAAACTTTACAAATTCTGTTGTAGATGGCACCACCTGCTTTTAATTTCAATGTGTTCATGGAGAAAGAGAAACTTGCTGCGAATGGTAGCAACTTCACCAACTGGGCTATGAATTTGAGGATTCTCCTCACTGCTGCACAAAAGCAATATGTGCTAGATGCGCCGCTAGGCCCCCCACCAGCTCCTGATGCCCTTGGCGAGGAAAAGAATGTCTATGTGACTCGTCAGGAGGACCACAACTTAGTTCATTGCGGCATACTGTATGGGCTAGAGCCAGAACTTCGAAAGCGTTTCGAAAATGGCAATGCCTTTGATACCATGGGAGAATTGAAAATGATTTCGATACCCATGCTGCCGTAGAGAGTTATAATGCTACAGAAAAGTTCTTTAGCTGCATGATGGAGGAAAACAGCTCCGTTAGTGAGCACGTACTCAAAATGTTTGGGTACGCCGATAAGCTTGTGTCCTTGGGAATAACGATTCCCATTGACTTAGGCATACATCGTGTTCTCCAATCTCTGCCACCTAGCTACAAGAGCTTCGTGATGAACTATAATATGCAGGGCATGAAGAAGTCTCTTGTCAAGCTTCTATCAATGCTTAAGACTGTAGAAGTGGAGATTAGGAAAGAACATCAAGTGTTGATGATCAATAGGACCACCGGTTTCAAGAAGGACAAGAAAGGCAAGCACAAGGGAAAGAAGGGTGGCAAGTCTGTTGCCACGCCTGAAAAGGAACCTCTGGCTGGCCCTAAGTCTGACACCGAGTGCTACTATTGCAAGGGGACTGGCCATTGGAAGCGCAACTGCCCCAAGTATTTGGCGGACAAGAAGTCCAACAAGGCAAACAAAGGTATATGTGATATACATGTTATTGATGTGTACTTGACTAGTACTCACAGTAGCACCTGGGTATTTGATACCGGATCGGTTGCTAATATATGTAACTCGGTTCAGGGACTATGGAACAAGCGACAACTAGCAAGGGATGGGGTCAGGATGCGGGTCGGCAATGGATCAAGAGTTGATGTGATCGCCGTCGGGACACTACCTCTCCATTTGCCATCGGGATTAGTTATAAACCTAAATAATTGTTATTTGGTGTCTGCACTGAGCATGAACATTGTATCTGGATCGTGTTTGATGCAAAGTGGCCATTCCTTTAAATCTGAAAACAATGGTTGTTCGATTTATAAGAATGATATCTTTTATGGTCATGCACCTATGTTGAATGGTTTATTTCTATTGGATCTCGATAGTAATATTACGCACATTCATAATGTTAATGCTAAAAAGATTAAACTTGATGATGATATGTCTACATATATGTGGCACTGCCGTCTAGGTCATATTGGCGTTAAACGCATGAAGAAACTCCATTTTGATGGACTTTTGGAATCACTTGATTTTGAATCATTTGATACATGTGAGCCATGCCTTATGGGCAAGATGACTAGAACGCCGTTTTCCGGTTCAATGGAATGGGCGACAGATCTGTTGGAGATCATACATACTGATGTGTGTGGACCAATGAGTGTGTCGGCGCGAGGTGGATATCGTTATTTTGTTACTTTCACGGATGATTTGAGTAGATACGGGTATATCTATTTGATGAAACACAAGTCTGAAACTTTTGAAAAGTTCAAGGAATTTCAGAATGAAGTGGAAAATCATCGTAATAGAAAGATCAAGTTTCTACGGTCTGACCGTGGAGGAGAGTATCTAAGTTACGAGTTTAGCACACACATGAAAGAGTGTGGAATAGTTTCACAACTCACGCCTACCAGAACACCACAACGTAATGGTGTGTCGGAACGTCGTAATCGTACCTTATTAGATATGGTTCGATCTATGATGTCTCTAACTGACTTACCTCTGTCATCTTGGGGTTATGCACTGGAAACAGCTGCATTCACTTTAAATCGGGCACCATCTAAATCCGTTGAAATGACACCGTATGAATTATGGTTTAGAAACAAACCTAAGCTGTCATTTCTTAAGGTTTGGGGATGTGATGTTTATGTGAAGAAACTTCAACCGGATAAACTCGAACCCAAAGCGGAAAAATGTGTCTTCATAGGATACCCTAAGGAAACAATTGGGTATACCTTCTATCACAAATCTGAGGGCAAGGTTTTTGTTGCCAAGAATGGATCCTTTCTTGAGAAGGAGTTTCTCGCAAAAGGTGTGAGTAGTCGGAAGGTAGAACTCGAAGAGGTTATTGAACCTTCTCTTCATGGAATGGCGAGTGGCGCAGCACCGGAAGTTGTTTCGGAGTTGACTTCACCTGATGAAGAGAGAGCTAATGATAATGATCATGAAACTCCGAAAGAGGACACTATCGAACCTCGCAGGTCAAGCAGGACACGTGCAGCTCCTGAACTGTACGGCAATCCTGTTGTGAATTTCATGGTTGATGAAATGGATGACCCTGCGACGTATGAAGAAGCGATGATGAGCTCGGATTCCAACAAATGGCTAGAAGCCATGAAATCTGAGATGGAATCCATGTACGAGAACCAAGTTTGGAACTTGGTGGACTTACCTCATGACCAAAAGGCCGTTGAGAATAAATGGATTTTCAAAGGGAAAACTGATGCTGATGGTAATGTGACCATCTATAAGGCTCGACTTGTCGCAAAGGGGTTTCGACAAATTCAAGGAGTTGACTACGATGAGACATTCTCTCCCGTAGCGATGCTTAAATCGGTTAGGATTATGTTAGCAATTGCTGCATATTTCGATTATGAAATATGGCAGATGGATGTCAAAACTGCGTTCCTCAATGGTAAGATTGAAGAAGAGTTGTATATGATACAACCTAAGGGTTTTGTCGATCCTAAGGATGCTAATAAGGTGTGCAAACTTCAGCGATCCATCTATGGACTGAAGCAAGCATCACGAAGTTCGAATCTCCGCTTTGATGAGGTGATCAAAGAATTTGGATTTGTCCAAACTTATGGAGAGGCTTGTATTTACAAGAAAGTGAGTGGGAGCAATGTGGCATTTCTGATATTATATGTGGATGACATATTATTGATTGGAAATGATATAGATCTTTTAAACAGTGTTAAAAGTTATCTAAACAGCAAATTTTCGATGAAAGACCTTGGTGAAACGTCAATATATTAGGCATTAAAATCTATAGAGATAGATCAAGGCGCCTAATTGGGCTATCGCAGAGTACATACCTTGATAAGATATTAAAGAAGTTTAATATGGACGAAAGTAAGAAGGGGTTCTTACCTATGTTGCAAGGCAAGACATTGAGTAAGACTCAAAGTCCGGCTACGGCGGAAGAAAGAGAGATGATGGATAAGATCCCCTATGCCTCGGCCATAGGCTCTATTATGTATGCCATGCTATGTACAAGACCGGATGTGGCACATGTTATTAGTTTGACTAGTAGGTACCAATCTGATCCAGGTTCGGAACACTGGATAGCGGTAAAGAACATCCTCAAGTACTTGAGAAGAACTAAGGATATGTTTCTCATATACGGAGGTGAAGAAGAGCTAGTCGCTAAGTGTTATGTCGATGCTAGCTTTGACACCGATCCGGATGACTCTAAGTCTCAATCCGGATACGTATTTCTCTTGAACGGAGCAGCTGTTAGTTGGAGGAGTTCCAAACAACTTGCGGTGGATGGATCAACAACGGAGGTGGAATATGTTGCTGCTTCAGAAGCGGCACAGGAGGCAGTTTGGATGAAAGAGTTCATTATGGAACTGGGTGTGGTTCCCAGTGCGTTGGACCCGCTCGTGATCTATTGTGACAACAATGGAGCCATAGCCAATGCAAAGGAACCAAGGTCTCACAAGAATTCCAAACATATTAAGCACCGGTTTCACTCCATCCGCGAGCATGTCAGGGATGGAGATATAAAGATTTGTAAAGTACACACGGACCTAAATGTGGCAGATCCGTTGACTAAAGTTCTCCCTAGGGCAAAACATGATCAACACCAGAACTCCATGGGTGTTAGATTTATCACTATGTGAACTAGATTATTGTCTCTAGTGCAAGTGGGAGACTGAAGGAAATATGCCCTGAGAGGCAATAATAAAGATGTTATTATATATTCCTTATATATGATAGATGTTTATTTTACATGCTACAAATGTATTGATTCGGAAACATCAATACATGTGTGTTTAATAAACAAAAAGGGTTCCTAGTCATGCCTCTCTTATAGACTAGCTTGTTGATTAACAGGATGATCAAGGTTTCCTGATCATGGACATTGGATGTTGTTAATAACAAGGTCACACCATTGGTGGAATGATGTGATGAACATTCATCCGAAGTATAGCATTACGATCAAGTCATTATGTTTATATTGCTATAACATCATACGAAGTAATCTTTATCCTTAGACCATGAGATCATGTTAATTGCTAACACCGAAAGAGTATCTTGATAACATCAAACGTCACACCGGTAACAGGGTGACTATAAAGATGGGTTCAGTACTACGAAGGTGTTATGTTGAGGCTCATGGATCAAGAGTGGAATTTGTCAATCTAGATGATGGATAGATATACTCTGGGCCCTCTCGGTGATATCACATTAGGATAGCTTGCAAGCAAGTGATGTGATCACTAGAATGTTATATCACAGGAACGAGAAAAGAGTGCATGTCGGTAATGAGATCAAACTAGGTATGGAGATACCGATGATCGAATCTCGGACATGTAATATATCGAGAGACAAAGGGATTTAGTTACAAGCGTTAAAGGTTCTCACGATCACAGGAGTCATCGTTGAATGTGTAGGAGTCAGTACGGATCTCCAGGTCCCGCTGCTGATTATTGATCATAGAAGGGTCTCGATCATGTCTGCATTATTCGCGAACCATAGGGTGGCACACTTAAGAGTTACCGGACACCATTTTGGAGCACATATGTTTCAGACGAAACAATTGCAAAGCGCAGGAATTGTTTCAATAGAAACCGGAAATTGTTTCGGGTGAAATTGCAGAAGATGGTTCTGCATGTGATATTGAAATATTGCAAGGGGCTATATGTGAATGTTTGTTAATTAAAGTAATTAACAAAATTCTGAATAAATTTAATAAAAAGAGTTTTATTAAATGAGAGAGCATTAAATTTGGAGAAATTTAATGCATTTAAAGTGGAGACTTTAAAAGGGAATGTGAAGAGGCATTTTAATGTGGAGGGGTTACCACCACATGAATGGGGGAGGTGAGGGGTCACCCCCATGCGCCGGCCATGGAGAGAGGGGGCACACCCCCTCCTCCTATAAAAGGCCACCCATTCCCTCCTTCATCCTCACACCTCCTTGTGAAGGATCTCTCTCCCCCTCTAGAATTATTCCCCCATGGTCTCGGATTAGCGAGATACATGTTCCCGGTGGCGTTTCATCTGGAAGGAGTTGCTGCTTCCGCCGGATCGCTGGAGCAAGGAGGTGGAGGTTGTACGGTTGCTTGAACGTGTGTGCAAGTGTGGATGCGTTGTTGAGTTGCGGCGCTCGGACTTCCTCACGATCTTGAGATCGGCAAGTGTACGACTACATCAACCACGAGTTCCTACTCGTTAACAAAGCTCATTGTATACAAGGGTAAGTTCTCGTTGGATGTATGTCCACCCGTTGCTTTGTACCTAGTAGATAGATCTTAGCGTGTAGTTCACACCGTAGGAAATTTTTTGTTTCTATGCTGCGGACCCAACACAAGTTACCACCACAAACCCAAAGTCTAGGGGGTGGACTACTCCTCTCTCATCATGGAGAGTGATGAGGAGGCATTGGTGAAGGAGGAGACACGGCCGGAGGCGATTCCAGCAGTGGTTCCCCCTCCAATCTTCCTCCGGTGGTGGCCAACAGACTCCCTGTTCTTGGTGTTTTCTATCTCCGCCTCCCCTATGTCAAGGACTCCTCAGGGATCCTCAAGAGAACACCATGGGAGAAAGAATCAAGGCGATTGGACGGCCGAGGAGGAAAAGAGCATAGGTGGCGCGCCCAGGTGGGCGCGCCACCTAGTCTCTTTTGGGACTTTTGGCCCTCCATGTGAGGTTCTCGTGCTCCAGAAGCTTCTCGTGGATAAATATTGGCATTCCCAAAATCTCAAGTCCATTTGACTGCGTATAGATCCTGAAACATCAAAAACATTCAAAACAGGGTTTTTTGCCCTAGAGGGTTATAACCAAAATAAAGGGATCATGGTAAATCCCCAAAAGTCAATATAAAACATGGATATAACATTATATATGATGAAAATATGTGGGAAAACATGTTAACAAACTACAAAGTTCATGTATGCATTTTACATGCATCAACATCCCCAAGCTTAACTAATGCTCGTCCTCGAGCATGAAGGTGATAGAACTAAACATGGACTTTGGAGTTTGTTACATTTGCGTCCTTCATTATCATGTAGAGTGCATAGGCTCAATTCCTTTCAATGAAACATAATATGCAAGTGTACTATCAAGTTGTATCTTTTACACATGTATAAATATGCTAAACAATAAGTGATGGTGTGGTAAAACAAATGATGAACAAAATAAACCTTCAAGCACACTTTGATGAACCTATAGAATTGGAGACTCTTTTCATGATTGGCATTGGTGTTTTCATGCCTTTATTTTTGGGCTACTTATTAGTTTCATGCCCTTGACTAGAAGACTCACTTCTTAGTTTTATGTCTTCCCTTGAGATGGTTTGCATCCCATACCGAAAGTAAACATTGAATACATATCCTAATCCTCCATAAAGAATACAAATAGAATTTTGAGCTATGTAATTCATGTCAATAATACTAATGAGGGTGGGGTTCCCAGTATCTTTTAATTTCACTTTGTTTTAAATACTCATATGGTTTATGTGCTAAACATCTTACACGTTGATTGTTTCATGCACCTAGTCTATGACCTTGCACTCCTCATGCTACTCAACTTAGGCCTGTCATTGTATACTCATGTTGGTCTTGTGAAATCGCATCATTGAAGTACTTCTTGCCCCTGTGTAGCTATATGCCCCCTTTTGGCATTTATTTATTTGCTTATTCTAGCATAAAATATAATATAATTCCTTGATTGTGTTCAAGGTGGGAGGGGGAAGTATCTCTACTCTAGAAGACAATAAAAATAGACATATGAATCATATCAACAGGGATCATCATGGTGTAAGTTTCCACCATGTCATGCATCGCTTTGGCTAGCGGTTCAGGAGCGTTTTCTACCAACATGCCTACTCCAGTGTGCACACTTCATTTTACATCGTTGAAATCCATAGGTAGAACTTAAACATTATTGATATTCAACATTTAATATTGAAAGCTTTGTGCCATGTCAGTCATGGTTTAGCTAACAACCACTAATAAGATGTGAAGCACACAAAAATGCATAGTGGTATCACCCCAAACCTTACTCTCTTATGAGCTTTAAAATACATGAAAAGGGGTTTTTTAAGAGTGTTTGGAGGATTAACATACAGACTATACTTGAAAGTAGCTTTTGCTACAAGTAGGTGGGTATGCCTAGTCTAGTTTTAAGGGGCATGGAACAAGTCTTAGCCTGTGCAGAAAAGGCTTAGCAGAAAGAGATCTAAGGAGTGTTCCATCTAGTTCATAATGTCAAAATTTATTTTATCACCTTGCTTCTTAATGTTGAACATAAATATGCACAAGCAAAGGATACAATTTAATAGGCATAAAACAGATCATGCTTCATATAAAGTATTTGAGCTTAAGAACTAGACACAATACGGATTTCAGCTTTTGTTTTTATCTGCCCTTTTCTTTTATTCCATGGCATTATTTTTCAGTTTTGATATCATTAAGGTAGAGTTTGTTTTCAGTATCTAATCATAAACATTTATAATAATTTGGTGGTGGTCTTTCTAATGCAAAACAAAAAGTAACATGACAAAACAGATGCTCCAAGTTTCTACGATAGTTCTATGTTGCTCAAAAACTAAAGTTTAGAGGTTAGCAAAACGAGAGTTGAGTTGGTCCAGTGAGGTGCCTTGGGAATCCCCAATATTATGGTTTTCACCATCGTTGGATTGCTCTTGGTGTGGTGTTCCTCTATTCCCTGTAAAAAACTTCAACACAAAACTTTTTCTCCCATCTCTTTTCTAAGAGGTGACATTAGTGGCACAAGAATATAATAGTTGCTGCTTATATATAAAATTCGAAGTTCTTTCTAAATGTTCCAGCAATCATATAATGTTCCTACATATCCCTAGCATATAATATGACTCATACAAATCAACTTAGGACACTTGGGAATGGTTAAAACAAAACATGGCAGAATTTGTCCAGATTTTCAGCCACAGCAAAACGAACTTTTTTCGTCCACTTAGACATGTCAGGAATTTTAGCAAAGTTTTTTGAATACAGAGGATTAAAAATTTTAAATGCTGTATTAATTGGAGTGCAATTGGAGTTACATCAAAAACATAAAAATCATGCATTAAAAACTGTTCTGCAGAAATTTGCTACTCCATATGTTTAGCAACCTTTAAAACATCCAAAATGGGTTCCACTTGGTACTTTATTAAAAACTTCAGAAAGAAAACCAAAACAAAACTCTATTTCTATAGCAAGAGCTCAAAACAAAAATCCAAAAGAAAATAACTGAGTTGCCTCCCGCAAAGCGCTTTCTTTATAACCATATAGCTAGGATTTACTTACTTGATTAAGGGTAGATGGAGATCATGTGGTAACTTATACTTTTACGCCATCTCCTTATCCCTTGGAAAGTGTTTCCTTACAAAATACCTTGCTCCCATGGTTTTCTCATACCAATAAAAGTAATAGTCAAGTTGAAACATAGTAAAAAGCAACACAAGATATGGGAACAATAACAACAAAATCTCACTTTCTTCCTATGCATTGGCATTTTATATATCACTAAATCATAGAAAATATAGGCATGCCATTGCATAATATCAGTAGGTGAACACAACTTATAATAACTAGAAGCATAAAGAGGGCACTTATCACCTCCTCTTTCATAGTAGTTACATTCACTAGAAGCTAATCTATCATTGTAACCCTTCAAAGCATGCAAGTTCATAGAGTTTTTCATGTAAATAGTATCATTATACATATCATGGCATTCATTAGCATTATTTACTCTTTCAAAATAGTTTCTAGTAATATTTTCAATATCAAAATCATGGTTGCAAACCACATATATATTTCCTAGCAAGTTCATATTTCGCCTGTATGGTTAACATATGAGAGTTCAAGAATGATATAGGACTCTTACTAATAAGAGTGTCATCATGGGTAGCAAGTTCATCATTTATATCTTCATTTGTTAAACATGGATGGTTATCAAGAAGCATAGGACCATCATCTAAAGCATTATCATATAGAATATCTAAGCACCACTCCTCATTATCAATAGTATGACTAGTAGCATTAGTAGCAAGTGAAGGAGCGTTATTAGTTTCATCATAATAGCATGGGTTATCAAAGATGACCATAGAATTTTTAGTTTCACAATTATAATAGCATGGGTTCTCATAAATGGCAAATGAGTTTTGAGTTTGAGTGTTACTATCATTGTTGAGAGGTTCCCATACATCCCCAAGCTTAGGTTGGACCATATCTTGTTCTTCTTCTTCTTCATTTCTATCCTCTTCTTTAGGGTGCATGGGCATCCCCAAGCTTATGCTTTTGTCATCTTCTCCCTGCAAAACAGCGGTGCTTTCTTGGGCAGCAATAAGCCTCTTGTTATAGTTAACAATATATATTTTTTCCTTGAAGTTGGATATACAATAATTAAGGAGAAGATTAATTCCCATATCAATTTTACAATCTACCACACTAGTTTTAAAATTTTCATCAATGAAGGTTTTTAATTCATAAGCTGCCATAAAAGTAATAAATTTCTCTACTTGTTCCATCCCTAAATGAGCATAATCACCTCTATTGTAGGAGGCAATGACATGATATTCATGGAACATGGAATGAAATTTAAAGTGTCTATCATCTTGTTTAGAGAAACAAGTTACATCACTATGATATTCAATCAACTCAGTAGAAGTAGAATTTAATTTTTTCAACCAATGCTCTAGTATTTTCGCTTCTTGTGATTCTCTATGTTTCTTAGCAGTCTCAGAACTATACAAGTATCTAGACAAAGCATCATTTATGTCCATGCTTATGCCCATAAGAGAAGTATTTTTGGTATTTTCCATTTTCTAAAAAACAACTAGACTAGAACTCTCAACCAAACAAGTTAAATAAGTAAATGTCCCCAAGCTTAAATGATTGCAAGATATAAAACAAAGTGAAAGTAAAACAAAACTGAAAATAAATCTATTGTTTAGTGCACACAAGAATAGAAACTTAAGCGCTACGCTCCCCGTCAACTGTGCCAGAAAAGTATCTTGATAACCCCCAAGTGCGGGGGATAACCGTAGTACCTCTCAATGTGGAAGTAGGGTATCGATCCGCAGGAGCAAGAAGGAAATCTATCTATTCTCTACAACTAAAGTGTCACAAGTTTTAGTTGATTATGCACTAAACAAGTTTTAAGGAATAAGATGGTTGTTTCAATGGTTGGAAGTTTAATGTAACAAAACAAGAATAAAAGTGTCCCAATCCTCTTCAATGCAAGAGGACAAGACAAGGGTTTTCTTTTATAGGAACAATGGACATGGGTTCATCGGTTCACTTAATCCTCTCTTCTCCATCTATGGTGATCATCGTGTTAAAGATAGTAAAGGTACACACAATTATCATGTTTTAATGGTACTTTTATGGTGGCTACATGTCATAAAACACATAGGTGAAAGAAGTACTCCTTTGTGTTACTAGGTCACCCTTGCAATAAGGCTAGCATTTGGTTTGTGTCACACCACACATCATACTTCTCCCTTTTTACCCCTAGATAAAGGATGTTGGGTTGCATTGTTTTCACTCATACATATGCCGCTATCACTCGGCCATCCATTACCTACATACATCATACTTCTTAATGGAAAACATTCTAAACACTAGTGCAATGATTCATATGTTCTGATAAGTTGTGAGTATTATCACATCTCTCTCATCTACCCCCCACTTAGTGGTATCAATCACCTCATGATGTGGATAAACAAAGCATTATGTATAGATCTAAACCATTACATGCATCATAGAATGTTCCCAAAGTATGAAAAATCATACAATATCCAACACAATGGTAAATGAATAACAATCACTATCTCATAACACAGTATCCACCATAGGGATTACAAAAATAGATCCATACTCATGCAAGGCACATCATATGGACTTCAACAATGATCATACATAGATAGATTAGATCAAGTTACCACCATAAAACCAAAGTCCAGGGGGTTGACTACTCCCCTCTCATCATGGAGAGTGATGTGGAGGTGTTGGTGAAGGAGGAGACGCGGCCGGAGGTGATTCTGGCAGCAGTTCCCCCTCCAATCTTCCTCCGATGGTGGCCAACAGACTCTCTGTTCTTGGTGTTTTCTATATCCTCCTCCCCTGTGTCGAGGACTCCTCGAGGGATCCTTATATAGGGATTTTTAGGTCAAGAGAACTCTATGGGCGAAATAATCAAGGAGATTGGATGGCCGAAGAGGAAAAGAGCATAGGTGGCGCACCCATCTAGGCTGGGCGCGTCACCCAGTCTCGTTTGAGCCTCCTGGCCCTCCAGGTGAAGTTCTCGTGCTCTAGAAGCTTCTCGTGGATAAATATTGGCATTCCCAAAAGCTCAGGTCCATTTGACTTTGTATAGGTCCTGAAACATCAAAAACATTGAAAACAAGGTTTTCTGCCATGCAGGGTTATAACCAAAATAAAGGGGATCATTGGTAAATCCCCCCAAAATCAATATAAAACATGGATATAACATTATATATGATGCAAATATGTGGGAAAACATGTTAACAAATTACAAAGTTCATGTATGCATTTTACATGCACCAGTCACCCCCTGTGAAGGGATACACGGTGCGATAATTGTCCCCCTAGCACTGCTTCACTTCCTGCGATAACACTAGTGGTGGGACTTGTGAGCTGATGATATAGGGATCGCATTCAACAAGGACCTATAGTGGTCCCTCTACCTCGGGTTGCCCCTGGTTGCCTGGTACATGGTTGATACCATGATGATTTATCCGGCAATCCCGCGTGAAGGGTATTACGGAGGGTTGGTCAGCTCCATATTATATTGCCTAAAGAGGTTCTCCCGTGTTCCACAAATGGTTGTGACAACCTCTCTACGACAACTCATGCTTGCCCGGGGCCTTTAGAGGAGGCCTTCTTGGCTAGCATGTCTGCTAGATAGTTTTCCCTCCTTGGGATGTAGTGGAACTCAATCCATCAAGATGGGATTAGAGCCTATAGACCTCATGAAGTAGAGCTCCATGGTATCATTTGCGTCCATGTATCCCTTGTTTGACTGCTTTATTACTAGCTACGAGTCTCCCATAACCTTAAGGTGATCTATCATCAGGGACAAGGCTACCCTCAGACCTACGAGTAACTCCTCGTATTCTACCACATTGTTGGAGGTGTAGAAACGTATCTAGAGGGCATACTGCAGGCGTTCGCCTGTTGGAGCGACCAACATGACTCCGGCTCCAGCTCATTATATAGTGAGCAAGCCATGAAAGAGCAATGTCTAGACCTCTGGGTGGCCGCCGTGTTCGCCTATGCAAGCCATCTCATCCGTCCATTCTGCTAGTAAATCAGCAAGTGCATGTCCCCTTGATTGCAAACCGTGGGGTGAACTAGATCCCATAGTTGGCAAGCTCGACGCCCACTATGCTATCCTCCATGTGTTCTCTTGGTTTCCCAGGATCGCCCTGAGTGGGAAGTCTGTGTAGGTGATGACCTGGTGCGCATAGAAGTAATGCTTCAACTTCCGGGTTGTGAGAAGAACCGTGTAGAGGAGCTTCTGGATTTAGGGATATCTTTCCTTGGGGTCATGCAGGATTTCACTAAAATAATACACCGGTCGTTGAAGTTTCTCATCCTTTTCCTCTTTCGACCTCTCGACAACGACAGCGGTGGTGACCACCCTAGTACCGCGTGACACATAGAGGTATAAGGTTTCCCCCGCGTGAGGTGATGCTAGGACGGGAGGTTCGGAGAGGTACGTATTCAAGGTCTTGAAGGCCTGCTCTACCTCGTCAGTCCAATCAAAGCCCATGTGGTTCTTGAGGAGCTTGAAGAAGGGTAGGTACTTCTCTCCCAGTTTGGAGACAAATAGGCTGAGGAATACCATGTTCCCCACTAGCTTCTGAATCTGCGACTGGTTCTGGGGTGATTCCATACGTAGGGTCACACTGATATTCTTGGAGTTGGCCTTGATCCCATGGTGTGAGACGATCACCCCGAGGATCTTGGCCTCCTCCACCCCGAACATGCACTTCGTTGGGTTAGCATAATCTGGTATCCATGGAAGTTGTGGAAGGTCTGTTCTAGATCTAGTATGAGATCATCTTTCTCCTTAGATTTTATGACGAGATCGTCGATGTAGACCTCCATATTTATCTCAATCCGATCTTAGAAGGCGGTGTGCATGGTGTGCTAATATGTGGTGCCTGCTTTCTTGAGTCCGAAGAGCATCATCTTGTAGCAATAAGTCCCGCCATGGGTGATGAAGCTTGTGAATGGGATGTCCTCCTTCCATAGATGGACCTGGTGCTACCCGGAGTACGCATGGAGGAGACACATCAACTTACTCCTAGTAGTGGATTCAATGATCTGGTCTATCCTTGGGAGGGGAAGGAGTCCTCCGAACAGGAATTGTTCAGGCTGGTGAAGTCCATGCACATTCTTTGTCCTCTTCCTTCCTTCCGAGCTATAACAGGGTTAGCCACCCAAGTTTGGTAGTTGATTTTTTTATCTAACCCACGGCGAGGAGCTCCTCAACCTTCCCTTTTATGAACCCCCTCTACTCGGCAGTGAACCTCCTGATCTTATGCTTCACCGGTCTTGCATGCGGGTCAGCATTAAGGAAGTGCTCGGAGAGGTCCCACGGTATTCCTGGCACATCAGAGTTGTCCCAGGCGAAGACATCGACATTCTCACACAAGAAAGTGACTAATGTTTCCACAATTTCTGGTTCGAGGTTTTCTCCAATCCGGACCGTCCATGTCTCATCGTTGGCGTTGAGCGGAACCGCCCGTGCTTGCTCCAAAGGCCGGACCACTGGTCCTAGCCTTGATATCTGGTGGGTACCCTGATCTTCTTGTGTCTAGGTGGAACATGTACTCTTTGTTCCTACGGGGCGACCCGAGGTGGGAGATCACCCCGGACCTCCGATTGACATGCGGGTCGTTGCGGTAGGCTTGTCCATGAACGGTGATTACTCTCGTCGGTCCCGGGAGCTTGAGGACCTGGTACAAGTCATGAGGTATGGCGAAGAACTGAGCGAGCTATGGTCGTCCGAGGATCGTGTTGTACAACATCTCCATGTATTACCTCAAACATGCATATCACTGTCCGAAAGTATTTCCGGTTCCGAACGTTACGGTAAGTGTCATATGCCTGAGGGGGGTGCATGTGCCTCCCGGTATTATCCTGATTATCATTTTCATGAACGATCGCATGATCCCCCATGGGATCTAGAGTCGATTCAGGGTAAATGCCTTGATGAGGGCGTAGGAACATCCTCCGTCAACCAAGACCTGGTTGACCGAGACATTAGCGATCACTAGTGATACAAGTCACAGAGAGTCACCCGTTGTTCCTCCCCATCTTGGGCAAACCGGCTCCTAAAACGTTATCATGGGCTCCATCCACACGCTTCGCCGGTGAGGCAGGGGTCTTGATGCAAGTGCAACCCGTCATGTGGCCTTTATCTTTTCTCCTGTTATGGAGAGCTTTCGTTCCCCCTCGGCGTGCAAACCTCCTCAGCATCCTAGCAATAGTCGTTGTGGGGGCGAGGCTTCTTATCCCGGGGCAACCTTGCGCCGCAGACGTCTCCATGACCACCTCCTGGCGGTATGAGTCACTTGACATATCGTGCTCCCTAGGCAGGAGCGTTTGGTGGGAGCTCTTCTATAGATCCGATATGCATGACGTGGTCTCCCCTCCTAGTGCGCCAACTGACGAACGATAGTTTTGACGATCCCTATGCAGTCTTGCTTTTGAGGAACGAAAGAGAGTTTATTTGTTCGGTGAATAGCTCAGGTCGGCAAGTTTGGATCTCAAAGACGAAGATGTGTAGGTAATGGGAGGAATCCCTTAGAATTTATTCATAAGGTGATCAAGAGATCATACAATGTGTCTACAAGATGATTTCTATGGGTTTATAATGACACCCGACGAGAGGGATGAACCTAGAGCTATGACTAAGGCTAATGGTGAAGACATGTGCGATTATGGCGTGTCCCTCTAGGGTCAATGTCTTAGGGTACTTATAGGCGTCGATGGTAGCCAGATCCTTCTTAGTCACGTTAGGTCTTCATCTCATCTTGCACGTAATCATGATCTCCGATCTCCCTTGCACGTATGTTAGGTCTTTGGGGTCTCTAGAGAGCCGTCTTGCAGCCCCACATGTCAGTTCGGTTGGAATTTAGGTCGGTTTGAGATCTTCTAGATTCAGGCCTCCAGGTCCTTGATCATCGGAGGTCGCCTTGGGCAGGAATCATGGGTTCAGGCCCATGTCGGGTACAAGTATGAGTCCACCCATCATTGACAAACGATCCTTATTAGCAATTTTCTGGACTCTACATTTAGTACCATGGTCTTCACAAGGTTCCAAGTGACAACTCCATTAGGTGTTGAATTGCAAACAATGACCTTAAAGGTCTCTCAAGTGTCTAGTAATGACACAAGTAGCAAGAAAACTCTCACTTCATCTTTAGATGGATTCACATTGATGATAGTTGCTTTATAATGCCATAAAATTCATCCACATGATCTGCAATTGGAGCAACTTCCTTGTACCTAAAATGCATCAATTTCATGATCAACAACATCATGTTGGTACCTTATTTGTGAGCATACAACTCCTCTAATTTTGTCTTAAGGTGTGTTCATGTGTCTCTTCAATGATATGGTTCAAAACATTGTCATTGACCCGTTGTCGTATGAACCCACAAGCTTGTAGACAAAGTACCTCCCAATGATCTTCTTTCATATCCTCGGGCATCTTAGTAGAGAACACTCGCTTCCAGTATTCTTTCACATACAAAAAGTCCTTCATCTTGTTCTTCTGATAATTTGTACCATTAAATGAGATCATTCTATTTGTATTCACTCCAATCCTTCAACACAACCAAGTGCACTCAGCCCAATACAAACCTTGCTCTGAAACTTGAGTACCTCGGCTCTGATACCAGTTTGTTGGCAGAGAAACGCAATCGACTAGCATGCAATGATATTTGATTATAGCTTCAACAAGCAGATATGCAGCAGAAATAAAACAACGACCAAATGGACAAGTGACACAAGGATTTATGTGGAAAAACCTCCTCAACTTGGCAAGAAAAAACAAGATTGTGGACCAACCGGTACACTATGAGAAACCTGGATATAGAGTCTTCTCCATAAATCTAGAGATATACAACACACTTTAGCACATTGCCAATCGACAACAATAACAACTACCACATGAGGCAATATTACAACAAAGCGGAGGTATCACAGTTTTTGTCCCATTTGATAATCAAATAACTTATCTTAAACCAAAGATCCAAACATTGCCAAATTTGGTAGACAAGCATACATATATGTTCCCAACAAACTCACTAAAAATCAGCTCAATCAGGCATCGTTTGCCTACCCAAACTGTCCGCCCACTAAAACTATTGTGTGTTCAAACTGCAGCAGTCCAAACTTACTAAACCGCTCACAAATCTGATGTTCTACTTACCCAAACCTCGAACCAACTAACCAGATCGAAGTACTCAAAGTAAGGAAGATAACCACCGAGTTTGTATTCAATCAAAACACGTTTGAGTCTCACACCATCTTGAAGACACACTAGTGACACATCAGAAATCTGAACAAAAATCACCTCTCCTTCTTCCCCTCTTCTCATTAGGTTGTTGTGTTGTTGTATGCTCTCACTCACTCACATTTGGCAGACGTGTTCTAGGCTTGCTTTCTCACACCCTCTCACACTCAACTGCCAAGGGTGGCTAGGGTCATTTTTTTACTCCTCTCTAAAGGAGCACCTCAGTCGTTGATGTGAACCTCGACAATGGTTCGCACATGTTAGACTTCACGGGCTATAGTTGGGCTTCCAACACAAATCCGTGTGGACGAACATGTCCCAACATAAGTTTCTTTGATAACTAGCTCTTTTTAGTATACTCAAAGTTTTGTTCAAGGTGATACAATTAAAGCGTTGATGTCGATCTCGATCAACGGTTCGCACATATTAGACTTCACGGGCTGTAGTTGGGCTGCCAACACAAATCCGTGTGGACGAACATGGCCCAATATATGTTTCTTTGATAACTAGCTCTTTTTAGTATACTCAAAGTTTTGTTCAAGGTGATACAATTAAAGAGTCCACACACGGATGCCATATGGATAGGAAGATAAAAGTCATATAACAAAGGCATGCATGATTGTAGAAATGCCTAATTAAGGTGGTGGGGAACTGATCTAAAGACTATGTCATCATCCGTAAATGGTAAAGATATCATTCTCCACCTGCTCTAAACTCAATGACATTGTCAAAAAAAAACATCGGTGTACCGGTCTGTGTAGAATAGACCACAACCGGATCTGGTGTGCATAATGGAAAATAACCCACAAAGGGGACTTTCGCTTTTACATAGCCAAAGCAACCGTAATAAGGCTATTGCTCCCACACGCATGAGGCTTTTACTTTGGCAACTGATGTCTCACAACCGGTTGCCAACACAAAAAGATAGATAAATTGGAAGCCAGTTAGAGCATGACTAACAGCGCCCTTATTCGTCTGGCCCGTAAAACACGAGTAAGGGCGACTGTACCCTCTTTTTATGGGTTGAAATGTGCCGGCGGAGATCAGCGTCCTTATTCACAACCCGTGAAACAGAATATGATCTCCGTCGGCGCATTTCAGCCCGTAAAAAGAGGGGTTTTGCCTATCTTTCACATGCAAATGGAAATACAACAATTAAACACATCAATACAACAATTAAACACGTCAAATAACAGTTCACAGGATCAAACAAATATCATCCAAGTTATTACAACACTGTTTCAATCAAATTACAATAATTGTTTGAATCAAATAAATCAACAAATATTCCCGAATGGTTCATCTCACAAAGCCGAAGAAAAACAAGGGAAGATCATGAATGAGCGTGAGTGCGTTGGCCATATAGCTGCCAGTGGTGCTGGATGAGATTAGTGACAAGCTGCTTATGAGTTGCATTATTTTCAATCTCCCGATAACTTTCAAGAAATGCTTCAAGGCGGTTGGGGTTTCTTTTGGGACGCACTCGAGTTCCAGCATTGTCGTAGAGTACGGCAAGTTTAATCCTCTCTCATCCTCGATGATCATGTTGTGTAGAATCACACAACATGACATGATGTTGACAAGGGTTTTCTTGTCCCAAAATCGAGCCGGACCTCGAACAATAGCAAGCCTTGCTTGTAAAACACCAAAATCCCTCTCAATGTCCTTGCGGGCTGCCTCTTGTGCCTTGGCAAATATAGCTTCTATTTCATGTTGGGGATCTTTGATGGACTTCACAAAAGTTGCCCATTCGGGATATATGCCATCAGCTAGATAATATCCCATTGAATACTCATTATTCATGACCTCGTAGTTGCAAGTAGGTGCATCTCCGACTACAAGTTTTTGAAACAAGTGGGATATTTGTAAAACATTGATGTCATTGAGTATTCCGGGCAGCCCAAAAAAACAGTGCCAAATCCACAAATCCTGCGAAGCAACTGCCTTGAGCACAATGGTAGGTTCATGGTTTTTTCCACAATACATTCCATGTCATGCTTTTGGAAAAAAAATCCATGTCCAATGCATGCAATCTATACTACCAAGCATGCCCGGCCATCCCTTTTTTTCATTTATCTCCATTAACCTTTTGGTATCTTCCTCATTGGGAGCTCAGAGATATTTCTCCCTATACAAACTGATAACCATCTTCGCAAACCTACGCACTGACTCGGTGGTTGTATCTTTGCCTATGCGAAGATACTCATCGGTGTAGTCTGCAGGGACGCCATAAGCAATCACTCGCATGGCAGCCGAGATCTTTTGGTAGGCGCTAAATCCTAGGTCATCAGCAGAGTTGCACTGTTGCGTGAAGTATGTCGAATTCTTTTCGATATCTTCAATGATTCTGACAAGCAAGCTACACGCATCCGGTACCTCCTACGGAAAAGATTGGGCGGATATGTAGGTACCTCGGCGAAATAATCCTGCATAAAGTTGGCGTGGCTGAGGAAGCGGTTGCGCTGGATGTAGGTGCGGCCCTTCATTGACCCGCGCCTTCGATCCAGCATCTTCCACCGGTCCTCGTGCTCCTTAACGGGGAGGAGGAGAAGGGCCACCTCGCAGTCGTCCTCGTCGTGGAGCAGTTCCTCGATGTCGGAATCTTCCGACGAGGAGGACGAATCAGACAGATCTTGGTGGTCGTCTGAGTTCATCCTCGATGGAGCAGATGGCGGCGGGGGCTTTGGGAGGCGAGGCACAAAAGGTAGAGAGGATGGCCGGAATGGGTGCCTGGTGGTGGCGGCGGGGAGGTGGATTCGGGTGGCTAGCAGCGACGGCAAGGGCGGCGCGTGTGAGAGGGGCGGCTGATGTGGGCGAGCTCGTCCTGAAGATTCAGCGCGCGCTAGGGTTGGTACGAGTGAGGGTCGGCGCTCGGGTCGCCCTCTCCACCCTCCTATGTACAGGCCAGAAGAGGGTTTACGAGTCGGTCCTTCTTTTTTTACGGATCATCTGATTTGAGGGTGTTGGTCGGCGCCGATTTTTCGCGGAAACCCTTATAGTGATGGTTATTTTAAGGGTTTGCCCCCTTTAATGGTGTTGTTAGACTTTCTCTTAAAGGTGTTGAATATAAATATATTGCCTAATCTCTTTTTATTAGATCGATCTTTTGCGATAGTTGTCTAGTACATAATTTTTTTATGGTATCACAGCCAAGAGGTCTCGAGATCAAGACCCTGCTCACGCAATATTAAAAAAATATTCCGCGGCCTACTCCTACGCTAAAGACTAAAATAACCTAGACATGATGGGATTGTGAATATAAATATATAACCTAGTCTCTTTTTATTAAATTGGTCTTTTGTGATAATTGGTTAGTGCATAAATTTTTTATGGTATCAGAGCCAAGAGGTCTCGAGTTTGAGACTCTATGTGACACCCCCGAGATTAGGGCTAGACAAATCCCAGACCTCCGTCTGATATATGCCTAACCTAAATCTCAGAAGCGTATAGAGAAAGAATCGGTAACATTACAGTGACCCTATGACACAAAAATTATTACAGCAAGCTCATAATTGAGCAAAGAACCAAAATCTTACAAGCAGAGGTCACTGACAACAAACATCAAACAACGGAAGGCAAATTATGCTACTAAGTATAGCAAACTGAACAAATGGCCTAAGAGGCCTGAAGCATAACGATGACGTCCCAATCCATAGATTCCAGGCTGCCGACCAGGAACCCCAAGCTACTCGTCGATGTCGATGCCGTAAGGAACTCATCTTCTATGGTAACACTTACCTGCTGCAAAAGTATCAACAAAGCAAGGCTGAGTACAGGGTGTACTCTGCAAGACTTATGGCTGGTGGGTTTATTTTGCATAAAGCCAACTTTCTTTGTAAAAGAGGTAGGAGAAGCTCGACTAATGGAACCTTTTAAAAGGGGATAAGAAAACAATATCTCTAGCTTTGACCATCTTTTGATATCCACCGAAACTTTATCAGCTGAACCTACTATCTAGGATCACCCCCTCGATCCCTGAGGAAGCATCCTTAAGCACACATCACTTCTCTTGTCAAGTTTTATGATTAGGTTATTCTCCTTAAGCACACGGATTTTTGAAAAGATTATTAACCCTGCAGGGGTGCACAACTTTACCCACACATACCAACCGACTCTTAATGCCACTATAGATTAGCCCTCTTCCTTGGAAGGCCGGCAGAGGATGGTTGGCCACGACCTTTACCTTGCATTTGCTGATACCATGAGTCACGCCCTAAGGAGATGTTGCCGTAACGGGTCAAGTCCTGAAGCCGGTCCCTAGAGATGTGTGCGGGGAACAAGATTACGGAGGCCGTGCCTCTCCTGCTCCCGGCCATGCTTACCTACCTGTATGAATGCACCTCCTACACCGCCTTCGTGAATAACCAGAATGCATATGTCAAATGGAACGCCCGAACTATGTGAATCATAGAATCTACTAGGCAAGTTACTTGGTCGAGGGGGTTTCCAGGCTCCCATGTGGATGTACGCTCGTCTTGGTTCAAGAGGCAAGAACTCAGATCCTAGTGGTGGCAAGTATGGGACTACAAAAACCACAACCCGACGTGGCCTCCCATACAAGCCTTAGCATGTTTAACTTTCATCTCTGATCATACCACGTCATCCTGTCCAACTAGATTCATTCGCAGCTCTGATTCATCAACCGAATGGATCATCGGTAACAGCTAAGCTTGACTAAGCACAAAAGATATAACAGCTCTAGCAAAGCACATAAGCTAGACCCTAGTTATGCTAGGAGCAGTGGATCCAGGGAAATGTAGGCTATAAAGGAAACATGTATCACATAGGATTAAACTAACTATCGTAAAAGACTTTGGAATCGTATGCACATGGCGACAATAAAATACTTTGAAAGCATAGGATTTTATCATGTGTGGGGCTAAGCTTGCCTTTGCCTGTTGATACTCGGATATAGAACTTCAGGTTCATCTGCTTGGCGTCATTCGTCGATAACCTTCGATGATATTGATCTCGGTCTTCAATCTTGGACTCGATATCGTGCTCACATCAACTCCAAGGTCTACCGAGAAGAATCAGAAACATCGGAAAGGAAGGCAACAATCAACACATGGCATCGATGCAATGCTCAATCAAGAATGTTGATATGGAAATTTAAAGTGTATTGAAATGAAACCCTAAAGCATGCTCGATCATTTTAAACAGGGTCCGAGGGTCACAAACCCTAGAACAGGGGAAACCTCGAAGTCACCTACGGGGGTTCACTTTGTTCTCTAATTAAACTTGTAATGAAAGTTGTTGATCAATGCATGATTATGAGTCTATTATATAGATCTCATTTTTCTGAATATTTTGATATATTATACATATTTTTCTGATTTAAAATGAATTAGTTTTGATTTTTCCCAATTTTAATGCAATTTTAAATCATTATTAAAACAATTAAACATTTTTGGATTATATTAAATATTTATAACCTGGACCCACATGTCAGAAGTTTAATAATTTCAGAAATTATTTTCCAAAAATATTAAAAACCTAACAAACAGGGCCCACCTGTCAGCATTTTCAATTAATAAAACAATTACAGAAATCATTTAATAAAAGAAAAGACTTTATTGCATCATGCTGACGACATGATGACGTCAACACAGGCACTGGAACTTTTCGCACCGGGGTAGGGGCTAGCTTCTGAGGCTGACTACTGGGCCCGACGCCATGTCAGCAAGCCACGTAGACAGAGCGGGACCCACAACGTTTGACTGGGTTGACCCGCTCGCACTGACATCACGATGATGTCACTGCGCCGGTGACTGCCAGATCGGCAGCAGGGATGGAGATAGGAGGCTTGCGGGGATGCGCGGTTGGTTCCATTTGACTCAGCATGTCAAGGCGGGCCTAATGGTGGCGGCGCCGCCTACTATTGGTCACCAGAACTGGGCTGGCCACAAGCTACTGCGACGAGCGACGGTGACACACGACGGCAAGGCAAGCTAGGGGAAGAGGGAGGAATCAGGGAGGTGCCAGAGCACTGGAGGCTCACACTTATCGCGATAGAGGGGTCTGGGAGGCGTCGTGAGCTCGTTCAGTGCCGGAATTGTCCATGGCGATGGCGGCGGCCGGCGGTTACGAGGTGGTGATTGAGGCGACTGTGGCCACCTCGGATTCCATGGAGTAGCGGAGGAGAACAAGGACAGCAAGGGGAGCTCGACAGTGGCCTATATTGGTGCTGGGGCGGTCGGAGACGAAGGGGACGGCGACGGCCGGCGAGCTAGGTTTTCGGCCAGAGAGGAAGAGAACGCGTGCGAAGGGGAGAAGGTGGGATAGGGTTCTCCACTGAGGCGGCCAGGGGCCTTGTAGGCGCTCGGGGGCGGCGGCGGGAATCTTGGCGCGCACCGACAGCGACGGACGGCGGCAGCGATGACAGCGAGCTGCTGGCTCGTCGTCCACGAAGATGACGGTCAAGAAAGGAGGCCGAAGGGGTATCGGGCTGGCTAGGCCGCTTTGGGCACCGGTTGGGCCTTGGCTGGGCCGAGCCAGAAAGAGAGGGAGGAAGGGTTGCGGCCTGGTTGTGCTGCTGGCTATTTTTCAGATATCTTTTCTATTTAGTTTTTCTCTCTTTTTTTCTTTGTATTTGAATTTCCAAATGTCTTTGGATCTATTTGAAAATACCAGAGGGTTTGTGAAAGTGTTAAAATACTGGTGGGGCCCTATTAATCCATTTGGGTTCCATAGGTTTTGATAATTTTCAAAATACAAAACCATTTTGAAGGTTTCCAAAAGGGGACAAAAATAGGGTTTTGTGATTATTTATTTCATGAATTTTTCTTTAGCATATATGATGATGCTCATGAATGCACACACAAATCCTAATTACTATTTGTAAAACTAGGGGTGTTACAGTTCTATCCCCCTTAACAGAATCTTGTCCCGAGATTCCTAGGTAGGAAGATAGAAAAACAGGGTTATACTAGACTTCGATGATCTTCTCCAAGAGGTTGATCCATGCCACCATTATTGAATGAATGAAACGCTTCATTTCTTCGCGTAGCTGCACACACTAAAGAAGAGAGGGAAAGACACAAAACCACAAATAGGGTATCTCATGGTCAACTCGTGGATAGATGTTCTGCAAACATCTCTGGAGCCAACAAGCATGAAACACGTCAAGGTAAAGGAGGAAACAAAAGGAGAAGGTGTCAAGGTGTTAGATAGATGGACTTCATAAGGATTGAGACCATGTAACTTCAGAAGAATTTAAGCTTCTAAAAAGGAAAGCATACAACAGAAAGAACACAACCACAGACTTCAAGAGGTGGACCTCTACTAACGACTTAAGTAGAGCTTCCAGGGATACATAGATACAGATAACCAAGCTGTTGAACTACTTTTGATACAGAAAGATCACTCTTCATTCAACAGAAGGTCAAGACAGAAAGGTTGTTTTGGTGGAGAGGACTCATAAGAGTCACAAAGAACACGTTACAAGAGGAACTTCTGATTATCAAAACCATAGTCGCTCTTCGAACACATTAGGGGAACCGAAGGAAACTCTTTATTCATCTAGGTCTATCAAAATCCTTGCCAAAGATCGTGATATCACTTTACACCACTAAGATGAATCTATAAGAAGATTCCTGATGACACGAGGAAAAAGAAACTTCATTCTCGGACTTCAATTACTTGGCACAATAAGACGCTTGCCAACACAAAAGGGTCTGGAGGATCGACAGAGAGACATTTAGCAACACTACTTTAAATGTTATCCTTGATGTTTGAGAAAGCAGACACCAAGTAAAGGTCAGACTTCAGTACAAAAGAAACCATAAGAACAAATCATATAACAAGTCATAGAAGATGCCTCATGAGGGGTGGTTGTTATTGTTGTTTCAAGGGAATGTGACAAGAGGTCTTCCGACTAATTGTGTCAACCATTACATCAATCTTGCCGGATTTACAAAGAGACCCACGTCAAAAACCTTGATGAACACTAACCATCATATCTGCTTGAGATTCAGATTTGGTTAAGTGGGAAGATACTTCAGACTCAGCATGTCCGAATAGAATGTTTGCAACATTTACCACAAAGGTAGATTTACTAGATTCTCAAGTCATGGGTTACATTGTTACGCTCCAAATGAATGAGCTAGATTGCAAAACTCATGTATTAGCAAGTTATCAAAAGATAATTTCCCCTACATGAATTGATTGCAACAAAACACAGATGCATCCTTATTGTTGGGAGACATTTAGGAGGATACTGAAGTTTGTAGAACTTCTTATCTTCCATGACAAATAAGTTAGTGGCTTAGGGTGCTCAGAGGATGTTCTCGAGATGGAAAGGTATCAACCTACCATATCAAGAATACTTCGCACATGCTTGACTGATTTCAAAAAAAATCCCGAGGAAACAAAGATAACTCTACTCGAATCCACGGCGACAACTTTTAACTTTTGCACGTGAATCGGAGAAGGTTACTTCTAACATCCAGAACACAACTTCGAGATAACACGAAGATGGTTCTCAAAAGTGTCCAACATTAATGTCAACGGTTCCATATGAATCCAATCTAGCATGGGGAAGATAAGAATGTCATCGATGGGCTCAATAACAAACTTATCAAGAGACTCCAAGAAGATGGACTCATATGTCATACGAACAAGTCAAAGTATTGGTCACACCAAAGAACATGAAGATGTACCCATGTGAAACATCACATGTAGCAACATCATCAAGATAGTCCTTGGAACTGAGTTTGATTTGTCAATAGCCCGAATCAAATCAAAGGTAGGGACGCTAACATTTCCACGAAGGAAACACTATCCTTCTTCAGCATAAGCAGAACGAGACATCCCTTTGGAAGGAACAAAGTCAAATGGAGCTTTTGTCTTACAACTCTCCAAGTTGTTGTTTAAGCTCGACCAACTAGTTCAGGAGTATCTAGTACGGATTCTTGGAGAATAAACAGTTCAGAGAACTTGCTTGCTCAAGAACTTGACAACACGAACACGTGGCAACATGGCAATACTTCTAGTAGACATCTAGAATATCACAAACCACCGATATGTCACTTAGTTCGAGAGGAAACTTGCTTGGTAAGGCAAGAAGGCGTAGTCTCAGAGTTTTGGCACAAGCCTAACTCTTTGACTGAAGAGAGAGTATACCAGAATAATGGACTTGGTAGTGTAATCATCCTTTGCTTAGTGATAGGATTAACTATCAAGCTAAGAATGACACAAATGTCCTTGTTGAGGTCCAAAGCAGTATTGACTGCTAAGAATCTCAGATGGCCACATTGTTACACACACACATCATTCACGAGCACGAAAGTTCGGAGGAAGGGTGGGTAAAGATGTGTAAGAGTATCACTTCATTAAGAAAATCATGAAATTCAACACTACCTCTTATTATATAAGAGTGTGATACTTTAAGGTAGAACATATCAGAAGCTAATCAATGCTCATTGATCTACGGGTTACAACACTTTGACCTAGTCGTAGATATGATGAGGTACTGGAGTTTGTTTCTCCTGACATCCTGAAATGGTTTGTCTTGATGAACCACAAGAATATCTTGCATCGAAAGACATAGATGCGCATTTACTACTTGGCTACCAACTGGTAGACAAAGGTCAGAAACAACAAGGGGAAAAAGAACATGCTTAGGATAGAATCCCGAGATGTGGATGCATAAGTCAACAATCATCTGAGGACCGATGCAGAAAAGGGAGGTGTGGTAGAGTCACAATTATAGAAGTGAGATTCGCGAGGAGTACTCTTGTCATGATCTACTTGGTTCCATTAAAGAACATCTGCCATAGCCAGTGGTAGGGGAAGCCCTTATTTGTCACAACTAAATAATGACAATAACCACAAGCTTGAAGGCTAGAGTAAAAGGTACTTGCCATCCTGAGGCAATGTTTGGACATTAACAACAGGGATCAACATAATGGATCTTGGGTTAAAGGTCAGCTTCATGTGCAAGATTCTCAACACCAGAATCCAGCACAATCAGGGATCTTCGGTTCAAGTCCAAGGGTTAAAACCCGAAGAAAGGGGTAACTACTATCTGAGTAGTACAGAGGGTACTACAAGGTAGTAACCATGAGGTAGCTTCCAAGAGAAGAAATAACTTCTGGAGTACCCCCAACAAATGAAAAGGAGGCACACGAGGCGAAAGGAAACTTCGAGGCCTAGAACAGATCACTAAGAAACCATCAACATGATGTTGTGAAACCAAAAGATAGAGAGACCATGATGAAAAGGAATCTCTCAACTAAAGAAGAGCAAAGAGAAACAAGGAACACACACACAACTGACTCTAGAGAACTCAACACTAGGTCAACTGGTTGAGGAACGACATGCCTAGAAGGAACCTAGACCTTGAAAGACGAGACGAGATAGCAAAAGTTTTCCAAATCAACACAAGATAAGATGACCCAGAGTTAGAGCGAAACTAGATAAGGAGAAAGAGAAGCATACTAGAGTTTTCACAAATACTTTTCAGCTTTCAAATAGTTTTCTCAAACACTAGACTCAACATCGACCAGTAGAAAGGTTTTCCTACAGTCGGTACTGCTCTGATACCAAAACCTGTGACACCCCCGAGATTAGGGCTAGACAAATCCCAGACCTCCGTCTGATATAAGCCTAACCTAAATCTCGGAAGCATATAGAGAAAGAATCGGTAACATTACAGTGACCCTACGACACAAAAATTATTACAGCAAGCTCATAACTGAGCAAAGAACCAAAATATTACAAGCAGAGGTCACTGACCACAAACATCAAACAACAGAAGGCAAATTATGCTATTAAGTATAGCAAACTTAACAAATGGCCTAAGAGGCCTGAAGCATAACGATGACGTCCCAATCCATAGATTCTAGGCTGTCGACAGGGAACCCCAAGCTACTCGTCGATGTTGATGCCGTAAGGAACTCATCTTCTATGGTAACACTTACCTGCTGCAAAAGTATCAACAAAGCAAGGCTGAGTCCAGGGTGTACTCCGCAAGACTTATGGCTGGTGGGGTTATTTTGCATAAAGCCAACTTTCTTTGTAAAAGAGGTAGGAGAAGCTCGACTAATGGAACCTTTTAAAAGGGGATAAGAAAATGATATCTCTAGCTTTGACCATCTTTTGATATCCACCGAAACTTTATCAGCTGAACCTACTAACTAAGATCACCCCCTCGATCCCTGAGGAAGCATCCTTAAGCACACCTCACTTCTCTTGTCAAGTTTTATGATTAGGTTATTCTTCTCTATGATCTTAGAATCCGTTCCCAAGTCGTCCATAACCGTGGACATGGATTTTCGAAAAGATTATTAACCCTACATGGGTGCACAACTTTACCCACACGTATCAACCGACTCTTAATGCCACTATAGATTAGCCCTCTTCCTTGGAAGGCCGGCAGAGGGTGGTTGGCCATGACCTTTACCTTGCGTTCGTCGAGACCATGAGTCACGCCCTAAGGAGATGCCGCCGTAACGGGTCAAGTCCCGAAGCCGGTCCCTAGAGATGTGTGCGGGGAACAAGATTACAGAGGCCCTGCCTCTCCGGCTCCAGGCCACTCTTACCTACCTGTATGAATGCACCTCCTCCACCGCCTTCGAGAACAACCAGAATGCATATGTCGAATGGAACGCTCGAACTATATGACTCATGGAATCTACTAGGCAAGTTAGTTGGTCGAGGGGGTTTCTAGGCTCCCGTGTGGTTGTACGCCCGTCTTGGTTCAAGAGGCAAGAACTCAGATCCTAGTGGTGGTAAGTATGGGACTGCAAAAACCACAACCCGACGTGGCCTCCCATACAAGCCTTAGCATGTTTAACTTTCATCTCTGATCATACCACGTCATCCTGTCCAACTAGGTTCATTCGCAGCTCTAATTCATCAACCGGATGGATCAGCGGTAACAGCTAAGCTTGGCTAAGCACAAAAGATATAACAGCTCTAGCGAAGCACATAAGCCAAACCCTAGTTATGCTAGGAGCAGTGGATCAGGGAAATGTAGGCTACAAAGGAAACATGCATCAGATAGGATTAAACTAACTATCGTAAAAGACTTTGAAATCATATGCACATGGCGAGAATAAAATACTTTGAAAGCATAGGATTTTATCATGTGTGGGGCTAAGCTTGCCTTTGCCTGTTGATACTCAGATATAGAACTTCAGGTTCATCTGCTTGGCGTCATTCGTCGATAACCTTCGATGATTTTTATCTCGGTCTTCAATCTTGGACTCGATATCTTTGCTCACATCAACTCCGAGGTCTACCAAGAAGAAGTAGAAACACCGAAAAGGAAAGCAACAATCAACACATGGCATCGATGCAATGCTCAATCAAGAATGATGATATGGTAATTTAAAGTGTATTAAAATGAAACCCTAAAGCATGCTCGATCATTTTAAACAGGGTCCGAGGGTCTCAAACCCTAGAACAGGGGAAACCTCGAAGTCACCTACGGGGTTCACTTTGTTCTCTAATTAAACTTGTAATGAAAGTTGTTGATCAATGCATGATTATGAGTCTATTGGATAGATCTCATTTTCCTAAACATTTTGATATATTATACATATTTTTCTGATTTAAAATGAATTAGTTATGATTTTTCCCAATTTTTATCCAATTTTAAATCATTATTAAAACAATTAAACTTTTTGGATTATATTAAATATTTATAACCTAGACCCACATGTTAGAAGTTTAATAATTTCAGAAATTATTTTCCAAAAATATTAAAAACCTGACAGACAGAGCCCTGTCAGCATTTTCAATTAATAAAACAATTACATAAATTATTTAATAAAAGAAAAGCTTTATTGCATCATGCTGGCGTCATCATGACGTCAACACAGGCACTGGAACTTTTCGCACCGGTGTAGGGGCTAGCTTCTGAGGCTGACTACCGGGCCCGACGCCATGTCAGCAAGCCACGCAGACAGAGCCGGACCCACGGTGTTTGACTGGGTTGACCCGCTCGCGCTGACATCATGATGACATCACCGCGCCGGTGACTGCCAGATCGGCGGCGGGGACGGAGATAGGAGGCTTGCGGGGATGCGCGGTTGGTTCCGTTTGACTCAGCGCGTCAAGGCGGGCCTAATGTTGGCGGCGCCGCCTACTATTGGTCGCTAGAACTGGGCTGGCGACAAGCTACTGCGGCGAGCGGCGGTGGCACACGACGGCAAGGCGAGCTAGGGGAAGAGGGAGGAATCAGGGAGGTGCCAGAGCACCGGAGGCTCACACTTATCGTGATGGAGGGGTCTGGGAGGCGTCGTGAGCTCGTTCAGTGCCGGAATTGTCCATGGTGACGGCGGCGGCCGGCGGTTACGAGGTGGTGATTGAGGCGACTGCGGCCACTTCGGATTCCATGGAGTAGCGGAGGAGAACAAGGACAGCAAGGGGAGCTCGACGGTGGCCTATATTGGTGCTGGGGCGGTCGGAGACGAAGGGGACGGCGACGGCTGGCGAGCTAGGTTTTCGGCCAGAGAGGAAGAGAACGCGTGCGAAGGGGAGAAGGTGGGCTAGGGTTCTCCACTGAGGCGGCCAGGGGGCCTTGTAGGCGCTCGGGGGCGGCTTCGGGAATCTTGGCGCGCACCGACAGCGACGGACGGCGGCGGCGATGACAGCGAGCTGCTGGCTCGTCGTCGACGAAGACGACCATCGAGAAAGGAGGCCGAAGGGGTATCGGGCTGGCTGGGCCGCTTTGGGCACCGGTTGGGCCTTGGCTGGGCCGAGGCAGAAAGAGAGAGAGGGAGGGCTGCGGCCTGGTTGTGGTGCTGGCTATTTTTTTTCAGAAATCTTTTCTATTTAGTTTTTCTCTCTTTTCTCTTTGTATTTGAATTTCCAAATGTCTTTGGATCTATTTGAAAATACCAGAGGGTTTGTAAAAGTGTTAAAATACTTGTGAGACCCTATTAATCCATTTGGGTTCTACAGGTTTTGATAATTTTCAAAATACAAAACCATTTTGAAGGTTTCTAAAAGGGGACAAAAATAGGGTTTTGTGATTATTTCTTTCATGAATTTTTCTTTAGCATATATGATGATGCTCATGAATGCACACACAAATCCTAATTACTATTTGTAAAACTAGGGGTGTGACACTCTGCTACTAGTGTATTTTTTTTAAAAAAAATTGCATCGAAAGAATAAATATTTAATATTCTAAGCACGATGATAAAAACAACATTTTATTAGCATCATCCAACCAATCACGGACACTACTTTTGTTGTTGGTAGAAGATTGTCCATACTTCTCTCAAATGACACTCACAGTCAGAGGACATCGACCTACTCCCCGCTGCATGACTACATGGACATCGACCTTTTCTTAGCTTGTTCTCTTCCTGGTCAATTTTCATGGCGGATATAGTGCATGCCATGCCACCACCTTTGTGGTGGACATAAATAGCACCCAGATCGTTGGGCTTCTAATCTTTTTCGGCAAAACCATCCAATTAATCTTCGTTCCCGTCAGCCTCCTTACTCTACAGCGTCCGTCCAAACCGGAGTTTTTATTTCCCACACGATCAATAGTTTGCATATTCTCGCGATCGAGCAGATCATTGGCGCGCGCATCCGAATGTAAGATTTACAATGCATTTCTGATCGTTCTTGGATAAGAATCAATAAACGGATTTTAGAATTTTGTTGTCCTGATTTTTTTCTCATTTCTTTGATTTGTTCATTGCTCATCAATGCGTCATATACATATGCATGCAGCCCATGCCGATCGAGCATGGCGGAGTTCACTTCCTGATCAATCGCCATTGTTGTTGACGCGACAGGCGGCTTGTTCCACGCCGATGTGTTTCGTCTTCTTGTAGTATAGGGAGAGGAGGGACCTGTTGTGATTCGCCATGATTCACAAGCGCTCGAAATCGTGCGAGCCGTCGAGACAGACGGACGAGCAGCGCGCCAGCATCACGGCCTCCGACGACTCGATCACGGGCAAGGCGGCGTCGTCTTCCTCGGCGACGGCGCAGTCCTCCACGGTGACGGTGTACCTTGCCATGATCAATGGCGCCCAGCGCCTCGTCACCGTCGTCTGGCACAAGAACATCATCAACCAGTCGTTCACCATCTCCATCGACCGCCCCGGGGACGGCGGCGGCAGCGGCGGCGACGAGGAGACGCGCAGCCTCAAGGTGGAGCTGAAGCCGTGGCCGTTCTGGAGCAAGAAGGGCCTCAAGAGCCTCTTCCTCGACGGCCACCGCCTCGACGTCTTCTGGGACCTCCGGTCGGCCAAGTTCGCGACGAGCAGCCCGGAGCCCGCCTGCGGGTACTACGTGGCGCTGGTGAGCAAGGACGAGGTCGTGCTCACGCTCGGCGACCTGAAGAAGGACGCGTACAAGCGGAGCAAGTGCCGGTCCGCGCTGGAGGAGGCCATGCCGGTGTGCCGCCGTGAGGTCGTCCTGGGCAGGCGCAGCTTCACGGCGCGGGCGTGGCTGGACGCCGGGAAGCCGAACCACGACATCGTCATCGAGAGCATGCTGGTCGGTCCCAGGGAGCCGGAGATGTCGATCGCGGTGGACGGCCGCGTGCTGGTGCAGGTCAAGAACCTGCAGTGGAAGTTCCGGGGCAACGAGACGGTGCTCGTGGAGGAGGCGCCGGTGCAAGTGCTCTGGGACGTGCACGATTGGATCTTCGCCGGGCCGGGAGCGCAGGGGGTGTTCATCTTCAAGCCAGGTGCTCCGCCGGAGGTCGATGACAGCACCGCTGGGTGGGAGCACGGTGGCAGTGGTATTCATGGCGACCCGGCCGATTACAGTTTCTTTCTTCACGCATGGAAGACGGAGTGAGGCGGCTGGGACATTTCATCTTCTTGTTTTCATGTAAGAACAACATTGACTCGTATATATATGAAATTGATAGATTTATTCGACAGGAACTTCTAATCACAAATATCATCACAGGATGAACGAGAATATGCTATAAGAACACATTTCCTGGTAATTTTCCGGCCAAACAAAACAAGCTGTATCTGACATC
Organism: Avena sativa; assembly: GCA_916181665.1. Classification (NCBI taxonomy): domain Eukaryota; kingdom Viridiplantae; phylum Streptophyta; class Magnoliopsida; order Poales; family Poaceae; genus Avena; species Avena sativa. The sequence continues at coordinate 229,081,897 of OV702291.1, forward strand.
AAGCATTTCCTTGTAGTTTGAGGTTTCACTGCGCGATCAGAAAGCATTTCAAATCAAACATCAAAATGACGTGGTTTAAGCCAAGCATCAAAATGACGTGGTTTAAAGCGATATAGAATAGATACCAGCAAGACAAACAAAAGGTATTAGCATCACATTCATAACAATGGTGTGGCCATTTCTTACACCCAGTTCAAGTGTCCCATCGGGAAAGATATGTGATACTCAAAGGAAGGCTTATTCTAGAACAAATAATAACAGCGCCATTGTAGCAGCTAAATATCTAAGTGGCATCCCCCTCTGGTTACCTGCCAGGTGAACCATTTCCTCCATCAGTATTAGAGATCCATCCTCTGACCTCAAATGCCTGATCACGGTAACAAAGTCAAAATAAGAAAAAGGTCGGCAGCTTTGATCCTTCACTCCATCACAGCGACACCACCCGCTGTCTTTATCTTTGCTATGATCGCTTCTGCTTCCTCCTTCGTGAGCGACTGCTTCAGAATGACAGGGGCCTTCTCCACCAGCTCCTTCGCCTCCTTCAGCCCCAAATCCGTAAAGGTTCTGATCTCCTTGATGATCTTGATCTTTGCAGCAGCTTCGAATTTCTCCAGCTTGACATCAAAGACTGTCTTCTCTGCCTTCTTTTCTTCAGTTTTCGCAGCACCAGCACCACCTTGAGAACCAACACTGAAACCCTGACCAGAAATTGCCTGTGGTGCCGGCTGGTTTAGTCTGAGCAGGAGGGCTGGAGTGATCTGTTTGATTTCCTCAGGAGGAAGAGAGGCAATGCGGTCAGCTAGACCCACAACTTTCTCTGATGGTGGTGGCATAGGCCCATATGGGTCATAGACTTCAGGATATTTGTATCTCTTAGCACCAGTATCTTTTGCAGGCTCGGTGCTGTATAGACGAGCCGAAACAACTGGAAGTCGACTCGTGGACGATGATCTTGAACAGCATAGTCGTCTTGCTACGGTAGACAGACTCATCCTACTGTCAGCTACGTGAGTTGGCACAAAAATATAGCCAGTGAAGGAGAAGATTATCTGCCTGCACAAGAACAAAAAAGATTTAACACTAAATAGGACACCGTGAAAATTTCCTGCATGACTAAATGTGTTCTGAATCAATAGATAACCTCCATCGCAAGAACATGTGTCGTGTTTCAAATAAGAGCAACTAAGAGAAATTGGACAAGTCATGGTAACTATCTCTGTTTAGAACTTAAAGCGCAGCGACTCAGCTCCCAGAAAAGATGGTTGTTTTACCACAAACGTTTTGAGGTTATCCACAGACGTTGTCTCCTCTCAGTTCCGAAATGCGGGCATGGCAATAAACAAGGAGGAACAACATAATTTCTTCTAGTCGACGAGAAGAGAGCTCAATCCTTTGACAAGGCCAAGTGGCATTAGTACAAGAACTCCCCTAATCAGGCTGTCTCCTATAATGAGCTGGAACATTAAAGCATCCATTCTAACGTTTTAATCAATTTCACCAGGCCAGCAGGCTAATCCATCTGCTAATCAAATGCCAACCTTTTAATCACCACATCCATATCATCAGGCCAATAGGCCAATCCATCTACTGATGAACTGCCTCAAACAACAGCGGTGCGACAGCAACACATGCCCCTAAGACCTAAAACCCTTACCATGGCAAGGCACGCGAACTCCCTACTCCCTAGGCAGCGGGGCACCTCCCAGACCACCTCAACTACAAATTCATCCGGTGTCCATCGTCCCGTCGATCTCACACTCGGAATTCTCCATTAGTTAAGACAGGGGCTGGCCTACCGAAAATTTTGGGAAGTAAACTGCTTTTGTTATCACTACTCCACCTCGCAGCAAACAAACCCGCAACAAACGGAATGGACTGAGATGCCCTACCACGAGGATGTTGACGGG